>OZ023266.1:101181471-102476471 GCA_964006375.1 Tillus elongatus | reverse complement strand
TAACATGTAACAGCAGAGGTATACGCATAAACAGGTTCTAGTATGACCTTGACGCAGCGGCAAACGACTCATGAATAACCGAAGATAAATTATATGTAGAGGACGCCACCTCACGTAGAAGACTGAAGAGGTCATTACAAGAGGACTGTGAATTACAAATTAGTATAACCTCTTACACACGAAAATTAGAGGTTTGCTTTATAAGTGATATTTTCATCAGAGAAGACGATTTACAGCACAATTAGATGAGACATCGTGTGTATGAGGTCATTACTTGAGAAGATGTTATACTACACGCTCATGTTCACACACGAGGTCGTTTTAAATGCAATGCAAGCACACACCCACACCCACACACACACACACACACACACACACACACACACACACACACACACACACACACACACACACACACACACACACACACACACACACACACACACACACACACACACACACATATATATATATATATATATATATATATATATATATATATATATATATATATATATATATATATATATATATATATATATATATATATATACAGTGTGATGCTAAAGTTTGGAACATGATTCATAATAAATCCGTTATTAAATTTTTTTCAAGAAAAACGCCCGGACAGGTCAATTTTATCTATTCAATTGTCAACTTATGGCATAAATATTACATTTATGATACCTATTTGTGAATGATGACGGCATTATAAGTTTTTTAAATTCAACTATTTTTTGCGTTTTTCGCTTAAACCTGCTTACTACTTAAATGGTGATGAAAAAATCGGTACCCAACCACATTTTTTTTTAAATAGTGTTATTTACTTTAAAAATGGGAAACATAAGTTTAATGGAAAAAATATTGAATCAAGTACAACAAACAAAATTTGGCTCAAATGTTGAAATTGTTCTCCGCCTATCATTTGGCATTCACCGATACGAGTCCAAACACTTTGTATACTGCTAAAAAATGTCTGGACTATTTGCTGTAGCTCCTCCAAATTATTTGGTCTGTTGACATAAACTTTCGTTTTAAAATAACTCCATAGAAAAAAATCCAAGCGAGTCAGTCTGGGGAACGCGGTCGCCACTCAATTGCTCCTCGACGGCCCATCCATCTTTCAGGAAATGTGGCATCTATTGTGTTAAAAATTATTTCAACTTTACTCTTTGTTCAACATGTTAAATAGTTACATGACAAGGTATCAAAAATCACAAAATCAAGTGTACATTACTTTAGAAAACTCAAGGAAAATACCTCATTATTCCAATGAAAACTCGTCCTAAATAAAAATGGTGAGAAATATTTCTTATTAAATTTACGTTTCCATTTTTTTAAGTAAATAATGCAATTTCTTCAAAAAAAATTGTTGTCAGGTACTATTTTTGTTCGTCGTCATTTAAGTATTAAGCAGGTCTATGAAAAAACAGCAAAAAATATGTTTGTCATTAAAAAAAATAATTATGACGTCATCATTCATAAATAGGCGACGTCATAACCGTAATTTTCATAAGTTGGCAACTGAATATGTATATATATATATATATATATATATATATATATATATATATATATATATATATATATATATATATATATCATACCGATAACACAAAAAATAATTGGCCAATTTTGATAAAATCTGGTAGGGAGTTTATATTATAAAAAGCATAACAAATGCCAAGATTTAGATCTCTTAAGTTAAAAGAAAAAAGTTAAAAATAATTTGGGTGCCACTGATGACCAGAGAAATTCATAAAACCAAAATATTTGTATGGATAACAACATTTATTGTATATTACAGACAAACATTAAGTTTTTTGGCCCAAAAAGAAAAGGGGAAGAAATAACAGGAAAAATACTTAATTTTTTTTAATATATTTTGTTCTTAAAACGTCAAAATTGGCAACTATTAAAGAAACAACTTGAAACAAATACGGATTATGTAGAGAACATTTCGGATCGGAAAAACTCTTTGCGAGAGGATAAAACTTAAAATCTGAGGTTTTTTGATTAATACTACTAGCTCAGAATCACATTGGTATATTTATAAAATCAACAATTACTGATTACAGAGTTTTGACAACATTTTTTTAAATTTCAGAATGTCTTGTTCACCGTTTAGAGCTGTACTAAAGAGCGAACTCTAAACTCATTTTATTTACAATTTACTTTCGTTACAATTGTCAAATATGCATTTTCAAGGTTACTATACTTAACAAAAAGTGTCTAGTCGCCGAAAAGTCGAGTGTGAGCAGTTGCAAGGAGAGTTGCAGGAGAAATTGCAACGCAACTATACGATACAAACCAGTATATGAATATGTAGACCTCTCTGGTTCAGGAATCATTAAAACTATTTGGTGCTTAGAGCTTCAATCTATCGCCTTATAGCTCACGACCAACCTAGCATTAGAGAATTGGCATAACCAAGATGCTGTCTTGAAATTGAGAATGTCGTGATAAAACAACTTTTAATGAACTTTCAGAAAAAAAATTCACTAATGAGGAGATCCCGAGTTTTGAATTTTGTCAAAATTTCTTCAAATAACCGCTAATTAGGCCCCTAGAACACATATCCGGGGTCAGTTTCAATTTATATATATATATATATATATATATATATATATATATATATATATATATATATATATATATATATATATATATATATATATATATATATATATATATATATATATATATATATGTATGTATCACACCGATAACTCAAAAAATAATTGGCCGATTTTGAATAAATTTGGTGAATACCTTTCTTTGGCAAGTAGCTTGGATAAGTTCGTTATCCAGGAAAATCAGCCCAGGTTTTCCTGGAAAATTTTGTGTTTTCTTTCCAAAAAAAATTATATCTCCGGAAATAACAAAGGAACGGCAACCAAATTTGGTTTTCGGGTTTATATCATTATAGGTAAATTACCTACCAAAATTTGGCTCTGTAAGCTGAAAGGTAAAAAAGTTATAGTCATTTAAAGAAAAATAAATTAGGTTTTCCTCAAAACGTCAAAGTCGCGATTTAAAACGTCAAAATTGGCAACATTTTGGCAAAGAACCTGACACTAATACTAATATTTCTTTCGGGAATAACAATGTAAGGGCAACCAAATCTGGTACGTATGTCAGTATTATAAAAAGTGAACGACGTACCAAAATTTTGATCTGCAAGTTAAAAGACAAAAAAGTTATAGGCATTTGAAGAAAAAAGTTTGGGGTTTTCCTCGCAATTTGAAACGTTAAAATTGGCAACATTTAGGCAAATAACATGAAATAAATACGGGTTACGTAAAGAAAATGTCTCAAGAAGAATGTTTAAAAAGCCTGAAGTCTTAGCTTCAACCGTCATTGTCCTTCACTTTACTAAAATATTTCCAGAAAATTCATTTTGATCAGACCTTTTCTCTGATGCTTTGGCAGTAGTCATAGCTATAGAGTTTATCGTTTAATGTTATATAATTTTTGTCGAATTTTTGTAAAAAAATCAAAAAGCTCAATATATTCGTTATTATACAAGATACGAAAAAAAATTGCATAGATTAATTATAGGGTGCCTTGAGCTACATCTTAAAAAATATTTTTACAATCATAGGTGGCCCATAAGTCGTTGGTGATAAAAATTTTCTTTTTCTTTAATCGAACACGCCTTATGTTATTGCATTTTTGCAGTTTCCATCGAAATATAGTGCATGTTTGTAAGAAATGGAATTCGGGTCGCAGCAAGTGCGTTATGGTAGCGAATTTTCATTAAATGCTTCAAATTTGAATAGCTCAATTTGATATTTACCTATAAGGTTGACCAATAAACCAGTTTTTTCTGGAACACTTTAAGTTTACTTTCGAAAATTTTTGTACATTTTCAAACAATAAAGTTATTTTTATGAAACATGGCACATTGTTTCTAGTAAATAGGTTATACTGGTAACCAAATTTGATGCCTGCTCTCTTTAAAATAAACACACATATTTGCTATTAAAAACATTTTTATGAAAATTCACTACCATAACGAACTTGCTGCGTCCAGAGTTTTTAACTTTAACTTTGACATACGCCGTTGTGGAAAATAGCATGGCCCTGAAAGCTGTATCACGCTAAAAAAATACTGTAATTATGAATATTAGCGCCGCCTGGTGAACAGCGTGAACTAGTAAAGAGAAGCGGGTGCTTGAAATGGAAGCCGCCCTAAAAATAGTGTGATCTTGAAGGAGAGGTGTCCCGCAAAATAATGGATCTTGAAAACAAAGGAAGTCTTGAGCTATAGAACATAAAATTCCTATCTACTATTTACTCCATTTGGTTGTGCATATTCATTTTCAACGATGGCTCTGCAGGTATTAACTTTCGGCGAATATATAACCTCTTAATTCACTGAAAAACTTCTTCCGGAAACTGAGTTTGGAGTCCAGGATTTTGGACACTGACACGTAGGGAAAAATATTATTTAGTTTATTTGACAAAATAAAGTGAGATGGCATCGATTAGGTACCTACCTCAGATATTGACAATAACTAATAACACGTTACCAGGTGTATGCTTCATGGGGATAGCTTGTTTTCATGAGAGATATAGATGTATGTTGTGTCCTTCGCTAAAGGAGCCGGAAAAGTCTGAAAGATTTCCAGACGCTCTTTTTAAGGATTCTATACAGTTGTTGTAATAAGCGAAATGATGATCCTCATTACGTTAGCCTAAATAAAACTGGACACGAAGATTTCTTGGTTCAAGGCCTTTATTATATGCTACAGTTGCTATAAATAAGGCCCTTTTTAATGAATTTTTATTTTTAAAAAATTCACTAATAGAGAGGTATCGATGGTGAGACTTTGCAAAAATGTTTTCAAATGAGCGCGATTTAGGACTCCTAGAACCCATATCCGGGGTCAGTTTAAATTTATATATATATATACATATATATATATATATATATATATATATATATATATATATATATATATATATATATATATATATATATATATATATATATATATATATATATATATATATATATATATATATATATATATAGTTATCCGTCTGATAACTCAAAAAATAATTAACCGATTTCACTGAAACTCGGCAAGTGCCTTTCTTTTATTAATGGCTTGGATAAGTTCGTTAGGCAGGAAAATCGGACAGGTTTTTCCGGGAAAATTGAGTTTTCTTATAAAAAAAAAATTTCACCGAAAATAACTAAGCTGTTTTAATGAAATTTACTATATATGTTGCCTTGGGAGAGGACTTACTAAGTACCAAAATTCAACTTTCTCAGTTTATAGAAAATTGAGTTATTCAATTTTTAAATTTTCTTTTGAAACATTTGTTTTTCTTCAAAAATTACAAAGTTATTTTAATGAAATTTGGTGGATATCTTGTCCTAGGAAATACCTTACTACCTACCAAAATTAAACTTTCTAAGCTTATAGAAAAGTGAGTTAATCAAATTTTTATAGCCCACTGCAGTGTTAAAATCAATGGTATTTTCCTCACTAGGTATTTTAAACACGTGGGTCGGGGACTGACCGAATTCATTCCCAGTTGCTATTGACTACTCATATTCTCTGAATATGTTAGAAACGTGGTATCTACTTCATTCCAACTCACTATTAACCGACTATTTATGAAATCAAATAAGTAAATTATATCAATTGTCATAAAATATGTAGTGTATTAAGACTAAGGGAAAAAGAAATAAAACATATATAACTGTGCACATTTTGATTATATTTTAGGGTGTGCGGCGCACACCTAGCTCACTAGGAGAAATCGCCACTGCTTGAGAGAGGTATTGTCACAGCATAATATCTTATTAAAGTTCATTTTTTAGTGAATTTTTATTTAAAAAAATTCACTAATAGAGAGGTATCGATGGTGAGACTTTGCAAAAATTCTTTCAAATGAGTGCGAACTAGGACCCCTAGAACCCATATCCGGGGTCAGTTTCAATTTTTATATGTTTTATATATATATATATATATATATATATATATATATATATATATATATATATATATATATATATATATATATATATATATATATATATATATATATATATATATATATATATATATATATATATATATATATATATATATATATATATGTACCCAACCGCTAACTCAAAAAATAATTAACCGATTTCGATGAAACTTAGCAAGTGCCTTTCTTTTATTAATAGCTTGGATGAGTTCGTTAGTCAGTTAGTGTTTTCCGGAAAAATTTAGAGTTTTCTTTCGAAAAAAATTTTTTTCTCCGAAAGTAACAAATCTGTTTTAACGAAATTTAGTATATGAGTTGCCTCAGGAGAGATCTTACTACGTGCCAAAATTCAACTTTCTAAGTTAAGATAAAATTGGGTTATTCAAATTTTAAATTTTCTTTAGAAAAAAATTTTTTTCTCCGAAAATTACAAAGTTATTTTAATGAAATTTTGTGGATATCTTGCCTTAGAAAAGACCTTATTACGTATTAAAATTAAACTCTCTTAGTTTATAGAAAATTGAGTTATTTAAATTTGAAGCATTTAATAAAAATTCACTACCATAACGCACTTGCCGCGTCCCGAGTTTTTTATTATACTTTTACGCCTAACACATTTTTGCATAGGTTAACAATAAAGCATATACTATTTGACATCATGCTGTTAATTATTTCAGAGTGGGAGAAGGGCCACAGTGGCATCTCTGCGGGTGGCATGGAGGTGGAGCTGCGAGAGGACACATCTCAGGGACAGTCTTCGCAGACCGACTCTACTTCACTACTGGCCAACAATACGCCTACATATCCACTTGTAGCAGGTAACTTGTATGTCTACATAATATAGTTATACAAAAGTTGGCTTACACCAGGGGCGGCAGAACAACCAAAAATAATCGAACAATATTATTCCTATAGGGATGAAATTCCAATTGTCAGTAAATATATACGTTGTTGTTTGAAAGGTCGCGGTTCTCTGGCGTTGACGCCAGTCCCAGTCAGTCAATTGGATATTGAAATAATGCAAGTCTCCTAGACCGGTCAAAGAAATGGTTGTCTGACATCGTTGTTCAGTCGTAATTAAGGCGTTCGATGGGCGCCGCTGGCCATCGGACGGCTTCTTAACCGCCGAATCTACGCAAGAAATGAGCTACACATTTTACAGCCGTTTGCCGTTTGCCTTTCATTTTGCAAGATGTTTGTGTGAAATTGCTCACGGAATCGCAGCCACGAATTCTGACGTAGGGGCAATTAAAAACGCAACCGAGCCAGCCGGCGATAAAATCTGCGAATTAGTTTAACAGCGATGCCAAATTGATAGTTTGTGGCTGGCCATAGAAAGGCTTACACGTATGCGTATGTGAACCTAGCTTAGGTGTCTAGTCTCGTTACCGGATATAGTGATAACAAAAACAGATAAGTATTAAAGGTGTGTGGATGTGTGTGCAGATAGTTTACCGCGGTGAAATGCTGCAGAATTGAGCCGTTTCTTATAATTAATGCCTTTTTTTACCCCCTTAGCAGCAATTGCGGGGACACGCGGAGGGATGTGAAGTATGCAATAAAGTCTCCTATTTGAAAGCACACGAAAAAAATTTAACATCGTTGGGGTCTGAGGGGTTGTCGCCGGGGTAAAAAGTTATAGAGGTAAACTGTGATACAAATAATCTTAGAAACAATTACCTTACCACCCCATTTGCAGCGACCGTCGCGGAACGGGGAGGAGTTCAATGTATTCACTGAAGTCTCTTCTTTGATAAGTCACAAAAAAATATTATCTTTAGGGGTTGAGAGGTGGTCGCAGGGGTAAAAAGCTAAAGGTAAACCGTGATACAAATAATCTTAGAAATAATGAATTTTCAAGCTCTCAGCAGCGATTGTCGGCGCAGAGAAAGGAGTGCCGTGTATTCACTAAAGTCTTGTCTTTGAAAAGCCATGAAAACATTTAACATCGTAGGGGTTTGAGGGGTTGTCGCTGGGGTAAAAACTGTAGAGGTACTGTGATACAAATAATTTTAGAAGTAATGCTTTTTCCACTCCCTTAGCAGCAATTGTCGGGGCAGAGGAAGGGATGAAGAGTATTCACTGAAATCTATTTTTTGAAAAGCCATGAAAAAAGTTAACATCGTTGTGGTCTGAGGGGTTGTCGCGGGGGTACAAAACTATAGAAATAAACTGTGATACAAATTTTCTTAAAAAAAATGCTTTTTCAACCCCATTAGCAGCAATTGTCAGGGCACGGAAGGGGGCGCAATTTATTCACCTATGTCTCCTATTTAAAAAGGCACACAAAAATTTAACATCGTTGGGGTCTGAGCGGTCGTCGCCGGGGTAAAACTGTAGAGGCAAATTAATATACAAATAATTTTAGATGTAATGCTTTGTCCACTCCCTTCGCAGCGATTGTCCGGGCAGGGGAAGGCATGCAAAGTATTCACAAAAATCTCCTCTTTAAAAATACAAAAAAATTGAATATCGTTGGGGTCTGAGGGGTTGTCGCCGGGGTAAAAACTATAGAGGTACTGTGATACAAATAATTTTAGATGTAATGCTTTTCCCACTCCCTTAGTAGCAATTGTCGGGACAGGGAAACGGATGCAGAGTATTCAGTTAAATCTCTTCTTTGAAAAGCCATGAAAAAAGTTAACATCGTTGGGGTCTGAGGGGTTGTCGCGAGTTACAGCACCCTGTATAATGCTATACTGATATCTCGTGTTAGTAGAGTAATAGGATCGAAGCAGTCGTTCAACGCGGAAATACTAAAACCGCTGAATAATCATAGTCATCATAATTATTTAGTTTAAGTTGTTTTATTTTATAATGTTAGCTAAGCATATTTGACTTTATATATACAAGTAAGATACAATAATATGTTAGAATTTATTAAGAGTGTTTCAACATTAAACATAGTGTATTTCTCCTTTGTTTTAAAATTATAATTAAACTTGTTTTAATTTCGAAATAAAGTTTTTTTGTTTTGAAGTGCCAAAAGGGCACTATCCAAACTAGCGCAGTCGTTAGTATAGGTTTAAGTGTATTTTTGACAAAAATCGCAAAGGTACACGTCGATTTTTATCGTTAAAAACCTGCAACTTACAAAATTTAAAGTGACAAACATCGTCAACGAGGAAGGACATCATCGCCAACCTCAACAGCAGAAGCCACCACTAGCATAGGACAACACAGCCACAAAAGGAAGGACATCATCGCCAACCTCGAAGGGCCAAGTCGAATATAGATAGAAGTGACCAAAAATCGTCAGGGAAGAAGGACAACATTGCCGACTTCATAATTAAGCATATGGAAAAATTATTGTGAGTAATTTTCATTATCCTTTATAAATTTATCTGTGTCTGACTCAGATAAAACTTTTAATAACTTTTCTAGACAAAATATAATTAAATCAGCCAAATTAGAGTTAAATTTAGAAAATAATTTTACGTTAGAAAATACAAATATTAAAGTGACTGAACAAAACGTTGCTGCACAAACCAAAATTGAATCTTATCATATCAATGCAATTCCCAGTTATGACGGGGATCAAGCCACTTTGGCATTATTTATTGGAGCTTCTGAAAATTTCTTATCATCTTTTGTTGATACACAAAATTTAAATAATGACCGCAATAATTGGATTCTTAGGATAATAGTTAATAAACTAGAGGGAAGAGCTAAATCTTTAATAGCTAGTAGAGGAGATGCCACAAATTGGCCCCGAATAAAACTTCTCTTACAACAATATTTTTCAGACCAGAGAGATGAAGATTGTTTAGCTAGAGACTTAATGTTACTTAAACCGAATCAAAATGAAACGCCCTATCAATTTGGTATGCGAATACAAGATGCTAGAAGTTTCCTACAAAGTAAATTAAGATTAACTATAGATGATAACAATATTCGTTTAGTAAAAAATGAAATTTATGACAAAATGGCCTTGCAGACCTTTTTACATGGACTGCACGGACAATTAGGACTTGCAATTAGATTACAAAAACCTATACATTTGGAGCAAGCTATGGCATTAGTCGTAGAGGAAGAAAATTTCCAATATGGCGAAAAACAAATGAAATATATGCATACTAACACACCTAATAAAAACAGTAATAGTAACAATTTCCAAAATAAACCATTCCAAAATAGTTTTACTTCTCAAAATCTAGGTAATTTTCATAAAACATTTTCTAGAAATCAACCATTTAATCAAAGACCATCTAATTCACAATTTTCGAGAAATAATTTTCCACAACTAAATCCTTTTGAGAGAAAACAAAACATTCAACAACAGAGACCTCATTATCAACCTGCTTCACAAAATTTCGCAAGAAATTCCAATAGAAATGTTTTCCGACCCAACCCTAATTTTGTTCCGACTTACAAGCCTACCCCTATGGAAACGTCGACCAGAAATCATAGACCGTCAAATACCATACCTAATACACAAAACAGACGATATACGAGTGAGGAACTTTATCATCACGAAGTACAATCTGACAAACCTATACAAAACAATGACTACAACGACACAAATTTTAGTCAAGGAAATTATGAATATAATGAAACAAATTCTGAATATTATGAACCTGATAACTTTTCAGAACCTTACCCTGAAAATTATTATGAACCTAGAGATAATTTTAATGATTATACCGAACATGAAGAAAATTTTCATTCGAGCCTGAATTTAGATCAGAACAGATAATACAGGTTAATTTAGATAATTGCCCAAAACTACCCTACGTAATCGTGCCTGGTATAAATTTAAAATTCATGTTGGATAGTGGTAGTACGAAATCTTTATTGTGCCCATCTTTAGCTTATACTTATTACAAAATTTTTATAGAAAATGAATATTTTCAAATCAAATCCGTCCATCAGACAAGTACACATAACGAAATTGCAAAAATTCCCTTACCATTAATGTTCAACACAGGAAAAGCAAAATATAAATTTTACATTTTTAATATTAGTAACCAATATCATGGTCTGATTGGCTCTGACTTATTACAAAGGTTAGGAGCCAGAATAGACTTTAAAAATAGAAAATTAATTACAGATAAAGCAGTAATTCCACTTTATTTGCCGTCTGAACAACATAATACTTATAAAAGAACGTATCAAATTTTTAAAATTGAAATAGAAGCAAGAACAGAGAAAATTATTAAAATTCCAGTTTCTTGTTCCACAAATACTGGCGTTTTATCGAAATTAACATTGCGACCTGGAGTAGAAATACCAGAGTCATTAGTTAACGTAGATCAGGGTTTTTCATATGTGAGTGTCTTGAATAGTACAGATAAACATGTACAAGTAATATTAAACTCGCCATTGAAACTTGACCTAATTACGGAAACAGAATTAAATTTCACTGAACACATTGACGAACACATGGACGTAGATTTCTCAGGGATAGAACTAGAATATCTTCAAAATCAAAATTTAGAAAAACTTAGACTTGATCATTTAAATATTGAAGAAAAAACAGCAATTGAAGCTTTATGTAGGGAATATAAAGATATATTTTATTGTGAAGGAGTCCCTCTCACATTTTCACATCAAATAAAACATCATATTAGATTATCTGACCCAGACCCAGTTTATGTAAGACCGTATCGCTTACCCCATGTTCAACAACAAGAAGTTAAACGACAAGTAGACGACTTACTAAAACAAGGTATAATTCGACCATCCTGTTCCCCATGGTCCAGCCCTGTATTAGTGATTCCAAAAAAAAAGGACAGCAGTGGTAAACAGAAATTTCGTATGGTAATAGATTATCGTAAATTAAATGCCAAAACTATCCCGGACAAATATCCTCTTCCTAATATTTCCGACATCTTAGACAAACTTGGACGAAGCCAATATTACACCACTCTTGACTTAGCTTCTGGTTACCATTAAATTGAAATGGCACCAGAAGATATTGAAAAAACTGCCTTCTCCACGCAGGTCGGCCATTTTGAGTATATGCGCCTACCTTTTGGAGTAATCAATGGGCCACTCTGTTTTGAGCGCCTAATGCAAAATATTCTGAGGGGTATACAAAACGAAAAATGTTTTTCCTATCTAGATGACATCATAGTATTTTCAACTTCCCTTCAGGAACATATTGAAAGACTAAAAGACGTATTTGAAAGATTAAGACAGGCCAACCTAAAAATTCAGCTCGATGAAAGCGAATTTCTAAAGAAGGAAGTAATGTATCTTGGGCATATAATCACAGATCGGGGGGTGAAACCTAATCCAGATAAGATTAAGGCCATAAAACAGTATCCACTTCCCAAGACCCGTAAAGAAATCAAAGGGTTTTTAGGTCTTGTAGGGTATTATCGAAAATTTATACGCGATTTTGGAAAATTGACTAAACCACTAATTAAATGCCTTAAGAAAAATGCCAATATAAGTCATGACAAAGATTTCCTTGAGTCTTTTGAAACTTGTAAAAACATTTTGATGAATGACCCTATTTTACAATATCCCGACTTTACAAAACCTTTTATTTTAACGACAGACGCTTCAAATATAGCTTTAGGGGCAGTGTTATCGCAAGGACCTTTAGGTAGTGATAAACCAATAAGTTATGCATCTCGCACCCTAAATAATAGTGAACAAAAATATTCAACTATAGAAAAAGAGCTTTTAGCTATAGTTTGGGCGACTAAATATTTTAGGCCATATTTATACGGACGTAAATTTTACATTTACACCGATCATAGACCATTAGTTTGGTTAATGAAATTAAAAGAACCAAATTCAAAATTAACTAGGTGGAGACTAAAATTGGAAGAGTACGACTATGAAATTATATATAAAAAAGGAAAATATAATACAAACGCTGACGCATTATCTCGCATACAGGTAAATGCTCTAGATGATGAGATTTCATCTACGTTTAATAATGTAGACAGTAATGAGAGACGTTTACAGGATTTTGACCGTGAACTATATACACCTCCTTTAAGTATGATATTACCACAGCCGACAAATGAATATATACCACCTATGACTCCACCGGCAATGCCTTTTATCCCAATCGAAATTCCTAATAGTCCAAATTCAGAAGATATCCCTTTAAGTGAACTAAGACGTAATTTACTCGCACAAAAACCAACTGAAAACTCGGACGAAAGTGATCATTCTCAAGTAAATGTTGAACCGAAAAAAAGTATACAAATATCTGAAAATCCCATAGAAAAACAACCGAATCAATATTATATTTCCCCAGTAAATTATAATCCCAGACCAGTAAAACAGTTAAAAATTTATAAACAAACTAAATACTTAGTGCAAATTCCTCGACAAAATAATAGAGACCATATTGTTAAATTTTTACGAGATTATACTGTTTCAAATAAACGTTATTATTTTAATTTTGAAACCGATCAATTATATAAGGACTTTTGTAATATTTACACTGAACTATTTAATGATAATGGCCCTGAAATAATAAGCTGTCCGAAACGTAGAATTCCTTTGGCCGACACAGCTGATATTCAAGAAGTAATACAAAGTTATTACACCTCTAAAACTAATCATCGTGGTATTAATGAGACACTTAAAGAAATTGCTAATAAATATTATTTTTTACACATGAAAGAAAAAGTTACTGAATTTATAAATAATTGTGAAATATGTAAAAGAGCAAAATATGACCGTAACCCACCTAATATACCTTTAATGCTTACCGAAACTCCAAGTAGACCTTTCCAAATTTTACATATAGATACATTTATAATTGAAAATCAAATTTATTTAACTTTAATTGATTCATTTTCCAAATTAGGGCAAGCAGTAGCTATTAGTAGTAAAAATCCAATCGAAACCTGTAATGCTTTAATTCAGTATTTTTCTTACTACGGAACACCCGAGCAAATAGTAAGTGACAATGGTTCAGAGCTATGCTCATAAACTGTTAAACAATTATTTAATTTGCACAAGATAAAAGTTCATTTCACCACCCTTAGAAATCCAAATTCTAACGGTCTCATAGAACGCTTGCATTCAACTTTATTAGAACACATACGCATATTACGTCAAATTTATCCAAAAGACCCGATAACAAAAATTATGTGTTATGCGATTATGGCATACAATCATTCCATTCATTCAGCCACAAATTTTACCCCTTTTGATATTGTCTTAGGTCATACTTCTAGTAAAGATGTGTATGATATAAACGATCAACAAAAACTCTTGCAAGAGTACCTATTACAACATAAAAATAAACTAAATTTAATGTACGAAAAAATTAAAGAGAATTTAGACAAAAATAAATTAAGAGTTGTGTCCGGCAGAAATTCCAAAGATGATACCGCTTTATTTAATAAGGAAACACATGTCTATACTAAAGTAGATAAACGAAATAAAAATAATCCAAAATTCGAAGGTCCATTTGAATTGATAAAAGTTACAGATAAAAATGTTGCATTAATTAGAAAAAGTAAACAAATAGCTAAACGACATCTACGAAATCTAAAACGACCTAATGTTTCAGGTCAATCCTCTTCCTCACCCATGTCCTTGGACAGGTAGAGTTTAACAGACTGAATGACAACCCTGGACTGCTACCCCTAAAAATAGGAACTATGCAAAACGCAATCGATAAATGTACATTGATTAGAACGATTGAACTACAACCACTTTTACAAGACTTTAACTTTTTACAAAACACATCCTATCACCTGAACATCTCTATACAAAACTCCCCTTATAATGAATCCTATTATGAAGAACTACGAAACTCTCAAAATGTGTTATTCCATGAAATAAGTGAAACTAACAAAATTTTCAAACAAATTGTACCATCAAGTTTAAATCGAAAAAAGAGAGGTTTGATAAACGGACTCGGAACAGTAATTAAGTCAATCACAGGAAATTTACATGATAATGATGCTAAACGTTATGACTCAACAATTTTAGAGCTAACTAGTAACCAAAATAAATTAGAAATAATTCAAAAAAATCAAATGTCACTAACAGAAACCGCTATTACCAAATTTAATCAAACAGTTTACATTTTGACTAACAATCAAAAAAAGATAGCAGACCGTATTGAATTTCTAACGAAAAATTTTGAAGCTGAAGACTTAAGACAGGATTACATATCATAGCCCAAATGCTCTTTGTTCAGTTAATTACCGAAATAACGGGAATTTAAAATATTTTGGAGACTTTAGTTAATGCAATAACGTTTGCTAAATTAAAGACAATGCATCCCTCTATTTTAGAAACAGATGATTTATTGATAGAGCTTAATAAAATTCAAAGACATAAAGTAAATTTGCCATATAAGGTAAATATAGATAATATGGCCCTTTATGAAGAAATAATTACTATTAAAAGCTATTACAAAACCACGCAGTTAACATTCATTTTAGATGTACCTTTGGTTGAGTCAGCATATTACGATTACTATCATTTATATGCCTTTCCCATTCGTAATAGTTTGACCCACACATTCCTAACATTAATTCCCCATTCAAAATACCTTTCCTTGAATGATGAAAATTACAAACTCCATGATGGACCATGTCGAGAGGTCCGACCAACTGAATTCCTGTGTCAAGCTCAAACAATGAGTCACACCAGTCCAAACAGCCCTTGTGAAATACAATTAATAAAGTTCTCCACCCAGTATAACAATTGTGAGCATCACCAAATGTTAATAGAAGATGTGAAGATTCAGAAGATCAGCGAAAGTAAATGGATTATCATCTCTCCAGTAGAAAATATAGTCAACTACAGATGCAGCGATGACCGTAAAATCATGGCCATAGATGGTAGTTATCTGGTAAAAATAGAAGAAGGCTGTGAGGTAAAAATCAAAGGACAAACAGTAAGTTCTCATCAATGTGAAATTAAAAAACTTTTCTATGTGCCGTTACCCGAACTCAAATTTAGTGAACTGTCCATGAGCTCAAAACTTAACCTTTACATCTAGAATCTATAAATTTAGATGAATTGAATTTAGTGAAATCCCAACTACAGCATCAGAAGGAGTTACTACGAACAATAAGTGTTCCTGTAATTCATACTTCGATTAGTGTTTTTACTTTAACTGTTTGTGTTCTTTTATTAACAGTAGCATGTTTCTGTTTTTGGAAATTTAAAGGCAGAATAACCAGTTCCGCAGTCGAGTCCAAAATCGTCAACGAACTTAAGAAGACCCACGAAGTTCCCCTGGAGGACATCAATTTCAAGATTTAGGTACCCTAAATCTCATCTGGCAAGGGAGGAGTTACAGCACCCTGTATAATGCTATACTGATATCTCGTGTTAGTAGAGTAATAGGATCGAAGCAGCCGTTCAACGCGGAAATACTAAAACCGCTGAATAATCATAGTCATCATAATTTTTAGTTTAAGTTGTTTTATTTTATAATAGCATATTTGACTTTATATATACAAGTAAGATACAATATTATGTTAGAATTTATTACGAGTGTTTCAACATTAAACATCGTGTATTTCTCCTTTGTTTTAAAATTATAATTAAACTTGTTGTAATTTCGAAATAAAGTTTTTTTGTTTTGAAGTGCCAAAAGGGCACTATCCAAATTCGCGGCGTTAAAAAGCGAGATGGGTAAACTGTAATACAAATAATTTTGGAAATAATGCTTTTACCACCCCCTTATCAGCAATTGTCCTCTTTGAAAAGTCATAAAAAAATTTAACATCTTTGTGGTCTGAGGGGTTGTCGCCGGGGTAAAAACTATAGAAGTAAACTGTGATACAAATCTTCTTAGAAACAATGCTTCTTGCACCCTCTTTAGCAGCGATTGACGGGGTGCAATTTATTCACCCATGTCTCCCCTTTAAAGAGGCGCAAAAAAATGTAACGTCTCTGTGGTCTAAGGGGTTGTACCTGTGGTAAAAAGCTATAGAAATAAACTGTGATACAAATTTTAGTAGAAACAATGCTTTTTACGCCCCCATAGCAGCAATTGTCGGGGAACGGAAAGGGGGTGCAATGTATTGACCGATGTTTCCTCTTTAAAAAGCCATAAAAAAATTAACTTCGTTCGCGTCTGAGGGGTTGTCGCTGAGTTAAAAAGCTAGATAGGTAAACTGTGATACAAATAGTTTTGTAAATAGTGCTTTTGCCACCCCCTTAGCAGCGAATGTGAGGGCACGGGAAGGGATGCAAAGCAGTCACTGAGGTCTCCTATTTAAAAAGACATAAAAAAATTTAACATCGTTGTGGTCTGAGGGGTTGTCGCCGGGGTAAAAATGTATAGAAATTAACTGTGATACAAATTTTCTTAGAAACAATGCTTTTTTTACCCCTTTAGCAGCAATTGTCGGGGCACGGGAGGGGGTGCAATTTATTCACCTATGTCTCATTTAAAAGACATGAAAAAATTTAACATCGTTGGGGTCTGAGGGGTCGTCGCCGGGGTAAAACTATAGAGGCAAAGTGTAATATACAAATAATTTTAGATGTAATGCTTTTTACACTCCCTTAGCAGCCATTGTCGGTGCAGAGGAAGGCATGCAAAGTATTCACAAAAAGCTCCTCTTAAAAAATACATGAAAAAAAATTTAACATCGTTGGGGTCTAAGGGGTTGTCGCTGGGATAAAACTATAGAGGTACTGTGGTACAAATAATTTTAGAAGTAACGCTTTTTCCACTCCCTTAGCAGCAATTGTCGGGGCAAGGGAAGGGATGCAAAGCAGTCACTGAAGTCTCCTCTTTGAAAAGACATGAAAAAATTTAACATCGTTGTGGTCTGAGGGGTTGTCGCTGGGGTAAAAATCTATAGAACTAAACTGTATTACAAATTTTCTTAGAAACAATGCTTTTTCCACCCTCTTAACAGCAATTTCGGGGCACGGGAGGGGGTGCAGTTTATTCACCTATGTCTCTTCTTTAAAAAGGCACGAAAAAATTCAACATTGTCGGGGTCTGAGGGGTTGTCGCAGAGGTAAAAAGCTATATAAATAAACTGTGATACAAATTTTCTTAGAAACAATGTTTTTTGCACCCTCTTAGCAGCGATTGTCGGGGCACAAGACGGGGTGAAATGTATTCACCTATGTCTCCTCTTTAAAAAGACATGAAAAAATTTAACATCGTTGGGGTCTGAGGGGTCGTCGCCGGGGTAAAACTATAGAGGCATACTGTAATATACAAATAATTCTAGAAGTAATGCTTTTTCCACTCATTTAGCAGCGATTGTCGGGGCAGGGAAAGGCATGCAAACTATTCAAAAAAATTCCTGTTCAAAAAGGCATGACAAAATTTAACATCGTTGTGATCTGAGGGGTTGTCGCCTGGGATAAAAAGCTAGATAGGTAAACTGTAATACAAATAATTTTGTAAATAATGCTTTTGCCACCCTCTTAACAGCGATTGTCAGGGCACCGAAAGGGATGCAAATTATTCACTGAAATCTCTTTTTTGAAAAGCCATGAAAAAAGTTTACATCGTTGTGGTCTGAGCGGTTGTCGCGGGGGTAAAAAGCTATAGAAATAAACTGTGATACAACTTTTCTTAGAAACAATGCTTTTTCCACCCGCTTAGCAGAAATTGTCAGGGCACGGGAGGCGGTGCAATTTATTCACCAATGTCTCCTCTTTAAGAAGACACTAAAAAGTTTAACATCGTTGGCGTCTGAGGGGTCGACGCCGGGATAAAACTATAGGGGCAAAGTGTAATATACAAATAATTTTAGAAGTAATGCTTTTTCCACTCCCTTAGCTGAGATTGTCGGGGCAGGGGAAGGCATGCAAAGTATTCACAAAAATCTCGTCTGTAAAATTTAACATCGTTGGGGTCTGAGGGGTTGTCGCCGGGGTAAAACTATAGAGGTACTGTGATACAAATAATTTTAGGTGTAATGCTTTTTTTACTCTCTTAGCAGCAATTGTCGGGGCAGGGGAAGGAATGCAGGGTCTTTTCAAAGAGGAGACTTTAGTGAATACTTTGCATCTCTTCCGTGCTCCGACATTCACTGCTAAGGAGTGGAAAAGAATTATATATAAGATTGTTTGTATAAGAGTTTACTTCTCCAGCTTTTTATCCTTACACAACGATGTTAAGTTCTTTCATGTCTTTTCCAAGAGGAGACTTCAGTGAGCATTTTGTATCACTCCTTGCGCCCCGACAATTGCTGCTAAGAAGCATTATTTCCAAGATTATTTGTTTTACAGTTTACCTATATAGCTTGTCAACCCAGTGACAACCCCTCAGGCCCCAAAAATGTTTATTTTTTATGTCTTTTTATAGGAGAAAATTTAGTGAATAATTGACATCCCTTCTTGTGATTGACAATCGCTGCTAAGGGGAAGGCAAAAGTATTATTTTCAAGAGTAGTTGTATCGCAGTTTACCTCTATAGCATTTTACCACAGCTACTACATCTCAAACCCCAACAGGGTTATACTTTTTCATGTCATTTCAAAGAAGAGGCTTAAGTGAATAATTTGCATCACTTACCGTGCCCCTAAAATTGCTGCTAAGGGGATGGAAAAAGCATTATTTCCAAGATTATTTGTATTACAGTTTACTTATATAGATTTTTAACCCAGCGACAACCCCTTAGACCCCAACGATGTTAAATTTTTGCATGTCTTTTCAAAGAGGAGATTTCAGTGAATACTTTGCATCCCTTCCACTGCCTCGGCAATCGCTGATAAGGGAGTGGAAAAAGTATTACTTCTATGAATTGTTTGTATTACAGTTTGCCTCTATAGTTTTACCCCGGCGACAACCCCTCATACCCAAACGATGTTAAATTTTTTTGTGTGGTTTTAAAGAGGAGACATAGTTCAATATATTGCACCCCATCCCGTGCCCCGACAATTGCTGATAAGGGGGTGGAAAAGCATTGTTTCAAAGAAAAATTGTATTACAGTTTACTTCTATAGCTATTTACCCCTGCAACAACGCCTCAGACCACAACAATGTTATTTTTTTATGTCTGTTCAAAGAGCATACATCAGTGAATACTTTGCATTCTTTCTTGTGCCCTGACAATCGCTACCAAGGGGTTGGAGAACGAATTATTTCTAAGATTATTTGTATCACAGTTAACCTCTATAGCTTTTTACCCCGGCGCCAACCCATCAGGCCCCAACGATGTTAAATTTATTCAAGTCGTTTCAAAGAGAAGACTTCAGTGTATACATCGCACCCTTTCCCGTGTCCTGACAATATCTGCTGAGTAGGTGGAAAAAGCATTCTTTCTAAGATTATTTGTATTACATTTTACCTCTATTGATTTTACCCCAGCGACAACCTCTCAGACCACAACGGTGTAAAATTTTTTCTTCTCTTTTTAAAGAGGAGAACTTGTTGATATCTTCGCATCCCTTCCCGTGACAATTGCTGCTAAGGGGGATGGAAAAGAAATTATTTATACGATTAATTGAATCCACATAATTTTTACCACAGCGACAACTGTGATACAATTATTTGTATCACAGTCAACCTCTATAGACTTTTACCCCGGCGACAACCCCTCAGACCCCAACGATCTTATATTTTTTCACGTCCTTTCAAAGAGGAGACTTCAGTGAATACTTTGCATCCCTTCCCGTGCCCCGACATTCGCTGCTAAGGGAGGGGAACAAGCAATATGTCTAAAATTATTTGTATCACTGTTTACCTCTATAGATTTTTACCCCGGCGACAACCCCACAGACTACAACGATGTAAATTTTTTTCATGTATGTTCAAAGTGAGTGAATACTCTGCATACAATTCCGTGTTCCGACAATTGCTACTAAACGGGTGGAAAAGGTATCAATGATAAGAATAATGGTACACACAGCTTACCTCTTTTGTTTTTAGCCCATTGACAACCCCTCAGACCTCAAGGATGTCAATTTTTTTATCTCTTTTCAAACAGGAGACATCGGTGAATAATTGGCATCCCTTCTCGTGCCCCGCAAGCATTATTTCCCGGATTACTTGTATCACAGTAAGGCATTAGTGATAAGAATAATTGTACACACAGTTTATCTCTATAGCTTTTTGACCCAGTGAAAGCCCCTCAGACCCCAAAGATCTTAAATTTGTTCATCCCTTCTCAAAGATGAGTCATCAGTGAATACTTTCCGTTACTTCCCGTACCCAGACAATCGCTTCTAAGGGAAAGGAAAAAGCATTATTTCCAAGATTATTTGGTTCACAGTTTACCTCTATAGCTTTTTACCCCTGCGACAACCCCTCAGACCCCAAAGATGATAAGTTTTTGCGTCTTTTTGAATAGGAGAATTTAATGAATAATTAACATCCCCTCATGTGGCCCAGCAATGGCTGCTAAGGGGAAGACAGAAGCATTATCTCCAAGAGTAATTGTATCACAGTTTACCGCTCTAGCATTTTACCCTCAGCAACAACCTCTCAGACCATAACGAGGTTAAATTTTTCCATGTCACTTCAAGTAGGAGTTTTAGGTGAATAATTTGCAGCACTTTACCGTGCTCTGACAATTGCTGCTAAAGGGGTGGTAAAAGCATTATTTCCAAAATTATTTGTATTACAGATTACCTATCTAGCTTTTTAACCCAGCGACAACCCCTCAAACCCCAACGATGTTAAATTTTTTATGGCTTTTTAAAGAGGAGACATCGGTCAATACATTGCACCCCTTCACGTGCCCCGACAATTGATTATAAGAGAGTGGAAAAAGCACTGTTACTAAAAAAAACGTATCACAGTTAATTTCTATAGTTTTTACCCCAGCGACAAACCCTCAGACCACAACGATGTTAATTTTTTTCACGGCTTTTCAAAGAAGAGACTTCAGTGACTCCTCTGCAGCCCTTTTCGTGCCCTGACAATCGCTGCTAAGCGGGTGGCATAAGCATTATTTCTAAAATTATTTGTATTACCGTTGTATTACCTATATCGCTTTTTAACCCAGCGACAACCCATCAGACCACAACGATGTTAAATTTTTTCGTGCCTTTTCCAAGAGGAGACAGGTGAATAAACTGCACCCCGTCCCGTGCCCCGACAATTGCTGCTAAGAGGGTGTATAAAGCATTCTTTCTAAGAAATTTTTTATCACAGCTTATTTCTATAGCATTTTACCCCAGCGACAACCCCTCAGACAACAACGATGTTAACTTTTTTCACGACCTTTCAAAGAGGAGACTTCAGTGACTCCTCTCCATCCCTCTTCGTGCCCCGACAATCGCTGCTAAGGGAGTCGCAAAAGCATTATTTTTAAAATTATTTGTATTACTGTATTACAGTTGTATTACCTATCTCGCTTTTTAATCCAGCGGCAACCCCTCAGACCACAACGATGTTACATTTTTGTATGCCTTTTTCAAGAGAAGACATAGGTGAATAAATTGCACCCCGTCCCGTGCCCTCATAATCGCTGCTAAGAGGGTGCAAAAAGCATTGTTTCTAAGAAATTTTTTTCACTGTTTACTTCTATAGCTTTTTACCCCGGCGACAACCCCTCAGACCACAACGATGTAAAATTTTTTCAAGACTTTTTAAAGAGGATATTTCAGAGACTGCTTTGCATCCCTTCTTGTGCCCCGACAATTACCGATAAGGGGGTGGCAAAAGCATTATTTCCTAAATTTATGTATTACAGTTTACCTATCTCGCTTTTTAACCCAGCGACAACCCCTAAGACCCCAACGATGTTAACTTTTTTCATGGGTTTTCAAAGAAGAGATTTCAGTGAATACTCTGCATCCTTTCCTCTGCCCCGACAATTGCTGTTAAGGGACTGGAAAAAGCATTACTTCTGAAAATATTTGTATACTACAATTTGCCTGTATAATTTTACCCCTGCGACAACCCCTCAGACCCCGACAATGTTAAATTTTTTCGTGTCTTTTTACAGGGGAGAGATAGGTGAATAAATTGCACCCTCTTCCGTGCCCCGGCAATTGCTGCTAAGAGGGCGGATAGCGCATTGTTTCTAAGAAAATTTGTATCACAGTTTATTTCTATGGCATTTTACCCCAGCGACAACCCCTCAGACGACAACGATATTAAATTTTTTCACGACTCTTCAAAGAGAAGACTTTAGTGACTGCATTGCATCCCTTTTCGTGCCCCGACAATCGCTGATAATGGGGTGGCAAGAGCATTATTTCCAAAATTATTTGTATTACAGTTTACCTATCTAGTTTTTAACCCAGCAAAAACCCCTCAGACCACAACGATGTTAAATTTTTTCATGGTTTTCCAAAAAGAGATTTCAGTAAATACTTTGGATCCCTTCCCCTGCCCCGACAATTGCTGCTAAGGGAGTGAAAAAGGGATTACTTCTAAAATATTTGTATCACAGTACCTCTATAGTTTTTACCCAGGGGACAACCCCATAGACCCCAACGATGTTAAATTTCTTCATGTCTTTTTTAAGAGGAGATTTTTGTGAATACTTTGCCTGCCTTCCTCTGTCCCGACAATCACTGCTAAGGGAGTGGAAAAAGCATTACTTCTAAAATTATTTGTATATTACAATTTGTCCCTATAATTTTACCCCGGCGACGACCCCTTAGACCACAACGATGTTAAATTTTTTCGTGTCTTTTTAAAGAGAATAAATTGCACCCCCTCCCGTGCCCCGACAACCGCTGCTAAGGGGGTGAAAATTTGTATCACAGTTTATTTCTATAGTTTTTACCCTAGCGACAACCCCCCAGACCACAACGATGTTCAATTTTTTTATAAATATTTAAAGAGGAGACCTCAGTGACTGCTTTTCATCCCTTTTCGTGCCCCGATAATTGCTGATAAGGGGGTGGCAAAAGCCAAAATTATTTGTATTACAGTTTTTTAACCCGGCGACAACCCCTCAGATCCCAACGATGGTAAATTTTTTCATGCCTTTTTTAAGAGGAGATTTTTGTGAATACTTTGCATGCCTTCCCCTGCCCCGACAATCGCTGCTAAGGGAGTGGAAAACGCAATACTTCTAAAATTATTTGTAAACTACAATTTGCCTCTATAATTTTACAACCCCTTAGACCCCGACAATGTTAAATTTTTTCGTGTCGGGGAAAGATAGGTGAATAAATTGCACACCCTTCCGTGCCCCGACAATTGCTGCTAAGGGGGTGGAAAAGCATTGTTTCTAAGAAAATTTGTATCACAGTTTATTTCTATAGCTTTTTACCCCCGCGACAACCCCTCACACCACAACAATGTTACATTTTTTTCATGCCTTTTTAAAGAGGAGACTTCAGTGACTGCTTTGCATCCCTTTCCGTGCCCCGACAATCGCTGCTAAGGGAATGGCAAAGGCATTATTTCAAAAATTATCTGTATTACAATTTACCTATCTAGCTTTTTAACGCAGCGACAACCCTTCAGACCCCAATGATGTTTACTTTTTTCATGGCTTTTCAAAGAAGAGATTTCAGTGAATACTGTGCATCCCTTCCTCTGCCCCGACAGTTGCTGCTAAGGGAATGGAAAAAGTATTACTTTTAAAATTATTTGTATCACAGTACCTCTATAGTTTTTACCCCGGCGACAACCCCTCAGACCCCAACGATGTTAATTTTTTTCATGGCTTTTTAAAGAGGAGATTTTTTTAAATACATCGCACTCCTTTCTGTGCGCCGACAATCGCTGCTAAGAGGTTGAAAACGCATCATTTCTAAGATTATTTGTATCACGGTTTACCTCTAGCTTTTTACCCCGGCGATAACCTCTCAGACCCCAAAGATCATATTTTGAGTTAATACATTGCTCTCCTTCCCGTTCCGCGACGGTCGCTGCAAAGGGGGTGGTAAACTCAATGTTTCTCAGATTATTTGTATCACAGTTTACCTCCATAACTTTTTACCCCGGCGACAACCCCTCAGACCCCAACGATGTAAAATTTTTTTAGTGTCTTTCCAAATAGGTGACTTTATTGCATACTTTACATCCCTCCGCATGTCCCGGCAGTTGCTGCTAAGGGGGTGAAAAAGGCATTAATTATAAGAAACGGCACAATTCCGCAGCATTTCACCGCAGTAAACTATCTACACACACATCCACACACCTTTAATACTTATCTGTTTGTGTTCCCACTGAGCAAGGTAATATTGCATTAACATTGCAGAATCTTTTTCAAAGCAAGTGTAAGTTTGATAGATAACTTGCAGAAAGCCTCCTGCAAGTTTGCTGCAAATGGCAAATCTTCCTCCCAGTGACTTTACAAATGCAAGTATTTCTTTTGTAACCTTACTGCAAGTTTACTGTAGTGAGCTGTTACAAACTTTCTTTATACTAACACATGTGTTACCTTACAGCAAGCTTCAGTTTTAAAAGGGCCTAGCAAAGTTGTAAAATTTAAACTTACATTTGCAACTTACCTGCAATTGTATATATTATATATACAGTGCAAGTTTGTAACTTGGGATAATTCCAATTAATCTACTTCAGCTTTTTTTCAAAAATGCTCGGAGTCTGATAATATTCTCAGTTACAATATTTTCAAAAATGTATTATACAATTTGTGTCAAATGTCATTGATAATTTTGGCAAATGACAAACTTAGCTTTTTGGTGACTACTTTAAAAGTACACATCAAGCGATACAAAACCACCAAATTTCTAATTTTTATTATAAATCTTGAGTTGAAAGCAAGAAAAAAAATTGTGTAGTTATCAATGAATAAAAATTTTAAATCTGCTGATTTCTAACAACTTCACATGTAAGAACTTTAAAAATAATCAACAAAAACGTAGGGTTGATTTAAAGAAATTATCGATGAAGTCATTTATCAAATATCGTACATACTGTATACATTTTTTAAAAGACTGCAACTTGAAATACTAACCAATGTGTCCAAGCATTTTTGAAAAAAAGAAACTGTATTTGCTTAACTAAATTTATTTCAAGTTACAAACTAATACTGAATATAGGTATAGGTGTATTTATACATAATATATATTTCTTGTAAAACTGTCAAAAACGACTTAGGACAATCTTAATCAGAATAAAATCTTTATTACATAAAAAAAATTAAAGACTTACAACACATTTGATTTCTGCTGATAGATAGATATATTACACTTTTTTGATCATCAAATGTACATGGTAAGTCACTGTCTTTATAAGTACCGACTATAGTTACTAGATAGAAATAGTTAAGACATAGCGAGCGTGTCCATGTTTAGCCTAAAATGCAGTTCTAGTCAAAACTCAGCAACAAAATAGATAACTTGAACTCGTGATATCATTATTAATTGACCGATTTCAAAAATTCTTTTTTCTAAATGAATACCAATTAATTGTTTTTTATATTGCTTTACTAAATAACTCTTAGTCGTCTACGAAAACGTGTGAAACACCAATAACAAAAACGAAGTAGCATTACTTATTTTGAGAGGCGAAAATTTTTTTAGCTTCTAAAATATGTGGTAACATATGTGACAAACTAATGTCAACATATTAGATACTATTGTGAAAAAAGAAATACCTAAAATGGTGCGTTCAATTCGATTTTGGAGAAAATTTAATTAAGCAAACGTAAGAATAAGCAATGGATAAATCAAGCACAGGGAAGTGAATACAACTTCAATGCGAAAATAGCTGAAATATAATATAAGAAAAGTCTGTGACTTGCCTTCCAGAGCTTTTGCCTAACGCACCCACACACACTACAAAGAATTAATACAAGCAGCATGTAACACTATACACATTAGTTTAGAGGACCAATAAATTCGTTCACCTTGGTTTTTGTTTTATAACATCCACTAGTGCCTACTGTAATCTTGTTAGTGGGAGCATCTTAATAATATTAGGTAGAAAACTGAGGAATTTGATTCCCAAGTAATCAAACATCTGCTTTGTTTTCTCCTTTTTGTGGAACTGTATTTTTAATTCATGCCTGCACCTGGTATTGATGTTGCAAGCTTCATCATTCACTGGATATTTTGAATACATATACTGAAAAGGAATATAGCTTGAAGGGTACCTAAGCATCCCATTGGGCTCGAACACATCAGGGCAGCTTTTTCTTGGACCTACGGACACAATGTCCTTATTGCTCTTTTTTGCATGATACACACATGTTCCGCTGCTGACGAGTTAACCCATATGAATGTTCCATATGATGGGTACTGTACTGTTCCTTATGATGTCGATTGCTCTGGATAAGCCTTATTCTTCCATAGGTCAATCATATTTAACGTTTTAAAATGAATTGGTCTGACCAGAATGCTTCTAAGGACAACAAAATTCGTATTTAGCAATTAGGTTTTCTTTTTAGTTGAGTATATTTCATAAAAAGAAACAAAAATATAAATGCAGCCATTTAAAAATAATTCACCAATAGCGATATACCAAAATTTAATTATGCTACAGATGACTAATTTTATTGAATTCACATATGTATTTGGTATATAGCTGTTTTAGGGATTCTTACCTGAAATGTTTGTGGATATACTCTATGTTTCATTATCTACACTCTAGACAACGAATTACTTAATTACCCAAAATTCAAACAATTCATGCTGCAATAAGATTGTTCAATCTTTAAAACTTCCAGAAAAAAAAATACATAGATTCAATAACAGCTTATGATATCATAAATATAAACAACAATACGCCATTAATCATTATTGCTGGGCGCCGGGTGCATTTTCAGAGTCAGTTCGCTGTTAGCGATGCTATTGGACGACGATGATATACGATCGAACATACACGAACACCTAAACGGAGGGAATTTAAATAAATGTTTACAAATTAAAACAAACTTTCAGAAACATTACAATTGTAACTTTACGTGAGTTTACAAATGGAGAAAAACAACAAGCTGACAAAGGAGATATTACATTTGAAAGTTATGTTAAAGTTTCATTTGTAAGTTTGCATTGATTTTTTGGCTGCAAACATTTAAAAATGTTGCAACTTAACTTGCTTAATGGTAAATTATCTATCGTTGCGGTAAGCATTTGTAAGTTACCATGCTTAGTGGGTTATCACCATATTTGGTAATGAGACTAGATACCTAAGCTACGTACACATATGCATACGTTTAAGGATTTATATGGCCAGCCACAAACTATCAATCTGGCATCGCTGTTAAGCTAATTCGCAGATTTTATCGCCGGTTGGCTCGGTTACGTTTTTAATTGCCCCTACGTCATAATTCGTGGCTGGGATTTTGTGGAC
This sequence comes from Tillus elongatus, assembly GCA_964006375.1. Classification (NCBI taxonomy): domain Eukaryota; kingdom Metazoa; phylum Arthropoda; class Insecta; order Coleoptera; family Cleridae; genus Tillus; species Tillus elongatus. The sequence continues at coordinate 102,448,391 of OZ023266.1, read as the reverse complement.
AACTTCACATAAACTTGCAAGATTAGATCTGTATAGTGTATATTATATGCATAATGAAGATGCTATCTTGAAAACCTATTGTATTATTTGTAGGAGTTCCCTGTTTGTGACTCGTGTTAAAATGGATGTAGTGTTTGAGTTACGGAAGACTTCAGTTTTGTAAACTTAGTTACCAGGAACAATTAGGAAGACAATTAACGTAGATATAAAGGTGTTCCTTAATGACTGATATGCGAATATTTAAGGGTGTGAATCTAGATGAAAAATTAATGATAATTTGATTTATAAATATGATGGTCTAAAAATGTTCCGTTAGGAAAATAAATTTAAAGTTTTAGGAAAAAAAATGTGAATGAATTAATATTTTCAAAACCGCTTGAGATATTTCAGTGATATTTAGTACGGAGCGGCAGCTAACAAATATGCATATTTTTAATAGAAACATAATTTTCAGCTTTAACAGTGGCGTGTGTACGGGCAATGACTTCGATAGCTTTGAATAAAAAATAGTACGCTAATAGTTTTCCCAACAAAAATGATTTTATGTCATACTAGTTTATTATTGGGTTTTTATTGCTTAGTTACCAATTACATAATGGTGTACTTTATGCCCACGGGCCACAAAGTGTACTCGGATTTGCAAAATCGTCGCTCTCGGGCATAAACATCTATTTATACCCTTGGTACATAAATAACTATTTGAACTCTCCGTTAAATTTAAAACAAGCCTTCCTGGCTTGTTTTCCTGCGATGCGCCATTTTTGAGTAAAAAAATGAAACCAATTATATTGTCCGAGAAAACCAAGTATCTAGTTATTGCGTCAAAAAATTATCAGACTTTTTAAATTTATTTATCCTTACATTTTTTAATGCAGCACATCCAAAAATCTTAGCCACGAGCCGCCACTGGCTTACACCTACATGGTGATGACAATAAATTAGGGGTACCTTAGAGAATTGTCATAGAAAAAATTCACGAATGAAGAGAACTCGACTTTTGAAAAAATATCTCTAAAGGAGCGCACCCGGGCCACCTAGAACAGAAATCCAGGGTCAGTGTCAATTTTTATAGGTTTATATATATATATATATATATATATATATATATATATATATATATATATATATATATATATATATATATACGTGCACAGCTATCATTGTCACCTCCACCCACCGAAAAGGCACACAGGCCTCCATGATATATCATTAGGTTTTTTATGTTTAATTTGCAGATTAAGCTTGTAACAATAAGTATCTTTAAAGGCAACATGAGAGGGGTAGGGATTAATTCGATTTATTTTAGACCTTTTTTTACACATTTTTAAGTGTAACACACCTCCATATATAAATCGTTGAAAATAACTCCGTTTGTGTTTGCTTCGGTACACGTATCATACGTATACGGCACCAACAATGTTGACAAATATACATATTAGGTTTTTGCTTACTACTAAGAGATCCTGTCCTTGGCCTTGTTAGTTTTTCTGTTTTAAACCCTATTATTTGTCTGGAACCGGTAAAAATCTCGTCTTAAAATAGACTGCAAAATATTGGATTCTATTTATTTATATTTACTCATTACTTGTATCGCTTCCAAAGGTTACAAAAAAAAACGAATGCCTGGAACTAATATATATATATATATATATATATATATATATATATATATATATATATATATATATATATATATATATATATATATATATATATATATATATATATATATATATATATATATATACGTGCACAGCTATCATTGTCACCTCCACCCACCGAAAAGGCACACAGGCCTCCATGATATATCATTAGGTTTTTTATGTTTAATTTGCAGATTAAGCTTGTAACAATAAGTATCTTTAAAGGCAACATGAGAGGGGTAGGGATTAATTCGATTTATTTTAGACTTTTTTTTACACATTTTTAAGTGTAACACACCTCCATATATAAATCGTTGAAAATAACTCCGTTTGTGTTTGCTTCGGTACACGTATCATACGTATACGGCACCAACAATGTTGACAAATATACATATTAGGTTTTTGCTTACTACTAAGAGATCCTGTCCTTGGCCTTGTTAGTTTTTCTGTTTTAAACCCTATTATTTGTCTGGAACCGGTAAAAATCTCGTCTTAAAATAGACTGCAAAATATTGGATTCTATTTATTTATATTTACTCATTACTTGTATCGCTTCAAAAGGTTACAAAAAAAAAAAAACGAATGCCTGGAACTAATAAAAATACCCCTCTATATTTCAGAATAAAAATTGGGTTAGCGTATAAACTTTCGTTTACAATACTTACCGAAAGAATAGGTATGTGACAAGAATAATTAGATTTTGTTTAATCTTTTGTTCTCATTAAAAACGGTTAGTTTTATTTTAAAGTTTATACTTAAATAAACACTTTTTTATTTACTTATTATGCTTTTATGTTTATTCATATACTATTTGTCTACTGTAGTGTTATTATTATTATTACGTTTTGTATAAATGAATTTATTATTAAAACAAATTATATCACCACTGTCACTTGTTTGAGTTTTAGGTGTGATTTTGTATGCTCATATTTTATTTTATATTCACATTCAACCCCTACTTCAATTTTTTCATAGAATACCAGATGAGTAATAATATTGGCAGTTTTCTGCTAAACAAAACCTGGAACGTTATACAACTCGAGTTTAAAAAAATCAACTCTCATCAAATAAACCCTCATTCGTCCCCTACGTTCAGGCCTCCATGATATATCATTAGGTTTTTTATGTTTAATTTGCAGATTACGCTTGTAACAATAAGTATCTTTAAAGGCAACATAACATACTTTCACACGTATTGACGATGTGGAAATAAAAATAAAGTGTTCTGCCTAAAAAAGTCGCCAAGACGATTTTTGTCTTTTTTTTGTTAGAAAATTGTTAATTGCCTAACCAGTACATTAACCTTTAAGTAGCTAACGAAATTGTTTTGTATATAAATATTGTCTTTTTGATTAATATTTTTAGTTACCTAAAAGGGTTGATAGTGAATAATCGGTACACATATCATATTTTTATTTTACAATATAATAAATGACAGTAAAAATGCTATTAAAACAAATGCCATAAAAGTCACAACATGCAATCGAGTTTTGATTGAACCCAATAATTCTCAGTCGACGTGAACAAAGGGTGCTTGGCAGTTATCTCCAAAACATGTTAGCTTTCCAAATGCTTATATTATTACTATGTCATGCAATCTTTATCATTATGGTCTAAATGCGATGTCCCTTCTTCATTGCTACCATGACTATTTGTTTTCCGTAGCTCTTTTAATTTCACTATAGCTTCTACACTTCACCAATTATTGGTCTAATATTTACAACTTTCCGCTCAATACATCAGAACAATGGAACTTTAGACTTTACAAACATTTTCTTTAGGTTTAAGTTAAACAACTGTTGCTTTGCCACCGCCATTTTCTGAGTAGTCAGATTTACCATCATCGGTTAAAACAACCTCAAGGTACGTAAACATTTCTATTTGTTTGTGTTTAGTTTTGAATGCATTCCTGCACTTCTATCCATTCTTATCTGTACTGATTTGATTTTTATCATTTCAGTTTTAGTTTAATCCTTTCTAACGCACGATCTAGAATATTGAACATTATTTGCATTTTTTTTTGCGTTTTTTCTATCAGCGCTGTGTCATATTTCATGGAACTGTAGTACATTTATTTTGATTTCCGCTGTTTAGTCTACTTATAATGGCTACTTTCTTCAGTCTACTTATAATGGCTTTTGCGAGTAAATTGAATATGGCGATAATTGACGTCCTTGATAAACATCGCTTTTTATTTTAGCTTCAAATTCATATCTTCTGTAGTACTTTGATTATTGTATAGATTGAGAATATTCCAGCTATCTTCCCAATCCAATGTAGGCTCTCTTTATTATATGAAATAATATTTCAATATATTTCAATAATATTTCAATATAATATATTGAAGGGTTTTTACAAGTCTACAAAGGCAATGAATACATAAAGGTATCAGTTTCTCTATGATTTAGGCATCGTTTCTCCAGCTCGTCGGTTTGGTTTAAATCCGAACTAATCTTTATTAGGGCAGCTCTTAATTACTTACTCTTATTCCACTTTTTACCATGTCTATAAAAATCTTTGCCACGTGACTGTACACGTATGTCCTTTAGTAATCCATTGCATTTACTATTTTAATAAAAAGTAACTGCAACTCCTTCAAGATGTGTTTGTTAGTTTCCTTTTTTTGTAATAAAATTAAATAAAGTCATAACTTGTTTTGTGTTAGACACATACATCTCAAATGTCAACTACAATTTTTTTAAACTTTTCTTTCTACAGTTATCAATTCACAAAATCTGAAACCAAAAAGGGTTAGCATATTGGCTTGAAAAGTGTAACATGCGTATTTAGTAACTATTTGCTAAGCCTCTAAAATACTTTCAATTATTTCTTTTTCAAATTATTGAAAATATTTGAAAAATTAATGTATCTTCATTTTAGATTATTTAAATGCCATATACATATAACACGTTTGAAGATAAGAACGTTGACTGTACCATCTCAAACACATTTGCTTAATTCATTCATTTCAAATTGGTGACCACTAAAAAGGTGTTTCTTTTTTCTAATAGCATTGTTCTAAATGTGAAAAGGTACCTATTTAGCAATCAGCATCGCTGAATAGAACTCTAATCTTGGTACTGGATACTAAACGTGTGATAAATTTTCACAAACTTAATCTTTATAGTTTTTTAGAATAAAATGAGCGAAATAAAATATTTAATGACATAATGTGCGAAAAGCAGGGAGTATTTTGAAATTTCAAACTTATAATTTTTAGGACAGGGTATCATACTGGCAAGTATCGAATGTCATTGTAAAATACTTTACTTTTATCGAGATTAGGAGCCAAATAACTTTACACTCGAATATCATGTTCGTTATTGCTTTGAAAGGAATTTTGATGCTGTTAAAATGCTTGTATCATTTTAAAACAATAAAACCATTTTTATTAGATACTTTTTGCCCCTTTTTCCCTTAGGGCTCGTCCACGTCTTTGCCTTGCCGCCCCGATAGCATGGCAGTCTTTGGCTTATTACACATTTATTAAATACATACTTGCCCATAAAATTTTAGCAGTAACTAAAACATTTGGATTGTCACTTTAACCGAGCAACTCTGAAAAGCTGCTTTTTTTCTGGAAAAGCATTCTCGTTTCATGTTTATGCACTTTGGGATAATATAGTAAAATCTTTTTGTAGGGCGCTAACTATTAATTATCTGGTAAATATGGTTAGTAAACCAGTAAGTTGTACTAGTAGACGAGTTCAAAAATATCAAGCCTCCGTATACGTTTACTAAACAAATTTCTATGTACCTAAGTACCTTTATCGTCTATTTGGTTATGCTGGTTATATTTTGACCCTGCTAAGTTCAGTGCTGACCCGACTTATTATTTGTTACTCAATTTATTATTTTTATAAATAACGAAAAGAGTATTTAGAATATTTTACTCGACAGTGAAATTGGTTATCATGTAAATAATAAAAATTAATTAAAACATGTATTCTAAACTTTATTAATTGTTGTTGCCTATACTTGGTGAAACGGTTCCATACTAAAATGAAGTTATTCAAAATATGGCACAAATAACTAGTTTGAACCTAAAATATTTGGGAATAGACTAATGTACCTACGTAAAACTAATGGCTTGGTTATTGCAACAGCGTGGGAGGATAAAACAAAACATATTTTAAACAATAATTTAAAACAGGTAAACAGCCTGTAAAATAATAATAATAGTTTCTTGATAAGTATACTTGGAGAACCTAAATCACCACAACACATATTTTTAAGGACCTGACGATCGTTTCACTAACAAAGTTAGCGTCATCAGAGGATGAAAATTTTTAACTACTTTACTTCTAACACCACCTTTTATACTGAATCTTAGGTAAAACACGATACCGAGAGGGAGACTAAATCACGGGCAAATTCTTCAGTGTATTGCATTTTAAGTGCTGGACGAGGTTTTTGAACTTCTTTTATCACTTTACCTGACAGGTTTCGGAATGTTTATCTTCATCAAAGACAGAGTGCAAACAGAGGACAGCAAACCAGTGGCAGGGCTTGGTTTAAGGAACTTTTGCTTTTTATTGCCCTAGAAATATAAATACTTTCGTACGCATCCAGCTCCGCTAGCCGTCTAACATTTTTCACATTTTCTTTATTAATGTGGTGGTTATTTTCCCAAATATGTTGTGCCACGCATGACTTGCCCATACTACTGTATCTCAGCTGTGCCAGGTATCCACGAAATCTAGTCTCAATGGTTCTCTTAGTCTGCCCAACGTATCTAAGATTACAATCTTTACAACACACATTAATCAATCCGGATATCCGTTATATATCGGATTGCTTGGTGAAAAAATTAATTAATAGACGCAGCACAAAGAAAATGTTAGCGGAATGCACGACATTCGGAAAAGATAAAATAGAGAAAAAAATTGTTTGCCTACCTTTTGAACTGCGTATCAAAAGGGGTCGCAAGAGCATTTTAAGCTAACTTTCTCGACAAAAAATAACTTAAGAAATTTGTTAGGTAATAAGAAAGATAAAGATATAGCCACTGAAACGTCGGGTATCTATGAGATAGGTTGTAAAGATTGTAACCTTAGATAGATAAGTGGGACAGACTAAGAAAATTATTGAGACTAGATTTCGTGACAATCTGGCACAGCTGAGATAAGATGGACAAGTCATGCGTGGCGCAACATATTTGTGATAACCACCACATTATTAAAGAAAATTTGAAACTGTTAGACGTCCAGCGGAGCTAGATGCGTACGAGAGTATTTATATTTCTAGGGCAATAATGATGCAGATAAACATTCCGAAACCTGTCAGGTAAAATGATAAAGGAAGTTGATAAACCTCGTCCGGCAATTAAAATACAATACGCTGAAGAATTTGCCTGCGATTTAGTCTCCCGCTCGGTATCGTTCTTTACCTAAGATTCAGTATAAAAGATGATGTTAGTAGTAAAGTAGTTTAAATTTTTCATCCTCTGACGACGCTAACTTTGTTAGTGAAACAATTGCCAGGTCTTTAAAAAGATGTGTTGTGGTGATTTGGGTTCTCTAAGTGTACGTATCAGTGCTCATCACAGGTTCCAATCTTTAGTTAGTGAACAGTATCTTGGCCGTTAAATACACAAATATCAAGGATATATTAAGTTGGCGCCAAATTAATAAGAAATCTGTTAACAATGTGTACTAGTAAATGAGTAATGAAACAGTTTACTTTCTCTAAGCATTAAGTTCAGTAACTCACTTAATTTTATATTACACATTTCAAATCTTTTTTTGTGTACTCGTATATATTTCAGTAGAAGTTTTGGTATTATATCGCTGTCAGCTGTAAACAATTTTGATACTCATATATTTAAAAGTTTTAAATTTATATTGGATGCTTTTTACCGTTTTTAGTGATTTTTTTTAATTCACTAATGTGGAGATCCCGACTTTTGAATTTTGAAAAAATGTATTCAAATGACCGCGAACTAGGCCCCCTAAAACCCATATCCAGAGTCAGATACCTTCCTTTTGTAAGTGGCTTGGATAAGTTCGTTAGTCAGGAAAATCGGCTCAGGTTTTCCCAGAAAATTTTGTGTTTTTTTTCGAAAAAAAAAATTATATCCCCGGAAATAACAACGTAAAGGCAACCAAATTTGGCTGGTTTCTGTCATAAATAGTATCCTATGTATTAAAATTCAGATCTCTATCTTAAAAGACAAAAAAGTTAGAGGTAAATTAATTTTTAATTAATTAAATCTGATCCAAGAAAGTTAAAACCTCAAAATTGATTGATCAGAGTGTGAGTGAAAAAAAAAAACTACAAGAAACGACTAACAAGCTCCTAGATATGTGTCAAGTCGTTATTTTCCTTGATTTCGTTCAAATATGAGCAAAAATCCATAGTAAATCAAAATGGTTTTGTGTAAACCGTTGAACAATGGGATATACCTGCTAGTAAATGCATGTAGTGCGTAGCTCAGTGGGCGTGGTCCCCGTACATCGTGTAATCAGCTCCCACATGACGAGTTCTAATCCTAGTTAGTGAATTTAGGAGGCTGGCTTTGTTGGGCGAAATATAGACATTAGGCGTGAGCCACAATAGACCTTATGGTCGCGGTGGAGGGACCGATATGGACCACTCACATTCAAACCTAACCCTAACCTAGTGAATTTACTTTTTTTCGTCTTTGATTCAATTTTAACGCCAGCTGATCAGATTGTGTAATTCCAATATTTTTTTAGCGACTTTTTGATAAAAGATAAGATAAGCACTTTTAAGACTTTTAATTCAAGCTCAATAGCAGCTGTTGTTACCCTTAGTTGGTAAAACCGTTCCACAGTTAACATAGACGTAGAGATTTGTGACATCAGAAGATGTTGTTTTCTTTTCTAGAACCGGATTCAATTTTTACAGCATCCACACGCAAAATAATTTCCTCTGTGAAGCCACAGCGAACTTTCTTGTACAAAATGTTCTTTTAAAAGCGATTTTTTTATAAATGAATTTTATGAATTTTCTTTGAAGGAACATCTGTTGCGAATTTTTGTATGAAAAGTTATTCAATTGATGGAACATTTTTTAAACGAAGTTCGTCGGAAATGAGGTTTTAATGGATTTTCGTGCAAACAAATTATTTTATTTTCAATTTTAATTACAGATTAGGTATATAATTAAAATTTTATGTATTCTTTTAGCAAAATTTTATGTAAAAGTTATTTAGCCAGTTTTCGCAGAAATTTTTTGTGCTTCGTAGAAATCATTTTAAGATGCTTTTGTGAAATTTTGGTAACAAATGATAAATGTTTAATAAGTTATAAAAAAAAATGTTTACGGATTTTCTTGAAAAATTGTTTGCAAATTATCACAAAATTATTGTTGTGACGTCGAAAAAGTTTTTGTGGGTGGCTAAATAACTTGAAACGGTTCTTTGGCCAGGAAAATCGGACCAGTTGTTTGAATTAATGTAATTTATTTTTATTAGCGAATTTTCTCGTACAAAATGTTCTTTTAATAGCGAATTCTCTTATTAATGAATTTAATGATTTTTCTTTGAAGAAACATTTGTTGCAAATATTTGTATGGAAAATTATTCACTTGATGGAACATTTTTTTACCGAAATTCGTCGAAAAGAAGATTTTTATGGATTCCCGATTTTATTTTCAGTTTTAATTACAGATTAGGTATATAATTTAAATTTTATGTATTTTTTCAGCAAAATTTTGTGTAAAAAATATTTAGCCAAATTTGATGCCTGCTTTCATTAAAAAATACATATTTGCCATTGAAAACATTTTTATGAAAATTCACTACCATAACGCACTTGCTGCGTCCAGGCTTTTTGTAGTTGCTCTAACTTTTTAAATTATTAGGTAGCTCATATTTTAGAATTTTATGTCAACAAGTTAGCTCTTATTTTGCGTATTGGGTCAAGTTTTAATTCCATTATCATAATGTCAAATTACAGTAGGTACTACCACACACCTTCTAATCAAATTTATCACTTTATCAATACCCACATATAATAAAATCGTCAATTTCCACAGCGAATAAAGTTGTTTTCATAAAAATTTGCAGATAACTAAATGTGCGATTCCGAAGTCATCGTTTCTATAAATTTTTTTAATTAGTTTTTTCAATGCGGAGTACGCAAAAAACTTCTTTACATTTTGTTATATTATTGTTAATAGATTTTATTACGGGAACGTGTTGTTGTTGTTGTTCATATATGATGGCTGCGGCTTTTTGCCATTAGCACATTTTTCCAGTTTGGTTAGCCGTAAAGCATTTCCAGCTCAACAGTTTATCTACATTCACTATATACCCATATGCACACATACATACATATATACACAAATATATACATATATACCGCAATATCGGATCACTCTGTGTAGGTATACACTACATATATTGTTCATTTATTCTATGAATTTATTAAATAAATATTTTTTATTATACCTATTTTCCTTTTTTCATTTTAATACACATTTATATACATATATACAACTTTTTTTTTCATTTTTTTTTATAGATATTTATTTTAAATACTTATACCTACAGGAAATGCACAAGGGACACAAAAATTTTCATGCCAAGGAGTCTGTCAAGGCAACTTTAAAGACGAACAGGAAGACTTCTATAAGATAAGGTGTACATAAGGGGTAGAACAAATGGATTCCTTACCTAATTTAGTTATGAATATGTTTTATATTAGTCTAACATGGCTATATACATCTACACCTATATTTACTTACAGACTTAAACCCAGCCTGTGTATGTGGTCAATTAGGATTTTATATATTTCTATATTTTTCATTTCCAATAACTGAGTAATGCAAAATGGTTTCTGTATGAAATTTAGGTTCATAATAATTTGAAAAATTGTTTCAATTATGTTTTGTTTATTACTACATTCTAGTAAGACATGCTGTGCATCACCCACCTCTCCACACACACAGAGTGGGTTTTCTGTAAGACCTATTCTATATTTATAGCTAGGGAACAGAGCATGGTTAAACCTTAACCTACAGATTATCGTAACAAAATGTTTTTGATAGTAGCAATTGCTAAACCAGGGTACTTTGGGTAGATTAGGCTGAATATCTCTGTAATATTTTCCTTTTGTCTCATTATTATATTGTTCCTCCCAAATTTTGTTACTATATTTTGACCCTATTGACAACAAATCTTCTACTGGACAGAGATATTCAGTTAACTGACCCACTTCCAGCGCCTTTTTTGCTAAGTTATCCACAATTTCATTTTGGACAATACCACAGTGGCCTTTGATCCACATAAATCTTACGCTTTTGTTATCTAAGAGTAAATTATGTAAGCATTTGGCTAGTTCTCCAAATAAGTAGTTATTTGAACTGTGGTTTCTTAGGTTTTCAATTTTCTGCAGTACACTTTTACAGTCTGTGATTATTACAAAATGAGTATCGTCCTTACTGGTGGCATATTTTAAGGCTTCTATGATTGCTATTAACTCTGCAGTATAGTTTGACATATTCTTGTTTAATTTAAAGGTTTTAAAATTAGAATTTATTACTTCAAAAAAAGCACATGCGGTTTTATCGTCTGTTTTTGAACCATCTGTAAAAATTTGACAGCTATTCTGTTGGACAAGTTTTCTGTAGTCTTCTCGAAATATTTGGTTTCTTAGCTGCTGAGGAAAGTAAGAGTAATCTTGCAGGTAGTCAATTTTTAGATTTTGAAATACTTCGTTATGCATTTGATGATATGGCTGTATATGATAGGTGTACATGTCGGACTTTGCTTCTGATGCAACTATATATGCTTCAACTGTGAGTGGAGGTGTTTTTCTAATCCAATATCTATGCCTTAGTGTAAGTTCATGTAGTTGACCTAGCTTCAGTAGTATCGGGCTGTTTTTTGCATGCAACTTTAACATAAATCTTATGCATATCACTTTCCTTCTAAGCTGAAAAGGCATCTCACAACATTCTGCCAACAAGTTATTTACAGGGGTACTTCTGAGTGCTCCCAAAGCCAACCTTAAACATTTATTCTGAACAATGTTGATTTTATTTAAATGGGTTTTTGCCGCTTGATCATATAAAAATGACCCGTAGTCAAACAATGCTCTTATAAATGATCTATATATTACCAAGGCTATGTTAGTGTCGGCCCCCCATTTTGTATGACAGACCAAACGAAGAATATTCATTGCTTTTTCTGCCTTTGTTGTCAAATGTTGAATATGGTCTCTCCAAAGTAATTTCTTGTCTAAAAACATGCCCAAAAAGCAAACCTTGTCTTTAACGGGGAATTCCATATCGTTGACCTTGACATTAATAGGTAATAGCTGTCTCTTGCGGGTAAAGATACATATCTGACTTTTTGTAGTTGATATATCCATATTATTAGTTTGAGTCCATTGATGTAGTTGTGTGATAGCTTCTGTTACTTCTTTGATTCCAGTCTCAATTTCGCAGTTGGTATGATAGACACATATATCATCGGCAAACTGCAATATCTGTATATTTATGTTGTAACTGAGGTCGTGGGTATAAATCAGATACAGTAGTGGGCTGAGAATACTTCCTTGTGGTATACCTTTTGATGTGGTTCTAGAGGAGACACCTTCGTCGTTAGTTGTTAATAGATTAATTTTTCTGTTGTGGTATAGTTTTGTTATTTTACGGGCAAAATTTTGCTCTACTCCTATGTATAACATTTTATTGTATAGTAAACCCAGATCGATGTTATCGTAAGCACTTTCAATATCAATAAACGCCGCTACTGTTGACTTTACGTTAGTGAATGAGATGTTAATATCTGTAATAAGTTTTGTTAAGCTTTCTATTGTGGAATAACCTCTTCTAAACCCATATTGATCTGTGGATAATTTCAACTCTTTTTCTAACCATGTCTCTAACCTTCTTTTAATCATTTTTTCTAATGTTTTTAGTAAACACGATGCTAATGATATCCCCCTATATGACCTTGCTAAGTTGGGATCTCTGGACGGTTTTAAAAACGCTAGAATAAGATATATTTTCCAGCTTTCTGGATATTGTTCAGACAGCCATATGTCATTAATTATCTTTAGTAAAACTATTTTTGCTGTGTCAGATAGGTGGTATAACATGGAGTAGTGAATGTTGTCCGCCCCAGCAGCTGTGTTGTTAATATTTTTCAAACTGAAGTTCAGTTCCTGAATGGTAAATAATTCTATATTGTCGTTTGATGTTGCATTAGGATATGTTACATTTTTTTCTACCCATGCCGGAGCCTGCAGTTGCATAAATTCTTCCATCCAATCGTTGCTAATACTTCTTGGTGTGTTACCTTTTTGAATACCATTTAAACATTTTATTGTTTTCCAGATGTCATTAATTTTTGTGTTCTTATTTAGGGTATTACAAAAGTTTTGCTAGGTTTTTCTTTTACTTTCTAAAATAACTCGCTTTGCTAAAGCCACACTTTTTTTATATTCAACAAAATTTTGCATCGTGGGGTTTAATTTGTAAGATTGTAGAGCTGTTTTCCGTTTAGCAATTGCTACTTTACAGTTTTCATTCCACCATGCCCTGTTAAACTTAGAATTCTTACTTTTATTCTCAGGTATTGTGTCTGAAATTATTGAATTTAAGCCATCTATAAAATCATTATATCCAATGTTTGAATTTACTTCTGATATATTTTTCGCAAATTGATCAGTTTTTTGGGTGTATAGTATCCAATTAGCTTTCCTTACATTCCATTTTTTGTTTGAAACTTTATTTTTAAATCTACCTAAACTATTATTTAGATTATTTATATAAAGTTTATACTCTATTACAAAGTGATCCGACCCAAGTGTTTCGCCTTTTACGCTCCATTCTATATTTTGTGCTAAATTATTTGACGATATCGTCAAATCAACTGCCGACCTGGAAATACTGTTTGGGTTTTTTTTTTGTTCCCTCAGGGCTCGTCCGCGGCCTTGCCGCCCCGATAGCACCGCAACCCCACTGTTTGGGTTACTTATGCGAGTTTCTGCACCAGTATTGAGATAAGTTAATTGATTATCATCTATAGCTGTCATTAGATTTTGTCCATTCAGATCAATACTGGTGCAGCCCCATGCTGCATGATGAATATTAAAGTCACCCCCGACTAAAAATGGTCTTTCTAAACTTTTAAAAAATCTATCCCACTCAGTAGCTGAAATTCTTATTCCTGGTTTGATATAGACGGAATAAAAATTAATAATTTTTTTAGACGATATTTTTATTTTAGCTGCTACACACATTACGTTGTTTATTGGGTGGAATCCACCAATTTGTGTATATGCAAGTTTATTTGATATGAGTAGGGCTACCCCACCATACCCATCTACTCTATCTTCCCTTAGCATATTGTAGCCTATCATATTTACACAATTTGTCGTTTTCAACCACGTTTCACTTAATAATGCGATGTCAACTTTATTATCATAAATATATCTTTCTAAACTGCCTTTGTTCGAAATCAAGGACCGACAATTCCATTGCATTATATTAACCGCGAAGAGGTGTTTTGGTTATGTATTATGTGCGATATGTCTACTCTAAATTTATGTAATTGATCCCCATCAAATAAGCTTTCCGTCCCCATATTTTTTAACGTCTCTAAGAAAAATGAGACAAGCTTTTCTGTCTTGTCTTCCTCTTTAGGTCTTTTATAATTGGGGGGTATTGGATTTATAATTGGTGTCATGTTTAAGGTGGGTGTAGTGAGGATTTGTTGGTGTTGTTGTCGTATTGTGTCAATTTTATTGTCGTGTAGTATATTTGTACGTTTCCTTTTAATTAAATGTTGTGACTGGGTGGGATAGTTTGTTTGTGAAAGACTTGGGGAGTTAGAAAAGGAGAATTCATTCGGTGGAGAGTTGATCTTACTCGTACTAATTGTTGACAACGTACTCGGATTCTGGAAAGTGGCTTTTGCCCTATTTGCATAACTCTGCGAGTATTGAACTGTTGCTTCCTTAAAAGATTTATTTTCAATGCTCATTATATTTTTAATTGATTTTTGCTTTTCATACTCTGGGCAATATTTTCTGTCTGTCGCCTTATGTGGTCCCCGGCATATTACGCATACCGGAGGGCCTGTATGGTTACACTGACTATTACTATGTTCGTCTCCACATGTTTCACACCTTTCCCTTCCTTTGCACTGCGTACTTACGTGATTGTAGCGTAAACATTTCATACATTGTATGACCCTTCTGATATACGGTTCGACCTCAAAGATAATTTTCTCTATAGATACTTTTTTTGGGAGGTATTGACCTTGAAATGTGACGAGTATTGATTGAGTTGGGACATAAGAGACCTGATTACCGTTTGACACCCTTCTATTCATTCTGCGTACACTTATTATTTGGAAATGATCTCCTATACGCGGTTTTATTATACTGCACAATTCATTTTCTGTGATATCGATGTCTATTTTTTTTATTACCCCCTGCCGTCTCGTTAAATATTGCGGTATATAAGCTAAATAATTTTTATTTTTTAATATTGTTGAATTAACTAAATTATTCGCACTTTGTGCCTTAGTAAGTTCTATTTTTATTTTATTCAAGCCTACACTAATAATTGATTTAATATCATTGTCTATATCCGGTACTGAATTTCTAATTATTCGTGATGTGGTAATTATATGGCTTTTACCAATGTTTCCGTTATTATTTTGAATGTAAACAATAAACGGTCCACTGTGAAAATTATCGTAAAAATTATTTATATCTCTAAATGGTTTATCTACACTATTAAACTTATCATCTGATTTAGTTTTATTTAATTCACTTGTTTGACAATCCTGTATATGTATTCTTACATTTCTGTTTGAAATTTCTTTTAATGAATTGAAAACGTTACTTACCAATTCCTTATCTATTTTATTTTTTTGTTTTTTTTCACCGATATCTTTTGATTGTTTTTCCATTCCTACCTTACTTGTTTCACAATCCATCTCTGTATCCTGAAGTAATTCCTTTTCTGTTTCTTTGTACCAATCTGTCACTACACGTTCAGGCTCTAATCCTCCCCCCCTGTCCGGGGGTTCGGCCTTTTTATTTTGATTCATTTTTAAAATCAAAAACTCCGATTCCTACTTTTAACACACTTATCACAATTTACGATACCTACTCGTTTAACCGTTCACCTCGGTGTCTGGCTGCCGAATGTGGCGGGAACGTGTTGTAAAATGAAACATCAATCTCCATTATCCAGTATTCACTGAACTGTCATTTTATTCCCACTCTGTTAAACACATTACATATATATTGAAAGGTTATGCATACAGCCATACATGACACTGCTATATGTGTCACATACCACTGTACCACATCCCCCTTCTTTATTTAAAATAAAATATAATTAACAAGATAGTTAAAACTAAATAATACTCAATAAAGCTAAGAATTTAACATTGTTTTGACTTATTGTAATAACACTATAAATCTAATATATTTGGAGGCTTTGATATTCTTCCATATCGTGTTACATAGTAGTTAATATTATTATCACTATTATGATTACAATCATTGTTTGTGATGACACTGTTCTCGATTAACATATTACACATTTTGGTTATCATCTGATAAATGTGATATATAATCATCATTTCTTTTAAATGGTATGTTCGTAGTTGACGAGTTTGGTTTTATGAATTTACTATTACGTGTAAATACTGACCCATTTTCCCTTTCAATTGTATATGTTCTATCTTTAATTTTTTTGATTATTTTTCCTGGTTTCCAGTTAGTCTTTGGTCTATCTTGGTACCAAATGTTGTCACCCGGGTTATGTGGCATTCTTGTATGAGCATTTTTGTCATAGTAGCTTTTGTATGATACCTGAGCATAATTTATTTTATTATGGAATAGTTTTTTGTTTATTATTTTTGGATCCAGTTTGATGGGATGTCTTGGAACATCATCTCTTAATAAACGCGACATTAAAATTTGGGAAGGTGTATATGAGTTATATACAGGGGTATTTCGATACGCCAATAATGACAGGTATATATCCTCCCCATTTTGAAGACATTTTTTCATCATATTTTTTACAGTTTGTATACTGCGTTCAGCTAGACCGTTTGGTTGTTGGTGATAGGGTGAAGAAGTAAAATGTTTAAAATTCCATGCATTAGCAAAATCTTGAAATTTTTTACTAGTTAGATTTGGTGCTCCATCAGATATTACTATATTAGGGATACCATGTCTAGCAAATATACTTTTTAATTTATTTATAATATTTTCTGATGACAGATTATTTTTTAGTCCAATTACTTCTATGTATTTGGAATAATAATCCATTACAAGTAGGAAAGTTTCATGATTGAATTCAAATAGATCTAGACCTACTTTATCCCAAGGCTTATTTGTAAATTCATGTGTTTGTAATGGCTCATTCGGTTTGGAATTGGCAAATGTTTGGCAAACGTGACATTTACTTACAAGATTTTCTATTTGGTTTGATATTCCCGGCCAGTATACAGAGTCTTGTGCTCGTTGTAGACACTTAGTTGTACCAAAATGGCCTTGATGAATGCACTTTAGGACTCTGTTTCTCATTTCTGCTGGAATAATAACTCTTTGATTATTATAAATTAAACCGTTAGCTTCAGTTATTTCATTTTTTAATTTATAATAAGGGCGTATTGCATAAGGTACCTTTGTTTTATTTCTGGGCCAACCATCTCTGATATACCTCCTCAAGGTTTTCATTTCTTCATCTGTTTCACATAGTTTTTTCAGTTCTTGCAACCTTTCATCTGTTATTGGGATATTCTGTTCTATTAAACAAATTTGAGCTTCTATATCTTTATTATCATTATATTCTTTTTTTATGTTAGCTCGTGATAAACTATCAGCGATGATTAATTCTTTGCCTCGTTTATAAATTAAATTTATATCATATTTTTGTAATCACAGTAGCATTCTTTGTAATCTAGCAGGGCATATATTAAGAGGTTTTTGAAAAATGTTTATTAATGGTTTATGGTCGGTTTCCACTATGAATCTACGACCAAATACAAACTGATAGAATTTTTCTACTCCAAAGCATACTGCAAGCAACTCCTTCTCAATTTGGGCATATCTTGTCTGTGTCTCTGTCATAGCCCTAGATGCATAGGCACACGGTTTGTTATTTTGTAAAAGGACTGCTCCCAAACCGTATTTTGAAGCATCTACGGAGATTACTGTTTCTTCTTCTGGATTAAAATATTGTAAAGCATTATTTGAAATTATTATTTTTTTTAGTTCATTAAAAACATCTTCATGAGCCTTTGCCAACTGAATATAGTTTCATTTTTTGTAAGATCACGTAGTGATTTTGTTTTTTCTGACAAATTATTTATAAACCTGCCTACATATGTGATAAGATCTAAAAGTCTTTGGACGTCCTTTTTATTTTTAGGGACTGGCATATCTCTTATTGCCTAAATTTTTTCTTCGTCTACAGACATTCCGTTTTCTGCAAATTTATACCCTAAATATGTTACTTCTCTCTTATTAAATTTACATTTTTCTCTATTGAATTTTACATTGTTTTGACGTGCAATTTCTAAAACTTTATTTAGTCTGTCGTTATGCTCATCTTGTGTTTTACCCCATATCAGTAAATCATCTATATAGATAGCTACACCTTCTAATTGAAATATTTGGCTAAATCTTTCCTGAAATATTTCACTGGCTGTTTTTATGCCAAAAGGTAAGCGTAAAAATTTATAGGTACCAAAAGTTGTACCGAAACTGCATAAATTGCTACTTTCTTCATCTAGCGGAATGTTCCAGAAACCTGATGTGACATCTAAGGTTGTAAAAAACTTTGCATTTCGCAGTTTAGAAGATATTTCATCAATGGTAGGAATTTTACAGTATTGCTTTTTAATGACTTTATTAAGATCCTTTGGATCAAGACAAATGCGAAATACGGTTGCCTTTTTAACTATTACTACTGCATTTAACCATTCAGTGCTACCACTTACTTTTTCTATAATTTTGTGTTGCTCCATCTCATCTAAACACTTTTTAACTTCAGTTTCAATGGCAAATGGAATTTTTCTAATCGGTTGTATTGTCGGTTTAGCACCTTCTTCTAATTCTATATGATAAGGAGTACCTATGTTACCTATACCTTGAAAAACATCTTTATACTCAAAAATCATCTTATCTATTACACAATTATTTGAGTCAATATCGTCTATTCTTTTTATTATGCCCAACCGAGTGCTGCTATTTAGACCCAAGATAGACTGAAAATTATTTTTTGTGATATAAAAATCTAAAGTATACATTTTATTTTTGTATTTAATATCGAGATTAATTTTCCCTAAAACTGGAATCGTTTGTTTTGTGTATGTCATTAATATATCGTTTGTTTTTGTTATTTTATTATATAGATTTAAATTTATTTCATCTAGTTGTTTTTTGGAAATTAAATTAACTTTTGCACCACAATCTATTTTCACATTTAAAGAAAAATTATTAATATATATTACAGTGGTCCATTCATTATCAACATTATCTGTAATTTCATCTATGGTAAATATATTATTATCAGAATAGTTTTCAAAATCAGTATCATTATTCATGTTTACTATATTCACATTTAAAATGGATCGACAGGCAGCTGCGAAATGATTTATTTTGTTGCAGAGAGTACATTTCTTACCATATGCTGGACAGTTGTTTCGTGCATGTAACCTCATACATCTGCTGCAGGTCTTCTGTGACACTAGATTGCTGACATGCCGTACCTGGTTGCCATATGCTGGTCCTGCATCTGCATAATTTGAGGATGGTGATATTGGTAAAGTGCTGCGGTTGTTTCCCTGTTGTATGCTCTTGAACTTATTGACATTCTCTGGTACATATGTTTTCTTTACTAGGTCTACTTCCAAGTGATCTCTTTTGTTTTTCATTTCCATACTTTGTTGCCTGGTGTTTTCTGCCATGACACAGAATTCTATGACTTTTTCCAATTTTAAATCTGGTTTCTCGAGTAATTTGTCTCGTAAACTGTCGTCTTTTATACCAATTATCAGCATAGTTTTAACTAATTCATCTTGAAGCTCGCCTAATTCACTTTGGGCTCCTCTGTTTTTTAGTTCTGATCAGTTGATTCATTAACTTGTCTATACGTTAAAAATTTGTAACGTTCGAATACAATATTTTTCTTTGGAACAAAATATTCTTGGAATCTTCGTATTAGTGGCTCTAATTTGTCTTTTTCGTCTTCGGGTATTTTAAAAGTCGTGAAAATGGAAATTGCATTTTCACCTAAGAAATGTAGTAATTGGGCACAAAGCATACCTTCACTTTTCTTTTCTAATTCCGCAGCTTTTAAGTAGTTACGAAATTTTAGTTACCACACTTTCCAATTCTCGGCCATATTGCCTGACAGGCACATGGGTGCTGGACCTTTTATATCCATAATAATAAAGTTTTCACTGATTTTTAGCTTTCCGTATATAATATTGTTTAAGTTTTTAACTAATCTCTTTTTTGTTATACCGATTGCGCCATGTTATATTATTGTTAATAGATTTTATTACGGGAACGTGTTGTAAAATGAAACATCAATCTCCATTATCCAGTATTCACTGAACTGTCATTTTATTCCCACTCTGTTAAACACATTACATATATATTGAAAGGTTATGCATACAGCCATACATGACACTGCTATATGTGTCACATACCACTGTACCACACATTTGTTCAATTTTACGGGAATGCAGTGCAAACTGTATGTAACAGTAAACAAATCGTCAAGGAACAAAGCCTTAAGCAAAAGCAAGTCACTAGTATAGAGTAGTAAAGTAAACATTGAAAAGATAGTAGATATATAAGTTTATTGATTTTAACGAAACCCATCGTACCAACAGACCTCCGTTTTTTGTGACTAAATAACCTGTTTCCAAGCTAACCCTCTCACACACGCAGCCTCAACAGTCCTCCGTGCACTGTTGCAATATTTCTGAGGCGTATTGGTATGTAAAATACTCGGAGGAAAAGCCTACTGGGCAATCGGACGACGTGTATAAGTGTATTAAACGGTTACGCCACCTGTTAAAGGTACCCTGAAGTGGTTTGTGTAACTGTAAATGTGTACCTTGCCAAACGGCCTCCGACCAAAAATTTAGAATTCACCGTTTAATGATGGTTTAGACGTTATACACAGGGATACGTATTGGCCTCCGATTTTTCGTAGTCGTTTCCGGTTTTGGAGACAAGACATAATGCATATATATATATATATATATATATATATATATATATATATATATATATATATATATATATATATATATATATATAGGGGTCAAGGAGTCGCGGGCCAAAGGACTCAAGGGGCAAGCTCAGGAAGTGGAAACAACAACATAAACTTTCGATGAAGTTTTCCCCAAGACCGTCATGCGCGGTAAAGAGCCGCATCCTGCACGTGGTGACCCTGCTGATAACTAAACATGACGGATCTAGACAAGGGGGTCGTAGTAAACTCCCCCAGTCTACGGTGTCACGTGACCCGTGCCTAGGGATGGATGGCACGAGGGTGATGGTGTCGTGAACGCAACCCCTGGAGTACCGGGCAACCCTCCAGAGTAACCCGCCTTACACCACACGGGGGGTTTTGATGGTGTACACAGTATTTCTCCTATTCTCGTGGGAACAACATGAAGATCATAAATATATATGGAACCAAAACCAATGAGGCTCGAGGAGTGGTTCCGGCTACAAACTCGTGCCTTGAGTCCATTCTGGAAACGGAGACGAGCCAGTGGCGGCAGCGTCCGCGGACTCTGGAGGTCTCACGACCGACGTAGATACGGGGGATCAGGGGGTAGCTTCAGCCAGAGACCTGTCCCCGACACCCAAGCTGGAGGCTGGGTTCCACCGGAGAGCGGCGAGGTCCGCGGTTTCTAAGGGCCCCCCCCACCAGTGAGGAGCCAGGGGTAGAGGGACTGCCCTGGCACTCCAAGCGCCTTTCCGAGGCGCAAAGAAAGAAGTTCCAGAGGGCGCAGAAAATGGCGACCGGGACGTGGACGGTCGAGAAACCTGTAAAGGCGCAAGAGGGGAGTGCGAGTCAGAAGAGGATCGCGCTCGTACTCTAGCACGCCTACTACAGACAGACGTCCCAAAAGGGCCAGGGCACCTGTACAGGCGCAAGAGGAGAGTGCAGGTCAGAAGAGTCCGCGCTCGGGCTCCAGCACGTCTACTACAGACAGACGTCCCAAGAGGACCAAGGTCGGAACACCGGCGCAGAGTGGCTCATACAGGAATGCTGCGGAGGACCTCGGGATGGCGGTCTTTGACAGATGCCATCCTGAGGTCACGCTAGACCAGGGGAAGGCGGACCTGATCCAGGCTGCGGTGGTAACTACGGTGGACTCTCTTCAGGAAGTGGAGAGCCCGCCTCAGTTCCAACAAGCGCGCCTGGCGGGGTGCATCCTCTGGATAACCTATGCCGGCCCGCAGTCGCGGGACTGGCCGCGGAAAACGATCCGTCAGATTTGGGAGGGGGCGGACATGACAGCCGTCGAGCCCTAGGAACTCCCAAAGAGACGCAAGATCCTCGTAAGTATCCCTGACACCGTCCCGCAGGAGAGAACACTGGTCGGTTCTAAGCAGGATGGCATAGGAGAAAGGACAGAGTCTCGCCTTCTCGATCGACCAGGCGTCTTACAGAGCCCTTGAAGTGACCTCCTTCAAGGCATTCTGGGACCTTGGAAGAGTTAGCTGCCGCCCACTGGGGAAGCAACTAGGGGTTAATGGGACTTAGGTTCTTTCAGGTCAACCTCCAACACCGTAGGGCAGCCACGGCCGAACTACTCATGGCTCTGAGGAACACGGATGTGGCCCTCATCCAGGAACCGTACTCCTATAAAGGAGAGATCAAGGGACTATGCGGAGCTGCTGTAAAGCTCATCTACAGCAGATCCAGCGAGAACTCGAGGGCCTGTATTTTTGTCAGGGAAGGGAGAGAGTTTCTGCCTTTAATGAATTTCTGTTGCAGGTACCTGGAAACAATCAAAATCCGATGTGGAGGAGCGGATGAGCCGAGGGACATTACTGTCAGGTGAGCCTATCTGCCAGGAGACAGCACGGATCCTCCTCCACCCAAGGAATTTGAGCAGCTGATGGTGGGTAGCAGAGCAGGTGGATGGCAGACCATCATCGGCATGGATGCGAACAGGCACCATAAGTTGTGGGGAAGCTGGGACAGAAACTCTAGGGGTGAGGCAGTTCTACGATTCTTTATAAAATTTTATTTAGACATATTGAATAGAGGTAATAAACCGACCTTCGTCACAACACGGCGTGAGGAAGTTTTAGATCTAACAGTTTCCACCCAGTTTCTGGGTGACTTTGTTAATGAAATCGCCAAAGTCGAAAGACAACCGGTATGGTACCGGGACCCCGCAAGGCGGACTGGGAAGCCTACAGGGCAGACCTAGCAGTGGAACTGCGGGGTGTTAAGAGTACCATAAACAATTCAATAGACCTTGAGGTTGCGGCAGCCCAATTGCGAGACGCAATCACCTCGGCCTATAACGCCAACTGCCCCCTGAAAATTAGGGTGTTCACCAGGAACGTCCCGTGGTGGAACGGGGACCTCAGGCAAAGGAGGACGAAGGTTCGTAAGCTGTTTAACGCGGCCGAGAGGTCGGGAGCATGGGATAAGTATAGACAGGCCCTAACGACCTATAACAAAATACTGAGGGACTCCAAGAAAGAATCATGGAGGAGGCACTGCGAGGAAGTGGAGAACACGTCCGAGAGCGCTCAACTACACAAAATCAGAGCACTCAGACCAACATAGGCTCCCTTAGAACATCCACGGAAGGCTTTACAGGTTCGGGGAAGAAACTATGGAAATTTTACTCCAGAAGCACTTTCCCGGCTGTAGCTTAATAAACCAATCACCTCCGGACTGGGAACACTTAGAAATAGAGGCGCCTTATAGGCGGGCATCTAGAGTAGACTGGACAGTCGCTAAAGAGGTGGTTACTTGGAGCAAAATCAGATGGGCCATTAACAGCTTCCTCGGGATTTGATGGAATGATGCCCATCATGCTCCAACAGGGGATAGATATACTGGCGCCGGCGCTTACCTCATTATGAGGGCCAGCCTACCTCTGGGGTACATTCCGAGGGCATGGAGACTGGCCAGGGTTGTATTCATTCCTAAACCTGGGCGTCCAACAGATCAGGCAAAATCGCTGAGGTCAATAAGTCTCATGTCCTTCTTGCTAAATACAGTGAAAAAACTACTCGACCGGCACAACAGGTGCGGTGTACTGGAAGCATATCCCCTACACTGCGGACAATATGCATACAGAGCAGGATTCTCAACAGAAACAGTACTGCACCAACTGGTGCTGAACCTGGAGAATACGCTGGAGAACAGGGAGGTGGCGCTGGGGGCCTTCCTAGACATAGAGGGGGCCTTCAACAACACCTCATTCGCATCGGCTCTGGCAGCTGTCAGAGAGCGTGGAATAGAGGAGTCCTGCCGCAGGTGTATCGGTTTCATGCTCAGGGACAGGGCGCTGTTCACCTCACTCGCGGCAGGGACTCTGCTGGCGAGGGTCGCGGCGGAGCGTCCGCAGGGAAGCGTTCCGTCTCCCTTGTTTTTGTGCCTAGTCGTGGACGGCCTGCTGGGGAGGCTCTCGGGAGAGAGGTATGAGATACAAGGCTATGCTGACGACATTGTCATCATAGTCCGAGGAAAGGTTACAGAGTCAGTGTGGGAGCGCATGCAGACAGCACTGAAAGTGGTGGAAGGTTGGTCAAGGGCTCGGGGTGAGCCCCGAGAAAGCAACCGTCATACCGTTTACGAGGAGGATGAAGTGTGAGAGACACAGAACTCTCACTCCATCCAGTAGGAACATTCCAATGGCCAGGGAGGTAAAATATCTTGGGGTCGTATTGGACTCTAAGCTCACCTGGAATGGTCACTTTAAAAAAATACTGCGTAAGGCAGTCATGACCTTAGCCGTCACTAGGCGGCTATATGGAAAAACGTGGGGACAAAGACCTAGTATGGCCCACTGGCTGTACACAAGGGTGGTCAGACCATCGATAACATACGCGGCACTGGTCTGGTGGCCTAAGGTGACACAATCCAGTGCCAAACAAAAACTGGGCAAGAATCAATGGATGACTTGCCTAGGCAGCACATGGGCCATGTCTTCAACCCCAACAGCCGCCATGGAGCTGTTGCTGGATTTACCCCCCCCCCCCCCCTACACTTGGTTATTATGATGGAGGCCAGGCTAGGACTGTACAGACTCGGCTGCAATGGTAGACTGAAGATCAACCCAGGCTTCAGGGTCCACTGCAAAATTAAGGAGATCGTGAAGGAGCCCATGCTTGAAGTGATGTCAGACATCGCGAGCCTGCGAATATGCAGGTAAAACAACTTTACAGTGAAAATCCCCAACCAGGACGCATGGCGGAAGGAGACGCCGGGCACACCACGAGACGCGCTCGTTTGGTTCACAGACGGATCCGGCGGGGAGCTTGGGACGAGGGCAGGGTAAGTCGTAGTATTTCGCTCGGAGTCCATGCAACGGTCTTTCAGGCCGAAATGTACGCCATCCTGCACTGTGTGCCGGAGAACAAGATGAGGGGCTACACCAACAAGCTGATCCTCATACCCACAGATAGCCAGGCAGCCCTTAAGACCGCAAGTGGCCCACGGGTAAATTCCTGGCTGGTGAGTGAGAGCTGAGGCGAGACAAGCGACCTGGCTGGGCAGAATGAGGCCACCCTGGGTCATTTGGGTGCCGGGTCACTCGGGGATCAAAAGCAATGAAGAAGCTGATAGTCTCGCGAAGAGAGGGTCAGCAGAACCATTTATGGGACAAGAACTGTCTCTGGGCGTGACAAAGAGCACTGCCAGGGGAGCGATTAAGTACTGGGTCAGAAACCAATACAAGGTGTACTGGGCAGACTGTCCAGGGCTCAGACATGGGAAGTCCATAATTGACGAACCCAGTTCAAAGAGTGCCGAGGAGCTGCTATATCTTAGCAGAGGACAGCTCAGAAATATAACAGGTCTCTTGACGGGACACATAACCGTCAAATGCTGCATAAAATGGGGCGGTTCGAGGGGGACCTCGCATGCAGACTTTGCGGCGAGTGGGAGAAATCAGGCCAGCACATCTTGTGCGAGTGTAAAGCTCTAGACCGCAGAAGACAACTGATCTACGGTCAGTCTAGACCGGAGACAGAGCAATATAAAACTTCACCCTACCAATCGCTGTGCAGACTAGTTCAAGGCACAGCGATTTTGGAGTGGGTGGAGTAAAAAGACTAAGGGCATGCACAATAAACCAAAGGTTTTAGTGCTATCGGGGCGGCGAGGCCGCGGACGAGCTCTGAGGGAGGAATATATATATATATATATATATATATATATATATATATATATATATATATATATATATATATATATATATATATATATATATATATATATATATATATACAGGGTGCTTCTCGGTGAGTGGCCTATTAGACGTTTATGGAGAACTACATGTATTTAAATTCTGAAAATTCGTATCCCCACGTTTTTAATACTGATCTTTCTAACTAAAATATTTTAAATTAGCTTGCACTTTAAGTTATACCGGTAGTCGACACAAACTTTGTTTCTTTTTAAGTCGAACACCCTGTATATTATTAGCTTTTTGATTTACACGTTCAATTTGAGGGCCACTTAATGACAACATGTTCGGACTAGTTCGTACCGCTGCGGATTTATTCGTTATTTTGTAGAAAAAAATACGATTGGAACGCTTTAGAAAAATTCCGATATCATTAAAGACATGCAAGATAAACGCATGCGATTTTCACTATCCCATAGAGCGTAAAAATTCCTACATATTATTGTAAATACAATACCATTTTCACATAACTGTTATTTATAATATACATTTGAATTTGAAAATTTTCAATTATAGATTTTTTTTTTTAATGGAACGGGACCTATATGTCCCCAGCATCTCATTCAGCGTTAAATTCCCTATCTTTTAAGTTTATATTACCCTATACCTGTTTCCTATAGTGTTCTTTAAAAATTGATTTTAAAATAGTAATTGCTAGCTGGCCGATGTCAAAAACAAACAAAAAATACAGTAGACACAAAAAAATTCACGTTCAAGTTAAAAATTGTAATAAAGCAATATTGTTACTGTGTTTGAAAATTATGTATTTAATTTATTCTAAAAAATAAAATAAAAATCTAAGGATACTAACAGTGATATTATTACCTTACACAATTACTAATTCCTCAAAGTATTATTACAACACGAATAACAAAACAACTCACACTTTCTAAACTAATAACTGCTTAACATGTTGTCCATTAACACTCAAACATTTTAATATTCGTGTCATAACACCGCTAGTGGTTGCTGACAGAATCTCATTCCTATCTAACTTTTCAAATGCCCTTCTTACCCTTATTTCTAATTTTTCGCGTAAATTGACGGGCGTTTCATATACTTTGGTTTTTATCTTTCCCCAAAGATGGAATTCAAGCGGGGTATGATCTGGGCTTTTTGCGGGCCATATCCAGGGACCGCACTTTCCAATCCATCTATCTTCAAATATATCGTCGAGTGTGTTAAATATTTCGCGTGTAGACTGAGCAGGAGCTCCGTCATGTTGATACTAACAAGTTCTATATTCTGATAATCGTAAATTATCTAAAAAGTCTGTAACTATTGTTCTTAATATTGCCATGTAACGATTAGAAGTTAAGGTTCCATCATAAATATGATAGTAAAAGTTATTACCTTTCAATAAACAAAACACATTGAAAATAAATTTTAATTGAAATTCCCTTTCCCTAATAGCGTGAGGATTTTGATTAGCCCAAACATGACTGTTATGTCTATTAAAAACTCCTTCACGATAAAAATTCGATTCATCAGCCCATATATATACATATATATATATATATATATATATATATATATATATATATATATATATATATATATATATATATATATATATATATATATATATATATATATATATATATATATATATATATATATATATATATATATATTTAAAGTCGTCATCTCCTTGAATATGAATTAACATCATTTTACAAAACTGGACCCTTTTACTAGCATCTTCTGGATGCAGAGCTTGCGCTAAAATAAAGTTGTAGTTGTGCATTTTGTGCTTCCACAAGATTCTTTCTACAGAGGAGTAAGGCATAACTATGTACTTCACTGCAGTGTAAATAAAGGCATGTGGATATGCTTATAAATAAGCCAGGACAGTTATTTCGTTACCTTCTTCTCTAGTCACTGGACTGGAATTAATTTTGGCTGCTTTAAAAGTAACAAATTCTAGGAAATTTACCTCAATTCTTATAAACTTCTTTTCACTCATGGGTGTCAGATTAGGATTTAACTCATTAAATCGGTTGGAACTGCAAGTTACTGTATGTCCCTTTTAAAATAGAACACTAATCGAAGGCAGAAGTAGTCAAAGTTTGGTGCCACCCCGCTAACCATTCATATTTTCAAATCAAGGGTAATGTATACTTAAAAGATAGGGAATTTAACGCTGAATCAGATGCTGGGGACATATGGGTACCGTTCCATTAAAAGAAATCAAGTTATAACATTCAAATGTATGTTATAAATAACAGTTATATTAAAATCGTATTGTGTTTACAGCAGTATGTAATAATTTTTACGCTCTATGGGATAGTGAATCGTAATTTTTTCTACAAAATGGCAAATAAATCCGAAACAGTACAAACTAGCTCGAATATGTTGTCATCAAAGTGGCTGTTAAATTGAACGTGTAATTCAAAAAGCTAATAATATACAGGATGTTCGAATAAAAAAAACAAAGTTTGTGTCGACTTCCGGTATAACCGGAAGTGCAGGCTAATTGATAATATATTATTTAGAAAAATCAAAAACATGCGGATACCAACTTTCAGACTTTAAATACATGTAGTTCTTCAGAAACGTGTAATAGGCCACTCACCGTGAAGCAGCCTGTATGTATATGTATAATATATATGCATTATGTCTTATACGCCACCAAAATATATACTCGTTCAAAGAACTCGCCTCCAAAACCGGAGGCGACTACGAAAAATCGGAGGCCAATACGTATCCATGTGTGTAACGAGTAAATCATGATCTATCATTAAAGGGTGAATTTTAAATTTTTGGTCGGAGGCCGTTTGGCAAGATACACATATACAGTTACACAAACCAGTTCACGGTACCTCTAACAGGTGGAGTCACCGTTTTATACAGGTATACACTTCATACGATGGCCCAGTAAGCTTTTCCTCCGAGTATTTTACATACCAATACGCCTCAGAAATATTGCAACAGTGCACGGAGGTCTATTGTGGCTGCGTGTGTGAGAGAGTTAGCTTGGAAACAGGTCCTTTAGTCACAAAAAACGGAGGTCTGTTGGTACGATGGGTTTCGTTAAAATCAATAAACTTATATATCTACTATCTTTTCAATGTTTACTTTACTACTCTATATTAGTGACTTGCTTTTGCTTAAGGCTTTGTTCCTTGACGTTTTGTTTACTGTTACATACAGTACATTTCCGCCAGTATTTTTTTGCGCACTCCGCCTTGAAAAAACGAATAATTTTTTTTTATACAAACGATAACTTCGGAATCGCACATTTAGTTATCTGCAAATTTTTATCAAAAGAACTTTATTCGCTGTAGAAATTTATGCTTTTATTATATGTGGGTATTGATAAAATGATAAATGTGATTAGAGGGTGTGTGGTAGTACCTACTGTAATTTGACATTATGATAATGGAATTAAAACTTGACCCAATACGCAAAATAAGAGCTAACTTATTGACATAAAATTCTAAAATATGAGCTAACTAATAATTTAAAAAGTTAGAGCGTCTAAAAAAAAGTCTGGACGCAGCAAGTGCGTTATGGTAGTGAATTTTCATTAAAATGTTTTTAATGGCAAATATATAATTTTTAATGAAAGTAGGCATCAAATTTGGCAAAATATTTTTTACATCAAAATTTGCTGAAAGAATACATAAAATTTAAATTATATACCTAATCTGTAATTAAAACAGAAAATAAAATCTAGAATTCATAAAAACCTTCTTTTCGACGAATTTCGGTTAAAAAATGTGCCATCGAGTGAATCATTTTTTATACAAATATTTTCAACAAATGTTTCTTCAAAGAAAAATCATTAAATTCATTTATAAGAAAATTCGCTATTAAAAGAACATTTTGTACGAGAAAATTCGCTATTAAAAATAAATTAGATAAATTTTTAAAAAACTGGTCCGATTTTCCTGGCTAAAGAACCGTTTCAAGTTATTTAGCCACCTACCAAAATATAATTTGCCACAAAAACTTTTTCGACGTCACAACAATAATTTCGTGAAAATTTGCAAACAATTTTTCAAGAAAATGGGTAAACTTTTTTTTA
Source organism: Tillus elongatus (assembly GCA_964006375.1). NCBI lineage: Eukaryota > Metazoa > Arthropoda > Insecta > Coleoptera > Cleridae > Tillus > Tillus elongatus. Next base: position 102,418,300 of record OZ023266.1, on the reverse strand, counting down.
TAATAACTTATTAAACATTTATCATTAGTTACCAAAATTTCACAAAAGCATCTTAAAATGATTTCTACGAAGCTCAAAAAATTTCTGCGAAAACTGGCTAAATATCTTTTACACAAAATTTTGTTAAGAGAATACATAAAATTCAAATTATATACCCAATCTGTAATTAAAATTGAAAATAAAATAATTTGTTTGCACGAAAATCCATTAAAACCTCATTTCCAACGAACTTCGTTTAAAAAAGGTTCCATCAATTGAATATTTTTCATACAAAAATTCGCAACAAATGTTTCTTCAAAGAAAATTAATTAAATCCATTTATAAAAAAATCGCTTTTAAAAAACATTTCGTACAAAAAAGTTCGCTGTGGCTTCACAGAGAAAATTATTTTGCGTGTGGTTGCTGTAAAAATTGAATCCGGTTGTAGAAAAGAAAACAACCTCATCCACGTAACGAAAGTGAAAGTGGTTATTTTCCTAGAGTGTGGTGTCGTTACGTGGACGATATTTTCGCGGTGTTTAACACAAACATTTGCAGAATAGAAGATTTTATTGCTAAATTAAACAATAAATTTGATTCTATAAAATTTACCCACGAATTATAAATTAATAATAAACTACCCTTTCTAGATGTACTAGTTATCAAGAATAAAGACACTTCAGAATTCGATGTCTATAGAAAAGAAACCACTACCTCAAGCTACATCCCGAGCGACTCACATCATACGTACGCACAAAAAATGGCCAGTCTGAATTTTTTAGTAAATCGGTTAATTAATTTTCCTTTAAACAAAAGTAGATATACCAAAGAATTAAATTATATCAAGAACGTGGCCGAATATAACGGATACACTGCTTGCCTAGTGGAAAAATTAATCAACAAACAGAAAACAAAGAAAATGTTGACGGAATCAACGACGTTCAGAAGAGAAAAATCCGAAAAAAACCTTGTTTGCTTACCATTTGAACCTAGAATCACGACGGGTCTAGACAGCATTTTTAAAAAAGTCGACTTGCAGCTAACATTTTCAACAACAAATACCTTAAAAAACTTGCTAGGCAACCCAAAAGACAAGGATAGCGCGGACAAAATGTCGGGAATTTATGAAATTAGTTGTAAAGATTGTAATCTTAAATACGTCGGACAAACAAAAAGATCGATTGGTATAAGATTCAAAGAACACATATCCCAATTACGTTACGGTACTGCAGATAAGTCTGCCGTCGCCCGACATATTTGGGATAATAATCATCACGTTGATAAAGATAATCTGAAATTAATAAAAAATGTTAGAAAACCATGACACCTAAATGGGTTCGAGAGCGTATACATTGCGAAATATAGTTACAACAAAAAATGTATGAACACTTCACCAGCGCCAATTACGAGTCACTTGATCGATTGCTTTGCTAAATAAAATTCCCACGTTTTCGGCACGTTTTTACCGATAACAAATATACAGTTATTGCCGCCAAAGGAACCGCTGTTAATTTAGCTATCGTTGAACTTTCTCAAAACTATTACAGATGGACACTTTTTAGATAAAGCATTAGGGATAGCGCAAAGACCTGGTCCGGCGATAAAAATACAATACACTTTGGAATTTGCCTACGAGTAGTGTCTCATCTCGGTTCGATCTCTTTACCTGAGATCCGGTATATAAGTTGATGTTAGTTTTTTAAGTATTTAGAATGTTTCATCCTCTGATGACGCTAACTTGGTTAGTGAAACGATCGTCGGGTCCTTTAAAATGTGTTGTGGTGATTTGGGTTCTCCAAGTGTACTTATCGCTAACTAGGATTAGAACTCGTCATGTGGGAGTCGATTACACGATGTACAGGGACCTAGCCCACTGAGCTACGCACTACATGCATTTACTAGCAGGTATATCCCATTGTTCAACGGTTTAACAATTTACACAAACCCATTTTGATTTACAACGGATTGTTGCTCATATTTGAACGAAATCAAGGAAAATAACCACTTAGACACATATCTAGGAGCTTGTTAGTCATTTGTTGTACTATTTTTAACTCACATTCTGATCAATCAGTTTTGAAGTTTTAACTATCTTGGATCAGATTTAATTAATTAAAAATAAAATTTCCTCTAACTTTTTTGTCTTTTAAGATAGAGATCTGAATTTTATTAAATAGGATACTATTTATGGCACAAACCAGCGTATCAAATTTAGTTGACTTGCCTTTGTTATTTCCGGAGATATTTTTTTTTCGAATAAAAACATAAAATTTTCAGGGAAAACCTGAGCTGATTTTCCTGACTAAGCAACTTATCAAAGCCACTTGCAAAAGGAAGGTATCTGACCCTGGATATGGGTTCTAGTTCGCGGTCATTTGAAGAAATTTTTTCAAAATTCAAAAGTCGGGATCTCCTCATTAGTGATTTTTTTTAAAGAAAATTCACTAAAAACGGTAAAAAGCATCCAATATAAATTTAACACTTTTAAATATATGAGTATCAAAATTGTTTACAGCCGACAGCGATATAATAACAAAACTTCTACTGAAATATATACGAGTACACAAAAAAAGATTTGAAATGTGTAAGATAAAATTAAGTAAGTTACTGAACTTGATGCTTAGAGGAAGTAAAGTGTTTCATTACTAATTTACTAGTACACATTGTTAACAGATTTCTTATTAATTTGGCGCCAACTTAATATATCCTTGATATTCGTGTATTTAACGGCCAAGAAACTGTTCACTAAGTGAAGATTGGAACCTGTGATGAGCACTGATAAGTATACTTAGAGAAACCAAATCACCACAACACATCTTTTTAAAGACCTGGCGATCGTTTCACTAACAAAGTAAGCGTCATCAGAGGATGAAAAATGTTAACTACTTTACTACTAACATCACTTTTTATACTGAATCTTATAGGTAAATCACGATACCGAGAGGGAGACTAAATCGCAGGCCAATTCTCTAGTGTATTGTAAAACGATCGTCAGTTCTTTTAAAAAGATGTGTTGTGGTGATTTGGGTTCTCCAAGTGTACTTATCAAGAAACTGTTATTATTATTTTACAGGCTGTTTACCTGTTATAAATTATTGTTTAAAATATGTTTTGTTTTATCCTTTCACGCTGTTGCAATAACCAAGCCATTAGTTTTACGTAGGTACATTAGTCTATTCCCAAATATTTTTAGGTTCAAACTAGTTATTTGTGCCATATTCTGAATAACTTAATTTTAGTATGGAACCGTTTCACCAAGTAAAGGCAACAACAATTAATAAAGTTTAGAATACATGTTTTAATTATTATTTTTATTATTTAAATGATAACCAATTTCACTGTCGAGTAAAATATTCTAAATACTATTTTCGTTATTTATAAAAATAATAAATTGAGTACAAAATAATAAGTCGGGTCAGCACTGAACTAAGCAGGGTCAAAATATAACCAGCATAACCAAATAGACGATAAAGGTACTTAGGTACATAGAAATTTGTTTAGTAAACGTATACGGAGGCTTGATATTTTTAAACTCGTTTACTAGAACAACTGAGTGGTTTACTAAACATATTTACCAGATAATTAATAGTTAGTGCTCTAGGAAAAGATTTTACTATATTATCCCAAAGTGCATAAACATGAAACGAGAATGCTTTTCCAGAAAGAAGCAGCTCTTTGGAGTTACTCGGTTAAAGTGACACTCCAAATGTTTTAGTTACTGCATAAATTTTATGGGCAAGTAAGTATTTAATAAATGCACAATAAGCGAAATGGTGCGGTGCTATCGGGGCGGCAAAGATGCGGACGAGACCTAAGGGAAAAAAGTATCTAATAAAAATAGTTTTATTGTTTTAATACGCTATAAGCATTTTAACAGCATCGAAATTCTTTTCAAAACAATAACATACATGACATTCAAGTGTTATTTGGTTCCTAATCTCAATAAAAGTAAAGTATTTTACAATTTGAATTCGATACTTGCCAATATGATACCCTGTCCAAAAAATTTGAAATTTCAAAATACTTCCTGCTTTTCGCACTTAATGTCATTAAATATTTTATTTCTCTCATTTTATTCTAAAAAACTATAAATATTAAGTTTGTAAAGATTTACCACACGTTTAGTATTCAGTACCAAGATCAGAGTTCTATTCAGCGATGCTGATTGCTAAATAGGTTCCTTTTCACATTTACAACAATGCTATTAAAAAAAAACACTGCATACAGACTTTGAGAATACTTCTCTAGCTTCACTGTTGGTTTTTAGTGGTGAAGGACGTAGCCAGCGCGTGAGCTAACTGGAGCAAGTGGCCCTTCGAATTCTGGAAGTTCTAGGATGTTCTTCAATGCTTCTGTGACTATAGTTTCGCTGCTTGACAGCATTTTCAGACAGATTAAAATTGAATTAGTACGAAATCATGACAACTACAAATAAATGTCTGTTGCTAGGTTATGATATGATGTTTTGATCAAAAAAATTTATCAAATTGAAAATAGAATGAAACACAGATGACAGATGAGGTTTTTAAAAATGTCTATGTGATGTATGTCAATATTTAACATAAAAACTAGAACTAGCCTATAATAACTATGATAACAGTTACAACAATAAAATAACTAAACAATAACAGTATAAAAGTAGTCTCTATACAACGAAAATATCGACATACATCAACTCATTATTTTATTACAACTTTTTTGAAATAATAGTTAAATTTATTTTCTTTGACATATTTAATTAAAAAGAAGAATATCCAAGAAAGGGGAATTCATTAAATCAGTTTGCTCGTTTAAAACAAGGTAGTTATTGTCGTGTGTGTGCCTTTTGACTTCTAAAGCTTCAAAAAAGTCTAGTTTACGTTTGTCATCATAAAAATGTAGTGGTTGTATGCGGTTATTTATTGTAGGTCTATGTTCGGTATCAATAATATGTTTTGCAAATGTAGATTTGTCAGCGTGGTTATTTCTAAATGCAGAAATATGTTCTTTGTATCGGGTGTTAAAATTTCTAGAAGTTTGGCCTATGTAGATTGCGTTACAATGTGTACAAGCTAATTTATAAACTCCAGCTTTTGTCAGGAAACAAGATTTTTCTTTCGCGTTAAATAACAAATCACGCGTCGTGTTGTAAGATTTAAAAGCAACCTTTGTATTTGTACAAGTGTTTAAAATTTTTGAAATGTTTTCTGAAATGGTTCCAAAATAAGTTATCGAAACGTATTTTTCAAATAATTTCAATTGTTTGAAAAAGAAATAATAGGAAGTATTTTAGAGACTTAGCAAATAGTTACCAAATGCCCTCTTTACACTTGAAGGGCCACTTGCTCCAGTTAGCTCACGCGCTGGCTACGTCCTTCACCACTAAAAACCAACAGTGAAGCTAGAGAAGTATTCTCCAAGTCTGTATGCAGTATGGACAAGTTTCACCAAGTAAGGGCAACAACAATCAATGAAAAAAAAACACCTTTTTAATGGTTGCCAATTTGAAATGAATGAATTAGTCAAATGTGTCTCAGATAGGTATAGTCAACGTTCTTAGTTCCAAACGTGTTCTAGATATATGGCATTTGAAACATCTAAAATGAAGATACATTAATTTTTGAAATAATTTCAATTATTTGAAAAAGAAATAATAGGAAGTATTTTAGAGACTTAGCAAATAGTTACCAAATGCCCTCTTTACACTTTTGAAGCCAATATTCTAACCCTTTTTTGTTTCAGATTTTGTGAATTGATAAGTGTAGAAAGAAACGTTTTTTTTTAAATTGTAGTTGACATTTAAGATGTATGTGTCTAACACAAAACAAGTTATATATGACTTTATTTAATTTTATTACAAAAAATTGAACTAACAAAACACATCTTGAAGGATTTGCAGTTCCTTTTTTATTAAAATAGTAAATGCAATGGATTACTATAAAACAAAGATTCTGCTAGACATTGTGAAAAGTGGAATAAGATGTAAAATTAAGAGCTGCCCTAATAAAGATTAGTTCGGATTTAGACCAAACCGACGAGCTGGAGAAACGATGCCTATATCATAGAGAAACTGATACCTATATGTGTTTATTGCCTTTGTAGACGTAAAAAACCCTTCAATAATGTGGATTGGAAAATATTATTTCAGCGTAATATGACACAGCGCTGATAGAAAAAACTCGGGACGCAGCAAGTGCGTTATGGTAGTGAATTTTCATAGAAATGATCTGGCACAAAATATTTTATTATAACTTTTTTTTCTTGTAACATGGAAATCTAAATTTTGGTATATAGTTTACTTTTTATATCGTAAACCTACCTACCAAATTTGGTTATCATAGATTTTTTATTTTTTAAGATAAAAATTTTTTTCAAATGAAAACTCAAAATTTTTTCGGAAAACCTAGTTAGATTTTTCTGATAAACGAACTTGTCAAAGCCATTTACAAAAGGAAGGTACATGCCAAATTTTATTAAAATCGGCTTATTACTTTTTGAGAAAAGAATTTTTTTCGAATGAAAACTCAAAATTTTCCCGGAAAACCTCATCCGATTTCCCTAACTAACGAACTTGTCAAAGCCATTTACAAAAGGAAGGCACATGCCAAATTTTATTAAAATCGGCTTATTACTTTTTGAGAAAAGAATTTTTTTCGAATGAAAACTCTAAATTTTCCCGGTAAACCTCATCCGATTTTCCTGACTAACAAACTTGTCAAAGCCATTTACAAAAGGAAGGTACATGCCAAATTTTATTAAAATCGGCGTATTACTTTTTGAGAAAAGAATTTTTTTCGAATGAAAACTCAAAATTTTCCCGGAAAACCTCATCCGATTTTCCTGACTAACGAACTTGTCAAAACCACTTACAAAAGGAAGGTACACGCCAAATTTTATTAAAATCGGCTTATTACTTTTTGAGATAAGAATTTTTTTCGAATGAAAACTCAAAATTTTCCCGGAAAACCTCATCCGATTTTCCTGACTAACGAACTTATCCAAGCCATTTACAAAAGAAAGGTACGTGCTAAATTTTATCAAAATCGGCCTATTATTTTTTGAGTTATCGGTGTGATACATATATATATATATATAAATATATATATATATATATATATATATATATATATATATATATATATATATATATATATATATATATATATATATATATATATATATATATATATATAAATATATATATATATATAAACATATAAAAATTGAAACTGACCCCGGATATGGGTTCTAGGGGTCCTAGATCGCGCTCATTTGCAAAAATTTTTTCAAAATTCAAAAGTCGGGATCTCCCCATTAGTGAATTTTTTCTACGAAAATTCACTAAAACGCAAAAAAATGCAAATAATGTTTAATATTCTAGATCGTGCGCTAAAACTGAAATGATAAAAATCAAATCAGCACAAATAAGAATGGAGAGAAGTGTAACAATGCATTTAAAACTAAACGACAAACAAATCGAAATGTTTACGTACCTCGAGGGTGTTTTAACCGATGATGGTAAATATGACTATTCTGAAAATGGCGGTGGCAAAGCAACTATTCAATAGTTATTTAACTTAAACCTAAAGAAAATGTTTATAAAGTTAAAGTTTCATTGTTCTGATGTATCGAGCGGAAAGTTGGAAACCTTAGACTAATTGGTAAAGTGTAGAAGCTATAGTGAAATTAAAAGAGCTACGGAAAACAAATAGTCATAGTAGCAATGAACAAGGGACATCGCATTTAGACCATGTGGCGGTGGTTCCGACCGCAGTGTTTTCGTCAACACTACTCTATGTTTCTCTTGCCAGCTAAACGTTGCGTTACGTTATTCGACAGCAAGCTGTCAAGAACTACTATATAAGAGACACCAGGGATCTCTCTCTCTCTCTCCTCGCTACCAACCGACACAGTGATCACACGTCTCTCCACGCTCGGTGAGTTATTTGTTATGTACTCATGTACTGTCTGTGATTGTTTTATAGTTAAATGTATCATATAGTTTATTCAGTTAGTGAAATAATATAGTATATTAAATGTTTACGTATGGATTTAATATCAACAAGTGCAATTAACATCCATAGACCATAATGATAAAAGATTGCATTACATAGTAATAACATGAGCATATATACATATATACTGCCCCTTTGGAAAGCTTTGGGAATAACTGCCAAGCACCCTTTGTTCACGTCGAAAAACTAAGAATTATTGGGTTCAATCAAAAGTCGATTGCATGTTGAGACTTTTACGGCATTTGTTTTAATGGCATATTTACTGTCATAACTTTTGTGACTGCTGTATTTACTACATTCTAAAATTAAAATATGATATGTGTACCGATTATTCACTATTAACCCTTTTAGATATCTAGAAATATTAATCAAAAAGTCAATATTTATATACAAAACAAATTCGTTAGCTACGTTTTAATGTACTAGTTAGGCAATTAACAATTTTCTAACAAAAAAAAAAGACAAAAATCGTCTTGGCGACTTTTTTAGGCACAACACTTTATTTTTATTTCCACATCGTCAATACGTGTGAAAATATGTTAACGGAGACAGAAATTTGTTTTCGTTTTTGCTGCAATGGCGTAAAAGAGTCACAAGACATAGAAAACATGATTGGGAAACAAAGATTTTTTTGTCTGTCGGCCTGTATGTCTGTCTGTTAATAGGCACGATAACTTTCGAATGAATTGACAAATCGTCTTCAAATTTGGTGTACAGTTAGAACCTGACCAACGAATGGTTGGAATTGTTTTGAGTAAAATCGCTCCAGGATGTAGGGGATAAATGAGGGTTTATTTGATGAAAGTTGATTTTTTTAAAACTCGAGTTGTATAACGTTTCAGGTTTTGTTTATTAGAAAACTGCCAATTCATTACACAGATGACACAGAACATGAAGAACAAGAAAGCATGGAAACGGATCAGGAGAGAAGATATGAGCAAGAAGTTAGTGATAATGCAGAAGAACAAGCAGAAGGAATGGTACACGCAAGAGAATAAACATTAATAGAAGAACAGACGTCTGACGGAGGTAAGGTAGACGACACAAATACGACAAAAGAAAAACCTAACACTAACAATTAAATGTTAATGAAATTAATGCAGAGCATGAATAGTATGAGTGCGAATGTAAATAAAATAAATGAGAAGTTGGAAGAGCAAGAAATAAGTATAAAACAAGACATAAGTGAAAGTAAAAGAGATATGAATGAGAAAATGGCAAACAGGAGAAAAATAAAGGTAGTATAAAACAAGATATGAACAAAAATTTGAGTAGTTTAAAAAAGGATATGAATGAGAATATAGAAAACCAAGAGCGAGTGATGAATAAAAATATAGGGTCTGAAAGAAGATATAAAGAAATAGTGAATGAGGGAATCAAAAAGATGAATGAATGACTGATAGAAATGGATGGAAAAATAACAGGAAAATTTGAAAAAGATATGCAAGAGTTGAAAATAGAAATATAAAGAAAGGTTGATGACAAGATAACTAAAAATATCAAGGGAACAGGCAAGATAGTGCTAGAGAGAATGAAAGTGACAGAGGATGAGATAATTAGTATAATACGAGTGGGAAATGAGAGATATCAAAACACGATTGGAATGAATATGGTGATAGAACGAAAAATTGAGACAAAAGAAAAAGTAGAAAGAGTAGAGCAAGTGGCTAGAGTAAATGTGGATAATATAAAAATATTAAAGAATGATACAGAACTGAGATTAAATTTAGACAGTATCAGAATAAGAGGAGTGGAAGAAAATATGAAACAGAAATTAGACAGAATGGGGCGTCAGATAAGGCAAGGAATGGGGAATGAAAGAATTGTTTACCCACTCACAAACGATACGGGATTCAAATTTGACGGGCACATAACGAAATTACACCCGAAAGTATTCGTCACGAGCCTGCTTAGCAAGCTTAAGAATATCTACGATCTCCAATATATAAAATAAATTATAAAGCAAAGCTTGAAAGGGTATGCATTGATATGGTTCACTAGCAAAGAAGAAGGGATAGAGGACGTAGACGATTTTGAACGAAAATTTCTGAACCATTATTGGGGAGAAACACAACAATCGTTGGTCAGAGAAAGACTCTACTTTGGAAAGTACAACCCGAACGATCTTAAGGAACTATCGATCTATGCTTTACATATATATGACATGGCACAGCACTTAACTCCAAAGATGAGAGAGGAGGAAATTAGCATGTACATAGCGAGGCATTTCAGGCATGAAATATCAGAGACGATCGGAATCCAAAACATAGGAACGCTTGACCAAATAATTAACTATTTGCAAAGGGTACAGCGAACCACTCGAGACAAAAATAAGGATAAGGAAAATAACAGAAGGCGAAATTATGAGGAAACCGACAAGATTACAGACAAGACACAAATGGGGGGAACAGATATAATTGACGACAATACGGACAGTATAACGATCCACGAAATGAGCAAAGGGGAAGATATACGGGGAACAGAAAAAACAACAGGCAAAATAATAATAATAATAATAATAATAATAATAATAATAATAATAATAACAATCGATACTACAGTCAAGGGAACAACAATAACAATGGATATAGGGAAAATAACCGATACAACGAAAACAGGGAAAATTACAAAGGAGATAATGAGTATCGAAAAGAAAATAACCCAGGCGACAATAATCTAAACAACTTCCGATATAACAGTGATGTAAATTTTAACAATAATAACTTTAATAGAGAACGTATGGGGAACAATGAACAATATGATCCCAGACGCAGGGAGGAGCCTGAAAATGGTCAACAAATGAGACAGAATAATATAAGGGAATGAAATCGGGAGCTGAAAGTGGAGGAGCAATATGAAAGGTAAGGAGCCAAAATGACACATCACGCAATCTATATGAGTGGCACAGTCAACGAGGCAAGGGAAAGAAGTCCAAGCAGGACTGTCGAACATGCCATGATTCATTCAAATTTTTAGACAAGCACAAGCCATATGACGACAATGACATACACGACACGACCAACAATACATGTATATATGAACATCCAAGGGAAATATTCAAAAATGATAAAGAGGCGGAAGAAAATGTGGAATCAATAGGTTTAATTTTTATAAAGGGTAAAATAAATAAGAAAGAAATAAAAATAATGTTAGATATAGGATCGGAAGCCTCCATCGTATATGAAAAAGTATTGGAAAACCTCAAAAATGGAGATATAGGAATAATAAAAATACCAAAAATAACGTTAATCAATGCTAAAGGAAAAAATAAGGGGGAAATAAATGAAACCATATCAATGGAAATAGAAATAGATGGGCAGAACTTAGAACTACAATTAATTATCATGGCTAATATGGACTACGGTATGATAATGGGAAAGTGTGTAACAGTGAGCAACTCAAAAATTATACCTGGGAAAGTCTTAAAACTGAATCAAAAACCTTTTCGAAATAAAATAACAATGAAACTCCAAATTACATCAAAATTAGACCTGGGCAAGACTTAAAACTGAACCAAAAATAATTTCGAAGTAAAAATAATCATCAAAATTCTAAATTAAAACATAATTATAATCCAGTATGGAAAAATAATCCTCATTAAAATTTTAAAAGAAGCGCACGTTGTAAAATAAATAATGTAGTAAAATATAGGGAAAAGGTAGCAGATATACACCACTACAAACAGTAAAAACGTAAAGTCGCTGAAATCTTAATAAAACAACGACAACTAGATTGATCCTGGGACTTTAAATAAAGTCTTAGAATCAAAAGAAAAGGATAGAAAGAGTTTTAAATTAAATTGAACGACTTTGAAAGAAGGAGGCAAATTAATTTTGGAAACAATTATGGCCGGACGCAAAACAGATGACAAGACCGAAGAGCAGTACTAATGATCAGAAGAGTAGGAAAGAAAGAGCAAACTACAACTCATGGCCGGAGGCAGAACAGATGGACAAGATCAAGGAATAGTAATAACTTATAACAGTATGGACCAGATCAAGAAAGGGCTGTGGCCAAAAAAAATTAATGTATAAAAGCGGAGATTTAAGGTATGGAAAAAGGTATCGGATAAAGGCAACTATAATAGGGAAAACGTCAAAAGCAAACGAAGCAGAAGTAGAAGTATTACAGAAATATAAATATAAATATAGAATAGTATATGGTGAAAAGGCTTCGGAGAGAGAAATGACAAATGGAGTACCTAAACAAGTATATAGTATTTAAGCCTATGGTATGTAATAAAGATGAAGTATATAATGAATTACAAAGAATTGTTGAGTATTGATATATGAATAATGAAGTTAAAACTAATATTGAAGAATAAGTAGGGGAAGTAGTAAAAAGTTTTAAGAAAGATGGAAGCCTTGTACAAATTAACGAGAAAAGGAAATGGAGTAGTTGCAAATTGAATGATAAAAAGTTGGAAATATGACGTAGTTGCGAAATAATAGAAAGATCGATGACGATCTTCAAAGAAAAGCCATATCAAACATAAAACCCTGAGATATATATATATATATATATATATATATATATATATATATATATGGATGTTAATTGCACTTGTTGATATTAAATCCATACGTAAACATTTAATATAACTTTATTACTTCACTAACTGAATAAACTATATGATACATTTAACTATAATACACTTTATAACAATTACAACAGTACACGAGTACCTAGCGGATAACTGATCGAGCGTGAAGGACGTGTGTTGTTTGTAGCGGTTGGTAGAGAGCAGAGAGAGCGAGAGAGAGAGAGAGAGAGAGAGAGATCGCCTGGTGTATCTTATATGCGGTATTTCTTGACAGCTGGCTGTCACATAACGTAACGCAACGTTTAGCTGTCAAATGCAAAAACATAGAGTAGTGTTGACGGAAACACTGCGGTCGGAACCACCGCCACATACTCCCCTCTCAGTGGCAACGCTATTAGTTCAAGTATCTTCGTGGAAATCGAACTCTACGTCCATGGCGTGTAGTTTGAACGGGAACGGGAACTTCACTGTCACTTTCAGTTTCACTAGGTGTTGGACTTTCACGGTCACTTTCAGTTTCACAAGGATGTCTCTGAGGCTGGAAAGTTGTCTGTTCGTTATCACAAAGAATGAATGCGGGTTTAAGACGGTCAACAGAAATTGTCTCTTCTCCGTGTGATTTCTTGATTGTGAAGACTTTGTCAGTTCGGGATAACACTTCAAAGGGGCCGTCATAAACTGGTTCGAGGGTTTTTCGCGGAATATCAATGCGAACAAAAACAAAAGGAGCTTCCATAAGCTTAGGATGGACAAATACCTTTTTTGCAGTATGATGTTTAAAAGGTACTGGTCGAAGTTTCCTTATGTCTTCTTTCAGCTGAGATATAAGTGGTGGAACATCATAAGCTTGTGTGCTGTTGAAAAAGTCGGTGGGAAGTTTAATTGATTCTCCGTAGACTATTTCAGCGGGTGTTGAGCAATATTCTGGAATTATGTACGATCTGAGTCCTAGTAACACAATTGGCAATTTAGCGACCCAGTTTTCGTACATATGAGCTTTCAAGGCCTGTTTCAGAACTCTATGCCATCTCTCGATTACACCATTTGCTGCTGGGTGGTAAGCTGTGGTCTTGATGTGGTCTGCACCTAGTGTTTTAGTGAGGTGTGTGAAAAGGTGGCAATCGAATTGTTTACCTCTGTCTGTGGTGATGTATTTCGGAACACCGAAACGAGAGATCCAGCATGATAAAACAGTGTTCGCTACTGTTTCTGCTGTAATATCTGACAATGGAATTGCTTCGGGCCATCGAGAAAATCTGTCTATTATTGTTAATAGATAGCGTTGACCTTGTGATGGTGGTAATGGTCCCACAATCTCAACATTTATATGCTAGAATCTTCTCATGGCTGGGGTGTATTGTCCAATGGCACTGGAAGTGTGTCATCATATCTTGACTTTCTGACAGGGAATGCAAGTTTTAGACCAAAGAGATGCATCGCGTTTCAATTTGGGCCAACAAAATCTATCCTGGACCAGATCGACTGAAGCTGATATGCCTGGATGAGATAAATTGTGGATAGAATCGAAAATCTTTCGGCGAAATTTGAGCGGAATGAATGGGCGAAGTTTCTTTGAAGAATAATCGCAAATAAGATTCAATCCGTTGTCAAGAGGCATGTTTTGAAGTTTGTATGAGGAAGATTTAGACTGCAGATGGTGTTTGAGTTCCTCACAAGATGACTGAGCTTGCGCAATTTCTTGGAGTGACACAGTGGAAGAAAGTGAAATTGTTTCAATGCGAGAACAATAGTCTGCGGGAATGATTGTAGGACCTGGTATGTAGCGAATGTGTGGTAAATTGACCTAGGAAGTCTAAATGTCACAGTTGCCTTGGAGATGCTTTATCGACGCGTTGTTCAAAAGCGCATGTCAAAGGTTTGTGGTCCGTATAAGTGGTGAAATGGCGACCTTCTAGGGTATATCTAAAGTATTTAACTGCCTGATAAGCAGCTAGAAGTTCGCGATCGTAGGTGCTGTAAGATCTTTGGGCTGAAGTAAGCTTTTTACAGTAGAAACCTAGGGGTTCTAGTGTTTGATCACGTAGTTGTTGGAGGGAAGCGCCTACGGCATCATCAGAAGCATCGACATGGAGAATCAGTGGTTGCGAAGAAGACGGATGAGCTATTAGTGTAGCCTTTTTTAGTGCCTCTTTCAAACGTTCGAATGCTTCTCGAGTCTGAGGAGTCCACTCGATTTTACGTTTGTCGCGTTTTTTTTGATTCCGGCAGAGGTCGAATTGTGATTGCTGAATTTCCGCAGCACGTGGAAGAGAACGACGGTAGAAATTTATGAGACCTAGAAATCTTCTGAGTTTTTCAATGGTATCGGGAAGAGGTAGGTCGGTAATAGCTTTGATGCGTTCAGGAAGTGGAAATAATCCAGATTTATTTACACGAAAACCTAAAAATGAAATTTCGGCCACTCCGAATTCACATTTAGATGAATTGATACGGAGGCCGTTGTCTTGAAGTGTCTGAAAAAGTTTTGCTAGATGCTCTTGATGTTCGTTTTCAGAGGCTGATGCAACGAGAATATCGTCAAGATAGGAGTAGGCAAAGTCAAGATGTTTTAAAATTGAATGTAAATATCTTTGAAATGTTTGTGCTGAATTACGAAGGCCAAATGGGGTTTTAACAAATTCGAATAACCCAAATGGAGTTATGAATGCTGTTTTGGGAATATCTTGAGGTGCTACTGGGATGTGATGGAAAGCGCGAATGATATCTAATTTTGAAAAAATACGTTTGCCTTCTAACTGGGCATTAAAATCCTGCAAATTTGGAATGGGATATTTGTCTGGGATTGTTTTAGCGTTTAGTGCTCGGTAATCCCCACATGGTCTCCATGAGCCATCCTTTTTTTGCACCATGTGGAGGGGGCTTGACCATGGACTTTTGGAGGGTCTACAAATTCCCAAGTCCATCATGTGCTGGAATTCTAGCTTTGCTTGAGCTAGCTTTTCCGGGGGCAATCTTCTAGCTTTTGCAGTGACAGGTGGTCCTTCCGTGCTTATAGTATGGAAGAACTCAACCTCTGGAAGGTTGCTAGAAGAAGTTTCCTTAAAAAGGTCAGGAAATTGTTGTAGCAATTTGAAGTACTGGTGTGTCGGGTCTACGAGATGAATTTTAGAATTAAATCCTGGTGGTGGATTAGCACCGGCCTTAGAGAGGTTTGTCTTTGTATCGATTAAACGTCTATGTTTCATATCCACAAGTAAAGCAAACTCTGCTAGAAAATCAGCGCCTATAATTGGTTGCTTGATATCGGCAAGTGTGAAGGGCCAGCAGAACCTACGGCGTAAACCTAGATCCAAATCTAATAGTTGTTCGCCATATGTATGAATAGGGGGTCCCGTTTGCAGCATACAAGGTACGTTTCGATTGAAATTTCCGTTGGTCGTGAGTGGGTGGAATAACTGAAATATCCGCTCCAGAGTCGATTAGAAATTTCATATTGGAGCGTCTATCAAAAATAAAAAGGCGGCGTGTTAGGTGGCTCTCGTCTCCTGCCGCGTGGAGGGAGTGCCTTATTAGTTTTTCCGACACATGTTTAGCTTTAAAATTGAAAGGTTGGATGCAACGTTTGGCCTTGTTGCCAAATCGTTCATGATACCAACACGTGGAGGTTGAGGAATTTGTGTTTATGGAATTTCGAGGAAGCTTAGGTCTTTCTCGGGAGGTAGATCGGGAACGCGTTCTCAATTCGTTGACTGATGCTGTTAGCTTCTCTAATTGCGCTTCTAACTTGGCTAGCTTGTCGGGCTCGCGTGACTGAATTTCAGCCACGTTGTATTTATCTCCGGAATATTCCACGATTTTGTTTGCTATAACCGACAAATTTTCTAGAGAATCGTTGCTCGAAGCCAAAATTGAACGAACGTTGACTGGTAAACGTTGTAGAAATAAAGTTTTAAGGAAATCCTCTTTAATCTGACTACCGGCTAAAAACTTCATTTCGCCTAAAAATTGCGATGGTTTTCTGTCGCCTAATTCTACTGTTAAAAGTTTATTTATTTTGCAACTTTCGGACTCTTCAAATACTAATAAAAGACGTTTCATTAGATCTGAATAGGGGGTTGATGATAATGGTTGGGTTAAAAAATCTGAAATTGACTCTGCGACATCAGGATCGAGTATAGCGAGTACATGACTGAATTTTGTCTTTTCAGAACTGATCTGCGATATATCGAACTGGGCGTCAACCTGCATTTGCCAGATTTTCACGTTACGTCTCCATATAGGAGGTAATTTTATTGCAACCCTTGCCATGATATTCGACCATTGTGAAAAAAATTAGATAATGTTTAAATTAGAAAGGACTGACCTGTTTAGATATTCGTTTTCTGTAGGCATGGGCACGTGCGTGGAAGTTAGGCGACGTCGGCTGGAACATCAGGTTCGGCATCTTCGGCTTGCGGCACGGGGTCACCAATATGGATGTTAATTGCACTTGTTGATATTAGATCCATACGTAAACATTTAATATAACTTTATTACTTCACTAACTGAATAAACTATATGATACATTTAACTATAATACACTTTATAACAATTACAACAGTACACGAGTACCTAGCGGATAACTGATCGAGCGTGAAGGACGTGTGTTGTTTGTAGCGGTTGGTAGAGAGCAGAGAGAGAGAGAGAGAGAGATCGCCTGGTGTATCTTATATGCGGTATTTCTTGACAGCTGGCTGTCACATAACGTAACGCAACGTTTAGCTGTCAAATGCAAAAACAGAGTAGTGTTGACGGAAACACTGCGGTCGGAACCACCGCCACAATATAAATAGGTATACACATTTGATGAAAGAAATAATGGATCAGAAAAGTACTGGGATTAATAAATAAGGAACAAGTTATTGCAAGAAAAGAATTATTTAAAATCGGAAGCAGGATGGAGCATTAATGAAACTAACAAAAACAAGGTGGATATATATATATATATATATATATATATATATATATATATATATAGAAATAATTCCGTTGAACGAAAGAGAAGAAAAACATTGTAAGGTTGGTTGCATACATACATACATAGGGGGGTATAAAATTTAATAACTCTGTTGAAAGACATTGTAATGTTGGTTGCATACATACATACATAACGGACAAACAGATAAGAGCTATAAAGACTTGTACAAACACAGGAAGATTGAAGTCGAGGTTGAGAGAAAAGCCAAAGAAACGATTAATATAAACTGATATAAAATGAGAAAATTGAGAGAGCAGGATAATAGGATCATTATACAGTGGGGTAAAATATGTATATAAACATTGACTTATAAGTCAATTTAACAACGTTTTATTACAAGGTTGATTGCAAATTGCTATGTAGATAGGTTTCTGAAAACAGTTTTTTGAAAAACGTTCGGGAGCTAAACTGCAAATCTACCGAAAATTCGCTACCAAAACGCACTTACTGCGTCCAGAGTTTTTTCTTACAAACGCATCATATTTCGATAAAAAGAATGCAAAAATGCATTAACGAATTTTTTCTACGAAAATTAGGTAAAAAAATATACACCCATACTCACTCCTGGTCCCGTAACTTCCTTGGGGAGTGTAAACAAGAAATTTTGCTTGGGTTTTTGGGTTTTTAAGATCCAGGCGGGGGGGTGGGGTGGGGGGTGGGGGTGTGTCTAGTCAGGTTTCTGAAAACAGTTTTTTGAAAAGTGTTTGGGAGCTAATCTGCAAATTGACCGAAAATTCGCTACCAAAACGCACTTACTGCGTCCAGATTTTTTCTTATACACGCATCATATTTCGATAAAAATGCAAAAATGCATTAACAAATTTGTTCTACGAAAATTAGCTAAAAACAATTATAGACCGTTAAACTATAAACTTCACTAAACCTACAAATAAATGTCCAAAAAGGCACCAACTTAACTAAACTGACAGCCAAAGCATCAAAGAAACGGTCTATTTGAAATGCGTATTTTGTAAATATTTTAGTAAAATGAAGGGCAATGACGGTTGAATCTGAAACTTAAGGGTCTGCAAAACACTATTCTTGCAACATTTTCTTTTCACAATCGGTATTTGTTTAACATTCTTTGCCTAAACATTGCCAATTTTGACCTTTAAAATTGCGAGTTTGACGTTTTGAGGAAAACTCCAAAATTCGTTTCTTTAACTGCCCATAACTTTGTTGTCTTTAAATCTAGAGACCTAAATTTTGGTACGGAGTTTACTATTTATAATACAAATACGCGTACCAAATTTGGTTGCTCTTACTTTGTAATTAACGGATATATAATTTTTTTTAGAAATAAAACACAAAATTTTTTGAGAAAACCTGGTCCGATTTTCCTGGATAACGAACTTATCCAAGCCACTTACAAAAGGAAGGTACTCACCAAATTTGATCAAGATCGGTCCATTATTTTTTATCGGTCGGATATATATATATATATATATATATATATATATATATATATATATATATATATATATATATATATATATATATATATATATATAAACACAGATCTCCTCATTAGCGAATCTAAAAAAAATCGCTAAAAAGGAATATAATTGTAGATGTCGATACCAGAAGAATATCGAAACACGTATCATGACACGGACATTTTCAAAAGCACTAAAACACTAACACACACTATACAGGAACTTCGAAGATAAGGGTAAATTCAGGCATTGTAGGGCAGGTATCTTAAATACCAGATATTTTGAATAGCAGGTATCTTGAATAGCAGATATTTTGAATAGCAGGTATCTTGAACAGCAGGTAACCTGAAGACAGGGTTGATCATTTCGTACAGTAAATAACAGATACATCTTAAACTTGAATAATAGGAAAATCTGAAAATAAACACTTCATGTAATTAAGAATCAAGAATAAAGAATTCTGAAAGCTAGATAACAGAATTAAAATTCGTTATTGGGGAAATTTATTGCATACTTATATCTAACCCCTGATATATATATATATATATATATATATATATATATATATATATATATATATATATATATATATATAGACAAAGTAAATACCTGAAAATGTATAATCCATGTTGTTATCACAGCTACATTCAAAGTAAGGGGTAAATAACGGTCAATTATCCAGCAGAACCTGAAATGTAAATAATTAACTATATGTATTTGCTAGTGTAGGGAATAATGAGATGATTAAAGTTAGCTGTTAAGTTATAAAAATTTTGTATTACACCTATAATGGGACAGTTAAAATTGCTAGGATGATGGACTGCATAAATACAAAGTAAAGTGAAATAATCACTAAGAGAAAAACATTGTAAACAATTCTAAATCAAGTTCGTGAAACAAGAAAAAACTGTGTTCGACAAATTACAAATTCATAAACTTCAAGTGATTAGTTAGTTGTAAGTTGAGAAAAGTGTGTTAATGTAGGAAAGCATAAGAAAAATAAGTAGGAAACGGTTAATTAGTAGTTAAGGAAATAATTTGATAATGATAATGCTAAATAGGTTTGACATTTGGATAAAATTGTATACGTTAAGAAATTTGATTTACAAGATATTTGACTAACCTGAGTTTGATCCAGTTATTTAATTAATATGATTAAGAGGAAGTAGTTTTTTTTACTCATTTTGTGAAATCAGCCATGTGATTGGGACTTATCTGAAAATAAAGACATTAATTGGTTAAAGCACATTTCAAACACTAATTGTCAAATTTGATTGGTGATAACAAAAACAAGGGAGAATATCCGGCTGGATTAAGAACGGCACTGTTATCAATAACCTAAAGCAAGCAGTAAGGTAGCAGCGTGAAGATTATTAAAAACGTAAAAAAAAACACATCTAATAAAGCAAAAGAGTGTATAAAAGCATTATATTTACCAAGATTTAACTGTTGAAAAACTTCAAGCAAGGCTATTACTTCGTGAACCAAGAAAATAGCAAATAGTGGAAAATCCCAATAGATGCCGCAGTTTGGAAACCAGGTACAACATCAAATAATATAAATTAACAGTCAATAATAGAAAATAACCTTCATAGTATAATAAACTGTCAAATTGGAGTGGAAATGTCATATTGTGAACAACTTTTGCCAATATATCGCTGTAAAACCGAGTCCAAATAAGAAGAAGGAAAGAACACTAATAGAGGCCACCACGTGGCAAATTCACGTAAGCTTTAAAATTCATATCTTCCATTTTAAGATTTTCATCACCATAGTTACGAAAACGTAGAAAAGCGCGGCTCCAATGGCAACGAAAATCATAAATTAATATAACTAGAATGTCAAAACAAAACAGGTTCAGATAAAACATTGCATTTAAAACAGAGTAATAAGTAAACTTGTAATCTTTTTTCAAACTGTCAGATTTAATTAATAATATAGAAAGGATCCGAATAAGGTTAATAATTGAAAAGAAATAAATTTTGTGGTCAATTTTCATTCATAATTAATAATATAAAATAAATGTTCACTATGTGAAAACTGGAACCTGTGATGAGCACTAATAAGTACACTTGGAGAAACACCCAAATCACCACAACACATATTTCAGAGACCTTACGATCGTTTCGTTGACCAAGTCAACATCTTCAGAGGAAGAAAAATTCTAACATAAAAAACTAGATCCCGTATATTTATATCGCGTCAAAGAAAACGAACTAGTCCGAAGGAAAGTTGTCGTCCAAGAACGATCGTTTGTTTATTGCGCAGTGAAACAGGTCGGAGACCTGCTTTAATCTTTTGGTCGACAAATTTATGACCCTTATCTAATATAGGTTTAAAAAGGACCGGCGTTCTTTAAAGAAACAGCACGTTTCCTTTCGATCTAGAACTTTACAATGTGGATATTGGTTTATGCCGATAAAGACATCTGCTGAGATAAACAACATAAACTCAAATTATCTCTTTTAAAAATAGAAAACTAAAACCCAGATGTCTGTCTCACCGTGTTATCTTTAACAAAGGAAAAATAGTTCAACTAAAATACTACACAAAAACTAAATATTGATTTTAATTCTACGTGAAAATATTTATATTGACTACATAGATACAAAAACCGAATAGGTATTTAAATCAAGACAAACATAGTGATTAGTATATGTATAAACCGGTCGAGTTATTGACCATAATTTATTATTCTACCAGACAAATTATGAGTATTTAAGCGGTCAAATGCAAAGAGCAAACAATGGGCTAGAAATTACAGGTGGCGCACGATTTAATGAAGTTTTGTTCTTAATAGACCTTAATATAAAAATACTTTCTAATGAATCAAGCATAGTTTGATGTCTGACATTTTTGACAAGTTTCAAATTTTCTTTGTCAATGTGGTGGTTATTATCCCACATATGTTGTGCCACACAAGATTTGTCTACCGTACCATATCGTAACTGTGCGAGATGTTCACGAAATCTGGTGGCTATGTTTCTCCTAGTTTGGCCCACGTATTTAAGATCACAATCTTTGCAACTAATCTCATAAATTCCGGACATTTCAGTGACTTTGTCTTTGTCTTTCGTATTACCCAACAAATTTTTTAAATTACTTTTCGTCGAAAACGTCAAATGTAAATCGGCTTTCTTAAAAATACTTTCCAAACCCTTTGTGATTCGTGGTTCATAAGGTAAACATACAAATTTTTTCTAGATTTTCAAATCGAGAAAAAATTTGTATGTTTACCTTATGAACCACGAATCACAAAGGGTTTGGAAAGTATTTTTAAGAAAGCCGATTTACATTTGACGTTTTCGACGAAAAGTAATTTAAAAAATTTGTTGGGTAATACGAAAGACAAAGACAAAGTCACTGAAATGTCCGGAATTTATGAGATTAGTTGCAAAGATTGTGATCTTAAATACGTGGGCCAAACTAGGAGAAACATAGCCACCAGATTTCGTGAATATCTCGCACAGTTACGATATGGTACGGTAGACAAATCTTGTGTGGCACAACATATGTGGGATAATAACCACCACATTGACAAAGAAAATTTGAAACTTGTCAAAAATGTCAGACATCAAACTATGCTTGATTCATTAGAAAGTATTTTTATATTAAGGTCTATTAAGAACAAAACTTCATTAAATCGTGCGCCACCTGTAATTTCTAGCCCATTGTTTGCTCTTTGCATTTGACCGCTTAAATACTCATAATTTGTCTGGTAGAATAATAAATTATGGTCAATAACTCGACCGGTTTATACATATACTAATCACTATGTTTGTCTTGATTTAAATACCTATTCGGTTTTTGTATCTATGTAGTCAATATAAATATTTTCACGTAGAATTAAAATCAATATTTAGTTTTTGTGTAGTATTTTAGTTGAACTATTTTTCCTTTGTTAAAGATAACACGGTGAGACAGACATCTGGGTTTTAGTTTTCTATTTTTAAAAGAGATAATTTGAGTTTATGTTGTTTATCTCAGCAGATGTCTTTATCGGCATAAACCAATATCCACATTGTAAAGTTCTAGATCGAAAGGAAACGTGCTGTTTCTTTAAAGAACGCCGGTCCTTTTTAAACCTATATTAGATAAGGGTCATAAATTTGTCGACCAAAAGATTAAAGCAGGTCTCCGACCTGTTTCACTGCGCAATAAACAAACGATCGTTCTTGGACGACAACTTTCCTTCGGACTAGTTCGTTTTCTTTGACGCGATATAAATATACGGGATCTAGTTTTTTATGTTAGAATTTTTCTTCCTCTGAAGATGTTGACTTGGTCAACGAAACGATCGTAAGGTCTCTGAAATATGTGTTGTGGTGATTTGGGTGTTTCTCCAAGTGTACTTAAATAAATGTTTCTTTTAAAGTTTTAAAATTTCTTAAAGTTTATAAAGTTGCGTCAAAAATCTTTCTCATTGACTAACACAACATATAGCATAATTAAAGCAGGTTCGATAACAGAACCATCAGTGCTGGAATGTGTAAGAGTTTTTACATCAGAATCCAAAAATAAAATATTCTCTGTAGAGAGATATACTCAAAGGTAGCCGTGGTAAATAAAAAACAGGTAAATGTTTATTCTTTGTAAACATATATGTATTATATATATTTAAAATTAACACATCAACTATAATAGGAAAATTCCATAGACTAAGAGTTGAGATAATAGTAATAATTTGACATTTTTAAAGGAAATATTAGTTTTGCTATAAAGGTATATAACGAGTGTCCTACAGAAAAAGGGACACTGTTGATAGATTAAACTTACATTTATTTTATTCAAAACAAAAGGCGCCCAACATTTAAAATCAAAAACTATACATAAATTACAATCATTTATTTACAAAATATACATTCTAAATACATTTACAAAATAATTAAACATCTGAAATACTTATAAATAGCATAATTATATATAATAAAGTATCCTTTATTCACACAGTAAATAATACAATACTCAAGTGCACAATTAAAATAATATATATATATATATATATATATATATATATATATATATATATATATATATATATATATATATATATATATATATATATGTGTGTGTGTTAATGTGTGTGTGTTTTTTTTAGGGCAATGTTTAGGCCTAGCTGTACTAACTCTAAAAGAATGCTTCGTAAGTTTTTTGTAACTGTTTCTAATGAACTAGCTCTGTTGTTTAATAATATATAGCGATTTTTCGTAAAATATATACATTTTTAGTGAATTGTCATAGAAAAAATTTACTAAGACTCTAATATCATAGATTTCCTATACATAGCATTGTAAAAATATATATGACTAAACTCATAATCTAAAATATTATGGAGATTAAAGCTCCAGCAGACAATTTTCGAACCTGGTCATCTTAAGAAAAAAAAAAGTATATTTCTAATTATTCCAAAATGTCCGAGCTGAAGTCACAGCCTCCATTTTAGTAAATGTTCATGTTTATTAGACCTAATATACTTAAAGTTTGGATGTAGCAAGTGCGTTTTGGTTGCGGAATTTTTAAAGAAAATTTACGAAAACTCTAATATAGATTTCCTATACATACCATTTTAAAACGATATAAAGCTAAGCTCATAATCTAAAATATAATGAAGATTAAAGCTCCAGCAAACAATTTTTAGAACTTGATCATCTTGAGAAAAAATTAGTCTATAATTTTTCTAAGATGTCCGGATTGACGTCACAGCCTACATTTTAGTGAATTTTCATGATATATATATATATATATATATATATATATATATATATATATATATATATATATATATATATATATATATATATATATATATATATATATATATATATATATATATTTAGCAAATTTACATAAGCAACAATAACTATATCAAAATCGGTTCCCCATAGATCTTGTAGTAATAATAGATACCTAATATCCAGCAAAGTTTCGAGAGTTAGCGCATGCGTACAGTAACTTCTTTAGTTTTTGGTTTAGAATCATGGTGTTTGGTGTCATTTTATTCATCTTGGTGAGTAAAATTCAAATGTGGTAAAGGGCGCATGCGTACACAAACTTTTTTATTTATTGGGTTGGAGGTATTGTGTTTGGTGTCATTTTAGTTGTCTTGATTGAAATAATCAGTTATCAGTACTAATATGGAAAAAGCTCTATCAGTATAAGAAATGACTTTACAATAATTGTAAATCTAGCATTGGAAGATGGCAGTATTTTAAAGATGAGGAAGAAAATCATGCTGTAACTTAGTTGAGTTACAGCCGAATAACTTCTACATGTATTTTAAGTAAAAAAGTTTTATGTGTTGATAATTGTTTTACAAATATGCATACGTATCTGAATGAAGAGACCGTAGAAAAGCTGACGAACTATGATGAGCTCGTTAAAGAAATAATTGAGTATGTGAAAGAAACAGAATTTGCATGGACATACGACTGTTTTCTTCGCGACATCGTTCAAACATTAACAGATCTAGATAATTCAGATGTGAGTGCAGCACAGACCATCCGAGTGATAAAAACCCTACTCAACAACACATCTCCCACATTCAAGTATTACATGTCAGAGTGTTTGTATTACGCTCAAGAACAAGTGTTAACCGACATCAATAACCTCAACAAGGCACGACCTCTTAAAGCAATCTTTCTAATAACACTGTATCAACATGTGTTTTACGTATACAAACGACCAAATGTAAGAGAAGTGCGAATTTGTTTCGATGACTGCATGAAATGGTCTGGTCTTCCAACAACACAACGATGAGTTCATCCAACTTTCATTGTACAACATATCCAAAATCAAGTCTGAAGTGGTGCGTTACAAACTAATGTTTCTGTTTGACGATGGGAGCCGTGGTGGGACATCTGATTGGAGAACTCTTGTATTGAATGACTCATATCTGTTTACCTCAAATTATATTTTTGTGTTTATAGCAACTGGTTTTCGTATATGTCTTATCATATTTATGTGGGTGTACGTTTGTTTTGAATACAGCACTGCACTTAAAGATATGTATCGTAAACATATTTGTTAATAAATATATAAACCGAACACCTGTGTTTTATTTATTAGTTAAGCACATGTAGTTAAGATGAGATGCTGTGAATCGTGCTAGTTACAAGAAAAAAGAGTGCATTTTCTGGGCATTTACGTAATTAAACCCACAAATCAAAAGTATGTGAGCCATGGCAAGTTGAACAAGTGTATATGTTAGCTCAAGCTTTTAAAAACAGAATGGCTACCTATCGTATTAGTATGGATGGAAGTGACATAAGACTTGCCATGGAAACTGTGAAGCAAACATTGTTTCATTTGATGGAAGCTGCTTTAGCTAAATACGACACAGTTAAAATTAATTTAGAATTGTTTGGTTTGTATGGGCCTTAAATTCCAAATTGAAAATAAATAAAATCATTTAATACTAAAAATAAAAATATCACTGAGGAGATTTACACAAAAACTCTGGAGTTTGCCGAAGCTAACAGCGGATGGATGTTGGAGCAAGTAATGTGGCTGAAAATTAACATTAATAAATGTATTTTAAAGTAGTTTAAAATGTAAAAAAAACATAAAATTTACGTTTGCTTTATTAAGGCAGTAAGTTTACAAGATAAGTAAATAATTATATACAATTACTTATACTACATATACATTTTCCAGTGTATCCAAGAGTATGATTTATGCATAAAGGAGTGTCAGGCACCAGCTTCCGACACCCTGCGCTGGTTTCCAAGTTGACGACATCCACTCGATAACCACAATTTAATAGTAAATTTGCCAAAAATATTTGTTTATTTTCACCTCTAACATAAATTCTGTCTACTTGCTGTGAAATAATATGTTTTGCTATTATATTGGGTAATTCTTCTAACTTAACATTACCACAATTATAGTCGATACAATGGTGTTGTGCGTGGCGAAACTTCACTTGTTTGATTATATCGATACGCAGTAAACGTAACGGTGTATGTAGTTTAAACATATAATGCACAGTATGGAAACCATTACAACTCACCAATTCTTTAGGTGTGTATTCGGACAGGCAAAAAGCTTAGATCTACATTATATAACGCACGGTGTTGGAGAGTGGGCCATACACGATGACACAATCATGTATAATTACACACTAACATTTTGTGGGATCGGGAAAGTTGTTAGTACTTTCCATTTCTAATTTCATATCTACTGTAGATGGCTTTATGGATTCGCTATACTTGAAGCAAACAAATACAAACATGGGATATTTTGCGAAAGCCTTGTAATCCAAAGTAGATTGGGGTTCTCTACCAACATATGAACGTTGAAATTCAACCATGTTTCTATATGCCTCGAGGTAATTTGCTTGGTTAAAGTTCAGGTTCATACCTCCTGCGGGGATTTGTTTCGAATTTAAGTGGTCTTATATCTAGAATCCCTACATGGTCAAACTCGTTGATGCTTTTCTAACATTATTGTATCGATCCGTTTGAAATATCACAATGACAAATCTAGGTCAGTGTTTGAGGAACTCTTAATGGACCACAGTCTTTGGTTGAATTATTGAGATTTTGTAATTCATACATTTCCCATTTTCTATATGGTATAAGAATCTTTTCATCCATAGCGATCGACTTTAATAAATGCTGTTGTATAACTTCATTAGGGTGAATATGCTTGACTTGTGACGCCATGTACTCAATGTTAAACTTTAAAGCTTTATCTGCATTTGCTGCACTAGTCAAAATGAAGCAATTTTTATCGTTCTGAGCTCTAGTTATACGTATTAACAATTTGCTTGAAGCACTCTTCTATGGTCTTTGAAAATATTTCATAGGTAGCTAAGAGGTATCCCGTAGCAAAAACAATAAGTTTTCAACATTGCATTGTTTTCAGTTTGATGCCATCCACCTGATATCAGAGCTCTTGCCTCATCGCTGTTTGCTCCAAAAGTGTTCGAATTGCTGTAACTATACCAGGATTTCTCACATATTCAATAATCTGATTACACATTTCAACCGTAACAGAGGAAAAAATGAGCTGCCGCTTTAGATGTTACTTGTACATCTCCAATCTGCCACTCGTCTCGGTACTGTCATTTATTAGTAGAACAGCTGAAGACCAATCGCAAAAAAACATCTTGCTGGTTGATGGCAAACTTGCACGTGTCATTATGGCCAAACGATCTGGCTTTAGGAGCGTATGTTTGTATTTCTCCGTGATTCGTCGTGCACGGGATATGCAAATATATGTAGGTTGCTTACCATCGTAACCCAATAATTTTAGAAACTGGATGTTTTCCCATGGTAGAACCGTCTTCGATGCAGGTAGCGAAGATACTAAAGCTGGATCGATTTGATTGCTAGTATTTATAATCAACATATTATGTTGGTGTCTTTCTCAATTCCAATATCACACATATATATATATATATATATATATATATATATATATATATATATATATATATATATATATATATATATATATAACCCATTATTGGTGCTATTCAAGCATTGACAGAAAAGTCAATGTCATACTGACATGTTATCTCACATTTTAAAATGTTGTTGTTGGCTTTCACCGAAAACAGTTTTACCATATTGATGTTGTGCTTTACCATAGGATCCAAATTTTTATCTTTAATCTAAAGGCCCACCAGCTCATTCTGGATGTATTTATCAATATCGCTGATTTTACAGGAACCATCAGGAATAATTATTTCTTGGCAAGTCTTTCTACCACTCACAGCAGAAAAGTAATTAAACTCATTACATACTAATTCTATGTTTGATTGTTATATGTGTGAAAGTTTGCAAGCGCGAGCGAATAATCAAACTGCGGTTCTAACACTTACGGTGGAAATAATCGATAGGGAAGACGTAACACATTTTAAGGCAAACGTACGCGCCATGACTGAAAAACAAATACAAGTTCGACATAATTTATTTCAAAAAATTTAAACATAAATAGCCACAATAGTAATATATGTTTAATATACACCATGTCTATACATTAAAGTAGTCTTTGAAGTAACGCTGTAACTCAACTGGCGGCTTCATGTTTCCATATGAGTCAAAGTACACTGCTGTGTCACCACGCTTCTTAACTGCAACCCAATGACTACCAGGCTCCTTGTTTGTTTGCAAATTCATGATGAACGATTCACTTTTACGTGGTTCATTTGATGATAGAGTATCTCGCATGTATACACCTTTAAAATGTTGAATTTTCATTTTACTAGCAAATTTCATATAATCTTTGTTTGTAAGAATCTTTGCTGGTAAATGTCCTACAGGTTTTTTGGTTTATGCTAACAATCCATACCCACTACGCTGTTTCTTCAGGTACATACCATCACCCAAACCACTACCTCGTTTACCAACAGCAATAGCCTCCATTGTTTGGTTGTAACGTTCTGCTTCTTCCATTTTTTGTTTGGCTGATTTAGCATCATTGACAGCCTTAGCGATACCCGCACTGCCACCCAGAGCACCTAATGCAGACAGGCCGCAAAAAATCAACAGTAGGGGTGGTAGGAAGCCACCACTTTTAGGCATAGGGAATAACTCGGGGTGTCTTAACTTTCTTACGACCACCAGCATTTTTAATAACTTTTCTTGCTACATGTAGTAAATTTTTCACAGATTTGACTTCATTTCCTACATTTATAGCGTTTCGCATTAAATTCAGTAAGTTAGTTAAGCTTGCTGTTTGAACCAAACAGTTTAAAGTTTGAAAATGTATACGTATACTCAGTCTTTATATCAACCTCAATACAGCATGTTGAATGAGGTGTGGGATGCTACAAAATGTGTTGGGTACTATCCATACAGTAAAAATGAAGAGATTAAATCCAACAGATGCGAAGACCAATTCGATCTTTATATTTGATAATGTAACATGTTATAAGCAAGATCAAATAAAATCGTATTTTTGTAAGGGTCAACATAAAAATATTGACAGTTTCTACTTGTTTCAAACATACCAAAGTTCCGAAACAACTTGTACGTGATAATGCTAATGTTGTGGTTTTATTTAAACTAAATGAAACTAATCTTAAACATGTGTATGATGGTCATGTAACTACCTATGTAAGTTTTGAAAAGTTCAAACTGCTTTGTGGTGAGTGTTGGCAAAACAAACATGATGTGGCTGTTGTTGTTATATAATCTGATTTAACATTAACACAGGGAAGATATCGCAAGAGATTCGATCACTTTATATATCTAAATTAACTAGAAAACGTTAGTATTGAGTTGTTCGACATAGAGTACACGTGTCGAAAAAATCTAAAGCTGGACGTCATGTCAATATTCAACGTAAAATAGCTGATCTATCGAAGATAATTCTAAATAAATATTTATCTCTAAAGATTGATAAAACTGGTAAAACTTTACAACGCTTATACAAAGCTATCTTAAAACCTGTGAGTGAGATATCTAAAACTACATCAGTGTTGGATACTAGTCGACCAGCAACAAAAGCAATCAAACCTAAAGATGATGTCACCACCACCAAAACAAGAAACTCCATTCCTTGGCGATGATGACGTGTTCGAGTTTGAAGTGGAAGCACCTGAATTATGGCTGACTAAAGCTATAGACCATTTGATGCTGCTGCAAATATATCAGAAGCAGTTTACGAACGAGCGCTAGTTCATATCCACCAGCTGTTAAATACTATGTTGATAAATATTTAACAGAGAAACATTCACGTGATCCAACATATGGTATTACTTATAATAAAACCACCAACACTTGGATGCTTGGCAACAAACCTATTAAATTTGTTTGTGTAACTAACATAGATGATAAATAGGCAAAGCTTTCAAATTATGGTTGATAATAGAAGATATATTGGTACTAATCATCTGTTGAAATAAACATCTTTTAGAAAACCTGGTATGGCTGCTAATAAAAATTTACAATCTTTACGACATATATCAAACAACGTCTGCTCTTGATATAAATACGAAAAATACTTTTGCTACCATGGAGTTTGTTGATACCACAATATCTAAGCTCCAAGAAGACTATATAGATCTGGCATTTTCAAAGCATGGAGCTCATCTGCAAAATACGTTTGCTACTAAAGATGATTCAAATCAAGCAGTGATCACGACTAAAAAAAAACCTAAAAACATGTTTGCTACTAAAGATTACATCGATGGTGCAATTAAGGAGATAAATAGAAGTCTAGTTCAAGGAGCAGTGGAAGCAGTTTCGGTTATGGTGGATAAACGTAAAGCGAAAATGGAGTTTAGTTGGAATCAAATAAAATAACTTGTTCAGTGTAAAAATGTCTATCGATAAGTTCTTAAACAAAATTGTACAAAGAAGGGTATTTCCAAAAACTGTAAATGGTGATTTTGATGTACAAAACCATAAATTGTGTAACGTTGGTGACCAAATCGATTCAACAGATGGTTCGAACAAAAAATATATTGATGTATGGATATATGATTATCATAAGAACAAATATGAGGTGACATAAAGACTAATCACCATAACACTTGAGGCTACACATAAAACAGAGCTTGCTGCTCCCAAACACGAGTTTGAAAACAAATTTAAAAAGACTGTTAAAGATGTAACTCCTCAAGTGTTGCATGATATTGATATACCAAAGAATAAACTTTAACTAAGAAACTAAATCAACTGGACAATAAGATCTCAGCTTACAGGCTAAGTGGAAACTTTTTCATCCAGCACCATGAAACTTAAAACGCTTGAACCAGCTGATACTAAGAAGCAAATTATTAATGAGTTATATAATCCAGCAATAATCAATTTTAACCGAAGGTGTACCATAATCAAAGGTTTTGATGACTTTTGGCAGAGTGATTTAGCCGAGTTTACAGACTATCATCGTAAAAACACTGGTTACAAAGACATTTTAGTGGTTATCAATTGTTTTTCAAAGTATGTGTGGACTCGCTCATTTATATATATATATATATATATATATATATATATATATATATATATATATATATATATATATATATATATATATATATATATATATATATAGAGGTGATTAAAGCTATGGCTGAAATTTTAGCTAATAGTGCATCCACATCTGACATCCAATCTGATCTTGATAAGGAATTTGATACATTTAATGCCTTAATGAAAAAATACAAGGCTAATCACTACAGCACTTATAGTGTGAAGAAGGCTGCAATAGTGGAAAAGTCATACGTACCTTGGAAGAGAAGATATATAAAATTTCAACTTGTTTGGTTCCTACAAGGGGCTTAATACACCACTTGATGTCAATGCCGCTTACTTCGCTACTATTCATCAAACAACTGGTGTAAAACCTCAAAATGTTAACAAGAAAAATGAAGAAGCTATTCTTAAACAAGTCTACTCAAACCTTAAAGTGTTTAACAAAAATAAATTTAAAGTGGGTGACATTGTACGTATAAGCAAAGCTAAAACATTATTTGAAAAAGGTTATACACCATGCTGGTAAAAATGGTTTAAGATCCCTAAGATTCACTACACTAATCCTGTCACCTATTTACTAGAAGACATGCAAGGCAAGCCGATCAGTGGGCAATAAGTAAAAACTGAAAAGTCGTCTTTATTACCAATTTTTTTTATATTCACTTACATATAAACAGTGTGGGTGTTAAAATTGTTTTTAAACAACAAATTTCTCCAAACACAATCACCTAAGATATTATAAAACGGCTTTAAAACTAGGTACTCAACAATGATATCTTAACAAGGAAATCTTGAAAGAACATATAAAAACAGTGTAGGTAATAATATTTGGAATGTTTGACTAAATATATGAATAAATATGTATATAAACTAATACATAACCTAAATGAGTTGCGTGAAATGAGCAGCCTTATGAGAACGAATTGAATTTTACAGGTATTGAGTTGCCTCAAAAATGACATTTTAGATATTACAGAGTTGGATATATTTCGACTCGTGAAAAAGCATTCCGCGAGTTACTCTTTCACTATGTCTTTGTGGCCGCAAGCTAGAGTTTTATAAAAGTTTGCTATACTATAAGGTAACGCTTATCGTCATAATGTGATAACGCCACATTATTTACCATTCGTGTGTACACATCATGCAGGCTCGTTCGGAAAAGATTCATACTTTTAAAAACTCAACGATCCTATACCACCACGCATCCATCATCATCCATCTTTGTTCCACCTATACTATCCACGACATTCCTGTAATCATCCGGACTTATATCTCTTTTAGCCACACATTCTTGCACTCCTTTCGCTTTCTTTGTTAAAATGCACTCCCCATCAGCCATATATGATTTCGCGACCGTCCCAACCATTTAATAAAAATTTTAGCCCTTATATTCATCCTTCATTCGCCCTAATACACTTTCATTCACCGGTATACCGTGCGGGTTGTCAGCTGCATAGTTTGATGTATCGTATCTGTCAAAGTCTTTTTCATGTCGTCGTAAAAGTTGTCTGACTCTACTAAAAATATTAAAGGGTCAGTGTCAGTGTAGGTACAGCAAAGTCACTTTGTTGTCATATTTAGTTTTTAAGTAGCCGTATAAAAAGTCACATATATAACGGTTTTTGCTATATCTAATATAGAAAAACCGACATATATTGCTCTGTCATACGTTACGTGAGTCCTGTTCATTTGTATAGCAACAAAGTCGTTCGTAAAAATATAATGATTTTAAAGTTCGGTTTGTTAATATATGCTGAAGCTCTCGGTTTACGTCCTATGTTGTCCCAGTGCGTCACAAGTTTAACGTCTACTCTTTTGTCTAAGTTCGTCATGGTTTTCCCTTAAACCGCGTTGTTCATTAATTTATAAAAACTGGGCTCAAATTCGTTTTTAGATTAATTTCGTAAGCTGGTGTTTTTTCGATGTAAATTTTTAACCATGGAGATTGCCTAAATATTATAATGCGATGTATTTTCTTTAAAGTCAGTCCGTTAGCTAAACACTGTTTTAGATTTCTGAAGTTAATAATATACTTAGTTTAATCGTTTAAATTTGGAATAAGTTTCAAATTTTAAATTTTTAAATTTTGAATTTCTTGATCGGAGAGCCAACGGATGGCCCCGACTCGCATTGGCTGGCTCTGACTTATACGGTATAAGTTGATTAAATTTGTATATATAAGCCACGATTTAGGCTTTCTTGTGTCATAGTTCGGTGTATGTTCGTTGTTAGCTCGATATCTGTTCCAGCTCCACCCCAGTAGCTTTTAGGGCAGCATTCCAAGCAAGAGATGGAGCTATAACGTGCTGACAAGGATCTAGATTGCACACAGAACATCTGATTTAAAGTATATATCTGAATAATCCCCCAAAGTTTTACATTCAAACACCTGCCACAACTTACACGCTCGCTTATACTCAGTATGCATGATGTGTTCACCTCTCAAAGAATCGTAGAATCCTGACTGTGATGGAAGCTTAGTTTCTTATAACTTTTCAAATGAATCAACATACGAATATGGAAATACGCCCTTTTGTCAAATTAAGTTAAATTTGTTTATGTCCGCGAAATATTTTTTCACTTTCCTACTCTTCTGAATTTTTTCCTAATTTCTCCAAACTTTTTGCCATAAATCGAAATGAATCGAATAATTTAAGTTTTATGTGTCTTTTTCTTTGTACCATCTTTCGACTCCGCCTGGTCAACCAAGACATGTTGACTAAAAGTGGTGTATCGCTCTTGGTTTTGAGCGACGATATCTAATTTTGATTCGTACTCTGCTAACTCTTTGATGAAGAGATGAGCATCGTACCGTGAGAGATTATGGAAAAATCCCGGAATTAATTTTGGAACTTGATAATTTAGATTGCAGATAGAGTTAGCCAGCCAGCAATAATTATTAAATTCGAGCAAATGGTCGTGGTCGCGAACTTTTTCCTCTTTGAGTTCGAAAGGTCTTTCACGTATGTGACAAAATTTTGAAAACTTGAGCGGCGTCATGAACACGATAAGTTTCAAATTTTGAAAGCGAGTCGTCGAAAGAACATTTGATATAGTACGCGAATGAATACGAAATATGTTTGTGAGTCTTTTGTGTAAATGACTCGCAGCCATTTTGAGGTTGTTCGGTTTTTAAAGGGCACAAAAGACTCTCAAAGTCTGCATAGACAACGAAAGGAACACGCATCTTTTTCTCAACATCGACAAATCTAAGTAAACTCTCGGGTACGTATTTGCCATATTTATCCTTGCGCAACTCGGTTAAAGGTAAATCTACTTCAACATGATTGCAATTATACTTTTAATCCTCAACTGATTTTACTTCGCTATTGAAGAAACTAAACAACCACCACAAATGAATTTTTTATGTGCGCGTTTAGATATCGGTCTTCTGACAAGACGAGACATATCTTTAATTAAACAGTGGTGAGAATTGTTCTCGACCTCATCAGTCAAGAGTAATAAGTTGACAAGTCTTGTCTGGTGAGAAGTCGTAAAATATAAGGGGCCATAAATATCATAATTAAATT
Organism: Tillus elongatus; assembly: GCA_964006375.1. NCBI lineage: Eukaryota > Metazoa > Arthropoda > Insecta > Coleoptera > Cleridae > Tillus > Tillus elongatus. Next base: position 102,382,914 of record OZ023266.1, on the reverse strand, counting down.
TACGTTAAAATATCTATCCAACCCGTAAACATTAATAGAAATATGGTTTTGTTATTCAAATTGACCAATTTAATTAAAAGAAACAGAAAACTCAATACCTGTAAATCCAATTCGTTCTCATAGGGTAAATAATGCGACAAGCGATGAGGTGCAGCGCAGCAAGGATGGACCACATGAAGTACTAATTTTCCTCTTTCTGGAGGTTTATGCATGCCTGTTTGTTCATAATGCTCTTTGGTAGTCCCATGTATGAGCTGCCTGCCAATGGAGAGAATTTGGCACCGTTCACTTCCAACCAAAGCCATTTTTGCAACATCCAGCCTGAAAATCGAAGAATAGTAGAAGTATATGTATACAACATTTTTGAAGAGGGTACATACGTAACAAATGTTTCAATCTATGTGTATACAATCTGTTAAATATAATATTTAAAAATATTTAAGTTACCACTTTCATGGTGCTGGACCTCTGTGGCTTTGGTCTTTATTATTCATTCCAAGCTCTCCAATACTCTAGCAGACTCTTCCTGTGTAACGATTGACGTTGTTTGGGTGTTAAAACTTTTATATCCTCGAGCTCTTTCAATTGTAGTTGGTATAAACCAAAGAGCTCGACAATGATTTTCACACACCCGAATTGTTCCGTCTTCTTTCCTACTGTATGCAGAACTTTTGGTCGGGTATACTGTAGGAGTTCGTTGATGTCAATCGCTACACCATCCACCGGTATCCTAAATGTTGTTAACTTCATTTGAAGGCGTGCTTAATAAGTTGTACACCGTCTTTCCCGCTGATGCAGGTCTGGTTCTTTTGCTGGAAGCTGCGAAGATGGCGAATGCTGCCTGTAACGAACGGAAAATATATCTGAGATAAACATGATAGATATGCTGAAAAACGTATGATGTAACGTAAACAAGTTGTAGTAGTTGGAGCCACAATTCAACATGTGCCTCTTCATAGCGCCTTTTCGCGTATATTGCTTGTCGCAGCACTCGCACTTCAACAAAGCGATTTTTATAGAGGATTTTCACAAACACTACACAAATAAACACAGATCTATAACAGCTTATTCGGCGAGTTAACAGTGAATATTACTGGCTGTATGTGTCTCCAGCTTTCATATAATTACTCACCTCCCACACACTCGTGTATGAAACCTCGCGTTTGACGTAAACTTCTGTGAAATTAACAGTTAGTCGCTATCTACATCCACCGGAAACTTGTTCGATGTTGATAACGACTAATTGTTAGCTGTAAACATAAGTTCCTAATCTGTTTCCGACGGACGTAGATAGCGTTCTCGGATTTGTATTCAAAAACAACGTTGACACTTTTACTTCTAAAATTATTTAACAATTTAAGAATTTCTTTATTGCAGTTTATATAATATCATAAATTTAAAACTTGTTACGGCTTACCATATATTTAAGTACATGTTGACATTTTGTAACAAAATCACATACCATCTTAAATTATAGCTATATCTCTCTCTAGCTACGAAAAAAGCACATCTATTTTGGGATATGTCTTTAGATTTAGCCAATTCACTCCCTAAATCATTAGCAAACATATTCAAATTAAAAAACTTTTACAGTTTAGTTCTAACAAGAAGCCTTTAGCGACACAACCGATTTCTTCTAGTATTTTAAGAGATTGGATTGACATGTTGAAATTACTTATATATTCATTACCACAGACTATAAACTTAAAACACACTGTTTTTCTTTACGATTTAACTAAATATTTGGATAAAGTATATGGTTAACTAATTCCTCTCGAATTGTTTTCCAAATTGTAAATGATTGTAGGTAGAGCATTTAAAAATTCTTCAAATGTTCACACATAAAAAATACAGGTATATTACAGTTTTTCTGAGATAATTTCACTAAAGGCAGAAACTCTAATACTGTACCGACACCCACGGTAAGCAGTTTCCGCCGTTTGATGTAAGGGAAAAAGTTGTTTGGTACATAAGTTTACAATCTTCTGTTTTCAATGTTTTATTGATACTTTTCTTATTGATTTACACTAACTTCTGGTTGAATATATTTTCTTGTGTAGATTGGTAGGTAGTTTGTATGTTTGTAGGATATGTTGCATTAATTATATTTTCTATGGCTTCATTCTGTTCTTTATCAGCCTCTGCTGAATATATTGTACAAAGTTCACTTATAATATTTTCGAGCGTTTTTGGCTCATCTTTTGGAGTAAGACTTTTGACTGCATTAGCCAGCAAGACGTCTTGCAACACTTTAGGCTTTTTACCGCCACCACTATTTTCTGTGTTAGCAGATTTTCGTTTTCTGCCATTGTTCACCATATTGCACTCGTTCTGCTTCAGCTTTATAACTAAATAATGAAACCGATATTCTCAACCTTTTATACTTACATGCTTACTATGATTACGATTGGAGATGAGCCTTGTTGCCAACTCAAGTTATAATGCCCTTTACCATATTTGAATTTTACTCATCAAGACGAATAAAATAATATAAAACACCATACCTCTAAACAAAAAACTGAAGATGTTACTGTGCGCATGCGCTAAATTTAAAATTACGTATGTCAATATGGCGTATTTACATAGGTCACTTTAAATAGTGGATCCTCTTATTTCAGGATGTCGGGTCAGATACTTTTAAAATTATTTGAATTTTTAAATTTTCACGCTCTCCGATTACGTCATCTCAGGTTATATATCTCTACCACCCAGGTCATTCGGTGATGGGTGGCGGACCGGTTGGCTCAGGTCGGTGCCGGGTGGTGGAGCCGGTCGGGTTAGCTCCGTAGCGGGTGGCGGATATGTCGGGTCAGCTCGGTGCCGGGTGGTAGGTGGTGGTCTCTACTCTATATACCTACTGATATTTAACATTTTAAATTATTTAATGAATGTCTCACAATGTCATTTAATCAATGTTCTGCTCGACGTTACAAACTTTACGCAAATGTTTCACCAAATAATTATAAGCAATTCTGGGCGCCACAAAATAGGGATTTAGAGGCGAGTTAATGTTGTTGGCTTTAAATTAACGACAAATAAAAATTTAATAACATCTGGTTTTACCGACATTTATCTCCAACCTAAAATTTATATTTAGTAATTATATAATTTATGCAAATTCAGCATCCATGTCTTTAGATGTTTCCCAGGGATATTTTAAAGGAGTTTTCTTTAATATTTTCAAATTGAAACAAATAAAAGAAAGCTTACACCTTGATATTAGTTTACTTTACCCACATGGTTCATATGAAAATTCTCCGTTGTCGGTTTAGGTCGCCTCAACTTATTACAAAAAAAGTTTTAATCTATCGCCGGTTTAGGCAGGATAGATAACATCATCTGTGGGGGTATTCCGTCTTTAGAAATTGTGTAGTTCTTGTGTGTTAGGCACTAGTGTTTCTTCAAAACTGGTGGTGTCTTGATACGGTTAGGTTTTATATGTAATTTAGATATGTTTTATCCTTCAAATGTTTTTCCTACCTTAGGGCTGTTCCGCGTCTTTGCCACCCCGATAGCAGCGCAGCCTTTGGCTTATTGTGCATGCCCTTTTTTTTACTCCATCCATTCCAAAATCACTGTGCCTCGAACTAGTCTGCACAACAATTGGTAGGGTGAACTTTTTTATTGCTGTCTCCAGTCTAGGCTGTCCGTAGATCTGTTGCCTTTTGCAGTCTAGAGCTTTACACTCGCGCAAGATGTGCTGGGCTGATTCCTTCCACTTGCCGCAGTCTGCTTGCCTATGTTCCTGAGCTGTCCTCTGCTAGGACAGCTCTCTTTGAATTGGGTTCCTCAATTACTGACTTCTCATGTCTGATCCCTGGACAGTTTGTCCAGTACACCTTAGGTTCATTTCTGACCCAGGACTTAATGGATCCCCTGGTAGTGCTCTTCGTCACGCCCAGAACCGGTTCTGGTCCCATAAATGGGAGACTGTCAGCTTCTTCATTGCCTTTGACCCCCGTGTCACCCGGCACCCAAATGTTGGTGACCTCATTCTACCCAGCCAGGTCGCTCGTCTCGTGTCGGCATTCACTTATTAGCCTCGAATTTACCCGTGGCCTCCTTAGGGCCTTAAGGCCTGCCTGTCTGTATGTGGCTATGAGGATCCTCTTGTTGGTGTAGCCCCTCCTCTTGTTCTCCCGCACGCAGTGTAAGATGCCGTACATTTCGGCCTGAAGGACCGTTGCATGAGCTCCGAGGGAAATACTGTGGCTTATCTTCGGTTCTTCCGAATAAATGCCTGCCCCCGTCCCACGCTCCCCACCAGATCCGTCCTTGAACCAGACGAGAGCGTTCCATGGTAGGACCGGCGTCTCGCCCTCGCCATGCCTCGCGGTCAAGGATTTCCACTGTAAAATTGTTTTCCCTGAAGATTCGCGGGCTCGCGAAGTCTAACCTAATTTCAAGTATGGGCTCCTTCACGATCTCCTTAATTTTGCAGGCTAGTCTGTATAGTTCTAGCCTGACCTCCCCCATGATAACTGTGTGTGTGTGTGTGGGGGGGGGGGGGGGGGCAGATCCATCAACACCTCCTTGGCAGCTGTTGGGCTTGAAGTCATGGCCTTTGTGATGCCTAGGCAAGCCATCCTTTGGATCTTGCCTAGTTTTTGTCTGGCACTGGATTGTGCCACCTTAGGTCACCAGATCAGTGCCGCGTATGTTAGCGATGGTCTGACCACCCTTGTATAAAGCCAGTGGACCATACTAAGTCTTAGTCCCCACGTTTTTCCATATAGCCGCCAAGTGACGGCTAAGGTCAAAACTGCCTTAGGCAGAACGTGACCATTCAAGGTTAGTTTAGAGTCCAAGAAGACCACAAGAGATTTTACCTCACTGGCCATTGGGATGTTTCTACCCTATAGAGTGAAAGTTCTGTGGCTCTCCCACTTCCTCCTCCTCGTAAACGGTATGACGGTTGCTTTCTCGGGGCTCAGCCCGAGCGACAAAGCGTCCACCTTTCCACCACTTTCAGTGCTGTCTACATGCGCTCCCACACTGACTATTTAACCTTTCCCCGGACTATGATGACAATGTCGTCCGCATAGCCCTGTACTTAGATTACCCCCCCCCCCCGCCCCCCGCGGACACCACGCACGACTTCCGCCAGCAGTCTCTCCCGCGAATTAGGTGAACACCGCTCTGTCCCTGAGCATGGAACCGATCCACCTGCAGCATGTCTCCTCTATTCCCCGCTCCTTGAGCCAGTACCGATTAGAATGAGGTGTTGCTGCTCTATGTCTAAGAAGACCCCCAGCGCCACCTCCCTGTTCTCCAGCGTATTCTCCAGTTTCAGCACCAGTTGGTGCAGTGCTGTTTCTGTTGAGATTCCTGCTCTGTATGCATATTGTCCGCGGTATAGGGGATATGCTTCCAGTACACCACCCCTAATGTGCCCGACGAGCAGTTTTCCATTCTTTTTAGCAAGAAGGACATGATACTTATTGGCCTCAGGAACTTTGCCTGGTATGATGGACGCCAGGTTTAGGAATGAATACAACCCTGGCCAGTCTCCATTTAAATACTTTAAAAAAACTTAGATAGAACCAACAAAATAAACGAATTGTTTCGTTAGATGATGATTCTGTTTCATGAGAAACAAGGTTAATCAGCTTGGGATGCATTGTGTTAGGGTGATAATACCTTTATAAACATGCAATGTTGTGGATGTAATACCCTTTGATAAACGGCTAAATGTGTAGAATGATGACACGCAATGTGTAGAACGATAAGTATATTTACATTTTATGTTACAAGTTTGCACACCAGCAACCGAACTTTAGCAGAGAAGTTATATCTACAGGATCGCAGTTGACGATGTCCAGAACCTAGCAACTGAAGACTATTTTATTTAAAAAGGGCCGACTACCTGCACCGGTCGGCTACCTGATACTTTAAAGTTCAATAATAAACACGGATGATTGCTTCAAGTCTTCTTTTGAAGGTTTTATTATCTCACAAGACCCAGAGAACAATCGTATCCACTTGACCTTAAATTAATAATGGTTTCGTTTCTCTCACTTCACAAATTAAAAAAAAAATGGAGGCATGATATGATATTACTGCTCATGGGCATTAATAAAGGCACTCTACGAAGAAAACAGTACCTAACCCCACAGATAAAACACAATTTTAAGCTAAACCAAAGTTGATCTACTTGGGAAATTTTAAGGTAGGTTATTTTCTCTTATCACCGTTCGGTTTTATTTATCTTCCTTCTTGTGAGCTAATTCTAATTCTTACTATTATTTTGTACCTGCGTTGTTTGTATTATTTTCCACAATATATTTTCAAATTTAGTTTCTTTCTGTGGACTACTCTTATAAGATTTTGTCCCATAGCAACTTCACCTGAATCGTTGTCGATGTCATAATTCGGCATTTGCTAGGTCAGGTACCGAAACAAAATTTGTACTCCATCTGTTAATTTCAATTTGTGTTTTAATGAAATAAACATATAATCTGTTTTAAGCTAATTAGAAGTCGACGACCGTCATCTCTTATGGTTAAACAATTAGGAAATTTATCTACCTTCATTGATGTGACTGGGTGTTTAGATTACAAATAGTGTTGGTGACTTTCTGGTAAATGGCCTAAGAAAATCCCCAGAATAGGTTTTTAGTGTTGCGTATATATGAACAATATAAAGATGTGTTATTTTTAATTTTCACAATAAACTGGATGTGGGTCGTGGTATTCTGGGGGCGGAAACAAAATTCGTCAAAAAAAGATTTACTATGTGGCCAGTTAACAAGACCGACAGGTATGTTTTAGTTTGAATGAACTAGGGGTTTCTGCTTCAGACTTTCTACGATAAAGGTCAATTAAATCCCAGTCAACATATTTGTGATATAAATGTACATGCGATATCGCACTAGTGAAAATGTGTTACATAATCTTTGTAATATCTCTGCGATATGTATGTGATGAAAACATCACAAACTTGTATCACCTATGTGATATCTAAAATGTAACTTTATTTAAAGTTTTGCCAAGAAGTACATCGTTGTTATAATAAAGCTAAGACATATACTAGATATATTACAATTTACATGTCATGTACATCGCGAAAGCTACATCTGAGTTTTAACTGCAACATACCTTACTTAAATGTCTGCCTCGTTGAGAATACGTGTCTGTTGTTTTGTTTTGTGTGCCTAGTTGGTGTGATGTGTTAAAAAAGTAGGGTATTGTGCGTTAATAAATACATTCAATGTCGTTCTTAGTTAAGCAATTGCAGCTTACTTTTGAGATATCGCATACTAATATGAAACAGTGTATATCCCATAACTTTGTGTATTTTTTGAGTGAAATGTTTCACGAAATACATACTTTTGGTGAAAATAATGATCTGAAGTTTGGTTACTTTATTTGGGCACGCCACACCAGAGGAAAATATAGTCATTTTATTGTATCATTTTTGTTGTTTCTTGTGTATTTATATTATATTATAAACCAATATAACAGTTTACTAGGATAAAAGGGTTTACTCTGTTAAAAAATAAACACTACAGGAAAATATTTTGAGTCTCTGATACATTACACCATACAAATAAATTAGGTATCTATAAATATACCAGTACACAATAAGTATATTACGAGACCATAAGGTCTCATTACACGCAAAAAAAATTCACTAGAAAGATCAAAGCAACTTACTGGTAAGATAATTAGATAGTATGAACAACATCTCCTAGATATTATTGTTACTTAACCTTGCCGTGTCTGAAATATCACAATGTGATATGCCTGTGACATAGTAATAAGGTAGCCTTGTTTCCGACATAGAACGTATTGAGGCGACTCCCATCTAATTTATATAGTATATCGATACGATATTAAAGTCACATGTGTTACATACTTTCTACATTGATGCGATGTAATTGTATTGACTGGCACAGTTTAAGTTTTTGACAAGAGAACTGGCTTATTTTTCTAACGGCTAATCAGTTTGCACGAAATATTTTGAAAAAAAAAGTCAGATGGTGGATTTTTGTCAATACGTAATTTCGGTATTTTCAGCGAGAGCAATAAAAATACACAACTAGACTTTGCAAAACAAACATGAGTGCAAAAACATTACGACAATGTCATACATAATAAAAATTAGAAATCCAAAATAATACAGTATTGCAGTCAACAATAAACAGACCCCTTTCAACTGAACAATACCTTCTTACTGTGTATAAAAGGTATTATTAACTAAATTAGTCAAGTTCTTAGATAAAAAACACTAAATACCATCTTCACAGAAGACAACAAGTCCCAAATATTCGATTATGAATGAATCCCATTGTCTTTTAAAAACTCGTTGTTCCGACTGTTCAAAAACTTACATACATAGGTCAAACAAACAGAGATAAAATATACCTACCATAAAATACACAGATATGACCGAGAATTAGAAAAAAAACATCTCCTTCCTTGCAGCTTTTGCCCTGCATCATAATCATACAAGATAAAATAGACCTTGACAATACCAATCGCTTTTTCAGGTCTACATTAAAAAAAAAACCTATTGCTTACCTAAATGGGAGAGATGAGCGTTTGAGTTGAGGTTTTTTTGTAAACTTCGGACATTCATTTAGAACACGGATGCGTTAGCTCCCTGATACCGGCAGCTCAAAAATTGACGTGATCAACAACAACAATGACAAGTATTATTTCTAGTACCTGGCGTAATTTATACTTTAAGTCTGACAAATATTTTTATACCGACATAAACGATAAAGTTAATCAGACTGATTTATCGATTACCAGCTCAGGTAAAAAAATATCCCTGCTCAAAACATAGACCTGACAAAACAGTTATTGGCCACAAAGACCAATGCTAATGTAATAAATACACCTTACGGCCATTAGAATATAAGTCATCAAACAACATTTTTCTCTGGTCTAGTGTTAAACATAGGGGAGCCTTATAGACGATTTTAGTTAAGACGTAGAAAGTAGACAGATTAAGTCCTTAGATGTAAAAAAGATGTAAAATTGTTTATTATTTACTGGTAAAAGTTATACAATAAGACCCATACAAAAACTCAGGGACTGTTGTTATTATAATTTATCAACTTTAAAACCCCAGACTGAAGTCATCCAAAAATATAAAAATTTTTACATACATCAAATTAGACTTTATTTTTACCTGCATTCTTAATTCGCTTCTTTATTTGTTTATGCTTTCTTTTTTGCGCGAGCGTGTTAGCTAATATCGCTATGTCGAATTTGTTTTGTTCATCTAAAGTCAAATAATATAGTATTTATCACATTTATAACCACATAAGCCTTTTTAAATATGTGTGTTGCTTTTGGTAGCATTTTACATTATGTGTTGTTCAACATTATAGGCACGTCTCCTAAAACTTTCTTATGCTGTTAATATTTCTAGACGGTCCAGTGGTGATAGTCCGTGCCGAGGAGGTGCTGCTGGTGGTCCTGGTCTTAGTATTGTGGGTAGCTGCCATCGCCCTGTTCTTCAACCGATGGGGCAAGATCAGAATGTTAGAACCTTACCAGCCAAAGTTCCATCAGCAGCCTCATCGTCCATCCTGTCCCTTGGCTCCGCTCAGCCCACCAGCGCCACAAGTGAGCACCATACCAACAAGAAGTCAGAAACCTAACACTGTACGTGTGCTAGCGCATAGTATTTACTCAGTAGTGAAACGCAAGTTCTTTCAAAGCTTTCATACTCGCATATATTAAGACAACAATTAAAATTAACTAACATAATATTAATTAGATTGATTTTTCAATAATTTCTTAGAAGAAAACTCGAGTTTTTTAAAATTAAACTAGCTAACGAATTTGTTCGGCACATTAAGGGGCACCTGCAAAGTTTCATTAAAGTCAATGAATTATTTTTTGGCTTATCGTATGTTTCGGTACAAACAATTCAGGAGCAGATTCGCTGATATTTCGAAGGAGACTTTATGTTTAAATTTTTAACTCGAGCCTACGCTTAAAAGTTTCAGCCTTCTAAAATTAGGTAGAAAGCTCACATTTAAATACTTTTCTAGAAAACATCTCAAAAATGAAGCATTAAATATGGCAGTCGCCTAATTATTATTCAAGCTTTATTCAACTTTTATTAGGAAGTGAATCGTACTACTCCCTCTGGGTTATATTTTTTCGTATGTACATTGGCTCATAGGTCTATAAAATAAATAAGCGTTTGATATAACCGCTTGCAAGACCAAAGGTGACTTTGTAAAGTCAAAGACCTATAAGAATGCACATGGTACTACCAAACCATGATTTATTTATCGTCTGATAGCAAATGTCATATTTTCGATTGGAGCCTATTTGGCAAGATATACTTACATAGTTAGATAAACCAGATCACTGTACATTAAACCGATAGCGTCGTTGTTAGAAACATACACTAGGATGAATGGCCTAGCAGGCTTTGCCTCCGTGTAGTTTACACATCTTTGTGTGTCCTGTAAAATCTAATGTTTTTTTCTAATTCAGAAAATATTTAACTTTAACTTATTTCATAAAAGGTTTGATTATGTTGATGATAATTCATTATGTTGTACAGGATACCTACTTCAAATGCTTGGAGATTTTCATTGCGTAATTTCAATAAGTGAAACACTCAGTACCTATCTTAATAAATAATAAAAATAAATTTGACCGCATAAATTTGGAAAAATACTTGTTTCAATTATGTCATTTTATGTAATTAACGCTTAAAAATTACTGGCTAGTCACACTACGAAACATATAAAAAGCAAAAACTCCTACTAATTATAATATTGGGTTTTACTAACTACTTACGATGATTATAGTGTGGATGTTATGAGTGTCCATTTCCGATTTGCAATGCAACATCTACAACTTTCATCAACTACCTGTACATATTTCAATACAAAATGTTTTTACTTCTCTTTTCATAGTTGCAGTGGAATATTTTTGATGCATGTACATAATATATGTTTTCAATATTTATACGTTGGAGGCCTTGTTACGACCAGCATTTTAATCTATTAATTTAACTAAAAATTTTAAATCCAACTTTTTCATAATTTACCAAACAAAGAACCTGACATTTTATCCATGGCTAACATGATCCACTAGAACAATTTTAATGTCTATTTTCTAAAAATAATTCTGTATATATTTAAAAAAGTCTGGAGGCATCAAGTGAGTTATGGTAGTGAATTTTCACAAAAATATTTTTAATTGCATATATATATATATATATATATATATATATATATATATATATATATATATATATATATATATATATATATATATATATATATATATATACATAGTAGAAAAAAATTACCATATTTCATCTAAATTATTTTATTGTTTGAAAAGGTACGAACTTTTTCCAAAAATTAACTTAAAATGTTATCCGAAAAACTGGTCTGATTTTCCTAGCCAACGATCCTCTTCAAGATATTTACCCACCTACCAAGATATAATATTAACAATTTTTTCACGTAAATACGATTTTATAATAACTTTTTAAACATTTATTATTAATTGCCAAAATTTCACAAAAATTTTACAAACAATGATTTATGCGGAAACACAAAAATATATCTGCGAAAAGTGACTATTTTTTTTAAATAAAAAATGCCAGAAGAATACATAAATTTCAAATTACCCATATACTATATAATCTGTAATTACCATTTAAAAAAAGTTTACATTTGTTTATAACTTTTCGCATAAATTTGAACCAGTGGAAGTGAAGAAAAATATAAGTGGAAAAATGTAAACATGGATAATCCGGTGAAAATAATAATTTCATACCATTTTGTACCAAAGTTAATTTAAATATTTTAATATTTTTCTTCGAAAATGCAATAAATAATCACATAATCTAATCAAACCATGGTGTGCGATTCTAAAAGTAGATATTTCCAAAACTAGAGTCTGTACATATAGAAAGTGATACAAAACTTGAAGTAGAGGGAAACAAAATGCAGGCTTTTGCATTTGTAAAATTTGAGTTATGACAGTTTGAACTTTTCCAAATCAGTCACAATTTGAGAGCGCCCTGTTTACGGCGTCTCGCTTTTTTTTTAAATAATATAAACGACAAAAACATCTTTGAATGCGTCGCTTTCATGGGACTGTGCTATCTTGCTATCTCTTGGTGAAAACACCGTAGCATAATTTTTGAGATGTGTCAGAAATGTGAAAAGTTGCAAAACAATTGAAATAACTCTAAAACGATGAACGCTATCAATTATTTTTTTCCTACAAACATGCATTATAATTCAATGCAAAATCAGGATTGCAATAATGCAAGAAGTGTTCGAAAAAAAAAGGAAATTTTGTATCACCAACGACTTATGGGCCACCCGGTGACTGTCAAAATAATTTGATAAGATGCAGCTTGAGATTTTATTTTTTAATAAGGGTGTTTAATACACACCTTCGAATTCAGTGGACTGTATATTAAAAAACAATGTTTTTGTTGTTTTGTTAACGATTGAGACGGAGTGGTATTTATTGGTATTAAATTAATTGCGTTACACGCTGGTTCGGATACAAGACCAAAGAACAAACACTTATTAATCGTGGATGAGTCCTTTTATTTTATAAATTAACTGGCACTGACTAGATTTTATATACACTACATTACTAACTGAACTATACTATAATAATGTACCTAAAGCTAAAACATTTGTGACTGTCTCACATGAAAATGCAGTTGTGTTCTTATAGTCTTTAGTTTATATGCACTTTCCCCACACCCTCTCAGATGCGGATGACCACACACGTTACACTTCCCAACATTGACCACCCTGATACAGGAAATAGACAATTATTCACTACATCTTGAACTGTCTTAACATGCCGGCCGCTTTTGAAACAACTCAGTTTCAACAAACAAAATAAACCATAATTTATATTAATGTTTTCTCAATTGGTAAAGGACATATTTTTGAAAATGCCTTTTTTATGTTACCACTGGAAGTTTTAATTGTAGCAACCCTGTTGACGCCGTCTTGACCTGGGTGCAACTCGATCACCCTTCCTAGTTTCCACCGCAGAGGTGGCAGATTGTCTTCCTTAATTAATACCATTGCACCTTGTTTTAATTCACCTTGCCGGCTACGCCACTTAGTTCTTTGTTGAAGTTCGGAAATATACTCCTTGCTCCATCTGTTCCAGTAATGCTGATTAAACTGCTGAATTTTTTGGTACACAGATAACCTCGAGTCAGGAATTTTTGTAACGTTTGGATCAGGAACTGACGTTAAAACTTTTCCTACCAAAAAGTGAGCAGGAGTGAGAGGGTTCAAATCATTTGGGTCTGATGACAGAGGTGACAAAGGTCGGGAATTAAGGACTGCTTCAATTTGTGCAAGCAAACTGTACATTTCTTCAAAAGTTAATATCGCATTACCTACAACCCGTTTTAAATTAGCTTTACAGGAACGTACCCCTGACTCCCATAACCCTCCGAAGTGAGGTGATGATGGCGGTATAAAATGCCAATTTATCCCTTCGTTCGCACAAGACGTTATAATATCACCTCTTTTGCAATTTAAAAATTTTGTTAACTCAATCAACTCTGAATTTGCCCCAACAAAATTTGTACCGTTGTCAGAATAAATATGCAACGGTTTGCCTCTTCGAGATGCAAAACGTCTAAGTGACAGGATAAATGATTCAGTCGATAAGCTACTGACCAGTTCAAGGTGCACAGCTTTCGTAACAAAGCATACATATATACAAATATAAACCTTTGAGGTCTTGCAACCACGCCCCTTTCGATCTTTAATTATTAATGGACCTGCAAAATCAACCCCTACAGTTTCAAATGGCAATGCAGGTTGTATTCGAGATACTGGTAAATTTCCCATGATTGGGTTAATTATTTTTGGACATACACGAAAACAGTTTATACACTGATGAACTGTCTGGCAATATTCCTACCTGATGTAGGCCAAAACCGTTCTCTAATAGAAGCTAACAATTGCTGTGGTCCAACGTGTAGTAATCTATTATGTTCTCTTAAAAAAATTAATTTTGTTAGTTTGTGATTTCCTGACAATAAAATTGGGTGACACTTATCAAATTCAAAATTAGAGTTACTTAGCCTACCGCCTACTCTTAATATTCCGCTTGAATCTAAAAACGGATTTAAACTCAAAATATTTGATTTCCGTGGAATTTCTTTATTATTTCCTAAAGCTTGCAACTCTAAGGAGAACGATTCCAACTGTGCCCTTTTAATTAAACACATAAGCGCATTATTAATTTCAAAGGGCATTAATGGCCCGACTGTTCGATCTACTTTGGAACCAATGCAGTTATTCTTAAATCTAAAGCAACGTGCCACAATTCGTTCTAATTTACTTAAATCGTTATATCTACTAAAACTAAATACATCTATTTCACTATCTTTAAGAATATTAACTAAAACATCAGTTTCCTTTTTCACTTCTGGAAGATCTGAACTTACGTTTTTTTTAAGTGGTCCATCAAGAATGATTACTCAAAAGCCACGCTGGCCCATGAAACCATATTTTGGAATATAATAAGTCTGAAGGCATCACACCGCGAGATACCAGGTCTGCAGGATTTGATGTTGTCGGAACATGACGCCAAGTATCATTTTCAGTAATCTCTAAAATTTGAGTGATTCTGTTGCAAACAAACGTTTTTAATTTATTAGTAGGGATTTTTAACCATCCCAACACAATGCTTGAGTCGCACCAAAATGTACAAGACTTAATTTGAATGTTTAATTCTTTTCGTATTTTATCTACTAGCTTGACTACACACAAAGCACCTAAAAGTTCGAGTCTAGGTAATGTTTGTTGTTTAACTGGAGCAACTCTACTTTTAGCACATAACAAATTTACAAACACATTACCATCTTTATCAACCGATCGAATATATACACAACCTCCGTAGGCCTTGATACTGGCATCCGAAAATGCATGAAGTTCAACAGTTAAAGGATCTTTGCATGTAATGTGTCTAGATATTTTTAAATTATTTAATAGCGGCAATTGATCGCGAAATTTACACCATTTTGTGTACAACATGTAAGAAACTGATTCATCCCATTCTAGCTTTTCTCTCCAAAGATCCTGTAATAGCATTTTTGGAATTATTGTTGTTGCACTTAATAATCCCAGCGGGTCGAATATTTGTGATATTTCAGACAGTATAACCCGTTTTGTAACTACCTTTAAAGCTGAATTTGTAATAGAATACATTAAATTATCAGTTTTATTATTCCAGAATAAACCTAGGGTTTTAGTATTTTCATGCAAACCAAGGTTTAATAAATTTGGATGCTTATCTTCCTCCTATATACCTTCTAAAATTGTTGGATCAGTAGAAATCCACTTACGTAACAAAAAACAACCTTCTGATAATATTTCAGGTAAAAAATTACATACTTCTTTAGCCTGATCAAGATTATTTGTACTAAATAATAAATCGTCTACATAGAAATTTCGTTTTATTATAACTGATAATTCTGGATGTGAATTTTCGATATCACTACCAAGTTGGAAAATACTTCGAATAGCCAAGAAAGGGCCTGCGGCAGTCCCATATGTAACAGTGTTTAAATTATATTCTTTAATTGGCTGACTAGAGCTTGATCGCCACAAGTTTCTTTGAAGTGATCTATCTTCTGGTCTTACAAGCACCATTCTGTACATTTTTCTATATCGGCAGACACCGCGTAATGTCCTTCCCTAAATCTTATTAAAATAGAAAACAAATCAGGTTGTATTGTAGGGCCTACAATTTGTAAATCATTCAAGGAATAACCGGAAGTAGTTTTAGCAGACCCGTCAAACACCACCCTTAATTTTGTTGTACAACTACCTTCCTTAAAAACCCCATGATGTGGTAAATAATAACACCTATCAACTGTTTTATTAGTAACTTCAGTCATGTAGTTTAAAGCGATATATTCGTCCGTAAACTTTACATAAAGGTCTTTCATAAAATAATTTTTAGATAATTTCCGTTCTAACGCTAAAAACCTTTTTTCTGCTTGGTCACGTGATTCACCCAATTTATCAAGAGATTCTTTCATCGGAAGCGAAACAACAAAATTACCTTGTTTGTTTCGTGTAGTAGTTTCGACATAGTAATTCTCACAAGTTGCTTCTTCTGCAGATAGTGGTCTAATATTACTTTCTTGCTCAATTTCCCAAATTCTACTTAACTGTTTTTGTATTTCATCAACTTGAGAAAAGTTACAATTTATTTGTTTAATAAATTTGTTTGATATGGGGCCTGAGACAATCCAACCTAACCTGCTCTTTTGAAGAATGGGCAAATGTTTTCCTAAGCTAATTTGTCCTACACAGAGCAATTCCCAAAAATGATTAGCCCCAAGTAATATATCTATCTCCCCTGGTTTATGAAAATCCGGATCCGCTAAATTGTGCCCCCCAGGAATTTTCAGATCTTGTAACCTGATTTTATAAGCAGGTAGAGTACTTGTTATTTTTGGTACAACTAAACAAGAACTATTAAGCTTAAAATTATTATAACGTGCCTGAATTTCTAAGCTGCACTTTAATTGTACCTTAGATGTAGAGTGCGTAATACCTAGCACAGTAACATCTGTTTGACTAGTTTCTAATTGCAGTTTTTTACACAAGCCTTTAGTAATAAAATTTGACTGCGAACCTGAATCTAAAAGTACGCGAGCAAAGTAATGTGTTCGCTTATCAGCAGTGGCCACTTTGACTGAAGCAGTTGGTAGCAAAACTTGCGTCATATTACATGAAAACGCATTAACTGATTGCATTTCTTTGGTTTCATCGTGTAATAAAATGTTATGCCTTTTCTTACATTGACTGCAACAATATTTTGACGTACAATTGCTAATAAAGTGACCCGATTTCAGACACAAAATACATAATTTTAAATTTTTTACAGTTTTCTTTCTTTCCAAAGGAGAAAGTTTTTTAAATTCATGACATGCCCATATGGCATGTGCTGCTTTACAATAAGTACAATTTAACTGATTTGTTGTTACAAAAGAATTTGCAGTTCTATATTTCTCTTGTTTATTATGTTTTACTTCAATTGTTTCTAATAAGTCCGCCCTATTTTTCAAAAATACCATTAAACTATCAAATGACGGTAGATCTTCACTTTGTATTGACTGTTCCCATTCACGAAGTGAAATTGCATCTAATTTTGAAGTAACTAAATATATTATAAGTGTTTCCCCCAATAATTCAGATGTAGTTAGACCCTTTACAGAACGTAAATGTTTTGATACTGTATCTAACATTAGTCTAAGTTTAGAAGATGACTCTTTAGCAACTGATTCTAAGTTAAACAATGATTTTACATGATTGTGAACTAAAACTCTAGTGCTATTATATCTTTGTTTAAGTAAATCCCAAGCCAATGAATAATTTTCTGATGAGAAATCTACAGTTGTAATTATTTGCGCTGCGTCACCGTCTAAACTTGCTCTTAAATAATGAAAGCGTTGAATATTATCTAAGTTTTCATTACTGTCGATTAAACTTATAAGCAAGTCTCTAAATTCTAGCCAATGTTCACTTTTTCCTGAGAACTTTGCTAATTGTATAGTGGGAAGCTTTATTGCGCTTTGAACTTGAGTAGATGCAATTGCGTAATTACTCTGCGATAACGCAGGTGACGCTGGCCTGGATTGATTATTGAGTTCTACGCCAGATATTTGTTTTTGCATTTTAGTAATAGAGGTCAACATACATTCTGCTCTAGATAGTACTTTGTAATATCTATTTTCAAAATCATCTCTTTCATCTACATTTAATTCAACGGATTGCTCCGAATCAATTTCAAATTGAACAGCTTCAAACCGTTCTAATAAATTCTGTGAATCATTCAACCTTTTCTTTAGCGTTGTAATGGAAATATTACTTAGTTCCTCATTAGCATCAACTCTAAGTTGAAGTTCATCTAAAAATTTAGAGAAACTAGTGAGTTTACCCTTTAAAACACTACGTTGCTTTATTAATTGATCCATAATATTATTATTATTTTAAGTTTTAACGTAAGAAAATATTTTAATACTTAGGTAACCCTCTTATGTATTTCAAACAGTATCTATTATATTTTACCAATAATTAGCAATTTCTTTTATTATTTTTTCTTCTAAATACTTTACCAGAGAAAATTGCTATTAAAATATTCTAAATTAATTCGATACAACTCCTGAAACCATTTGAAACTATTTGAAATAACTTGTACACCTTTAATTTATTTTACCTTCCCTTTTTTAAAAATCAAAAATCAAATTATTCGGTCAACACGATACCTAATTCGACTGAAAAATTATCCTGCCACCGTTTTTCAACATAAAATTTCCAACGACGGTTACAAGTTACAGCTATTATAATTAATCATTAATTATCTATATAATGTATCTTTAATATCAAGTACAGTTTACCAGACAAATCAATTTGCATTAAAGGAATAACTAAATGAAAAGGAACTCACCCTTGGCAGGTATTAAATTATTTCCAGGATATCCAGCAACCTTGATTTTCAACTCCATAAACTACTGGACTACCATACCAATTGAATTATAATTTGAAAATTATTACACTCCTTAATGTTTTCTTCAATTTCTATTCTTGATCTTGATCCAGCACAACTATCAATATTTATCCGGTTCGTAAGGACCAATGTTTAATACACACCTTCGAATTCAGTGGACTGTATATTTTAAAAAAATGTTTTTGTTTTGTTTTTGTTAACGATTGAGACGGAGTGGTATTTATTGGTATTAAATTAATTGCGTTACACGCTGGTTCGGATACAAGACCAAAGAACAAACACTTATTAATAACGTGGATGAGTCCTTTTATTTTATAAATTAACTGGCACTGACTAGATTTTATATACACTACATTACTAACTGAACTATACTATATTAATGTACCTAAAGCTAAAACATTTGTGACTGTCTCACATAAAAATGCAGTTGTGTTCTTATAGTCTTTAGTTTATATGCACTTTCCCCACACCCTCTCAGATGCGGATGACCACACACGTTACACTTCCCAACATTGACCACCCTGATACAGGAAATAGACAATTATTCACTACATCTTGAACTGTCTTAACAAAGGGGATAATTACATAAAATTCAAATACCTAAGCAAATACCTTGCTTACAATATATGTAAACATATTGTTTCAGGAATAAGGATATGTGAATGGCTAAAGGTGATTTAGATATGGTAACACACTATATTAATTAGTAGAATACATGTTTACTATCAAACTTCTTTGAATAAAAATAAAAGTCAATAAACTATACAATATATACAAAACCTCTTTAGGTCAATAATTACGCACATACAAATTACAGTTATTGCAGTATTGCAAAACATCAAGATAAACAAAAGTTTAATTGCTGCAGAGAAATATGCAGGCTAAACTGTATTATCATTATAATTGCAAGTCTGCAGTTTTGATACACTGGAACGATATGACCTACAGACCATTGACACCGAGGTTAAACAATCACACTAAGTCAAAATATATGAAAATTAAATGCTCATAAAATATTGTATCTAATTCTTAGGATGGCCATTTTTTGGTAATATATTGTTCCTGAACCTACTACCGAGTCAAAAGCTTGAATTTCTCCGTTCTATCTTTGGGTGGACTTGATCATCGGCTGCGTTCTCTAGGTTTCTTAACTCTGATAGTTCTATTGGTTCAACATCTTGATTGGCCTTGTCGCTATGGCTTTTTCTTGCCCTTGGCGGTGCTATATTTTTCTTCAATTTCCTCCGAATGTTGCTGTGTATATAGAGAGCGGCTATAATTAAAATGGCTGCTACTAGTGTGGTGGTCAGGCTCGTTACTACTGAATGATGCGTGGCCGTGTGCCATTGGTTTTCTGGGAGATGGTCCTCGTCTTGTCGTTCTTCCTGAAAAACATGGTTTGACCACTGCTACTTGGGGAATTGCCACTGGAGCTGTTCTTGCCCTTGATAACGTTAAATTCGTTGGTACTCATTTCTCTATCTATGATAGAAACGCCCTCTATCTGCCTGGGAGTTAGCACCATAGTTTATATCTTGAAGATACAGTCTTCGGATATTGATATTATTCCAGACTTCTGTATCTTAACTTCTTTCCTTTGGCCGTTACACATGATTGAAATTCCTGATTCTCTTAGTTGTATAAATATCCATGAGTTTCTTGTGTATATTTGCTTCCAGATTGTTGACTTGACTGACTGGTGATTGATTGGACATGTAGTTTTGTCTTCTCGCTGGTATATTTCATTTATAATACGGGTGGGGATACTTTCTATATTTCCTACAATGGTTGGTGAACACACATATAAGTTCTTGGATAAGGGAATTCTGTGTTTTAATTCGTTGTCGGCTATTTGAAAGTATCGTTGCGTGTTGTAATCTAGAATTAGATTAGGTACTTTTATTGACCAATATGTTTCGTTCTCGACTTTGTATGGAATCGAAGTGACCTTTTATTAACATAAATTGCGTCACCTCCGTCATCGTGAAGTAACTGTACAGATGAATATATTTTTCTCTGTGGCTGATTTCAGAACGTATATACTATAGTATCGGATATGATATGATCTTTAGATACTGCGGTAGTTTTTTTTTAAGGCGCTCATCATTTTATTAAGGTGCGCTGATAAAAGAATGTCGTAAATGTTGGATTGGTTCACATGTATGTTTAGCAAGCTTCTGTAATGATGAATGAGTGCATCCAAATATCGGTCAGCTATCTGATGTACACTCAGTATGTGAATATTTAATGAATTCTTGTCTACTGCTTTGTACCAACCTTTCATGTAGATGGCTTCTATGCCTTGGTTCAGTTTGGACTCGAACTGTTTTGTGTGTTATATACTATTTTCGCTGTATCATTGAACCTTGATAATGATTGAAGCATCAGCCTAGTTTGATGATAAGATGCTGCAAGTAGTTCCTGTTTATTTTTATTTAATTGATATATGTCATTGTATACGTCGTCATTTACCCTAAATAATGATGTCGGGTGTTGTCCAAGGATTCCTCCTTTTTCCCTCTTCGTAGGGCAGTATCTAACCCTGCTTTCATCCATGATAGTTTAACCTGTGTTACTTTAATGTGTGTCATTAATAAGGTACAATCAATAGCGTGTGAAGAAATGTCTTTGCTTTGTTTGTCAAACTCTTCAAACTCAACCACAATCGACCTCGATGACTTTGTGCCGTCCGCGAGTACCTCCTTTTCGAACATTGTTTGAATTTTAAACGCTCCTCTCTCAATTTTTGCATGTGCAATATGCTCAATGTACATAGCCATCATGAACAATATTGCTATTATAACGATCTTCCATTTTTGCTTGGGTGACTTCTTTTCATGTCTGCGGCTCTGTTTGTACTTCATGCTGCCCTGTTGTTGTTTCTTGATTATTGGGTAACAGGATTAGCTTATGTATTGGCCTTTCTATGTTACAACCCTTGCTTTTCTAATGTCTACTACCCTTGGTATTCCTTGCATGGCTGGGTATGTTTTTACTATCCTACCCAGCGGCCATTTTTCTGCACTGTTATTGTCATCTTTTATTTATACCATGTCACCTGCGTGTACTTTATTCTTATTGAATTTCTATTTGAATCTTTGGTGTAATTGGTGAAGATATTCTTTATGCCAAGTGTCCCAAACATCATTTTTCATTTTTTGTGTTGTTCTCCCTGTAGATTACCATCAATGTTCTCAGATATGACTGTTGGTGATGTTGGTAGTTCTTCCCCTATGAGAAAATGACCAGGAGTCAATACTTGAAATTCGTTGACATTGTCAGATAATGGAGAAAGTAGTCTTGAATTTAAACATGCTTCTATTTGATGAGCTACAGCGGTTAATTCTTCATATGTCTTCCAATCATTTGCTTGAGGTGATATTTCACTGATGGCACACCTGCTTTCCAGAGCCCTCCAGAATGAGGTGCTGAAGGTGGTATAAAGGGCCACTGCAAACCCATGCGTGTGTTATTTTCCTGGATTTGAGGTCCTTTGCTGATTTTTATTGACTCTTTTTGTAGTGCTGAGTTTAATCTTACAAATGTTGTCCCATTGTCGCTATTAATTTAGGAACACATACCTCCTCTGGATAATAACCTTTTTGAGGCTGCCATGCATGACCCAGTGCACATGTCGCTCACGACTTCCATGTGATTTGCTTTTGTTTATTAGCTTACAAATATTACCACCGTGAAGGGTGGTGCTATGTGCTCTCTAATAATTAGTGTCGTAATGTGCGACTTTGAGCTTATAATAATGGAGTGTTTTTCTCAATAGGGCAGCAAGGAGTTCTCCAATCTTTCTCCAACCCTCATTATTCCGTTCTGGTCTATAAATGGATGCAAATTTGCTATTTTGCTTTTCTTGTTTCCTGGTTTCTTTCTTCGTAACTAATTGATTTCTTCTGTGAACTCTGCCACTTTACCTATTATTATGATGCTGTTTTCGGCTTCACTCATCTCTTTCGTATTGAGATATGCGTCTATCTTGTTATCTCTGCTTACATTATGGATAAATGTCTTGCAATATGCTATAATATGGACCATTCTCGTAAATGATGAGAATCTTTGACTCAGATCCGTTGCATTTGTTTGTATATCAAGACAAACCATCAACTTTGGCATTCTTCTTTCTTCTAATATTTCTTCTGGCTTTTCTATTTGAATGGGGTAGTCTGGACCTTGCAACCATATTAGCCCTTGCCACCATAGTGATAAATTTTTAAAATGCCCTGTGCCTGTGTCTCTGGATATAACATCTTCTGGGTTCTCTTCTGACTTTACGTAATACCATTTGTCTTCGGCAATTAATTGCTAAATTTATGATACCCTGTTTGCAACAAAGGTTTTCCATCTTGATGGTTCTCCCTATAATCAGCCTAATACAATCCTTGGGTCAGTCCAGGCGTAGATATTAAAGCTTTCTAACTTGAGTACTGCTGTTGCTCTTTTCAATAATTTTGCTGATAGGTGAGCTGCACATAGTTCTAACCTTGGAAGTGTAGTTTTTGTTTTTAATGGCGCTACTTTTGGTTTGGCTGTTAGTAATATTATGTAGCTTTTACTTTCTTCGTTTTGTCGCTTTGACGTAAGTTACTGCACCCTATGCGACTTCAGACGCATCGGCGTAACCATGAATTTCTATTTTTGCTTTCTTCGTTGTTTTTACCCACCTTGGTATTGTTATTTCTTTTACTTCATTGATTTCATGAATAAACTGATTCCATCTTCTCTGAATGTTAGTGGGTACCCACCCTGGCTTATTCATCCATATTTCTTGAATTATCAGCCTAACTTTGATTACAGCTAGAGATATCCACCCTAAAGGGTCAAATAACTTGGCTATCGCACATAATATTGCCCCTTTTGTTACTTTCTCTGCACATTCAAATCTAGCTTTAATTTGAATGTGTCTTTCGTTGGTGCCCAACAAATACCAAGAGATTTGTCTATACCATTGCCTGGTAGCTGCAATATCTTTTGATTCTGTAATTATTGTGGCAACTTTGCAATATTTATGATCTGTTGCTGGACCGTTTTATTAAATTGAACCCACATGATCTGTACGTCTCATTGAGTTCTGTCTGTAACGATGATGCCTCTTGCTCTGTTTCAGCTCCAGATATATCATCCATATAAAATTCTTCTATTGCTACTTTCGCTGCTAATGGAAATTGGTCTTGTTCGTCTTTTGCCAGTTGTTGAATTGTCCTGACTGTTAGGTATCGCAGGTCTGTATTCTTCACAGGGTTGGTTTCTTGTCCTTTTCCATGATATTCTTTAACAGTCTTCTCTTGCTATTTCTATTTGGCGATACATTGTTTCTACGTTTGCCTTTATTACTACTTTATTACCATCTTAATATAATGTCGAACAGTTGTGGTTGCAGTCTTAGCCCGACGTGCATTATTTCATTTAACGTAACTAAATAGCAGTATGCTACTATTACATGAGGCATCAAACACCAACCTTAATTTTGCAGTGGTTGCTATCCTCACGTTTTATACTGCTTGATGCGGAATATAATATTTTCCATGTTTTTCATTGGTACCTTTTGAATATGTCCTAACTATTCTTTCATAAATTGGATCTATTTTTCTGTCAAGTTTCTTTGTCTTTCAAACAGTTTTACTAACTGCATCATTCTTGCCATTGCTCTGTTTCTGGATTTTTCAAATTTTTGTACCTCTTGTTGGAATGGAATTTTGACTGTATATTTTCGTTCCTTGTTTTTTGATACTGTCTGTTTGTACCATCTTTCACATACTTGCTCATCTTTCGTCATATTTTTCATCGCTGGTGCTTCTTCCAGTCCCCAGAACTTCGAATTTTTATCTTTCACTGTTTGAGTGATAATAGTTGTTACCTTGACTTCTTCCTTCATTTTGAAATTCGTAAATGTGCCAGAAATGATATATCCTAGCTCTGATTTCTGACCCATTAACCCGCCACTTGTTTTTCTGAACCCTTAATCCATTTCCAAGTTAGTGCCAAACTTTAATTACCTCAACGAAAACCTACTAATTATCAAGTTGAAATTTAAAATTTATGTCAATATTGTGGAGTTTTAAACAAAGATTTTGTAGCGGCTTTTCCTGATATATTTATGGTTCCTCAACTAATTAAAGACAATGATGTTACAATCAAAAAAATAAAAGGTTAAATAAAGTGGACACTCACTCTTTCCGGGTTGGTTTTGACCAAAAGCTTATATTTTTCAGGCCTTCAGTACAAAATCTGACACTTTAAAATCGATAGTTATTAATTCGGTATCTAAATAATACAGTATACACTTGCTTAGTAAAGTTCTCTGCCGAAATAAAGCTATGAAATACAAAATAGGCACATAGGTTAGTCAAAGGTTAAGTATAATTTGCAAACTTGTTTAGAATGTTTGTTTTGTTTGGGTTTTGTACAAATTAGTTTTAAGTTTCCTTTTGTCAACCCTGTTGTTTGCCCCCTCTTTTTCCTGGCCCTTTCAGTATGTCTATGAGCCATGACAGGCCCCTTGGCGATATAGTGAGTGTGACTCAAAAAAAGTAATTGGAAACAAACATATGTTAGACATGTAAATTGTGTATGAATATATATGTTTAAAAGAAGAAAAAACTAACTATACTACATGATTTTTATGTTTTTATAATTAGAAATTTGTAAACAACATCTGAGGATCTCCTTCTTTTTTTTTTCTCGCTCTTTTTCCTGCTGCAAGTCTGAAGTAACACACACACACACACACTCATATATATATATATATATATATATATATATATATATATATATATATATATATATATATATAATTCGGTATCTCGATATTTTTATAATTATAGAGCTGGGAAGCTTGAGAAATAAACAGTAGTAAAACACAACAATAGTTTTTATTAATTATTCAAGACATAAATGGTGAGATAATGTTAATTTCCCAAGCTGAAAATAAATCAATTAGTAAGTACTGAGTTTCAAAAATGGTCTTATATAGTAAAGTACTTAATAATCAATATATGTATTTGGCCAGATGTTAGTTTAATCGTCGGTGTGGCACGCCCTGATCCAAAATAAGTTAAATTGGAGCTAAGTGCTCCCTGTTTTATTTTAATCTGGTATTTAAACTTGGAAGAACCAAAAATATTTTAGGCTTTACTTAGACAAAAATGTATACATGTTTACAATGAAACTTTTAAAAGTCTGAAAAAGTAATTAAAAAGGCGGAGTTCAAACTTTTGTGGGCAGCACTTCTTAAATCAATAATGTTAGCTATAAGACATTTAATTTAGTTGCAGAAATTATTGCAAACAACCTCAGCAAAAAAGATACGGAAAAAATGAACGGCTTCTAAATTTTAAAAATTTCTAAGTTATTCCCAATAGTTTTGCAGCTTGATCTGTTATAAATACACCTTGAGAGCCAGAGTATAATAATGCTCTCAAATAGTCACAGTGTCCTGTGGCAGTTTTTACTTTTCTCTCTCGCTAATGCCGATAAATTGTTTTGATTTCAGTGGTTTCTCTATCGATGTTACTTCTATGTAGTAGTGTAACCTGCTTTAGTTGTTAAATCTTGCATTTATTTTGTGACAAACATCTTTTTTTTGAGCTGTGTTTTAAACAATTTGAACAGAGCTCGTTCTTTTTTAAAAATTGCTGCTTTTAATTAAGCTTCAATATTTTGAAATTTCCGCAGTCTAATATTGCATGGTAAAGTGACTCACAAAATGATGTTTTTGAATTTTGATACTGAGGGCTTTGTTCTAAACTATTCACAGTTGATTCCCATTCTTCTAGATGCCTCTATGTTTTGGAACCTTGCGCGTAGGAACATTAATAATTCATCTTACCTTTGAAGTCCATTGGATTTTTATTGTTGACTCGTATAATTCGTTCGTTCTTAAGTCCCATTTTGTTGGTAATTATATATATTATCATTGGGTCCCACGAATTTGTGTAAACCCTATCGCTTTTAGTGACTCTAGATATTCTTTAATGGTATTGTAAAGCTTCTTCAACTTTCCCGCTGATTCATAAGATGTTATTGGAGTTTCTTTAATTTTTTCAATTAATTACGATACTATCAACCTTTTATTGTGGTACATATCACTCAACTGCTCCCATGCTGATTTATAATTTGCTCCGCTTATCTAAGCATTACCATATTTGTGGCGGATTTTTTAAACACAGACAAAACAAATTTGTGGCGGATTTTTAAAAATAGAATATGCAGTGTTGCCGATTGAATACTGGCTCTTTTGTAATGGAAGCAGTTCGTTTGTTGTGTCTTGAGTATAATCATGTGTGACTAAAAGGTTCAAGCAGGTAGTTTCTTTTGTCATCATAGAATAATACGGAATATATTATACTGCTCACGGTAGTGTTGTGCTTGAATTAAAACAGTTTGATAACCTTCAAGGCAATATTTGTAATAAGAATATATATTTTACACTTATAATATGTGGATTTTAATAATAAAAGGAATGCCCAAGTATTGAAAACAATACCGAGACGAAGCTTCATATATAAATAAATTAAAAAATTGACATTTTTCGTTAAAACTCAAATAATATCACGTTTTAGGGTTTGTTTATTACAAAACTTTTAATTTCATCAAACATCTGGTATTATGTGCTGAAATCTATAAAGTGCCCAATATCGCATGGTACATGGGACAGCTTAACACCCGCACATAAGTGCTCAACGTGCAGATGTTCAACTTTCTCAAACACAATGCCACAACCTCGGCTAATGTTAATTTACAGTATGTACTGAAAAAT
Source organism: Tillus elongatus (assembly GCA_964006375.1). Lineage (NCBI taxonomy): Eukaryota > Metazoa > Arthropoda > Insecta > Coleoptera > Cleridae > Tillus > Tillus elongatus. Next base: position 102,355,638 of record OZ023266.1, on the reverse strand, counting down.
AACTTGACGTTTCTACTGTCAGTTGAACCCGGGAGCCTCTGGCTTGAGCCCTGCTGTTTATGTTTGCTGATTTTATTGCAAAGAAATACGAATCTGATTTATTGTACAAAGTAATGCAAATTAAACGCTCGTTTTTTTAAAACTAGTTTTCTTATTAAAAAATTATATCCTTTCAACGAGGCATTGGCTGTCCATCCGTCGGTTCTTCCGTCTGAATGTTACACCTGTAGTGTCCACATTCATTGACATAGTATTTTACAGTTTACAGACAAATAATCTGGCACCTAACATTTTTTAAAATTCAATGCTTAGAACTTTCTCTCTTGTAACGTAGAGATCTAAATTTTAGTATATAGTTTACTTTTTATAACGTAAACCCTATGTGCCAAATTTTGTTACTATATATTTGTTATTTTAAAATAAAATAAATCCGAAAAAAAAAACAAATTTTTCCCGAAAACCTGATCCGATTTTCCTGGCTAACAAACTTATAAAAGCCACTTCAAAAGAAAGGTACCTGCCAAATTTCATCAAAATCGGCCCATTATAATTAGAGTAATTGGTGTGATACATGTACATATAGATACACACACACACACACACACACACACACACACACACACACACACACACACACACATATATATATATATATATATATATATATATATATATATATATATATATATATATATATATATATATATATATATATATATATATATATATTGTAATGGCTCTTATACCCCTACTTATTTACCTTTTGTAATATTTATATTTTTATATAGTTATGTATGTAGATTTTTAAATCCCCACGATTGGGTGTCAATTGTAATGATTTTCTAATGGTGTTTATAATTGTTTACTATTTGTATTCGTTTTATATTGTATATAGTTAGCTTTAGATTACCTGTATATTATTATTAGATTAAGAATTTATTTTCAAATGTGAATATGTTTATTTTTGGTTTCAAGTTTGTTTTATATGTATAGTATTTTAATTTGACTTGACAATAATACCCACAGGTTATTATATATATATATATATATATATATATATATATATATATATATATATATATATATATATATATATATATATATATATATATATATATATATATATACAAATAATGTACTTGCCCTTTAATTAGACTTCTTCGGCTGCTCAGCTTCTGACTCCAGTCTCAGTTAGTCGGTTCTAATTTAGAGATGGTGCTATATGCCATTAATTCTTATAGATTATATAAATATACCCCCGAAGAAAATACGTCAAGATTCTTTAAAGTGTAACAAATATTTTTATTTAAATTAGATAGGAAATTCTAGAATATTTTTTTCTTGATGGATCCTCTACTGTTTAAAATTATTAACAAATTTTATTTTATTTGGTGACAGGATTTTTTTATTGTTTTGATTGTTAACCAAAATGGCTAAAATTTAGTCTTTCTGTTCCGAGTTTGATACACTATCCGCCCTCTATGATGTTGCTTGTGAAACACTATGGGAATTTGGTTTAAATTTCAGTTACATTCATGAAACCTGCTTTTATCATATAAACATTTATTTCCCAATAACAGATGGATCGTTTGCCTCGATTAATACTTAGAGGAAATTTGTTTTAATTGTGATTTATAATAGTTATCTGAATTTTGGTGTACCTTAGCGTCTGATGATTGGTGATACAGGTAATGATTTGCTGTATATTACCCGTATATTCATTTCTCGCCGTGATTTTCTGGTCTGAACATCTACTGGGTTGCTTGTTTACTTGCTGAACATATTGGGCACCGTTTAGCCACAAAAATTCACTTAAAATTTAATAATTTATCTGGACGGCAAAACTGACGCTCTCTCCTCGGAGTTCATCAAACAACGACAACCTCTTGTTCAAGGGGAAAACGGATATTGTCGAAAAATAAAATCTCGAACCCTGTTTCCTCTTCTTGTATCAAAGTCATAGCAAGCTGTCTGGAAATTATTTTCAACATTTCATTCTTCTCGTCTTTTGTCCTGAGCTGTAGTATGGCATAGATTTAAATACCCGTCAACCAGTATGACATAGAAAATTATCGTTAATTCTCTTGACAGGTAAGTCTAATTTAGATACCTGCCAAATTCAAATCCTTCACTCTAATGACATTTACAAGAAGAAAAATTCCTAACTCTAGATATGACATTTGATAACCTAACTTATTTTAAATACATAAACATAATAAACAATGATTTCTAACATAACTAAAAACACTTTTAAATGTTTAATCTTGCTTTGGAAGTCTTTTTAAAAACCACTATTGTCTTTAGGAGTGTTCATTTCACTTCTTATTAATATACAGAGTGTTTTTTCAATACATTTTATTTTTAAATGTTGTAAGTAATTTTTGACAATATTTCTTTGGTTTAAACTTGACCTGTTTTAAACTTCAAGCTATACATACACCTTTAGGTATGTAGCTTAATTACTCTTTACTAATACCCCATTATATAGGTTAAATATTAATTTTCAACAATGATTTAAATGAAACATTTCTTTTTCAGCTTATTGATATTTCATGCATCCAGTACTAAATAACAGTAACAAAGAATATGTCTGGTGATAATGTATTGTTATTTATGGATTTCACATGGCAAGTGTGGTGCAATATGAATGATTTGTATTGGCCTGGTTTTGGATATTTATTGTCATGAAATACAATTTACAAAAGGGGTACATATACATTTCGTGCAAACTAAGTATTGTTTGAGATTTTTATCATAGCAATTCCCCAAATATTTGATTGCTATGAGGAGATTTATCTCAGAATAGTAATCATTTATTTTTATGTTTATTTATCAATTTTTATTTTATTTTAGGTGAACTAAACCTTCCAGATTTTTACATATTTTACATGGTGTTTCATATGATCAACCCATTAGTAGCTGTCACTGGTTTTATACTGCCCATTATTATACCGGGTCTACAATTATTGGTGTCATTCAACATATACGAAGTCCAGTTCAAAAGTGTGGTGTGTTTAAGGCCTTTATTTAAAATTGTGCTTCATTTGCTTAAGTGCTTTAAAAATGTATGTGTGATGTTGGTGCGTCGTTCTTCTGGGATTTCATCTACAAATAAGCCTTTTTTACTGTCACGTTTGCCTAAGCAACGTTCGACTTAGTTATAAGTTGCATGCTGCATGCTATAAGAAATGCCATCAACGTCAAATGAAAATGTTGTTAATTGACTATGTCAAGGCTAATTTTAGTTTTAAGTTTCCTCACAAATTAAGTAAGAACTCATCTCTTGCTTTTTAATTCCTCGTGGTTTAGCCCTTATCTTTTACATCTCAGGTCTATAAAATCTAATCCTGGTTTTGTCCTGTAATTTACCGCCCTGATTGTCATCATTCTTTCTGTACTTGCTAATTATCAATCTACCCAAACTTGTATATTTTACTTTGGTACATCCGCGACCTGTTCTCTTTTATTTTATGATTTTAATAGCTGCACATTTGGTTTTCTCGGGCCTTCTGATCATACGTTTTCTTCTTATCAATCTACAATGACGTTTTATTTTATTCAAACTCACTTTCTCGGATTAGCAGCTTTTTTAAATATCTTCTCGACCTGGTATATATATGAATTTTATTCTTATATGGTTCCCTTTTCGTTTTTCCTCTTCATACATTCCCCTTCAAATATTCTTTATTTCAATACTTCTTTTCTATATCATTTTATTTTCATATGCATATATCAATATTCATTATTCATTTTTATACATCAGAACCTCTCTTAGGCCTATTCTCTTCTTATTTACTGGTTTCGCTACTCCAACTACTGATTCATTTCCCTATTCATAACCATATATATATATAAATAATTCTTCAAACTTCAATTTTCTTACCCATTCTCTTATATTTTCTATTTCTGATTGCTTTATACCATCCTCTGCGTTCATTGTCATTATCATATACTCGGATTTTCTTATCATATGCCTCGAGTTTCCTACACGTTACTCTTCTTTCTTGCTTACTGCACCTTTTTTAATCTTATTCTCTCCTTTTGCCGTCCGGCCCTTGATTTTCAAAATTAAATTAGCTCTTTCTCTCAAAATCGTTCAATTTAACTCAAAATCCTCACATTCCTGTTCTTTATAATATATTGGCACTGCCCCATTATCTTATCCATCTGTTTGCCTCCGGCCATGGTTTTCAAATTAAATTGCCTCCTTTTTTCAAAGTTGGCCAATTTAATTTAAAACCCTTACTCTCCTTTTCTTTTATGGAACTAGGATTGATTTCTTTTTGTTTCTTTAAATTCATACAAGTCGTTTATGTCAAATATACCCCTGATAGCTTTTGTTTCTGGATTGATTAGTTCATATTAACGCCATTTACATTTTTTATTTCGTATGGCCCTTCAAATGGTAGTAATAATTTCTTACACTGATCCTTTGTTTTGTCAGCCACTCTCGGTGCTTTTAAAATTACTAGATCCCTGACATGTATGTGAATGTCAGTTGTCATATGTACGAGCATGCGCCCTCCAGCGCAGCGTCGACGCATTGTCACAGCTCGACCATCGCCACTTGCTACCTAGCTGACGGTAAGTCAACATCGTCATTATTATTAAGTTGTTATTATGTGTTAATAAATAGTTAGTTATTAAACCAGTGTTATTAATCCTTGCACAAACCCACTTACAGATCTATCATTGGCGACGAGGATAACTAATGTGCAAGTAAAACGGTACCGTAAAATCAAAAATAATAAACGGAAACCGCATGGTGAGAGCCTAGTCGCGTGTGTAAAAATTGTAACTTTCCCTCCTTTTAGTCTACACGAAGAAAAATTTGTGTTGGACGCGCTTAAAACAAATAAGTTTTGTGTCGAACAGCAATCAAATTTTAGTGTTCCGCGGATATTTGAATCGAAACCACGTGCATCTGTTAATACGCAAATACAGCATTTAATAATGGCGGCGATCGGAAGTATGTCGGAATACAATAACGGAGAAGACTTCAACGTGTACGAAGAAAAACTATCCCAATATTGTAAGGCAAACAAGGTCGACAGCGATCTCAAAGTAGCCATGTTAATTAGCCTTATAGGTACACAGACATATAAAGTGCTACGAGATTTATGTTTCCCTACCTTGCCACAGGATAAAACATACGATGAACTATGTGCAATCCTAAAAAAGCAATTCAGCCCGCCAATCAACGTTTTCAGGGAAAGAATAGCGTTCTTTAAAGCTCAGCAAGTCAGTCACGAATCCTGTTGTGAGTGGTACGCGAGAATTAAGCGTTTGGCATCAAGTTGTAAGTTTGAACACTTAGTTGATACCCTGCGTGACAAATTCATTTGTGGCATGTTACCTGGACCAGTATTGGATCGTCTTGTAGAAGAGTCCCACACAAGAAAGATGGAAGAACTTCTAGAAATCGCCGTAGCCAGAGAAGCAACCATCTTAAATTCGTCCGAAAATTCAAATTCGGTCAACGCCAACAATGGAATCCATTATTACGGAAATCGGAAACAAGAGTCAGCGCCATCAAGTTCGAACTACAATTCAACGCATGACTGTAGCGGCGCCTCCAAACGTCAACTTCAAACGAACCAAAGATTTGACAACAACAATGGCGGACGAGAGCGACAACAGCAGGATCACAGGAAAATGAAGTGTTCAACTTGTGGGAAAAAACACTTTGGCGAGTGTAAGTACGCCAATTACCGTTGTGTGAAGTGCGGTAAGATAGGACATCTGGTAAGTGTATGTAAAAACTCTAATAAGGTGACCGTTAATAATGTTGATTATGAACAGGTCTCAGAAAATGAACTTCCAATTTATAATTTAGATATGTTCAGTTCAATTTCAGGCCCTATGCTAATTGCAGTTAAGTTAAATAATAAGACATTTTCTTTGGAGCTAGATTCGGGTTCTGCAGTATCAACTTTAAAATATGACTGTTTTAAGAAAAATTTCAATCATATTCCCCTCCACAATACAACCCTAACTTTTAAAGGTTACACTGGTGAGATGATTTTACCTGAAGGTTTTGTCAATCTCAAGGTAGAATATTTAAATAAGAGTGTAGTAATGAAATTTTTCGTAGTTAAAAATGCAACCACTGGTTTGCTAGGCCGTGATTTTATTTGTAAATTTAATTTGACACTAGTCCCTTCTATAAACTCGACCTGTATAAGCGAGTTAAAAGAGACATTGATCAAGCAGTTTCCAGAAGTTTTTGATGGAAAATTAGGGTGTTTTAAGTATGCAAAGATAAGCTTACATCTAAAGCCTGATGCGGTTCCGCATCATCATAAGCCCAAACCTGTCCCATTAGCGTTACAGCACAAAATTGAACACGAGTTAAACCGCATGGAGAGCAACGGTATCATAACTCCCGTTATTTCTAGCCCCTGGTCATCATACACAGTACCTGTAATGCGTAAAAATGGAACAATACGTATTTGTGGCAGCTATATTAAATTAAACAAACAGCTAGAGTCATACTACTATCCATTGCCAAGCATTGATAGTCTCTTTGCAAAACTGCATGGTTGCATTAAATTTTCAAAAATTGATCTAAGCGACGCTTACATGCAGTTTCAGCTAGATGAGAAATCAAAATGTTTAGCAACTATATCTACACATAAAGGACTGTATATGATGAATCGGATGCCCTTTGGAATTAAGTGTGCAAGTTTTTATTTTCAAAAGTATATTGACCAGTTGTTCCAAGGAACAAACAACATATTTACATTTCAAGATGATATCTTAATTGGGCATCGGGAGCATGACAACCATTTAAAAGTTTTTCAAAGCGTATTCAAAATATTGTCTGAAGCAGGACTAAAGGTGAATATTGAAAAATGTAAATTTTTTGAAGACAAGGTATCTTATTTGGGGTTTGTTTTGTCTAAAGAAGGCATTTCCAAATGTGAAACCAAAATTCGAGCCATCAAAGATGCTCCTAAACCAACAAATCTCACACAATTAAAGTCGTTTTTGGGTTTAGTTAATTTTTATTCGAGATATATACCTTTAGCTCATTTAGCTGCTCCGTTATATAAGCTTTTAAAGAAGAACTCTCAATTCCACTGGTCTTCGGAATGTGAGAAAGCGTTTAGGCATATAAAAAGTCTGTCATCTGATCAAGTACTGGCATACTTTGATCCGAAGTTACCAATCTTTGTAACAACGGATGCATCTGAAAACGGCATTGCAGCAATCCTAACTCATAGGATGCATGACGGATCAGAAAAAATGGTCGCATGTGTCTCACGCACATACAGCAAAGCTGAACAAAACTATGCCACAGTACACAAAGAAAGTCTTGCGTGTTACTATGGTGTAAGGAAATTTGAGCAATACCTGTATGGTGTGAAGTTCACACTTCGCACTGATCAAAAAGCACTTGTTTCTATTTTGAGCAATAAGAAAGACACTAATCAGACATGTGCAAATCGTTTAAAAAGGTATGCCTTATACCTGTCTAATTTTGACTACGAAGTGGTTCACATAAGCGGAAATCAAAATATTATTGCGGACTGTTTGTCAAGGTTGCCAGTTTCTGAATCTCTGCCAGAAGACACAGACTGGGAAGACCGTATCTATTTTATGGACTTCATGGATCATACACCAATAAGTAACCAAACGGTAAAAACCCACACCGAAAATGATGGCATTCTACAAACCGTGATTCGTTGTGTGAAAAGTAATTGGCCTCGGGATATTATATCTGATTTGAAACCATTCTTTCACCGAAAACATCAATTGAATGTGATCAACAAATGTTTATTTTGGGGAGATAGAATAGTTATTCCTACCTCATTGCAGTCGTTAGTGCTAAGAGAACTGCACAATACTCACCAAGGGGTAGTGAGAATGAAATCTCTAGCCAGGCAGTATATGTGGTTTCCTGGGATTGATAAAAGAATCGAGAACTTAGTTGCATCATGCACAAAGTGTTTACAGACACGTGCAGATCCACCGAAGCAATCAGTTCCCTGGCCCTTAGCCCAAAAGCCATTTGAGACTGTACACATAGACTTTTTCTCTGTATATAATAGAAGCTACTTAATCTTAATCGATTCATACTCAAAATGGATAGAAGTATACCCAATGAATGACATGACTTCTGACAACACCATAGCAGCGCTGCGAAATTGTTTCACAAGGTTTGGTCTTCCTAATACTGTCGTATCTGATAATGGACCCTCACTAGTGTCCAACCAGATGCAGAATTTTTATAAAAACAATGGAATTAGTCATATAACAATTCCTCCGTTTAATCCCCAGAGTAATGGGTTAGCGGAAAATGCGGTTCGCATTATAAAACATAAGTTGACAACAGAGATAGCCAATCTGAAAAGAGCAACGAACGAAGTAGACACAATATTAAGTAGGATATTGTTTATGTACCGATCTACTCCTCATGCAACAACTAAGGTATCACCAGCTGAACTTATGCTGGGTAGAAAACTAAGGACAAGATTAGATCTACTTAGAGATCTACCCGTGCCACAGCCACAAAGTGATCATACAAAACTTCGAAAAGCGCACTTGCCTGGAAAAATTGTAATGGTCAGGGATTATCGAGTACAGAATAAAAAAGGGTGGGCCTTAGCAACTGTGGTTAAGCGTATTGGTGGAGCAGTTTATATTTGTAGGACAAATGAAGGCCATGTCTGGAAAAGGCATGTCAACCAGATAATAAGTACTGAAATAGATCCTGTCTCTTTTAACCGAGCATACCCTAATCTTAGTATTAATGTAGATAAATCTAGTACAACAATTGTAAATAGCTGTAATAAAAACATTGTAGAGAATAGTGTAAGTCCTCAGGCTAGTGCTCCAGACTCACCAAATGAAGTCGCGAGCGACACTACGGATGGTTGTAATGTAGACATAAGTAGTTCTAAGGAATACACTCACAAGGAACTATTGGAAATCATAGGTTTACCCCATGATTATTGTAAGTCAAAGCCAATTCGCCCTAAGCGAAATATTAAACCACCCCTAAGGTATGGTCATGACTAGAATTTTATGTAACTGAAATACTTTCAAATTTAAAGGGAGAGATGTGACATGTATGTGAATGTCAGTTGTCATATGTACGAGCATGCGCCCTCCAGCGCAGCGTCGACGCATTGTCACAGCTCGACCATCGCCACTTGCTACCTAGCTGACGGTAAGTCAACATCGTCATTATTATTAAGTTGTTATTATATGTTAATAAATAGTTAGTTATTAAACCAGTGTTATTAATCCTTGCACAAACACACTTACAGATCTATCCTTTCTTGAATTTTACTATCTTCTTTCTTTTCATCAAAATTTTTCTTATATATCGATCAGCGTTTTGTCTCAGTCTTTTGTTTACTTCCTTTAAAAGCTCTTGGTGATCTACAGTTGGATTTTCCCAATACCTGTCTGGTTGTATTTGCTTCATTATTAATATAGGTGCACATTTGGTGACATTATTTGGCATATTGTTTAGAACATTCTGTATATTTTCCACATTATTATCCCAGTCTCTTTGATTTTTACTGCATTTGCTTCTTAAATGTTTCATTAATTAATGTATGTGTCGCTCTGCTGGATTGCTCATTGGGTGTCTGATGCTTGTATAATTTATCTGTATACCTTATTAAAGTTTTCATTTTCCCATTTTCACGTATGAATTCTTTTATTTTCGCGATTACAACCCTTTTGTTCGTTCTATTGCACGGATACATTCTTACAAATTTAGAAAAACTGTCTACCATCACCAGCACATGCTTACTTCCATTCCACCTGGTTACCAGTTCACTTACAAAGTCAGTTGCTACCACTTTTAAACATTCTTTCGCCAAAATACTCTTACATACTCCTTGATTCACCCTTCACCCTATTTTTATGCTTTGACATCTGGCATACCTCAAAAATTCTCGTTACTTCCTTGCATATCACATAATCATTCAATCTATAAAAACATTCTCTAAATATTAGCCATACCTTTCTTGCTCCAATGTGTGCATATTCTCTATGTATGGTCTCAATCATTCGTTTAGCTAACATTTTTGTTATCACATACACTTCTTGCCCATCAATATCTTTCACATACATCCCATTTTTCATTTTCATCTTTTTTTTCTCCTGTCAAACATACTTGATCGTTTTTCACATTTTCTTCCAAAAATATTTTTAGCTTTCTCACTCTTTCATTTCCATTGTCACAATCCCTGGATAGTGTATCTGCCACAATATTTGTCTTTCCTGGTATATACTTAATGATAAAATCATATTTTTGTAACAATAGTGACCATTTGTGAATTCTATTGTTCATATATCTATTTTTGTACAAACTGGTTAGCGCAGTGATCTGTTTCGATAGTAAACTGATTTCCAAGTAAATAAAATCTTAATTTGGTTGTGCAGAGAATTATACTTGCCAACTCAAGTTCTGTTACGCTATATTTCTTTTTATGAGACTTAGTTGTTCGAGAAATGAAACAAATTGGTACTTCGATTTCCTCTCTTTCTTGTAGTAACACACCTGCTAGCTTTTGCGCTGAGGCATCTGTTCTCACAATGAACTATTTTGTATAGTCAGGCTGATATATTTTTAGATTCTTACAGAATTCCGAGAGTATTGTCTGGAATGCTTCTTCCCTTGCATAGTTCCAGTTCTATTTTATTCCCTTTTTAAGAAGTTCTAGCAACGGGTATAATTTTTCACTAAGGTTTGGTATGAGTCTCTTAAAATAATTTATCATTTCGATAAATCTCCTTAATGTTTTTAAATTAATTGGCCTTTTAAAATTTCTAATGGGTGCCACTCTTTCCGGATCCATTTCTACCCCTTCTTCTGTTAACTTATAACCCAGAAATATTACTTCCTTTTTGAAAAATTTGCATTTTTGAAGGTTTATCTTCAATCCAGCCTCGTCTAGTTCCTTCAGAACTATTTCCAGATGTTTTTGGTGGTCTTTTTCTTTGATGTACACTAATATGTCGTCAACGTAGTGTACAACAAATTCTTCGTATTGGTCTAATATGTGATGTAGTGCTTTGGTAAGTGCTGCACAAGCAGATTGGATCCCGTATGGCACTACTGCAAATCTATACACAACACCATCGATAGTGAATACTGTATAGTCTCGACTATCTACATGTAGTGGGATTAACCAAAAACTATGTTTTAAATCTATTTTTGAAAATACCTCATAATGTGTGATTCTCCCGAAAATCGTTTGCTGGGGCTTCGTACTGTGGTACAGAACATTTATGGCATCTAGACAGTCTTAACTCACCACTTGACTTTTTTACCACCAGAATCGGATTTATATATGGGATTTTGCTATTCTCTATTATTCCATGTTGTTTCATGACTGCTAATTCTTCTGCTACTTTTCTCCTATATTTATATGGAATGGGATATGACTTGGCTTTGAATTTTTCTAAATCTTTTACCTCTATCTTGTGTATGTAATTTTTGGCTACTCTCGTTTCATTTATTACTAAACCCTTATACTTTCTTATTATTTCCCCTACTTGCTTTTTATATTTTTCATTACAGTCTATCTGCTCTTCATTTATTATTTCACACCTATACTCTTCTATTTCTTCACATATTATATTATTTATACTTTTTTCTTGACCTTCTTTGTCAACCTTCTTGCTCGCTTCTTCACGTATTCTCCCTATTTTAATTTCTGAGTTGCCCACCGTTACACACTTGTTAAGATAATCTATTATTACTTTATGTTTTTCCATTTCGTCTGCTCCCATTATCATATCGTAGTCCATATTAGCCATGATTAATAATTGTAGTTCTAAGTTCTGCCCATCTATTTATATTTCCATTGATACAGTTTCATATACTTCCCCAATCTTCTTTCCTTTAGCATTGCTTAACGTTATTTTTGGTATTTTTATTCTTCCTATACCTCCATTTTTGAGGTTTTCCAGTACCTTTTCATATACGATGGAGGCTTCCGATCATGTATCTAACATTATTTCTATTTCTTTATTATATATTTTGACCTTTATAAAAATTAAACCTATTGATTCCTCATTATCTTCCGCCTCTTCATCATTTTTGAATGTTTCACTTGGATGTCATTGTCGTCATAGGGCTTGTGCTTGTCTAAAAAGTTTGAATGGACGATGGCATGCTCGACAGTCCTGCTTGGACTTCTTGCCTTTGCCTCGTTAACTTTTCCACTCGAGTACATTGCGTTATACGTGTCATTTTGGCTTTCCTCCTTGTGTATGGCTCTTTCCCTTTCTTTGAGTTCAAGATTTAATTCCCTTATGTTATTTTGCCTCATTTGTTGACCATTTTCACGCACCTCCTTGCGTCTGCGATTGTGCATTCATTCCCCATGCGTTCTCTATTAAAAGTATTATTGTTGAAATTTCCACCCCTGTTATATGGGTAGTTGTTTGTATTATTGTCCCCTGGATTGTTTTCTTGACGATACCCATTATCTCCATTGTAATTCCCCCGTATCCATTCTTATAGCTATTCCCTTGATTGTGGTATCAATTATTATTATTGTTATTTTGCCTGTTGTTTTCTGTGTTTCTCGTATATCCTCCCCTTTGTTCATTTCGTGGGTCGTTATACAGTCCGTATTGTAGTCCATTAAATCTGTTCTCCCCATTTGTGTTTTGTCTGTAATTTTGTCGTTTTTCCTCATAACTACGTCTCCTATTATCACCCTTTTCCTTATTTTCCTCTCGAGTGGTTCGCTGTATCCTTTGTAAATAGTTAATCATTTGGTCAAGCGTTCTTATGTTTTGGATTCCGATCGTCTCTGATATTTCATTTCTGAAATGTCTTGCTATGTACACAATAATTTCCTCCTCTCTCATTCTTGGAGTTAGATGCTGTGCCATGTCATATATATGTAAAGCATAGCTCGAGAATTCCCTGGGATCGTTCGGGTTGTGTCTTCCAAAGTTTAATTTTTCTCTGACCAACGTTTTTATGTAAAATCGTGCGAGAAATATCGGGTTTTTGGTTCGTGTGTCAAATTGTTGTTCTTATGACAGGCTTTTATAGCTCCGTTTTACACAGCTGAGCTTTATACGGCTGATTTTGACACCGCTGGGCTTTATACGGCTGAATTGTATCGAGCCCCACGTTTAGGCGACAATTGTAATGGGTCTCATACCGCTACTTATTTAAATTTTGTAATATGTATATTTTTATATAGTTATGTATATAGATTTTTAAATCCCGACGATTGGGTGTCAATTGCAATGAATTTCTAATGGTGTTTATAAATTGTTTAATATTTGTATTCGTTTTATATTGTATATAGTTAGTTTTAGATCACCCTGTATATTATTATTAGATTAAGAATTTATTTTAAAATGTGAATATGTTTATTTTTGACTTCAAGTTTATTTTATATGTATAGTATTTTAATTTGATGAAACAACAATACCTACAGGTTATACCTAATGCCCATGCATAATTTATGTAAATTTTATGTTAAATCTTGTAATAAAGTGGTAATAAATGAATAAATGATTTTTGTGTTCCTGTTTGTTTGAAATCAGATGTGTCTGTACATTGTTGGTGGTCTACTCTTTACCTATGTTAAATAGTAATAACACAGATATATATATATATATATATATATATATATATATATATATATATATATATATATATATATATATATATATATAAATAATATACTTGCCCTTTAATTAAACTTCCTCGCCTGCTTAGCTTCTGACTCCAGTCTCAGTTAGTCGGTTCTAATTTAGTGATATGCCATTAATTCTTATAAATTATATAAATATGCCCCCAAAAGAAAATACGTCAGGAATCTTTAAAATGTAACAAATATTTTTATTTAAATTAGATAGGGAATTCTAGAATTTTTTTTCCTAATGGATCCTCTACTTTTTAAAATTACTAACAAATTTTATTTTATTCGGTGACAGGTTTTTTATTGTTTTCATTGTTAACCAAAATGGCTTAAATTTATTTTTCTGTTTCGAGTTTGATACACTATGATTTTGCTTGTGAAACACTATGGGAATTTGGTTTAAATTCAAGTTACATTTATGAAACCTGCTTTTACCATATAAACATTTATTTCCCAATAAAAGATGGATCGTTTGCCTAGATTAATACTTAGAGAAAATTTGTTATAATTGTGATTTATAATAGTAATGTGAATTTTGGTGTAACTTAGCGGCTGACGATTGGTGATACAGGTAATGATTTGCTGTATATTACCCGTATATTCATTCCTCGTCGTGATTTTCTAGTCTGAACATCTACTGGATTTCTTGTTTACTTGTTGGACATATTGGGCACTGTTTACGCACAAAAATTCACTTAAAATTTCACAATTTATCTGGAAGGTAAAAATGACGCTCTCTCCTCGGAGTTCATCAAACAACGACAACCTCTTCTTCGAACGGAAAACGGATATTGTCGAAAAATAAAATCTCGAACCCTATTTCCTCTTTCTGTATCAGTCATAGCAAGTTGTCTGGAAATTATTTTCAACATTTCATTCTTCTCGTCTTTTGTCCTGAGCTGCATATCCATCGACAACCAGTATGACAGAAAATTATCGTTAATTCTCTTGACAGGTAACCAGGTAAGTCTAATTTATAGATACCTGCCAAATTCAAATCCTTCACTCTAATGACATTTACAAAAAGAAAAATTCCTAACTCCAGATATGACATTTGATAACCTAACTTATTTTAAATACATAAACAATGATTTCTAACATAACTAAAAACACTTTTAAATGTTCAATCTTGGTTTGGAAGTCTTTTTAAAAACCACTGTTTAGGAGTGTTCATTTTACTTCTTATTAATAGACAGTGTTTTTTCAATACATTTTATTTTTAAATGATGTAAGTAATCTTGGGACAGTATTTCTTTGGTTTAAACTTAACCTGTTTTAAAATTAAAGCTATACTTTAGGTATGTAGCTTAATTACACATTTTAAAAAGACCTGACGATCGTTTCACTAACCAAGTTAGCGTCATCAGAGGATGAAAAATTTTAGAATTTTTCATCCTCTGATGACAGACATATGTCTGGTGATAATGTGTTGTTATTTTTGGTTTTCACGTGTCAAGTCTGGTGTAATATGAATGATTTGTATTGGCTTGGTTTTGGATATTTATTGTCATGAAATACAATTTACAAAAAGAGTACATACACATTTCGTGCAAACTGTAAGTATTGTTTGATATTTTTATCATAGCAATATATATATATATATATATATATATATATATATATATATATATATATATATATATATATATATATATATATATATATATATATATATATATATATATATATATATATATATATATTAAATGGCAGGTTTGGGGACAGTTTCACATAGCTATCGTACTTTATAGGGACACTTGGTGTTTACGGAGACTGTCCCTATAAGATTATATGCCTTTCTTGGGGACAGTCCTCACAAGGTTTTTATGTCTTTTGTGTATTACGAGGACAATTGACGGATTTTAAAATGAGGTATTTTCTTTTTAATATTTCTACACTAAAATATGTTTACAAATTAACTTTCCTATATTATGGTGTTACCTTAATAGTTATAATTTCGCTTTCATCCAAGACAATATTGTAGAATAAATTTCTCAAGTACATTAGCAAATAAAAAATACAGGCGTTAAACACGTGGTGACCTGAGTTCTATAGGCTCTACTAGGTTAGGAGTGGAACCTGTAATGGGCACTTATAAGTACACATGGAGAACCCAAATCACCATAACACATCTCTTTAAATACCTGACGATCATTTCACTAACAAAGTTAGCATCATTAGAGGATGAAAACTTCTTTTCGTACTCTGATGACGCTAACTTTGTTAGTGAAACGATCTTCAGGTCTTTAAAAATATGTGTTGCGGTGATTTGGGTTCTTCAAATGTGCTTATTAGGCTCTAACATGTTAAATTCCTAATAAGATTACATAGGAAACTTAGCTATGTTATTTTATATTTATATGTATCTTAGTATTTCTTAATACTCGTGATTCACTGTTGCGTATTTTTTATGCATCAAATTGTATGGCGTTTTATAAGTTCGTTTATGTAGTATAATCGAAATATCTCAACAGCTGGTGTTATTGGTATGATCATTTATTAAATGTCTTATAGTCATTCAAGTTAGCTGATATATTATTATTTGTTTGTAATTGGTTAATATGCCAATCATAGATAAATCTATTATGCACATACTTTAAAAGGTTTAAATTTATTTGCAACTTACAAATTGTAATTATATTTAATAAAAGTAACAAAAAATGTAAAATGAAAGAATATAAACGCTACATTATATATATATATATATATATATATATATATATATATATATATATATATATATATATATATATATATATATATATAGTTGTAGCTCAGGTGGAAATACAGCAAGCACTAGGTGAAGACTTGAACATCTGATGAACACTAATAGGTTCACTTTGTAGATTCCAATTCACCACAACATCTATTTCCGACCTGACAATGGTTTCAGTAACAAAGATCAGAGTGATTAACAAACTAACCGATTAGTTGATTCATCCCTGCGATGACGCTAACTTTGTTAGCGCAACGATTTTAGGTGAGAAAATATATTGTGGTGAATTGGGTTCCCCAAAGTGTACTTATTCATAAATCTGTTATTATCTTATTACCTGACCTGACCTGAAGATCGTTTCGAACAAAGTTTGCGTCATCAGAGCGATTAATAAACTATCCATCCCTCTGATGCCGCTAACTCTGTTAGCGAAACGATCGTCAGGTCAGAAAAATATGTTGTGGTGAATTGGGGCCTCCTAAGTGTTGTTATTCATCAAGCAATTATTATCCTATTATATTAAGTAACTAACGCCGCTTGCTGGACACTAACTATATATAAATGCTGGGTATCCAAGAAAAAAGTCTAGTGAATCGATCTCTTAAAAAATATTTAAAAAGTAAAAAATTTTCTTTGAAGGTGATTATTCATTGAAAGTATAAACATGCTACTTCCGATTAAGCCAAAAGTTACTATTTCATTTTCTTAATAGAATATTCTATATAATATTATCTACTGCTTTCTTAAATTTTACATATTGAGATTTCAAGCTCATCTTCTTTTATATTTGACATTTCTAAAAATGACAATTCTAAAAGCAAATTTTTCATAATTGCTAAGAGACGAAGTCAACTTTTTAACAGTCTATATCTTGACTAATTAAGGACTTTATAAACAACCAAATCTACACAGTTGGTTAAACTATATTGATTTTGATAAAAAGGTAATGAGAAGTTTTAAGATTTTTTTTTGACTCTTCATCAGGTAAAAAGGCTAACCTGAATTATTTCCATAAGCTGGCCCTTATGTGTTATTCCTGATTACCCACTCATTAAAGATACTGCCATTGATATACAACTTTCTGTCTAGCTGATATTTGCTATCAATTCATTATTCACTATAACAATAGGTATATGTAATGCATTTTTAGATTTTACCAAACATTTTAGGAGATTTGTAGGATACAAAAATGATTAAAATTGGCGGTTTTTAAGTCATTGAAGTTTTAAAGGCATTTTCAGCAAATGGAGTGATTTGTTTAAGAAAATCTTATGGCCACTGAAAAGAAAATAAATCTAATAAATAATTGTGTTGCATAAAGTAATTTTTAGATTATATAGAAGCATAAAATGTTAATTATTGCATTAATATTACCGGGTGAAATCTATTAGCTAAAACTAAAAAAATATCATAATATAACCTTAAGGTAAGTGGTCTTATTATTGGCGTTGATTTAAGTTTTACTTTAAGGGTTGGGCCAGTTATATGCCTTTTTGTTGAAATAAATACCACAGGATATATGGTTTATTATTTCAGTTAGTGTAAAAAAGTAAACACTTTACTGCATTGCCACGTGGAACTTAAACTTAATATACCTACATTTACGAAAACACAATAATTGTCAAATTTAAAATTAAGTGTCCAGGAAAACTGTGACAGATGTAAAATAAGAAATGCATACATTTTAAAGACAACTGGTATTTGATCATCTTAAAAGGCAACTCTACATTACTATATTTTATTAAATAATTCCAACAAAACTTAAGTATAGACAATATGTAGGTAATATGAAATTATTCACCGGTGTCTTACTTTTTAAACCAATTTTTTAAGTAATGAATTTTTCATTTATAGTGTTACAAAGCACTTCAATAGATGTAGGTGCAGTGTTGCCACATCTCCAGAACTTCCCCAACATCTGGGAATTTTTGCACAATCTGGCAACACCGCCTCCCCCTGGGGGTGCCTGGGGTGACCCCCTCAGGCGAAGTCTCAACCCTCTAGGACCAGAAATACCGAAGTTACCAACTTGTACCCCGTCTGAACGGATAACTGAGGTCTGCACATTCCGAACACCCTGTATATACACCCTGTACGCGCAAAGAACCCTTACACCCTGTATACGCAGAGAGATCTTATATTACGAGAAACACCTCTTGTGTAACAAAGGAGTGATGACCACATTTGGATCATCCTGTATATACATCCCCCTGTATACACACGGGACCGATCTGTATTCACAGAACCTTCTAGTAAAAGAAGGTCCTGGAAAATTCTGGAATGGAACGCTCCAGAAAGTGGTGGAAGGTACAGCGAGTATATAAAGACGAAAGCAAGCCAGGACAGTTCAGTTCAGTAAGAGAATGTTGGAGTGACTAGAAGAAGCAGTAACTAGTGTGAAGTAGAGACCGTAGTTTCAGTATAGTGACTTGTGTGCAGATTAGTAACCAGTGTAAGGCCAGATAAACTAAGTGTTTTGTGAGATAGACGTTCTAGATCTTTATTGTATCCATATTTAGACAGTAAATTAAGTGTTTTGTGAGAGAGACATTTTAGAACATTTATTGTATCCATATTTAGATAGTAAATAAAGTAATTTTGTTAAAATTTAAAGTCTCACTTATCCAGAACCCGGAGAAAACGCAACAATTTGGTGTCAGAAGTGTGGGATAAGTGAGTGAAGAAGTGAACAACTAAGCTAGCTGTAAATGGTAAACACCAGATCGACTGACTACGACGAGATGGCTGAAATCAAAGAGTTGATGGATTTACTGAAAAGGCAACGCGAAGAAGACGAACAACGGCGAGAAGAAGATAAAGAAGACATCAAGAGGCAACGCGAAGAAGACGAACAACGGCGACAAGAAGATAAAGAAGACCTCAAGAGGCAACACGAAGAAGACGAGAGAAGACGGCAAGAGGAGGAACAGAGGCGACAAGAAGATAAAGAAGAGCTTCGAAGTATGTTCCACAATATGAGAGTCGATGTAAAAGAAGAAATTGAACAGATCAACGAACAAATAGAAAATGTGGATAAGAAAGTAGAAAATGTGGACAAGAAAGTAGAAAATGTAACAGAGGATTTGAATAAACGATGGGAAGAAGTGGAAGGGTTGAAAGACCAAATGAAGATAATTATGAAAGGCACAGAAATCAGACATAGAGAACTGACAGAACAGGTGATGGGCCAGACTGATAGAACTCAACCAAGAGGAGTTACTGGAATGTCCCCAGTTCAAAATCGTCCGGAAGAAGATATGCCAGTCGTGCAGCAGCATCATGGAACCTTGAAGCCGCCGACTTTTGACGGAGAAACATCGTGGCCCATGTACAGGAGGCAGTTTGAGGCGGCAGCTCTCAGCAATGGGTGGAGCGAACAACAGGCAGCAACTGCTCTAATTCTCTCGCTTCGAGGTAAAGCCCTAGAAATCCTCCAGAACATCCCGGAGTCGAAACAGCAAAACTACTTAACAGTGATACAGGCCCTAGATTTGAGATATGGCAACAAGTACATGAGCCAGGTCTACCAGACACAACTAAAGACAAGAGTCCAGGAGCCAAATGAGACTCTGCAAGAATTTAGTGCCGAAGTGGAGAAACTTGTGCGACTGGCATATCCCCAAGCCCCAGAAGAATTTGTCAACCAGATCACCGTCCAGACCTTCATCGATGGGGTACTTTACAATGAAATGCAACAAGCTTTAAGGCTCGGAAGGTTAAAAACACTTACAGACTGCGTAATTTATGGCTTGGAATTTGAAGCAGCGAAGAATGCATCTCAACCTCGCCGCAACTGGCTGCGTGAAGTGAAGGAGATAGAGGACCATGCAGACAAGACAGAGGAACTAAGTCGAGAAATCAAGTTGATGAAGGAAGCCATAAGCAAGCTCACTGTACCGGTTGGGGCACGTAGGACGAAAGCAGATTGGTCAGACATAGAATGCTACAAGTGTGGTAGAAAAGGGCACATAAGTAGGCAGTGCTCACAAACCCAACAGGTGGCTCGCCGAAGACAAGAATATACCAACAGTGAGCGCCGTCGGGGAAACGACCTGACGCCAGTGTAAGGGGGCGGCAGCTGGCGTGCGAGTCCCAAGGCCCCAAAGTCAAGGTCTCCACTATCCGACGCTACCGCGAGAGCCTCGTTATACCTGGCAGCATAGACGGAAGACAATGCAGTTTCACAATCGATACTGGTGCCACTAGATCCGTTGTACGTCCAGACATGTTACCAAACAGGTCGGCACTCATTACCAACAAACAGCCTGTGTTGGAGACGGCAAAAGGAGGTAGGATACCCGTGCATGGAGAGGCCACTGTTTACATTAGGCTGGGCAGTACTGAGCTACAGGTAAGGGCTGTCTTCGCAGAAATCGTCGACGAATTTATTCTGGGCCTGGATTTAATGGAAGAGTTCGATGTCCTATCAGTAGACTTCCAGAATAAGATCTTGAAAATCGGTAACGAAGAGTTGTATTTATCTCCAACAGCAGGCGAAGCTAATCCCAGGGTGAGACTTATTGTCGACGAGGATACACGGATTCCTGGTAACAGTGAGAAGATTGTCAGAGCCAGACTAGAGAAGAAACTTGATTGTGTGTCTGCTCTCATAGCGGAGCCCCTAAAAGATAGACGTGATGGTGCCCTCGTCGCACGATGCTTAGTAGACCCGAAGAAGACAATACCCATAAGAGTGGCTAACGTGCAAACTAACAGGGTCACATTGAAGAAAGGTGAGGTTATCGCCACTTGCGAGCCCATTGACCGAGTGACGTTGTCAAAAAACGTGACACCCACTGCATTAGATAGAAGACTGCCAGTAGAAATAGTAGAGCGGTTCAAGAATTCATGGGGCCAATTGAACAACATGGAGATGGAAATGGCCCTGAAATTCATATTGGAGGAGGCTGATATTTTCGCTCAAGATAAAATCACAGGTCGTACGAGTCTGGTGCAACACAGAATTAATACTGGCGACGCAAGACCAATTAGACAGCCGCCGAGAAGACTGCCTTTTGCCAAGCAATCAGAAATCAAGGCAATGGTTAACGAAATGCTGGAAGATGGTGTGATCGAGGAGTCTAATAGTCCTTGGTCGTCCCCAGTAGTTTTGGTCACCAAGAAAGACGGCACTATGAGATTTTGCGTGGACTATAGGAAGCTGAATGACGTCACCAAGAAAGACAGTTATCCCCTGCCCCGGATCGACGACACTTTGAACACTTTGGCCGGATCAAAGTGGTTCTCTACATTAGACCTGAAAAGTGGCTACTGGCAAGTAGAACTCCATAAAGACGATAAGGAGAAGACTGCTTTTTCAACCGGGAATGGGTTGTACCAATTCAAGGTCATGCCATTCGGCTTATGTAATGCTCCTGCCACCTTCGAGCGACTAATGGAGTTAGTGCTGAGAGGACTGACATGGGAAACATGCCTGGTGTATCTCGACGATGTCATGGTGATTGGAAGGACTTTCGAGGAACACCTGGCGAATCTGAAGCAAGTTTTCCCCAGGCTGAGAGGTGCCAATCTGCAACTCAATCCCAAGAAATGCGTCCTCTTCCAGAAGAAAGTGAGTTTCCTCGGACATGTCGTTTCTGAGAAAGGGATAGAAACTGATCCAGAGAAAATAAAGGCAGTAACAGACTAGCCTGTGCCGAGGAACAAACATGAGGTCAGAAGTTTTCTGGGACTTTGCAGCTACTACCGACGCTTTGTGAAGTACTTCAGCAGCATTGCGAAACCTCTGCATAGCCTGACTGAAAATAAGGCCGAGTTCATCTGGTTACCAGATTGCCAAGAGTCTTTTAGAGAACTCAAACATCGTCTTCTCACTGCTCCTATACTGGCTTATTCTCAGGACGAAGGACTATTCATACTGGACACCGATGCTTCCCAGTATGGCATTGGGGCAGTACTCTCGCAGCTCCAAGCCGGAGAAGAAGTTGTGATAGGCTACTTCAGCAAAACGTTCAGAAAAGCAGAAAGAAATTACTGTGTAACCCGGAAAGAACTGCTGGCAGTTGTAAGATCCATCGAACATTTCCACAGCTTCCTGTACGGAAGAACATTCCGCGTGAGGTCAGATCACTCTGCTCTGCAATGGCTTCTGAACTTTAGAAATCCCGAAGGACAGATAGCACGATGGATAGAGAAACTGCAGAGCTACGACTTCCGGATTGAACATCGAAGAGGAAGAAGTCACGCCAATGCAGACAGCCTGTCAAGAAGACCATGTTCAGTGCATGAATGCAAATTTTGCGAGCGACAAGAGAACAAAGAGATCGACAAAGTAACTCATCAGATCAAACAACTGGTGACGGAACAGGAGAATAATACCGATCCAGACGTAAAACTTGAATACATCAGAGATGCACAGAAGACAGATCCAGACCTGAAAAATATTAGAGAATGGCTAGAAAAAGGGAAAAGACCTGAGTGGCACGATGTGTCCCGGTTTGGGGCGGAGGTTAAAGGCTACTGGCTACAATGGGACTCCTTGTGTCTGAAGAATGACTTGATCACTCGAAAATGGGAAACTGCCGATGGTAGAGACTGTATATACCAGAGCGTTGTGCCAAGTGAGTGCATAGACAGTGTTCTTCATGAGTTACACAATAGTAGGAGTGGAGGCCACTTTGGGGTCAACAGGACTCTCGCCAGAGTCAGAGACCGCTTCTATTGGATAAATTGCCGAAGAAGCGTGGAAGAATGGTGCAAAAGGTGTGACCAGTGTGCTTCAAAGAAAGGGCCAAAGACCCGATCCAGAGGAAAGATGATGCAGTACATCTCAGGTACACCGTGGGAGAGAGTTGCCGTAGACATCGCAGGACCTTTTCCAATCACAGAGTCTGGGAACAGATACATAATGGTGGCGATGGACTACTTCTCGAAATGGCCTGAAGTTGTGCCGATCCCCAACCAAGAGGCAACGACCGTAGCAAAAGCCCTGATGGAAAATGTAATATCACGGCATGGCGTACCCTTGGAGATTCACACCGACCAGGGCCGGAATTTCGAATCAGAAGTCTGGAAGAGCCTAATGGACTTGCTAGGCATAAAGAAAACACGAACAACGCCACTCCACCCTCAATCAGACGGCATGGTAGAACGGCATAACAGGACCATCAATCAGTATCTTGCTATGTTTGTAGACGAGAATCAGAGAACCTGGGACAAGCTGATACCTCTGTTCCTCCTAGCTTACAGAAGCTCTCAGCATGAATCTACCGGCTACACTCCATCCATGATGTTGACCGGCAGAGAGATGCGGTTACCAATCGACATGACAAGACCACCACCGAACGAGGACATAGCGGACCTAGCTACGTTACCTGAGTATGTCGCCGACCTAGAAGGAAAACTGCGCACTATACACAGATGTGTCAGAGATAGGCTCCTCTTAAGCAGCGACCGGATGAAGATGCGCTTGGATCGCAGAGCAACACCCCATACATTTAAGAAAGGTGATGCAGTGTGGCTATACCAACCAACAAGGAGAAAGGGCCTTAGTCCCAAACTTCAGAAACCATGGGAAGGGCCATACTTGGTGACTAAGAAAATTAACGACCTAGTCTACAGAATCCAGATGTCTCCAAGAACTAAACCCAAAGTTGTTCACATAGAGAGGTTGAGTCCCTATCGGGGCAACGAACCCCCAAGTTGGCGGCCGGCAAATACTGTTCGGGACGAACAGTCTTAAGGAGGGGGGCAGTGTTACAAAGCACTTCAATAGATGTAGGTGCGGTGTTGCCACATCTCCAGAACTTCCCCAACATCTGGGAATTTTTGCACAATCTGGGAACACCACCTCCCCACCCCCCTGGGGGTGCCTGGGGTGACCCCCCTCAGGCGAAGTCTCAACCCTCTAGGACCAGAAATAACGTCGGAACGGATAACTGAGGTCTGCACATTCCGAACACCCTGTATATACACCCTGTACGCGCAGAGAACCCTTACACCCTGCATACGCAGAGAGATCTTATATTACGAGAAACACCTCTTGTGTAACATAGGAGTGATGACCACATTTGGATCATCCTGTATATACATCCCCCTGTATACACACGGGACCGATCTGTATTCACAGAACCTTCTAGTAAAAGAAGGTCCTGGAAAATTCTGGAATGGAACGCTCCAGAAAGTGGTGGAAGGTACGGCGAGTATATAAAGACGAAAGCAAGCCAGGACAGTTCAGTTCAGTAAGAGAATGTTGGAGTGACTAGAAGAAGCAGTAACTAGTGTGAAGTAGAGACCGTAGTTTCAGTATAGTGACTTGTGTGCAGATTACTGTAAGGCCAGATAAACTAAGTGTTTTGTGAGAGAGACGTTCTAGATCTTTATTGTATCCATATTTAGACAGTAAATTAAGTGTTTTGTGAGAGAGACATTCTAGAACATTTATTGTATCCATATTTAGATAGTAAATAAAGTAATTTTGTTAAAATTTAAAGTCTCACTTATCCAGAACCCGGAGAAAACGCAACAATAGTTTAGTTCTTATTTGATTATAGTCAATCCTTCAATTGTAACCTATTATTCATTAAGGTGTTGAATATAGTTTTGCAGGCTATTTGTGTTCAACATATTTACAGAAAATTATAGATTTATTTTGTGTTGCAAAAGAGTAAACCGACGTTAGGTCCTCTAACCACTAAAAATCACAGTTCCTAATAATTTTGCTTTGTTGCATATCCTAAATAGCACAATTAAATATAAACAGGAAAATCTCTTTGGGATTTTTTTATATTGAAACTGAGTGTCATTGTCTAATTAAATGATTCAGATAAGAACGAGATTTTGGATTTTTGTTTGTTGCATACTCTGAACAATGACTATTTGGTAAGGAGATGCCACCGTCGAGCTAAATTACAAAATTGTGACTTTTCAATATTAATTTTGGTTATTTAGTGTAGGGCAATAAACAGACTACAGGAACAACTTAATGGTACCACCCCAGGATCATCTGAACTTATTATGTGAAAACCGTTCTGATTGGTCTACGCTTTGCCCAATAATAGGCCAATAAAAATCACCCTGCTTATTAAACTGGTCCTTTTTTAAAGCTGGTTGAAGAAGATTCAACGTGTTTTTAGTTATAGATTTATAATGCAAAGAAGTTACCGATATCATAAACCTGAAGTAATAAATCCTTCTTTAAAAGTGCCCCTGTCAAGAATATTTTTTAAGCAATTCAATTAAATATAAACTTCTACCCAGAGACAAATATTTTTAGCCCCCAAAACGGTGCACTCACTGATTAAATCTGTAAAAATTTGTACACGGTATACTTTTATACATTTTTATACGTCCCCGAAAAGCGGAAAATACGTAAATACATACATACATATATATATATATATATATATATATATATATATATATATATATATATATATATATATATATATATATATATATATATATACATCCAGCAGTTATATTGCATCCTTTCAAAATGCAGTAATTCTACATCATCCAGAAACAACAGCTTTATTTAATATCTGGCTGCGTATATTGAATCTCCTGTAAATTTTATGAAGCTCCATATACTTTTTGTGACTATCTTCACAAAAGAAATATACAGTTCATACATATTTAGGTTCTTTTACTTCCTTTTAAATCACCAATTATATTGAATCCATGTGCATATATTCTTTTACATATTTATTACTATTTTACGTCCACATGTGTATATTTCTTTCTCATTTATATCTATTTTACGTCCAACAGTGTGGCCAAGATGTCACAAGATTCGAATAAAAATCTCATGGACAAATATTACCTACATTGTTCATTTCTGTAAACAGAGCTAATGACACATAAAACAAAACAAAATTAGTGCTGACTGAGAGTAAAGTTTACCTGTATACACTTGAAATTTATGTTTCTGTTGTCAAACCGAATAAAATAATGCAATTCATTTAACCTTTTATTACAAATGCGTTTTTGGTTCTATTTTAATTTAAGAGTGGGACATTTTTCAACTTCAGTTTTGTATCCTAACAGAATGTGTAATTGATTTTTGACATCAATTGAAAAAATATTTAGTTTTTTTTAAATATTATTGGCTGCGGCATCTCAGGCCATTAGCACATTCTTTCCCATCATTCAATATATTTTTAAATTTTCCAGACAGAGTCAACTTGGCTCGCCCGGGAATCAAACCCGGGACCTCTCGCTTAGCAGGCTGGCACCTAGCCACCTGCGCCACGAGGGCGTCTATATTTAGTTATTGAAAAACTTCAATTAAATGGTTTCTCAACGAAATATAGTTGCTGTGTATAGTAATTATTACTATGAGTTTAGTCATACTGGGCAAGTCTCTAATATGTGATGGAAAAGTATATAAACACCGAATTACTTCTCTCTTTAGCCCAATTAGATGAGGATCGCAGACTCATAAAGGGTTCTGTCTCTGTGGATCTCCAAAAAATCTTAGACTGGGGAAGTAGAAATCTTGTACAATTCAACTCCACCAAATCTCAGCCTTGCTTTCTATCTCATAAGAGATACACAGCCCTAGACCCATCACAATGAACAACCAAGTTATTCAAAGTAATGTGTCCTTTTCACTTGTTGGCATTTCTGTGGATCGAAATCTCAATTGGCACCAACATGATCAATTGCAGAAGCGGCTGCTAAGAAATTAGGTTTCCTCTTCCGGGCTCGCAAATACTTTTCACCAGCCAATCTCTATACCTTATATACTTCACAAATAAGGCCAAACCTCGGATACTGCTCCCACATCGGGGGTGCCGCTGCCGCTTCTACACTCGCTATCCTGGACTCCATTCAGAAGAGAGCTATACGTCTCATCGGTGACCCTACCTTCACCTGCCCACAGACGTGCTCTCTCTCTTTTATATATATATATATATATATATATATATATATATATATATATATATATATATATATCTGCACGGGCACTGCTCAGAGGAGCTTTCTTCCATAGTTCCTCCACCTGCTGCCCCCAACAGATCTCTCAGGGGAACAGAGCTAATGCACCCTTTTACTGTCCAGGTCACCAGGCATAGAACATCTTGTTATGCCCGTTCTTTTGTCCCGAGGACTTCCAAGTTGTAGAATTCCTTTCCGGCACATGTTTTTTCCATCTCCTCCGAACTTCCAAACCTTCAAGTCCAAAATTAACAAGTTGCCTCTTCCATCTTTGTCGACACCCACGGTACGACAGTATTTAGGCTGTAAGCCCTCGTGGTGTGTTGTTGAAATATAAAATGTATAGATACTTTGGGAACATGTTCTACAGTTACTACGAATTGCATACCACTACAAAATGTCAGTTAACGAGTAAAACGTCTGTCATTTTCTACACTAGTAAGCGCAAGAGATAGTGCTTTTACTGAATATACAATTATTTTCCTTTTCAGTTAACCCAAAATTAATTGACTGCTAACAAAATATTAGACCATGTTAAACGATAAAAATATAGTTTTCCCACTCAAAAACATAAATGTTGCATAAATAAAAACGAAATAAATCATTAAGACAAGAAATAAAGTTAGCTTAGAATATTTAACCAAACAATATAAAGTGAATTCTCCGTCATTATTACTTACTTTAGTATAATCATTCTACTGCTACTACTACTACTACTATCAAGCACGGAATTCCTATAAAGGGGTGGGCACATCAGAAAGCCTATGCCATTTATCAACAATGTTTCTCCATGCACTTATGTCCTGATAAGCCATTTCTGCTTCTTCTACATTCGTACAGTTCCGCATACCCACTCCTCTATTACGTGAACTTCTGACCTCTTTCTTCTTTAATATATCGCCCACAACATCTAAGCTTTATTGGCTCTTCCAGCGGATCTCTCGCCATTTACATGCTCTCTGTAATTTCTACTTGTCATTATATCATGTGTCCAACCCATATAAGCACGCTGCTCTCACACTTACTTTCAATAGACTTTTCTACATATCATTAGCTAGGAACCCATTCATTTCTAACTCTTGTCTTCCCTTTGCTTACCCGTCACCTATCTCAGGGAGTCCATCGCAAAAGCATTCAATTTTGCTACATGCTTTGCCTGACACACTAAACTTTCAGGCATATATAGAAGAGTCGGTACCAGTACGGGGTTATAATATACAGCCACTCTGGCCCCTAGATAATGATTCACTGTTCGCTACAGTGGCTATAGCTCCCAGCACGCTCTGTCTGCATTTACCCTACTTTTTGTAACATCATCAATTCATCTGTTGTTTGAAAACAGTTTTCCTGAGTATCGAAATTCCTTTACTTTCTCTACTAGACTACCATTTAACATTATACTGCAATTACTCGTTCCACCCTCTTTATCAAATACCATAAATTTAATCTTTGCGTTCATACGTAGATTCATTTTATTTGTTATTTTCATCAGTCTTCTAACACCCACGGTGTTTTCCCTTCAGATTCACTAAGTAGTACTGCATCATCAGCGTATATTATCACTTTTATCTCAGATGAAACATTTATGTTTATGCTCTTTGTCTTGGAGCAAACTTCTCTTATTCATTTGCCCATGAATATATTTAATAACCATGGAGACAGTACACATCCTTGTTTGACACCTGAAAAAAGTCACTGAGCTAGTTGGCATACATGCTCTACTGCTATCATATAGCGATTTAGTACAATCAGGTACACCATATTCTTTCAAAATACCAAAGATTTTCTGTATATCTGCAGTATCATACGCTTTCTCCAAGTTTACAAACGTAGAAAAGACTTCCTTTCTCACATTTAAGCATTTATCTGCTAACTACTGAGTGAGATTAGTTGGTTACCTTCATGAATCCACACTGAACGTCCCAATTAGCTGTCTGACTTGTTCTATTAATATTCTTCCAAATAGCTTTTCCACAACATTTATCAAACTTATCGCTTGATAATTTTGCATTCACTCCTGCTTCCTCTACGTTTATACAAAGCCACCAAGATAGTGTCCATCCACCCCCTTGTCACATGACCCAGCTTTGTACACACGTTAAACAGCTTACATAGCCACACAGTCAAATTCGAGCATCCATGCTTTAACATTTCTCCATGGATTTTATCAACACCCGCTGCTTTTTCGTTATTTCGTTTCTTCCTCGCTATTTCAGCCTTATGCGCTTCTACAGTATAATATTCTGTCTGACTTGCAATCGGCAGTGGGTTCTCATAGTTCTTATTGCTTCCATATAGTTTCTTGAAATACTCTTTTCAGTATTCTCTCATATCTTCCTTGTCCCATACCCTGTCCCCATTGTGTGTTTACACCCCAATATCATATTGTTTCATTCGGTTTGGCTTGCTTTTTTTATCTACTTCAAAACATCTTCTTGTTCTCTTCAAAGCCGTCCTGCATATTCTCAGCCTCTTTAATTTCCAGTTCTTGCTTATTTTCATTAAGCATTCGTTGGCACTCACTTCCCAATTTTCTGTGCTAAACCAGCAGCTTCTCTTTCTGTCACATATGTTTGGCATTCACCATTCTTTTATATGCTTCTTTTAGTGAATTTTCTTAAAAAAAATTCACTAATGAGGAGATCCCGACTTTTGAATTTTGAAAAAATTTCTTCAAATGAGCGCTAATTAGCCCCCCCAGAAAACATATCCGGGGTCAGTTTCAATTTATATATATATATATATATATATATATATATATATATATATATATATATATATATATATATATATATATATATATATATATATATATATATATATATATATATATATATATATATATATATATATATATATATATATATATATATATATATATATATATATATATATATTTATATATATATATATATGTATCACACCGATAACTCAAAAAATAATGGGCCGATTTTGTTCAAATTTGGTGAAAAAATTCCTTTTGTAAATGGCTTGGATAAGTTCGTTAGTCAGGAAAATCTGCCCAGGTTTTTCCGGAAAATTTTGTGTTTTCTTTCGAAAAAAATCTATATCTCCGGAATTAACAAAGTAAGGGCAACCAAATTTGGTACACAAGTTTACATCCTTATAGGTAAGCTACCTACCAAAATTTAGCTATGTAGGTCAAAAGACAAAAAAGTTATAGGCATTTAAAAAAAATTGGGGTTTTCCTCAAAACGTCAAAGTGGCGATTTAAAATGTCAAAATTGGCAACATTTAGGCAAATAACTTAAATCTAATACGGGCTATAGAAATAAGATGTCTCAAGAAGGATGTTTTACAAACCCTAAAGTCTTAGTTTCAACCGTCATTGTCCTTCATTTTACTAAAATATTTGCAGAAAATTCATTTCAAATAGACCCTTTCTCTGATGCTTGGCAGTAGCCTCGTAAAAAATTAATAAAGCTCAATATATCCGTTATTATATAAGATATGAAGAAAATTTGTATATATTAATTATAGGGTGTCTTGAGCTACATCTTAAAATAATATTTCTGCAATCACAGGTGGCCCATAAGTCTTTGGTGATACAAATTTCCTTTTTTTAATCAAACACGCCTTATGTTATTGCATTTTTGCATTTTCCATCGAAATATAATGCATGTTTGTAAGAAAATAAATTCTGGACGCAGCAAGTGCGTTATGGTAGCGAATTTTTTATCAAATGTTTCATATTTGAACAGCTCAATTTGCTATTAACCTATAAGGTTCACCAAGACTTGTTTTTTCGGGAACATTTTAAGTTAACTTTTGGAAATTTTTGTACATTTTCACACAATAGATTATTTTAATGGAACATGGCACATTGTTTTTACTATATAGGTTATACTGGTAACCAAATTTGATGCCTGCTTTCTTTAAAAAAAAAACACATATTTGTTATTAAAAGATTTTAATGAAAATTCACTACCATAACGCACTTGCTGCGTCCAGAATTTTTTTGTCATACACAACTTTCTTTACTTTTTAATTTCACCACGCATTCCTCTTAAACCATTCACACTACATCCTTCTCCTGCACATACATCCATAATCATCATATCTTTCAGGGTCGTCCATGTACTTTCCACATTGCATCCTTTGATGTATTTGGTCCATAATGCATGCAACTCAGTCGTTCTTTTTTCCAATACATAGGCATACTGTTTCCTTTTCTCAGGCGTTAAAACTACCTCAACTTTGATTCTTACTCGCTTTGTTTTCTCGCTCGCTTTATCCATCTATATCATAGTTATACCTAAGACACCACAAGAAAATGGTCGGACCCACGTTCATCACATTGCATAACTAGTACCTTTTACGAATGTGCGAAGTATATCATGATACACAATGTAGTCTATTATACTTTTTACATTTTTGCCATGTTTACATGTGGATATTTTTTTGTGTTTAAACAACGTATTCGATATGGACAGGCCCTTTTCAGACATATATTCATCAAACAGCATCTATTCTTATCAATTCTTGCATTTCCTGACGGCCCCGCTACTTGTTTATTTTCTCTGTACTCGTACCCACCCATTCATATTCCCGGCAACAAGTATTCTTTCAACTGGTTTACAAACGTCTAGTATTTCATTCATACATTTCCAAAACTTTTCACTCTCTCGCCGTTTGTGGTGCCATAGGAGGCAACCAAAAACACTCTACGTACACTCGTTTTCACCCACATATTATTCTTGGAAAAACACATTCATAATTTTTCACATATCTGACTGCCACAAGACTTTTCTTCAGCACCCCAACCGTATGTATATGTACTCACCCAATACGGCCTCACGGCGCTCCTTTCAGTTTTTATCCCTAATGCACAATATATACACTTTTGTGCATTCATCTCTTGCAAAATCTTATTTTCGTTATCTCTCTCACGATGTACATCCCAGGTCGCAATTTTCCAAGTAGTTGCCGGGTCATTGTCACATGATTAGCCTAGTCTATAGCTTCCGACGCCTATCATGGCTTTGGCTGTACGAGGCTTAAATAATGTAGAAGCGGGACGAGTCACTTGCACATTCGCACTACCGGCTCTCGCTGTCCATTGATGGATGTTGGGTAGTTTTAGCAGCCATGGTGCAAACAATAATTGTAACTCCAGGTCACTTCCAGGTTCGCCCGCGTTATTCCATATCAGCCAGTATCTCCGAGGGCAGAGACTGCCCGAAAGGCCACCACTGCATTGCCCGTCTGCGACGTTAGGGGACAATACCGATGCATGATGCACTTGCGGACTGCATAATAATTCGACATATATATTTTCATTTAAATGCAAACTGTATTCAATAACGCGCTTAACCAGTAACATTACAAACAATGCCAACATTCATTAACAGACGACACACAAACGTTACACAAGAAGCAGGTATTAGGTATTATACCTATATTTATTTACCGGTAATTGTACTCGTGGCAGACGCTAAGCCGACAAAAAGCATAAGCGCACTAGCGAACAAATTGTACGGGGAAGTAACTAAAGTGGTCAACAAAAAGTTAGGCAAAAGCAATTTTTAGCACAATTTTCAATTAGCTGTTACTCTTTTAAAAGTTGACTTTTTTAATGTGGTTTACACTTTGCAAAAGCACACTTGGTCTAGATTATGCAAAGTAACACATTCTTGTGGCAAAGTTAAAAAGTTTATATTATACAGGGTGTAAGATAAAGCAGTGAAAAAGTTTTATTTATATTTACTTTTCGTTGTCCGCCATTTTGTCTAACAAAATGTATCGTCTTCCATTATGGATAATAACTGAGCCAATATCAATATCTCTAGATGGTTTTGCCAGTTTTTTTATAAAGACCTCTTAGCATTTTATACAGGGCGAAACAAAGAAATTGTAAAAATCCTGGTTGCCATATTACAATTGGCTAGCAGATACTTGATTTCTTGTAAAGAAATATTAGCCAACTTCTCTTAACAAGTATCCACGACAATGTTATTCAAACAATTTTTGCATCCACTTTAGCAGAAATTACTAATTTTGATGGCTAACAACATAAACAATTGTTATATATATATATATATATATATATATATATATATATATATATATATATATATATATATATATATATATATATATATATATATATATATATATATATATATATATATATATATATTTCTCCCTCAGGGCTCGTCCGCGGCTTTGCCGCCCCGATTGGCCTATTGTGCATAATTTTTGTATTGAATTGTATTGAACCTTAGCCAGCCTGTATAACGTAAAAACCTCATTTAGACAAAACATCGTGTGATTATAAAAAAAACCTAAGTAAATAGCTTTCAAACCACGTTAGGCTCATCAAAATCCGTCAACGCGTTTCCAAATTACAGCGTTTTAATATAAATTTTTACAATTTATTTGTTTCGCACTGTATAAAATGCTAAAAGGTCTTAATCAAAAAACTGAAGAAGATGTCTAAAAATATTAATATTAAATTACTTATTATCCTTAATGGGAGACCATAAATTTTTTAAAACAAAATGGCGGACAACCAATATTTTGCAACTTTTACACGCCTTTAATTTACACCCCAGTATAGTATGAAATTTTTAACTTGTCCAAAAAATTGTGTTCTGCATAATCTGTAGGTCGCAGTGTAAACCACGTCAAAAATCAACTTTAAAAAAGGAACAGCTACTTGAAAATGTTGCTAAAAATTACTTTTACCGATCTTTTTGTTGACGTCTTTACTCGATTATTCTCTGTTCTTATAAATAAAGCAAATTATTTTTCATTTTGTTAAGTCGTGAAACTTTTTATGGAAAAATATATGGCACTCAAGACTTTTATGTCGTAGCTATAAGCTTACTTTACGCCTAACACATTTTCACATACTGCTTTTTCAACATCTCTTTGTTTTTTTATATTAATTCGAAAATATTTCAGCTTATGCCATTCTACAAAACACAAAACCAAAAATGGTAAAACTAACACTGCAAGACATTTTCTCTTAAAGGCATACAGAAAAATATCCAATAATAATAATAATAATTATTATTATTATTATATTTTTTTATAACGCAAATTATAAGAGATACAGTTCAAAGTAGTAAGAAAAAACACCCTTTTTCTACTGAAATAATTGTCCCTGGATGTTTTACCTAGTGAAATATGTGTGAAACCTGAGTAACTAGAATCTTACGGCATAATACCTATATGCCAAGAAAATGAAAAACGTAACCATACACATCTTTATCAGGTTATCTTCGATATTTACAGTGTTGCTAAACCGCCTCCAACATAGGAATAATAATAATGTTCTAATTGAAATAGATATATTCATTGTGTATATATACTTGCGCCCTGAACGGATTTATCGCGAACTAAAATTGAATAATATATTTCATATTTAGCAATAAATTGTGTCCACTGAATTTGATACTGTAGCCATCTGGTGTGTCGAACAGTGGAAACAAAACTTATTTCAGAACGACAAAAATTAAAGAGAACTAAATGTGCAAGATAAGTATGTTTCTATGCTTTCATAACTTAGTAGTAGTAGTAGCAGTGGTGAGGAGGCCAACGCCAAGCAAGTAGGCCACAATGGGCCCTTTTTGCCAACCGGAGAAACCCAGCAACCATGCTCTACTCTTCCTCGGTTCCGTCGCGAAACCGCCTCGACCTCGAGATGAAGGTCGTGACGGTCTTCAATTGGACGGTACTTACCCGATTCCTCTGCAGAGTCCTCGATCCGAACAATTATGATCGAAGACTCCCAAAAGCCTCGCATTCACACAGGTAGTGGTAGGACGTTTCTTCATCCTCGCTGCATTCCTGGCAAATGGGATCCCTCTTTACGCCTATCAATGTGAGGTGTATTCTAAGGGCGAAGTGGCCTGTCAGCACCCCAAGGATGCGGCGAAGCGTAGGTCGATTTCTTCCGAGTAGCCAGACAGCTCTATCTCTTTCCGGCCCCTCCACCAAGTCCCTCGCCTGCCTACAGCCACGAACCGACACCCAGTGCCTCTCCATTGCTTCCTCGGTCCACCTGTCTAAGACGACAGAGGCCGTCCTCCTACTTATGCCTATCGAAGGCTCCGGGCCACAGAACGACCGCCGGAAACCAAGCCTTGCCAGATTATTTGCCACCTCATTCCCCGCTACGCCACAGTGTCCCGGAACCCACACCATTTGCACCTCTTTTGTCCTGGCTAGTCCTCTGAGGGCGTCAGCGCACTCCTGAACCAGGAGCCCGGAGGACCGCCTGGCTATCCGAGCAGATCTACACACATTTCTCGGGACTCCTCTTCACATCCTGTCTATTTGCCACAGACAGGATGGCATACACCTCTGTTTCGAATGCCGTGGTATATGCGCCAAGAGCATAGCTCTCGCGCACCCTCAGGCCCTCGATGTATATTCCTGCTTAGGAGGATTGTTGGTCCTCCAGCCGCGATCCGTCGGTGAAACAGACCAGGCTTTCGGGCTGGAATGCAACCTCATTTTCCCTCCACGGATCCCTACTGGGGATCCTGAGGGTGTATGGCCTAGTCAACCCAATATCGTCCTCGGCATCCCGCACCTTTATGGCGGAAATCGCAATTTCCTTTTCCACCTCCTTGGCGACGCTTGCATGCCCTATTACTACTCCCTCTCCGCACCAGTTTCCTGAGTCTCGCATTCTAAGATGCGACGCCATAGCCTACCTTCTGACACAGATGGAAAGCGGTGGCAGCACCAACAGGACCTCTAGCACGACTGAGGGTGTCGTCCTCATAGCGCCTGTGATTTTATTTTAGTTATTGCTGTGACCTACTCTAGCATTGTAAACAAAATGAATCACGCACTTACCTCATATAGAACCCTTTTGTTTTTTAAAGATAAACACTCTGTTAATCAACTATTTTCTTTTCACAATAGAATTTTGCAAGAATTCTTGTGTACTGGTTTACGTTGTTTTTTACACAAGACTTTTCACAACATTTTATGACAAAGAGAAAAACAGTTTTTTTGCATAGAAAACAGCACTTAAAATAGGTCAGGGGATATAAAAAAATAGTCATCCATTTTTAAAATCAGTTTAATATTTCGAGTATTATTACATGCCACAACCTTAAGTATGTTGATACAGTGGCGTTTTTTTGTAATATAATTTATGAACAGCTTTAGTATTTGTGATACAGTAAAAAGATGACAAAAAGTTCGGGACGCAGCAAATGCGTTATGGTAGCGAATTTTCGAAAAAATATTTTTAATGGAAAATATGTCTTCTTTTTACAAGAAGAACAGTTGGTTGATAGCATAACTTATATATTACTAACAATGTACTACTATATTTCATTAAAATAGCTTTGTTGTTTCAAAAAATACAAACATTTTCCGAAAATAAAATTTAAAAGTTCCAGAAAAACAGGTCCTGGACAACGAACCTCTTTGAGCTATTTACACACCTGCGAAGATATAATTATTCACAAACAGCTTTAGGACCAAAATTGAAAAAAAATTATGATAATTTCTTTTACATAAATTGCCTTCAGTAATGTTACACTAAAGTATAGTTTTCACAAAAATTCGACAACTTTTTTTTTGCTACTTACTAAACAGTTATTATTTATTACCAGCATATCACAAAAATCGTACAAAAAATGATTTCTACGGAAACACTAAAAACATTTCAGCGAAAACTTTTCAAATTCAGCCAGTTATTGACAGTACCTGCATACAGCAGCTCGATTTTTTCGACGAATAATACGAAGAAAAAGCTTTCTGAATGCGCCATTTCCATGGGGCTCCGCTTATCTATTGATAAAAACGCCATATCACAATTTGTGATATGCGTTTGAAATACGTACCAAAAACGTGAAAAGTTGCAAAACAATTGAAATAACTCAAAAACAATATCATTTTTTTCCTAAAAAACATGCATTATAATTTGATGGAAAACACAAAAATGCAACAACATAAGGGGTGTTCTATTAAAAAAATTAAGCGTGTATCACCAACGAATTATGGGCCACCCTGTAAGTGTCAAAATAGGTTGACAAGATACAGCTCGAGACACCCTATAATTAACGTATATACCTTTTCCCCATATCTTGTATACTAACGGATATATTGCGCTTTGCCCTAGAAATGCGTCACCCTGTACATGTGTAAACAGGCAAAAGCTCAAACTGACGCTGCATATAGGTTTTAGGGGTTCTAGTTCGCGCTCATTTGAAGAAATCTTTTAAAAAATCATAAGTCGCGGTCTTCTTAATAACGAATTTTTTCTACAAAAATTTGTCAAAATATAGACTATTAAATCATAAACTCTATAGCGGAAACTATTGCCGAAGCATCAAAAAGGAGGTCTACTGAAATAGATTTTTCAAAAATATTTTAGTAAAATGAAGGACAGTGATGGTTGAAGCTGAAACTTAAGTCTTTGTGAAACACACTTATTAAGAGATTTTTTCGACATAATCTGGATTTGATTCAAATTCGTTGTGTGAAAATTGCAAATTTTGACGTTTGAAATCGCGACTTTTGACGTTTCAAGAAGAAAATGTATAAAATTTTCAAAATATTTTTTCTGCTACTTTTTGACGCTTTTGCGCCAAGAAAACTTAACCGTTGTATGTAATATTCAGTTGGTTTTGTTAATCACACAAAATATTTTGTCACCAGTGGCACCCATTTTTTTGAATGCCTATAACTTTTTTTTGTTTTAACTTAGGGATTTGAATTTTGGTGTGGAGTATGACAATACAAACGTATATGTCAAATTTGGTTGCCATAGCTCTGTTATTTTCGGAGATACACAAATTTTTAGAAAGAAAACCCAAAATTTTCCTGGAAAAACTGGTCTGATTTTTCTGGCTAACGAACTCATCCATGCTACTTGCAAAAGAAAGGTACATACCAAATTTCATCAAAATCGGCCCATTCCTTTTTGAGTTATCGGTGTGATATATATATATATATATATATATATATATATATATATATATATATATATGTATATATATATATATATATATATATATATATATATATATATATATATATGTTTAGAAACATTTTCGCGGTCTTTCATGTGAGACATACTTGGTTCTCGGGTTGAACCGCGTCCAGAATTTATGAAAACTCGTCGTTTCGGCTCCTGTTTTGGATCCATTTTCAAGAGGTAAAGGAAATATGTAAGGACAGTCTAAGGCCTAAATCTACCTACTCCTTAGAGCGGTGGACAAAGGTGGGTTGGGTTGTTGTAGCTCGATTACGGGGCCTCAATCTGCCTACTCCCCAAATCTTGCCGGAGATCGTCTGTGTGGTCTCAGTGTGTTTAACCCTAGGCCGCAGAGAGATTTGGCTGTTCGTTGCAAATCTTGTCTTATATATGTCGTTCCGTCTACCTGCTTCGTTATGAGTGAAAGTAGTAGGGTCACGGTCAATTAAGTGAGGGGCTTTGGTCACGGTACGTAGAGGATGAGGAGGATTAAAAGGGTCACCGGCATTTGGTGAGACAGATAATGGGGAAATAAAATTGTCTGTGGAATTTATTTTCTTTTTGTGTGTTTGTAATGAAGATATAATAGGTTTCCAAGTAGTCATCATCTCTCTTAAAACAATCGGGACGTTTTTCAATCTCGATTGCTTCGCGGATAATTCTCGTTTTGAAGTTGTAAACCGATGCTATTGTTTTGGCATTATCGAAATCTATTTTGTGTCCTGTATGAATATGATGCATGGCCAGCGCCGATGAGGGGTCGGATTTTCTAACTGCGAGGGTGTGTTCATATATTCTATTGTGGATGCGTCTATTTGTTTTTGCTACATAAGTTCGGAAACAGTCGGAACAAGGAATTTCGTAAACTCCGTGGGATTCGTTTGGAATCGTATCCTTGGGAGTTTTTATCAGATTTGACAGTTTTTGCTTTGTTGTGAATACGGTTTTGATATTATGGGTTCTAAAAATTCGGCTGATTTTGTCGGTGAGACCTTTAATATATGGTAAAAACGCTGTGTGTTGTGTGGACTCTGGTTGTTGTTGTTGTGGTGTAGTGGTTTGTTGTTGTGCGTTTCTAATGTTTCGTAGTAATATGTGATTGTTGTCGTGTCTAGCAATGTCTGTCTTAAAAAGTTTAATTCTGTCTGTTTGTTGTTGTTGTCCGTTAGTCTAAGGGATCGTGTTACTAGTTTCCGAACCACGGAATTTAGTTGCGATGGGTGATGGTGAGATTGGGCGTTAAGATAGCGATTAGTGTGGGTTGGTTTTTGGTACAGTGTAAGAAAATCATCTGACATGGTTTTTAGTGATGCGTACATCTAAGAAAAGCAAAGAAAAATGATTTTCTATTCCCATGGTGAACTGGATTTGGGGGTTGATGTTATTTAGGTAAGAAAGGAATACGTCTAGAGATTCTTTACCGTGTGGCCATACAGCGAAAATGTCGTCAACGTATCTTAACCAACAGGTTGGTTTAAGTTGGGATGAATTGAGGGCTTGTGTCTCGAAGTTTTCCATAAATATGTTAGCTAATGCAGGAGAGAGTTGTGAACCCATTAGAGCACCTCAAACTTGTTTGTAAAATTTGTTTTGAAAAAGGAAATAAGTGTTAGATGTGCAGTGTTCTAGAATAGCTAAGGTATCGTGGGAAATAGTGTGTTTATTTTTGAGAATGTCAAGGGTTTCAGATAGAGGTATATTAGTGAATAAGGAAACTAAATAAAAGCTAATTAGGATGTCGTTTTGAGAAATGGTCTTGTTTTGAAGAAGGTCAATGAAATGGGTGGAGTTTTTTATATAGGATGTAGCGTTTTGGTCTAATGGTTGGAGAGTTTTGGCTAGATGTTTTGCAAGTTTTGGCTTTCTTTTCAAGTTGTAGGGTCGTTAGGGATTCATTTGTAGTCTGTGCTGTTTAGTATATTGTCCATCTTTTGTATATAGTCTGTTTTGTCTAGTATGACTGTAGCGTTGCCTTTGTCTGCTAGTAGGATGATAATTTCTGTGTTTCGGTTTAGGTCTCTGATTGACTGTCGTTCGTGAGAAGAAAGAAAGGTAGGAAGGTGGAGCTTTAGTAGGACGTAATAACCTGGCAATGTCCTGTCTCGTAATTTCAGCTTCGTCATTCGGTAAGTGTGTTATCGCATCTTCTGGTTGAGAAATTATCTTCTCTATTGGGATGAATTTAGTGGTTGGTGCAAAATTAAAACCTTTGGGTAGGGCTTTGATAACGACGTCACTTATGTTGGTATTTGAAAGGTTGTGAACTACTATAATAGGATTGGCATTATGTGAGTGTCGTGTCAGATTTTTGTTGTCTGAAAGATGCTGTAATTTTCTTTTATGTACGTCCGTGTTTTGCTGTGTAACATGTTCTGGTTTACTATGTGAAAGTCTGTCTAGAGTGTCCCGAAGTAAAGGATGTATTTTGAATGCTTGTATTTTTATGTACGTGTCGTAAAGCAGTGTGTTGGTAGTGTTAAGGTGTCGTCGTCTTGTCGCCTGTTCGTTTTAAAATATTGGAGATGTTGTATGATTTGGTGTTATGTTTAAGTTGAAAAGATTTTGGGACCACGTGATGATCACGGCAGGCTTTTAGAAAGGTGAGGTCACAAAGGAAACGGGATTTGCGGATAAGAAGTGTGCTGAAAGTTTTGATATAAGATAAAAGTTCCTCCCCGTAGAGGCGAATTAAATGTTCAGAAAGATTTCCGCAGTCTTTAATGTGAGATATACTTGTTTCTCGGGTTGAACCGCGTCTAGAATTTATGAAAACTCGACGTTTTGGCTCCTGTTTTAGAGCCATTTTCAAGAGGTAAAGGAAATATGTAAGGACACTCTAAGGCCTCAATCTGCCTACTCCTTAGAGCGGTGGACCAAGGTGTTTTCATAAATTCTGGACGCGATTCAACCCGAGAACCAAGTATGTCTCATATATATATATATATATATATATATATATATATATATATATATATATATATATATATATATATATATATATATATATATATATATATATATACTCTAAAGTGTCCTTACATATTCTATTATACATATCGACGCTCGCAAAGAATAACATCGTATCTCAAAAATTACCATTTTGCAGAAAACGAGTTCAAAGTTTTTAAGGTTTTTTATTCATAAGACGGATTTTCAAAATTAAAGCTTGTAATTTGGCCACAACCTTAGAGTAATGTGTAGGTATCATATCGTATACATTATATAGTTCAAATATAATCAAGAGTTTCAAAAATGTAACTTGAAAAAGATACAATGTAACTATTTCAGACTTATAAAATACCTAAATCTTAAGATACGATGTAACTGTTTGCTATTTATAAAATACCTAATATCTTATCTTCAGATACGATATAACTATTTGCTATTTCTAAAGTAGCTAATATTTTATCTATAGATACAATATATGGAAAAAATGAGTAAATAAAAATAATTATTATTTAGTCAGGTTACAAATGCGTTAATAGATTTAAGCACAGCTAAAAAGGTTCCCAAAAAGTTTTTTGGAATTAAATTGACTTTTCTTTGATTAAAAAAAAAACTCTGGACGCAGCAAGTGCGTTATGGTAGTGAATTTTCATAAAAATGTTTTTAATAACAAATATGTGTGTTTTTTTAAGAAATAATAATCAAATTTGGTTACCAGTATAACCTATATAGTAAAAACAATGTGCCATATTTCATCAAAATAACTTTATTGTGTGAAAATGTACAAAAATTTCCAAAAGTAAACTTAAAATGTTCCCGAAAAACACGTTTCTTGGTCAACCTTATAGGTTAATAGCAAATTGAGCTGTTCAAATATGAAACATTTGATCAAAATTCGCTACCATAACGCACTTGCTGCGTCCAGAATTTCTTTTCTTACAAACATGCATTATATTTCGATGGAAAATGCAAAAATGCAATAACATAAGGCGTGTTTGATTAAAAAAAAAGGAAATTTGTATCACCAGCGACTTATGGGCCAGCCTGTGATTGTAGAAATATTATTTTAAGATGTAGCTCAAGACACACTATAAATAATATATACAAATTTTTTTCATATCTTATATAATAACGGATATATTGAGCTTTGTTGATTTTTTACGAAAATTCGACAAAAATTCTATACCATTAAACGATAAACTCTATAGCTAACGCTACTGCCAAGCATCAGAGAAAGGGTCTATTTGAAATGAATTTTCTGCAAAATGCAAAAAATGAAGGACAATGACGGTTGAAACTAAGACTTTAGGGTTTGTAAAACATCCTTCTTGAGACATTTTCTTTCCATAGCTCGTATTAGATTCAAGTTATTTGCCTAAATGTTGCCAATTTTGACATTTTAAATCGCCACTTTGACGTTTTGAGGAAAACCCCAATTTATTTTTCTTTAAATGCCTATAACTTTTTTGTCTTTTGATCTACATAGCTAAATTTTGATAGGTGACTTACCTATAAAAAAATAAACCTGCGTACAATTTGGTTGCCCTTACTTTGTTAATTCCGGAGATATAATTTTTTTTCGAAAGAAAACACAAAATTTTCCGGGAAAACCTGGGCAGATTTTCCAGGCTAACGAACTCATCCAAGCCATTTGCAAAAGGAATTTTTTAACCAAATTTAATCAAAATCGGCCCATTATTTTTTGAGTTATCGGTGTGATATATATATATATATATATATATATATATATATATATATATATATATATATATATATATATATATATATATATGTATATATATATATATATATATATATATATATATATATATATACATATATATATATATATATATATATATATATATATATATATATATATATATATATATATATATATATATATATATATATATATATATATATATAAACATATAAAAATTTGAAAAAATTGAAACTGACCCCGGATATGTTTTGCTCATTTGAAGAAATTTTTTCAAAATTCAAAAGTCGGGATCTCCTCATTAGTGAATTTTTTT
Source organism: Tillus elongatus (assembly GCA_964006375.1). NCBI lineage: Eukaryota > Metazoa > Arthropoda > Insecta > Coleoptera > Cleridae > Tillus > Tillus elongatus. The sequence goes on along the minus strand of OZ023266.1, from coordinate 102,312,429 downwards.
TAAGAAAATTCACTAAAAAACAACGAAAAAAAATGTAAATATTTTTATAATTAATTATAATTAATTTATGATCGATACCTATGCATAACAAAATAAGTAAATAAAAAAAAATGTTAATAAAACTCATTGGGTATAAAAATACAAATTCTTTATTTTATTACATTGTTAACCTAACTAAACTATACATAACAAACTTAGTAGCTTAAACAGAAAAAAGGCAGGTAGCTTTAGCGTAACAACACAGCCAAACACAATAATTTATTTAATTACTCTGTATCCTCATCCTTATCGTTTTCGCAATAGGGAAGGTTTTAAAAAAAGTTATGCTAAGCTTCCGGAACCCCCTTCTTGCATAGGAACTGAAGGTGGTCATATATTTTTTTTGATATTGGAAGACATTTTTATATGCTTTAAACAATTCATTCCTTACACCACTGACGTGAATTTTAATTCGTTTATTTTTTGTTTTGTTTAAATTCAGCACACATTTTTCAGTTTCATTAATAAAGCCATATTTTATATTTATTTTGAGCGGCCCAGCCGACGCTATTTCTATTTCTCTTATTTCGTTCCACCTAACGGGTTTTCGACTTTCATCAGTTTTGCCCGTTTCCTACTAACTGTTTTAAGTCATATATCATACTTTGGTTTACTTCTATCACATTGTAAGGCTCTTCGGTAACTTTTGCCATCTTGATTAACATAATCCATTGTTCCGGAGTATATACAACTATACCCTTTTTCTGTCGTTCTTTCAGGGCATGTACACTATCCCCTTCATTTTGAGTATGCGCTTTTTCCAGGAAACGGTGTGTGATAGAAACTTTGTATTTTTCAGCAGCGTGCACATAAATTGCAAAGACAAACCGATTTCGGTTTTGGCCAGCGCAGTTATCTGTGTAAAAAACAAAGGTATCAAAGCCATCATCTTTTCAATTTTTTATATAATCTAAGACAAACCTTCCAATCTCGTTGGCCAATCTTTTTGCAATTGTTTCGTGCCACACATAATAGGCTTTATTATTACCAATGTCGAATAAAGTTAGATTGTATGTGCTATATTTTAATTTATAGTAGAAAATATTGACGTCTTTGTAGGGAGTTACTAATATCTTCTGTAAATCATAACATGCCACGTTTAATGATTTGTCTCCTCTTGCCCGTTCCTTGTCGTTTTCTTTCAATTTTCTTGCAGCTTGTTTATTTTCCTGATGTTTTTTTCTTTCATCCTCCAATTCTGCCTTGCTCTTATCATCTGCCAATATGTACTTGTCACACATATCACACTGGTCTTTTTTGGTAAAAATAACCCTATATTATATTTATATTCAAAAAAATAGCGGTATTGTCTGCATGTAGCAACTGGAATCCTTTTCTCTTTTGCCCATTCAATATATAACCTCTACATTTGCGCTAAAGACTGTATATCAACTTGTAGATATTGGCGTTTTGAGTATTTCCGAATATAGTGTGACTCAGTTGTGGGAAGACTCTCTATATGTTCTCTTATAAATTTTCTTAATTTTTCTACTTTAGGGTCTTTACTACAAATTTTCCCTTTATTGTCTGGACTGCCTATTCCAATATCATTTTTATCAAGCTTTTTCATGACACTTCTGATCCAAATATCAGTTATAGAAAGAGTATTAAAAAAAAAGGTATGATGTAATCGTATCGTATCTGACGCGTAGTAACATCGTAACTCGTACCCATAAGGATTAGTAGCGGTAATGTATTAGTAATAACATCGTATCTAAAGTTCCGATAAAACTATATCTACTTATGAGCAAATAGTAAAATCTTATGTATACTTCCGATAATACAGTATATCAATCATCTTGATCTTATCGTAAGTAGACATATGATGCTATTTTAACTTATTATTCGTTACAGCTTTTAACCAACTCTAGATAAGATAAAATTATTTACTTTAAGTGTTATTCAGTGCAATCGTAACTGCAGTTACGATAATATTTGGGTCAATTTTGTGATAGGATGACATACGATAAAATAACTTTTTTCAAAAAGTGGTTATTTAAGCAAAAAATGCGACAAATGTGTTTTTAATAAAAAAAAAGAGGGTATTTTTATATAGAAATCATGTATTAACTCATTATTGCTAAAAATCGAGATACGATGTTATTCTTTGCGACCGTCTATATATATATATATATATATATATATATATATATATATATATATATATATATATATATATATATATATATATATATATATATATATATATGAACAAAGACCGGTTTCGCCCTCTGTAACAGAGTTTGGAATACAATAAGCATACACTAAAACTAGAAAAAACATTTGTTGATGCGCGTAGGATGGATGACTATCAGAAACATAAAGCTAAGTATCTGAAGAATAACGACGAAGTAACACTTTAAATTGCTATACTGCCAGAGGCTGTGCACAAGACGACAGCGTTGAAAGATTAAAAAACGACTTTGAAATTGAAAAATTTAACCAAGACCATAAGTGCTCAAGTTTTTAAAAGATATCGACCTGTCCCAAGAACAACAAACTGAAGAAGAAACGGGGTAAAATAGACAAAAATATAAAAGATTGACACGACAAGTGTATACTTTTAAATCCAACAGCACCATGAAACGTCGCCGACGACGACGACAACGTAACGCTGAATCATCTGATGCTAGGAAACAAATTATAAATAAAATATATAAACAAGCGAGAATCGTAGAACGTAGGTGTATCATACTTATAGGTTGGAATCGCTTGTGGCAGATTAATTTGGCCGAGTTTATAGATTCGTACTTAGAATAAAATCAAGTTGTTAAAACTAATGTGTTTTTATTTTATAATACATTCAAGAATTATGCCGTAAATCAATAATATCCTGAATAAGCTTCTCCTGCGGTATATCTGCTATCTGTAGGTTGTTTCTATGTGCCGTAAGGTATTTCGCTTCGGTCTTTATTCTGTTAAAGATATTTGCTGAATTTGGATTATACAACATGTTTGGGATCACTTTGGCATCGGGATGTTTATTTTTAAAGTTCCTGACAGCTCTTCGAAAACTTTTCTTTTGCGTTCTTACAGCATGATATGGATAGGTGGCGTCTTTCTGGTTTATTGCAAGTAAACCAAACACACATATTTTTTCTGAGTTACTTGCCTTTGGGGATATATCTTCAAGATGTTCTGGTACTTTAGCATTTGTTTCTCGCATACGCTGCACTTCATCATCTATCTCCATTAATTTCACTTCAATCTCCTCAAGGTTGTCCCTGTATTTTTGATTAAATTAGCTTAAAAAAAAATCAAAGATAATTTGGTTGCATTTGTCATAAAACTAATTTAATATCCAACAAGCTACATTTAATATCAAATCTTTGCACACATATGTACCAGATATCGAGTCGTTTTCAGTTTGCGCTCCACCAATGTTTATGAAGTATATGGCGGTTGTAGGTAATAAGTGGGCTCCTTCCGGTGAAACATTTGGGTAGCCGGTATTCCGGCTCCCCAAATGTTCCTTTAACTGACTGCTGTAAGGCAATCAACTCTTTAGTTTTCTTAGTTTCCAGCCAATGACTCAACCGTTTCTCACCACTCTTGCACAATTTTGTTGCATTGAAATAACCAGTATTCTTATCGATAAATAATTGAAAGTCTCCAAATAGACCATACCAGATGTTGTCCTTAATTTGCTGATAACACACGTCTCTTAATGTAGACATTTGAAACAGATAGAGCAAACTAAAGAACCTCCTCTCTCTCTCTGTGACAACTCATATGTGAATGAGCTTAAGAGCGTGTGTGCACAGCAATTTATACATGTTGGCACCACCGTTTTTTTTTGTAAAATTGTATTTGTTTTCACATAAGACCTGACTAATAAACCACATGTATTTAGTTTATATATATTTGTATTAGCAATCAGGTTTGCGATACATGTGAAGTAAAGTGCCATAGTTACAACAAAAGTATCTCAACATAACTGTGATAAAACATGTGAGAACGCCAGTGGCTATAAACACAGAAATATACTTTGAAGTGAACAGCTGGGGAAACACTTCAATCCGATCTCTCACCAGCGACTGCCATCATCAAACAGAACTGTGTCATGTATCTAACTGTTTCATCAAACAACAACATTAGTGCAACATCTATAGCTTATCAAACATTGAAAGCCTCTACCTTATGTAGGCAACAGTCTGCTTGCCTGTTATTTCAAACAATCAGGTATATGTCAGTCTTTGCTTTAATCGTTTGTGCATGGTGTGTGTGTGTGTGTGTGTGTGTGTGTGTATCTAGCTGATATGTATATCTGTATTTTACTTATTTTTCGGTCTGTCTGTTTGTTTCATCAAACAACAACATAAGTACAACATCTATAGATTATCAACCATTGAAGGCCTCTATATGTGTGTATCCAACCGTCTGTTTGGTATGTAACTAACTGTGTGTGTATCTAAAATGATTCTCTAAATTTAAGTGTATCGTGAACAAACTTGTATTCAACTGTCATACACTGCGACATCTATTATCCATTGAAGACCTCTTATTACGTCTCTTATGTCAATCATATGTTAAACGAGATGTTACCACACATGCGCAAGCAAAAACAGAAAGTTAGATGTCAGACATCTCTCATGAATGTTAGCAAGCAAACTCTAATTGTCTCTTTTGTTCTTCCAAATAACAGTCATCTATATATGTCTTTTAAACAAAACTTGTATTTAACTGTCGTACAGTGCGACAGCTATAACCCATTGGGGGCCTCTACATTTGTTATGTCAATGTTAATATGTTAATCCGATGTTTGCACGCTTGCGTGTGGCAGATGTTAAACACCAAAGGCATTGAGTTCAAACAAAGAGTAACTGTCATACGTGTGTGTGTGTGTGTGCGACATCTATAGGTATCATATTTGCTTTATGTGTTCAACTGTCATACAGCGTGACATTTATATGTTTCTTTCAAGCTGCTGTCATATGTTAAACAACATGCGCAAGCTTCAATCGCCTCAGCTTGAACCTGTCATCTATGTATCATGTTTGCACGCATGCGTGTGACAGATGTTCAACAACAAAGGCATTCAGTTCAAACAAACAGTAACTGTCATATGTGTGTGTGTGTGTGCGACATCTATGTTAGCAACCACCAACGGCATCTATGTCATGTTTTTTTGGATATATATATATATATATATATATATATATATATATATATATATATATATATATATATATATATATATATAAATAAATATATATATATATATATATATATATATATATATATATATATGTATATATATATATATATATATATATATATATATATATATATATATATATATATATTGTAGGGCGCGAGGGTTTCTAGCCAATGTAATTATTAGCAAAACATGAATATTTTAGCACGTTAAATGCAGTGCAATCTATTTCGGCCTAGGTTGTTATGCATTCAAGTAATGTTTTGGAATCTGCCTGACAGCAGGAGACCTGCAGCATGCGTGCGATTTTATCTGTTTCACTTAAACGGAACGTTAAGCTTGGGGAGTGGCACGCGTCTTTCTTACTTAGTTATGGCCATTAAATGTTTTATCCCTTGCGTCCCAGCTCGGCCTAACGTTAGCCCGTAACACGGATGCATTGTCCCAGAATCTTCCGTGCTTGCGGCGGCGGTGATTGAACTCCAAGCATAGCGCCACTTGCTCTCGCACCACCTGTTCGGAGTGTAGGTGTCCGATAGTAACTGCAGCTTACACCAGCCATATGCGTAGGCGTGGGCGGCTTATTCTATAGCAATAATGGGGCAAGGGGTTTTTAAAGTTTATTGTTGCTGTGCTACTCAGCCACGCACCAACAAACATTCGGCGGCCATGTAGGGCGCGAGGGTTTCTAGCCAATGTAATTATTAGCAAAACATGCATATTTTAGCCCGTTAAATGGACACCTCTTAATTAATAAATATTCAGCTGCAGTGCAATCTATTTCGGCCTAGGTTGTTATGTAATAGCACAGCTATCAAATTTCAGGCATATTTCTGGTTCCCTCAAACAAGTGCTATTTCTTGTTTTCCGCATTTTCTAATTCTCATAATTGAAAAGGAAAGCAAGCTGACTTAGATATTGTTTCCATTTTTTTTAGTCGCTTCAATTATGTTTAATCTTGCAACGACGGATATTTTAACATGCAGTAATAATAGTGTCGAAAATTCCATTTCTAACAGATCATTCTTAAAGCTTCAGCGTGGTTAACTCAGATAACAAACTAATAAGAAACAAACAATATAAGAACTTGTAGCGTGGATATTTCTCACGCTGCGTTGTGTGACAGGTCAAGGGTTAGATCACGACACCGGAGTTATTAATTGCCTTACGCGTGATTGTCGAAGTATCAAAGTTAAGAACTAAAGTGCATCTTACCATAAATTATAAAAGCTAGGCAAGTGTTCTGTTTATCAAATCGTGGGAAACAATTTAGGTCTTGATGCACCCTTGTTAATGTAGACATCCAGACATTGGAATGCATGCACTTACTCGCTTTAAAAAAAATACATGCATACGTACATACGACGCATCGATTTGTATCGATCTTACCGACATCAAGACAACAGACCCATGGTCAAAGAAAGCCCATCACAGGCACACACAATCCTAGGTATAATGTGAAAGTTAAAGATGCTGTTACCTGAATATAATGAAATTTGCACTGACTCTAGTGACATTCGATGCGAGCGTGCTACCTGCTCTCGTCTTGGGCAGGACGTCGAGCTGTCTAGTATATTCATTTATTTATTTTTACAAAATAAATATTTCCAGGATATACAAGCCCGTATGCAATTTTGATACGAGGCGACCGTTTAATATTTTCTGCACTTTAAAATTAATAATCAGAGGACCGTGTGGTATAGGAGAAGTAGTCAATTATAGGGATTGAACACAAATTTGCTTAGGGAATGTCGAGACAGACGGTGACGTCCCTGTGTTTAATTAAAGAAATAGACCGTAGCTGATTTTGCATTCGGATAAAGCTAAGGAATAAAAAGGGCACAGAATGTACATTAGGCATGTAGAAAGAAACTGTTAGAATAGTGTAATTTAATGCTGTTTTAATAACAAATGTAATAAAGTATGTTATGCACTAGATTGCAGGCTCTGCTATTATTATGTGATAGGTATATCTTAACATACAAGTATGCTAATTTAAATGTGACATTTTGAGGACATGGCAACAATCACGAATAAGTATGCTAACAAAATAATTGTAACATATACGGTAACGAGAAGTCTTATTACAATTTAAATTAAATTAAATCCGCTGTGAAAGCCTCACGTACAGAGAGTCGCGCTGTGACCACGTTCATTGTGTATCAAGGGGGGAGCGGTGTTTATATCCATACCATAAGCAGTAAGGTGGATTATGATACAGACATTAGATCTGCCGTAGACCATAACAACAGCATGTGCATTACAAATCATACGTGAGTAGGGGGCCAGGATTCGATATATAACCAGGTACGATTCAAGGAAGATTCAGATGGTGTTCCAGCCTTGGAACTAGTCTCACCTCCGAAGTTAGGTCCTCCTTGCTTCAGGGAAAGCCGGTGTGCAGAAACAGCGCCTGTAAAGGCGTAGTCGATGTATCACAAGCAAGTACTTGTCGCATTCACGTCTCCCTTTGCTTCGAGGAAAGTCAGTGTGCAGAAACGGCGCCTGTAATGGCGTAGTCGATGTATCACAAGCAAGTACTTGTCGCATTCACGTCTCCTTGCTTCAGGGAAAGTCAGTGTGCAGAAACGGCGCCTGTAAAGGCGTAGTCGATGTATCACAAGCCAGTACTTGTCGCATTCACGTCTCTCTTTGCTTCGAGGAAAGTCGGTGTGCAGAAACGGCGACTGTAAAGGCGTAGTCGATGTATCACAAGCAAGTACTTGTCGCATTTACGTCTCCCTTTGCTTCGAGAAAAGTCGGTGTGCAGAAACGGCGCCTGTAAAGGCGTAGTCGATGTAACACAAGCAAGTACTTGTCGCATTCACGTCTCCCTTGCTTCGAGGATGGCCGGTGTGCGGGAGTGGCGCCTGAAAGGCGTCTCACAGGCAACTATTCGTGGCATTTTGTGACTGGACGTCCCCCTTAGCAAGTCAGAAGAGTCGTGTCGAGAACCAGTGTCAGAGACACTGCTCGGAAAGGAGGTTTTCCCGGGAGACTTTCACAGGTCAGAGCGTTCCGTGTTTTGTGAGGACCTAACCCGCGACTTCTCCACGTATCCTGACCTTTAAACAACCTCCTACGCGAGTAACTTCAAGCGTATCTCCCTGCCAGAAAATCCAACGATGTGGAAACCCTTCCCGCAAACAGACGAAACCCAGGAAACGAACAGTGGTCCCCGCTTGGAGACGATGGAGCGCCCTGATGGAACGAGAAGCAGTGACACCTATGGTGAGTGTAAACTTGCATTTGACCTATGTTACCCCTATCGAGAGACTGTCTGATTCAAATAAAGCTTGCATACCTCAGCAGTATTACCCTGAAACAAAATAATTATAGAGGACACGTGTAGGGTTTGTTGCCATGCGTTTACTCAATATATCTCAGAATGCTCTTTTATCCTTAAGATTAGGGGTGTGCGGCGGCCGTCCGCCTGATGCCGTAGCCTAGATATTGTCAAAATGCAATGTCGGCGGCGGCAAATGTAGGAACTTTATTCTTGATAAATCTTTGTGTATGTTAGGCTCATGCATTCATGATATGTAACTTTAAATATGTTAATGTTAAAATATAGTTATTTGTGTGGCCCTGTTTAGTAATATTATCAAGAAATTCTTTAGATAAATTAAGAAGTAACAAGTAAAATAATGTCGGCCGATCTCTCATAATTTTCATTAGCTTTTAGATTTTATTTAGATGTTTTCTTGATATCTGTGTGTCCCTTGTTTTGTTTGTTTGTGTCAGGTCCTGTGGCACCGAGGCTAGCTGAATTTGAAATAGCGAGTACCAGAAAGGACATAATTTTCACTAGTAAAACCTGAATACACGTACTATCCGATAATGGAAATATTTCACACTTTAAAGTAGGGCAGAGTGAAGTTAGGAATAGGTATTGAAGTTGAATCTTGAACTTGAAACCTGAATTTAAAACCATAAGCTTTTTTAAAACTTAAACTAGAAACTTGAATTTAAAACCATGTACTTTTCTTGAAATTTGAACTTGAAACCTGAATTTAAAACTATGTACTTTTCTGAAACTTAAACGTGAAACCTGAATTTAAAAACCTTAACCTTTATTGAAACTTGAACTTGAAACCTGAATTTAAAAACCATAACCTTTATTGAAACTTGAACTTGAAACCTGAATTTGAAAACCACAACCTTTATTGAAACTTGAACTTGAAACCTGAATCTAAAGCCTTTATTTAAACCTGAATTGAGAAACTATAGCCTTCATTGAATTCAAAGCTATGACCTTTATTACCGTTCGACTTGACGGATGTGGCATGCATCTTGTAGTTTAGTAAAGTCCGTAAATAGGCCTACATGGCAATGAATTTGCTTCCCCATATGCGTGACATGTTTTGTACTATACCTACCTCGTATTTTCGCCTTGATTGGACATCCAGGTGAAGTGTCACTCCATGAAATGCCAACTTTCCGACAAGACCTGGCATACAGGCAGGCTATGAAAGCCCGCGATTTATAAGTTCAGCATGATCGTAGTGATATGGCAATCTGGAGGCCCGATAATCAGTCAAATCCACGCGCATGCGTTTTTCCGCATACAGGGAAGTAACCGGAATGTTAGGGATATCATAACAAATGAAGTCGACCTCCCTGATGATATAAGTTGTAGGGAAGACCTTCCCATTACGTCCAATAAGGTGTTTCAGCTCTCAGCACAAACACAACCGAGCGACGCCTAGGTGAATTTGTTCAAAGACCCCAAGGGCACTAGCAAGAAGCTAACGCGTATAAACCTATTAGTATGATAGAAAAGGAAAAGGCAACCTAGGTGCGCAATACCCAAACGCGCATGAATATTGTTAGTGCCAGTGACGTAAAGGGAAGAGTGAAATGTATCGGCGAGATTGACGTCAGATTCTACTGTGCTGTACGTATTAGCTCCACAAAAATCACAAAACAAAATAGAAAAATGAAACCAAAAATCTGAAATCAAAACACATCACAAACTAAAATCCGTCCGCCACTGGAGCATTAATACGAGGCACCTTAGGTCTGCATACGCATCTCCGATTATTCACCTCCGAGTGTAGCGGGCAGGTCGACAACATGACACATCTGTTAGGAACGGGGTCTAGGTTAAAGATCAGCTGGCCGGATATGGCGCCGACGGGTCTGAGCTCGTGATGTTAACTTTGTAAATTGTTTAGGGCTTGCATTATATTTAATAAATGAGGTTAAACGAACAATCGCTATTTATTTTTCTCACAATACTCCGATTCTTGGCTATTAGAACCCTTTCCTCAACGTAGGGGCCTACACGATCGCACGGCGAAGGTAACCCAGAAAAATCTGATGTGCAGGTGAAAAGAACTTTCAAGGTAGGTGTTTCTTAGTTCTCCCAATCGCTGTGTATATGTGAACTGTAGGCTGCGTCTATACTTAATGCTGGGAGGACCGGAACGATATATTCTCTCATTATGTATGATTTTATTTTTAGTGTTCATTGTATTTATTTTATATTTTATATCATAAGTTAAGTAAAAGTTTTATTAATGTATATTTTGGGGGTAATTACACTACAAGCCGTGACCAAGATTCCAAATTAATTTGCCGTAAAACTACCATAACTTTGCAATAATTAGGCGAATAATTAATTGCACCTGCATTTCTTCTGGGTTACTACAAATTTCAAGTCGAAAAAAGCGGCTTACACTGTTGCATGTGGCCAGAATATCCAAGATTTCCAATCGGAGTTTTGAACAGGGAGAAATATAATTGATTTAGTTTTATAGAATACTACCGCTGAAATGTGTGTTTCAGGAAACGTAAGCGCAAACGACAGGTAACACGAGACAAGCGGAGCTTCTCTGGTTATTGATGAAGCATACCCAGTGGGTGGACAAGCAGAGATAGGTGTTCGCGAGGAGAACCAGACTGCAGTGGCGGCGCCGATAGGTGCGCCGATGGAAGGTAACTTAATGGCAGGAATGCTCGACATTATTTTAGAGAGACAAACAGTTGCGTATGAAACACAGCGTGAGATTATGTCCTAGAGTATAAACACATTTACCGAAATGTCGCTCGAGCTGCAGCAGCAGTCTCGATCATTTCGAGAAGGGTTTGAGTCGCTGAGAAATGAGATTCGCGCGGGCACACAAAATTTCCAGGGTGCTTCACGGGGTGACCAAAGCCCCACAGCATCTCTTCCTGCTCCCCAAATCGTGGTCTCACATCCAGAGCCACCCCCAAAGTTTTCCAGCTCCCGAGAGGTAAATCCGGTCCACTTTCTAGAGGATCTGTCTCGATATTTCGTAAAGGCACGCACGTCTGAGGCACAAAAGCTTGACGTTGTGTTAGGTTGTTTGGAGGGGCCTACCAGGAATTGGGCAAGTATATATAGTTCCCTGTAGATAGAGTACGCGGACTTCCGCCGCGATTTTCTCAACACATTTTGGTCTTCCCTTGAGCAAGACAAACTTAGGCATCTAATACAAACGACGACTTGGTCGGAAAAGCATAGCATGTCAGAACACTTCGCCTACTATGTCAGCTTGGCTAGGCTTCTCACTACCCCAATTCCAGAAAGTATGTTGGTAGAACAAATCATGCGCCACTTTCCGGTGCAAGTACAGTCACTGTGGCACTTGACGGGTCATGCGTCCCTAATCAAAGCCGCAGAGTTCTTAAAATGTCAAGAAGACATTGTAAATTTCCGTAAAAATTCCCATATTAGACTGAACCGGGATGAGCACGGACGGGTCCACCATACGCGACCTGCCCGGGCTACACCCTATTCTGCCGCAGAAAACAGGCATTCCCGAAATGTAAATGCGATTCAGTTTACACCAGCATCGGGAAACGCCAACGAGTCGAATTAGATGGGCCGCCTTCTTCGACTCGCTCGCAGCCCTGGCCCACCGGTACCTCTGTGAATAGAAGACTGTCCGCTCACAACAAGGGTTATGGATTGTTGCGTAAAATGAGACTGGAATGGATTAGGGAAATTTCAACAAGGTATCTTAGACCCAATATATACGATGGATAAGAACGGAATGTCAGGTTCGGGCGGAAATGGTCTGAAAATTATGCAGATGTCAGCCCAGTCCATCTTGAAACCTAACACGTTTCGGCTGCCGGAGGTCACTGTTCAGATTGGAAATGAAAAGGTCGCTGCTCTCATTGACTCGGGCGCTGAAGTCAATGCGATTTCTGAGGAACTGGCTGACTGACTTCAAAAAACGATGCAACACGTGCCAGTGTCCCCATTAAAAGCTTTACAAATACAAGGGGCGTTCAGCAAGAAGTCTAGGAGAATTACCCGCCAGATGTTTCTCACCATGCAAGTTGGGGATAACAGCTACGAGGTCTGCTGTCTCGTCATACCCGAGTTAGTGAGACCATTGATATTAGGGATTGACTGGCTGGTTACGAACAAATGTATCCTGTCGTTGGAGGAACACAAATTGACGATACAGGGTGAGAACGGGCTGGTATGTGTACCAATCTCGATAAGGCCTGGTGACGCAGCTGAGAGCATAAGAAACATCCAACTCACGACCGAAGACACTGTAACATGCAACATCCTGGAATCTAGGAGCAAAGAGGCACTGATCCGCGAGAAGTCAGCTACATCTCACCTACCGGAGGCCGAGAAGAAGCTCCTAAGGCAGCAATTACTTAAATATTCGGAGGCATTCCAGGATAGACCCGGTTTAACGCAGCTGTATACACAACGGTTAAAACTCGAGGATGAGGAGCCAGTAATGAGACGAAGCTACCCTGTCCCATTCACCTTGAGACCAATGGTAGAAAGGAAATTAACGGAAATGGAGGAAATGGGCGTGATTGAGAGGGCCGCGTCTCCCTATTGCAGCCCCATGACGGTTGTGAAGAAGAAGTCGGGGGACATTCGAATATGTCTAGATGCAAGGGCCATTAATGAAAAAATAGTGGATGACATGGAGGCTCCACCTAGAACGGAGGAGTTACTTCAACGATTACATAATTGCAAGTACCTTTCGAGCATCGATTTGGTATCATCATACTGGCAAATACCATTGACACCGGATAGTCGGGGCTGCACGGCATTCTCGTACAATGGCCGGACGTACGTCTACAAGGTAATGGCTTTTGGGCTCAAGACGGCAACAAGTGGATTCAGCAGATGTATGGACATCGTTCTCGGGCCGAATGTGCGCTTGTTTGCAGTAAATTACATAGACGACTTATTGGTTGCCAGCGAAAGCTTCTCCGATCACCTAACACACCTGGCTCAGGTCTTTGAGAAACTCCTGCGGGGAGGAATGACGGTCAACCTGAACAAGTCAAACTTTGTCAAAGAGAGCGTACCATTCCTTGGTCACATCCTGACCCCTAACGGAATCCGGATGGAGCAAGAAAAGTTGACGGCCATTAGACAATTTCCTGCGCCCAAGAATGTCAAACAGTTGCGCCGATTCCTGGGATTGTGTCAATTTTACCGCCGTTTCTGTCCACATTACAGTGAGCATACCCGTGGCATGAGACACCTGCTCAAGAAAGGAATGAGATGGACATGGGGCAAAGAGGAGGAAATTTGTTTTGTGAAGCTGAAGGAGAAATTTGTACCAGCCACAGCCAAATGGGGATGTCGGGGTTGTGGCATTCTTGAGTCGGAGTCTTCAGGGGCCCGAGCTGAACTACACCACTACAGAGAAGGAGTTGCTGGCGATTGTGTATGCGCTACAGAAGTGTAGAGTATATCTGTTGGGCAACAAAGTCACCGTGAGGACAGATCACAAGGCACTGACATTCCTAAAACACTGCAAATTCACCAACGACAGAATGTTGCGGTGGCAACTGTTCCTGCAGCAATTCGATCTGAGGGTGGCACATATACAAGGCAGCAGGAACAAAGTGGCCGACTTTCTTTCAAGAAACCCTGCGTCCGAGACAGAGAATATTCTAGAGACGGGACAAATAACAATTGCCACATTCACGGTCGAAGATACGCCACTGCTGATAGGGGACCTACGGCGACTAAAGGAGTTGCAAAGACAACACCCCAGAATAAACAAAATAATAATGGCAAAAGAAAGGAATCAGGATGATGACGCTCAGCAGGATAATAGTGGAGACGGCTATGTAATGGAGGATGGCGTGTTACTTTACCGAGACACTTTCCGCGGAGTAAACACGATAGAAACACCAGATGACCTGCGTGAGAAACTTGTGTGGCACTATCACTTTGAATTAGGCCATTTTGGTCCATCCAAGATGTATACAGGTGAGGCATTTCACTGGAGAGATATGAGAAACCACATAAGGCGGCTGCTGAAAGGATGTGACCTGTGCCAGAAAACGAAACGGAGAAACCGCAATTTTGAGGGGATAATGCAGCCCATAATTACAAACAAAGCCGGTGAGTTGGTAGCGGTAGACTTCTTTGGACCGCTTCCCACAGCTGAGGGCGGGTTTAAATATATTTTCCTTATGGTGGACATTTTCTCCAAGTTTGTCAAATTGTTTCCCCTGCGCAGAGCCACCACCGCTGCTGCGTTGAAATGCGTACGGAATATTATTAGCCGTGTAATGAAAATTGAGCGAATATTGTCTGATCACGGGACCCAGTTCACGTCGCTTCGCTGGACGGACGCTTTGAGGGAAATGGACATCCAGCCAGTATTCTCGTCGATACGTCACCTTAGCTCAAACCCTGCTGAGAGATACATGAGAGAGCTGGGCAGGTTCTTTCGGGCCTATTGCAACGAGCGTCAATCCTCTTGGGCTCGTTACGTATTGAACGTGGAAAACTGCTTTAATTCTACACCCCACACTAGTACTTCACTGCCCCCGAGTTATGTTATTACAGGACGAAGACCCGAGTTGTCGCTGGACTCTGTAGTGAGGGAGTATGTGGCCGAGAACCGCCTGTCCACGCAGGCAATAAATAGTCGGGTGCGTAAGCATCTTGAGAAGATGGCAGAACAAAGAAAGAAACAACAGAATAAACCGACACTAGCCTTCAAAGTTGGGGATTTGGTATTACTTAAATTAAACACACCCTCTTGTGCCGCCACTGTCCAGACACACAAGTTCAACCTGCTATATGAGGGACCGTTTCGCGTAACTAAGATAACTCATCCGAATGCATATGAGATAAGCAGCCCGACCGATGCAACAACGCCAAGGGGTTGTTGTAACACCAGCAATCTGGTGAGATATTATACTAAGAGATAAGAAATCCGAATAAGAAAGGGCGTGCACTCATGTGTCACACAGTCTGAGACAAGCGAGATGACGAGCAGTTTAGTGGAGCGTTTTAGAAGACTATTCGGCGACGATAGTGAGACGGAAAGTTTGGCTGGTGAAATGGAGGCTGCCGCAATAAGTATCGCGAATATGACGATCGTGACGGAGAGTACCGCCACAGAGGAGGAAGTCGGTGATACTTTGACATTAACCGATCAACCCCTAGAGAGCGCCATCCAAGATGCGGTCGAAGTTGACATCGCGAAGGATGGAGAAACCAGTGACAGGATGGAGACTGCCGCAACAAAGAAGGAAGTCGGGAACCCTCTGACGCTGAGCGATCGCCCTCTTATGGACGCCGTCCAGGACGCATTCAAGGGTTTGTTCGAGAAGGCATTTCTCGGGTGCGCCAAGATAGAGGAAGCAAAGAATGCCACGAAAAAAAAAACGACCAGGCAGAAAGGCGCGTGGACTAGGCAGCTTAAAAAAAAGGGTGGATAAGAGAAGAGCGGTGTTTGCAGTGCCGTACTAAGTCACCGTGAGGTAAACACATTGTCCCTGTGCCTCCGCAATTCTTCCCGGCCACTTCTACATTTCAAGGCGGATGACAGCAGCCTAATTATCATACCTCACGTCCCACTAACTGATCATATTGTATGTACCTATGGGCAGAATCGTTGGTATTGGGGTCGTCGAGGCTTCAGTAATGGAGCGAAACATTTGTAATACGGGGGTAAGCGGTGGAACAAAAGGGTGGGTCAAATTATCTGACTTTTATCATCATTTAGGTGCCAAGTTTGCCATTCCTGCCAAGAAGTTTCTGTGACTTTTATTTTATATGTTTGTTGTTGTTAAGTTAATATTAATGTTAAGGTACTCAGGACAATTTAGGACCACTTATTTTGTTAATATTAAGTTAGAATAATCAGGGAAACTAAGAATCATTTATAAACATTAATTTAGGGCACACAGTTTAGGGTAGAGAAATAATAATGTTAATATTGTATAGGGTCACTAAAGGCGGCTAAGTGTGATGTGCAGCGGGTTGATATTAACTGGGTGTATTCAGGTCGGTTGTTGTTTTACTCAGATCGCGCTCCCCACAGGACAGAAAATGCATTCAAGTAATGTTTTGGAATCTGCCTGACAGCAGGAGACCTGCAGCATGCGTGCGATTTTATCTGTTTCACTTAAACGGAACGTTAAGCTTGGGGAGTGGCACGCGTCTTTCTTACTTAGTTATGGCCATTAAATGTTTTATCCCTTGCGTCCCAGCTCGGCCTAACGTTAGCCCGTAACACGGATGCATTGTCCCAGAATCTTCCGTGCTTGCGGCTGCGGTGATTGAACTCCAAGCATAGCGCCACTTGCTCTCGCACCACCTGTTCGGAGTGTAGGTGTCCGATAGTAACTGCAGCTTACACCAGCCATATGCGTAGGCGTGGGCGGCTTATTCTATAGCAATAATGGGGCAAGGGGTTTTTAAAGTTTATTGTTGCTGTGCTACTCAGCCACGCACCAACAAACATTCGGCGGCCATGTAGGGCGCGAGGGTTTCTAGCCAATGTAATTATTAGCAAAACATGCATATTTTAGCCCGTTAAATGGACACCTCTTAATTAATAAATATTCAGCTGCAGTGCAATCTATTTCGGCCTAGGTTGTTATGTAATAGCACAGCTATCAAATTTCAGGCATATTTCTGGTTCCCTCAAACAAGTGCTATTTCTTGTATTCCGCATTTTCTAATTCTCATAATTGAAAAGGAAAGCAAGCTGACTTAGATATCGTTTCCATTTTTTTTTTTTAGTCGCTTCAATTATGTTTAATCTCGCAACGACGGATATTTTAACATGCAGTAATAATAGTGTCGAAATTTCTATTTCAAACAGATCATACTTAAAGCTTCAGCTTGGTTAACTCAGATAACAAACTAATAAGAAACAAACAATATAAGAACTGGTAGCGAGGATATTTCTCACGCTGCGTTGTGTGACAGGTCAAGGGTTAGATCACGACATCGGAGTTATTAATTGCCTTACGCGTGATTGTTGAAGTATCGAAGTCAAGAACTAAAGTGCATCTTACCATAAATTATAAAAGCTAGGCAAGTGTTCTGTTTATCAAATCGTGGGAAACAATTTAGGTCTTGATGCACCCTTGTTAATGTAGACATCCAGACATTGGAATGCATGCACTTACTCGCTTTAAAAAATACATGCATACGTACATACGACGCATCGATTTGTATCGATTTTACCGACATCAAGACAACAGACCCATGGTCAAAGAAAGCCCATCACAGGCACACACAATCCTAGGTATAATGTCAAAATTAAAGATGCTGTTATCTGAATATAATGAAATTTGCACTGACTCTAGTGAAATTCGATGCGAGCGTGCTACCTGCTCTCGTCTTGGGCAGGACGTCGAGCTGTCTAGTATATTCATTTATTTATTTTTACAAATTAAATATTTCCAGGTTATACAAGTCCCGTATGCAATTTTGATACGAGGCGATCGTTTAATATTTTCGGCACTTTAAAAGTAATAATCAGAGGACCGTGTGGTATAGGAGAAGTAGTCAATTATAGGGAATGAACACAAATTTGCTTAGGGAATGTCGAGACAGACGGTGACGTCCCTGTGTTTAATTAAAGAAATAGACCGTTGCTGCTTTTGCATTCGGATAAAGCTAAGGAATAAAAAGGGCACAGAATGTACATTAGGCATGTAGAAAGAAACTGTTAGAATAATGTAATTTAATGATGTTTTAATAACAAATGTAATAAAGTATGTTATGCACTAGATTGCAGGCTCTGCTATTATTATGTGATAGGTATATCTTAACATACAAGTATGTTAATTTAAGTGTGACATTTTGAGGACATGGCAACAATCACGAATAAGTATGCTAACAAAATAATTGTAACATATACGGTAACGAGAAGTCATATTACAATTTAAATTAAATTAAATACGCTGCGAAAGCCTCACGTACAGAGAGTCGCGCTGTGACCACGTTCATTGTGTATCAAGGGGGAGCGTTGTTTATATCCAGACTATAAGCAGTAAGGTCGATTATGATACAGACATTAGATATGCCGTAGACCATAACAACAGCATGTGTATTACAAATCATGCGAGAGTAGGGGGCCAGGATTCGATATATAACCAGGTACGATTCAAGGAAGATTCAGATGGTGTTCCAGCCTTGGAACTAGTCTCACCTCCGAAGTTAGGTCCTCCTTGCTTCAGGGAAAGCCGGTGTGCAGAAACAGCGCCTGTAAAGGCGTAGTCGATGTATCACAAGCAAGAACTTGTCGCATCACGTCTCCCTTTGCTTCGAGGAAAGTCGGTGTGCAGAAACGGCGCCTGTAAAGGCGTAGTCGATGTATCACAAGCAAGTACTTGTCGCATTCACGTCTCCTTGCTTCAGGGAAAGTCGGTGTGCAGAAACGGCGCCTGTAAAGGCGTAGTCGATGTATCACAAGCAAGTTCTTGTCGCACTCACGTCTCCCTTTGCTTCGAGGAAAGTCGGTGTGCAGAAACGGCGCCTGTAAAGGCGTAGTCGATGTATCACAAGCAAGTACTTGTCGCAATCACGTCTCCCTTTGCTTCGAGGAAAGTCGGTGTGCAGAAACGGCGCCTGTAAAGGCGTAGTGGGTGTATCACAAGCAAGTACTTGTCGCATTCACGTCTCCTTGCTTCAGGGAAAGTCAGTGTGCAGAAACGGCGCCGGTAAAGGCGTAGTCGATGTATCACAAGCAAGTACTTCTCGCATTCACGTCTCCCTTTGCTTCGAGGAAAGTCAGTGTGCAGAAACGGCGCCTGTAAAGGCGTAGTCGATGTATCACAAGCAAGTACTTGTCGCACTCACGTCTCCCTTTGCTTCGAGGAAAGTCGGTGTGCAGAAACGGCGCCTGTAAAGGCGTAGTCGATGTATCGCAAGCAAGTACTTGCCGCATTCACGTCTCCCTTGCTTCGAGGAAGGCCGGTGTGTGGCAGTGGCGCCTGAAAGGCGTCTCACAGGCAACTATTCGTGGCATTTTGTGACTGGACGTCCCCCTTAGCAAGTCAGAAGAGTCGTGTCGAGCACCAGTGTCAGAGACACTGCTCGAAAAGGAGGTTTTCCCGGGAGACTTTCACAGGTCAGAGCGTTCCGTGTTTTGTCAGGACCTAACCCGCGACTTCTCCACGTATCCTGACCTTTAAACAACCTCCTACGTGAGTAACTTCAAGCGTATCTCCCTGCCAGAAAATCCAACGATGTGGAAACCCTTCCCGCAAACAGACGAAACCCAGAAAACGAGCAGTGGTCCCCGCTTGGAGACGATGGAGCGCCCTGATGGAACGATAAGCAGATACCTATGGTGAGTGTAAACTTGCATTTGACCTATGTTACCCCTATCGAGAGACTGTCTGATTCAAATAAAGGTTGCATATATCAGCAGTATTACCCTGAAACAAAATAATTATAGAGGGCACGTGTAGGGTTTGTTGCCATGTCTTTACTCAATATATCTCAGAATGCTCTGTTATCCTTAAGATTAGGGGTGTGCGGCGGCCGTCCGCCTGATGCCGTAGCCTAAATATTGTCAAAATGCAATGTCGGCGGCGGCAAATGTAGGAACTTTATTCTTGATAAATCTTTGTGTATATTAGGCTCATGCATTCATGATATGTAACTTTAAATATGTTAATGTTAAAATATAGGTATTTGTGTGGCCTTGTTTAGTAATATTATCAAGAAATTCTTTAGATAAATTAAGAAGTAACAAGTAAAATAATGTCGGCCGATCTCTCACAATTTTCATTAGCTTTTAGATTTTATTTAGATGTTTTCTTGATATATGTGTGTCCCTTGTTTTGTTTATTGGTGTCAGGCCCTGTGGCACCGAGGCTAGCTGAATTTGAAATAGCGAGTAACAGAAAAAACATAATTTTCACTAGTAACACGTGAATACACGTACTATCCGATAATGGAAATATTTCACACTTTAAAGTAGGGCAGAGTGAAGTTAGGAATAGGTATTGAAGTTGAATCTTGAACTTGAAACCTGAATTTAAAACCATGAGCTTTTTTAAAACTTAAACTAGAAACTTGAATTTAAAACCATGTACTTTTCTTGAAATTTGAACTTGAAACCTGAATTTAAAACTATGCGCTTTTCTGAAACTTAAACTTGAAACCTGAATGTAAAAACCTTAACCTTTATGGAAACTTGAACTTGAAACCTGAATTTAAAAACCATAACCTTTATTGAAACTTAAACTTGAAACCTGAATTTGAAAACCACAACCTTTATTGAAACTTAAACTTGAAACCTGAATTTGAAAACCACAACCTTTATTGAAACTTGAACTTGAAACCTGAATCTAAAGCCTTTATTTAAACCTGAATTGAGAAACTATAGCCTTCATTGAATTCAAAGCTATGACCTTTATTACCGTTCGACTTGACGGATGTGGCATGCATCTTGTAGTTTAGTAAAGTCCGTAGATAGGCCTACATGGCAATGAATTTGCTTCCCCATATGCGTGACATGTTTTGTACTATACCTACCTCGTATTTTCGCCTTGATTGGACATCCAGGTGAAGTGTCACTCCATGAAATGCCAACTTTCCGACAAGACCTGGCATACAGGCAGGCTATGAAAGCCCGCGATTTATAAGTTCAGCATGATCGTAGTGATATGGCAATCTGGAGGCCCGATAATCAGTCAAATCCACGCGCATGCGTTTTTCCGCATACAGGGAAGTAACCTGAATGTTAGGGATATCATAACAAATGAAGTCGACCTCCCTGATGATAGGTGAATTTTCTGTCTCTTGAAATGCCAACCTTTGTTCAAAGACCCCAAGGGCACTAGCAAGAAGCTAACGCGTATAAACCTATTAGTATGATAGAAAAGGAAAAGGCAACCTAGGTGCGCAATACCCAAACGCGCATGAATATTGTTAGTGCCAGTGACGTAAAGGGAAGAGTGAAATATATCGGCGAGATTGACGTCAGATTCTACTGTGCTGTACGTATTAGCTCCACAAAAATCACAAAACAAAATAGAAAAATGAAACCAAAAATCTGAAATCAAAACATCACAAACTAAAATCCGTACGCCACTGGAGCATTAATACGAGGCACCTTAGGTCTGCATACGCATCTCCGATCATTCACCTCCGAGTGTAGCGGGCAGGTCGACAACATGACACATCTGTTAGGAACGGGGTCTAGGTTAAAGATCAGCTGGCCGGATATGGCGCCGACGGGTCTGAGCTCGTGATGTTAACTTTGTAAATTGTTTAGGGCTTGCATTATATTTAATAAATGAGGTTAAACGAACAATCGCTTTTTATTTTTCTCACAATACTCCGATTCTTGGCTTTTAGAACCCTTTCCTCAACGTAGGGGCCTACACGATTGCACGGCGAAGGTAACCCAGAAAAATATGATGTGCAGGTGAAAAGAACTTTCAAGGTAGGTGTTTCTTAGTTCTCCCAATCGCTGTGTATATGTGAGCTGTAGGCTGCGTCTATACTCAGTGCTGGGAGGACCGGAACGATATATTCTCTCATTATGTATGATTTTATTTTTAGTGTTCATTGTATTTATTTTATATTTTATATTATAAGTAAAGTAAAAGTTTTATTTATGTATATTTTGGGGTAATTACAATATATATATATATATATATATATATATATATATATATATATATATATATATATATATATATATATATATATATATATATATATATATATATATATATATATATATATTGCTATGGTCTGGCTTTTTAATTAATGATTTGTTAATTACTAATTAGATGCTGATATTACATTAATTACTTCTAATCATAAATCTAACTTCTAATATATCTTTATATTAATAATTTATACCGTTGGACGCCAGGCAACTCACTGTTTGCCAATATCATTATCTAATATACTTTTAATAAGCCAAAACCTGCAAATATTACCCCGTCAATTAGAAGATAATTTATTTTACTCACTTACCGTCTTAATTACTTCTAATTTTCATTTGCTCAGCCCTCTCAGGATTTTAAGGATTCAACTTGTTTTTATTTTTATTTTTGGTTATTCTTTTGTATAATTGGTCTTTGCTAATTACTTGGTCTTTTTCTATTTTAATTATGCATTACCACTTCTATTATGAAGGCCAGGAGATTTAAATGAAAATCTAATTATACAAAGTTAGGCATCTTTAATGGTGATTACCCATTGAAATTAAAATTCACAAATATTAAATAACAAATTAAGGGACTAATTAGTTGCATAATATACCATAATAGGTTATTAATAACAGAAACATATTATTCAGTATCAAATCACTTACATTGTTTTATACAAAGTTAGGCATCTTTAATGGTGATTACCCATTGAAATTAAAATTCACAAATATTAAATAACAAATTAAGGGAAAAATTAGTTGCATAATATACCATAATAGGTTATTAATAACAGAAACATATTATTCAGTATCAAATCACTTACATTGTTTTATACAAAGTTAGGCATCTTTAATGGTGATTACCCATTGAAATTAAAATTCACAAATATTAAATAACAAATTAAGGGACAAATTAGTTGCATAATATACCATAATAGGTTATTAATAACAGAAACATATTATTCAGTATCAGATCACTTACATTGTTTTATACAAAGTTAGGCATCTTTAATGGTGATTACCAATTGAAATTAAAATTCACAAATATTAAATAACAAATTAAGGGACAAATTAGTTGCATAATATACCATAATAGGTTATTAATAACAGAAACATATTATTCAGTATCAAATCACTTACATTGTTTTATACAAAGTTAGGCATCTTTAATGGTGATTACCCATAAAATTAAAATTCACAAATATTAAATAACAAATTAAGGGACAAATTAGTTGCATAATATACCATAATAGGTTATTAATAACAGAAACATATTATTCAGTATCAACTCACTTACATTGTTAGAACCAGAGATTTGGCTTGTTAATTATCGGTCACCTTACACATTCCTGTACACCATGTCCACAAAGATGATATTTGGATTCTTTAATTGCATTGTTAGAACCAGAGATTTGGCTTGTTAATTATCGGTCACCTTACACATTCCTGTACACCATGTCCACAAAGATGGTATTTGGATTTCTTTTATGAAATTCTATTGTTTTGGTTGATTAGCTTTAACTGTTTTATTTATTTTCAGTCATTATCTTCTTGCTTAACTACCTCTGGCAACTATATTATTACCAGGCACCTCTCCTGTGGACCAGGCACCTTCTACCTGTTCACTCCTCAACGTTCTCCAGCTGACTTTTTTTTATTGGTAATTTTCGGTACCGACCTCGAGCCACTACATTTTACTTGTTTGCTCTACGACGCTCTCCAACTGAATCCTCATTTTACTGTCTCTCGGCTGTTTTGCCTTCGACCTGCCAACCGGTTCTTCTTGACTATCAATCTCACCACAAGTCTCTTATCACTAGGTAGCAAACCATACAAAAATTGTTTGTTTTACTTTATCTTGCTTTTTATTTCACGATATCTACTGCATTATCAATATATTTTACTTTAACTTAATACTAATTCTTATAAAATAACAACATAAAACCTCTTTAGATTTTCATTTAAATTATATTCCTTTAGTTCTATTGCACTACTAAAATAACTTGACCATTATTTCTTAATATTATTATTCTAATTTCTATCCTATGTCTATACATAGCAATATATATATATATATATATATATATATATATATATATATATATATATATATATATATATATATCATATTTTGGAATTATGTGTTGTAAACCTATTTATTCATCTTATTATTGAACACTCCTTGTACTGCTTCATGCTCACTCTAGTGTCAACGATTTCAACTTTTACAACGATAAGATTAAACCTTTAGATACTGGTGTTGCGAAACCTTATGTAAATTAGTTTCCGTTATATATAGATGAAGACAGTAAATGTTTACTGAATTTACGAATTTAAATCTGTTATTTTATTTATAACGATAATAATGAGATCTAATATTAAATAGAAATAATTAACTGTCATAACCAGGAGAGACTGGGTAGAGCGTAGAGCGATAGTGAAGCGCGAGTCACTAGGCCCAGGCCGTCTTATGGCGGTATTCGTTCGCTAATACTCGGCTTGTGTCTTCCTGCTGCGATATATATATATATATATATATATATATATATATATATATATATATATATATATATATATATATATATATATATATATATATATACATGTATGTATACATATGTTGCTTCACTGGTTTGTTATATAGTAAACTGATTTTCATTTACATATTAATTATACATCTCTGTCTTTATGTTTTTAAGCAAACTCAGTTAGTTGAATTAGTATGTATCGTTACCATAATAATATTATGACGAATCCAATAACACATGTTACAACGTATATCGAAGTTTAAAATCATGCTATCTCCCTCAATCTCAACTTTTCTCTTTAAATATTCTCCCTCTCAAAACGCCATCTAACTGTTTGTTGGTGTACCCAGATACCCTAAATCTACGAGTTTCATCTTATATATATATATATATATATATATATATATATATATATATATATATATATATATATATATATATATTGATGCTTAACAAACTTTGTATATCGTTCTCGGTGGACGTGTGTTGAAGGAGCTCTGTTCGACATCGATAGATCCCAGGTTCGATTCCCAGCCACCGTTCCAGCACGATTATCTTTCAACGAAATCTTAATTATTAACGTCATTAAAGTTGTCTGTCTCTCTCTATCTCTATATTCCTATCTCTATCCCTCCCAGTCTCTCTCTAATTCCAGCTAGCTACCTTTCACCAATGCGATGTGTGTGTGTGTGTGTGTGTGTGTGTGTGTGTGTGTGTGTGTGTGTGTGTGTGTGTGTGTGTAGAGTACATATAATAATAATAATAATTCCAGCAAATGTATGTACCCTACACACATGCGTGCGCACAGACACACAACTTTTTAATGAAATTCAAATTCTCGCCAAAACTGAGTAACATATCAACTATACAACAAACATATGAGACGCTACCTAACTTTAACAAACAGACAGACAACACGTGTGTGTACTCAACCTCAACAAACAAATAAACATTCGACATGCTCATATGTCAAACATAATCACAAATTACCTCGTGGTGAGCTCATAACAAACAAACATAGCCTAACAAAAAAGCGTGTTTGTAAACTTAACCTAACATTCGGCTAGCGGAGTCCTAACTTAACTTTTAGTACAGAGCCAACACGTGGGTTTCTATATCAACAAACAAACATAGCCTAACAAACGAGTGTGTGTGTGTAGACTTAACCTAAGAAAGCATTCAGGTAGCGGGAATCGGGAGTCCTAACCTAACATTCGGCTAGCGGAGTCCCAACCTCACATTCGACACACAGCCAACACGTGGTGAGCTTATATGTCAACAACAAACAAACATAGCCTAACAAATGAGCGTGTGTGCAGACTTAACCTATAACATACAGCACATACAACACGTGGTATATGTCAAACATAACCACAAATTACCACGTGGTGAGCTTCTATAGCAAACAAACATTCAGCTAGAGGGCAGTCGACATAACATGGAAACATAACCTAACAAACATACGTGGGTACGTCTGTCATCCTCGGATATCAGCTAGCGGGCAGCCGGCACATGTTCAACCATAACATGTGTGTGGGAAACATAGCCACAAATTCCCACATGAGCGGCAAGCGGGAAAACCACGTGCGCAGCGGCCATCTTGGAACATGTCACGTCAGCTGACAAGTGACAGATGACAGATTACAGCTGACAGATGACAGCTGTCTGCGTATGCGCACACCGAAAAGGTGGGGCTTAGCTTACCCCCACTCTTTCCAAGTCTGACGTCAGTGCCAATCAGAACGCTACTACTCACTCACATAGGTTTAAGTTTAAAAAATGCTACATAGTTGATATATATTTAAAATTTTAAATGTATTACTAACGACAAATAATAATATATAATTAAGCTGTATAAGTAAGGGTTAATACTAACCTTTCTTGGGGGGTAGTGTACTTGGATGCATGCGTTTGTAGTGTTTTAGTAGAAGGTCCCTTCTTGCAAATAGGTTAGGCATACCATGCATTGCAGAAGGGCCCTTACACTACCCACGCATTGTTTTTTGTGCCTATTTAAGCTATCGCGTAGAGAGAATGGCTTTCACATCAGCCGCACTTAAACATGGTGATGAGTAACTACACTATCGACGTTAAAACCAAGTATGAGCAGCTTAATTTCATACATATATTTATATCTGTTATCGCTATTAATATTTCCCCCCGCATCTCTCTCCCCACATAAAGCTAGATAGTGCCAATGTTAAACTGCAGCACATATCAATGAACTTCCTGTCTATACTTGATTATGTTGATTCAGCTTGATAGACATCAAGTGCTATTTCGTATGTTTTATTACAACGTATTTATGACGTATTTGAATGTTTTACGTTTAATTAGATTAATATAAATAAGTCAATAACCTAGGTGTTTCTTAATATTGGAAATAAAAAACATTAGACCATTTATTATATATTTGCATTTAAAAATTTCTTAAGTTACGTACTAGTTGGCTTAAAATAACATTATGTTCTATATATTCTTTAGCAACTATATGATATACAGCGCGTGTGTGTGTTAAAAATTTATATTTAAATAATTCTTCTCGGATCCTGCAAATAAACTCTTGAAAATCTGAATTTTGTTTCGTGTTCGTTAAAAATATTTAGAATTGCTTCACAAATATTTCTCAAACTCTCCAATTATTCATGTAAACGTATATCAAAATTGTTTGGATATCTCTGGTTTTGATATACGAAACTAAATCGCACATTTTTTCTAGATAGCGTAAACACTTGGTAGTTAGACAAAATATATCCCAATGCTTCGCCATTATTTTCTTATATGTTTTTGAGCTTGATATGTGGCTGTTTAAAATAGCTTATGTTTGGGAGCACCACATTTGATAATTCTTGAAACGTTGCAATATTGAACATCAGCATTTTATTTGAATTGGTTCGTAATAATACTACTGGGTTGAAACTATATTGTGAACATAGACTTATAGTAACATAAGTAGCTCCACATTCCGTCAAATAGAATGTTTTTTTCATCTGATAACCTCATATCTTCTAATGTTGCTGTTTTGATCATAATTTTCTGCTCCAAACTTAACAAACACTGTGTAAATCGATCATCTTGTGCAGAAGCTGGCAATAAAAATTCGCCTATTATTTTTCACTTCTTTCACTACTTGATTACTACTTTGTTTAAGCAAGATATTTTCGAGAACTTTAATTTGTTTGCCACTGTGCTGAGGCATAGGTATTATTATTTTACACGACTCCATACGAATCTTTCAACTGTAAATGTGTTGGGTATTTATACGTTTCAAAAAGCAGGGTAATTGAATTAGCTCTTTAACATATCTGGCTAAAATACATTAAGTTACATGTTATTTTGGTTATATTTGCCTTTTTACATTGTCTCTTATGGGATATACGAACAGAAAATTGAAATCTTATTGTCGGTGTAACTATCACATCCTATTTTTGGCATATAAATTTTATGGATACATTTACTTTTAAATAAATAAAAAACATATGTAGTAAAAAAACAAGTACTTAATTTTTTGAACACACCATACAAAAAAATTGGTCTCCATCCCATGTAAATTCTCGGTAATTCTTTATCCACAACGTATTAAATTTTGTTTTAGGGATTTTAATTCACAGCACTTTTGTTTACTTTCAACACTTCCAAAAATATGTTGCGCACCGATTTTTTAGCGCTCTTGCTCAGATGAACTGAGTGGTACCAAATAATATTTACTAAACTGTCGGTCATTCTGGCATTTGGAGCTCAATCGTTATTATTTGTACCTCGAATCATGGTAATTCCAACCATCTGGGTTTTTTACGATTCCGGTTATATAATATAATGAGTTATTTATCATCATCTACGATTATACAAATTTCATCGGCCGCCTCTTCCAGCGTTAAATTCCAAGAACTGCACTGACCGACGTCTACGATTATAAAAATTTCATCGGCTGCCTCTTCCAGCGTTAAGTTCCAGGAACTGCACCGACCGTCTTTATATTTTCAGGTCTAAGCAAATATAATAAACCAGGCAATATAGCTTTATATCCTTTGTGTTTCACTTAATTTGAAAACTTGTGAGAAAAAATGCAAAACGTGCTGCTTGATTGACAAAATTCGATTTTCTACGAAAAAAAGCGAAAAATGCAAGAAAATGGAAATTGCATTTTTCCGTGCCATCATTATTCCAGTGGCTATGTAAACTCACTTTCACATAATTAACTAGTCAACAGTTCGTGTACTGCACGTTTATTTGTTCAAGTTAGGTATTTTTGTGAATAAAATTTATTAAAACAATTCGAAACTTCAACTACATACAAATAAAATCAAAATAACAATTATTGGAGTTGCCACCAAATAGCCAAATACTAGGTGTCACTTCATGAACAAGCGACCATCAGGCATCTCGGAAACTATTAACATACAGATTCGGTCAAACTTTACAATCAATGAGTCGAATTCATGGCCATCTAAATACTAAAGAAAAATAGCATAGGTAGCAAAAAATGTAAAATAAAATTTTGTAAAATTTTTTCACTATCTATATTAAAGAAATTTTGTCATATCGAAGATCTACAAATTAACCTTGTAAAAGCACAAATGTTTTTTTGCTCGACCGAATCATAATCCCTTATAGTCTCCTAGATAGCTCTACTGACTTTTAGTAGTTCATGAGTTGACACCTTAATAAACAGGTCATAATTATTTTTTATAATTAATCAGTGGAAACTAAAAATGAAATTAAGGAACATAAATATTTGCCTCAAGAGATGACTATATATTAGAAAAAGACAAAGCCTCGGTGGTTCAGAGGTAAGAACGTGTGCCTCTGAACCGAAGGTTACTGGGTTCGATCCCAGGGTTCGCCTTTCACTTTTTTAGTACAAACTGTAACATTAACATCAACCGAGGTTTTAGCATTGTATTTGAGCAAGTTGAATGTCTGCATGTTCCGCCCTTCGGAGGGGGCGTAAAGCAGTCGGTCCCGTGCCCATGCGATGTTGGGCACGTTAAAGACCTCTACCCTCCTTACAGAAAGGAAGGGGTTCGGCAAAATTTCCAGGATAGTGAGGTGAAACTGGTCCCTGGCGTTGGTAATTGGCCATAGTCGCGGAAATAGGCCGACGTTAAAGAAACAAAACACACACACGCACACACACACACACGTACAACAAAAAAGACCTACCTTGTGCCACCTATGTCATTCTGTGTATTAATTAGATTATATAGTGTATTCAAAAATGTACAGTGGTTATTTCTATAAATTATGGAATTTGAGATGGGACGCAGTCAATATTTCGTCTTAAATATGGTAATAAATTGGCTGAATCATCGAGAAAACACAAATTTTCACTGGCTTCATCTCACTTATTGGAACAAATCGATTGTGTGAAAATAGTGTCTCTTTTTATTGTTAATATATAGATGAAAAACAATGTGTATTTACTGGTGAAGATGGCAAACAACAGCTGAAGGGAACTATTATTCCACATAACAGACTTTATTCGTTAGGACATTAGTTGTTTTCGCTCTTTGAATAACAGTTGTTTGTGTGTGTTGTCTTGTTTCATGGCTGCGGTCGTCAGACCATTCATACATTTTTTTTTCGGCTTCTTGGTTTGGATCCCATCTGTATGCTACTTTTTTTTTAAATATATACATATATACACATATATAACAGAGATATTAGTTTACATTTTGTGATACTTTTTATACATTTACACACAATAATTCTGCGTTTTTGTTTGTTTTAAATATGACGGATATTCTTCATTTTTGAGCTGTTTACACTTTTTTCATTCTATTTGCTAGGGATTATAAACAGGGACACTTGGACCAAGGGGTCTGTCATGACCACTTCTAGACACACAAGACGGATCACGGATTCACAGGTATAATCACAGTGGGGTAGACAGAAGGAGTTAAATTTAATATTTTTAAGTTATATACGCATATACATTACACATTATTTATTCTTATTTCTAATACGATGCAGACAATTTTATATTTTTATTCTAATTTATTTTATCAGGTCTATTAACAATTTGTATATGTTTAAGTTTCTTTCTTGTAGTAAATTCATTAAATTGAATGGTAGTTGCACTATTATTATTTTATAGATATGACTTACATAGGCATTTATCTTGGCAAGATTCAAGGGGCATTGCAGCAACTATGTTCTGAATCGCCAGTTGACCACACTCACAGAAAGGACTCGTTCTTAGGTTGATTTTGTTTAGATAGGCTGGAACTAGCAAATGGCTAAATCTGAGTCTACAGATAATGCGAATCCATTCTTTTAAAATCAGTGTTGTAGAACCATGGCGTTCTCTGTAAGTCTGGCTGAAGCTGTTTGTAGAATTTACCAACTCGGTCTGCTTTATAATGTTTCTGCCATTTTTCAAAGTACATTTTCTTCGCGTAGATATCAATATCGGTTGACGGACATAAATAGGGTCCTTCTTCCCCGTATTCGATAGCAAATTTTGCCAAGCTGTCCACACATTCATTCTCTTTAAGTCCGCAACGACCCTTGATCCAGCGGAAAGTTATGTGTTTTGATTGTTTTAAAATTTCCACAATGAAATCATTGACAGCTTTTAAAATGTAGTTAGTTGATTTGGTGGTATAAAGGTGTTCTAACTTCCTTATGCAACTTTGGCTATCTGACAGGGTAACAAACGTAGTGTGTTGGATTGATAGGATATATTTCAGGGCTTCTAAGATAGCAATCATGTTCTCCGTGTATATTGACATATGGCTGTTTAATTTTAACATTTTGCAAGTTTTGATTTGTGGGCCGTAGAACGCTAATGCTGTACCATCTTCTTGCTTTGAGCCATCTGTATATATGCAGTAAAGATTTTGTACTTGTCCAGCTCAAGGTTTAGTATAATATTATTACTGTGTATTAGAAAGGGTAGTAGGTTTTCGATATAATTGGTGTTTATTTCTGACAGATGCGAATTTATTTCAAAAATCGTGTTTAGCCTATCTATGTGAATTTGAGTTTTTATATCTTGAAGGTCACTGTATACTTCTGCCAGCAATACTGATTTTTTTTTGGTCCAATACTTGTTTGTAAGGTCACTATAAGCAAGTGGTGTATTTTCCCCGTAAGTTGGCTGTCCTTAGCGTACCATTTAATAATCATTTGGCTTGCTAGAATTTTTCTTCGATATTGAAGGGGCACTTCTCCACATTCTGCTAGCAAGTGGTTTGTTCGTGTGCTATTTAGAGGTTCGATTGATATTTTAAGGCATTTGTTTTGGATCTTTTCTATTTTGTCTAAGTGTGTTTTTGCAGCTTGGTCGTAGAGGATAGAGCCATAGTCAATAATGGATCTTATGTATGCTTTTTACATCATCAGTGATACGTTTGGATCGGCTCCCCAACTTATGTGACTCACCATGCGTAGCACATGGATAGGTTTTTCGGTTATGGGAATTAATTTGTTTATATGTTTGCTCTAGAACAATTTTCTATCGAGTGTAATACCCAAGTAGGTAATTACCGATGTGACAGGGTAGTTTGATGTTTTCTTGCGTAATTTTCCTTTTTCTTGAGAATATACATGCAGTCGACTTGTTCATTGACAGCGATAGACCACAATATGGCACCACATTTCTACATCATTTGCTGAGGTGTTTAGTTTTTTTATTCCTTCTTAGATGGTGCTATTTTTACATAGATGCAAATATCATCTGTATACTGTAACACGCTTGCGTTCTTAACTGTACTTTCTAAGTCTGCCGTGTAAAGTGTGTATAAAAGGTGCTTAGTACACTTGCCTGTGGTAATCCCATGTTGATGATTCTGGGTCTAAAATTTTATTCCCAACTTTAAAGTAGACTTTTCGATTTTGGTAAAGTTTTATTATTTTGCTTGTGATGCCTTAAGGTGTATTTAGCTTGTTCATTTTTTCATTTAAGATTTTGAGGTTAACATTATCGTATGCCCCTGTTATGTCCAAAAACAAGGCTACAAGGGATTTCGAATTTTCGAACTTCTTCTAAAACCAAATTATGTTGTAGGCAATTTGTGGTTTTTTTCGAACCAACATTCCAATCTATTTTTTAAAATTCTTTCATATGTTTTCAGAACACACGAACCAAGTGATATAACTCTATATGAATCTATATACTCTGGATTTTTAATGGTTTTAGAAAAATTATATTAATATAAACCTTCCAAGAGTCTTGAAAATCTTCTGTTTGCAGGATATTATTAAATATTTTTAGAAAAAGGTATTTGTTGTCTTGTTAAAGGTTAGATATCATTGAATAGTGTATACTATCTGCCCCCGGTGCACTGTTGTTGGTGCGTTTCAGGATCTTTTCTAACTCTAAGATGGTGATATCATTTGTAAGACAACTGGCTCGATAGTCTTCTCCAAATAGGATTTGTTCTGGGACCGATGATGGTGTAATTTTACATAGCATGTTGTACCACCAATCATCATTCTTTATTGTTGTAAACGTATTGGGTTTTGCAAATTTTTTATTTTTCTTATCTGTAGCCAGATTGTTTGAGAGATGTGCTTCTACTGCGTTTATTGCAGAACTGAGACCATGCTGCCCGTTTGCTATGTAATATATTTTTTTGGTTTGTGCCACTGCTTGATTGTACTTTGTAAAGTTTTTTGTGTTGGGTTGTCTTTTATATGCTTTGAGACTTTCATTTTGTTTTTTGTTTGCTTGCAGACATGAATCGTTCCCCCATTTTTTTTTAAATTTGTCATTAGCGACTCCCGTCTTGCATGGCATTGCTTGTTCACCTGCTTTGTACATGCTGTTAAGCAGCATATCATAACTAATAACTTCTTCTGTTTGAATTTCATTGGCTACCAAGCAAGAGAAAAGATTCCAATTTACATTTTTTTAAATCCACTTATATTTAAGCTTATCAAGATCACTATTTACATTTTCACTATTTACTAAACTAAAGTCTGCACCAGTATTTACATGATCAAAGTTACCATTATCTTTGTTATAACTGTGATTCTTAATATAACATGAATATGCTATAGCATAATGATTGGACCTCAAATAAGTATCATGTACGAACCATTCAAAACAAGGAGCTACATTAGGTGTGCACATAGTCAGAACAATCGCGCATTTTGATGTATTGTTTCGTGTCATTAACGTTTCTTTACCTGTTTTAAGGAAAGTTAAATTGTTGTCTTTGATAGCGCCTAGTAAGTTTGAGCCGCTGGTGTCGTTCAAAGTGCATTCCCATGCTTGGTTATGGCAGTTAAAGTCTCCACCAAAAATAAGGGGCTTTTTTAGAAGACCAATAACATTTTTCCAATCACTACATGTCATTCTTCTGGCTGCTTGAGGTCTTATATATGAGGAGTATATGTTAAGTTTATTTAATACGGAATTTCCTGCCTTGAAGTTGGTACTGGCTGCTGCACACCTTATTTCACTCGAGTTGATAATTAGATTTATTGGTTCGAAATATCTTTTTATTATTATGGCTACTCCGCCATACCCGTCACTTCTATCTTGTGTAATAATGTTATAATTATTAAAATTCAAAATAGTTGTTGCCTTAAGCCATGTTTCGCTAATTTGCGCGATATTTATCTGATTATCAAAAATAATTTTTTTCAGCTGTCCCTTATTGTAAGGTAATGACCTAGCGTTCCATTGCAGAAAGGTTAATTTGTGCATTTTGATTGTAAATAATATATCCACCTTTACTTTTAAGCCGTCTAACCAATCTTTTCCTAATGAGTTTTTGTTTTCTTGAGCTAATACTTCTTTAATTAGGTTAACCAGTGCCTCGCTAACGTTATCTTTGTTCTTTACAGACACTATTTCCCGGTAGGCTTTGTGATAAATCTAAGATGTCTTTGTGTGTTTGACTGTACGCATATCGGTTATATTGTGGTGTTTTGATTCTTTTTCGCCTTACACTGTTTTCGTATCTATTATATTGTACTCGGTTTGTATTTGGTTTGTGTGTTTTAGAAAAAATATATGAATTATGTAATAGTTGATGTGTGCTTGTTGTGTTTGGAAATATGTATGGTGCTATATTTGACGGACTTGGTTTCATCTTGAAGGAGGGTGTGTTATGTGTTTTGTTGGCTGTTGTATTTTTTGTTGATGTATCTTTTAAAGTGGAGTTAAGTAGCTTTTTTCATATTTTTCTTTCGCGTGTTTGTAGGATATATTTTCATATGCCATTATATTTTTATTATGTTTTTGTTTTTGATATTCAGGGCATCTTACTCTATCGGTGGCTCTATGTTCTCCCCCGCACAATACGCAAATTGGTAAATTATCGGTAACGCATTGTTTATTATTATGATTGTCACCGCAATTGCTGCACCGTTCTCTACCTTTACATTGATTACTAATGTAGCCGTATCGAAGGCACTTTAGACACAGTACAGTGTCTAAAGTGCCTTCGATATTGCATTTTGGTGGGCAAGGCTAGATAAGGCGTCGGCATTGCTATGCTGTCGTCCGGGGCGTGTTCGATGGTAAAATTGTAGTCTTGAAGGCGTTCAAGCCACCTCGCCCTCTGCCCCTCTGGATATTTAAATTCAAGAAGCCAGCGTAGGGAAGCGTGGTCGGTTCTCAGAAGAAATTCTTGACCAAATAGATATTTGTGAAAATGCTCCAACGTCTTGATAATGGCTAGAAGTTCTTTAAAACCAGCTGAATTAGCTCGCACGTCATAACGGGTCTTCATGCGGTCGCTTTCTACCCGTATATGCATTCTGACAGCAGAGTGGATGGCTTCCATTCTTCTTTCCAAACCTTTTATGTATTCATCAGTTGCCCGTGGAGCATCTGTGGGTTTTCCAAATATGAGATCAGGAGGAAGTCTTAACTCTCGCCCAAAAACCACGTTGGCTGGTGTATGTCCGGTAGTCTCATGTACAGACGAGCGGTATGCCGGTAGAAATAGTGGAATGTGCCGGTCCCAATCCGTTTGGTGTTCATTGACAAATATTCTTAAGTGGGACTCCAAAGTAGCATTGAAAATTTCCACCATTCCGTCAGATTGAGGGTGTATGGGTGTAGTTCTCGTTTTCCTGATTCACATAAGTTCACAAACCCTCTGGAATACAGCCGACTCGAAGTTGCGTCCTTGGTCAGAATGGAGCTCCAGTGGTGCGCCAAATCTACAGAAAAACTCATTCACCAATACTCCTGCGACGGTGTTGGACTCTTGATTCGGGACCGCAAACACTTCTGGCCACTTGCTAAAATAATCCATGGTTACAAGCATATAGCGATTTCCTGCGCCTGTTCTAGGGAAAGGAGCAGCTATGTCGATTGCAATTGTTTTCAAAGGGGCTCCCACGTTGTACTGCTTCATTCGCCTCCTGGTTTTTGATTGAGGCCCCTTACTGGAGGCACACGCCTGGCAGGTTTTGCACCATTCTTCCACATCAGCTCTACATCATAACCAATAAAAACGTTCTCTGACCTTTTCCAACGTTTTCTTTACCCCTAAATGGCCCACACCTGCCCCGCCATGTATCACCTCGATTACCTCCATAGCTCTTGGCCGCGGAAGGATTATTTGCTTCAATATGCGGGTTCCATCTTCTGACTCCCAATTCCGGACCAGAAGATTACCTTCGATTTCAATGGAGTCCCACTGGGCCCAGTAATTTTTGGTGGCAACGCTTTTATCACTAACTTCTGACCAAGTGGGTCTTTCGTAGCAAGTCTCCTTCCATCTGTAGATTGGTTGGATATTCTTTTTGGTCCTTCATTAACCTCTGCGGGTCCTATCGGTTAACGGGTTGCACCGTTGTCCTTCTGCACACTTCGACATTCAATTCTTCTTTGTTTTCGGCAGAGATGCAATGCTTGCATTTTGGTGGGCAAGGTCTCCTAGATAAGGCGTCGGCATTGCCATGCTGTCGTCCAGGGCGTGATCGATGGTAAATTTTAGTCTTGAAGGCGTTCAAGCCACCTCTCCATCTGCCCCTCTGGATTTTTTAATTCAAGAAGCCAGCGTAGGGAAGCGTGGTCGGTTCTCAGGAGAAATTCTTGACCATATAGATATTTGTGGAAATGCCCCAACGTCTTGATAATGGCTAGAAGTTCTTTCCTCGTCACGCAATAGTTTTTTTCTGCTTTGGAAAGGGCCTTGCTGAAATACCCTACAACCTTCTCTTGGCCTCCCTGTTCCTGCGAAAGAATACCTCCAATACCAACATTGCTCGCGTCCGTGTCCACAATAAACCTCTGACCAGGCTGGGGATATGTCAGAATCGGGAATGAACAGAGAGCCCGTTTTAGTGTCTCGAATGCTTTTTCACAATCATTTGTCCACATGAAGGGTGTCTTTTCTTCCGTCAGTTTATACAAAGGTTTCGCGACTTAACTTCACGGTTAAGACGTTTGAATTTTTAAAACAATTTATTTAATACTTTTGAACAATTAATACTTAATTACTTAGTTACAAAAATGAATAATATATAATACTAAAAATAAGACGATCAACCTACATGTGATCTACAGTCTCAGCACTCGATGTGCGAAGGACTAACTCGGAACAAGAATTAACGGTTCTCCCACTGTGATTAGCCTCTTTATAGGCTTTCCTCCAGGCGTGGCACTATTGTCTCTGGATCACAAGGAATCTGCTGATGTTGATTCTCACAGTGATATTCCGTTCTACTTGCACTTGGGAACTGCAAGTTCTTGGCTCCGTTCAGACGGCGGCTGACTCAGCGGTTCTTACCGTGGGAAGGCTACATTGTATTATAATGGGCCATTGTTTGGGCTCCATTTATCTCCTCCCCCTTTTGAAGACGAAGCTATGGTTCGTTCCGGATTTTCAACGGAAATCCGGACTCGGTGTTTCCTGTTTTTGTTTCTTTATCTTCCTTGCGGTTTCTTCGTTTCTTCAACCCCATTCGGACGGCTATCGTTGTGATGGTTATTAAGACAGCTATGTACAGTAATATTGTCCATATACTCAGGTGATGGATTGGTATTGTTATAGGTCCTGGTATATTTTGTTTAATTTTTTGAAGTTGGTGTTGGATTTGATTGATGTTGTGTAGCTGTACGTTTTCTAATGATATTTCGGGCACTGGTCCTGGATTTGGTTGATCTTCTTGAATGGGGGGTTCTAGTGTAGGCAGGTTGAATAGTTGTTGTGTTTCTGCTGTTGCTGGGCCGGTCTTGTAATTTTTGTTGCCTATAGTTAATTGGCAATTTGGTTGCAGGTTGATTAATTTTGTACCCTTGATGATGTTGGTCCACTCCTGTTCCTTACAAGTTATTCTGGCGTTAGTTTCTTCGGGTGCTATAACTATATACTGACTGGTTCCATATCTCGAAACTGTGGTTCTATTAATTTTGATTACTTCTTGATTACAATTGTTAATAGGTTTTTGAAATTTTATTAGCTTTATTTCACATGGGTTTTGATCATTCATGGTTGTTGGATTGTCGTCTTTGCAAAAATATATTTGGTTCTTTAAATTTTGACATTCTTCATTACGATAGGCATATTGTTTACTGCTTAGGATAAGGTACTTGGTTCTAGGAAGTATCATGGTAAAAAGGTGTGTCTTTCTAGGGACAGGTAATGTATATAATTGATAATAATCATATTCTGATTCATCTACCAGAGGTATTTCTATTTGATATATAATTTTGAAATTGTTTTGGACGGCTTTTATTTTAAAGACTTTTTCGTATAGATTTAGATCAGTGGTTGTTATTACTTTAGCATTAGTTGCATAATTTTGGATTTTATTGATTTCTTTTATTATAAATGTTGGTTTTATTATGGATGTGTGAAAGATTCCTAATTTTGCAAAAGTTATGGCATTTTCTGTTGTTAATGCTATTTCTTGAATATTGTGTAATAATTGTTATTATTATTATTATTATTTATCCTATTTACTATCGTGCCTTGGTTATGACTCAATCCTACTATCGTTCTATTAAATTCGAGATTGCCTCGAGTCTGATCGAATTTTTGGACCTAAAAGTTCATGAATTTTATTTTGGTCTGTCGTTAAGACTTCTAATGCTTGTTGAATGCGTTCCTCATTCTGTGAATCGAGATTCCCTGTATTGACTTAAACATAGAACCTAGTCGGTTTATTATGTTATGTTTTTGTTGTTTATTTAAAAGTGTGCCCTGTTTGGAAAAAATCCCATAAAATGTATTATCCCTGTTTTCTGTAGTAAAATTCACTTATCATGAAATTTTGCTATGCAGAATTATAATCTGTTATTGTTAATTACTGGTGGATATTTATTAGCTCTTATTTAATTGATTGGGAGTTTATTCCTAATTGATTGATTCGTTACCTTAACTTATTTCTAGCTGATTATATAATTTATTAATACTAGGATTACTTGAAACGGTCTTATAATTACGTTAATCGTTACGTGCGTTAATTCATTTAAGAATTAAGCTTGCTATTTAAATTGTCTGTGTCAGTCTGTCTACTTCCGGTTTATGTACGTACGGGTATCTATATAATTTAGAATGGACAGGTATGTCGTCTGTTGTCCTTATTCTATGTTTTATCGCATTTGTGTGCGTCAATGGTTCGTTTTTATTAAAAAATATGTCCTGATATTCTGATAATAAACTAAATAACAATTGTTTTTCCTCGCCATTTAATTCTCCTGTATCTATTTGTTCAATTTAGACATTCTCATTATTAATCCGTTTTTGATTACGCCCCGTATCGTAAGCGTTTAAATTATTAATATGAGTTGCACTAGAATTGTTATTTTGTATAACTACTGCTGCAAACGAAGTCTCCTTTGGCTGTATCTGGTTTCAGATGCATATTGTTTATTTAATCTGCTGAATGGCTTATCTCTTACATTATAAGCTTGGTTATTATTTAGTACGTGATTAATTGTCTCCTGTTCTTCATTACGTATGAAATACTGTTGGGTTATTATATTGTTTAAATTTAAATGAGTCTCGGGTAGCCCCTACGCTGCCTGGTAATTCTTTCTTATCTTTGTTGTACCTCGATTTTGTTGTTAATATAATGTTTATTTGGAAAAGTCTGGTGTTATAACACAGGTGAATGCATTAGAATGTCTTTACATGAATTAAAGGCACCAATGTAGTTCCTGTCGTTAACGTTTATTCATAAGTTTACTTTAAGCCTTTTGTTAGTGGCTTTACGACTGCATCGTCTGTTTATGATCAGATATACAGTATGGTCTTAATTATATGGATTTCTTATTTTTTATTTTTGTCTTGAATGGTCGATAATGGTCGATAATTGTGCTGTGAAAATCCTTTAAAGTGTCTTACGGTCGTTTTGTTACTAGTGTTTTCTTAATAGAGTTGCGACGACGCTTAGACATGACTTTGTCTAACATTTTGATATGAATATTTTTTTTTCCATTGTTATTAATGTTATTATATTTTTAGTTGGTTAATCTATTACGTATATTTCATACATCTATAAATTTGGGTGATTCTACGTTATTAAAGTTTTTGTTGATAGCCGAACTTACCAGTTCGTAATCTTGTCCATTTACAAAAAAAATGCAATAATATTTCCTTTGTGGTAACCAATATTCTTTTCTAAAAGTCTCTATTTGATCTGGTTTATTTAAATTAAAATTTGCACATATATAATTCCTTTTGTCCCGTCTGACTGATTGGTTTGTCAGTATTTTTTTTAACTATCTGATTTTAAATCTGTGTGCCATACCCAGTGGTCTATCGGGGAATTATCTTTCTAAAATGTTTTCTAATTACGTAATGAATGGTTTCATTATTGATTCTACTTTTGACAAGGTGATAACGATAAGATTTATTACATACGCCTATATGTCCTTTTTCTTTACGACAATATTAATCATCAGCTTAGTTATTCAATTTAAAATTTGTTGAGTGCGGTCCTGAATATAATTTTTATTTAATGTTTATCTACTGGTATATTTTAGGTATTTGTTACAGTAAGTGTGTTTTTTCGTCATCTCAGTCGCCTGTATATATTTGTCATGAATGTAACGGTGTCTGCTTAGTGTCGCTTTATTTGTTTGTAGTCTTTAGGTAATTGTCAAGTCATGTATGTGATGTATCCGATTTTCCCGTTTTACCTTACTTAGGTAATATAATTCGATTGCTTATTCAGTTTATTTAATTTAAATACATTGTAATCTTTTTTGTTACAATATTCACAGGTTTTAATTTAATTTTCAATTTTCTGTCTCATCTGGGGAAAAGCGAATTTGTTTTGCATCTGTTCACAAGTTTCATTAAATGAGAGATGTCGGCGTTTAGTTTCATGCGCAAGCATAATATGTAGCTTAATATCTGATGCCGATTGTAATTTTTCCAATATGGGTAGTTTTGTTTTAGAATTATTAGTCATGTTGGACTTTTGGATTTTTATGGGGTTTGTTTCAGTACTATTTTTATTTATGGCAAAAATTTGTTTATTATTAACATTAGAGTTTTCCGCTTTAGGGTTTGTTTCACTTACTACCTGTTTTACCGTTTTTTGCCCCGTATTCCCCGTATTATCATGTTGACCTAAAGGTTCATCTTCCTCTGGTTTTTCAATAACTAACTTATTTCTACCTAGTGCTCTATCCGGCTGCTTAATTAATTTAGTACTAGATTTTAATTGATTTTTACTTTCTGTGTGGACGTCGTATATATTATATAACCTATTAAGATCAGTTTCCTCGTTACAATGTTCGTTTGTAGTGGGAACTTCATTTAAACTGCTCTGTGGACTTTTGTTTGATCTCCTTATTATATTACCACTAGTGAGCCAGGAATTCACATAATTCATAATACTGTTATTGTTCTGTTGAACGTTCTGATTGGATTTTGACTCATCAGCGAAATCCATCGACTGCATATGCTTAATGTCGCTTGCGTCCTTATTCAAGTTCAAGTTTAATTTAATTCTATGGTCATTCATTCCTTTCTTACAATTATAACTACTATCACTGCCCTCGTTAATTAAATTATTTGCTGGCATATCTATATGGTTAATATGTACTACCGGTTGTCCGTATACGTGTCTGCTATCTGAAAATTTTGTTGTTGACTATCGTATTCGTCTGCTGGCGAATTTTCGTAATTTAATTCTTCGTTGACGTAATTCAAATCGTAATTTGTTTCATTTATGTGATTATCATTGAATTCTAAGTTATTTAATTGAGCTGCTCTACTTGGCTGCGTTAGTGACAGTCTAGTATTAGAACTGTCTACTTCCATTGGTTCGTGATAATTTCTGTTAGCATTATGATTTACATTGGGTCGACCCGGTTGATTATTGAAGTTAGGTCTCCTAAATTGACTCGAAAAATTTTGCCTTGGTACAAAGTGTTGATTTTGTCTAGGCTGGGAATTTGTGTGATTGTTTTGATTGTTATGTTGTTGAAATGGTCTAAAGTTATTTTGGAAAGGTCTCTGAAATTGTACATTCTGAAAAGGTGGGTTATTTTGTCTCTGAAAAAACGTACGGTTTTGTCCTTCTAATTTATTACTATTACTGAAATTCTTATTTATTGTTTTATCTCTATAATCGAAATTTTCCTCTGCGAATACGAATTTCAAAGCTTGTTCTATGCTCGTGGGTGCTTGACTACGCAAGACGAGCCCTAACGGATTGCGTATTCCTCCTAAGAACGCTTTTAACGTTTGATTCTGGTATATGTCTTTCTTAATTAATCGCACGCCTTCATTTGGCTCGTTGGCTATTAAACTCGAGATGAGCAATTGCTCTATATGACGGCATCTGTTCGCGAACGATAGTGCGTCTTCAGCATTACGCTGTTTCAAGGTTAACATTTCCGCTAATAAACTATGACTATCTCTTTGGTTACTGAAATTCTGAACAATGGCCTCTCTCAGGTCTGCCCACGTATTAAT
Organism: Tillus elongatus; assembly: GCA_964006375.1. Classification (NCBI taxonomy): domain Eukaryota; kingdom Metazoa; phylum Arthropoda; class Insecta; order Coleoptera; family Cleridae; genus Tillus; species Tillus elongatus. The sequence goes on along the minus strand of OZ023266.1, from coordinate 102,269,960 downwards.
TATCTTTGTATTTACTATAAGCCGGGCTGTTCCCGTTAGTTTAGTTTGAACATAATTTAACAAGAAGTGATTCATATACAGATTCTCATTTGGCACGTAGAACTGGTTCATGACCAAGTCACATGCTTTTAAAAAGTTGCCTACGTTGGCTGGTTGCCTGTCGAACTCGGGAATAGCTTTTAAGAAAAATTCTTTGAATTGGTCTGTCATATTGCTACTGTTACTACTCTTATTAATATTAGAATGATTTACTGTTATGTTATTGTCGCTAATGCTGATTGATCTAAATCTATATTCTATGTTACATAAACTTTGTGATTCTTCCTCTGAATCAGACATATAACGTTACAATACAACACATATAAAAAATTGGAAATGTAAAATGGGATAGCAGTAAACTTACCATAATACGATGGTTGCTGCTTCCATTTGACTCTGCTTGGCCACTACTTCTGCTTTAACTTGGCTCTGCTTGGCTCGAATTGGTTATTAGGCGTCGATACGCTTAAAAATCGATATGCTTTCGGTTTTCTAACCAATACTAACGACTGCGCCACTTAACTTCACGGTTAAGACGTTTGAATTTTTAAAACAATTTATTTAATACTTTTGAACAATTAATACTTAATTACTTAGTTACAAAAATGAATAATATATAATACTAAAAATAAGACGATCAACCTACATGTGATCTACAGTCTCAGCACTCGATGTGCGAAGGACTAACTCGGAACAAGAATGAACGGTTCTCCCACTGTGATTAGCCTCTTTATAGGCTTTCCTCCAGGCGTGGCACTATTGTCTCTGGATCACAAGGAATCTGCTGATGTTGATTCTCACAGTGATATTCCGTTCTACTTGCACTTTGGAACTGCAAGTTCTTGGCTCCGTTCAGACGGCGGCTGACTCAGCGGTTCTTACCGTGGGAAGGCGACATTGTATTATAATGGGCCATTGTTTGGGCTCCATTTATCTCGCGATATCAGCAAATCCCTTTACAAAACAGCGACAATATGCGCAGAGGCCCAGAAAGCTTAGCAGCTGATACATTGGCTGGAATATCCCAGTTCATAATACAGCCTGTCTTCTCTAGGTCGGTTTTGACTCCATCTGGGGCGATAATGTGGCCTAAGTACTTGACTGCTTTTTGAAAGAGACAGCATTTCTTCGGATTTAATTCCAAATTGGCTCTCTTTAGTTTCTGAAATACTTGTTCGACATTCTTCATGTGATCTTCGAATGACTTTCCTAAGATAATGACGTCTCCTAGGTACACGAGGTATGTTTTCTAGTGTAGACCTCTTAAAACTGTCTCCATTAGACTGAAAAGTGACTGGAGCATTACAGAACCCAAATGGCATGACGTTGAACTGCCACAGTCCACTACCAGTCGTAAACGCAGTCTTTTATTTGTCTTTGGGCTAAATCTCGATTTTCCAGTAGCCACTTTTCAAGTCCAATGTCGAAAACCATCTGGCACGTGCCAGTGTATCAAGTGTATCGTCAATTCTGGGAGGTGGATTGCTGTATTTTTTAGTGACATCGTTTAACCGGCGGTAATCTACACAAAACCTTGTGGAGCCATATTTCTTTTTTATTAACACTACTGGACAGGCCCAAGGGCTTTGGGCTGGTTCTATAACTCATGCATACTCCATCTCCCTTAGCATGGTGTCGACCTCCTGTTGTTTCGCCAATGGTACCCTTCGCGGTGTTGTTTGATTGGTACAGATGTTTAAGTCTCAATGCGATGGCGTACTAGGTCTGTTCTTCCAAAATCGTTCTTGTCGGTTACGAAAACTTTGCGATATTTGGAGAGCAATTTAGCCACTGCTTGCTTCTGTTGTGGAGAAATATTTCCACTTGCTTCTGCTAAGACATCGCGTAGATGTTCTGGAAGTGGTTCATCCGGGGTGGACGAGGCTGGGTCTTCTTGGTCGTGGCAACGCCGTATGATCGTTACTGGTGAGAACGTTCCGATTTCGGAACCTTCGGAGATCTTCTGATCAAAGCTCTTACGATTGGCTATTCTGACAGCTGCCAGCTCTTTCGCTTGAATAAGAGTTTTACCGACTAGTAGAGCTTTCTTAAAAATATCGTTGTCTTCTGGTTCTATAATACCCACCACTTATCCCGAAATGTCTCCAACTATCTTAGGACAATACTTTCACTCTGGGCTCTCACAATTACATCTTCTTTGGCCGTAACTTTTCGAATCGCAGGGTTATTGACAGTCGACATGACTATTTCCTCATCACCGATATTTAAAACATTGTTCTCGAGATCTAACTTGACACCGTGACCTTGTAGAACATCTAGTCCAAGTATAAAGGGGTCTGATATGGCGGCAACAATAACTCGCTGTATGGTTTTCCAAACTTTAATTGTAGTTGGACGTCAGTCTCACCAAATACACGAATCTGTTCGCCGCCAGCTGCGGTCACTTTGTAGATTCTTGCTGGCTCTCTTACCCGCCATCTTGGTACCATATCACGACGGAGAATCGTTCTGAATGTGCAAGTGTCTACAACCATTTGAGCCTTCTTGTCGCTGATGTATCCGTCCACGACGAGTGTGTTGCCAGAATCGTTGACCAGTGAAATAGATGTCGATTTCGTGGCCTTGTGGTGGGCAGACAGCTCTCGCCCCCTAAAGCTAGCTGCATTTAGTTTTCATGTTCGTTGATTGAAGATGATCTTGGGGCCCGGCATTCACTTCTTATGTGTCCCACCTCGCCACAGTTCCAACAGCGTATGGCACTTGCACGATGAGCTTCCCTTGGCTCCTTATGAATCGTGTGCTTCAACTGTTCTTCTATTTTCTCCAATCGCTGCACAACCTTGGATAAATCTGTTATATTTTTCTCTTCTAGGACTTGGAGACTGCGAATCCTCACATTGCCTTTGGGGGCTTGCTTGGCAGCTTCCAATTCTAATGAATGTGCCAAAGCATTGTTTAAGTTTTTATGTCTCGCCATCCTCAACGCCTGTTGCGTTTCGGTATCCCTGATGCCGTCAATGAATGTTTGCAGCTACAGCTGGTTCAAAAATTCCACCGGAGCTGTGGGGTAGGCTGATCGCGTTAGTCTGACAACATCAGCTTCAAATTGTTGCAGGGTTTCGCCCAATTTCTGACAGCAACTTTTCAACTGAGTTTGGTACAGCTGTTGTAAATGCTGGTTTCCAAATATCATTTCTAGGTAATACCGAATGCTGTCGAAATGGTCCTGTTCTTCCCTGGAAATTCCTTGAAGCACGTCGAGGGCATCTCCTTTGAGAGCTACTATTAACGAGGTCGCTTTCTCTCTCTCGCCCCAACCATTTGCTGTACCAGCGGCTTCGAACTGGCGTAGATAAATACCCCATGGGACTGAGCCATCAAATGTGGAAGCCTTAATTCTCACGTGGCTATCTTCGTGTCTGATGTTACCCTTAATTAGGGTATCATACTTCTTTTCTAGTGATTGCATTTTCTCCTGTACTTCCGCTTGTACTTACTGCACACTCGTCAGCTTGTCATGTACATCGCCGCTGATACCCCTTACTCGACTTTCTACTTGTTGGAAGATGTCTTTTACCTGCTTCATACGTTCGTCCACACACGAAGTTATATTATCAATTCTGCTGGCTTGTTCTTGCAGAATTTTCTTTGTTTCTTCGTCTCTTCTTCTGGCTTCTTCATCTCCTTTACTCATTTCTTCTTTGGCTTCTTTGTCTCTTTTTCTCAGTTCCTCTCTTGTCTATTCGTCTATTTTACTCATTTCTTCTTTGGCTTCTTCGTCTCCTTTTCTGACCTCTTCATATCTTTTCTCATTTCTTCTATGGCCTCTTCATCTCTTCATCTCCTTTTCTCATTTCTTCTTTCGCTTCTTCGTCTCTTTTTCTCAGCTCTTCTTTAACCTCTTCATCTCTTTTTCTGGCTTCCTCATCTCTTTTTCTGGCTTCTTCATCTCTCTTTCTGGCCTCTTCTTTCATTTTTTTAATCAATTCCAATAGCTGGGCGTCCATATTGGCTGTTGAGCTACGTGTCTTAGGCATATACGTACTTAAAGCTTGTACACAGTTTATTTTGTTTTAAGAACACACCCAGTTATGACTTATTGCTGATCCTCTAGAGATTCTAGAAATTTCCACGTTGTTCAACGAATATTCTGGAAAATATTTCTGCTAGCAGTTTAAAAATCCCACTTCTCACACCAGTTGTTACATTCTACGGGGTCCCGGATTCGTTGACTAACAAAACACAGCTTTTCAAACTAATAATTTATTATAAGCAACTATTTTCCAACACCAGTATCAACTAAATATTTATCCCTATTATAAACTGTCCATAGAACACTTACTGCTAACTCGCTTAATACTCAATGATCACTATTCTACACCACACCGACTTAATACCGAACTAACTCACTCTATGTACCGTTCGTGTATTAATACTCTCCATAGGTATTCTAGATCTTCTACACTTTTCTATACTTCTGGCCCCTTCTAGAAATATAATTCCAGAGTGTTTGCTTTTACCAACACACTTTCTAACCGACATCTGACCATAGAATAAACAAAGTCCATAAACTTAATTCTCATAGAAAATATATATATATATATATATATATATATATATATATATATATATATATATGCGCGCTCATGTCATTAATGTACAATACAAATGTATTACAAATACTTAATATCAATTGTCAATGAAGTCCAGAGAAAACAACCGCCAAACTGTCATGAGGTTGCACAAATTTAGAAAGGTAAAAGGGTTTTTTATGATCGTAAGTGTTTGTAGTAGAGTACCTATTTTAATGTTTCAAAAGTTGTGTCAGTTTAGTTCATTAATCTCAATTATTTGGTAACTTTCAAACTTGTAAAAAGTAATGCTTGTGTATTTTTTTCTCAGGGCTCTTCCGCGGCCTTGCCGCACCGATAGCACTGCAACCTTTGGTTGATTGTGCATGTCCTTAGTATTACTCCACCCATTCCAAAATCACTGTGCCTTGAACTATAATCAAATGAAAATAGTTAAACGATTGCGAGAAAATGACTGTTTTTATATAAAGGCGGATAAAGGCAATAAAGTTGTGAGAATGAACAAAAGTGATTATAAAAAGCCAGTGAGTAATGCAATAGAGACAGGGCCGTATAGAAAATTAGATAAAAATCCGGTACCAAAAATAATTAACGAAGTAAAAAATAAATTAAAGAAGTGTCCAAATCTCATAACAAGGACTTAGGAAGACGTTTACAAGTTGCTAATCCTAAAGTCCCCAAAATATAATGTCTCCCAAAAATTCATTAACCGGGAAAATCCATGAGGCTATAGATTTTCCAACATATAATCTAGCGAAGTGGTTGTCAAATGAGTTTAAAAACCTATATATTAAACCGAAAAGTTGTTCGCTGTTAAATTCACTGGAGTTCATTAATAAAATTCAAGATGTTAAATTACTCGAAGGTGAGATTTGAATATCATTTGACGTGGCGTCATTATTTCCTAGTGTACTCACAAAACAAACGCTGGAGTATTTGTAACAATTGTTAAAATTAAAAAATATAAGTCAAGACGTGTGAAAAGAATATTTAACTCTAACTAGCCCTTGTATAAAACAAAATATTTTCCAATGTAACAATGAGTTTTTTAAACAAACTGAAGGCACGGGAATGGGCAATCCATTATCTCCTTTTATTGCAGACCTCTTTGTGGGTAGATTTGAGACGGATTAAAAAGGGTATTTCCCTAGAGTTTGGTTTCGTTATGCCGACGATATTTTTGACACAAATATATGCAAGGTTGAAGAATTTACTGAAAAACTAAATAGTCAATTTGATTCAATTAAATTTACCCACGAAATAGAAATCAACAATAAACTTCCTTTTCTAGATGTACCAGTTATTAAAAATAATGACTCGCTTGAATTCTATGTCCACGGGAAGGAAACTGCCACTATTAGTTACATTTCAAACGACTCACATCATACGTTTGCACAAAAAAGCGCCTAGTTTAAATTTCTTGGTAAATAGAGTGATAAATTTTCCGTTAGGTAAAAGTAGATTTAATATAGAATTAAAGTACATGAAAAACGTGGCGAGATATAACGGTTATTCAGATTGTTTAGTGGAAAAATTGGTTAACAAACACAGAACAAAGAAAATGATATCTGAATACACGAAATTTAAGAAAGATAAAATAGAGAACAAATTTGTATGTCTACCTTATGAACCACGAATCACAAAGGGTTTGGAAAGTATTTTTAAGAAAGCAGATTTAGATTTAACTTTTTCGAAGAAAAGTAATTTAAATTTTTTGTTGGGTAATACGAAATACAAAGCCACTGAAATGTCGGGTATTTATGAGATAGGTTGCAAAAGATTGTAATCATAAATACGTGGTTCAAACCAAGAGACATAGCCACCAGATTTCATGAACATATCGCACATTTACGATATTACGATATGGTACGATAGACAGATCATGTGTCGCACAACATATATGGGATAATAATCACCACATTGACAAGGAAAATTTGAAACTTGTCAAAAATATTAGACAACAAACTATGCTTGATGCTTTTATATATATATCTATATATATATATATATATATATATATATATATATATATATATATATATATATATATATATATATATATATATATATATATATATATATATATATATCAAGGTCGATTAAGAACAAAACGTCATTGAATCGTGCGGCACCTCCAATTTCAAGCCCTTTATTCTTACTTTGCATTTGACCAGCTAATCACTCCTAATCTGTGGGGCACAATAATAAAGAATTGTCAATAACTCGGCCCGTCTATACAGATACTAGGCTCTACGTTGAGTTCTCGACTTAAAAATCCCCTTTCGTTTTTTTTTGTATCTAACAAATCAATATAAATACTTGTTTTTATGTAGAATTTTAGTTGGAATATTCATCCTATGTTAAAGTCAACATTGTGTATCAAACAGTCCTTTTTGCTTTAAAATATATATACGGCATTTATTGGTTTGTTTGCTAGATGTGCTTGTCGGCGCTCATTACGGGCTTCATTATTCACATAGTGAATTTATAGATCAAAAAAGAACGTGTGTTTCCTTAAATAACGCGATTTAAATTTACGGTTAAGACGTTTAGCTTTGTTAAACATTATTTATTTAACTATTAAACAATTAATATAATAAAAAATACAATCAGAAAAATATATATCAATATAAGTGTGATACTAATAATAAAATATAATACTGCAGCACGCCATGTGCAAAGTATCAAGTGTGGAACAAGAATAGACACCCCGCTGAAGGCGAGCTACCCATTTATAGAAAGTCCCTCGGGAGTGGCACTATTGTCTTTAGAGGTGACTTCTACACGCTGACTCAGCTTCTCACGCTTTGCGGCGTAGTTTCCCATGATGCTATTCGGATCCGCTGACTCTAATGTCTGCATACTCGGTTTGCTACATTGTTGTAATAATAGACCGTTGATATGGGCCCATCTATTTCCTCCGCCCTTTGAAGACGAAGCTATGGTTCGTGCCGGATTTTTAATGTAAATCCGGTCTCCCATGTTTTTTGGAGTTTCTTTATTGGTCTTCTTCCATTTGTGGATTGTCCTTCTTGTTATGGCAGCTATGATGGCTACTGCTACCATGTAATAATAGGATGGTCCAGATATTTAAGTGATGGATTGGTATGTTGATCTGGAGTGGTATATTATTTTTTATCGATTGGAGTTGATTTTGGATGTTGTTAATATCGTGTAGCTGTACGTTATCTAGTTTTAATTCGGTAGTTCTTCGTGAATTTTGATTTCTTCTTGTGTCGAGACTTCTAATTTTGGTAATCTAAATGTTTGTTGAGTTTCTGATGTTTGTGTAGTTTTATAAATTTTGTTCCCTGTCTGTAGATTACAATTTAGTTTAAGGGATATTAATTTTGTTCCCTTAACTATATTGGTTTCTTCCTGTTCCTGGCAAATTACTTTGATTTTCGTTGCTTCTGGCGCTATTATTATATATTGACTGTTTCCATATTTTGATATTATGGCCTTGTTAATTTTGACTGTTTCTTGTGTAACTACCTAGTTCCGAAGTGTGGAGTGATGGTCGGTGTTTAGATCGGAACAAGGGATTTACCTCAAGCGACACCATTTTACTTGAAGGTTTCAAGAGATTCCTGGGGGAAAGTGGAAGCCCCAAAGTTGTTATTGTTTAGGTAACGGACCACGCTCAGGGAGAAGGATGTTTGGGAAGACTCCAGTGGAGATGTTTTGGCTTTCCAGGGGTCAAACTTTGTAGACTTTGATAGCGAAACTGAAATTAAAATATAAAACAGTTTATTACAGGTCAAAATATATATACAATCAAATGTGAAAATAATAAGAAAATGGGGTATTTACACTGTATAGTTTAAAATAGTGGTCTCACCAGAACTGGTTGGTGAAATGTATAAGAAAAAAAACGGAACATATATCTTTATGTTGATTCTGGCTAGGTAGACAGTTACTCGTAAAATTGAATCGCGGAACTTTTCTTGTTCCAGCTTTGGTTTCTGCAAAAATTAAGGGAGGACTTTATTCTTACGACGGCAACAGGCAGGCGATACTTCACACTGTGCCGGATCTCGTGTCCCACCTGGGAACAACTTGAGCCCCGATGCAGCGGAATATATATATATATATATATATATATATATATATATATATATATATATATATATATATATATATATATATATATATATATATAATTTATACTTATTTATTGTTAATTTAATTACACAGCATGTCTTGCAAAAGGAACTCCACCTGTCAAACGCTTTTATTCTATCACTTTTCAAATTTCCTCTGAACTTCTCTTCTCTGCAATCCCAAATTTTACCAATACATCCATTTTAGTATTTTATATTTACATTTACTTCGGTATAGAAATAATTTATTTTCTACAACTACATTTTTCCAAAAATTTTGATATATATATATATATATATATATATATATATATATATATATATATATATATATATATATATATATATATATATATATATATATATATATATATATATATATATATATATATATATATATATATATATATATATATATATATATATATATATATATATATATATATATATATAGTCCTCCAAACTCCCAAGTTGTTTTCACAGGAAGCTGGGAGTCACCACGATACTCAATTACTCTGAAACACTAAGGTGGTGTTACCAAAACAGCTGGAAGCGAGAATAAATTATATTATTATTATTCTCGGCTGGACGGTGCGTACCTAGTCAGAATAAAATAAATACAATTAAAAATATGGGGCCGGCAACACTCTGTCAATTCTGTTTGGATATTGGGGACACCTATATATGGAAATGCGGAAAAATAGAACTGAAATTGGAATAGGTGTCCGAGCTAACTAGCGGGGACAGGTATACATGAAATGGATGATAAATGATCCGGGAAATACAAAATATCAACGGTTGAATAACATATTGTTGCTTACCAAAGTCAAAAATAGCGGAAAGGGGCGGATCGGACGGTTCTCTACTGAGACGGATAATACGCGATTGAAAAATATATTTTTCCACTGGACGGAACTGCAGATTTAACTCAACGTAACGCAGACTGTACGGCACTGATTTTACTGGATTGGTGGACCTGCTTTTATAGTGGAACAATTAGGTATCTTCGTTTATTCTAGAAGTATTTAATATCTCTCTTTAACTTACAGGGAACGTGAAAGTTTGAAACCGAAAATTTCTTAATTTGGTATATTTCGTTCTTGTAATCCAAGAGATAAGACTGTGGAATTCAGTTTATCGAAGTTTTAATGATAAACTGGAAATATTTTACATGGATTTTACGTTTTCACTGACAATTTAAGAATAAATATTAATTAATAAATTGGTGGTGTTGTGGTAGCGCAATTCCAATTTACTGCAATGAAACGGGAGTTTCATTTCATTCCCCACTTATTTCTAAAAAAAAAAGGCGTGAAGCTATTTTCTTCAGCAAGTGAATGGTGAGCTCTGGACAGAACTTACATGTTAATTAATTTATTTAATCCGGACTTGGCTGCTGCTTGTTCTTCCAGGGTTCCATTGACCAGGTGTCTTCAGCAGTTATTGTTGTTGGGTTTGAACAGTCTTGCGTGCGGTGGTCCCATTCTCCACAGTGGCAGCAGGTCGGGCGTCTGGCTGGGAGTAATTTTTCCACATCTTGGTGTAGGGTTGCGGTGCTGTATCCTATTTAGGCAAGGAGATTTACTATCCTATCTGCTAGGGGTAGTAGGATGCTCGTGCTGGTTCAGTCTGTGTAGCCAAAGTCCTGGTTCTAAGGTGGTGAGCTGGGTACGGTTTGGTACTTCAGTGAGCTATCTCGGCCGGACAGGGGAGTCCCTTGAGAGAGTGCCTACGGTGCCACAACGTGAACAGAACTTTCACTTGGTGTTGGTGCATATTTGTCGGTAATGTCCAGTTTGGCCGTTTTTTTTTTTCAAACCAGAAGTTGCGGTGTGTCCATATCCTGGAAAGGTAATGAAGGTCCGGCTGGTTTGAGGTCTTTCACGTGGACGCGTTTGATTTTCTTGCCAGAGTCGTCTTGGAGATCTACAATTACGGGGGGTGATATCTGGTTATCTGGTATGGCCCGGAGAATTTCGGAACGAGTTTGGCGGTGAAGTGTGTGTTGGTGGAAGAAAGGTGGTGTTCGGCTTTGTATACTAACTCTCCGGTTTTCGCTCGCCATTCTCGTCTGCGAAGGTCGTAATGATGTTTCTGATGGCTGCTAGAGGTAGACAGGTTCCTTCTGGCTATCGTAAAAATGGACTGTAGTCGTTGTAGACGTTCCGAGTATTGCTGGTGGTCTTTTCCCGTGGGTTCGCCTACTGATTGACTGCGGCCCGATGTCGGATCCTCGGTCAGTTTCATATTAGAAGCTTTTAACTCCCTGCCATAGTTTAGGAAAGCTGGAGAATATCCGGTGGATGCGTGGCGGGCAGAGTTTATGGCAAACATAAACTCAGGCAAGTGTTCGTCCCACTTTCGTTGATTTTGTTCAGAGAACATCGCAATCATAACTTTCAAGGCACGATTGGTCCTCTCTACGGGGTTGGCCTGTGGGGTCTGGTGTCGGATTCCCATGTACCCATGTATTTTAACAATCGGGTGAAATCTCGTCCCACCAATTGTTTTCCATTGTCACTGATGACGGTTCTTGGACATCCGAAGCGAGTAACGACTGCCTCGTATAGCGCAAGGCAGACGGTAGCAGCGGTGGATCTTCTTAATGGTCTGCAAGCAACCCATTTGGAAAATCGATCGTGGCATTATGAACCGATTGCCTCGGCTTGACGGCGGAAGAAGTCCCACTAAGTCAGTGCTTATAGTGTCTCATTGGGCTTGTGGCACCGAAAAGTGCATCAGCCCTGAGGGTCTTTGTTGGGGTTTGAAACGGTTGCATGTGGGGCAGCTTCGTACATATCTGGCGATGTCTCGGAACATACCAAGCCAGTAATATGTCTATAGTATTCTGGCGGTTGTTTTGGCGACTCTAAAGTGGCCGGCGGTTGGGAGATCATGTCCATCCTGCATTACTTGAATCCGCTGGTTTTTGGGTACGCAAATCTTCCAGCGATTGGTCATGTCGTCGTCCTTGGTTTCGGTGTTGTCGACGAAGTTTCGGTATAAATATCCGTTCTGGACGTTATATTCGGGAACGTCCTCGGGTTTTTCCTGTACTTCTGCCATTTTCCGTTGGTACCAGGAACATTCTTCGGAGGAATTTATTGTGCAGGTTTCCAGGAAGAGTTCGGAGGGTACGTCGGGGAATTGTGTTTCGAGGAGCGGATATCTAGAGAGGGCGTCCGCTACCTTATCCAGGGTGCCTTTGCAGTATTGTACTTCAAAATCGTACTGTTGCAAGAATATGCTCCAGCGAACCAGTTTTCCTTAAGGATTCCTGAATGACTTCAGACATTTCATGGATTTGTGGTCGATAATAACGGTTAAATGATATTCTTCCAGGTAGGGCCGCATCTTTTGTGTGAACCATACGATCGCTAGGCATTCTTTCTCGGTGGTGCTATATTCTTGTTCCAGCGGAGACAGTGTTCGGCTAGCGTAGGCTACGATTCGCTCTACCCCTTCTGTAGTTTGTGTTAATGCACACCCGACTCCAAAGTCGGAGGTATCAGTGCTTGGACAGAAGGGTAGAGTAAAATCGGGGCAGGCTGAAATTGGAGCGTAGGTCAGCTGTCGTTTGAGTACTTCAAAAGCTTCAGTATGTCTGTCGGTCCACTCCCAGCGCTGCTTCTTTCTAATTAGGTTGTTTAGGGGGGGGGGGGGGGGTGTCAATCCGGGAAAATTCAGGCTCAAATCGTCGGTACCACGCGACGACTCCTAAAAAGCTGCGGGCGGTTTTAACGTTGGTCGGACGGGAAATGTTTACAATTGATGATATTTTATCGGGATCTATTGAAATTCCATCGGCAATTACCAGGTGTCCGAGATATCGCAGTGAGGTTTGGCAAAACTTGCATTTGTTCAAGTTGAGATTGAGTCGGTTGACTCGTAGACGGTGGAAGACTTCACGTAGGCTATGGAGATGTTCTTCAAAGGTCTTGCCTAAAACGATTATGTCGTCTAGATAGGCGAAGGCGGATATCTCTGGCGTGATAATTTGGTCGAGTAGACGCTGGAATGTGGCCGGAGCTGAGTGTAATCCGAACGGTAGTACTCTAATTTGGTATAAACCTCTACCGGATATGGTAAAAGCGGTGATCGGTCGACTGCGGGGTTCCAGTGGTACTTGGAAATATCCTTGCTTTAAGATCAGGGTGGAGATGTAGTTGGCTTGGCGGAGCTGGTCCAGAATTCCGGAGATATGCGGCAAAGTGGAATGCATCCTTCTGAGAAACTTCATTCACCTTTCGGAAGTCGATGCAAAAACGGTATTTCCCGTCCTTCTTTCATACCAACACGATGAGGTTACTCCATTGACTGGATGATGGTTCTATGATGTCTTCGGCCAACATTTCATCTACTTTTTGGTTAACCACCCCTGCATCTTGGGGTTTAATGGACGGAGCCTTTGTTTGATCGGTCTCGGGTCTGTCAGTCTTATCTCGTGCTGTATCATGTCAGTAGGCCTCTTGACTGGGTTAAATTTCGCCATTTCCAAGCGGACGAATTCTTGCAGATGTTTCTCTAGTGCGAGTGTCAGTGACAAATGGTGTGTTTTATTAGAAGGGAACTACGGGGCTTATGGAGGTTTCCAACCGGAGGGTCGTCAGTCCTATTAACTTGGAAACGGAGGTTGGGATATCTGGCCTGGTTCTATCCCGGTGAATCAAAGCTGGTAGGGCAGAAGGAGGTCTGGTACAAATTTTACGTCGCAGTCTCCAGGACTTCTGGGTTCTTGATTAAGAAGTCCATGCCATATATGACGTCGGTGAGTAGACTTTGAAGGTAATTGCAATTCGTCTGAGGTGATCCCCTCGCTGGTGTGGAGTCCTGTCCTCGGTGATATTATTTGCTCAGATCGGTCCGGATGTTGCTTGTCTCTGGGATGTCGCCTTGTCGGGTCTCCACTATATGATGTCGTTGCTCTAAATGGTTCGGTAAACGAAACTCTCCTGGTAGAAGAATGAGGTTGGGGTGCTGACTGGGGACATGTAGGGTCAAGACGCGGTGTGCCCCTTCTTGCTGCGTCCTGAACTAGTTTTCCGCCGGTCTACATGGACAGTCTCTTGACATGACTCTTTCCCTCTGGCATCGAGAACAGAATAGCTTGGGTTGATTCCTGCATTGGTCCCTATAGTGACCGGGTTGGCCACATCGGAAACATTAGGAGTCGGTCTTCGTGGCAGCTAGGGGTAGTGGATGGCTTGCAGTGGTGACGGTATTTCTGGTTTGCTCGTGGTGTTTTGTTCCTGGCGGTGATCGGTGTTGACTAGGTTGTGGTGCCGTCCTGGGGGCGGTATCAGGTGGTGTTTGAACGGGGAGCGTCAGCAAGGAAGAACATCTACGGACTTCGCGTTGTAGTTCTTCGAAGTCGGCTAGAAGATTAATCAACTCTTGGATTGTCGAGAAGTCGGTTTTCTTGATGTAGAGACGGAGTTCGGGCGTCAGGTTTCGGTATATCCAATACAGCTGGCGTTGCGGACTCATGGCACCATGTCGTCGGATTAAGGTTTGCATAGCATTGATGTAGTCTCGGCCAGTCTCTTTGTCCCTTGCATTCGATTGGCTATAGCTCTTTCTAGACGGATTTCGTAATCGGACGGAAGATAGGTTGCTTCGAAGTGATGGATGAAAGTGGTCCAGAAATCCAACAGTTATTGTTCTGGTACCATAGCAGGATGTTGTCGGTCAGTAACAGTGGTATAGCTATCAACATCACTGGCAGGTCCAGGTTGTACAGAATTCGGAGTTCCTCTAGTCTCTCCAGAACTGACACCGTTTTGGTTTGACCATTGAGTCGGAGGCCCCATCTGGTGATTTCTCGCAATGTTGTTGCTTTTACAATTGGATCCAAACAGGAGCGGGAAGAGATACCCCGGGAGTTGGTCCGGTTTTCAAAAATCTTGTCAGCCTCCGACGCATCTCATTTATGGGTCATTCAGTGGACAAAGCAAATTTTTGAAGTTCTTCGGTCAATTCAGGCTTCTTTAATAAATAAATCCTTGATACCTTCAGCTCTGGAGCGGCAGCTTGGCTGGGTAGTGATAATGGTAAAGGCGGGACCGGAGTTTGTTCTTTACTTGTAGTCTCGGTTACGTGGTGACACCCAGCTTCCTGTTAAAACAACTTGGGAGTTTGGAGGACTATATATATATATATATATATATATATATATATATATATATATATATATATATATATATATATATATATATATATATATATATATATATATATATATATATAGTCCTCCAAACTCCCAAGTTGTTTTAACTGAAAGCTGGGAGTCACCACAATACTCAATTACTCTGAAACATTAAGGTGGTATTACCGAAACAGTTTGAAGCGAGAAATTATATTATTATAATTCTCGGCTGGACGATGCGTACCTAGGCAGAATAAAATAAATACAATTAAAAATATGGGGCGGCAACACTCTCTCAATTCTATTTGAATATTGGAGACACTGTATATGGAAATGCCGAAAAATAAAAATGAAATTGGAATTGGTGTCCGAGCTAACTAGCGGCGACAGCTATACATAAAATGGATCATAAATGATCCGGGAAATACAAAATATCAACGGTTGAATAAAAGTTTGTTGCTTACCAAAGTCAAAAATAGCGGAAAGAGGCGGATTAGACGGTTCTCTACTGAGACGCGATTGGAAAATATATTTTTCCGCTGGACGGAACTGCAGATTTAACTCAAACGTAACGCAGACTGCACGGAACTGATTTTAATGGATTGGTGGACTTGTTTTTATACTGGAAAAATTAGGTATCTTTGTTTATTCTAGTGGTTTTTGATATCTCTCTTTAACTTACAGGGAATGTGAAAATTTTAAACCAAAAATTTGCTAAATTTGGTATATTTCGTTCTTGTAATCTAAGAGATAAGACTGTGGAATTCAGTTTACCGACGTTTTAATGATAAACAGAAAATATTTTATATGGATTTTAGGTTTTCACTGGCAATTTAAGAATTAATATTAATTAATAAATTTTAACAGGATTGTCAGAGTGGTGTTGTGGTAGCGAAATTCCAATTTACTGCAATGAAACGGGAGTTTCATTACACTTGTTTACAAATATTTATAGGCTTCTGAAAGTTGATTAGTTTGAGTTCGCATGGATTTTGGTTGCTGAGCATGGTTAGATTATTTTTACAAAAATATAGTTGCTTCTTTAAATTTTGACATTTATTGTTTCGGTAAGCATACTGTTTGCTACTAAGGATGAGGTATTTTGTTCTTGGGATTATCATTGTAAAAGTTTAAGGATGTTTAGTGATTGGTAATGTGTACAGCTGGTAATATGCATACTATGACTCGTCCACTAATGGTATTTCTAATTGGAAAATAATTTGGAGTCAATTTGGTCTGTTTTTATTTCAAATATGTTTTCATGCATATTTAAATCGCTTGGTGTTCTTGGTCTCGAATTTGTTATATAATTTTGTATTTTAGCTAGTTCTTTTATTATGAATTTGGGTTTTAAAATAGATGTGTGAAATATTCCTAATTTTAAAAAAGTAATAGCATTTTCTGTTGTGAGGATTAACTCTTGTACGTTGTTTAATAGGTATCCTATTTGTGTTAATAACTCCAGGTGTTTTGCCCTATGGTAGTGAGTTAATTGTTCGCTTTGTAGGCCATTAATTGTGTATTCTAATTTTTCATTCTTGTCACTATTTTTTTATTATGATCTAGATTTTCTATGGTTTGCTGAAATTCTGAAATTCTTACATCATTAGAGATGTCTGTGAACTCATTAGGCCATGGATCTTGTTTTGATCCTGAGTCAATACCTCAATTACCTGATGTATGTTAGTAGCTATGTTCGGAAATATCCGATAAAATATGTCATCTATGTTAGTTATTGTAAAATCAAGGGTTAATATAAAATTCTGATATTCTGATTGGTGGTCATTAGTCATTAGTCTTACTGTTTCGGTATAGTATTGTTTTATTTTGTTGTAGTCGTCGTGTAATTGTTTCAGGTCGTGTAAGTGTAGTAATTTCCATTTGTTATTTTAGGAATAAGAGGTTCCTATTTTTCTTGGTACTATGCCTGGATTGTCAAGTCTTGTATCTGGGCAGTTACTCCTGCTGAGATGAACCTGAAAGGCGAAGGTTTCTTAAGTGGGCTATAGTCTGTTTGTCATTTTTATGGTTTATTAAAATTGCTTTATTGTGTTCTAATAGTGAAATTATTGAGTAAGGTCCTGAAAAATAGCTTTATGTTTTTTGTGAAATCCTGATGGGATTTTCTTATATACAATGTCTCATTTAAAAGGTTGGTTTGTATTTCTGTTAGTGCGCTGCAGTGTCCTAGTCTTCGAGTTTTCTATCCGATATCGTACTATTTAATAAACAATCTGCATTAGTTCTTTGTGTTTAGCATTGCACTCTTGCGTAACTATTACATCCGGGTCATAATTAAACATTTCGGGTATAAATCAGAATATTAAATCGAAAGGTTGTTTTCATGTTTGCGAGTGTATGGTTGAATTATACGCAAATATGCAATAGGGTATTAAATCGATTGGTTTCATTTCGTTGAACATTGCTTTGAATAATCGATATTGTTCTATTTTGGTACTATGGAATCGATTCGAGATGTGATTCTGCGGTGTCGTTGTATGTAGGTCTATCTGATAGGCTGTGAGCAGCTCTTTTACTCCCAGGTTTGAGAATTTAGTGCCTGCGTCGGTAATGACTGTTTTGCATGCCCTGTATTTGAAAAATACTTGAATACATTTTTTTAATTTCCACTGAATGTTTACTTTTAATCGGGAAAGCTTGGCAAAATTTACTAAAAGGGTCGATTGTTGTTAAAAACATTGCTTGTTAAATTTGAAATGTGTCCACGTGTAATATCTCTAAAGGTTTTAATGGTGTGGGCGTGTGTTCCAACTCAATTTGTACCGGGTTTCTATTATATTTGCACGTTTTACATAATTCGCAATTTAGTACGTAATCTTCGATGTGTTTCTTCAGATTTGGAAAATAGTACTTCTTTTTCATTCTTAGATGTGTTTTATCTGCGCCTCGGTGGTTACTCTTACCCTCGTGAAATTGCATAACTTTCTCCCTTAAATCATCTTCATTTATTTGTTCCCTTGTTTCTAGGTACCTATAAAATTTGGATGATTCCACATTGTTAAAATTTGAATTAATTTATTTATAAATACACAGTAATACTTCCGCTGTGGTAAGTAATATTCTTTTATGACATTTTCTATTTGATTTGGTTCGTTTAGGTTAATACTAGCATAAAGAAAATATCTCTTATCTTTCCTAATTGA
This sequence comes from Tillus elongatus, assembly GCA_964006375.1. Lineage (NCBI taxonomy): Eukaryota > Metazoa > Arthropoda > Insecta > Coleoptera > Cleridae > Tillus > Tillus elongatus. The sequence goes on along the minus strand of OZ023266.1, from coordinate 102,251,956 downwards.
AAACATCTCTGGGGTTTCCGTGTGCTCAAAAACTATTTGATTTGTTTTGCTATTAATTATCTCCTCTTCTAATATGGGCATTCCTGGTGCTGAGTACGAGTCTGCGTTTGAATTCTCCGTGTCGTCGTCGCTTATACTTATAATCTCCTCTTGTTCGCCTACGTTGTTTACCATTGATTGATTTTCTATATCTATTGGATTTATTTCAATTCTTGATAATGCATCTGCTGCACCGTTTAATTTCCCTTTTTATATACTATTTTATAGCCATATTCTTCCAGTCTTAATCTCCATCTCATTAATTTCGCATTTCGTTGTTTTAGCGAAAATAACCATGTTAGTGGTTTATGGTCCGTGTATATTGTAAATTTTCTACCGTATAAGTTAGGTCTAAAATAATTATTTGCCCATATTATTGCTTCTTTCTCAATAGTACTGTACCTGGTTTCCGTCTCGTTTAGCGTTCTGCTTGCATAGGCTATAGGTCGGTCGTTATTTGGTTCGCCTTGGCCTAATATGCCCGCGATGGCTACTTGGATGCGTCAGTTGTTAAAATAAATTCTTTTGAAAAATCTGGTGGTATCAGTACAGGTTAATTCACTAACAATTCTTTACACGTGTTAAGAACGTTTATGTATTATTCGTTGTTAACGTCTATTTTCGCCTTCTTTTTTAAGCATTTGTTAATGATTTTGTTACGTGAGCAAATTTATCTATAAATTTCCGGTAATATCCTGTCTTAAAAATGATTTAATCTCCTTTGGTATTTTAGGAATGGGGAATTTTCTTACGGCGTCCATTTTCTTGGATTTGGTGTGATTCCGTCTTGGCTTATAGTAGATAGGGAGACACCTGGGCTCACCCCCTCCACTTTTGTTCTGCGCATGCGCGATGACGTCACGCGCATGCGTGTGGCGTTGACAGCTGTCAATGTCAGCTGACCTGTCACCGTAGACAGCTGTCAATGTCAAATGTCATGTGTCATCTGTTACATATCACATTTGACCTGTCTGATGACGTCAAATGTTCCAAGATGTCCGATCCTGACAGTTGTGACCTGTCATGATGTTCCATAGATAGCCACAGCCCGGGTTAGGTCTCCATGTGTTTGTTATCAACTGTCCTATGTCACATCTGACCCGTCTGATGACGTCAAATGTTCCAAGATGGCCACAATCAGGTTAGGTCTCCATGTGTTTGTTGTCATCTGTCTGAGGGCTGTCACATCTGACCTGTCTGCTGACGTACATGCCTTGTATATATGGATGACGTAATAGTATTTTCAACGTCACTGCAGGAACATATACAAAAGCTAAGATTAATATTCGAACCTTTTAGACAAAGTAATTAAAAGATACAACTTGATAAAAGCTATTTAAAAAAAAGAAGCCGACTTCTTTCGACATAAAATAAGCAGTACCTAGGGAGACACCTGGGCTCACCCCCTCCACTTTTGTTCTGCGCATGCTCGATGACGTCACGCGCATGCGTGTGACGTTGACAGATGACAGATGACCTGTGACAGTTGACAGCTGTCAATGTCAGCTGACCTGTCACAGTTGACAGCTGTCAATGTCAGCTGACCTGTCCCAGTTGACAGCTGTCAATGTCAGCTGACCTGTCACAGCTGTCAATGTCAAATGTCATGTGTCATCTGTCTGACCTGACCTGACCTGACCTGACCTGACCTGTCTGATGACGTCAAATGTTCCAAGATGTCCGATCCTGACAGTTGTGACCTGTCATGATGTTCCATAGATAGCCACAGCCCGGGTTAGATCTCCATGTGTTTGTTATCAACTGTCCTATGTCACATCTGACCTGTCTGATGACGTCAAATGTTCCAAGATGGCCACAATCAGGTTAGGTCTACATGTGTTTGTTGTCATCTGTCTGAGGGCTGTCACATCTGACCTGTCTGCTGACGTCAAATGTTCCAAGATGGCTACAACCCGAGTTAGGTCTCCATGTGTTTGTCGAATGCCTGCCAGCTGGTTGGTTGTTGAGGTTATGTGTGCGTTGTATGACATATAAGCACTCAGTTTAGCGGGAAATTTGATTTTCACACACGAAACAAACAGACAAATGTGATTTGAATAACATGTTTGACAGATATGACAGCTAAATACAGACAGCTAACGTGTTAGAACTTGTCTGTACACTTGCTATCTGTTGTCATTTCGGGGTAGGTGACCTAGTTTTCAAAGTTAGAGCCGTGGCAGAGTTAGAATACACAGTTGTTATCAGTTGTCATTTCCGGTAGGTGACCTAGTTTTCAGAGATAGACCCATGGCAGACTTAGAATACAGTTGTTATCAGTTGTCATTTCCTGTCTATGACCTAGTTTCTCTGTTAGAGTTTGCTTTAAGCTCATTTATAATTGAGTTGTCGTTGAGAAAAGACGTGCTTCAGTTTGCTCTACCCAAATCTGTTTCAAATGGCTACATTAAGTGATGTGTGTTACCAGCAAATTAAAGATAACTTCTGGTATGGTCGATTTGGAGACTTTCAAGTTATTATCGATAAAAACACTGGATATTTCAATGCCACAAAATTGTGTAAGAGTGGTGAGAAAAGATTCAGACATTGGTTGGAAAATAAGAAAACTAAAGAGTTGATTGCCTATTATAACAGTCAGCTGAAGGAACATTTGGGGTATCGGCATACCGATATGCCAAATGTTTCAACCGAGGGAGCCCACTTAGAGTTATCTCCAGGGAGCCGGAATACTGGCCCCCTAAAAACGGATGCAACATTTAAATTAACACCAACAACCGCCATCAGTCAGCTAAAGGAAGATTTAGGGTATCGGAATACCGATACCCTAAATATTTCAACCGAAGGAGCACACTTAGAGTCGTTTCCAGGGGGCCGGAATACCGATACCCTAGAAGCGTCTGCAACATTTAAATTAACACCAACAACAGCTACATACGTGGTGGACTATGGTGGAAGACAGGCTGAAAACAACTTGATATCTGGTACATATGTGTGTAAAGATTTGATAGTAAATTTGGCTTGCTGGATATCCAATCAGTTCTATGACAAATGCAACCAAATTATTTTTGATTTTTTCTTAAACGAATTTGATCAGAAATACAGGGACAACCTAGAGGAGATTGAAGTGAAATTAATGGAGATAAATGATGAGGTGTAGCGTATGCGAGAAACAAATGCTAAAGTCACAGAACATCTTGAAGATATATCCCCAAAACCAAGTAACCCGGGAAAAATAAGTGTGTTTGGTTTACTTGCAAGAAACGAGAAAGGCGCCCCCTATCCATATCATGCCGTAAGAACACAAAAGAAAAGTTTCCCAAGAGCTGTGAGGAACTTTAAAAATAAACACCCCAATGCCCAAGTGATCCTAAACAAGCTGTACGATCCAAATTCAGTAAATCTCTTTAACAGAATCAAGACTGAAGTGAAATACCTTACAGCACATAGAAACAACCTACATATAGCAGATGTACCACAAGATAGTTTTTTCAGGATATTATTGCTTTAAGACATACTTTTTAATTGTATTACAAAATAAAAACACATTAATTTTAACAAAGACTTTTATTTGATTCTAAGTACAAGTATGTAAACTCTTGCCCGTTTGTTGGAATACATTTATAGAATTATTAACATTAGATGGTTTAGTGTTACGTTGGTGTTGTTGTCGTTGGTGCCTCTTCATGGCTGTGGGCTTACTAGGTGATAACACTAGCATCTTTTAGTTCTTCCAAGATTGACTGAATTTCGTTGTTATGAGCATTATTACCTGCAACTTGGGAAGCCACTAAAAGTCTAAGTCTGTTAACCAACTCGTTTATGTCATTCCAATACACATAGGCTATTTGTTTGTTATTTTGTATCATACAGGGTCGCTGATAAGTCTGGAAACGGTCGATTATCCGGGAAAATATACAAGGTGTCGAAAAAAGTTTTATACAAAAGTTTTTGGGTTCTTCAATGTCTACTAGGCGGTGATAATTTTATTTATACAGGATTGGTCATACAGGCGTGGCACACCAATATTAATTTTTTTTAATGGAACACCCTATATATTATTCGATATTTCAATCCTTCTCTTAATTTTGAGCAACATTTATCAGAAGCATGATGTACATAAACTCAATCGTTTCCGGGTAAAAAAATAAATAAAAATAAACGCTATTGTTTTTAAAATCTATTGGATGAAGAACAAAAATAAATGAAAAGTAGAATATCTCTTGAAAACAATCTGTGAGTGTGAAAAGAACCGGTTGCGATGTTTTTAACATTGTTTGGAATCCTATTTTATAAGATGTTCAAAGTGTTCTCCATTGACCTCCTGACAATAATGAATTCGCTTAACAAAACATTGCACTGCATTTACAAGAGCGTTTTGAGGAATGTTATTAATTTCATGCACAATCCTTGCTTGCAACTCTTCAATATTCTGCGGTCTATTTTGGTAAATTAAATTTTTTACATGACCCCACAAAAAAAAGTCAAGCGGCGTCATGTCGGGAGACCTAGCTGGCCATTCAATAGTTCCCCTGCGCCCTATCCATCTGCCAGGAAAGGTTTGATTCAGATATTCCCGTACCTCAATTCCAAAATGAGGGGGTGCCCCATCCTGCTGAAGCCATATTTCTTCCGCTGGTAGATTTGGGTCGTTATTGTTCGGAAATAATCGACTAACGTCTGGAACAATTGATTCTTGCAAAAGTGTCAAATATCGAGCAGAGTTCAAATTACCGTGTATAAAATAAGGTCCTATGATATGTCCACCAATAATAGCACACCAAACATTTACTTTTTCCGGTCTTTGGGTGTGAATTTGTTCCATCCAATGTGGGTTTTCGTCTGACCAGTACCTACAGTTGTGTCGGTTGACTTGTCCATTCAAACAAAATGTAGATTCGTCGGAAAACAAAATGTGGTTGGCAAAGTTAAAATTTTGGCGTAACTTCTCCATAATAAGTTCACAGAACTCGATTGTGCGATCAAAATCGTCTTCACTCAGTTCTTGCAATAAATGAATTTTATATGGACGGAACTTTTCCCGCTTCGTAATCTTTTGAATTGAATATCGACTCATATTGTGATTTAAAGCCAATTGCTGTGCCGAAGTTTTCGGATTTTCCACCACATCCAATATTACATTCAAAGAATTTTCTTCATTTGTAACGGTTACTGGCCTTCCAGTTCTAGGTTTATCCTTGATACCGCCAGTTTCGTGAAAACGATGTAAAGTTTTCGAAACTGTGGATTTGGAGATCGATTCCCGCTCAGGATGCAACTCATTGAACATAATCACCACTTGAGCAAAACTTCGTGTTCTATCACCGTACCCTATCATCATTAAAATTTCGATACGTTCGGTTTCACTTAAACTTGCCATTTTGCACAAAAACTGTTGACACTAAATTACTAATGTTTCAAAACTGTTGACACTGAATGAATGTTTGACATTCGTTGTCCTGGAAACATTTTAAAACAAAAGAATAATACTGCGTTTCTTATGGGCATCTTATCTTATCTTGGGATTCCAAACAATGTTAAAAACATCGCAACGGTTCTTTTCACACTCACAGATTGTTTTCAAGAGATATTCTACTTTTCATTTATTTTTGTTCTTCATCCAATAGATTTTAAAAACAGTAGCGTTTATTTTTATTTATTTTTTTACCCGGAAACGATTGAGTTTAGGTACATTATGCTTCTCATAAATGTTGCTCAAAATTAAGAGAAGGATTGAAATATCGAATAATATATAGGGTGTTCTATTAAAAAAAAATTAATATTGGTGTGCCACGCCTGTATGACCAACCCTGTATAAATAAAATTATCACCGCCTAGTAGACATTGAAGAACCCAAAAACTTTTGTATAAAACTTTTTTCGACACCTTGTATATTTTCCTGGATAATCGACCGTTTCCAGACTTATCAGCGACCCTGTATAGTTGTTGGTGCTGATGTTAGTGCTAATGCCGTTGCTATCGCTGCTCTTATCACTCTGAGTTTTAGGTTCAGTCTTTTGTTTTTTGTTAAGATGTCTGGCGTTGTTGTGTCATCGTCTTCCTCGTAGGTGTAACCAAAACCTTGAGGAGTTGAGGATCTACGACCTCGTCGATTTATCACTGGTTTTATTAGTCAGATACTTTCTAGAGGAACAACCCTTGGTTCGTGCGTTAGGATCATAGTTCATTTTATGAACACTAGTTGCTTCTAGAATATCTCTATAGTGTTAAAGATCGTCATAAGTAAACCCCCTGGGTCTTTTCATAAATAACAATTCTAGCAGACCTTGTGTTTGCGGGTGTCTCCTTTGGCCCAGTTGAATCTCAGCATCAGTAAAGTCTAAGTGTTTGTTACCAAGACTCCAGCTACCGGTATCTTTAGCGTAGCGAGCACCATACGTTTGATCAATGGTAGCGAGCCTTGGTGGTTCAGTAAAATACTTGTCTACATAATATCGAACTCGTTCAGGATATTGCTCCAAAAATTCTTGATATGCTGGGTTGAATGTGACAGTTTGTAGGTCTGCCTCAAGCTCTTCAAATGTTGGGATATCCTCATCGGAACTTGTCTCCTCAGCCTCTTCCCTTGGTTCAGCTTTAAAAACTTCATGGTCTTTCAGGAACTCTACTTGGGGTTTCGTTTCTGGTATATCGACTTCGTCTTTGATTTGTTCAGCCTGTGGTGGCTGCGGCTGCTGCAGTGCTGATGTGTTTTTAGATATTTCACTTAGCGGCTCAACAATTGGTTTATATAAACGTTGCAGAGCATCATCATTCTCAGCTCTGTTAAGTTTAAGCATTAAATGTTTTTTTCGAATATTGTCAGCAAGTTGTAAAATCCTTTTCTTAACTTTTCTCTCTTCCTTACCCAGCACTTCCATCGTGCTACAAATGGTCGGTGTTACCAGCCGGTCTAATCATTTGTTTGAGCGATACAGGTTGTGTGGTGGTTTAACGTATACTGACTCCGTCATGGTACATGTCTTCTTATTTATCACGATGTCCGTCTGTCATGTTAGACAGCTGTGTTAGACAGCTGTGTTAGGCAGCTGTGTTAGACAGCTGTGTTAGACAGCTGTGTTAGACAGCTGTATGACAGCTGTGTTAGACACCTGTATGACAGCTATGTTAGACAGCTGACTGTCCTGTCTATCATTGTTTGTAACCAGTTAGAATAATATATATCTATCGAATCCTTTTCTATATCGACCTTTGTGTACATAGTTTTCCTTCACAATCACCAACACACCATACTTATTATCTTTCCAGCATTGGTAGCAGATATTTTTAAATTGTTTAAAGTCCATATCAGTGGTCACATGATCGTCGTACACATGTTTTAAATTGGTTTCATCTTGCTTGAATAACACAATAACATTCGTGTTGTCACGTACCAGATGTTTGGGTATTCGAGTATATGTTTGACAGAGATAGAATGAATCAATATTCTTATGTCTGCCCATACTGAAGTATGCTCTTATTTTATCTTGTTTGTCACAAGCTACATCATCAAATATAAACACAGAGTTGTCCTTGGCATCTTCCGGATCTAATATTTCATGGTTTTCTCTATAAGGATAGTAACCAACACCTTTTGTTGCATTCAACACCTCCTTTAACATCTTGTATTTCGGTTGATACAGAGACTTTGAATACACATACACGTTATCAAATTTTAAACCGTTTGCTTCAAACAATAAACTCAGCATGACATTAGTTTTACCACACCCACTAGTACCACATATGATACAGCGAACGGTGTTTGGAAAGAGAGGACCATGCCTCAGTTGTTGTTCTGCTTTGTCCGTAACAACATCGTCTATATTTGTAATGGGTAAGGCAGAAGCGTGTTTGCTGGTACGCATCTTAACTTAAACTAAACTATATTTTTGGGTGTGTATATATATATGAATGCAAGTGAGACGCCCAGTCAGTATGAATGTTGGTGTCACAGAGTGAGGGTTGTTATAAACAAAGACGGATACAGGTTTTGCTGAAACGTTGCGGGCGTTACAAACACCATGAAAGTTAACAGAAAACTTGGTGAGGGGCTTTATGTAATCAACTCGAAGCCAAAGAAGAAGGTTCCCTTTAAAAACATAATAAGTCTGATTGGGGAAGTTATAAAAGATATAAACGTTATTCCAACAGAGAACGCCGTGTTTGATATAGCTCATACAATCGTTAGAAACATTGGTGGGCGTAAGAATGTGCAGAAACCTCGAGTCATTCCAATACCTAAAAGCGGAGACTTCCTTCCGCTGTTGCCTCTGATATTTGGTGGGTTGTCAGCACTAGGAGCTCTGGGTGGTGGTGCTGCAGGTATTGCCAAAGCCGTGAACGATGCCAAGTCTGCGAAACAGAAACTGCAGGAGGAAGAACGGCACAACAAAACAATGGAAGCCATCGCGATGGGTAGGAGAGGGAGTGGCTTGAAATTTAAGCCAAAATGCAAGAGACTGGGCAAAGGCATATATCTCAAGAAACAGCGCTCCGGTTATGGGTTGCATCTGCAAAAACAAAAAAACTAAAGTGTTTACCAGCAAGACCTCTGACAAATGTAGATATTGTTAAGTTTGCTGGTAAAATGAAAATCCCCTATTTTAGAGGTGTATACATGCGAGATGAGCTTCCACGCAATGGACCACGTAAAAATGAATCGTTCATCATAAATTTGCAAACACACAAACAGCCAGGCAGCCATTGGGTTGCTGTGAGGAAACGAGGTGACATCGTCGAGTACTTTGACTCGTATGGAAACCTGAAGCCTCCTGTGGAGCTGCAACGTTACCTTAAAGACTATTCCATACTGTATTATCATGAGGTGTATCAAACATACAACACATTTAATTGTGGTCACTTGTGTTTACAATTTTTTCAATAAAAGACTCAAACAGTAGCCTGTGTGTATCAGTCATGGCGCACACCTTTGTGTTGAAAGACCGCAGCTCCCATCTGTCGTCAGACTACCATCCACCAATTGTTTTGGATGGTAATTATGCTGTTGCTTTGATAGGCTTTCACACCTACAACAACATACCCAACATCTATGAAGGTAAAAACAAATTTCATGTAAAATAAGGAACCGGTTGGCGAACCATCACGATACCCACCGGTGCTTATGAAATAACACACTTGGAAGAGTTACTTTAAAATGAACTTGTTCGTGCTACAGCAACACACGAACAAAAGCAGCAGGCTCTGATTCTGAGACCTAACCCGAACACCATCAAATGTAAACTAAAGTGTTATACAAATGTCAGTTTTGAATTTGATGGTTCGATTGGGCGAATGTTGGGCTTTTCAAAACAAGTTCTTCAACCGGACATATTTTATGAATCTGATTTACCTGTTGAAATAGTGGATGTTAGACAGATTCGCATAGAAACCAATATTGTGTCTGGTTCCTATTATAACGGACAACCCTCACATACGCTGTATGAGTTTGCTCCGATGGTTGATCCTGGCTACGCAATCGACATAGAACCTAAAAACTTAATTTACTTGCCGGTGAACAAGCAAGAGATTTAGCATCGACATCGTCGACCAAGATTCAGTTCCTGTCAACTTTCAAGGTGAAGAGGTGTCTGTTCGCTTGAAACTTATAAAAGTTGCTCAGTATGTTTGTCTTTAAGGATATAAAAGCAAGTGCATCTACCAAAACAAATTCAGTTGAGTCAGGCACTTCATAGGGTACGCTTCGTCCCGATAATATTGAGTTCCTGAAAAGCCTGGGTTATCATGTCGTCAAAACTAGAAATATTCAAAGACTCCGTGTTTGATGATGCCATCGATCGAGAAGAACTGCGCTCTTACTATTCACCAACTAAATCGTTTGGTAACAGCGATGAAATTGTAATAGCCATCAACCAACAAGATGCGTTCGTATGTCTGGCCGAGTCAGCTCTAATAATCGAAGGTGCTCTGGAACCTTTGGCAGTCCAAAATGCCAATGGTGCTTGTTATCTGTCAAATAATGGAGGAGCAGCTCTGTTTGAATCAATGACCTATGAGTTAAATAACAAGGAAGTGGAACGAGTGCGAGACCCATACACCACAACAATCATCAAAAGTCTGCTATCCTTCAGTAAGAATGAAGCCCAATCTCTTAGCAATGCCGGACTGAATGTGTCGTCGGAGCACATCACCTTAAATGATAACAAGTTTCACATGCTCGTACCTGTTTGGTTCCTCTTCAGTTTCTTTCATCATTTCAAAGGAGTTCTCTGTGGCAAACATACTTTCCGCTTTACAAGAGTTCGAAACGATTCCAACGGCTATTACAGCACAGGTACGGCACGAGCAAAAATTACCGTAACCAATATGTTTTTAAAGGTAAAACATGTCTTTCCCAATGATAAAATGAAATTGGAACTGATGGATAAAATAGCAAAAGACACATCTATATTTCTCGCATACCGCAAATGGGACATATATGAGTTACCATCACTCAGAGATATCAACAGAGATGTGTGGGCTGTTAAAACTGCAACCAACTTGGAAAGACCTCGATATGTGATTATAGCATTTCAAACAGATCGTAAAGATAACGTAAGGAAGAGGCCAGACTATTTCGATAACATTGGTATGTTGGATCTCCGAGTGTTTCTAAATTCAGAATGCTACCCTTATGAATCTATGAATATGGATTTTGAGAAATCTAAATATGCGGAAGCCTATCACATGTATACAGATTTCAAAAAAGCTTCTGTTATAAAAACATGTCGGAGCCTATCTTGAATTATGACGAGTTTAAAGACCGAGCTCTATTTGTGATTGACTGTCAACACCAAAACGAGTCAATCAAGTCTTCAACGGTGGACATTAAGGTGGAATTTATGAGCCGCTCGAACTTCCCTAACAATACGCGTGCTTATTGTTTGGTTATTCATGACAGTGTATTGGAATATAAACCTCTAACGGGCATCGTTAGAGCCATTATGTAATAATAGTATGTCCTTTATGTATCAATATGTACAGCTTAATTAATCCTAATAAATTTTTTATATATATTATTTTATCAAACAACCCTCGTATATCAAAGTTAGTTTGTTGTTAAATTGAGTTTTGTTACTTGTATTTTTGATCGCGCCTTATATATACACGCCCCCACAATATTATTTGGATTCACTGTAATAGAAAACACTCACATAAACTGACACCTACGTAAAACTGATAACATTTATCTTACCATTTTAGGAAACAGGTTAATTTGCATTTGCAAATACGTTTTGTTGTCGATTTAATATTATAATCAAACGTTTTGTTTTTAGATTTGATATTACATATGTATTAAAACGTGTTTAAATCTATTTTACTATAGATATATTTCCCCAATATTTTTAAAATTAAAGTTCCTCTCATGTTAAAATTGGAATGTAATAGAGATAACGCCTACACACCGCTTGATAAACACGCTTAAATTATCATATGTAAACAACTGGTTTTGTTTTATATATACATGCATCGAACAAACCTTATCTTGAGCGTCTGTGTGGAATAATTGGTGTAGCGATGATACATGTATGTTAGATATATATACGGTCAGTTCGAGGTCGGGGGTTCAAATCTGATTTCAGGCGAATGCTTTTCTTTCAAACCAGATTTCAAATTGTCTATCTATATCTCTCTCATATCTGTATGTATAGCTAAACCGAATGTGTGTGTGTTCAAAGCCTAACTCGCCTTATAAGGGAATGTTCCCACTCTACCAATTTCCAATAGAATATTCCCTTCTAAGACAAGTTAGACTCTGAACATGAAAGACGCTAATTTGCAATAAAATTCAAATTTCCCGCCAAAACTGAAATTACCTAGCAACAACAATACAAACATTCAGATAGCGGGTTGGCGACATAACAAATACAAACGTAACCTCAACAAACAATCAGATAACGCGGTAAATCAACATGTAACACGTGTGTGTACGAACATAACCTTAACAAACAGTCAGATAGCAGGAATCAGCATGCTTATATGTCATACAACACATACATAACCTTAACAAACAACCAGATAGCAGAGATTCGACAAACACATGGAGACCGAACCCGGGTTGTAGCCGTCTTGGAACATTTGACGTCAGCAGACAGGTCAGATGTGACAGCCCTCAGACAGATGACAACAAACACATGGAGACCTAACCTGATTGTGGCCATCTTGGAACATTTGACGTCATCAGACGGGTCAGATGTGACATAGGACAGTTGATAACAAACACATGGAGACCTAACCCGGGCTGTGGCTATCTATGGAACATCATGACAGGTCACAACTGTCAGGATCGGACATCTTGGAACATTTGACGTCATCAGACAGGTCAGGTCAGGTCAGGTCAGGTCAGGTCAGGTCAGGTCAGGTCAGGTCAGGTCAGGTCAGGTCAGGTCAGGTCAGGTCAGGTCAGGTCAGACAGATGACACATGACATTTGACATTGACAGCTGTGACAGGTCAGCTGACATTGACAGCTGTCAACTGGGACAGGTCAGCTGACATTGACAGCTGTCAACTGTGACAGGTCAGCTGACATTGACAGCTGTCAACTGTCACAGGTCATCTGTCATCTGTCAACGTCACACGCATGCGCGTGACGTCATCGAGCATGCGCAGAACAAAAGTGGAGGGGGTGAGCCCAGGGGTCTCCCTAGGTACTGCTTATTTTATGTCGAAAGAAGTCGGCTTCTTTTTTTTTAAATAGCTTTTATCAAGTTGTATCTTTTAATTACTTTGTCTAAAAGGTTCGAATATTAATCTTAGCTTTTGTATATGTTCCTGCAGTGACGTTGAAAATACTATTACGTCATCCATATATACAAGGCATGTTTTACCTATTAGGTCTTGTAAGGCGCTCTGCATTAGTCTAGAAAACGTTGCTGGAGCTCCTGCTAACACAAAAGGCATTCTGAGGGAGTCAAAATGTCCAGTATCACTAAACGCTGCTTTTTCTATGTCGCTAGGGTCCATTTCAAGTTGGTGGTAGCCCGGCACTACATCTATTGTTGAGAAGTATTGGGCACGTCCGAATTTGTCTAAAATTTCGTCAATTTTGGGAATCGGGCGTGTATCTGGTATTGTCTTTTCGTTTAGTTTTCTATAGTCCACTACAGTTCTCCATTTTTGTTTCCCGTTCTTGTCGAGTTTTTTGAAACAACCTAAATGAGACTGCTATATGGACTATGGTTGTGTCTAATAATTTTTTGTCGTAACATGTCGTTTATTTTTTTGTCGACTTCGGGTTTGTGCACATACGGGTACCTGTATAATTTTAAATGCACCTGTAATTCGTCTGTTGTCCTTGTCCTACGTTTTCTTACGTTTGTATGTGTTAATGGTTCGTCTTTATTTGAAAATATGTCTTGGTATTCCGTTAAAAGATTTGTTAGTACGTGTCTCTCTTCGTCATTTAAATATTCCTTGTTTATTTGGCTAATTACGTTATTTTGGTTTAACGATTGACCCTCGTATTATTTAAATCTACAGTCTTATTTATTATATCGTTTACGGCTTCACTACGGTGATTAATCTAAAAAATGTTACCTGCTCGTAATGTGATCTTTGCTTATCACTCTGCTCTGCCTTGCTAGCTACATACGTGCGCTCATCGGCATTCTAATTAAATAATCAGTAGGTATAGATGGGGGGTTCTGGAGCCACCACCCACCACACACCACCGGTGGTGGAGGTGGTGGAGCCACTGACCCGGACCCGACGGCCCCCGACCTAACCCGAGCACAAGGTGGCGGACGCGAGCACCTCCACCACCTGACTTCGTATTTAACCCGAACAAGTAGCGAACTAACCTGAGATGACGTAATCAAATTCAAAAGCCAACTAACCTGTATTAGACAAACGAGGAACCGCCATTTAAACATGGCGGCGAGCGCATGCGTACAAGTAATTTGTTATTTATGCATTAAAGTCCTACGTGTTTGGTGTCATATCACTCGTCTAGGTAAGCAGAATCCAAATTTAACATATGTACATGTGTACAATAAAAAATTTATTTTCTTAAGTCTTATTGGAATCGGTTTGATTTAAAGAATCTGTTGAAAGTAGAGCTGGCAACAATACATCTAGTGGTAGCCGCGATATCGCTTCCAACTATGACTATATTTAGCATTTCCCGAAATTAACCTTGTTAGCCAACATATTTTCCTTGCAGCTGTTGAAATAACCTTGTGAGCACTTCATATTTCCTGTTTGTGGTTTTATTTCCGTTGAATGACCTTAAAGTCATATGAAATAGATAAAACTGCAGAATTTTTTTTGTATAAAAGGTTGAGAATTTCAAACAAATATTTATTTGTTAACTATGGCGTATAACTACGAGCAGTGGTATGGACGTAAAAATAGAATAGGCGATGAAGTGTGTGAATTAAAACAGTTGGTGTTGGAAATACAAAGCGAGGCTTTTACAGATGAACGCGACTCTGAAGGTGAAGACTATGAGAGTGGTCATATAGTTGAATTATGTGATATATATTTAGCTGGATACTGCTCCACACAGTTCTTCGCTCTAGCGCTCATTCGATACCATCCAGGTGCGCATTTAAGCAAACCATTTTTCAAATATTTACCTGGAGAAGCTCAAGATCAATATAAAAGGTATTATGATGTAGAAACCATTAGAAATATTTAGTTTACACAGAAAGCTGTGATATAAAGAACATGGAATGTTGTGCGAAATATTATAAGGTGTTTAGTGATTGCAAAAGATTTTTAAAGTTTAACAGTAAACCAACCAGAAGAATACAACCAATTAAAGTGGAGAGGGAAAACCTATTTAACATCAGAGTGTTTACGATAGCAAGGTTAGTTTAAAATTTCTAGCTATGAAAGCTGCTTGGAATTGTTGTGCCGAAACAATGTGTGACGAAAACGATGGTCCTGATTTCCGTGGACATCATAGGAAAAAGTTATTGTTTAACAAATATCAAGATGATACTAGGATGCTGATGGAAACAACTTTCAACATCAGAAGATCTGTGAAATTAGTGACTGGTGTTAGTGTAAGAAATGAGTTCACAATACTTGTGAAATTTGTTAACCCTTTGGCTCTAGATCAAGAAAATCAATATTTAGCATTGGAAGAGTGGCAGTTTTACGATTTTATGGATAACATACGTGCATTATCTGCAAAGTGGTTTAAAGATAATGAACAAACTCATGCTGTAACTCAGACGAGCTACTGTCGAATCTCTCCTGCAACTATGCTAAGTGAAAAAGTTTTATGTGTTAATAATTGTTTTACACATATGGTTATGTATCTAAATGAAGACACTGTAGAAAAGCTGGTGGAGCATGAGGAAATCATTAAGGAAAGATTTGAGTATGTAAGAGAAACACAGTTTGCTTGGATATATGACTGTTTTCTTCGCGACATCGTTCAAACATTAACAGAGCTGGGTAATTCAGATGTGAGTGCCGCGCAAACCATCCGAGTGATAAAAACCCTACTCAACAACATGTCTCCAACATTCAAGTATTACATGTCAGAGTGTTTGCATTACGCTCAAGAACAAGTGCTAACCGACATCAATAACCTCATCAATGGCACCACCTCTTAAAGCAAGCTTCGTCATCCTGACAGCATTGTGTCAAAATGTGTTTTACGTCTACAAACCACCAAATGTGAAAGAAGTGCGAATCTGTTTCAATGAGTGCACCAAATGGTCTGGACTACCAAGAACATATCTGCACAACGATGAAGCGATTGAAGTTTCAACATACAACATGTCCAATATTAAGACTGATATAGTACATTATAAACTTATGTTTTTGTTTGATCATGGCACCCGAGGTGAGACAGCTGACTGGAGAACTCTTGTGTTAAATGGTTCTTACCTGTTCACTTCAAATTATATTTCTATGTTTATATCAACTGGTTTTCTTATGTGTCTTGTCATATTTATGCTCATGTATTTTGGTTTTAATTATTACACTGTACTTAAAGATATTTATCGTAAACATATTTGTTAATAAAAATATATAAACTGAAGATGTCTGTGTTTTATTCATTAGTTAAGCACCTATAGTTAAGATGAAATACTGTGAATCGTGCTCGTTACAAGTGAAAAAGAGTGCTTTCTCTGGACATTTACGTAGTGAAATTCACAAATCTAAAGTGTGTGAACCGTGGGAAGTTGAACAAGTTTATATGTTAACTCAAGCTTTTAAAAACAGAATGGCTACCTATCGTATTAGTATGGATGGTAGTGATATACGACTTGCCATGGAAAGTGTGAAGCATAAATTGTTTCATTTGATGGAGGCTGCTTTAGCCAAACACGATACAGTTAAAATGAATCTAGAATTGTTTGGTTTGTATGTGCTCCAAAGTCGAAATAAAAAAGAAATGAAGTCATTTAATACTAAAAATAAAAATATCACAGTGGCAACTAACTTTGAAAATATATATCAAGAATTTACTGAGGAGATTTACACAAAAGCTTTAGAGTTTGCTGAAGGCGATAGCGGATGGATGTTGGAAAGACTAATGTGGTTGGGAATTAATATTAATAAATGTATTTTAAAGTAGTTTAAAATAAAAAACAGATATATTTTACAACGTTTGTTTTATTATGGCATTAAGCTTACAATATAAGTAAATAATGATATACAGTTATTTATGCTACAGATACATTTTCTATTATATCCTAAAGTATGATCCATACACAAAGGAGTATCAGGCACTAACTTTGGACAACGTTCACAGGTTTCCAGGTTGATAACATCCACTTGATAACCACAAGTTGATAGTAAATGTAACAAAAACCTTTGCTTGTTTTCACCTTTAACATAAATTCTGTCAACACGTTGGGCTATAATATGTTTTGCTATTATGTTTGGTAATTCTTCTAAATTAATATCACCACAATTATAGTCAAGGCAATGGTGTTGTGTTTGTAGAAACTTCACTTGCTTGATTATGTCTGCAGACAGTAAACGTAATGGTGTATGCGGTTTAAAAGCACAATGCACTGTTTGGAAACCATTATAAATCACAAACTCTTTAGGTGTAAATTCAGGCAGACAAAAACCCTGAGTATCAACGACTACGAACCTCATCGTGAAAGTGATTGCAGCATCCTTACAGCTACATTATATAGCGTACGATGTTGGAGAGTGGGGCATACTCGATGACGCAATCATGTATAATTACACAAAAACATTTTGTGTGAGTGGGAAAGTTGGTAGTACTTTCCATTTCCAATTTGATATCCACAGTAGAAGGTTTTATAGAGTCGCTATACTTGGAACAATCAAATACAAACATGGGATATTTTAGGAAAGACTTGTAATCCAAGGTAGGTTGTGGTTCTCTACCAACATACGAACGTTGAAATTCAATCATGTTTCTATATGCCTCGACGTAATTTGCTTGGTTAAAGTTCAGGTTCATACCCTCTGTGGGGATTTGTTTCGAATTTAAGTGAAGTCTTATATCTCGAATACCCACATGATCAAACTCGTTGATGTCTTTTCTAACGTTACTGTATCGATCTGTTTGGAATATCACAATAACAAATCTGGGTCGTTCAGTGTTTGAGGATGTCTTAATAGACCACAAGTCTTTCGTTGAATTATTTAGATTTGGTAATTCATACATCTCCCATTTTCTGTATGGTATAAGGATTTTCTTATCTAGAGCAATCGACTTTAATAATTGCTGCTGTATAACTTCACTAGGATGGATATGTTTCACCTGCAAAGCCATATACTCAATGTTAAACTTTAATGCCTTATCTGCATCTGCGGCACCAATCAAAATAAAGCAATTTCTATCATTCTGAGCTCTAGTAAGACGTAGAAGCAATTTACTGAAAAGCACTCTTTTATAATCTTTGAAAATATTACACAAGTAGCTAAGAGGTATGCAGTAGCAAAAACGTTCATTTTTTAACATCACATTGTTTTCGGTTGGATGCCATCCCGCTGGAATCAGAGCTCTTGCTTCATCACTGTTTGCTTCCAAAAGTGTTCTAATTGATGTAACTATACCAGGATTTCTCACATGTTCAATAATCTGATTACACATTTCAACCGCAATAGAGGAAAACAAATGAGCTGCTGCATTAGACGTTACTTCTACAGTTCCAATCGTACCACTCGTCTCAATACTACCATTTATCAGTAGAACAGATGAAGACCAATCGTAAAAAATATCTTGTTGGTTGATTGCAAACTCACAGGTATCATTATGGTCAAACGATCTGGTTTGAGGAGCGTATGTGTGTATTTCTTCCCCTCTGATTGACTCGTCGTGCACAGGGTCTGCGAATATATGTAGTTTGCTTAACATCGTAACCCAATGATTGTAGAAACTGTATGTTCTCCCAAGATAGAACCGCTTTCGGCTCAGGTAGCGAAGATACTGAAGCTGGAGCGGTTTGATTACTACTATTTATAATCAGCATAATATGTTGGTGTCTCTTTCAACTCCAATATCACAATGATCTCCTCACCTTGAAAGTTCACAGGTACTGAATTCTGATCGATAATGTTTACATTTATATGCGAAATGATACGTGTGGTAAGAGGCATAAAAACCTTACTATATGGTTTTATATCAATCGCATAACCAGGGTCTACCATAGGAGCAAACTCATATACTGTATGTGTAGGTTTTCCATCGTGGTAAGAACCATCTACTATGTTGCATTCCAAACGAATCGTCTTTACTCGTACAATTTCTACGGGTAAATTGGAAACGTAAAGTTTACCTGTAGCAAGACGTTGTTTAGAAAATCCCAATATTGGTGCTATTGAAGCGTCGGTAGAAAAGTCTATATCATACTGACATGTAATCTCACATTTCAAAGTGTTGTTGTTGGCTTTTAGCGAAAACAGTTTTACCACATCGATGTTGTGTTCTACTGCAGGGTCCAGATGTTTATCTTTAATATAACGTCGTAACAACTCATTCTGAATGTATTTCTCGATATCACTGATTTCATATGAACCATCTGGAATACTTATTTCTTGTCGAATCTTTCTACCACTCACAGCAGAAAAATAATGAAACTTATTACACCCGCGTTCTATGTTTGGTATAGTGTTATATGTATGAAAGTTTGCAAGCGCGAGCGAATACTCAAAGTGTGGTTTTAATACTAACGGTGGAAATATTTCCATCGATAAAGAGGATGTAGAACCCTTCAAAGCAAACGTACGCGCCATGACTGAAACACAGATACTACTGTTTAAGTCTTTTATTTAAAAATTTTAAACATAAGTGACCACAATTATAAGTATTATACTTTTGATATACATCATGATTATACAATATAGTACAGTTTTTAAGATAATACAACAGTTCAATTGGTGGCTTCAAGTTTCCATATGAGTCAAAGTACACGGCTGTGTCACCACGTTTCTTAACTGCAACCCAATGACTACCTGGCTCTTTGTTTGTTTGCAAATTCATGATAAATGATTCATTCTTGCGTGATCCATTCGATGGTAAAGTATCTGCCATGTATACACCTCTAAAATATGGAATTTTCATTTTACCAGCAAATTTCACAAGATCTATATTTGTTAGAGGTCTTGCTGGTAAACACTTTACACGTTTTTTGGTTTATGTAAATACAAACCGAAACCGCTTCGCTGTTTCTTCATATACAAGCCACTACCTCGTTGACCGACAGCAATAGCCTCCATCGTTTGGTTATGACGTTTTGCTTCTTCCAATTTTTGTTTGGCCGATTTAGCATCGCTAACTGCTTTAGCAATGCCTGCAGCACCACCACCTAGAGCTCCTAGCGCTGATAGACCACCAAAAATTAAAGGTAGTAGTGGAAGGAAACCTCCACTTTTCGGTACTGGAATAACTCTAGGTGTCTTGACTTTCTTACGACCACCAGCATTTTTAATTACTTTTCTCGCTACATGTAGTAAATTTTTTACAGATGGAACTTCCGCACCCACAGCTATAGCACCTTTCATTAAATTTATTATGTTTTTAAATGGTATTTTACCGCCACATTTTACTTTTTTACTGCTACGTTTACGTTTGGTGGTTGTCTTTAGGGTTAAACCCATACCAAGCTTTCTTTTAACTTTCATAGTGTTTGTAACACCCCAAGCAGCTAACTTTTCACCAAAACTTGCGTCCTTCGACTTTACTCTCTCCCAAGCTCGGTTCTCCAACACCTCGTCAGCTCGATGTCTATCACTAAACTGTCTTGATTGAGAGTATGCGATATCGTGATCTCGACAAGCACGATCTAGAGGATTGATACCTTGATCACCTCTTGCTAAACGTTCTTTAAGTTTAGTACCTGGACCACAAAACTGATAACCAGGAACATGCAGCTCAACAGGTAATTTGTTGATGGCTGTGTTAACAAGACCTTCACCTTGGCACACCAACATTTATACTGCTAATGAGGTATGATAAATCTGAGTATTTATATGGATGGTTGCACTCGTAAAAAGTTTTAGTTTAGTTAACGATGCGTATTGTTAAACACGCAAAAGCTACCCTACCAGTCACAAACATAGATGATGTTGTTACCATTCCATCACCTAAACAGCAAAGACATGGACTTCTTTTACCAAACACAGTTAGATGTTTGATATGTGGTCCAAGTGGATGTGGTAAAACAAATGTTATGTTAAGTTTGTTGTTTGAACCCAACGGTTTAAAATTTCAAAACGTATACGTATACTCAAAGTCTTTATATCAACCTAAATACAGTATGTTAAAGGAGGTGTTGGATGCTACAAAAGGTGTTGGATACTATCCATATAGTGAAAACGAAGAGATATTAGATCCTGCAGATGCAAAGAGTAATTCAATTTTTATATTTGATGATGTAGCCTGTGATAAGCAAGATAAAATAAAATCGTATTTTTGTATGGGTAGACATAAAAATATTGACAGTTTCTACTTATATCAGACATATAGCAAAGTTCCGAAGCAATTGGTGCGTGATAATGCTAACATTATAGTTTTATTTAAACAAGATGAAACTAATCTTAAACATGTGTATGATGATCATGTAACTACCGATATGAGTTTTGAAAAGTTCAAGCTCCTTTGTGGTGAATGCTGGCAAAACAAACATGATATGGTGGTTGTCGTTAAAGATTCTGATTTAACACAAGGAAGATACCGCAAAGGGTTCGATCACTTTATATATCTCACTTGACTGGAAAACGTTAGTATTAAGTTGTTCGACATAGAGTAAACATGTCGAAAAAATCTAAAGCTGCTCGTCATCGTAAAATAGTAGCACCACCAAATATACAACGTAAAATAGCTGATCTATCAAAGAGACAGATGAAACATTACAACGTTTATATAAACCCATCTTAAAACCTTTGAGTGATATATCGAAAAACACGGCATTGGCTACTGTTCAACACCAACCGACTAAAACCACCACATCATTAGCTACTACTCAAACAACTCAACAGAAACCTGCTACATTATTGGCTACTACTCAAACAACTGAACAGAAACCGACTAAAACTGAAGTTGATGTCAAACCAACAGCAGCAAAGGAGGAAATTCCATTCCTTAGTGATGATGAAACGTTTGAATTGGAGGCGGAGGCACCAGAACCTGAATTATGGGCGACTAAAGCTTATAGAAAATTAGATGCTGCTGCAAATACACCAAAAGCAGTGTACGAACGAATGTTAAGTTCCTATCCAATAGTTGTTAGATATTATGTTGATAAATATTTTACAGATAATCATTCCTGTGATCAAACATATGGTGTTACTTATGATAAAGCTACCAACACTTGGATGCTTGGAAACAAACCTATTAAATTTGTTGTTACTAACGTAGATTTTAAAAATAGAGAAACCTTTCAAATTGTGGTTGGCGACAGAAGATATTACGGTACTAATCATCTGTTGGAATTGATATTTTTGAGAAAACCTGGTATGAGTGCTTTGAACAATCGGGAAGCTTTACGTGACTACGCAGACATTATGGCAACTACTAGTCTTCACAGAAAAGAGAACAATTCTAAAGAAGACGTTCTACGAAACACCTCTACCAAATATCAACATGTAATAAAACCAATTTTAGAAAAACAAGAAGGTGCTAGAGCACGATCTTCCTCGGTAACTTTAGGCCGTGGTATGCCATACATGCTACATACAAAAAAACAGAAAGAGTATGTATACTGGGATGATATAAACGAGTTGGTTGATAGACTTAGGCTTTTAGTAGCTTCTCAAGCAGCTGGTAATAACGCACACAACAACGAAATTCAGTCTATTATTGAAGAACTGAAGGAAGTGGGTGTTATATAAACAGATTTGTGTGTTTTTAACCATTTTCAAAATGCCGATCGATAAATTCGGACGTTCTGCAAAGAATTTAAAGCATCTAAACAGAATTATTCACAGAGAAACATTTCCGAAAACTACAAGTGGTGATTTTGATGTGCAAAACCATAAGTTGTGTAACGTGGGCGACCCTGTTGAACCTACAGATGGTGTGAATAGAAAATTTGTTGATGTATGGATAGACGACTATCAGAAAACTAAAGTTGACTATCAGAAAACTAAAGCTGATTATAAGGTGAGCAAAGATGCTGTAGCACTTCAAATTGCTATACTGCTTGACGCTGTAGATAAACCGGAGTTGGAAGCTTTAAAAAAAGACTTTGAATATAAATTTAAAAACTATGATGATTTTAAACGTGAAGTCTATAACTCATTTCCACTTAAGACTGGTGTTGATCAATCACTACAAAAGCTGGAAGAGCAATTAATGAAAAATTATATGGATCTTAAACACGAAGCCTACAGCTCGTTTCCGCTTAAAACTAGCATTGATGAAACATTAATTAGTCTTAAAGAGGATATCAAGGAGTACATACATCAAACAGTGTCTCCTCTTCATAAAACGTTTACTGCTATGGCTGATACCGCTATATCTAAACTTCAAAAAGATTATATAGATCTAGCAGTTTCAAAACTTGAAGCTGACTTGAAAAATACGTTGGCTACTAAAGACGATTTAAATCAAGCAGTCATTACGATTGAAAATAAATTTAAAAAAATGTTTGTGACTAAGGAGTATATCGATGGTGCTATCGAAGGGATAAATAGAAATCTAGTTCAGGAAGCAGTGGCAGCAGTTTGGGTTATGGTGGATAAACGTATATCAAAAATGGAGTTTAGTTGGAATCAAATAAAGTAAGTTCAGTGTAAAAATGTCTATCGATAAGTTCGGACGTTCTGCAAAGGCTCCCAGCTTCTTAAACAAAATTGTGCACAGAGAAACATTTCCGAAAACTACAAGTGGTGATTTTGATGTGCAAAACCACAAATTATGTAACGTAGGTGATCCTATCGAGCCTGCTGATGGTGTGAATAGAAAATTTGTCGATGTGTGGGCAGATGAGTATAAGAAGAATAAAGATGAAGTATCACAGAGTCTTATCGCTATAACCCTTGAAGCTGTGCATAAATCAGAACTAGCTGCTCTTAAAAGCGAGTTTGAAAACAAATTGAAAAATTTAGACAAGACGATAGCTGCTCAAGTTTTAAAAGATATTGATGTGTTAAAGAATAACAAGTTGAAAAAGAAGCTGGGTGAGATAGACAGCAAACTAAAAGATTTACATGATAAGTGGATACTTTTAAATCCAACATCACCATGAGACGCAAAACAGTTGAGCCATCTGATACCAAAAAACAAATTATTGATGAGTTATATAAACCGGCAAGAATCAATTTTAAACGTAGACGTACAATAATCAAAGGTTTAAATGATTTGTGGCAGATTGATTTAGCAGAATTTACAGACTACTACAAAGAAAACTCTGGTTACAAGTATATTTTAGTGGTTATTAATTGTTTTTCAAAGTATGTGTGGACTCGCCCTCTTAAATCTAAAACTGCTGGAGAGGTGACTAAAGCTATGGCTGATATTTTATCTACTAGTACAGCGCCCTCTAACATCCAGTCTGATCTTGGGTTAGAATTCTATAACGCTAAATTTAACGCCTTAATGAAAAAATACAACATTAATCACTACAGCACTTATAGCGTGAAGAAGGCTGCAATAGTGGAAAGAGTCATACGTACCTTAAAAGAGAAGATCTATAAAAATTTCAACTTGATTGGCTCCTACAAGTGGGTCAATACACTACCTGATGTCACTGCTACTTACAATGCTACTGTTCATCGAACAACTGGTGTAAAACCTCAAGATGTTAACAAGAAAAATGAAGAAGCTATTCTGAAACAAGTTTACTCGAATCTGAAAGTGTTTAACAAAAATAAATTTAAAGTGGGTGATGTTGTACGTCTAAGTAAAGCTAAAACATTATTTGAGAAAGGTTATACACCACGTTGGTCAACGGAGCTGTTTAAAATCACTAAAGTTCACTGCACTAATCCAACTACCTATTTAATAGAAGACATGCAAGGTAAACCAATCAGTGGTGGATTTTATGAAGAGGAGCTACAAAAGACTGCAACCCCTGATTATTATTTAGTTGAAAGAGTGCTAAGAAAGAAAGGCGCCAAGTCGTATGTGAAATGGCTTGGTTTTGATAAATCTCATAACTCATGGATAACTAGCAAAGATATAAAATAATTTGTATTACAATACTTTATAATAAAACAAACGTTGTAAAATATATGCTTTTATTAAAATAAACATTGTAAAATATATGTTTTTTTTTATTTAAACAACCTACTCAACACAAAGCTAAACGTAAAAGTTTTCTTTAGTAGCAAATTTATGACAAGTCGCTTAAATATAAGCAGTATTAAAATTGATTTTCAATTTCTACAATCACTTTAGACGTTATAACACGTCTTTAAACTAAATATTTTCACAAGGAAATCTTGAAAGAGTATAGAAACTAATATTAGGAACGTTTGACTAGATAAATAACTAAATACATAAATAAGTAAATAAATACATAAATAAGTATATAAATAACTATGTATATAAATAAATAACTAACTAAACCTAACCTAAATGAATTGCGTGAAATGAGCTGCCTTATGAAGACGAATTGGATTTTACAAGTATTGGCGAGTTGGATAAATATTTTAGATCGTGAAAAGTAGTCCGCGTTACTTTTTCACGATCTGTTTATGACCCCAAGCTAACGTTTTATAGGAATCTGATAGAAGGTACCGTTTATCATCAAAATGTGATAATGCTACCTTATTAACCATTTGTTGTGAACACATCATGCAGTCTCGTTCGGAAAACATTCATACTTTTAAAAACTCGTCCATCCTGTAATACTACGCATCCATCATCATTCATTTTTGTTCCACCCATGCTATCCACAACATTCCTGTAATCCTCAGCACTCAAATCCCTTTTCGTTACACATTCTTGCACTCCTTTCGCTTTCTTTGTTAAAATACCCTCCCCATCAATCATATATGATTTTGCACCCGTCCCAACCATTTCGTATAAAATTTTGCCCTTATACTCGTCTTTCATTCGTCCTAACACACTCTCGCTCACCGGTATACCGTGTGGATTGTCAGCCGAGTAGTTTGATGTATCGTATTTGTCAATGTCTTGTTTCATGTCGTCATAAAAGTTGTCTGTCTCTACTAAAATAATCAACGAGTCCGTATCGGTGTACAGTAAAGTCACTTTGTCACCATACTTTGTCTTTAAGTAGTCGTACAGAAACCCATATATGATGGTTTTTGATACATCTAATATCGAAAAACCAACATATATAGGTCTGTCATACGTCACGTGAGTTCTGTTCATTTGTATAGCGACAAAGTCGTCCGTGAAAATTGAATGATTTTTAAAGTGTGGTTTGTTAATGTATGCCGCCGCACCCGGTTTACGGCCGATATTATCCCAGTGCGTCACCAGTTTCACGTCCACCCTCTTGTCCAAATTTTCCATGGTCTTACCGAATACCGCGTTGTTCATTAATTTAAAGAAATCGCGCTCAAATTCATTTTTAGATAAATTTCGTAAGTTTGTGTTTTTATCGATATAAATTTTCAGCCATGGAGATTGCCTAAATGTTATAACGCGGTGTATTTTCTTCAAAACCAGTCCGTGGCCTAAACACTGCTTTAAATTTCTATAATGAATAATATATTTAGTTTTATCGTTTAAATTTGGAATAAGTTTCGGTAGTTTCGCGTTTGGGGGTATGAATGATTCAGGACAAAAGGGTAATTCATTGTGTAAATCATGTAGACTCTCCGGATATTCTAAATCGACTTCCAAAACATAACCAAATTCATCGTTATCCCCCAACGTTTGAATTTCTAAATTTTGAATTTCAGCTTCGGAGAGCCAACGAAAGCTTCCGATTGCTAATGGCTCGCTTTGACTTTTTCCGTACAAATTTGTAGCATCTGTATAGATAAGCCATGTTTTCGGCTTTGTAGCGTCATAATTAGGAGTATGTTCGTTGTT
This sequence comes from Tillus elongatus, assembly GCA_964006375.1. Taxonomy (NCBI): domain Eukaryota; kingdom Metazoa; phylum Arthropoda; class Insecta; order Coleoptera; family Cleridae; genus Tillus; species Tillus elongatus. The sequence continues at coordinate 102,225,565 of OZ023266.1, read as the reverse complement.
AGCTACTGCCCGTCTGACACTACATTGACTGACACCACCCCGTATACCTTTTTTGAAAAAGTGATGCATCTCGATGTCTGTTAGCAGTTCCAGCTCCACCCCAGTAGCTTTTAGGGCAGCATTCCAAGCAAGAGATGGAGCTGTGACATGCTGACAAGGATCGAGATTGTACACCTCAAAACAAACATTCCTAAAATTCTCAAACACATCAGCTAAAAGCAACACATCTGATTTTAAATATAGATCTGAATAATCCCCTAAAGTTCTACACTCAAACGTCTGCCACACCTTACACGCACGCTCATAATCAGACTGCATGATGTGTTCACCTCTTAGATTATCATAAAATCCAGACTGTGATGGAAGCTTAGTCTCATTTAATTTATCAAAGGAGTCTACATACGAATATGGAAATACACCCTTCTGCCGAATTAAATTAAACTTGTTTACATCCGCGAAATATTTTTTGACTTCCCTACACTGACTGTCTTCTAAATTTTTTGCTAATTTTTCTAAACTTTTAGCCATAAACCTAAACGAATCCAAAAATCTAAGTTTAATGTGGGTTTTTTTCGTTGTCCCATCTTCCGACTCCTCCTGATTAACCAAAACGTGTTTACTGAAAGTGATGTACCGCTCTTTGTTTTGAGCGATGACATCTAATTTTGACTCGTACTCTGCCAACTCTTTGATGAAGAGATGCGCATCATACCCTGAGAGATTATGAAACAATACCGGAATGAATTTAGGAACTTGATAATTTAGATTGCAGATGGAGTGAGCCGGACCGCGATAATTATTGAATTCGAGCAAATGGTCGTGGTCACGAACCTTCTCCTCATCGGGACCGAAAGATCTTTCACAAATGTGACATAAATTAGAATTTTGAAATTCGCGCTCTTGTTCATCGGTTAAAGGTGTTATTGGCCAAACTTTGCTTATATGGTTTTGATAAATCTCTCTAACATCATTTTCTAAGCGTTCTACAAAAACGCTCGCGGCGTCCTGACCACGGTAAGTGACAAATTTTGATAGCGAGTCGTCAAAAGAACATTTAATGTAGTACGCGAACGAATACGGTATGTGTTTGTGAGTATTTTGTGTGAATGACTCGCAACAATTTTGAGGATGTTCAGTTTCTAAAGGGGATAAAAGACTCTCAAAATCAGCATACACAACGAAAGGAACACGCATTTTCTTTTCAAAATCGACAAATCTAAGTAAATTCTCGGGTGTGTATTTACCATATTTATCTTTCCGCATCTCAGTTGTTGGTAAATTTACTCTAACATGATTACAATCGAATTTCTGATGTTCAACTAATTTTGCTTCTGTGCCAAAAAAGACTAAACAACCATCACAAAGGAATTTTCTACATGCATGTTTAGATATTTGACTTCTAACAAGACGAGACATAACTTTAATTAAACAATAATGAGTGTTGCTTTCAATTTCATCTGTTAACAATAATAAGTTAATATGTCTGGTCTTGCGAGAAGTAGTAAAATATAGAGGCCCACAAATTTCATAATTAAATTTACCGTTGTTAAAATCTTTATCCAACCCGTAAACATTGATAGAAATATTGTTTTGTTGTTCAAACTGGGTAATTTGATTTAAAGAAACGGGAAATTCAATACCTGTAAAATCCAATTCGTTCTCATATGGCAAATAATGAGATAAGCGTTCTGGGCTATATGCCGCTGGGTGTAGCTCAGCAAGGATGGACCACTTAAAGCACTGATTGTCTTCATTTTGGATATTTACACAAGCCTTTTTATCCATAATGCACTTTGGTAGACCCATGTATGAATTTCCTGCTAGTGGAGAAAATTTGGCAACACTCACTTCCAACCAAAGCCATTTTTGGAGCACCCAACCTGAAAATCGAAGGATAGTATAAGTATATGCATACGACCTTTTTTTAATAGGACACCTATGTAAAATGTTTCAATTTATATGTATACATTCCGGTAGAGTCAAAATCTTTTAAATACATTCTTGTTAAAATATTTAACTTACCACTTTCATGGTGCTGGAACTCTATAGCTTTGGTCTTCACGATGTCCTCCAAACTCTCCACTACTCCAACAGCCTCCCCCAGTGTAACGATTGGTGTTGTTCGGGTGTTGAAACTTTTTATGTCTTCGAGCTCTTTCAACGGCAGACGGTATAAACCAAAGAGCTCTAGATTGATTTTCACACACCCGAGCTGCTCCATCTTCTTTCCTACAATCTGCAGAACTTTTGGTCGGGCGTACTGTAGGAATTCATCGATGTCAATCGCCACACCCTCTGCAGGAATCCTGAATGTCGTCAGCTTTGTATTAAATGCGTGTTTAATCAGCTGAACACCATCTTCTCCGTCGATACAAGCTTGGTTCTTGTGTTGGAGACTTCGAAGATGGCCTGGGAATGCTGCCTGTAATAAACAAGAAAGTAAATCTCAGATATATACTATGTTGAAACACATATAAGACAGAGTAGATAGCTACAACACTCGATAAATGTGGAAACTTACTTTTGGAATATCTATCATGCAGATGAAACATCTGGTGGTCCTCGCTACCTTGTTAGGTGGCTCTTGTTCGGTAGTGGTGGACTGCCGCTTCACCCCGCTAGTTGATGGTTGCGGGTTACTAGTAGATGCTACTGGTTGTGGCTCTGTTGATGTTGATGGCTGCGGCTCTGCTGTGATTTCTGAAATAGAAAAATATAACTTTCATAAAAAAAATTTGTTTTATTGTGGAAGACTTTTTGCTTGTATGAGAAAATATTCATAGCCTATAAAGTTAGAAACTTGTACCTTGTTTCTAATCTATTTAACACAATACATTTAATATTTAGAAAAATCAGCTGCGTTTTAGATTTTCTGATTGTATGAGAAAAAAGTTTGAAAAATATTTTAAGAGAATATACAGAAAATTAATTAAACAGTGTATTTACCTGCTCTATGAAACCTCTTGGTGTGAGCTCCAAGTCTGTCCTTTCTGGAGAATACACACAGGCAGAAAGGACAGAAAAACAAATTGGAGTTGGAGCCGCAGTTTAACATGTGCCGTTTCATCGAATCTTTGCGTGTATATTGCTTGTCGCATTGCTCGCACTTAAAGAGTCCCATTTTTGCAACTAACACAAATGAGGAAGTTTTCACGAACTGACTGTGACTGTTGCTGCCTGTCTGCGACTTCAGCTTTTATATGATTACTCAACCCCCCCACATGTGTATGAAACCTCATAGCTGACGCAAGTTTTTGCGAAATTAACCGTTAACCACTATCTACATCCTCCAGAAACTCTGTAGGATGTAGATAGTGGCTAATTAGTCGTTGGAAACATCCTACAGAGTTTCTGGAGGATGTAGATAGCGGTTAATTAGTCGTTGGAAACATCTGGTCCTAATATGTTTTTCCGGAGGATGTAGATAGTGTTCTCAGATTTTTTATTTTCAAACAGTGTTGACACATATCCTTGTAAAAATTATTCAATAAAAACTAATATATTTTTCACAATTTCTTTATTACAATTTATACATTTAAAATTTGCGATAGTTTACAATATCATTAAGTACGTGTTGGTATTTTGTAACAAATTCACATACCATGCTTAAAGTATCACTATATCTTTCTCTAGCTACGAAAAAGGCACATCTGATTAGGGAAATGTCTCTAAATTTAGCTAATTCGGTCCTTAAATCATCAGCAAACATCTCCAAATTAAAGAAACTTTTACAGCTTAGTTTTAACAATACATCTTTAGCTACACAACCGATATCTTCTAGTATTTTAAGTGATTGAATTGACAAGTTAAAATTAATTACATATTCCTTACCACATAGTTTCAGCTTAAAACCTACAGTTTTCGGTAGTTTCGCGTTTGGGGGTATGAATGATTCAGGACAAAAGGGTAATTCATTGTGTAAATCATGTAGACTCTCCGGATATTCTAAATCGACTTCCAAAACATAACCAAATTCATCGTTATCCCCCAACGTTTGAATTTCTAAATTTTGAATTTCAGCTTCGGAGAGCCAACGAAAGCTTCCGATTGCTAATGGCTCGCTTTGACTTTTTCCGTACAAATTTGTAGCATCTGTATAGATAAGCCATGTTTTCGGCTTTGTAGCGTCATAATTAGGAGTATGTTCGTTGTTAGCTACTGCCCGTCTGACACTACATTGACTGACACCACCCCGTATACCTTTTTTGAAAAAGTGATGCATCTCGATGTCTGTTAGCAGTTCCAGCTCCACCCCAGTAGCTTTTAGGGCAGCATTCCAAGCAAGAGATGGAGCTGTGACATGCTGACAAGGATCGAGATTGTACACCTCAAAACAAACATTCCTAAAATTCTCAAACACATCAGCTAAAAGCAACACATCTGATTTTAAATATAGATCTGAATAATCCCCTAAAGTTCTACACTCAAACGTCTGCCACACCTTACACGCACGCTCATAATCAGACTGCATGATGTGTTCTCTTCTTAGATTATCATAAAATCCAGACTGTGATGGAAGCTTAGTCTCATTTAATTTATCAAAGGAGTCTACATACGAATATGGAAATACACCCTTCTGCCGAATTAAATTAAACTTGTTTACATCCGCGAAATATTTTTTGACTTCCCTACACTGACTGTCTTCTAAATTTTTTGCTAATTTTTCTAAACTTTTAGCCATAAACCTAAACGAATCCAAAAATCTAAGTTTAATGTGGGTTTTTTTCGTTGTCCCATCTTCCGACTCCTCCTGATTAACCAAAACGTGTTTACTGAAAGTGATGTACCGCTCTTTGTTTTGAGCGATGACATCTAATTTTGACTCGTACTCTGCCAACTCTTTGATGAAGAGATGCGCATCATACCCTGAGAGATTATGAAACAATACCGGAATGAATTTAGGAACTTGATAATTTAGATTGCAGATGGAGTGAGCCGGACCGCGATAATTATTGAATTCGAGCAAATGGTCGTGGTCACGAACCTTCTCCTCATCGGGACCGAAAGATCTTTCACAAATGTGACATAAATTAGAATTTTGAAATTCGCGCTCTTGTTCATCGGTTAAAGGTGTTATTGGCCAAACTTTGCTTATATGGTTTTGATAAATCTCTCTAACATCATTTTCTAAGCGTTCTACAAAAACGCTTGCGGCGTCCTGACCACGGTAAGTGACAAATTTTGATAGCGAGTCGTCAAAAGAACATTTAATGTAGTACGCGAACGAATACGGTATGTGTTTGTGAGTATTTTGTGTGAATGACTCGCAACAATTTTGAGGATGTTCAGTTTCTAAAGGGGATAAAAGACTCTCAAAATCAGCATACACAACGAAAGGAACACGCATTTTCTTTTCAAAATCGACAAATCTAAGTAAATTCTCGGGTGTGTATTTACCATATTTATCTTTCCGCATCTCAGTTGTTGGTAAATTTACTCTAACATGATTACAATCGAATTTCTGATGTTCAACTAATTTTGCTTCTGTGCCAAAAAAGACTAAACAACCATCACAAAGGAATTTTCTACATGCATGTTTAGATATTTGACTTCTAACAAGACGAGACATAACTTTAATTAAACAATAATGAGTGTTGCTTTCAATTTCATCTGTTAACAATAATAAGTTAATATGTCTGGTCTTGCGAGAAGTAGTAAAATATAGAGGCCCACAAATTTCATAATTAAATTTACCGTTGTTAAAATCTTTATCCAACCCGTAAACATTGATAGAAATATTGTTTTGTTGTTCAAACTGGGTAATTTGATTTAAAGAAACGGGAAATTCAATACCTGTAAAATCCAATTCGTTCTCATATGGCAAATAATGAGATAAGCGTTCTGGGCTATATGCCGCTGGGTGTAGCTCAGCAAGGATGGACCACTTAAAGCACTGATTGTCTTCATTTTGGATATTTACACAAGCCTTTTTATCCATAATGCACTTTGGTAGACCCATGTATGGATATCCTGCTAGTGGAGAAAATTTGGCAACACTCACTTCCAACCAAAGCCGTTTCTGGAGGATGTAGATAGCGGTTAATTAGTCGTTGGAAACATCTGGTCCTAATATGTTTTTCCGGAGGATGTAGATAGTGTTCTCAGATTTTTTATTTTTAAACAGTGTTGACACATATCCTTGTAAAAATTATTCAATAAAAACTAATATATTTTTCACAATTTCTTTATTACAATTTATACATTTAAAATTTGCGATAGTTTACAATATCATTAAGTACGTGTTGGTATTTTGTAACAAATTCACATACCATGCTTAAAGTATCACTATATCTTTCTCTAGCTACGAAAAAGGCACATCTGATTAGGGAAATGTCTCTAAATTTAGCTAATTCGGTCCTTAAATCATCAGCAAACATCTCCAAATTAAAGAAACTTTTACAGCTTAGTTTTAACAATACATCTTTAGCTACACAACCGATATCTTCTAGTATTTTAAGTGATTGAATTGACAAGTTAAAATTAATTACATATTCCTTACCACATAGTTTCAGCTTAAAACCTACAGTTTTTCTTTGTGATTTAACAAGATATTTGGTTAAAGTATATGTTTCACTAGTTTCTATAGATTTGTTTTCCAAATTGTAAATTATCGTAGGTAATACGTTTAAAAATTCTTCAAATGTCCACACATCAAAAAACACAGGTATATTACAGTTTTTCTGAGATAATTTAATTAACGGCAAAAAATTTAAAACTGGATTAACGCCAATGATTAGCAGCTTCACCCCGTTCGACGTAAGAGAAAAACTTGTTTGACACATCAGTTCACAGTCTTCTGTTTTCAATTTTTTCTCGATGCTTTTATTAGTGATTTCTACCAGCTTCTGATTGAAAATATCTTCTTGCGTAGGCTGATATGGTGTTTGTAGGTTTGTTGGATATGCTGCATTAATTATATTTTCTATAGCTTGATTCTGCTGTTCATCAACCTCTGCTGCTGGATGTAATGTACATAGTTCACTTATTATGTTTTCCAACGTTTTTGGTTCTTCTTTTGGAATAATACTTTCTATTGCATTACCCAGTAAGACGTCTTGTAGCACTTTAAGTTTTTTACCACCACTATTTTCTGCTTTAGCAGATTTTCGTTTTCTACCGTTGTTCACCATATTATACTCGTTCTGCTTCAGTTTTCAACTAAATGCTCCGTTTGAAATTCTCAACTTTTATATTTATCTAATTATTATTATTACTCTTACAGCTGAGCTTTGTTGCCGTGTTGAGTTTTATTGCTTTTAACTTAATCTGTGAATCAAGACGATTCATTTGATACCAACCACGTAGGACTTTAATGCACAAATAACAAATTACTTGTACGCATGCGCTAGCCACCATATTTACACACGTCATTTAAATGGTGATTCCTCGTTTGCATAATACAGGTTAGTTGGCTTTTGAATTTGCATCTAGTGTTTCAACCAACTAATAAAAATTTATTGGGTGCATACACTAACCTTAAAACATTTTTAGGTAACACAGTTTTTCTATAATCAATATTTCGCTCCAAATCCTAAAAACTAAATTTTTAACTTCAACAAACCTTTGAAAAATTTCTACAGATGCCCCTAGAACCGAGGTTATTTTTCTCTACATGCATCATATCAAGAAAAGCTATGATAAACAAATTTGGTGGGTTTCCGTTATAATAAAATATTTTTGTATTAACTGCTTTCTATGGAAATTTACAAATATTTAGTGCCAGAAGCTTTATATGAAAATTCGCTACCATAACACACTTGCTGTCTTCAAGTTTTAAGCTCATTTGTATAACACTCGTAAGTTTGCGATATAAAAACTATATAGCAAAAACAAATTATGCTAAAATATTTTGTATCAGATTATTTATGTAAACGTTTACAAATATTTAGTGTCAGAAAATTTATATGAAAATTCGCTAGCATAACGCACTTGCTGTACTCAGGTTTTAACCTCATTTATATATCAAATAATGTGAAACAGTCGTCTCATAATATTAAAACTGTCAGTATTGGATAAAGTATAAAAAGGTATTTACTTATATTTAAATTTATCTGAAAATTCGCTACCATAACACACTTGCTGTACCCAGGTTTTAAGCTCATTTCTATATCAAAAAATGTGAAACAGTCGTCCCATAATAATAATATTAAAGCTGTCAGTATTTGACAAAGTATAAAAAGGTTTTTACTTATATTTAAATTTATATGAAAAATTCGCTAACATAAAGCACTTGCTGCGTTTAGCTTATTTCTACAAAAAATTAGTAGATCAACTCACCAAACATAGTCATCGCCTTCAGACAGATTATTTTCGTAAAACGTTTTAGTTCTGATTTTTCACAAAAAACTAGACACATATTGATACAAAGTCACCAACAAACCATAGCTCTATATACACAGAACTTCTTACAAATAAACACAACTTCTCGCTTCACTAAACCTAAACACCTGTGATGAAAACACACCTATGGCTTATTAGGTAAGATTCCAAAATTATTACTGCAAAACACATAATTTTCATGACCGCGCCCGACTGATGATTTAAACTGTTATTAGCGGGCTATTCACCTAAACCGGAAAGACTTGTGATAACGGTTAATCAGCTGATATACTAATGTGTTTGGAATAAAATCATAACGTCTTATTTCGCTTCATTTAATTCGTTCGACTTAATTTTCATCCTACATACGACGTTATTTATATTAATTCTAATGAGATAATTTTAAATTGATTTGATTTTAATAAACAGGTTAGTCTTTGGCATGTGGTTTATATTTATTATTAATAATTACTTTCTTATTACGGTTAGTCTTTGGCATGTGGTTTATATTTATTATTAATAATTACTTTCTTATTACGCATGTTATTTTAAATGGCGGTTCCTCGTTTGCATAATACAGGTTAGTTGGCTTTTGAATTTGATTACGTCATCTCAGGTTAGTTCGCTACTTATTCGGGTTAAATACGAAGTCAGGTGGTGGAGGTGCTCTGGTCTGGTCAGTGGCTCCACCACCTTGTGCTCGGGTTAGCTCGGGTCCGCCACCTTGTGCTCGGGTTAGGTCGGGAGCCGTCGGGTCCGGTCAGTGGCTCCACCACCTCCACCACCGGTGGTGTGTGGTGGGTGGTGGCTCCAGAACCCCCCATCTATACCTACTATAATCTGTTTGTGTATATGGTTCACTAGGTCAAGTTCATCGGTACAATTAAAGTACTGGTTCCCTATGATATGGTTTAATTATAAGTTATTGGCGATGCCATGTGCCTTGGCCTCGTCTGAAATTTCACTATATTTACAAGGCATTTTTATATTTCCTTCAATCGGGAATTTAATGTTAATGCATTTTTATTTACGTATAATTTGCGGTTTTTAAAATATATTTTAGCTTAATTTTTTGTTAAGTCAATCCCGAGTAATCTGCTATACTCGTTATTGAAATTAAATATACAGAATTCTTGTGCCTCGTTTGATACTAAACTTAAAACTATATTCGCTCTTTTTCAATGTTTAGAGATACCGTGCGCGGTTTTTATATGGAATGTTTCTTCCAATATATTATTCGCAAAATTATGATAAGCTACTACTGGGTTTAATAAACTTTTTGATGATCCGCTATCTAACAATAATTTACCTTTTATTTCCTTCGGCTCCACGTAAGGTAGTCGGCATAATGTACTGAAATTCTTAATATCAATCAGAGTGCGTCCTGTGATGGCCCTGCTATGGAATTTTTTTCTGGTCCTCGTCTGTTCCGCTACTGATAATTGCTGATTCATTGTATCGTAATCTAATTCATTATAAAAATGTGTTAACGGAAATTCATTGCAATTTGTTTCGTCGTTATAAACATCGGTATGATGCAATTGCTCTCTACGTGGTTGGAGTAAATGATTTCTAAATTGGGTGGAATTTTGTCTGTTTAACCGGGAATTCGCAACACTTATATCCATGGGCTCTGGATATTGTCTGTTATTAGGGTTATTCGGATTGTAATTTGGGCGTCTGAATTGATTTGATTGGGTATTTTGTCTGGGTATTTGTGTGAAAGTGGGCCTGGTTTGATTATTGCCCTGATTATTGTTTTGATTATTGTTTTGATTATACGACCTAAAGTTTGGCTAAAAAGGCCTCTGAAATTGCATATTACTGAAGTGTGGCGTTTGTTGCCCTTGATAAAACGATTTTTGTTGTGTGTCATGTCTGTTTGTATGGGATTGTTGCTTGTGTAGCGATTTATCACTATAGTCACAGTTTTCTTCGGCGAATAAGAACTTCAACGCTTGTTCAATGCTTGAAAGACTGGTCGCCCGCAAGGTTATTCCGAGAGGGTTGCGTAATCCTCCTAAGAATGCTTTTAGTGTTTTCTGCTGATATATCATCATTTTCAGCGCTCGAATGGCTTCGTTTATCTCATTCGAGATTATGTTTGAAATTAAAAGGTGTTCTATATGCCTACGCTGCTTAATAAATGATAATGCATCTTCGTTCGGTCTTTGTCTTAATTGCAACAGTTCCCTTAACAAACTCGTGTCGTCTCGTTGACTAGTAAAATTTTGAACCATCGATTTTCGTGTTTATGATTAGTCTGGCTTGCTCTGTTAACTTGGTTTGTACAAAATTCAACAGAAAATGGTTTGAATACAAATTTTCTTCTGCTACGTAAAACTGATATGTTACTAAATCTACTGATTTTAAAAGGTTTCCCACATTTGCCGGTTGGCCGTCAAACTCGGGAATTGCTTTCAAATAAAACTCCTTAAATTGATCTGCCATATTTACGTTAATGATTCCTGAATTATTCGCACAATTAGGTAACTCGTTACTACTCTCACTAATGCTTACTTGTCTTAAACTATACTCTAAATTTAATAAATCTGTTATTTCGTCCATTGAGTCAGACATACAATTATAGACAATACACAAATGTAAAAAGTAGATAAAAAAATTGATAAAAATTGAAAAGTAGCAAACACCTACATAACAATTACTGCTACTGCTTCCATTGGACTGCTTGGCTCTGTTTCTATACTGCTTGGCTTTTACTTTGGACTGCTTGGTTCTTTGACCGGTTATTGGACGACGATACGCTTAAAAATCTATATCGGTTTGATTTTTTAACCGATACAAACGACTGCGCCACTTAACTTTATGGTTAGGACGCTTAGCTTTTTAAACAACATTTATTCAACTATTAAACAATCAATATAAAAAATACAATATGCAAAATAGGTATCACGATAAGTGTGATACTAATAATAAAATATAATACTGCAGCACGCGATGTGCAAACTATCGAGTGTGGAACAAGAATGGACACCCCGCTGAAGGCGAGCTACCTATTCATAATAAGTCCCTCGGGAGTGGCACTATTGTCTTTAGAGGTGACTTCTACACTGCTGACTAATCTTCTCACGCTTAGCGGCGTAGTTTCTTATCATGCTATTCGGATCCGCTGACTCTGGTGTCTGCATACTCGGTTTGCTACATTGTTGTAATAATATACCGTTGTTATGGGTCCATCTATCTCGCGGCACCTTTCATTTTAAGCCCATTATCCTTTATATTAGATAGAAGCTCATAAATTTGTCAACTAAAAGATTAAAGTAGTTCGTCGACCTCGTCCGTACAAGATAGACACAATAGACAAACAATGGGCATCCGACTATAATTTTTCCCTTCGGCTTAGTTCGGCTATAAATACATTTTCAGCTGTTAATTTAGTTTAGAAATTTTCATCCTCTGATGATGCTAACGTGGTTAGTGAAACGATCGTAAGGTCTTTACAAAATATGTTTTGTGGTGATTTGGGTTCTCCAAGTGTACTTATCAGTGCTCATCACAGGTTTCAGTATTCACATAGGGATCTATCACGTTTTAATTTTCAGCCAGTTTTTAGATATTCGTGAATTTGCGTTATGTTTGGCGTATCAAAAGCTTTATAGAGACCACGGTATCTACGAAATGATAATTGACATAAATCGAAAACTTGCTGACGTTATTAGGAAAACATCAAAGTATCTACCCCTATGGCAATTTTCCCGAAAATACATACAGAATGTTCATAAATTGACCTTAAATTTGGTATTAGAAAATCTCGAAAATCTCACAATTCTCAAATGGAACACCTTGTACTTTATAACACTATTTGGTGGTAAAATGAAATATCTATTAAATTGTATTAGGTTTTCCTATACCCATCTAGCATAATTTTTGAATGAATCATGCTTTTATAAATTTCACCGAATTAACTAAGTACTTCAGTTAAGTCGCCCAAAGTTTTTCTATAAATTTGTGTAAATTTCACCACTTGTAGTCCAGCCAACGAGTGCAAAAAAAAAGGGGGGGGGTTAGTGTGCATGGAATATGCGATAATTTTCGACTCAAGAACTTTGTAAGGAATAGTTAGTAGGTATACATATTAAAAGTCCCCACTCCTAAGTGGTGAGGTATCTCGAAAACTGTGTACTGTAGAAAAGCATTTTCTAAATAAAAATAAAATCTAATTAAATTTGCCATACAATCGCTTCGAACATTATTTGTCAAATTCCAAACGGTTTTCGAGATATACGTTATTGTAAATCAATAATTTTCAAAAAAATCGTTTTTACTCGATGTTTTTGTCAAACATTTGTTTCTAGTGCCTCTCACAGTCATTTCAAAATTGGCGAAAACGAAGTTGTAGAGCATTACATTTCCTTTAAGTCGATACATACTTTTGCTACTTTATATTCAACCAATCAAAAGTTATAGAATTTCTAACATGTACGCTTAATTTCGATGTTCCTCTAGAAATGATTAGGGTGAGAGGCAGTTGCGTTTAACTGCAGCAACACAGCTGTTATTATATTATATTATTACGAATCAACTAATGAAAGTATTTACATGGACTGATAGTAATTCAAAAATAAAAAAATGTGTATTCAGGGCAACATCTTGGTTCTTTTGAGGCAGAATGGTCTGGGCACATTAATCTTCGTTAGCAGTCGACAGGTCGGTCAAAGAGATTGGTAGGGTATCGCTATCATCGTCATTTTTTTCTAAATTAATATTGCGTCTCCGTTGTTGCAATTGCGCTTGAAAATCGGGCATGTTTATAGTTTATTGTTATATAAATAGTACAAAGCATCTTACAAATAAGTCTAAACTTGTGGCTGCAAATGATGCAATTTTGACTAAATTTTAATCTAAATGTCAATTTTTCTAAAGTTATGTCATCTGATTTCTAATCTCCAAAATTACCTCACCTCATTATGTACCATTACAATTTCCAGAAATATGGATGGTACTTGAAATCAATTTCTTCATTTTAGTCAAAAACTTCTATATTTTAAAACTTGACTGAAATTAAATTCTACATCTGTTGCAACAGAAATATTATTTTGACGTAACATTTAAATTTTTGTGATAGAGCAGTTTAACGATTGTTTACGGAAGCGAAGATGAATAATTGGAATAAAAGATGTAGGAACGAAGCACATGTGTTATGACATAGATAACGGTATATTGGTAACGATATTAATTCACAAAACTTATTATTTAAAAACTAATATATAACAAAAAAAAATGACTACATAGTTGGTGATATGTTGACTATTAAGATTAACAGTGATTTCTTGTATATCAATGAACAATATTTATAGTAAATTTATCTAGGTTCTAACATTCCTAAATGCTGGCTTCAGCAGATTGCGATACATTGTACGTTTGCTATTTTGCGTTTGTTTATTTGTTGACAAAACAAATGCAGTAGTATCAATGCCAATGTTATTCAACAACATTGACCTACTTAATTTAGATTGATTTTTTAATATTAATTTATTTGTGATTTTATTGATCTTACTAACTATGTTTCGTATACGTCTTCTACTGCCCTTCTGTCATTGCCATGGTTCTCTGAACATCCTGCCGCGTCAAAAAAGGGCGGTTTCCGCATCTGTGGCGTCTCGTAACCTGCCTAACTCAGCCATTTCTATAGGTTGGACTTTGAGGTAGGTCTTCTCGACATCCGGGTTTCTGTTCTTCGACTGAGCTGCTCTTTTCTTAACTTTCTTCTGAACCATACGTAGGACGTAGATGGCTGCTAAAATTGCTATCGCTACTGTTGCTGCGGTAGCCAGGCTGGTTATAATGGAATGATGTGTGACCGTGCGTCATCGAATTTCTTGGAGATGGTCCTCCTTTTGTTCTTCCTCCTGAGCGATGTCCGTTAGATCATCAGATGGGCGGACAACTGCTTCCTGGGAAATTATTACTGGACTAATCTGGGATTCGGAAAACGTCAAATTGGTTGGGACTGATTTCACGAACCCGCCTAGGATTGGTATTCCCTTGATTTGTTGGGGAGTTAGCACCATCGTTTTAGTCTTGATGATGCGGTCTGCTGGTGAAATAAAATCGTAAATGTTGGCTTGGTTCACATGTATGTTTAGCAAGCTTCTATAATGCTGAGTCAGTTCATCGAGATACTGCTCCGCTATTTGGTAAACACTTAATATGTGAATATTTAGGGAATTCTTGTCTACTGCTTTGTACCACGACTTCATGTTGTTAATGGCTTCCAGACCTTGGTTCAGCTTGGACTCGAACTGCCTCAATGTATTATAGATTCTCTTCTCAGTTTCATTGAATCTGGATAATGATTGTAGCATTAGTCTTGTTTGATGATGGGATGCTGCAATTAGCTCCTGTTGGTTCTTGTCTAGTTGATCTATATCCTTGTAGACATCCTCATTGACTCCAAATACGGAAGTTAGGAGTTGCCCTAGGATTCCTCTTCTAACTCTCTTTCGAAGGGCCGTATCTAACCCTGCTTTTATCCATGATAGTTCGACTTGCTTGACCTTGATTTGTGTCATTAATAAGGCACAATCGATCGAGTCTGAAGAAATGCTTTTGCTTTGTTTGCAAAACTCTTCCAACTCCACAACGACTGACCTGGCTGCCTCCGTGACGTTGGCGAGTTTTGCCTTTTCGAATCTCGTTTCAATCCTAAATGTTCCTCTTTCTATTTTCGCCTGTGCTATATGCTCAATGTAGAACCCTGGCTGTGGGTACTCAATGTTATACAACTTTGTGTCTGTTGTTCTTCCTATCGCCATCATGAATAATATTGCTATTATGGCTGTCTTCCATTTTTGCATCGGAGACTTCCTTTTACTTTTCTGCTGCTTCGATTGTTCTTCATGATGCTTTTCCTTGTTTCTGCTTCCTCATTGGGCAATAGGATCAGCTTGTGTATTGGCCTTTCCATTGTTATTTCCCCTGCTTTTCTTATTTCGGCTACCCTTGGTACTCCTTGTTTGTCCGGGTATGTTTTTATTATTCTACCTAGTGGCCATTTTTCTGCGCTGTTGTTGTCGTCTTTTATTAGAACCATGTCGCCTGTGTGCACAACATTTTTCTTGAACTTCCACTTATGTCTTTGTTGTAACTGATGCAGATATTCTTTATGCCAAGTGTCCCAAAAATTTTTTCTCATTTTCTGTATTGTCCTCCACTTTCCTTGTAGATTACCCTCAATGTTCTCTGAGATGAGTGTTGGTGGTGCTACCAGTTCTCTCCCTATGAGGAAATGGCCGGGGGTCAATACTTGAAATTCGTTGATATCATCGGATAATGGACAAAGTGGTCTTGAATTTAAACATGCTTCTATCTGGTGAGTTACTGTGGTTAATTCTTTATAAGTTATCTTGTTTCTCCAATCACTCTCTTGAGGTGATATTTCACTGATTTCACCCCTGCTTCCCAGAGTTCCCCGAAATGAGGTGCTGAAGGTGGTATAAAGTGCCACTGCAACCCCATCTGCGTGGTACTCTCCTGGATTTAAGGTTCTTTGCTGATTTTTATGGCTTCATTTTGCAGTGTTGAGTTGGCTCCTACGAATGTTGTCCCGTTATCACTATACATGTGGGAACACATACCTCTTCTGGATATGAATCTTCTTAAGGCTGCCATAAACGACTCAGAGATCATGTCGCTTACGACTTCTATGTGGATTGCTTTTGTTGACAGAGATACAAATATTGCCAGATAGCCCTTGTATGCCTTTTGACCTCTGCCTTTTGTAGTTCGTACTTGCATTGGACCTGCGTAATCCACTCCAGTGTGTGTAAATGCTTGAGTGGCCGTGACCCTTGCTGCTGGTAATTGACCCATTAACTGTTCCGCTGTCTTTGCTTTGTAACGGATGCATCTTATACAATTGTTGATTGATTTCTTGACACATATCTTTGCGTTCGTGATCCAATATTTTCTTCGAATATATGCTAATGTTTCTTGGTTGCCACCGTGGAGGGTGTTGTTATGTGCTTCTCTAATGATTAGCTCCGCCATATGCGACTTAGAGCTTATAATTATGGGGTGTTTTTCCCCATAGATCAGTAAGGAATTTTCCAGTCTTCCCCCTACTCTTAGTATTCCATTTCGTTCGATAGATGGATTCAGACTTGCTATTGAGCTTTTCTTGTCCACCGATTTTTTTCTTTGTAATTCCTTGATTTCTTCATTGAACTCTGCCTTTTGCTCCATTCTTATCATGCTGTCTTCGGCTTCATTCATTTCTTTTGTCTTGAGATATCCGTCTATCTTGTTGTTTTTTCATGTGTTGTGGGTAAATCTTTTGCAATATGCTATTACCCTAATCATTTTCCTAAATGATGAAAATTTTTTGATCAGATTCGTTGCTTCTGCTTGTATACTAAGGCACACCATTGCTTTTGGCTTTTTTCTCTCTTCTAGTACTTCGTGTGGCTTTACTTCTTTAATTGGGTAATCTGGACCTTGTAACCATGTTGGCCCTTGCCACCATAATGGTAGGTTTACAAAATTCCCTGGGTTTATGCCTCTGGATATGACGTCTGCCGGGTTTTCTTCTGACCTCACATGGTGCCATTTGTCTTCGGTAATTAATTGTTGAATTTCTGATACCCTATTTGCAACAAAGGTTTTCCTTCTATTCGGATCTCCTTTTAGCCAACCTATTACAATCATCTAATCTGTCCATGCGTACACATTGATTAGTTCCAACTGGAGTGTTGTTATTGCTCTTTTGAGCAATTTCGCTAATAGATGTGCTGCACACAGTTCTAATCTTGGAAGCGTCGCTTTTGTCTTTACTGGAGCTACCTTTGATTTGGCTGTTAGTAACGATATGTAGCTTTTACCTTCTTCATTGGTTGCTTTCACATAAATTACTGCCCCATATGCTGCTTCTGATGCATCCGCGAACCCATGGATTTCCATTTTTGATTTCTTCGATGTTAATATCCATCTTGGTATCGCTATTTCTTTTACCTCATTAAATTCCTGGATGAATTGGATCCATTTCCTTTGAATGTTAGTGGGTACTATTTCGTCCCACCCTGCTTGACTCATCCATATTTCTTGAATTATCAGTTTGGCTTTGATTATTATTGGCGATAGCCACCCTAATGGATCAAATATCTTGGCTGTAGCTGATAATATTGCTCTTTTTGTCACCTTCCCTGTTTCTCCTAACTCCAGTTTTAATTTGAACACGTCTTCCCTTGGTGTCCAGTATATCCCGAGTGATTTGTCTGTTTCATTGTCTGGCAGCTGCAATACCTTCTCATTCTGCAACTCTGTTGGAAGTTTTGCAATCACCTGATATTTGTTACTGGCCCATTTTCTTAGCTTGAACCCACCTAATGCGAACATCTTGTTGAGTTCTGTCTGCAATGATGTAGCTTCTTGTTCTGACTCGGCTCCCGATAGGAGATCATCCATGTAGAAATCCTCCTTGGCTACCTTTGCCGCCATCGGGAATTTTTCTTTTTCGTCATCTGCCAGTTGCTGGATGGTTCTAACCGCTAAGTATGGTGCTGCTGCTGTGCCATATGTCACTGTTGTTAGTCTATATTCTTCGCAGGGTTGGTTTTTTGCTTGTCTCCATAATATCCTCTGATATTCTTGGTCGTCTCTTGCTATTTTTATTTGGCGATTCATTTTTTCTATGTCCGCCTTTATGGCAACCGGATACGTTCTCCATTTTAATATGATGTCGAACAGTTCTGGTTGTAATCTTGGACCGACGTGCATTCTTTCATTTAGACTGATGCCGGTGCTACTTTTGCATGAAGCGTCGAATACTACCCTTAATTTGATAGTCGTGCTATCCTCACGGACTACTGCTTGATGAGGAATATAGTATTTTCCTTGGTTTTCTTCGATTCTTGGTACTTTTTGCATGTGTCCCAAGTTGATATATTCTTCCATAAATTGGATATATTCTTCTCTTAAGCTTTTTTGTTTCTCAAACCGTTTCTCTAACTGCAGTATTCTTGCCATTGCTCCGTTTCTGGATTCTCCAACTTCTTGCACTTCTGGTTTAAATGGAATTCTGACTGTATATCTCCCATCCTTTCCTCTTGACACCGTTTTTTTGTAAAATTCTTCACATTCTTGTTCTTCTGAAATGGCTTGAAAAACGAGGAGCACACTGTATATCTACTCTGTAGTTCGATTTCTTCTCTCCACCTCCAAGCCCAGATATTTGTGTTTCAACTCTCTTAAATGATAGGCCCAATATTTTTGCAGCTTGATCGGTTATAAATGCCCCTTGAGAGTCTGAGTCTACCAGTGCTCTCAAGTGTTGGTACTGCCCTGTCGCTGTCTTGACCTTTATCATTGCTGTTGATAATACTGATAGATTGTTTTGAACACTTACATTTGATTTGACCTCTATGGCTTCTTTTGTAGGGCGCTGGTCTCTTCTGTCATTGCTGCTTCTATGTAGTAGCGTGTGGTGTTTGAGCTGACAAATCTTGCATTTAATGGGTGAAAAACATGTATCTTTTGAGCTGTGTTTTAAGCAGATTGAACATAGGTCATTTTTTCTTAAAAATTGTTGTTTATCATTTTGCTGTAATGATTTAAATTTTCCACAATCTATTATTTCATGATAACTTGATTTGCAATATTTACATGATTTCCTAGGATTTTCATGTTGAGGGCTTTGTTTGAAATTCTTTCCTGATTCTTCATTGTACTGTGTATCTCTTCCTGGCCTTTTGGATGCCTCCATATTCTGGTATCTTGTGCGCAGGAACGATAATAATTCTTCTAACTTATGAACTTCCATTGGATTTCTTATTAATGCTTCATATAACTCGCTCGTTCTTGAGTCCCATTTTCTCGTAATTATATATATTATTATTGGGTCCCATGAACTTGTGTCGATGCCCATTGTTTTTAGCGCTTCTAGGCATTCCTTGATGGTATTGTACAGGTTTTTAAATTTTTCTGCTGACTCATAAGTTATGATGGGTGTTTCTATGATTTTTTAGACTAATTTGGACACTATTAGTCTTTTGTTGTTATACATTTCATTCAACTGTTCCCATGCTGCTTTATAATTTGCTTCGCTTATTTGGAAATGTTGTATCGTTCTGCTGGCCTCGCCTTTTACTTGGGTTTTCAAATATTGCATTTTTTCAATGTTAGATAAGGACTTATTTGAATCTATTACCTTTCTGAATAGCTCTTGGAAAGTTGTCCATTCTTCATATTTCCCTGTGAATACTGGTATTTTTATCTTTGGTAGTTGATTGCTATTCTGCTCCGACTTTGGTTGTTTTTGATTTTTAATTGATTTTGACAGCTTGTCTATGGCGTTCTGGTAGCTTTGATTTAACGTGTCATTTTCTTCATCTTCTCTTTCTGATTCTGTTAGTATTTTTATTTGAAACCTATTGTCTTCAATCTTGTCCCATCGTTTATCTATTTTATTCATCATGCTTTCATACCTGGCGAGTATATTGTCTTCGTCTATCCTTTCTGCCTCCTCCAGTACCTAACTGAGTTCGTTTACCATAATTTTCTGTATTTTCGTTAATCTTGTAAATTCTGGAGTTTCCATTTTTTCCATTCCATTCTTCTCTTCTCTTAGTAATTTTGGAAGATACATTTTTGAAGTTTCTTCTGCCGAACCTTCTTCAAATTCAGTTTGTAATCGTAGTTTCATTGCTTGTATGTATTTTTTGATATCATTATGAACTTTCTCCATTTGTTTAAAATATCTTGTTTCATAATACGGGTGTTCTAGTGGCCCTAATGCTTCTAACTGTCTGTTGTTTGCTATAGCTTTGGCCCACTCTTTTTGTAATAAATTTTCCTTTTTTTCGAACCCTTCTAGTGTTCTTCTATTTATTGGTTCCTTGGTTTAATACGTTTTGTGGCTTTGTTACCTTGTCTAATGCTTGGTTCTTCTTTTATTCTGATTACTGGTTGCCTGTGACCTATATCTTGTCTTTAACCCTGTATTTTTGTCTTTGACCCTGTATCTGCTTTACTGAAACTGACCTTCTTTCGGTACTGCCCTGCATGCTTCTGTTTCTTTGCTATATTGGAACTGACCTTCTTTTTGGTACTGCCCCGGACTCTTCTGTCCTGTTTATTTACTTTATTGGAACTGCCCTCCTTCTGGTACTGCCCCGGACTCTTCTGTCCTGTTTATTTACTTTATTGGAACTGACCTTCTTCTGGTACTGCCCCGGACTCTTCTGTCCTGTTTATTTACTTTATTGGAACTGACCTTCTTCTGGTACTGCCCCGGACTCTTCTGTCCTGTTTATTTACTTTATTGGAACTGACCTTCTTCTGGTACTGCCCTGATTATTTTCACTAAAATAAAGGGTATTTGGAGACTTGGGTTAAAGGATATTTGATAAGGTTTAAATGAGCACTGTATTTTCACTGGCACTGGTTCTTTTTCGTCGAAGGGCCCTGCTCTTCAACTACTCTTGTCTTCGAAGGACCATGTTTTCTTTTACTTCATGGACCATGTTTACGGAAGCGGAGATGATTAATAGGAATAAAAGATGTAGGAACGAAGCACATGTGTTATGACATAGATAACGGTATATTGGTAACGATATTAATTCACAAAACTTATTATTTAAAAACTATTATATAACAAAAAAAAATGACTTACATAGTTGGTGATATGTTGACTATTAAGATTAACAGTGATTTCTTGTATATCAATGAACAATATTTATAGTAAATTTATCTAGGTTCTAACATTCCTAAATGCTGGCCTCAGCAGATTGCGATACATTGTACGTTTGCTATTTTGCGTTTGTTTATTTGTTGACAAAACAAATGCAGTAGTATCAATGCCAATGTTATTCAACAACATTGACCTACTTAATTTAGATTGATTTTTTAATATTAATTTATTGGTGATTTTATTGATCTTACTAACTATGTTTCGTATACGTCTTCTACTGTCCTTCTGTCATTGCCATGGTTCTCTGAACAACGATGATTTTCTACAACCACAACTACCACTGTCACATCCTTCCGTGCATCGGGAAAAAACATTTTCAAGACTTCGTCAGGGGCGGCATCCAACTCTGAGAATTTCGCAACTAGTTGGCCATTCCTCCTCTCCCAACTCCAGTTCGGTACCCCGCCATTCAGTTCCACCCCTAACCAAGGTTGTACTTCGTGGTACATCCAAAATGCTGCTTAACAGCTCCTTCAGTTGGAGGGAGAGTTAAGAGATCAGTCTTCCTTTTTGCAAGTGCTTTAATTAATGTTTTGTACCGGAATTCGCTGACATATTTTTCTGTGGCTGGAGCGCTATACCATGAGATAGGGCTTATTTCTAGCCCTGCACCCTCCATTTGGTTAGATTAGTCCGTATGCAATAAAGATGCGTTGTTTGTCAGCCTTGCATTGTCTCTGTCCCATGTTTGGCGGTCATTTATGACCACGTCATATGGAATTATGAATTCCAGGTTGGCTGGCATTTGGTCTGTTGGTTTGGAGAGTTATTCCAGTGGAATAAATTCCAGTATTTTCGAGCGGAAATCAAGTCTCCTGGTTTGAATTTGTCCGCTTGGAATATTCCTGAGTCACTTAGTGCTGCTTCCCCTTTCACGCATATATGCAGTGGATGGAGAATCAGCATTACCTCTATTGCAGCTGTGGACCATGGTGCCATGGTTCCCGTTATTCCAAGATAGATCACCATCTGCAATTTTTGCCATTGGCTTTGTGTTAAGGCTTGTTCCGTTTTTGGCCACCTTATTAGAGATACACGTGACCATGGATTTGGCACAGTTTGGTATACCCAGTTGGATACTGGTTTGACTGGTAATTAATAAGCTTCTTTATTTACAGTTTTCACTGGTGCTTGGATACCGGTATTTGAAACTGTAGTACCAATTCCTATTGTAGATTCGTTCAGCATTCCAGGCCCTAATTTTCACTCTATTGTACCATTTCTTCCTTGTCAAGTAGGGATTATCATATTTAAGGGATGTTCTTCCGATAATCCGTAAAGTAATGTGGTGAAATTCACAAAAACTGTATTTATAGAAAAACTTTGAAAAACTTAAGTGAAGCATTTAATTAATTCGGTGAAATTTATAAAAGCATGATTCATTAAAAAAATTAAGCTAGATATGTATACAGTTCAATATACAATTCATTTTACCATCAAAAACTGTTTTAAAATGCAGGATGTTCTATTTGCGACTTGTGATATTTTCGAGGTTTTCTAATACCGAATTCAAGGTCAATTTATTAACACCCTGTACATATTTGCAGAAAAATTGCCATTACGGTAGATACTTTGATGCTTTTGTAATAACGACAGTAAGTTTTAGATTTATAGCAATTATCATTTGGTAGATACCGTAGTCTCTAGGAAGTTGTTGATAGGTCAAAAATAACAGAAATTACGAAATGGTTGAAATTTGAACATGGTTCGAAAATAGTTGCCTTGAAATTTAACGTCGAATCCAAATACTCAACAGGCTGTTCTATTTTAGATGAATGAGCTGGTGGCGGTTTCCGGTATAATTGGATATGCCGCAGTCTTGAGAATATTTTCATTTGACTACGGCTATGCTAAACATTTCAGATCAAAATTCATATTACAAGCTCGAAAGTTTCTAACCAACGAGTTGCGTAAATCAACCTGTGTCTATATATATATATATATATATATATATATATATATATATATATATATATATATATATATATATATATATATATATATATATATACTTTATTTGTTTGCTGTACGTTTGTGATTTCTTATTGGTTTGCGTGGACTGCAGTTTCGAACCGTCCCGGTTCATGATCAGCACGCTACTAGAGTAGTAGCGTGCTGATGATGAACAAACCAATAAGAAATCACAAACGTACAGCAAACAAATAAAGTGTATATTTAAAAGTGATTACAGTGTAGGGCAATATTTCTAAAGATATATATATATATATATATATATATATATATATATATATATATATATATATATATATATATATATATACATATATATATATATATATATATATATATATATATATATATATATATATATATATATATATATATATGCCTTCGTGTTCAAAACGTTATTGTAGTGTATTTAATGTCCCGGAAGCAATTGTACAAATCAGACGAATAAACTTCAGAGAATAGTTATGTAATTATGACGTTCATACATATTTATACGTATTCCGAATATGCGATTTACACTCTTCGGACAAATCTTCGGTCTTTTTCTTTTTGTAATTTCCAGATTTAGCAGGCCCCCTTGACCTTTCATCGGTGGCCTCAAGTAATAGCCCTTCCTTCTTTATCTTATAAACACTTCACAAAAAATACTAGCCAAAGAGTATTGAATAAAATCTTGAGCTAAACACCTCATGTATGGACGTCAAGGGCAATAAAGGTCTCGTTATCCTTTTCGCGTAAAAAATATTATATTAAACAAAGCACAAACTACCTTATTTCAGATTTAAGAATATTTTCTCGTGGCATGGTTAAGGTTAATTATTAATATTTTGTAGAATCAACGATGACAATATGTAAATAATAACTGGCTAAAATGACAAAAAACATACCAGAAACACAAGAACACAATATCATAACAATATTATCGCATGTATTCCTAAGTAACTTGAATAAATTACTAAATACAACAAAACTCGAGATAAAACTAATGACAACGCCGTTTGAGGCCAACGAACTAAATTTATAGCGCAAGCCAATAATTATTGTCAATAGTTTTCTCTTTCTAACGCATTACACTAAACATGGCACGCATGTCGTTGACTTCAAATACTGATTTTATAACTTTGACACGCACACTGGCAAATGGGTTAACACTTCTAAATTATTGTCTTTGATTAGTTGTCGATTTATGATGTAACTGCTTTTGTATTTGATACAGACTATAGTGTATTGTAAAACAGGTAGTTATCTTTCCTACAAATGAATAAATTATCTTATAAAACTATTTTTTCCAGGCACGTATGTCGTTTTCAAAATATAACGTGAACGCATTGACCGACCCATTATCTGCACAACCATCGCCTATTATTCGTCGCCCAAGACAAAACTCAGTATTCGTTGGCAGCTCTGCTATGGCAGTACTTAATCCGCCACCCAGGAGGGTCAAGTCTGCTATTGACATTCAACATCTCATCATTAACGACCACAGCCCATCCTCTCTGTCAGGTAATAGAAAAGGTCTTGTCACATAAAACCACACTATACATAGTCACTTCCACGCGCATGTCGTAACTAAATCACATATTAGGTAATTAAAACGCAGTGTGCTACCAAAATAGCCCAAATATACACACCGAAATCATCCCAAAATGTAGAAAATAGTGACAATACAATTACAGTATAATAATAACATATTTACTTATTTGACAGACAAACTAACTACAGAGAATATTAATATATATATATATATATATATATATATATATATATAT
The DNA here is from genome assembly GCA_964006375.1 of Tillus elongatus. Taxonomy (NCBI): domain Eukaryota; kingdom Metazoa; phylum Arthropoda; class Insecta; order Coleoptera; family Cleridae; genus Tillus; species Tillus elongatus. Next base: position 102,200,800 of record OZ023266.1, on the reverse strand, counting down.
ATATATATATATATATATATATATATATATATATATATATATATATATATATTTGTTGCTGAAACTTCACATAATTGTTAAAATAATTATATACATAAGCATATGACAAAATAAAATTATGTATAGCTATACGAAATTAGATAGAATAAACAGTATAAAAATAAAACACAACCAAACCCTTTATAGGCCCATGAGAGGTATAGTCACATATAAATTTATACATATATATCCATGTATAAATTTCTATGTGACTATATGGTAAAGATATAGAATGCTTATATCTATAAGCATTCACACGCCATTTGGGCCCATAGCTTGGTGATATATTTCCACTGCTTTCTGCCTCTTGCAATTATCTTGCTGTTGCGAACCCCTTTTTCTTGCAAGTCTTGCTGAACTGCATCAAGCCCCCTTTTTCTTGGTCTGTCCTTCTTCCTTTTACCTTCTGGATTTGACCAAACAGACTTCTTTACCATCCTCTCCTCACCAATTAGTTCTATATGGCCCAGACACTGTAGTCTGCGTGCTTTGATTACCTGGGACATAGGTGGTTCTCTATATATTTGATACACTTCCGCATTTGTACGCCTTTCTTAAATGCCATCTATTTTCTTGACTCCGAAAATTCTGCGCAGTCTCTTTCTCTCCCATATTGCTATTTCATCTTCCAGTCTTTTGTTAATTGTCCACGGTTCACATCCATATGTCAGTGTTGGTCTTATCACTGTGTGATTTACTCCAAGCTTGTGTGCTAGATGTTCTACGATCTATGGAAGCTATTAAGTTCTTCTGCAGATCTGTTGGCTTTTGCAATCCTCAGGTTACTTTCTACACCTTCATCACATCTATTGTGTATTAATACACCTAAGTAAATGTAATTTCCAACCTCCTCAAAGTTCAAGACACTCCCACCTCTCATTTTCACTGTAAAAGGTCCACTATTAGTGTGCTTAGTCTTTCTAATTTTCATGTACTTGCTCTTGGCCTAGACTGTCCGCTACGCCCACCAAGCTTCTAGTGATGTTTTCTAGTTCTTTTCTATTTCTATCTATTAACAAGATGTCGTCTGCGTAAGCAAGGCACTGATCAACCCTGTTAAACAGTGTTCCGCTTCAATTTATGCTACCGTTTCTTATTACTTTCTCATAACATATTAAATAATAGTGTTGGCAGCCGATCTTACTCCCCTTCTTATCTCAATCTCGTCTGACAGCTCTCCATTTACCCTCACTGCTCATGGGGTGTTACGTAGTGTCATAGTTACCAGCTTGACTATATTCTCTGGTATTTTAAACTCTCTAAGTAGTTTAATAATTTTGATTGTTTTCACCGAGTCGTAAGCGTCCTTAAAATCTATAAACATCATAGGTACGGGAATCTCATACTCGTAGCGGCCAAAATTTGCTTCAGCGGGCATATCTGGTCAACTGTCGACCTTTTTGTTTTTTTCTAAAACCAGCCTGATACTCCTCTAGTAAAGGCCCAACATACTTCTATAGTTGTTTTTTTATCAATGTTGCCACAATTTTGTAGGTCACATCTGGTAAAACTATCCCACTATAGTATATATATATATATATATATATATATATATATATATATATATATATATATATATATATATATATATATATATATATATATATATATATATATACGTATTCGCTCCTTTTCGAGGACCATTTTAGCGATCTAATCATCTTTGCGGGGACTTTTGCGCTTTTCAAGGACCGTCCTGACAAATTATGCGCATATAAGCATCATTATGAGGACTGTCCCCGAATAATGCTCTATTCAACTATGCGGCTTTTAGGAGACTACAAGGTTGTGTATATAATAGTCCTTTCGGGGACGTCAAGCGTAAACAGTTTTTATGCAGGGCGTGTCTTGCTGCAATAGTGGCGCTAGTAGCGCATGCCAAGAAATTTCATTATTAGCTACGAAATGCCTAGCGTTTGCAAAGTGCAGTATCGAAACTATTTCTAGATCATTTTTAGTAAATGCCCTAAACTTTACAAACGTATTTTTATGAAGATACTTTGCAACCTTCATATTAGTAGGTACTCAGTTTTTAAAATTGGTATTTAACTACTTCGCAGAACTTTTATTTTTCATATAATTTAAAGATGAATAAGTTACTGGAAATTAGTAAACTATTCGGTAAAAAAAGTTCTAGCAAAAAAATCATATAAATACAGATGTATAGAAAGATTTTTCTGGTTTCACAAGTGCTTATTTTGGTATACAACTATACTTTCCGCATTCCTATAAAATTTTATATACAAGCGTGTTTAGGAGTGTAGATGGCGAAAATCACAAACAAAAAGGAGGGCAGAAGCAAACTTTTGGAGTTATTTGGATTTTTTTGTAAGAAAAGTACTGACATTTTCGATATGTTTTGGTGCATATCTCGCTTCACATAACCGATATAAATATACTAACTAATTTAATGCTTTAGTACCTTATTCCACTGAACATATTCACTTTTCAAGGTTTTCAGGTTTTGTTTAAAAAAATTATTACCAAATAACTTTTTGTAATAAAGTCAGATGTCAAAATGTATGACATGAAGTTGATTTTATATGTCCAATGTCAACGTCAACTTAATTGGCACCAACATGTCACATCAATTGCAGAAGCGGCTGCTAAGAAATTAGGTTTCCTCTTCCGGGCTCGCAAATACTTTTCACCAGCTAATCTCTATACCTTATATACTTCACAAATAAGGCCAAACCTCGAATACTGCTCCCACATCTGGGGTGCTGCTGCCGCTTCTACACTAGCTATCCTGGACTCCATTCAAAAGAGAGCTATACGTCTCATCGGTGACCATACCCTCACCCAAAGGCTGCCATCCCTTGCCCACCGACGTGCCGTTGGTGACCTCTCTCTCTTTTATAGATATCTACACGGGCACTGCTCAGAGTAGCTTTCCTCCATAGTTCCCCCACCTGCTGCCCCAACAGATCTACCAGGGGAACAGAGCGAATGCACCCTTTTACTGTCCAGGTCACCAGACTTAGAACATCTTGTTATGCCCGCTCTTTTGTCCCGAGGCCTTCCAAGTTGTGGAATTCCTTGCCGGCACATGTTTTTCCTTCTCCTCCGAACCTCCAAACCTTCAAGTCCAGCATTAACAAGCTGCCTCTTTCCTCCTTGTCAACACCCACGGTACGAAAGTATTTAGGCTGTAAGCCCTCGTGGTGTGTTGTTGAAATTAAAAAAAAAGGGGATTATCGATGAAAAGAAAAGAAATCTACAGACACGTAAAAACTATAGGGCGTGCACTAACTATATGAAAATGAATTAAAATAGAGGATCTTTTTTAGCTTGATGTAAAACGAACAATCCCCGAAAATGTGTATGTATGTATGTATAGTCGAAATTGCTTGTCTGCGGCTAATTTAGCCATTCACACATTTTCAAGAAAATGTTTAAAATGTGACAAAAACATGTCGCAAATGTGAGTAAAATACTTACGTTTTACAAAAACAAATCAAAATAACTCCAAAAGTTTGCTTCTGCCCTCATTTTGATTGTGATTTTCGTGATTTACACCACAAAACACATTTGGATACAAAATTTCATAAGAATCGAATACTCGGAAAGTAAACTTTTACCCTTATTTTCTTCTCTGTAACCGGTTTCGTCTTTTACGCGAATACAAATGTTTATCACAAACTCGTGTTCGTTCATTACCTCCACATCGCCAATGCATGTGGAATTATGGCATCGGCGACAAAAAAAAATTACGTCGTAAAAAGTCTTAAAACATATGCAGGCTGAATAGCACAGTTCTCGAGGGGGGCGGGCGTAAAGCCGTCGGTCCCGTGTCCATGCAATGTTGGGCACGTTAAAGATCCCTACCCTCCTTGCAGAAATGCAGGGGTTCGGCAAAATTTCCAGGATAGTGAGGTGAATAGCCTCTAGAATCGGACTAGAGGGTCGCGGGTTCGAGTCTCGTATTCGGACAGTCGGTCTTTTTCATTCAAATGTGGAAAGAACGGCTTCTGAAGAGTTATGGGTGGTGATTATATGTGTATGTAAGCTCCCCCCGCAAAGTCAAAGATTTCTGGGTGCAAAGTTTATCTATTGTGGTGTTATTATTATATAGAAAACATGATTTTGGAAACAAAATTTTTGGTCTCTGCCAGTCTGTCGGTCTGTATGTCTGTCTGTTTGTAATAGCCACAATAACTTTAGAACGAATTGAGATATTGTCTTCAAATTTAGTATACAGTTATCACCCGACAAACTAACGGTTCGGACTGTTTTTGGGTAAAATTACTCCAGGGAGTAGGGGATGAATGCGGGATGATTTGGTGAAAATTGACATTTTTTCGTTAAAACTCGAGTAATATAACGTTTCAGAAGTTTATTCTGGGGTTTTTTTAATTAGAAAACTTTTAGTTTCATCAAACATCTGGTATTCTGTGTTGATATTAAATTAGGGGTTGAATGTGGGGTGGTGGAATATCGGTGACAAAAATTTCAAACATTTTTAAAAAATTAAAACGGCGTATAAAGTCTCAAAACATATAGAAAACTTGATTCCTGAACGAGAATGTTTAGTCTGTTGGTCGATAGGTTTGTCCGCCTGCACGTCTCTCTCAAATTTGGTATCCAGGACGCTTCGAATTGTTTTTGGGTAAGCTCGCTTCAGGGGGGGGGGTATAAATAAGGGGTGATTTGCTGAAAATGAACATTTTTTTGTTAACACTCGAGTAATATAACGTTTGAGAAGTTTATGAGTACAGGGATACAAATATTTTCTTCGTGGTCAAATCATGGACCCAAAATTAATTTCGTGAGAATGTCTTTTTGAAGAGAGTAGATTATCACAGCTGTGTGGGAGTTATGATTCAATTTGCAGCACTATTTTAACCTGCTGTCAGAATTTTTCTGCTGCCAAGATTTGTTAGATGGTTATACTGATTGTAGTTATAATAATTTCATGTAAGCGTCCCATTCTAGAAGCAAAATTGTAGTAACTGTCCCCGCTAGTTTAAAGTTTTCATTTTAGAGCGCACCATTTGAGAAATAGATTTTAAACTTGGCAAGGACGCTACTTGACAGCTTAGATCAAGCTATATAGATACCAACATTTCCACGATGACATTAACAATTTGAATTTCGATATTTGAAATTACTGAATTACTGTTTATCCATTCTATTTTCAATCGCAAACATTGCCTTTATTTTCTGACAAACACACACCACTTTGAAGTGTCACCTGAATTGAACCATTATTACTTCCACATCGTCAATATGTGTGGAAGTATGATATCGGCGACAAAAATTTCAATTTTTTTTGCTTAAACATTGTAAAATTTCTCAAAACATATAGAAAACACGATATGGGAACGAATTTTTTTGTCTGTCGGTCTGTATATCTGTCTGTTTGATGTGTCGTCTTTAAATTTTGTATACAGTTAGCACCTGACAAACAAATGGTTCGGATTGTTTTGGGGTAAAATCGCTCTAGGCGATAGGGGATGAATGGGGGTGATTTGGTGAAAATTGACATTTTTTCGTTAAAACTCGAGTAATAACAGTTTGGGGTTTGTTTATTAGAAAACTTTCAGTTTCATCAAACATCTAGTATTCTGTTTAGAGGTGGAATATCGGTGACAGGAATCTGGATTTTTTTTACTAAATCGGCGTATAAAATCTCAAAACATATAGAAAACTTGAGTTTGCACAATTTCTGTGTCTGTGGTTCTGTCGGTCGGTCGGTCGGTCTGTGGGCCTGTACGTCTGTCTGTTAGTAGGCGCAATAACTTTCGAACGAATTGAGATATAATCTCCAAATTTGATATCCAGTTAGCACCCGACAAAAGAACGCTTCGAATTGATTTAGGGTAAGATCGCTTTAGGGGGCAGGGGATAAATGAGGGATGATTTGGTGAAAATTGGCAATTTCTTCGTTAAAACTCGAGTTATATAACGTTTCAGAAGTTTATGGGTACAGGAATATGAATATTTTCTTTGTGGTGAAGTCATGGACCCTAAATTAATTTCATGAGAATGTTTTTCTGAGGAGAGTATATCATCACAGCTATGTGGAAGTTACGATTCAATTTACAGCACTATTTTTTGCAATCTTTAGGCAAATAAACTTATAGACTACGAATTTTTAACATCAATCAAATTATTATTTATTGTTGTTAAAACAATCACTTTGACATTTCCCAAATTATAATATATGTCCAGGAATGTCGGTAGGTACTCACTTTAAATAATTCTCATGTATTTTTCAAATCGTGAGTTGCCATCAAAATATGTTTAATACATAATACATATTCGAATCTGGACACAGACACAGCATCGTTCAAGAAAAAGAATAAATTTTATATAAACTCAGATTATGCTCTTTGGTGGCAAATAAGCGTGGGACAAGGAAATAGATTTTAACATATCTTTTATTTTGCGATATACACTTCATCTGCTTCATTGTTACGTCACATTGACTGTACAATTATTGTTTTATCAAATGGAAAAATGACTTGAAACTTTATCTGTACTAAAAAATCAACTATAATTGCTAGGTACATGTTGATAAATAAAACCTCCAATCAGAGTTTGCGTTCCGGGCATGCAACCTCTTGTTTTTTCGAATTTACAAACATTTTTCGAAGGCAATTTTTTTTCTGAAAAAACTGATACGACTGGGGTGGCTAATGAACTATTTAAAGCTATTAACAAAAGAAAGACACGTAAAAAGTTGCATCAGAAGTTATAGATTGGAAAGTTTTATTATCGATACCTCTATAAGATAATTTTCTCAATGAAAATTCGCTAGAGGGAAGCAATACCTACTATGAACTAGCGTTACCCAGTGCTAACGGGAATAGTTTAGTTCAAGATTTAATCATTTAAATCAAACTGATAAATAGGAAAATATAACAGAATATAAATATGAGTTCCATCTTCCAATTAGAGAAAGGCAGAATAAAAATCAATAATCATATGACGGTAAAACAGGTAACACATCAAAGTTTCACACGTGGTTTATATAAAAAGTGTATACCTATTATTATAGGACAGGTTTACTGTATGCCGATCTTCCTGGAACGACCAGTATAACAGACTGTCGCTAATAAAAAAATTCGTTTCAGGTTCAACATTAATAATTGGGGGTTACATCGACCTTGCCGAATGTTATCTGATTTACCTCTTTGAACTGATGTGAGACGATTATGCTCTAACAAATATTTTTTTAAATGGCCGTCCATTTAAACTATAACAACTGTAAAGTATAAAGATTGACAACCATATTTTGGTTTTTTAGGATAAGCGTAATAGGTATTCCATATGGTGTTAAAATGAACAAATAAGAAAGGTAGATCTTTTTTTTTTCAATTTTTTTGAAGAGGACAAATACGAAAAAAAGCTTCTTTAAGTATCTTGAATTTAAAAAAATTGTTTTACACCAGATTTGAGGGCATGGAAAATAAACTAATCTCGCATTTGAAAAATTATCATGCATACGAAAGCGCTATACAGAAAAATGAACTATATAAAGACCACAAATCTGACACTTATTTTGAAACCTATTGTCAAATACTTTTTAACTCAAGATTAAGTCAATTAATAAAACATTAAAAATAATCTATTTGAAAAAAATTGCCGCCATTTGGAAATAAATAGATCTACCAAAAAATCAGATAAGTTATATTTGCGTTATTTAGTTTATAACAAAACATCCAATGCAATTTGTTTTGTTAATATACCCATATTCATAAATTAAAAGTAAAAAGTAAAAAAAAACATCTCAGAGTTTCTCGATCCTGCTGCTTATTTTTATACAAGTACATTTTACGCTTACAAGAGTTGTATAGGTATGCAAAGATAAAAGTTATTAACTCATGGCTTTCTGAAGTAATCATCATGTTTACACATAACTCTTCTAGGTAGACACACATTGGCCGCCATTTAAAAATTTTAAAGTTTAGCATAGAGCCTCGGTGGTTCAGGGGTAAGAACGTGTGCCTCCGAACCGAAGGGTACTGGGTTTGATTCCAGGGTTCTCCTTTTACTTTTTCAGTACAACTGTAACATTAACATTAACCGAGGTTCTGGCCTTGCATTTGAGCAAGTTGAATGTCTGCACGTTCCGCCCTTCGGAGGGGGGCGTAAAGCCGTCGGTCCCGTGTCCATGCGATGTTGGGCACGTTAAAGATCCCTACCCTCCTTGCAGAAATGCAGAGGTTCGGCAAAATTTCCAGGATAGTGAGGTGAAACTGTTTCCTGGCGTCGCTGATTGGCCATAGTCGCGGAAATAGGCCGACGTTAAAGAAACAAAACACACACACACACACAAAGTTTAGCAAGAAAATTAATATATCACAAATTTGACATTTTTCAAGTCTACTTAAAAGTAGTTTTCGTCTTCAGATTCGACCAAATAATAGCAGTGTAAAAAAATTTTTTTGTGCGAAAAATGGCTGCCATGTTGAAATATGTTTATTTGGCAAAAAATCAAGCGAAGTTTTAAAGTATATATTATACTGCTTTTAAATTGATTGCAAAACACATTCATTTTTAAAAGTAATAACAAAGACCATTTTGTTAAAAAAAATAAAACAAAAACATCTCCATGTAAACCAATCCAATTGGGTTTGTAACGACTACATTTTTTATGATTATGTACTACCGACAAGGATTGCATATGCCAAGATTAAAGTTCTTAAGCTTTAAGGCTTTTTGGACGATTAACTACATTTTACCAATACCTATACAATATGGATTATGGGTATATGCCAAGATTTAATAGTTATATTAGCACTAAACAGGCTTTTTGAAGTTCATCATTTTTACAAAATCGTTCTACTTACGAATACGTTGCAGGCTTTCATTTTGACCAGCTAGAGTTTAGCGAAAAACGAATAGAGACTATAAAAATAAGGTTTTCCATGTCAACTTGAAAATATTTTTTATCTTTAAATTATAAATAAATAATAACACAAGTAATTTGATTCACAAAAAGAAATATGGTAACTAATAACAGAGCGATTTGTTTTTAATTCGAAAAAACAAAAAAGCATCTAGCACTATTCGGATCTGGTTGTATGGTTTTCTAATAACTTTATTTTAGGTCTTGAAAATACACAATAATATAAATTAAAACTGTTGACAGTTTTCACGGTCGAATATAACTGACTTTAATTTTCTCGAACCTGAAGATTCCGTACTGGCGAAACCGGTTGCTGAGAAAATAAAAAAGTTACTAACAAGCATACTTTAGAAAAATTGTGTGGGCTGTGGAGCCAGAGTAGAGATCTCTACGTATATACTTATATTAAATAATTTTGTTGTCACATCATAGAGGTTTCGCTAAATAAAACAAATATATGTAAGCCAGCCTTCATCAACGCATTTAACACCCCTGTGGTATCGATACAGCTAATTTGGTGAAATATGTTAAAGCAATGACTAAGTACCTACATATAAACAATTATTCTAGCACTATATGTTTTATATAATTAGTGAATCTTAATAAAACTCGTCCATTCTGTATTGGCTAACCAAAGATATTCGCCAATCCCACTCAGTTCAGGATCGGCAAGTTTAAAACTAGATTTGATAGCTTCCCAGTTCCACAAGTAGAATTTGTTTTTATGCTCTATAGAAAAAAAATTGCACAAAAATCAAGTTTTGATTGTAAAAATCGGATATTTATGTGTGTGTTTATTTTTAGTAAATTTATTGCTTTCCTTTGATTAAAAAAACTAGAAAACATCTCTACTAGTTTAAAGTACGGTTTAAAAAAACACCGTAATTCGAAGGTCATTTAGAGGCATAACCTTGACCGTTCGGTAACATCTAGAAGCAATCCATTTTCAGCAATGGGCGTTTTCGCCAGCAGCCTCATTGTTGTCTAAGTGAAGATTGGAACCTAGGATAAACACTGGTATATACACTTGGAGAACCCAAATCACCACAACACATATTTTTGACCTGACGATCGTTTCACTAACAAAGTTTCTGTGTATGGTGCTTTTAATGCCAGACGAGGTCTTTGAACCTCCTTTACCACTGCACCTGACAGGTTTCTAAATGTTTATCTGCATCAAAGACAGAGCGCACACAGAGGACTGCAAACCAGTGGCAGGGCTCTATTTAAGGAACTTTTGTTTTTTATTGTCCTAGAAATATAAGTACTTTCCTACGCATCTAGCTTCGCTGGTTGTCTGACATTTTTGATAGGTTTCAGATTTTCTTTATCAATGTGGTGGTTATTATCCCAAATATGTTGTGTATAGCGTAGTGGCTGTCAAATGAGTTTAAAAGCTTACCTGTTAACCAAAAAAGTTATTGAGTGTCAAATTGACTCGAATTCATTACTAAAATTAAAGATGTTAAATTGGTGAAAGGCGAGGTTTTGATATCATTCGATGTAAATATATAGATGATAGATGATAAATGTTCCCTTAAGTAAAAGTAGATATAGTATAGAATTAGAGTACATCAAAAACCTGGCTAAATATAACGGACATTCGGATTGCTTAGCGGAAAAATTAATTAATAGATACAGTACAAAGAAAATGTTTGCGGAATGCACAACATTTAGGAAACATAAAATAGAGAAAAAATTGTTTGCTTACCTTTTGGACCGCGTATCACAAGGCGTCTCGAGAGCATTTTTAAGAAAGTCGATTTGCAACTGACTTTTTCGAGAAAAAATAATTTAAGAAATTTGTTATGTAATACGAAAGATAAAGATAAATCCACTAAAATGTCGAGTATCTATGAGATAGGTTGTAAATATTGTAATATTAAATACGTTGGGCAGACTAGGAGACACATTGAGACTAGATTTCGTGAATATCTGGCACAGCTCAGATACGGTAGTGTAGACAAGTCATGCGTGGCACAACATATTTGGGACAGTAACCACCCCATTGATAAAGAAAATCTGAAACTTATGTTAAGTGCTAAAAGATAGACAGCGAAGCTAGATGCGTTCGAAAGTAATTATATTTCTAGGGCAATAAAAAACAAAATTTCCTTAAATCGAGCCCCGCCACTGGTTTGCGGTCCTCTGTTTGCGCTCCATCTTTGATGATAAAAATATCTGTCAGGTAGAGTGACAAAGGAGGTTCAAAGACCTCGTCCGGCAATTAAAGCAGAATACACAGAAAATTTGTCTGCGATTTAATCTCGCTCACGGTGTCGTTCTTTACCAAAAACTCTGTATAAAAGGTGATGTTTAGTAGTAAGTAGTTAGAATTTTTCATCCTCTGATGACGCTATCTTTGTAAGGGAAACGATCGTCAGGTCTTTAAAAATATGTGTTATGGTGATTCGGGTTATCCAAGTGTACTCATTGTTCTGTCAAAAAAATGTTGACAAATGACATAACAATGCAGCTACTGGCGTCTGGTGAACTCGCCCACTGTTTATTGTTTATGGCAATATACCTACCTTCGAATTAATTTTTGCGCGTGCGTGTGCGTGGAACGATATTGTAAACACAATAGCTTTTGAGAGCTTTGAGCTAATAACTGCGTTTTTGTTGTATACAATTTTTGCAAACGTAAGATAAAAGATATTAGAAACCCAGCCACGTAGGGTGCAAGATTTTTGTTTGTTTTATTTTACTTCTCGTAATTTTTGACAAAGCTACTCGTTTCAAACTGGCGTCCACTTTTTATACATAAATGTCTTACCCTCGATATTCTAATCAAATCTAAAGATGAAAAGCACTTGGTTGGCTTCAGAAATGTCAAAGTTTTGATGTATTCCTTTTTCACTAAACCAAATTAGTTTTAAAAAATATCAAAATGTTGGCCTTTGGTTTTAGAAACGTCTTTCCTCATACCTAATTGTTGATTGACCAATTCTCAAGATAAAAAGATTTTAGAAATCTACTTCAAAGTATCAAATGCTTAGCCTTCAATCATTCTTTACTCCAGTCAAGTATTATAAAATGGTGGCCAGCGTAACTATATACTGATTTTATAAACATCATACCTTTCAAAGGACCTGATACAACAACTTCCTTTTTGGCACATACGATTATATCCTTATGTTTCGAGATATGTATTGGCAAAAAAACCAATTACATTAAATTACTCAAAGATCTTTTTGGTTCAATACATTTTTAAAACTTTTGGAAAAAGATCTTCGTTATTAAGGCGTAAGCGCAATAAAGGATAGGTTTTGGTCAAAAAAAAACAACTCAACTCTAACCTGTTCTGTGAAAGTTAGCTTAACGTACGATTTTTAATGTGACGCCCATTTATTAAAAAATAGATAAATGAACACACTCACAAGAAAAAAAAAAGAAATGGAACTTGATTTTAGTAAATTAGTAATATTGCTTAGAAACTCAAGTAGATAAGCACAATTCGGCAACGTTGAATCCAATTCCCATTTATTATTTTCACTTTATATGACTTCTTTTCACACAAAAAACTGTTGCAATAAATTGTCATTTGCCGATTATCTTTTTTGTAAAAATATATTTTACTGAAACTTCTTTCAAACGCTTATGCTTGTTATAATTAGCCGTCTATTAATAATAATAATAGAGAAACTTTGTATCTCTATGAAAGACTATTTTATTATTATAATTTCTTGCGGTATAAATTTATACCGTATAAATTTATACTGTAAAAGTTTATACACGCTAGGCTCAGAAGATGATTGGATTGTGCTTCAAGGTATCGCTTAGTATGGGTGTGATTTCAATGTCTTGAACTATATCATCTCTTGTGATTTTTGTCTTAGCACACTCCATCATTTCTACGTGGTGGCTGCTTTTAATTAAAGAGAAATTCTGCCGTTATTATTCGATCAAATCTCAAGATATCCTTTCTAACCGACTTAAAAAAAAGGAGGAGGTTCTCAAATCGACTGTATTTTTTTATGTGTGTTACCTCAGAACTTTTTTCTAGGTGAACCAATTTTGATGATTCTTCTTTTATTTGAAAAGTCGTGCTTCTCATGTAGTTCAGCATAAATTTGATCAAGATCTGAGCAGTAGTTTTTGAGTTATCCTTAATGAAGTCAGTTTTCTTTTTTTTTTTCTTTCAGCGTCGGTCTATTTCCGCAATTATGGCCAATCACTGGCACCAGGGAGCATTTTCACCTCACTATCCCGGAAATATTGTTGAATCCCTGCTTTTCTGTAAGGAGGGTAGGGATCTTTAACGTGCCCAACATCGCATGGACACTGGATCCACAGCTATTTACGCCCCCTCCGAAGGGCGGAAGGTGAAGACGTTCAACTTACTCAAATACAATGCCACAACCTCGATTAATGTTAATTGTACAGTACGTACTGCAAAAGTGAAATGGTAACCCTGGGAACCGAACCCGGTACCCCTTGGTTCAGAGGTACACGTCCTTACCACTAAACCACCGAGGCTCTAAATCTGAAGATAAATAGTGCTGCAAATTCAATCATAAATTCCACATATCTGTGATAATTTATTCTCATGGAATGAATTTAGGGTCCATGACTTAACCACAAAGAAAATATTCGTATTTATGTACCCATAAACTTTTGAAACGTTATATTGCTCGAGTCTTATTGAAAAAATTGTTAATTTTTACCCAACTGCCCCTTACTTGTCCCCTACCCCCTGAAAAGGTCTTACCCAAAAACAATTCGAAGCGTTCCTTTGTCGGGTTCTAACTGAATACCAAATTTGAAGATGATATCTCAATTCGTTCGAAAGCTATTACGCTTATCAACAGACAGACGTACATACCGACAGACCGACAGACACAAAAATGTTCCTTCCAGAATCAAGTGTTTTGAAACTTTTTACGCGGTTTAGCAAAAAAAAAATCGAAATTTTTTCAACAATATTCCACCCCTACACATTCAACAAACACATTCAATTTCAGCACATAATACCAGATGTTTGATGAGATTAAAATTATAATAAATAAATTCTAATAAATAAACCCTAAAACGTTATATTACTCGAGTTTTAACGAAAAAATACCAGTTTTCACCAAATCATCCCCATTCATCCCCTAGCCACTAAAGCGATTTTACCCAAAAACAATCCGAACTGTTGGTTTGTCGAGTGATAACTGTATACTTAATTTGAAGACGATATCTCAATTCGTTCTAAAGTTATCGTGGCTACAGACAGACATACAGACCGACATACAAAAACAAAATTCGGTCCCAAATCATGTTTTATGTATGTTTGGATACTTTTTACGTTTGAGCAAAAAAAATTGTGAAATTTTTGTCGCCGGTGCGATACTTCCACACGTTGTGACGGTGTGGAAGTAAAATCGTGTTGCAAATAGAATCATAACTTCCACATAGCTGCGATAATTTATTTTCATCAGAAAAACATTCTCATGGAATGAATTTGGGGCCAGAAAAGAAAATATTTGTATTCCGTACCCATAAACTTTCGAAACCTTATATCACTCGAGTTTTATTGAAAAAATATCAATTATCACCAAATCACTCCTTATTTATCTCGACCCCCTGAAGCAATCTTACCGAAAAAAATATCGAAGCGTTCCCTTGTCGGATGCTAACTGTATAACACATTTTAAGATGATATCTGAATTCGTTCGAAAATTATTGCACCTATTAACAGACCGTGGTACATGCCGACAGACCGACCGACCGACAGACAAAAAAATTTCGTTCCAGAATCAAGTTTTCTATGTGTTTTGAGACGTTTACGCCGTTTTAACAAAACAAAATTTCGAAATTCTTTTCAACAATATTCTACCCCCGACACATTCAACCCCTAATATAATTTTGGCACAGAATGCCAGATTTTTGATGAAATTAAAAGTTTTTTAATAACTAAACCCTAAAACGTTATATTACTCGAGTTTTGACGACAAAATTTCAATTTTCACCAAATCGCCCCCAATTCATCCCCTACCCCCTAAAGCGATTTTACCCAAAAACAATCCGAACCGTCTTTTCTGTGTTTTGAAACTTTTTACGCCGTTTTAGCAAAGAATTCTAAATTTTTGTGAACAATATTCCACTCCCACACATTCAACCCCTTATTTAATTTCAGCACAGAATACCAGATGTGTGATTAAATTAAAAGTTTTCTAATAAATAAACCCTAAAACGTTATATTATTCGAGTATTGACGAAAAAAATTCAATTTTCACCAAATCACCCCCAATTCATCCCCTACCCTCTAATGCGAATGTACCCAAAACAATCCGAACCGTTAGTTTGTCGAGGGCTAAGTCTATACCAAATTGCAAGACGATATCTCAATTCGTTCTAATGTTATCTTGGCTACAAACAGACAGACACACAAACCGACAGACAAAAAAAAATCGTTCCCAAATGATGTTTTTTATATGTTATGACCCTTTTACGGCGTTTAAACGAAAAAAGTTGTTTGACATTTTTGTCGCCGATGCGATACTTCCACACGCTGTGACGATGTGGAAGCAATTACATTTAAGTATACTTAAATGTTTCAGATTTATGATCTTGATTCATTTCTTCGCTAAACTCAAGCAATATAAAATTTTTGGAATTTTCCGTTAAATTTACTCATTTTAATGGCGGCTTTTTTTTATAAAACGGTTTCTCGTAGAGTTATTGGCCAAATTTCGAGTTAAAAGGGCGTGGGAAATAAGTTTTAGCAGTGTTACGTTAGCCTTTATTGGTTTATTCACACGGCATATAGAATAGCTATTACTCTAAAAAACATTAAACTATAATCTTTCTTGTAATGTTTTCTTAACTCTGTCGTGGTGACGTTGAAGATTTAATAAAAATAAATTAACTTAGCCAAAACAACGTATTAGTGCACTTAATCACAAGGTATTTACAATTAGAATTCAATTTACAATAATATATCTAGCTTGGCAGACTATTGAAAAACAGAAACCCTGATTACGTAGCAGAGAGAGAGAGAGAGAGAGAGAGGGGTTGGGGGGAGCACACCACTAGTCTGTTCGCTGCTCTAACTCTAACCACAGCATAATACGACGCAATCGCATCAGCATTTCACTTCACGCACTGATTTTATTTAAACGATTTTTTTAAACTTTGGCCTATTTACGCGACTATGACCAATCACCGACGCCAGTGAGCAGTGTACCTCACTATCCTGCAAATTTTGCCGAGTCCCTGCCTTTCCGTAAGAAGGATAGGGATCTATATCGTGCATGGACATGGGATCAACCCCCTCCGAACGGCGGGACGTGCAGACCTTCAACTTGCTCAAATACAATGCCACAACGTCGGTTGATGTTAAATTTACAGTATACACTAAATTTGGGGATTCGAACCCAATACCCCTCGGTTCAGAGGCACACCTTTATAATCATTTTTTATTGATAAAAAAAGGCACACCTTCTTACAATTGGGTGACGATTTTATTTAGTTTCAATACATAACGCACACATTCTTGCAACCACTACAACTCGTTCATTTCAAAATGGCATTCATTTATCAAAACTATACATTAGAACACAATCACAATATAAATGTCGGGTAAAATGGGCCTTGATTTGGTTATAGTAACGCTGCACAGAAGATCAAAAGAACATAAATGGCAAATTTAATTTTAACTACTCCATAAAAAGTTAAGTAAAGTATCCTGTTCCAAAAAATGGTTATGGAAATTAAATAAACATATATAAAACTGCCACAGCCTTATTGCTAATAAGTTAAGATAAAACCGGCATGTGCCAATTTGCAAAGAATCTATAAAATATTGTCTGTCTTAAATAATTTATTCGACAATTAATATTAAACCGTATAGCCCACAATAATGGTTAAGTGCCATTGGACAACCCATTTTGCCATATTTTTTAACCTTATGATTGTTTCTCCAACTAGCTTAGCTTTTTATTAAAATATAAATTATACTAGATTTAAAGGAAACTCCTACCAGGTTATATATATCTAGAGAACATTACCAACTAAAATACCCGCCAAGCATTAAGCTTTTTAATACATCTGGTTGTTTTAAAATGTATTTTAACTAACATAAAACCCAAAAATATCTTCTAATTGATTTACTGAGTGTTGTTCTTTGTCGCAATCATCTTTTATGTTAGTTCATTAATATAGTTCTTAGAAGGCAACACACCTCTAAGAAATTGTAATAAATATAAATACGTTTATTCTCTGTTCTTGCAGCCAAATGTTGACAGGTATCTGTAAAGAATTGTTACATTTCTCTAGTTTATTCCATCATTTGATAAAACCAACTTTATTAGCGAAACAATCGTCAGTATTTTTACTCGGACGTTGTAGATTGCGTTTTATCACTGTACCTACTTATTAGCGCTCACCACAGGTATTTAATATCACATTGCTGTAGTTATCTGAATAATCAATTGTTTTTTTACTAGCTTCTTTGCGAGAGCTACATAAGTCTTGGGGTGACACTTAACAAAAGTTGGTGACAAAAATTGGTAGGATTGGTCGGGAGCAAAAGGCAAGAACGTTCAGAGATTTGGAGTATGTTCACTCGACGTTCTCTTGCCTTTTTTTAAAGCAAGCCAGAATGTATGGATTTAAAAAATAAATGAAGGGCAACAACAATTGATGAATTGAAATGTAACATTGAACTGAAAGGGACTCGGTTGTGCTTTCAATACCGATTGTCTTAATTCTGAACCACATTTAGCATCAGTAAGATCGACAAAAATAGGGATGATTATCACGGTCGCACACACATAGAGATTAGGCACATTTGTAATGAGTACAATTAAATATTGCCATAAGGTTAATGAGTAAGAAAGAGACAGCAATCCCTTTTATGCCCCATCTTTTTCTCTTGAAGATTTGCCTCAACTGCCATTCATTCGGGTTCCCATGCAGTTCAAGGTTATGTTTCAATTAATTTATAATTATTTCTGCTTATACGAGACAAGTTTAAGTTTATAAAAACTTTTTATTTTAGATCATCCAGAGATTAAACGTTATACCCTTTTAAATTGTGGCTACATGCTAACACGTGTGTGTAATTAATAAAATTTGTTATATTAACCTTTGATCAGATAAAATATATTGTAATGAGTTTCATGACATTTGAATGCTTTAAAATTGTTCTAGGAGATAAGCTTAATTTTATAAAAACTGTTTATTTTAGACAATCCAGTGACTTCTCCAAGAGTGTGTCTAAGTACTTATGTTCTTATTACAGTTTTTGAACATTTATTTTTACTTTATATGATTTTTCTTTACAAAAAGCTGTTGCAATAAATTTACGTATTTCTACCTAATTGTTTTGTAAACGTCACATCTCATTTTAACCTCATTTAAAGGTTATGCTTATTATACTTGTTATTAATGAGC
The DNA here is from genome assembly GCA_964006375.1 of Tillus elongatus. NCBI lineage: Eukaryota > Metazoa > Arthropoda > Insecta > Coleoptera > Cleridae > Tillus > Tillus elongatus. The sequence goes on along the minus strand of OZ023266.1, from coordinate 102,182,523 downwards.
ACCTTAATAATAAAAAACTTTGTATCTCTATGAATTTATTTTGAAGACTTCAAAAAGCCTATTATACGATTTTCATTAGTATAAATTTATACGGTATAAATTTATATGGTACAAATTTATACGTCCTCAAAAGGGAGCGAATACTTACATATATATATATATATATATATATATATATATATATATATATATATATATATATATATATATATATATATATATATATATATATATATATATATATATATATATATATATATATATATATATATATATATATATATATATATATATATATATATATATATATATATATATATATATATATATATATATATATATATATATATATATATATATATATATATATATACACTGCCACATTCCGTTATATCTCCCTTCTTAAAAATAATTATAATGAATAATGATGGCCTTGTTCCATTTTTGTGGCCTTTCTGAACTCTTGATGACATTCTTTTACATTTCCCTCATTTCGAGCTAAATGCTGTTAAATACAGTTCCTCGAAATGTTGTTTTCATCTTCTGCATATGTCTTCGTTTCCTATTAAATTGCATTCTTTAAAGAAGACAGCTCTAGTTTGGTGCCCTATTTTTATATCTTTCACGTCTTTGTACAAGTTACGCATTTCACTTTTTTTGTATTTACATTCTGTTTCTTATTTCGTCTTCCAGAAATTTCCGTTTCAGGGTTCTACACATATGTGTGTAAAAAACATATGTTTTGGTCCATTACTTTGTTCATTATACTTTTTTTGTCTTTCCTCTGTTTGCGCCTGAAGCATTTGCTGTCTTAGCCTTGCTTTCCAATATATTTTTCTTTGCTTTTATCGCTTTGTTAGGTTTATTCTTGCCTTAGTCACTGCCTTTTAAATCTCTTCATATTTTTTGATGCCGTCTATATTCTGAAACTTATCATTATTATAAGCTTTGTCTATCCTCTTTTTGTAGTTTAGCGTCATTTCTTCTTTTTGTAGATTTTCTACTATATATCTAGTTTCTACCCTCCTCTTTTGCAACTGTTTCAACGTATCTGGGAATCATAGAATAGTTTTCACAAAGAAGAGGTCTGAATCACCTTCCGCACCCCTACATGCTTTCACATTGGTAACTAGCCGAGCGTGCTCTTCCTTTATTAACAAGTGACCTATTGGATTTATTTTATTTCGTCCCTGTATTGTCCATGCTCCCTTGTATAGATCTTGCCTTCTCAAGTGTGTACTCATTATTTACATGTTTAACAAAACAATAGAAACACTATTGTTAAATATATCAACCTTACTCCATTGACTTTAGTCACTTAGTGTTTGCTCTTACATCCTGTTATAGACTTATATATATATATATATATATATATATATATATATATATATATATATATATATATATATATATATATATATATATATATATATATATATATATATATATATATTGCTATAAATAGCAAATAATAGGAAAGATTACGAAATTTTAATGGGAAAACGGGAAATTTATACATCCTAGTACATATAAAATAAACGTATACACCCTAATGTAGCAACGAAAGAGTTTAGCATGAGATGTCAATGCCCGACATGAATGTCAGTGACCCATGTAGCAACCCTCGATGTTAAGTTTCATTCGAGTAATTAAAAAAAAAATTATATTCTAGAAATATCCGTAAAGAAACCAAGAACAATGCTTCAGTTTTTGTAGGGAGAATGAGATTGTAGCTAATAAATGCAATTCTGTTGATTTATTGTGTGTAAAAATAGGTATGACCAAGCTACCTAAAGGCTTGATGTATTAAAAGAGCAGAGGTCATTTGTAAAGAAAAAACTTTATGTAGTATTAAGGTATATGTGCGCGCAAGAAAAAACGTAAAAAGACACTAAAGGTTTGACGGAAAGCTCAAACACAGGTGGTTTGATGAACAATAGCGTTTTTTCACCTGTAAGAAAGTTAATAAAAGCAAGAGTCCGAGAGTGTCCGGGGTCTTTCCATCCAGTGAATTCATCAGCATCATTTCACCAGATCATGTGATCATTATGTAAGTTGACATAAAAGATTCCAGAGTGCCTCGAAGGGAGATTATAAAAAACCTCCAGAGTGCTACGAATATGGAATATATCAACAATCTCAGAAAAATATGGAGAAATAGAAGCACTGCCAGAAGAAAATATACTAGAAATAAGCCCGGAAAAATTCGTATATACTGCCGAAGAAAAGTTTATAACGGCAACCCAGTATTTTTATAAGGTCAAGATTAAAAGTGACCAGAAACAAGAAACTATGCTTCAATGTAATAAAAATTATGTAGAAAATAATAGCAATAGCCGCAATTATAAATTTATAAACCTTTTCGTTAAAAACAATAATTTTCACGATGAATACAAATCCAGTCATAGTCGGAAATTTTATAAAAACAAAAATTCTGGAAAGTATAATAAATTTAAAACTTATAAGCCGAAGTTTAAGGACCAGAACAGACATATTTGGCATGCAAAGAAGCTAAGTAATGTAAATAATAAGACACGTCATTGCAACTATAGCAATTTTAATTTCAAAAGCAAAAAGCAATTAATATGATTGCAATTTTGATCGAATCCAATATGACCTAAGCAATGAAAAGGATAATCGCATGCCGAATAGACGAATTTTAATGTACAAAATAAATAGTAAAATTACCAGACAAAGAATTTTCTCCTAAAATAAATAAAATTGATTAGATAGAACTATATGACGAAAAGTTGATCAATTTAAAATAAAAATTACAGTAAAATTACCCTGAGTACAGAAAATAAAACAAGTAGGCATTCTAATAACCCGAAGAATAAATACCCTGAGTATAGAAAATAAAACAAGTAGGCATTTAAATAATGACCCAAAGAAATAAGAATCAGAAAAGCGAAATTTCATAAGAAAATTTAAGTGATAATAAATAAGGAGCGATGCTCGAATTAGATGCAGTTATTGGATAAGTCAATTAATATAATCATAAATCAAAGGTAGAAAGGGGGAAATAAGTTAAAATAAAATAGAATATTATTATTATTATTATTATTGAGTAATAGGAAACATGGAATCAGTAGACGAGAAAAATATGTAAAAGGTCTAAAAGACAGAAACCGGTTAAGTACCGAGAAATAATTATAATTAGCAAAAAGATAGAATATATAAGGGTCGGATTGATAGGAAAGAATTTGTATAGATGGTGTAGCGATAAGATTGGAAAAAAAAGTGAAGTAAAATGATTAACGATACAAAGATATCGGTCATTTAAAATGAAGTATAGTATATGGGCGATCCCAAGGAGGTCGGTCCCTAATTATTGAAGTATATATGTGAATGGAATATTGAAAAGAATATTGAAAGTATATAGAATAAATAATGAAAGTATAATATGATGCAAGTAATAATGAAATATGTATAGGGGGTATGTGAAAAGTCAGAAGTAGGGAGACCGTATATGTTATGTAAAAAAGATAAATTATTAGAAGTTGATAAATATATATATATATATATATATATATATATATATATATATATATATATATATATATATATATATATATATATATATATATATATATATATATATATATATATGTCTTCTCTGCCTATCTTTGCGTTTGCGTCTCCAATCAAGATATCAAGATTATCATATCATGCTTTGGTATACCTTCTATCGCTTTTTCCAGCTCTTCATAATATTCATATTTAACTTCCCCTTATTTTTCTGCTATTGGAGCATAAAAACTTACGACACTAATCATCTTATCTTATGCCTTGATTCTTATAGAACATAATCTGTTTGATTTTGATTTGAAACTTTTAACTCTTCCTTGTAACTTATCGTTTTTTTTTTAAACCGACTCCGTACTTCTACTATCACTACCACAACAAGATATAATTTCCAACCTTTTGAATCTAGATTCACAGTAAGCAAAAAAAAAAGCAAGAGAAGCCAAAGATCACTAAGTATAATCTGGGTACGTGTAATGTAAGTACGAAGAAGGTGCTACAAATAACCTTATTACAGAAGTCAATAAATATAACATGCAAATAGTGACGTTGCAATAGAAACTCTAGAGTTTCTATTGCAACGCCACTATTGGTGTATATCTGTATAAGGATATATTATCTTCTACAGCCTAGCGCCTTGACTGGTTCCGATAACTTAGATATAACTAATTAATCAAAATGAATTCTGTGTGTTATAAAGTTCTGGACTTTGTACTAACTTAGGTACGGTTAATGTTAGTTGTCATTTCGATTAGAAATAAATTATAAATAAATAAAATTTTCAGAACTCATAAATGTGTGTTTCAAATGTACGTGGTCCTGCAAGTGAATGACAATAAAGATAATTAGAAAGGTAAAAACAAATATCAAGGATATTCTCTAGATGATTCAATAAATGTGGAACTAAGGGATCGTAGATTGCTTAATAAGTCACATACGTCTTTTGCCTCTCATCGCTGGAACCCAATGGATATTTTGTGCATGACTATTTTCGTAATACTGGCCAAATACATTCAAATTTTTATGTAGCCTATTATCTTTTTGGGGGCTATTTTACCTATTTTCTGGGGTGTTAGGATCATCCCTCCAAGGTATTTGAGCCTTCTACAGAACTGAGCCATACAATCGCATGGCTCAGTGCATTATCGGCATTTTTCGCTATCCACCTTACCTATCTTCATAAGGCGATACCTTACTGGGGAGTGTCCTGTGATTGTTCTCAAGTCATTCCTGTTCAATTCAAGAAACACTTCAGACTTCTCTGTTGATAAGGTGATAAATCGTTTTGCCTGCATTAAAGTCTGGTGTTTTCCTTCAGTATGACAGCGTTTGATTCCTCTCCCAAGTATCAAGTTAATTTCTTCTTGTTGTTGTTAGTCCACAATAGGGCTCTGGACCATAGAATAATGCTGTTGATGCCCTTTTTGGAATTAAGGGAAGTCACTGGTCAAATGGTAAATTTGGTTTAGCGAGGGTATATATGTTGAAAATGAAAACTAGAACTCCCTACGTTTTTAGGAAATACTTCGGAGTTGAAAAACCATGTTGTTCAGGTAATGGTAATGAAACTCGTTTTTATTTTGATAGTAGAAATGGAATAAATACACATGTTTCATTTGAAAAAAATACAATTTGATACTTTTTGTGATGACTGTACGTCACAAATATATTTAAAATGTACTTTCAATGGGCCCCCATCTCCACCAAACAAGAAAGTTGATGTGAGATTTTGAAATTATTTCGTTCCATAATGAAAACATTTTAAAGTTTACTTGAAATGAAATAAACTTTTGTCGAATGTTAACTATTGTTCAATATTTTATAGGGAAAGCAAAAAAATCTATATTAGAAATTCTGTATCTATTTGGTCCGTGTGGGTTAACAAGTGCACATGATATTATTATCAAATGATTACTTAAATGTAGTAGCTGTGAGCTCATACATGCGTGGGGTCCAAACATTGAAAATTCCCTGATTCTTCTTATAACTCTTTCAATGTAAATTCTCAGAGCAGCTATTCTTTTATGCAATTTCGCCCCTGCTTTTGAATATTTATACCTACTCTCCACAGATGAAGGCCTGACCAAAACAGTTGCGATGCCGAAAAACATGAATCCTTTATCAGCCATAACCATACACCCAGCAAGCACTAACACCAACAATTTTGTTATCGGTAATTCTACTGGCATGGGCACAAAATTTATGACACCACTTGGTATAGCGGACACTAAAAACTTGACGGTATTGGCCTTTTTTTAAATCTGACTAGATTTGCTTCAGAGGATCCGTTGGTTTTTGGATCTCCACTTCAAAACAGTCAATGATTGATTGTACATTGTAAAATGATTTACGGAAGGTTATCGGTAAAACTCTTCTGACTGGTGGGATTTGGGCAAAATATCAAATTTTACAATTCATTTGCGAATTTAGGCACAGTTAATCTAAATATACGACTCGCCTTTATCGAAGAGATTTTAAAATCATCACCGATTTTAATGAATGGATCATTTAACCTTCTTTTAGTGTAATCAATATATCAGTATGATTCACCAGGCTTCTTTCTTTGAGAAATGGAGAAGATGTATCTTTGGTATTCCCAGGTAAAACCTGCTTCTCTATTCTATGGGCACTTTCATTTCAGAGGCATATATACTGAGCTGTATAGGGAACTGACAGTTGAAGCAGATCTTATTTTGTCTATCTGCCCGGCTGTTTCGAACAATTCCTCTTTCGTGTTAGTCGTTACAGTTTTCTTCTTTGATTCCATTTTGACATGTATACACTTATACTTTGTTTTTTAGCTTGTTTGAATTTCTCGTTCAATCGTAGCACGCTTAATAGTTTCCGTCTTAGCTTTCACATTTTCTGGAGACGGCTTACAAAAAAATCCAGATGGTGATTTCTGTTCCAGCAATACGGATTTCGTTGGAGTAGTGCTTGTTGAGGGCTGCACTGTTTCCAAAAAAAAATGCCGCTTCACCTTTACCTTTTCCAGTTTGGCCAACACCTCAATTTTCCTTCTCTTACTGGAACTTGATTACTGTGGGGACTTTGCCATTATTCTGTTTACACAAAGATGAGCCACAACATCAGGTTTCAGTTCTGATGGCCTCACCGGAATATTTGGCTTGTGAATTTTTGGGCAGCCTTACATTTTTGGTGGTTGGGAACTTTTATATAAAAGATATTCCTTTTCTTATTGACTAAGCACATTTTTTACTTTTGTCTGAAATGCGTTTGTTAGGTGTCTCATAGTTTCTCTTAAATTTTCTGTAGTTATAAAATTATTAATTTTAATGTTATATGCCTCCCTACCTATAGCTACAGTTGTATTTCCTTTATCAGTTTTAGTAAAAACTAACTCAAGTAGGTATAGAAGAGGGGTTCTGGAACCGCCACCCGCCACCCAGGGGGTGGAGTGGCGGAACTAACCAGACCCGACCGCCCCCGACCTAACCCGAGCACAGGGTGGCGGAGCCACTGACCAGACCCGACCGCCCCCGACCTAACCTGAGCACAGGGTGGCGGAGCCACTGACCGGACCCGACCGCCCCCGACCTAACCCGAGTAGTTCCGCCACCTGACACCGAACCTAACCCGAATATCTCCGCCACCTGACACCGAACCTAACCCGACTATCTCCGCCACCTGACGTCGTATTTAACCCGAATAAGTAGCGAACTAACCTGAGATGACGTAATCAAATTCAAAAACCAGCTAACCTGTATTGGGCAAACGAGGAATCGCCATTTAAAATGACGTGTGTAAATATGTCGGCTAGCGCATGCGTACAAGTAATTTTTTATTTGTTGGTTGAAGTCCTACGTGTTTGGTGTCATATCACTCGTCTCAGTAAGCAGAATTTAAAGTTAACAGATGTACATGCGTACAATAAAATATTTATATTCTCAAGTCTTATTGAAATCGGTTTGATTTAAATAATCCGTTAAAAGTAGAGCCTACAACAAGGTATACATCTAGTGGTAGCCGCGATATCGTTTTCAACTATGGCTATATTTAGCATTTCCCGAAATTAACCTTGTTAGCCAACATATTTTCCTCGCAGCTGTTGAAATAACCTTGTGAGCAGTTCATATTTCCTGTTTGTGGTTTTATTTCCGTTGAATGACCTTAAAGTCATATGAAATTGAATAAACTCCAGAATTTTTTTATATAAAAGGTTGATAATTTTAAATCAAAGGTGGGGATATAATTATAAAACCACCGAGTGACATGCAAGCACATCAGTCTACAATTTGCTCGCAGTAGTTATTCTTAGTAGTTATAGTAGTGTACTTGTTCTGTTCAACATGTATGGTATCGATGTTAACGATGGACCTGAGTCCTTCAGACCTGCTAATAAAAGTGTTTGTGAAAATTGTTATTGGGGTCAAGTTGATGCAGCCATGCGCCAGAATATTATTGAGATTAAGCAAGAAAGTAGAATGCTGTTGGAAACAAGGTATACTGTTAACCCCTCTCTAAGTGTTGCAATTGGTATATCAAACGCTGCTGGATTGATTCCAATAATTAAGATTGTAAATAATAGCCCGTATCCACCAAATCCAAATATAACAATCTCATCTGGCTCCTGGGAGTGGGACTATTTTATTTCAACACTAACAAAAGCAGCTAAAGAATACTTTACCAAAGGTAATACGATTGAACCTGAAAATATTGGAGTATGTACTGTCAAACCTATTAAAATTTTAGACAGTAGAGGTATATCAATCTCAGATCATTCTACTACTTTTTATTTAACCGAAGATGCAGTTCAACAACTCCTAGATCTGGTTGAAATCATCAACGAAAAGGTGAAGTTTCTAACTAATTTTAACTTTGATATTCGACTTAGCGATTTCCTCTATTGCGTCGCTGATGTTCTCAAATGTGTTAATGAGAAGGAGCTACCGTGTGACGATGAAATAATAAAGCTTATAAATATTATGTTGAAAGATCAGGAACCATCATTCCGAGTTTGCATGTTAGAGTGTTTACACTTTGCAGAGAAACAAATATTTAATCGTTTTAAAGAAATACACACGATATACAATGGGCCATTTTAAAGCAAGTTTCATCATCCTGACAGCACTATGTCAGAATGTATTTTATATCTACAAACCACCAAATGTCAAAGAAGTGCGAATCTGTTTCGACAGCGACGGCTGCATGAAATGGTCTGGACTTCCAAGAACATATCTACACAACGATGAGGTGATTGAAGTTTCAACATATAACATGTCCAAAATTAAGAGTGATATGGTGCGCTATAAACTTATGTTCTTGTTTGATAATGGTACCCGTGATGAGACATCTGATTGGAGAACTCTCATATTAACCGATTCTTATCTGTTCACTTCAAATTATATTTCTATGTTTATATCAACTGGTTTTCTTATATATCTTGCTATATTTATGCTGATGTACTTTTGTTTTAAATATAACACTATACTTAAAGGTATATATCGTAAACATTTTTGTTAATAAAGATATATAAGCTGAAGATTTGTGTTTTTATTCATTAGTTAAGCACCTATAGTTAAGATGAGATACTGTGAATCGTGCTCGTTACAAGTGAAAAAGAGTGCTTTCTCTGGACATTTACGTAGTGAAATTCATAAATCAAAAGTATGTGAACCGTGGCAAGTGGAACATGTGCAGATGTTAACTCAAGCTTTTAAAAATAGAATGGCTACTTATCGTATATACGAAAAAGGTATTGATATTAAACAGTTTATGGAAACAATAAGACATAAAGTGTTTCATCTGATGGAAGCTGCTTTAGCAAAGCATAATGAAATTAAAATGAATTTAGAATTGTTTGGTTTGTATGTACTCCAAAGTCGAAATAAAAAAGAAATGAAGTCATTTAATACTAAAAATAAAAATGTTACAGTGTCAACTAATTTTGAAAGTATATATCAAGAATTCGTCGACGAAATTTACACAAAAGCTTTGGAGTTTGCAGAAGCTGAAAGCGGATGGATGTTGGAACAGCTAATGTGGTTGGAAATAAATATTAATAAATACAGCTTCAAACCATAGTGGTATCAACATCTATAAATTGTTCACTACACACTGTTAAACTCATTCAAAATTTAGTTGTCGTAGAGGGAAGACGTGCTTCAGTTAACTCTAACGTATCCAAGTGTTCAGTAGTGTTTAAAATGGCTACATTAAGTGATGTGTGTTACCAGAAAATCAAAGATAACTTTTGGTATGGTTTATTTGGAGACTTTCAACTAATTATCGATAAGAACACTGGTTATTTTAATGCGACTAAACTGTGTAAAAATGGCGAGAAAAAGATGTATCATTGGTTGGAAAATAAGAAAACTAAAGAGTTGATTGCCTATTACAACGGTTAGCTAAAGAAACAGTTAGGTAGCCGGAATATCGATACCCTAAATATTTCAACCGAAGGAGCCCACTTAGAGTCATCTCCCGGGGCTCGGAATACCGATGCCCTAGAAGTGTCAGAAGCAACATCTCAATTAACACCAACAACCGCTACATACTTGGTGAACTTTGGTGGAAGACAAGCTGAAAACAACTTGGTATCTGGTACATATGTCTGCAAAGATTTAATATTAAATTTGGCTTGTTGGATATCCCATCGTTTCTATGAAAAATGCAACCAAATTATTTTTGATTTTTTCCTAAGTGAATTTAATCAAAAATACAAGGATAACCTCAAAGAAATTGAAGTGAAATTAATGGAGATAGATGATGAAGTGCAGCGTATGCGAGAAAAAAATGCTAAAATCACAGAACATCTTGAAGATATATCTCCAAAACCAAACAACCCTGGAAAACTTTGTGTTTTTGGTTTACTTTCAAGAAATGAGAAGGATGCTACCTATCCATATCATGCTGTAAGGACTCAGAAGAAAAGTTTTAAAAGAGCTATCAAGAACTTTAAAAATAAACACCCTGATTCCGAAGTAGTTTTAAACATGTTGTATGATCCAAATTCTGTAAATCTCTTTAACAGAATAAAGACCGAAGTCGAATACCTCAAGGCGAAGAGAAACGATCTACATATAGCAGATGTACCGCAGGAGAAGTTTATTCAGGATATTATTGATTTACGACATAAATTGTAATTGTTCACTTGGCTTAATTGTATGTAACCAGGTGAAAAAATAAAATAACATTATTTTTAATAAAGATTTTCATTTTATTCTAAGTACATTAATACATTAAATATATAAGCTTATTTGACATCATCTGAATTTATCCAAGAATTATGAGATTTATCAAAACCCAGCCATTTTACATAGAGCTGCTTGCCTTTCTTCCTCAAGATGCTTTCAACCAGATAGATGTCTGTTTGTTTAGTCGTTTGTAGTTCTTCCTCGTAAAACCCTCCACTGATTGGTTTCCCCTGCATATCTTCAAGAAAGTAAGTTACTGGATTTGTGAAATGAATACTAACAATCTTGAATAATTCTGTTGAACAGCGAGGTGTATACCCCTTTTCAAATTGAGCTTTTGCTTTACTTATACGTACAACATCACCCACTTAAAATTTATTTTTGTTAAACACTTTGAGATTTGAGTAAACTTGTTTCAGAATAGCTCCTTCATTTTTCTTGTTAACATCTTGAGGTTTTACACCAGTTGTTCGATGAACAGTAGCGTTGTAAGCAGCAGTGACGTCAGGTAGTGTATTAATCCACTTGTAGGAACCAATCAAGTTGAAATTTTTATAGATCTTCTCTTTCAAGGTACGTATGACTTTTTCCACCATTGCAGCCTTCTTCACACTATAAGTGCTGTAGTGATTGATGTTATATTTTTTCATTCAGGCGTTAAATTTTGAGTTATAGAACTCGCGGCCAAGATCAGACTGGATGTTAGAGGGTGCTATACTATTAGCTAAAATATCAGCCATAGCTTTAGTCACCTCTTCAGCAGTTTTAGATTTAAGAGGGCGAGTCCACACATACTTTGAAAAACAATTAATAACCACTAAAATATACTTGTAACCAAAGTTTTCGTTGTAGTAGTCTGTAAATTCAGCAAAGTCAATCTGCCACAAGTCGTTCAAGCCTTTTTATTATTGTACGTCTACGTTTAAAATTGATTTTTGCTGCCATGTACAACTCATTAATTATTTGTTTTTTAGCATCAGATGGTTCAACTGTTTTACGCTTCATGGTGATGTTGGATTTAAAAGTATCCACTTATCATGTAAATCTTTTAGTTTACCGTCTATTTCTCTCAGCTTATTCTTTAGCTTCTTATTCTTTAACACATCAACATCTTTTAAAACTTGAGCAGTTATGTTCTTAGCTAAAATTTTCAATTTATTTTCAAATTCGTTTTTTAAATCTTCCAACTCAGGCTTGTGTACAGCTTCAAGTAGTATGGCAATGATTCTTTGTTTTACCTCATATTTGTTCTTCTGATAGTCGCCTATCCATACATCAACAAATTTTTTATTTACACCATCTGTTGAATCGACTGGATCAGCGATGTTACACAATCTATGGCTTTGCAAATCAAAATCACTACTAGTAGTTCTTGGGAAAATTTCTCTTTCAATAATTTTAAACTTAGAACCCTTAGTGGATTGGGAACGTCCGAACTTATCGATAGACATTTTTATACTAAGCACTAAGGTAGGTATGTCTGTGATATATGTAGGTATACTAGGCGATAACACCAACCTCCTTCAGTTCTTCAACGATTGACTGAATTTCATTGTTATGAGCATTATTACCAGCAGCTTGGGAAGCTACTAAAAGTCTAAGTTTATCAACCAACTCATTTATGTCATCCCAATACACATACTCTATTTGTTTGTTATTTTGCATCATATAGTTGTTAGTGTTGATTTTTCTATCACTGACATTCTGAGCTCTAGGTTCTTCGTTAAGACGTATGTCGTAACCAAAACCTTGAGGAGTTGAGGATCTTCGCCCTCGTGGGTTTATAACTGGTTTTATTAGAGTAAGATACTTTTCCGAGGAGCAACCCTTGGTTCGCGCGTTGGGATCGTAGTTCATTTTATGAACACTAGTTGCTTCTAGAATATCTCTATAGTGTTGAAGATCGTCATAAGTATACCCCCTAGGTGTTTTCATAAATATCAATTCCAGCAGACCTTGTGTTTGAGGATATCTCCTTTGACCTAGTCGAATGTCAGTATCAGTAAAGTCCAAGTGTTTGTTGCCAAGACTCCAGCTACCAGTATCTTTAGCGTAGCGAGCACCATACGCTTGATCAATGGTAGCAAGTCTCGGTGGTTCAGTAAAATACTTATCTACATAATACCGAACTCGTTCAGGATATTGCTCCAAAAATTCTTGATATGCCGGCTTGTTTGTGATAGTTTGTAGATCTGCCTCAAGCTCTTCAAATGTTGGGATATCCTCATCGGAACTTGTCTCCTCCCCTGGTTCGGCTTCAAAAACTTCATGGTCTTTAAGGAACTCAACTTTGGGTTTCTTTTCTGGTACCGCTTCTTCTTTGATTTGTTCAGCTGGTGACTGCAGTTTAAGCGTTGATGTATTTTTCGATATTTCACTCAGTGGGTGAACAAGTGGTTTATATAAACGCTGCAGGGCTTCATCATTCTCACTCTACCAAGCTTAAGTATTAAATGTTTTTTTCGAATGTTTTCAGCAAGTTGTAAAATCTTTTTCCTAATTTTTCTCATCTTGCTAAAGTTATTTGTTTCAAACAACCTGTCAACCTGATGTAAGCCACTTGTTAGTTGATCGTGCTAAGAGATACAAACTGTTTGGTGGTTTAAGGTGTACTAGCGTTGAAGTGGATGCATGTCTACCTATCTAGTGTTAGGTATCTATCACGACAACTGGTAAACAGCTGTTCTGCTAGACAGCTGTCTAACAGCTGTCTTGTTAGACAGCTGTCTAGCAGCTGTATAACAGCTGTCTAACAGCTGTCCTGTCTAACAGCTGTCCTGTCTACCAGCTGTCATGTTAGACAGCTGTCTAACAGTTGTCTGCCCTCTTAGACAGTTTTAGCCAATTAGATTACTATATAGCTATCGAATCCTTTTCTATATCTACCTTTGTCTACATCATTTTCTTTTACAATCACCAACACACCATACTTATTACCATTCCAGCATTGACAACATATATTTTTAAATTGTTTAAAGTCCATATCAGTGGTCACATGATCGTCATAGATGTGTTTTAAGTTCGTTTCATCTTGTTTAAAGAGAATCAAAACGTTAGCGTTATCACGTATCAGATGTTTGGGTATTCGAGTATATGTTTGACAGAGATAGAATGAATCAATATTCTTATGTCTCCCCATACTAAAGTATGCTCTCATTTTATCTTGTTTGTCACAAGCCACATCATCGAATATAAACACCGAGTTGTCCTGGGCTTCTGATGGATCTAATATTTCATCGTTTTCACTATATGGATAATAACCAACACTTTTTGTAACATCCAACACCCTTTGTAACATCTTATATTTAGGTTGATACAGAGACTTTGAATACACATACACGTTATCAAACTTTAAGCCGTTCGGTTCAAACAATAAACTTATCATAACATTTGTTTTACCACACCCACTAGGACCACATATGATACCTCTAACTGTGTTTGGGAAGAGAGGACCATGCCTTAGTTGTTGTTCTGCTGTATCAACATCGTCTATATTTGTAATAGGTAAGACAGAAGCGTGTTTGATGGTGCGCATCTTGACTGGAACTAAACTATATTTTTCGAGTATGTATATAAATATAGACATGTAAGCGGATTACACAGTTAGTATCAATGTTGGTGTCACAGGGTGAAGGTCTTGTAAACACAGCTATTAACAAGCTACCTGTTGAGCTGCACGTTCCTGGTTATCAATTTTGTGGCCTGGGTACTAAACTTAAAGAACGTCTTGCTAGAGGTGATCAAGGTATCAATCCTTTAGATCGTGCTTGTCGAGACCACGACATCGCTTACTCTTAATCAAAAGAGGTAAGTGATAGGCATCGAGCCGACGAAGTGTTGGAGAATCGAGCTTGGGAGAGAGTCAAGTCAAAGGACGCGAGTTTTGGTGAAAAGTTAGCCGCTTGGATTGTTACAAACACCATGAAAGTTAAAAGAAAGCTCGGTATGGGTCTTGATGTAATCAACTCAAAACCGAGGAAAAAGTTCCCTTTAAAAACATTCTTAGTCTGATTGGAGAAGTTCTAAAAGACAGAAAAGAACTATTGCGTGACGAGGAAATAACTTCTAGCCTTTATCAAGACGTTGGAGCATTTTCACAAATATCTATATGGTCAAGAATTTCTCCTGAGAACCGACCACGCTTCCCTACGCTGGCTTCTTCAATTTAAAAATCCAGAGGGGCACCTCCCTGGACGACAGCACGGCAATGCCGACGCCCTATCTAGGAGACCTTGCCCACCAAAATGCAAGCATTGCACCTCTGTAGAAAACAAAGACGGATTGAATCTCGAAGTGTGTAGGAGGACAACGGTGCAACCCGTTAACCGATGGGACCAGCAGAGGTTAATGAAGGCCCAAAAAGAAGACCCTGATATCCAATCAATCTACAGATGGAAGGAGACTTGCCACGAAAGACCCACTTGGAACCTGCATATTGAAGCAAATCATCTTTCCACGGCCTAGAGTTAGGGATGCAATCGAGGAGATCGATGGCAGGGCAGGTGGAGGCCATTTAGGGGTAAAGAAAATTTTGGAAAAGGTCAGACAACGTTTTTATTGGTTACGATGTAGAGCTGATGTGGAAGAATGGTGCAAAACCTGCCAAGCGTGTGCTTCCAGTAAGAAGCCTAAATCAAAAACCAGGGGGCGAATGAAGCAGTACAACGTGGGTGCCTCTTCCGTAAGAATTGCAATCGGCATAGCTGGTCATTTCCCTAGAACAGACGCAGGAAATCGCTATATGCTTGTAGCCATGGATTATTTTAGCAAGTGGCCAGAGGTGTTTGCGGTCCCGAATCAAGAGGCCACCACCGTTGCAGAAGTATTGGTGAATAAGTTTTTCTGCAGATTTGGCGCACCACTGACCAAGGACGCTTGAGTCGGCTGTATTTCAGAAGGTTTGTGAGCTTATGGGAATCAGGAAAACAAGAACTACACCCATGCACCCTCAATCTGACGGAATGGTGGAAAGATTCAATGCTACTTTGGAGTCCCACTTAAGAATATTTGTCAATGAACACCAGATTGGGACCGGCACATTCCACTATTTCTACTGGCATACCGCTCGGCTGTACATGAGACTACCGGACATACACCAGCCTGCGTGGCTTTTGGGTGCGAGTTAGGATTTCCTCCTGATCTCATATTTTGAAAACCCACAAAGATTTGGAAGAAGAATAGATGCCATTCACTCTGCTGTCAGAATGCATATACGAGTAGAAAGCGACCGCATGGAAACCTGTTATGACGTGCGAGCTAATTCAGCTGGTTATAAAGAAGGGGATCGTGTGTGGTTCTACAATCCAGTACGACGCAAGGGACCGTCACCAAAACTACAGAAATTATGGGAGGGTACTTATAAAGTGGTCAAAAGATCAATGACGTTGTCTAACACATCCAGAGGAGCCCGAAGAGCAAGATGAAGGTGGTCCATATGCACAGACTTACGCCATACCAAGAAATGTTAGAATTCGACCGGGACGATCGAATACAAGAGGGGGCAGTGTCACATTTGTGTATGAGAATTAGGTTTATGGGCTTTGTTACTTCTATGGTCAGTTATAGTATGTTGGTAACAGCGAACACCCTGGAATGATATTTATAAAGGGGACCAGAAGTGACAGGTGTAGAACAGTGTAGAAGGTCTAGAATCACTATGGACAGTATCAATAGGCGAGCGGTACACAGAGTAAGTTACTTCAGTATTGAATTAGCGTGGCCCAGAGTAAGTGATCATAGAGTATTAAGCGAATCAGTAGTAAGTGTTGGTGTATAAGAAGCGATCATAGAAGGCGGATAGTGGAATATAGTTATATGGACATTTAGTAATAGAGAGAAATATTTTAGTTGATGTGCTTTTGGTGTTGGAAAATAGTTGGTTATAATTAATAGTAGTTTGAAAAGCTGTGTTTTGTTAGTCAACAAATGCAGAACCCCGTGGAACGTAACAATATTATTGATACCGAACATAGACCTACAGTAAATAACCGCATACAAGCACAACATTTTTGTAATGACAAACGTAAACTAGACTTTTTGAAGCTTTAGACGTCAAATAGCACACACACGACAATAGCTGCCTTGTTTTGAATAAGCAAATTGATTTGATGAATTTCCCTTTCTTAGATATTCTTCTTCCAAATTAAATACGTGAAAGAAAATAAATTTAACTATTCTTTCAAAAAAGTTGTAATAAGATAATGAGTTGATGTATGTCGATACTTTCGTTGTATAGAGTCTGCTATTGTTTAGTTATTTTATTGTTGTAACTGTTATTATAGTTATTATAGGCTAGTTCTATTTTTATGTTAAATATTGATACATCACGTAGACATTTTGAAAGCCTCATTCGTCATCTGTGTTTCATTTTATTTTCAATTTGATGAATTTTTTGATCAAAACAGCATAAAATAGCAACAGATCTTTATTTATAGTTATCATGATTTCGTACTAATTCTTTTTTTTAATTTGTTTGAGAATGCTGTCAAACAGCGAAACTAGTCACAGAAACGAAATGAAGAACATCCGAGAACATCTAAAATTCATAAGGACCTCTTGCTCCAGTTATCTTACGCGCTGGGTACGCCCTTCACCTACAGAAAAGAAACCAAACAGTGAAGCCAGAGAAGTAGTCTCCAAGCCTGTTGTAGTATATCATTACCTACTTAATAGTAGCCCTTTGCTAAAAAGGAATTATTTACACAAATTTTTGTTTATATGTTCACAACGTATTTAACATTAAGCAAATTGTTTGCGAAACCTGTTATTATTTATTTCTTTGCATTTATCTAAACGTAAAATTAATTAACAAAGAATTTGTTATGTCTTAAAAACTCTACTTCCTTCAACTCTTATTATGTGTGATGTATTGTGGTTATTCAACATATTTATGGAGAAATGTATAAGGGTAATTTGCTCAGGGACAGGAGGCATAAAGAGGAATGCTTCTGAGGTAATATTTTAGTGTATGCTGACGATGCAGTACCTACTTGGTGATTTTGAAAGAGAAATGCGGCGGGTGTTAGAGAGACTGATGACAGTAACAAATGCGTGTGAATGCAGAGGAGACTAAAGTTATGGTGTTTGATAAAAAGAGTGGAACATAGTAGGGTAAATGTAGGCAGAAAGGTGCTGGGAACTATGATCACTGTAGCTAGAAGTAAATGTATATCTAAAGAGGCCAAAGTGGATGTATATAACAGCGTACTGGTATCGAATGTTGTATATGTGTCTGAAAGTTGGGTGTATCAGGCAAAACATGTAAGAAAATTGAATGCTGTTGAAATTGACTACCTGAGACAAGTGACGGGTAAATCAAGGAAGGACAGAGTTATAAATGAATGTATTCTGAGGGAATCTAATGTAGGAAAGTGTATTGAAACTAGGAGAGCCGCGTGCTTACATGGTTTGGACACATAGAACGAATGGATAATGATATAACGACAAGGAGAATTTATAGAGGGAATATAATTGGTAAGAACGCTTTGGAAGAACCGGGAAAACTTGTTCGTATGTTGTCGGTGATATATTCAGGAGGTTAGAAGTTTACATAAGAGGATAGTGTGTATGCGGAGATGTGAAAATAGCCTGTCAGGACAGAAGCGCATGGAGAAACATTGTTAATAAACAGCATGGGCTTTGTGGTGTACCCACCCCTTCATGCGAATGGGGGGTGACTGATAGTGGGAGTAGTAGTCTATTATGTGATATTTCAGCCATACGAAATGTTTTTGTTATATAAATTTAGATAACATGTAGTAAGTAAAAGTAAGTCACAATTGTAAGTAATCTAATAGAGAAAATGTATTTAAAACAAAAACAATAAATTTATTCACTATTTTAGCTTTAACTCTCAACATAACACAACATTCAACAAATGCAGCCGTGCATCATATCTTCTTACAGTATCATGGCTACAAATAAAATCTAGTATACTTACATTGAAATAGTCTTCGCAACAATATAAAGCTTTCGTTTGACTTGTCCGGTTGACAGCAGGAAACCATCGCTCATCGCTCGTTTGAAGGTACACTAAGAAAGAATTTTTTTAGAGTTTTGGGAATTATTGGGACAGAATTCAATAAAACAATACGTAATAACCATGTTTTACTGTTGCAGATCTAAATACTGTAGTCTATATATGAACAGCAATTATTATATTTATTAAAACTTGAATTATAAATACAATTGATTGCGCTTGTTTTTACGAAGTCACTGATCACTGGTATGTTTAATTCGCGATGTATTTGCGTGTTCCTAGTGAACCACGGTGCATTGGTAATGAGCACTTTGTTCTGGAAAGTTTGTGCCATATTTATTTCTACAAGTTAAGATACGATCGTAATGTAGGCCTAAATATTTAACGGATTCGGGTTGTGATTCCAAGGGATTACTTTGTTATCTATTTGTAACGGTGGTGGCTTTGTTCCTCTTAACAGCGTAACAATTTTAGCTTGACTCTTTGATGAGTTTATGATAATTCCCCAGCTCTTGCACCATTTTGTAACTTTGTTGTAGCTATCGCTGTATCGTCAGCATACATCGCAAATAAGGAGCCTTGTTCGCATGGTCTGTCGCTTACAAAATTCAGCGTTTGTTCTTACTGCAAATGTTCTATCTTCTGTGAAGCAGGAAATAATTTTGAGTAGATAAGAGGATAAGTCTTGGATTTTGGCTAGTTTGTATAGAAGCCCGTCGATTCATATTTTATCAAAAGCTTGTGTTGCGTCAACAATGTGTTCGAATCATTTGGCAATAATTCCATTTAAACGAAGGTGTTGATGAAGAGTTGAATGCTTTTTTCTAAACCCAACCGGTGTGGGTGGTGGTGCTCTTCCAAAAATTCGTTGAGTCGCCTTAGTATCAGTTTTTAGAAAAGCTTGCCTGTGAACAGCAAGCGGATAGTCCTAGCTTGATGGGCGCATTTTGTTTTTTCCATGTTTCAGGAACATGATCATTACAGCGTGTTTCCATGTGTGTAGAAAATATCCAGTTCTCAGGTATGTATTAAATTTAAGCGCTTATGTCTTAAAACATTTTTGGTCAGATTTTTAAGAGCTATGCTCGGTATGGGGTCATGACCAGGGGATTTTTTTATTGGTATTATTTTGGTTAAATTAGATATTTCGTCTGAGGTGATTATCGAGAAACTGCTTGGGGCTTATCTTAGGAAGCACATTATCAATAAATGATTTAATTTCTTTGGTGAGGGTGTGATTTGTTAAAGGCACTGGAACATGTTTATGTTTTCAAGATAATATTCTACACTTGTCCTTATTGGTATTGTGAACTTCGTTGTTAGTTTTGAAGTATTTTTTGGTAGCTCTCCACATTGAAGGATCTGCTGCTTTTAGTTGACATATATTTTTGATATAATGATATTCTATGTTCATCAAGTTCTCTTTTTACTTGATGACTTAATTGATTTAGTCTGGTTTTCAATTGACTAGTATGATTATCAAGCCATAGTCGTCAGACCCGTTTTTTCTCTTTAATTTGACCTAGGATATATTGAGGTGTTATGCATAATTTCTTTGGTTTTGGTGGTTTATTCAGAACAGTGGTTGACTAATGAACTGCATACACAATGCATCTTGTTAAACGTTTTACAGCGTTGTCTATATCTTGTCGTGTGGAGAGTCTGCGTAGGGGTGTCAAACGTCTGTTGATATCTTTTTGAAACTTATTCCAATCAACCTTACCACTTATCAGTCTTGGTTGTTGTTTGAAGGGTTTTGACTTATCACAAAATGATAGAACTAGTAGGTGATCTGAGTCTAGTTCTGTGAGTACTAAGCTGGTGTGATAGTCTTTCTTATTAGGGCAATGTCTAGGATATCCCCAGGGTAATTAAAGCAGAGTGCTGCATATGTTGGCTCGCTAAGTGGGACTACTAAAATATTGTCCTTACTTCTTATCACATTAAGTCTGACCCCGTTTGGGTTATTTGCTCTACATTCCTAGATTGTATTTTTGGAATTCAGATCGCTAAGTAATAGCGTAGGACTGTTATCAGAGAAGATAGAGGTGATGTCTTGTTCCGATATAGTCAGATGTGGAGCTGTATATGCTGCTGTTACCTTTAACTGGTTGCTCTCTTTTCTATACAGTTCAATGCAGACAGCCTCCAAAGATACTAGGTTTGGAAACATTTTGTTGTAATGAGAAATGTTTTTCTTAAAAAGAATTGCTGCACCTGAAGTGTGAGGTGTTTCACGGTCCTTCCTATAGATTTTGTATTTTGGAATATTAAAGGATTCTTCTTTAATCAGATGTGTTTCGGTGCTGCCCATAATATTTACGTTATGTTGGCATAAAAAGTTTATTAGTTCTGTTCGTTGACTTTTGATATAATTGGCACTAAAATTAACAATTGTTAAATTATGAAGAATGCGATTATTATATAGAGATATTTTGAAGAAATGTTGGTATGCGTTCGATTATGAAGTTTTTAATTTTTTGTACATATGGTTTTATTAGATCTGTGATAAAGGATATGTCTAGTTCTATTAATGATTCTTGTGTGTCTTGGTCGGTTTGATTATTTCCTTGGCTTGGTGTTCTTCGTCTTACTGTGCCTGCGAAAGTTTTGTTTGTATTTGCGCGGGAAATATGGTTATTTTTGTGGCATTAGCGCTATTAGTTTCCATTTTATTTTAAGATTTCTCTAATCGATGTTGTTTGCAAGTTTGTTGACTTTTATTAACTTGTTGCTTCAAGGTCTACTGCACATAAATGCAGGTGTTTTTTGTCACTAGTAAGCAGTCTAACGACCTTTTGAACTGGGTACTTATCTTGCAATTCCTCTAATATGTTCTTTTACTGATCACGGGACATTTCTTATAACTACTGTTAATGAAGATTTTTGGGGGTATGATATTTTAAATTATTAATATCGTAGACCGTTTTTTCTCCCCCAGGGCTCCGCGTCTTTGCCGCCCCGATAGCACTCCACCCATTCCAAAATCACTGTGCCTTGAACTAGTCTGCACAGCGATTGGTATGGTGAAGTTTTATCTTGCTCTGTCTCCGGTCTAGTCTGACCGTAGATCAGTTCTCTTTTGCGGCCCAGAGCTTTACACTCGCAAAAGATGTGCTGTACTGATTCCTCTCCCTCGGCGCAGAGTCTGCATGCGAGGTCCCCCTCTTACCGCCCCATTTTATGCAGGTGTTTCTTGACGGCCATGTGTCCCGTCACGAGACCTGTTATATTTCTGAGGTGTCCTTTGCTAAGATTTAGCAGCTCCACAGCTCTCCTTGAACTGGGTTCGTCAATTACTGACTTCCCATGTCCAAGCTCTGGACAGTCTGCCCAGTACACCTTGCGTTCGTTTCTGACCCAGGACTTAATGGCTCCCCTGGCCGTGCACTTTCTCACGCCTAGAACCGTTTCTTGTCCCATAATTGGTTCTGCTGTCCCTCTCTTCGCGAGACTGTCAGCTTCTTCATTGCCTTTTACCCCCGAGTGACCCGGCACCCAGATGAGGATGACCTCATTCTGCCCAGCCAGGTCGCCAGTCTTCTCGTCCCGGCACTCACTTACCAGCCTAGAATTTACCCGTGGGCTACTTAGGGCCTTAAGGGCTGCCTGTCTGTCTGTTGTTATGAGCATCCACTTGTTGGTGTAGACCCTCATCTTGTTCTCCCGCACACAGTGCAGGATGGCGTACATTTGGTCCTGAAAGACCGTTGCGTGGGCTCCGAGGGAAATACTATGACCCTCGGTCCTTCCAAATAAACACCTGCCCCCGTCCCACGCTCACCGCCGGGCCCGTCCGTGAACCAGACGAGCGCGTCCCGTGGTAAGCCCGGCGTCTCCTTCCGCCTGGCCTCGCGGTCGGGGATTTCTAGTTTAAAATTATTTTCCCTGCAGATTCGCGGGCTCGCGAGGTCTGACCTCATTTCAACCATGGGCTCCTTCACGATCTCCTGAATTTTACAGTGGCCCCTTAGCCTGGGTTGGTCGTTAGTCTACCGATGCAGGCTAATCTGTATAGTCCTAGCCTGGCCTCCCTCATGATAACTAAGTGTGTGTGTGTGTGTGTGGGGGGGGGGGGGGGGGGGCAGTTCCAGCAACACCTCCATGGCGACTGTTGGAGTTTTAGTCATGGCCCCTGTGATGCCCAGCCAAGTCATCGTTTGGATCTTTGTTTGACCCTGGATTGTGTCACCAAAAGCGCACTAGACCAGTGCGGCGTATGTTAACGATGGTCTGACCACCCTTGTTTACAGCCAGTGGGCGATACTAGGTCTTAGTCCCCACGTTTTTCCATATAGCCGCGTAGTGACGACTAGGGTCATAACTGCCTTGTGCAGTATTTTTTCAACATGACTATTCAAGGTTAGCTTAGAGTCCAAAACGACCCCAGGATATTTTACCTCCATGGCCATTGGGAGGTTTCTACGGCATACAGTAAGAGTTCTGTGGCTCCTCCACTGCCTCCTCCTCGTAAACGGTATTATGGTTGCTTTCTCGGGGCTCACCCCGAGCCCTTGGCCAACCGTCCACGTTTCCACCACTTTCAGTGATGTCTGCATGCGCTCCCACACTGACTGTGTAACCTTTCCGCGGACTATGATGACAATGTCGTCCGCATAGCCCTGTACCTCGTACTTCCCTCCCGAAAACCTCCGTAGCAGGCCGTCCACGACTAGGCACCAGAGCAGGGGAGACAGAACGATCCCCTGCGGGCATTCCGCCAACAGAGTCCCTCCCGCGAGTGAGGTGAACACCGCCCTGTCCCTGAGCATGGAGCTGATCCACCTGCAGTAGGTCTCCTCTATTCCATGCTCCCTGAGAGCTGACAGTACCGATTCGAATGAGGTGGTGCTGAAGGCCCCCTATATGTCTAGGAAGGCCCCCAGCGCCACCTCTGTGTTCTCCAGCGCATTCTCCAGTTTCAGCACGAGTTGGTGCAGTGCTGTTTCTGTTGAGACTCCTGCTCTGTATGCATATTGTCCGCAGTGTAGGGGATATGCTTCCAGTATACCGCCCCTAATGTGCCGGTCGAGCAGTTTTTCCATTGTTTTTACTAAGGGCATGGGACTTATTGGCCTGAGGGACTTTGCCTGGTCTGTTGGACGCCCACGTTTAGGAAATGAATACAACCCTGTCTAGTCTCCATGCCCTCGGAATGTACCCCAGAGTCAGGCTGGCTCTCATAATGAGGGTAAGCGCCGGCGCCAGTATGTCTATACCCTGTTGGAGCATGATGAGCATTATTCCATCAAATCCCGGGGATTTGAATGGCTTGAAGCTGTTAATGGCCCATCTGATTGTGTTCCAAGTAACCACCACTTTAGCGACTGTCCAGTCTACTTTAGATGCCCGCCTGTACGGCGCCTCTATTCCTGAGTGTTCCCAGTCCGGTTCGAGTTTTTTTTATATGTCAATCATCTTGCTTACAGCCCTTTTCCTTGATCGTATCCTTCCTTTTTGCCATCCGGCCTCGAATATTTTCAAAAATTAAATTGACTCCTTCTTTTGAAGTCTTTCAATTTAATTTAAAACGCTTTCTTTCTGAGTATTCTGAATGGAGTTCTGTTGAATGTTATTTTTATTCTGTTTGTTTAAATTCGTACAAGTCGTTTATGTTAAATATACCTCTGGTAGCTTTCGTTTCTTGATTGATTAATTCATAACCATTAACGTGATTCTCATTTTCAATTTCATATGGCCCTTCAAACGGTAATAACAATTTCTTACATGGATCATTTGATCTGTCAGCCACTCACAATTGTTTTATAATTACTAGGTCCCCTTTCTTGAATTTTACTATCTTCTTTCTTTTCTCTGAAATTTTTCCATTTTTCAAATATATCGTTCTGCATTTTTTTTAATCTGTTGTTTACTTCCTTTAAAAGCTCTTGGTGATCTACGGTGGGATTTTCCCAATATCTGTCTGGTTTTATTTATTTCATTATTAATATAGGTGCACATTCTGTGACATTATTTGGCACATTGTTTAGAACTTTCTGTATATTTTTCATATGATTTTCCCAGCCTCTCTGATTTTTACTGCATTTGAATCTTAAAAGTTGTATTAGTTCTTGTATGTGTCGTTCGCCCGATTGCTCATTTGGCGTCTGGTACTTGTATAATTTACCTGTATACCTTCTTTCGTGCAGAAATTTTGGAAAGTTTCGTTTCGAAAATACGTAGAATTTTCCATTATTACAGTTTTCATTTTCCCATTTTCACGTATGAATTCTTTTACTTTCTTAATTACAACCCTTTTGTTCGTTCGTTTGCACGGATACATTCTTACAAACTTGGAAAAACTGTTAAATGTTTACCTCCATTCCAACTGGTTACTAGTTCGCTTACAAACTCAATTGCTACCACATCTAAACATCCTTTTGCCAAAATACTCTTGCACATACCTTGGTTTATCCTATTTTTATGCTTCGACATCTGGCATACCTCATAAACTTTCGTTATTTCCTTGCATATCACAGTCATTCAAGCTATAAAAACCTTATCTAAATATTAGCCATACCTTTCTCGCTCCTACATATGCATATTCTCCATGTATTGTCTCTATCATACGTTTGGCTAAATTTTTTGTTATCACATATACTTCTTGGCCATTGATATCTTTCACATACATCCCATTTTTCATTTTCAGTTTGTCTTTCTCTCTTTTTGTCAAACATATTTGATCCTCTTTCACAGTTTCTTTCGAAAACATCCCCTCTCTCATTTTCAATACACTCACATTAATTTTTAACTTTCTCACTCTTTCATTTCCATTCTCACAGTCCCTGGATAATGTATCTGTCACGATATTGCTCTTGCCTGGTATATACTTTATTATAAAATCATATTCTTGTAACAATAGCGACCATCTGTGAATTATATTGTTCATATATTTATTTTTGAGCAAACTGGTTAGTGCAGAGTGATCTGTTTCGATCGTAAACTGGTTTCTTAGTAAATAAGATCTTAATTTGGTTATGCAGAAAATTATACTTGCCAACTCAAGTTCTGTCACGCTATATTTCTTTTTATGAGGCTTAGTTGTTCTAAAAACGAAACAAATCGGTACTTCAACCCCCTTTCTTTCTTGCAGTAACACACCTGCTAGCTTTTGCGCTGAAGCATCTGTCCTCAAGATGAATTGTTTTGAGTAGTCAGGCATATTTTAAAGTTTTTACAAAATTTGAAATTATTGTCTGGAATGCTTCTTCCCTTGCATTGTTCCAATTCCATTTTACCCCCTTTTTAAGAAGATCTAGCAACGGGTCTAGTTTTTCACCAAGATTTGGTATGAGTCTTTTGAAATAATTCCGATTAATCTCCCTAACGTTTTTAAATTAGTTGGGCTTTTAAAATTTCTGATTGCTTCTACTCTTTCTGGGTCCATTTCTACCCCTTCTTTTGTTATCTTAAAACCCAGAAATCGAACTACCGTTTGGAAAAATTTAATCTTTTGTATATTTATTTTCAATACAGACCTGTCTAGTTCTTCTATAATTAATTTTATGTGTTCCTTGTTGCTAACTGGATCTTTGCTGTATATAAAATATCACCTACATAATGTAGGGCAAAATTTATCTAAAATTTCGTGGAGTGCCCTTACTATGCCCTTTGAAGACCGTAGGGCGCTACTTTGAAACGATACAATACTCCATTGAAAAGCCAGTATAATCTCTGCTTTCCTCTGCTAATGGTATAAGCTAAAAGCTATACTTTAAATTCTATCTTAGTTAAAATTTTTGCTTGTGTTATATGGCCAAAAATCGAATCTAAATTTTTAGGTGATTCGTACTGTGGTACTCACTTTATTTATATTACGAGCGTCTAAACATAGTCTGAGCTCTCCATTGGATTTTTTCACCACTGCTATGGGGTTTACGAATGGTGTATCTGCTTTTTCTATAATTCCACTGCTTCGCATTTCATTTATTTCGTATGCCACTTCTTTTCTGTATTTATATGGCATTGGGTACGTTTTCGCCTTAAAATGTTCTATATCTTTCAGTAGGTATAGTAGAGCGGTTCTAAGCCAGCCGCCAGGCTCTGCGCATGCGTGTGACGTCCGGATGACGAAACAAGATGGCGGGTTGGTTAGAGAGAGAGAGAGAGACAAGCTCTCTAACATGATATCTCGTAATTCAGGATGGCGGCCAAGATGGCCGACCCGGAAGTGAAAAATCAGTTGAGTTTGTAGTCAAAGTGATAAAACAAAGATGGTGGATGGATAGAGAGAGAAAGGAGATTTTTAACGATTTGACGTAATTCAAAATGGAGGCCAATATGGCTGACTGTAAGTGAAAAAGGTGGGAAATTTGAATCTTTAAAAGATATTTAGACTAACCTATCAAAATAAGAGACCCCACCGTATTGATTTTTGTAAAAATCGCACATAAAAAATATGTCTGACAGCGCAAGCGTAAACCAACTTTTTTATTTTGTATAGTCAGACACCCATGCGTGGGGCATCGCCGTACTCGTCCCGATGAGTGGAATTCAAATATGGCATTTGCGCGTGCGTAAACTAAAAAATTTTAGTTTTTAAGTAAGAGAACACATGTGGGGTATCATTCCACTGCTCTCAATGAGGGGAGATAAACTATTTATTTATTTTATATATTTATGTATAAATATATATATATATATATATATATATATATATATATATATATATATATATATATATATATATATATATATATATATATATATATATATATATATGATTGTATTAATAGATTTAACTATGTTTTAATATAAAATTACTTATAAAAAAACAAAATAAATACCTGAAAGTAAGTAATCCATGTTGTTGTCATAGCTACATTCAGCGTCAGGGGGTAAATTACAATCAGTTATCCCGCAGAACCTGAAATTTCAAATAACTAACTATATGCATTTGCTAGTGAAGGGATGATGACATTATTTAACACAATTGAAGAGTGGAAATTAGAAAGGACTTAAGTGCTAAAATAAAAGTTTTGAGATAATAGAGAAAACGTAAATAAAAGTCAGAGAAGTTTTTTAAGGAACGTTTTATTAAGTATTATGCATTTAAACTGAAACGAAAAACCTAGTTCTTTACAAAAATTTGCAAACTAAACTTCTAACTAAAAAAAAAAAGTGTTTAAACAAGTAAAATTAGGAAAAGGCCCAAGTGCACTAACTGGTTTTGATACATTTTACTCCTTTTTGTTTGTTCTTCTAAACCATTGTCTCTAATCTGAAGTAGCTGTTTATATAAAGGTTGGTGTTCTGGATTTTGAAGATAAGGAATGATGCTTCGAAGAGATACCTTTTTATTTTCCGACACCTTGCTTTCTGATGGCAACTTCATTATATTAGCCTGTCTAAGTCCAGCAAAAGTTTTCCCTTTCTTTAAGACATTAACTTGCATCCCTTCTTGAAGATCAGAAAATGAAGTTTTTATCTTAATAAGTGCAGGATTTGTAGGTTCGATCGTTATTTGTGTAGCTTTACTGATATTTTTTTTTGTTTTTTTTTTGTTGGGTGCAGGAGGGGGAAATGCTCATGCAGACCTCATTCACGGCCCCATAGGTTCCGTGGGATATCGAGGTACTGTGAGACTGTACTCACTAAAACCCCCTCCCAGGGAGTACCGGACCTTAGTCCATACCTCCGTCGGAAAGAATTACACACAATGACTTTTTAGGGAATGAATGTTTCCATTCTGTTTTTTGCCGCGGGGGCGTTTAGCGGGTAAGTATAAGCTTTGGACGCTTATGCTTGTGTGGAAGTTGCTCGTCGTAGCCGGTGGCACTACGGAGAAGAGCATTTGGGTGAGAAGCGGCTTTTGCGAACTGGGATGTGGATAGTTGAGTTATAAACTCAAGTATCGAAGGCATTTCCAGATCAGAGTGAATCTGACTGTTTCGGACAAACCATGGCGCTCCGGTTACCATTCTCAGAATTTTGTTCTGGATGATTTGAAGGGTCTTGATGTGTGTTGCGGCCGCGGTGGCCCATGCGGGTGATGCATAGGTCAAGGCTGGCCGGATAATGACTTTGTACATGATCAACTTATTGTTCATGGACAATTTTGAGTTTCTATTTAGGAGTGGGAACAGCTTCGAGATGAACATCGAGGCTTTCTTTCGAGCGTGATCGACATGGGGGCGCCATGTTCAGTGTTTGTCGAGGAAAACCCCGAGGTATTTGGCGGAATCTTGCCAGGGGATTAGACGGTTGTCTAATGAAACGTGTTCGTGAGGTGTGTGTCTCCTCTTGGAAAATAGGATAGCTGAACATTTATCGGGGTTTATGGCTAGAAGAGATTTCCTATACCATGATTGCAGCTCGACTACGGCGGTCTGAAGTCGTTCGGTTATTATCCTCGGCTGAGTGGAGCTGCTGAGGATGGTAGTGTCGTCTGCGTACAGTGCGTATGTCACGTTTAGGGGGGCTGTCGGAATATCTGCGACAAATATATTGTACAGCAGAGGGGAGATAGCAGAACCCTGCGGGAGACCAGCCGTGGCTGGGTACGTTCTTGATCTGGCTCCAAGGTGTTTGACCTGGTACTTCCTCTGTTGCAGGTATGACCTGATTAGCAGAATCAGAGGGAGAGGATAATTAAATGATAGAAGTTTGTTTAGGAGGCCCGCATGCCAAACCCTATCGAAAGCTTGAGCAATGTCAAGAAATATTGCACCAGTTGACTTGTTTATGTTAAATCCTTTGGTGATGTTTTCCACCACACGAAGGACTTGGTCAGTGGTGGAGTGCTGGTGTCTGAAGCCGAATTGCTCATCCGGGAGGATATGATTTTCTGAGGTGAAAGAAGCTAGCCTTTTCTGAATCAGTTTTTCGGCGATTTTACCGATGACTGGTAGCAGGCTAATGGGCCTGTAGTTCTGAGGGAACAGCGGATCTTTGCTGGGTTTCGGGATGTTGATAATGTCGGCAAGTTTCCACATGGAAGGAAAATGTTGAAATCGCAACATGGCATTCATAATCGTAACTATGAATACCACGGCTTTGCGGGGGAGGTTTTTCAGGGCTACGTTGGAGATTCCATCGTATCCCGGAGCTTTCCTATTTTTTAATGCTTTGATTATTTGGGAAACTTCTTCGAAAGTTGTGGGCTCGATAGTTGTGTCTGGGGTGGCGCGAAGCGCACTCCTGACATAGCGGTGCGTTCTTGCTACGTGCGACAGATCAACGTTGTTATAATTCGGGCTGAATTGCAACTCCAGATGATCTGCGAATGCAGTAGCTTTCTCCGCATCCGTGTATACGACACCATTACGGCCGTGAAGCGGGGATATCGGAAGTTTTTGAGAGCGAAGGGCTTTCGCCATTTGCCAGACGGAATTGTCTTGGGTAGACAGGGTTTGCAGGCGCTCCTCCCAACGATTGTTGCGGAGTTCTTGTAGGGCGGATCGTACTTGTTTGATGAGTCTGTTAGCGTCTCGTTTGTCGGTGGGGTTTCCGGTGCGTTGAGCCAGTCTACGCACGCGGTTTTTTTCGAGTATCATTTCCCTGATACTGGACGGAAAAGGTGGCAGATTGCTCTGGGCGGGGTGCGTCCGTGATGCATGTTCGATAGAACATTGAATTTTGGACTGTAGATTATCCACGGCACCCTCGAGTTCGGGGATGCTGCGGATAACCGGAATATTGTCAAGGGTGTTTTTTAGGTGATCTGTGAAGACTGGCCACAGTACCTTTTTCCTTGGGAGGGCGGGTTCGTCGCTGACGTCGCCGAGCTGCAATATGACTGGGTTATGGTCCGACGAGAGGTCGTTTTGGGTTGTTATTTCATGGAGAAGGGTGGTATTCGACATGATTACTATGTCAAGCACGTCGGGTCGACCTGCACTGCCGAAGTGTGTAGGTATTTGGGGAGCGTCAACCGTGCAATTTGCACGGCTGTCGACGTAGGCTTGGAGGAATCTCCCATTTGTGTTGGCATTGCGAGAATGCCAATTGGGATGTTTGGAATTTAAATCGCCAGCAATTATTATGGGTTGGTTGGTATCGAATAAGAGGTCTAGGTCGGCGTCTAGAATTCTCTTTTGTGGCGGATTATATGCAGAAATGAGCTTAATTGGGCCTGCAGGGGAAGTGTTGACTACGACTTGCGTAGCCTCGATGTTTTGCAGGGCTGGCGTGCTGAGAGGGTGGTGGTCAATATTTGTCTTTACATACACTGCCGTGCCGCTACCTCTGGAAGTGGTGCGGTCATTGCGGTACAGTGTATAGTTAGGGAGTTTCGGATTGGTTGGAAGACGCATTTTGGTTTCCTGGACTAGAATAACGTCCAGTTTTAATCGTTGGGCGAATTCTTGGAGCTCATTTCTTTTGCAGGCTAGGCCGTTTGCATTCCATGATGCAACCTGCAGGGATTGTGGCTTTCTTCGAGAAATCATTTACTTCTTGAAGATTGACACGATTTCGGGGATTAGCGGGATGGCGGAGGTGATCAGCGACAGCAGATCAGGGGAAGTTTGGAGGATGTTCAGGACTTTCCCCGCGACCACCTTCAGCTGTGTGAAGTTGATCGTGGTGATAAGGGAAAGTACACTGGACAGGTCTATGGCGGGAGCTGCCTTTGCAGTGGAAGCTGCTTTTACAGGGGGAGCTGGGTTCGGCTTGGGTGTTACCGGTTTCGGGGTTGTTGTGGGTTGGACGGGGCGGGAATATCCAGTGGCAGCCGCGTAGGAAATTTGCGGCTTCCGTTGGGAGGTCTGTTTGTTGGGTTTGGGGAATTTCGGGCAGCCTTTATAGTTGGCGGTGTGACCCTTCTCGCAGTTGCAGCAAGTTGGGTCAACGGATAGGGGCTTTTTGCACTCCACAGACAAATGGGGGCCGCTGCATTTCACGCAGCGGGGGGCTCCCCTACAAGACTGTTGGGAGTGACCAAACCTTTGGCAGCGATGGCACTGGTTCGGAAGGTTCTTTTTGTGTAGCGACTCCACCTTGACGAGGAGTTTGCACACAGTTTTGATGCCGAAAATTGACCTTTCGGACTTAGGGAGGTTGGTCATGATGAGGGGCATGGGGATTTTCTTGTTGCCCCTACCTCTGCGACACATGCGATGGACGCCAACGGGATGGAAACCCTGTTTGATGAGGTCTTGTTCGACCTCTTCTATGGGGATGGATTCACAGACCCCCCGGAAGACAATCTTTAGAAGTTTGTCCTCCTGGAGCTGGTAGGAGTGGTATTGTAACTGCAGGCTATCCATGATTCTGGTAGCCTGTCTGAAATCGCCCGCTGTTGCCAAGTCAATTCTCACGGAATCTGTGAGATTCTTGGCCTTGACACAGCTGATCTTATTACGGGAAAAGTGGCCAGAAAGATAGGTCCACTTATCCTTGTTATGGAGGTATATGGGAGGAGGATGGGTAGGAACGATAAGCTCCCGGAGTTGCTTTGGGAGCCTATCAATGGTAGCCATGTCGGCCATGGTTATTAGGGGTGAAGCAGGGGTGCTCGATGTACCCCTCCACCGGGATATACCCGAAGGAGGTGGTCTTATCTCTATTGGGTGTCCAGCAATGTTAACCAGGGTAGGGCGAATACTGGATCCAAAAGAGACGAGAAAAAACGACCGTGAAGTTTACGGTCGGTAACCTATTAATAAACGCACCGCCGTGAAAACGGCAGTAACGTCTGCGGTGAAACTTACCACCGAATCGTTGCTCACGACCCAACGTTTGTTACAAGCACCGTGTATAGAACACGACACCCGGAACAAAGTAGGCGGAGACTCACCTCGACGCTGGCTTGACTGCGGCTGCACGTTGAACTACGCTGGCTCTCTGCTGGGCTGGCTCTGGACGGACCTCTGCTCGGTGCGAGGTCGGACGACTGACTGCTTTACTGATATTCAACTTGGTAGTGTTAATATACACATCCGCCGCTCGTTTTAGGTCCAAAAAACCGCATGGAGTCATGCCAACCACATCAAAAGGTGGAGCCTACCTTGCTGATTTTACTATTGCGTGGAGGTATGAGGGTACAAATGCTTTAGATACTTTCTTTTGTTTTTCTACTAAAGCGAATCTCTATCGCAGGGCATGAAACTATGGCCACTTACAAGAAATTTCTGTTGAATAGTGTCGAAAACACTATTAGCCACCAAAAAGATCTATGTAAACAATAAAATCATATTTTTATTTTGGCCCCCGCAATTATCACATCATATTACCAAATGCTCCTTAAAAGCCAATCCACGGTTAACAATGTATAAAAAACATGATGCAATTTCTTTGGCTCCACGAGAAGCTACTCCATCATGCCACATACACATGTAGGCCTCATTTATATCCCCAATATGAACTCCTTTGTAACAGGATAGCTGCGAAAGGTAGAACATGTCGCTGTAAGTCAATGATGTGACAAACATGACCTGCTGTAGATCCATGGATAAACAACACTTTGTACTTTCGGGATCTTGAGACTCAATAGTATCTTGCTTTAATATCTCTCTTGCCCTTTCGGCTTCTCGATTATGGATATCCAGCTGAATTTTGGCAGATTGGCATGACCTAATGTTGGCTTTAATTTGACCCTCAAATTTGTCACATGTGCTACACGTATCGACTCGTGGTCTGTGGAAACTTAGGTTGTGAAAATTCTTGATGAAAACAGATCTATAAATTTTGTAGGTGACTGGCGAATCCGGGTGTAATTGCGTAAAAGCTTTAAACAGTCTTCGAATATTAAGGTCAGTACTAAGATATTCTTTTTCGAATTTGGCCCTTGAATAATGACCAACTTCCCTTGGAATCATGTTTATATGATTTTTTACCAGAAGGCGATCAGCTTCAGAAAATTTTGGAGCAGCATGTCTGGTACGTTTATCATTGTAACAGGTCTCACCCATTTTCTTCTTTTCAATAAGGACCCGTGCTTTTTTATATTTGACACCGAATGTGTTCTGAAATGTTTTCTTACATACCCGAACAAATTTTCCTTGGCCATCAGGAAGGGAGTAATATATTGTTGCTTGACGTCTGCTATTTTGCTCATCCTCACACGAACCATGTCGCCTTCTCTGAACATCACAAACACTTAGAAGCCCCATTAGAAAAGTGCTTTGTGTTTTTATATCTTGTGCATAGTACTTTTCAAAAAAAGAACGTCTTGTTTCGTGTGTAACACCTTTGCAGCTAAACTTGCATTTGCATGTAATCTACAAAAAAGTAAACAAGGTTATAACCGGAAAAGAAAACTAGCTATTTTCGCGGAGAGGATCCCGAACCGGTTCTAAACGCTAAGGCCTACCCTACAAATACATTTACAAACCAATGTCAACACACACACACACACACACACACACACACACACACACACACCACTTTCTTAGTGTGATTCCGGCCTTAGCGTTCAGAACCGGGTTTGTATTTCATACCTGCTGTTCTGGATAGATTTTTTCAGGTACTATCTTCTTATAAGTTTTGTATGACTGTCCACTTGTTTTTAAACGACTCACTTCTGAATGAACCAATGCCTTTACTTGTTCGTTTTCTTTGATTTTCTACCATTATAATGTATTCTAAATCAAGAAATTATCACACACAACATACACGTGCAAATGTCTAGACATAACTAAGGTTATGAATAATTATATTGGACTTAGGACCTTTCTAAGGAAAATGCTCGCACACATACAACTACCGACTTATACGAGGGGCTCTTATAAAGGCAAAATTATAATTTTGGTGCTTAGAACATTTCATAGGACATAAAGCATAGCACATAGAACCTTTCTATGTAAAAAACTTAATTTCGGAAAAAATGTCACTTAGGCCCTTTCTAATTTTCACTCTTCAATTAAAGTGAATAATAAACTGAATAAATACAGAGTTTAAGAAACAAGTCAGTGGAAGAACCAGTTTAATAAACTGTTTTCTACAAAGTGCTCACTCGTGAAATTCAAATGATTTGTTTAGTTGTAAGTTTGATAAAAATTTCTTAATCATAATAAGGAGAAGTAAAGTTTGACATTTAATAAAAAATGTATAGGTTAGAAATTTGATCGTCCAAACATATTTTGAGTAACCTGACTTTAAATCCAGTTATTTAATTAATGTGATCAAAAGGAGGTAGCTTTCTCTTGACTCATTTTGTAAATATCTGTTATGCCATTGGACTCATCTAAAAGAGAAACATTAATTGCTTGAAAAGCAATTTCAAACACTAATTAGCAGATTTGATTGGTCATATAAACAAAAGAAATGGATGTTCATTTCCGGGACTGTGAACAAGAACCGAAGCCAAGCAAGAATGCTAGCAGCGTGCAGATTAGAAAAAAACATTTAAAGAGTTAGAAAATCGCCAGAACAAAAGTAAAAGTTTAATGGAAACGTGGTATTTACCAATATATAATTGTTGAAGAACTTCCAGCAAGGCTATTAGTACGTATAGCGAGAAAACCGCCAAACAGACGCCGCAGTCGGAAATCCAGGTCTTTCATCAAATATTAACGAAAAAGCAGTATAACACCAGTCCAAGAGTGCAAGCAACCATTATTAGTATATCAATTTGCCAAATCAGAATGGAAATCACATTGTGAACAACTTTTGCCAAATTATAATAATAAAATCCGAGTTCAAGATCAAAGAGATACCAAAAGAGGGCGCTACGTGGGAGTTTCCAGTAAGCTGATAAAATTCATAACAACCATTTTAAGATCTAATCTCTTTGGTTACCAAAGCTAGCAAAGCGATGTTCCCATGGTAACAGATATCACATGTTAAAAATAATTGGATTTGTCAAACATAAACAAAAATTTTGAAAATGGAAAACCAACTTCACAAAAAAATATTCTAAAACAAAAAATTCACTAAAAAGTAAAAAATAATTGCGTATTCTTCTGTCTAAAACTTACAATCAACTTATTTTTCCACTCAATGTACGATCAATGCATTTACCACGCAAGAATGTAGGTACCCTCTTAAACTTAAACTCTAACTCCACACATACCTATGACTAACAGACAATTATCAAAATATTTATTTAGAGTTCACCTAAGCAGAAAGTTTTAAATATAATATAAATATAAATAGACTGCTTAAAAGACAATCAAATTATTAGGGTCATATAATGTAAAATTATTGTTATTTTTTGGAGTCGGTGTCAGCCAAGGAAATACGACAATATACCTTACATTAATAATACGAGAATACCTTATGAAATCTATTTTACAAATGAAATTTTATACAATATACTGTGACAATATCCTGGGACCTTGAAACGACAATATACCAATAACTAATTAAACCTTTTTACAAACGAATTTGCGTACGCGTTTGCCTCGCTCACTCGACTATACCCCTCCAACCATTCTTCCGGGCGCACGCGCGCAATCGACCCGCCCGCGCTGTGTGCTGCGTCTATGTGTGTAAAGTGTGTATGCCAATTGTTATATAATAAGACATTTCAGGTTAAGTAGTTACAAACCCATCTTGGCTGACACCGGCTCCAAAAATAACAATAATTTTACATTATATGATCGTAATAATTTGATTGTCTTTTAAGCAGTCTACACATATATTTAAAACTTTCTCTTAGGTGAACTCTAAATAAATATTTTGATAATTGTCTGTTAGTCATAGGAATGTGTGGAGTTAGAGGTTGAGTTAAAGTGGGTACCTACATTCTTGCGTGGTAAATGCGTTGATCGTACATTGAGTGGAAAAATAAGTTGATTGTAAGTTGTAGACAGAAGAATACGCAATTATTTTTTACTTTTTAGTGCATTTTTTGTTTTAGAATATTTTTTTGTGAAGTCGGTTTTCCATTTTGTAAAAATTTTTGTTTATTTCTTTATTTTTAGTGAATCTAAAGCTTTATATCTGATTTAATTAGACGGAAGCGCAACGGTGTGATCCACAATCATCATCAATGTATCGAAGTCAATTAAATACGCTTTATTAAGGATAACTCAAAAACTACTGGTCAGATCGTGATCACATTTATATGGGACCACATGAGAAGTACCAGCTTTCAAATAAATAAAAAAGAATCATCAAAATCGGTTCACCTAGAAAAAAGTTCTGAGGTAACACACATAAAAAAATAAAAAAACACATACAGTCGAATTGAGAACCTCCTCCTTTTTTTGAAGTCGGTTAAAAATAGAGTCAATTTTAAACATCAGATTCAAATAATAGTATGCAAATTTGTAATCATAATAAAAAGCTGTCAGATTTAATTAATAAGAAATATAACGGATCCCAAATAAGAGATAAGTTTTATAGATAAGTTCATCAAAAATCAATAATTCAAAATAAATGTTTTTTTTATAGTTTTTACAGTAAATTTCTCTCTTATAACTACTGTCATATATCCATTGACTAAGAAAGCATAAAATAAAATAAAATAGGTTTAACAACAGCACCATAGATGCTGCAAGTGTAAGAATTTTCATATATAGGAATCCCACCATAAAATATCCCTGTAGAGAAGGAGAGACTCAAGAAGGTAGCCGTGGTAAATAAATAAATCAAAAAAAAAAGGAACAGGTAAATATTTATTTTATCAGAATATCTCTGGATTATATACATATATTTAAAACTTATACAACAAATAATATCATAAAAGAAATTCCATAGACTAAGAGCTATAACAAGAATATAATTTGACATTTAAAGGAAATATTAGTTTTGCTGTAAAGCTATATGTAGCGAGTGTCCTAAAATAAATAGACATTCTTGGTAAATGAATATTACATTTATTTTGAGCAAAACAAAAGGCGCCCAGCTTAATTAAATACAAAGACAGTCACTTATTTACAAATTAAATACTAAAATAAACAAACATTTATTTACATAAAATACACAATTACATATACTAATTTAAATTATACAATATAAAAACAATTTGTACAAATAAACAAAAACAACCAATATACAATAAAAACTTTACAAACACTCTTCGTTTACAAATATATATATATATATATATATATATATATATATATATATATATATATATATATATATATATTTAAATTGGTAGTCGCTTTGCGACCCCTCACGTCAGGGGAACTCGGAAGCATGTCAAGCAAGATGATGGCAACTAGACGATAACAGCAAGGGGCTACCTGCACTCGGGAAAATCTGAATTCTTGTCGATTCTTGCATGTGACCTCGCTAGACTGACCAGTGTTAGCGGTTACCTTGTTTCAACTATTATTTTCAGTGTCAGCGCTCGCTAGGTTGATGAAAATAGTGTAAAATAAAACAACTGATTTAAATACAATCAATTTATTGGGCCTAAATCACAAAATTTACATAATAACTTATTACACAATAGCTCTTACAATATCAGTTAGAGGTTAATATTCAAATACACAATCATGAATAACTAAACAGTAAGCTGTAGTTCTATTTGAAAAATTTTCTTTAATCATAAACTCCACCTTGATGTGTACCGTTGAACTTGATTGACTCATTCTGGTGCTGGCAATCGATTACAAATAGAGCTAGGTCTTTATACTCATCATAATTTAAGAGAGGCTCTGACATGTTTTTATAACAAAAACTTTTTTTGAAAATCAGTATACATCTGGTAGGCCTCAGCATATTTAGATATGTCGAAATCCATATTCATAGATTCATAAGGGTAGCATTCTGAATTTAGGAACACTCGTAGATCTACCATACCAATGTTATCGAAAAAGTCACATTTCTTGCTTACCTTGTCTTTTCGATCTATTTGAAATGTTATAATAACATATCTAGGTATTTCTAAGTTGGTTGCAGTTTTAACAGACCATACATCTTTATTAATATCTTTGAGTGATGGTAGCTCACATATGTCCCATTTACGACATGCAAGAAAGATAGATGTATCTTTTGCAATTTTATCCATCAGTTCCAACTTCATTTTATCTTTGGAATTACATGTTTTGCTTTTAAAAATATGTTGGTTACAGTAATTTTCGATCTTGCTGTACCAGTATTGTAGTAGCTGTTGGCATCATTTCCAGCTCTTGTAAATCGGAAAGTATGTTTGCCACAAAGAACTCCATTAAAGTGATGGAAGAAACTGAAGAGGAACCAAATAGGTATGAGCATATGAAACTTGTCGTTTAAGGTGATATGATCTGACGATACATTTAGCCCAGCACTGCTAAGAGATTTGGCTTCATTCTTGCTAAATGAAAGCAGGCTTTTGATGGTAGTTGTGGTGTATGGGTCTCGTACTCGTTCCACTTGTTATTTAATTCATAGGTCATTGATTCAAACAGAGCTCTCCATTATTTGATATATAACATTAACTAACAGCATTTTGTACTGCTAGAGGTTCCAGAGTACCTTCGATTATTAGAGCTGACTCTGCCAGAGATATGAAAGCATCTTGCTGATTGATGTTTATTTCAATTTCATCACTGTTACCAAATGATTTAGTTGGTGAATAGTAAGGCTGAAGTTCTCCTCGATCGATGGAATCGTCAAACTCCGGGTTTTTGAATATTTCTAGTTTTGATGACATGACAACCAAGACTTTTAAGTAATTCAATATTATCAGAACGAAGTGTACACTTTGAAGTGGTTGACTGTACGGAACTTGTCTTGGTAGATTCACTTACTTTTATATCCTAAAAGACTAACATTCTAAGCAATCCTTTTAAGTTCCAAGCGAACAGACACCTCTTCACCGTGAAAGTTTACAGGAACTGAATCTTGGTCCACGATTTCGATGCTTATATTTGAAATCTCTTGCTTGTTCACTGGTAGATAAATTAGATTCCTAGGTTCTATATCGATTGAATAGCCAGGATCAACCATCGGTACAAACTCATATAACGTATGTGAAGGTTTTCCGTTATAGTGGCAACCAGACATGATATTAGTTTCTATGCGAATCTGTTTAAGATCCAGTATTTCAACAGGTAAATCAGATTCATAGAAGATACCTTAAAGAACTTGTTTTGAAAATCCCAGCATTCGCCCAATCGAATCATCAGGTTTAAAATAGATACTGTGTAACACTTTATTTCACATCTAATGGTATTCGGATTAGGTCTCAAAATCAAAGCTAGCTGCTTTTGTTCGCGTGTTGCTGTAGCACCAACAAGCTCATTTTGAAGCAAGTTTTCCAAATGTGTTATTTCATATGCACCAGTGGGTATCGTGATGGTTCTCCAGGTAGCTCCTTCTTTTACATAAAATTTGTTTTTACCTTCATATATGTTAGATATGTTGTTGTATGTGTAAAATCCTATCAAAGCAACAACATAACTACCATCCGGATCCAATTCAATGGGTGGATCGTAGTCTGTTGACAGATGGGAGCTGTGATCTTTCAACGCGAAGGTTTGCGACATGACTGAAACACAGAGGCTACTGTTTGAGTCTTTTATTTATTTATATTTTAAAAATTCTAAACATAACTGACCAAAATTATAAGTATTATATTTCTGATGCACATCATGGTTATATAACATAGAACAGTCTCTAAGGTAACGTTGCAACACGACTGGTGGCTTCAAGTTTCCATACGAATCAAAGTACTCGGCGGTGTCACCACGTTCCTTAACTGCAACTCAATGACTACCAGGCTCCTTGTTGGTTTGTAAATTCATGATGAATGACTCATTCTTACGTGGTCCATTTGATGTTAGAGCATCTCGCATATACATGCGTATACACACCTCTAAAATATAGGATTTTCATTTTACCAGCAAATTTTACAAGATCTACATTTGTTAGACGTCTTGCTGGTAAATATCTTATTCGTTTTTTGGCTTTTGCAGATATAATCCATAGCCGCTACGCTACTTCTTCAGATACAAACCTTTAT
Source organism: Tillus elongatus (assembly GCA_964006375.1). Lineage (NCBI taxonomy): Eukaryota > Metazoa > Arthropoda > Insecta > Coleoptera > Cleridae > Tillus > Tillus elongatus. The sequence goes on along the minus strand of OZ023266.1, from coordinate 102,142,082 downwards.
CAAGTCTCTCGCATTTTGGTTTTAATTTTAAACCACTGCCTCTCTTACCCATAGCGATAGTTTCCATTGTTTTGTTGTGACGTTCTTCTTCTTCCAGTTTATGTTTGGCTGCCTTAGCATTGTTAACTGCTTTAGCAATACCAGCAGCACCACCACCCAGAAAACCTAGTGCTGACAGACCACCAAAAATCAACGGTAATAGTGGAAGGAAGCCTCCGCTCTTAGGTATTGGAATAATTCGACGTTTCTGTACACTCTTATGCCCACAAATTATTCTAACGAGAGCGATATCAAACACAGCTTTCTCTGTTGAGATAAGGTTTCTATCTTTTACAACTTCTCCAATCAGACTTATTATGTTTTTAAAGGGAACTTTCTTCTTTATTTTTGAGTTGAGACCCATACCAAGCTTGCTTTTGAATTTCATGGTGTTTGTAACGCACCAAGCAGCTAACTTTTCACCAAAACTTGCGTCCTTCGACTTGACTCTCTCCCAAGCTCGGTTTTCTAACGCCTCGTCAGCTCGATGTCTATCACTTAACTCTTTTGATTGAGATTAAGCGATGTCGTGCTCTCGACAAGTACGATCTAGAGGATTGATACCTTGATCACCTCTAGCCAGACGTTCTTTAAGTTTAGTACCCGGACCACAAAACTGATAACCAAGTATGTGTAACTGAATAGGTAGCCTACTTATAGCTGTGTTTACAAGACCTTCACCCTGTGACACCAACAGTGATACTGACTTGTACGACTCGCATGCAGCTCTCTGTACATTTATACTTACCGAAAAACATATTTTAGTTTAAGTCAAGATGTGTACCATCAAACACGCTTCTACCTTACCTATTACAAATATAGATGATGTTGTTGAGACATCTTCACAACAACAACAAAGGCATGGTCCTCTCTTTCCAAACACCGTTAGATGTATCATATGTGGTCCTGATGGGTGTGGTAAAACAAATGTTATCTTAAGTTTATTGTTTAAACAACGGTTTAAAGTTTGATAACGTGTATGTGTATTCAAAGTCTTTATACCAACCCAAATACAAGATGTTACAAAAGGTGCTGGATGCAGCAGAATGCGTTGGTTATTATCCATATAGTGAAAACGATGAAATATTAGATCCAGCAGATGCCTTGGACAACTCGATGATGTAGCTTGTGACAAACAAGATGAAATTGGAGCATACTTTAGTATGGGAAGACATAAAAATATTGATTCATTCTATCTATGTCAAACATATACTCGAATACCCAAACATCTGGTACGTGACAACACGAATGTTATTGTGTTATTCAAGCAAGATGAAACCAATTTAAAACATGTGTACGACGTTCATGTGACCACTGATATGGACTTTAAACAAATTAAAAATATATGCTGTCACTACTGGAAAGACAATAAGTATGGTGTGTTCATTTTTGTAAAAGAAAATGATGTACACAAAGGCAGATAAAGAGAAGGATTCGATAGCTATATATTAATCTAACTGGTTACAACCAACTACAACTACTATCATACAGCTGTCTAACCGCTATCATACAGCTGTCTAACAGCTGCTATACAACTGTCTAACAGCTGCCATACAGCTGTCTAACATCTGTCATACAGCTGTCTAACAGCTGTCATACAGCTGTCTGTCCTGATAGACAGATGGCTCTCCTGCTAGACAGCTGTCTGTTCTGTCTCTTCAACAGCGGTCGTGTTAGGCAACTAACGAAAGATAAGGAGGCAGACAACCAACTTAAAGCTAATACACTTTAAACCACCAAATAGTTTGTATCTCTTCACACGATATCCAACTAAGTTTAGCGAGATGAAGGTGATGAATAAACAAGAGAGAAAAATTAAGAAAAAGATTTTACAACTTGCTGAAAACATTCGAATAAAACATTTAATGCTTAAGCCTGGCAGAGCTGAGAATGACGAAGCTCTGCAACGTTTGTATAAACCAATTGTTGAACCACCAACTGAAATATCTAAAAAGACATCAACACTTAAACTGCGGCTAACAATCGAACAAATCAAAGAAGAAGCGGTACTAGAAACCAAACCCAAAATCGAGTTCCTTGAAAACTATAAAGTTTTGAAGCCGAACCAGGGGTGGAGACAAGTTCCGATGAGGATACCCCAACATTTGAAGAGCTTGAGGCAGATCTACAAACTATTACACCGCACCAGCATATCAAGAATTTTTGGAGCAATATCCTGAACGAGTTTGATATTATGTAGACAAGTATTTTACTGAACCACCGAGACCGGCTACCACTAATCAAACTTATGGTGATCGCTACGCTAAAGATACTGGTAGCTGGTGTCTTGGCAAAAAACACTTGGACTGATGATGACATTCGACTGGGTCAAAGGCGATATCCGCAAACACAAGGTCTGCTAGAATTAATATTTATGACAAGACCTAGGGGGTATACTTATAATGATCTTCAACATTATAGAGATATTCTGGAATCAAACAAATAGAAGATGTGTATTGGGATGACATAAATGAGTTGGTTGATAGACTTAGACTTTTAGTAGCTTCTCAAGTTGCTGGTAATAATGCTCATAACAACGAAATTCAGTCAATCATTGAAGAACCGAAGGAAACTGATGTTATCGCCTAGTAAACCTACATATATACCATACATGCCTACCTATTGCTTAGTATAAAAATGTCTATCGATAAGTTCAGACGTTCCCAGTCCAATAAACGTTTTAAGTTTAAAACTATTGAAAGAGAGATTTTCCCAAGAACTACAAGCGGTGATTTTGATTTGCAAAACCACAGATTATGCAACGTCGCTGATCCAGTCGATACAACAGTGTAAATAAAAAATTATTGATATATGGATAGGTGACTATCAAAAGAACAAAGATGAGGAAACACAAAAAATTATTGCCATACTACTTGAAGCTCTGCACAAGCCAAAATTGGAAGATTTGAAAAACGAATTTTAAAAAAATAGAAAAATTTAACCAAGAACATAACTGCTCAAATTTTAAAAGATATTGACCTATCAAAGAATAACAAGTTAAAGAAGAAGCTGGGTAAAATAGACAAGAAAGTTAAAGATTTGCATGACAAGTGGATACTTCTTAATCCATCTGATGCTAAAACAACAAGTAATAAATGAGTTGTACACACCAGCAAGAATCAATTTTAAACGCAGACGTGTCCTAATCAAGGGTTTGGATAACTTGTGGCAGATTGATTCAGCTGAGTTTACATACTATCATCGAGAAAACTCTGGTTACAAGTACGTTTTAGTGGTTATCAATTGTTCTTCAAAGCATGTGTGGACTCGCCCACTTAAATAAAAAAAATGCTGAAGAGGTGACTAAAGCTATGCCTGATGTTTTAGCTAATAGTACAGCTTCTACCAACATCCAGTCCGATCTTGGTAAAGAGTTTTGCAACTCTAAATTTAACACCTTAAAGAAAAAATACATCAATCACTACAGCACTTATAGTGTGAAGTAGGCTGCAATAGTGTAAAGAGTCATACGTACCTTAAAAGAGAAAATATATAAAAACTTTAACTTATTTGGTTCCTAAAAGTGGTTTAATACACTACCTGATGTCACAGATGCCTACATCTCAACCATTCATCAAGCAACTGGTGTAAAACCTAAAGATGTTAATAAGAAAAATGAAGCAGCCATTCGTGAACAAGTCTGCTCAAATATTAAAGTGTTTCATCAGAATAAATTCAAAGTATAAGTATAATAAGTACGTATAATTAAAGCAAAAGCTCAGTTTGAAAAGGGGTATACACCTCGTATGTCAGCAGAGTTATTCAAGATTGTTAGTGCACATTTCACAAATCCAGTAACATACTTTCTTGAAGACATGCAGGGAAAACCGATGACGGGGGGATTTTACGAGGAAGAACTACAAAAGACTAAACAAGCAGACATCTATCTGGTTGAACTTCATGTAAAATCGTTGCTTTTTGATAAATCTCATAATTCTTGGATAAATTCAGACGATGTTGAATAAGCTTATATTTAATGTATTAATGTACTTAGAATAAAATAAAAGTCTTTGTTTAAATTAATGTGTTTTTATTTTTCCATATGACATATATACATAGACTAATACAATTAAAAATTATGACGTAAATCAATAATATCTAGTGATGGGAAAGATCGAATCCTTGGGTCTCGAATCCTTTTAAAGATCGAATCCTTTTGTGGGTAGTGGGTACTGAATCCGAGACCTATAGATTGAATCCTTTGTGAGTATGAGAGTGAGAATATGAGTAGTGGGTAGTGTAGTGAATATTTTACTGTTAATTTGTTAATTTCATAATTTCACGTGCGTCGTCTGATCTTTACGAATCTATTTATATTTCTATTTAGAATGGGAATGGATAGAATGAAAACTGAATACTCGTGTATTCGATACTGAAATTCGATACTGAAACCCGCCGTCATAACTAATTAGTGTACGTAAAGTTAACACTTTATATTTAATTTTTAGCGAATTTTCATAGAAAAAAATCGCTTTTTTAGGAGACCGCGACTTTTCATAAATTATCAGATCTTTTTTATGTAAATTACCTGAGACATCAAAAAAGCTTTGGAAAACATGTTATATAAAGATGTTTATAAAATTTTTAATTGTTTTAATTACTATTTGATATTACTTATAATTATAATAATATATAGGTAATTGTTTGAAAATGATACTACGAAATAACATTATTAAGTTAAATAAGCATAAGCAGTACATTAAACTACATAGGTAATGTGAGTCACAATGAATGTACCTCATGATATAAATATATAAACTACAAATGCACAAATTATAAATATAATTTCTCATAGGTGCAGTAAAGTGAAAACCATTGTTTTGGAATTACCGAGGGGACTATTATAAATAAAACTGTAACTTTTACAACGTGTCGTATAGTTTTGAGCTAAATATATTAATATTTTTAATATCTGATATTGAAATAAGTCTCAAGTAACAATATTGTTACCATTATTCATTAGATGAGATATCTTAAATCTTCTAGAGCTTCTCTTTAGAATCCTTATTCCTTATATTAAACTTTATTAAAAGTTCAAGTTACTAGACTTACCACCTTCAACTTTCAAGGCCACCGTGTGCAAAATAGGCGTTGCCCTTTTATGTTAGCCGAATTTAGAAAGAGAAAGCCTCTTCAAATATTAAATATTTAAAGTGGAGCAAAACCAATCACATCTTCCATATATTTGGCTGCCATGACAACAAAACAACATAACCGAATCACTGCCTGTGATTGGTCGTCTGAACCAATGATAACGTGCTATGGTGCCATAAAAATTAAAAATTAAATTTTAGTAGGTCAGTAAGTCAGTAGAGTCTACTGACTTACTGACCTACTGGCGAATGATATAGATATAGGAATGGTAAATAGTAAATGCTAAATGACGAGATTCAAAGTCTCAAACTTTGTTCCGAATCCGGGTAGTGGGTACTGGGCCACTGGGGATTCATATGTCTGATTCGAATCCTTTTCATTGTTCTCATTCTTACACACACAAATTCTCGTTCTTTTTCTTTCTTTCATCTGGCTACCTGCGCCGATCATTTTCCCTCCTGCTCCTCACCGTACTCCAGTAAAGCAGTGAGAGAGTGGGAGATTCCGAGAGGCGTGGCTGTGCAGTGCTGCATAACACGTTTCGATCTTTCATTCGAGTCCGGGTACAGGAAATGAATCATTTGAATCATTGGGTTTGAGCATCTAGGATTCATGTGAGGATTCGATCCTTTTTGTGGGTCTCGAGAACAATGGGTACTTTTGAGGATCGAATCCTTTCCGATCCTCGGATTCGATCCTCCCATCACTAATAATATCTTTAATAAGCTTCTCCATCGGTACATCTGTTATATGTAGATCGTTTCTCTTCGCCTTAAGGTATTTTACTTCGGTCTTTATTCTGTTAAAGAGATTTACAGAATTTGGATCATACAACGTGTTTAGAACCACCTCGGAATCGAATTGTTTATTTTTAAAGTTCTTAACAGCTCTTCTAAAACTCTTCTTCTGAGTTCTTACAGCATGATATGGATAGGTAGCGTCTTTTTCATTTCTTGAAAGTAAACCAAAAACACATATTTTTCCTGGGTTACTTGGTTTTGGGGATATATCTTCAAGATAATTTCAACCAGATCTAGTAGTTGTCATCGGTTAAATAAAAAGTAACAGAATCATCTAAGATTGGTATGCCTTTACTGTTTAGTATTTATTAAAAAACCAAACCTATTAAGGTTTGGCGGTGCATAATCCAATATTTTCTGGTTGAGTCGTATTACCTTTGGTAAAGTACTCTGGCTTTTCCTAGTGTTAAAATAAAATACTCCCATTCCCATAAGCCAGATGAGATTGTTATATTTGCCTCTGATGGGTACCAGTTTGTATTTACAATTTTAATTATCGGAATAAATCCAGCAGCTGTTGATATACCAATTGCGATACTTAAAGATGGATTAATAGTATACCTTGTTTCCAGCAACATTCTACTTTCTTGTTTAATCTCATTCGTATTCTGTCGTAGGGCTGCATCAATTCGATTCCAATAAAAATCTTCACCAAAATCGTTATTAAGTGGTCTGAAGATCTCAGGTCCATCGTTAACATCTACATCATATGTGGAATCAGAACTATCATCGCACGTCATGTTAATGCAATCACAACTAACTTTCATGTTTACACCCTTTAATGTTTGACTTGAACTGAGCTTACTATTGTAAAACTGAATCTTAAGTAGGTTTTGTGTGTTCCCCTTCCATCACTCCCACTGGTTGTATTTGCCTGTTTGGTTTACTGTTGAACTTTAAAAATATATTGCGATCACTAAGTACCTTATAATATTTTGTTTTCATTGTCGTCAGATCCGTAATACACTCCAAAGCATTCAACATGTTCATGCCAGACTTTGACAAACTTTTCTACACCGGCACAACCTTCTTTCTCATATGTATCCAAATCAGCATTGGTTGGAAGACTATCAAAATATTCGCTACAAATTGTATATAACATTTCGGTGATATCTGTAAGGTGAAGCTTTCGTGTTAGAAAATTAAAGGATTTACTTTGTTCACCGTGAGAATTTTCATTAAACCATTGTCTCATCATTTTCACAGCTTCAAGTTTTACTTTATCTGGTGCTGCAAACTTCGCTTCTGGAACCTTCTCCGCTGCAGCACCTTCTCTGTTGTCGTCTCCACCGTAAAAAATATCTGTATTGGTTTTTTTGCTTCTTCTGGTAAATACCTGAAGAACGGCTTACTTAAGTCAGCTCCTGGTTGGTATCGAACGAGTGATAATGCAAAGAACTGTGTGGAGCAGTAACCAGCTAAATATACGTCACACTATTCAACTATGTGCCCACTTTCATAATCTTCACCTTCAGACCCGCGATCATCCATATAAGCTTGATCTTGTATGTTCAGCACTAACTGTCTTAGTGTTGCGATATTCTCTTCATGATATATTCTATTTTTACTTCTATACCACAACTCACTGTTGTACTGCATACTGCTACAGACTTCTGTGTGTTACCAATAGTGAACTGGCTAACCAAACAGATTTATGTGCGAGTTCTGACAGGAAATGTGATTATAAACGAGGTCAGCGTGAACACAAGCTGGAAATAAAATTTTATAATGGGTCTGCTGCGAGTTCTGACAGGAAATAAGAGTTGAAACGAGGTCAACGCCAACACTAGTCAGTCTAGCAAGGTCACATGCAAGTCTCGACAGGAATGTAGATTTGCCCGCCTGCAGCTAGCCCCTTGTTGTTATCATATAGTTGCCATCATCTTGCTTGACATGCTTCCGAGTTTCCCCTCGGATAGGGAGTCGCAAAGCGACCACCCATTTTAATATATATATATATATATATATATATATATATATATATATATATATATATATATATATATATATATATATATATATATACATAAATAAATAAATAACTAAATATTTTATCTCCCCTCATCGAGACGAGTGACGGCTGTGGCGGCTGGCTTAGAACCGCTGTACTATACCTACTTCTTCTACCTCTATTAAAGCTCATTCTTCCATGCTACTCTTGTCTCTTCATTTATTAAGTCCTCATGTTCTCTCAGCAGTTCTACCATCTCTCTTTTGTAATTTTCCTCCCATACTACTTCCTTATACCACTCTTTTATCTCATTCCTTACCATACGTTCATTCTGTCTTACACTCAACTGATTTATACACTAATTTTTCTAATTATTTTCTAACACCTTTTGCATTTCAATCATTACTTTCCCCATACGTACTTCCTTTCTCTCATAATAAATTATAATTTGGTTATTTTCTAGCTCATCCGTCCCTAATAGCACTTGATATTTTAAATTGGGCAGGATTAATAGTTGTAATTTTATTTCTACACCTTGTAGTTTTACTGGAATAATAGCAACTTGTTTTACTTTACAAATTTTCTTCCTCCTGGCGTTGATAAGTGTGATCTTGGATATTTGATGGATATTTACCAATGGAATTTCTAAACTTTTCACTAGCTCTTCGTTTGTTAGTGACACCTCAGCTCCTGTATCGATCATCATTTTAATTTTCTTATTTTTGCAAAAAGTTTCAATAAATATAAGGCGTATAGAGTCTTGTGTATCGTTTTCATTCTCAAAAGCTATGTATTCTCTAGGGTGTTCGTATTTACATAAATTATATAGCTCTTGAGGTATTGGTCTGTGCTTATTTAAAAAGTTTGGTTATCGTTGTTGGCAAAAGATGCTTGTTGCACTGCATCCCTGTCATCTTGGCTCTGGCTTCCTTTTATGGTTATTGTATTTACTTTTGGATTCTTATTATTTCCTTGTTCTCATTTTTGCCCATTATTTCTCTGGTAGTTGTTTCTTTGTTGGTCCTGTTGTCGATAGTTGTTCCCTGCGTTCCTATTATACTTGTTTCTTCTTTCCTGGTACCTGTCGTCTCCTATTTTCGTTGTAATTGTTGTAATTCTGGTAGTTTCCGTAAAACCTTCCCCTTATTTCACCATTCTTCTGATAATTTTGCCTATTTTGCTCTTCCGGTAGTCTTCGATTGTTATTGTAGTTATAATTGTTATAATTCTGTCTATTTTGATTTTGATCATTCTGTTGTCTTCTCTTATCGTTATAATTATTACTCTGGTTGTTTTGTTGACCACGCCATCTCTTATTACCCCCTGTATCTTTTCTTTCACTTGTTTTTCTCTCATTATCTTCATTTTTCTCTGTTCGTTCAACTCTACCCAGGTAATTTGTAAACTGGTCTAACGTTTTAATACTTTGGATGCCTATAGTTTCGTCTATCTGGTTCTTGTAGTGTCTGGTTATACATAATTTACCAGATCTTTTAGTTGGTTCCTATCGTCTTTTTTTATATTTCAGCAACACACCACGAGCGCTTACAGCCTAAATACTATCGTACCGTGGGTGTCGACAAGAAGGAAAAAAGCAACTTGCTAATTCTGGACTTGAAGGTTTGGAGGTTCCGAGGAGAATGAAACACATGTGCTGGCAAGGAGTTCCACAACTTGGAACTCCTCGGGATAAAAGAGCGGGCATAATAAGATGGTCTATGTCTGGTGACCTGGACAGCAAAAGGGTGCATTCGCTCTGTTCCCCTGGTAGATCTGTTGGGGACAGCAGGTGGAGGAACTATGGAAGAAAGCTCATCTGAGCAGCGCCCGTGCAGATATCTATAAAAGAGAGACAGGTCACCAACGGCACGTCGGTGGGCAAGGGATGTCAGCCTTTGGGTGAGGGTAGGATTACCGAGGAGACGTATGGCTCTCTTCTGAATGGAGTCCAGGATAGGGAGTGTAGAAGCGGCAGCGGCACCCCAGATCTGGGAGCAGTATTCGAGGTTTGGCCTTATTTGTGAAGTATATAAGGTATAGGGATTAGCTGGTGAAAAGTATTTGCGAGCCCGGAAGAAGAAACCTAATTTCCTAGCATCCGCTTCTGCAATTGATGTGACATATTGGTGCCAATTGAGATTTCGGTCCACAGAAATGCCTACAAGTGAAAAGGACTAATTACATTGAATAACTTGGTTGTTTATGGTGATGGGTCTAGGGCTGGTGTATCTCTTATGAGAGAGAAAGCAAGACTGATTTCGTGGGGTTGAATGGTACAAGATTTCTACTTCCCCAGTCTAATATTTTTTGGAGATCCACAGAGACAGAACCCTCCAAGAGTCTGTGATCCTCATCTAATTGGGCTAAAGAGACAGGCTTAGAATATTGTATATTTGAGTGGGGGGTGCTGTCATTCGCGTAACTGTGAACAGGGCTGGATGTGCTAGAGTGGAGGTCATTGATGTGGAGAAGAAACAAAGTAGGGGCTAAAGCTGAACCTTGAGTGACTCCTGCATTGATTGGATACAGTTTAGAGGAATGGCCATCCACGAAAACACAAATGCTCCGGTTGGAGAGGAAATTTGCTGTCCAGGTACAGAGTTTTGGTGGTAGGCCATAGGCCGGAAGTTTATTAAGCAGCGCTGCGTGCCAGACCTGGCCAAATGCTTTGGATATGTCTAGAGCGACACTCTGGGATTCACCGTGTAGTTCCACAGACTTGCTCCAAGAATGGGTGGCAAAGGAAAGGCGGTCGGCAGTTGATCTGCGCTGACGGAATCCATACTGCATGTCGTGGATTAGACTGTGTTTTTCAAGAAATTTTAGTAATTCGGTGTTTATATACTTTCCCATCACTTTAGTTGCTAGGAAGCGCTTTGGATCCTTTTTTGGGGACGGGTTGTACTCGAGCAGTTTTCCAGTTACTAGGGAATATGCCTCTATTGTAAGATGTCTGAAACAGACGAGTCATGACAGGAGCGCAGTTCTGGAGCACATTTTTTGAGAAAAATTGCAATGCTTTATGTCGCCATTTAATTTTGTATCACCCTCGTACTTGCTGTACATGATTGTAGGTACATTTTGGATTGTTTGTTGTTTTATTAGGTTTCGTATTTTATTTTCTATTTCTCCCTCTTCATCGATAATCGTCCCCTCTAAGGTAGTTATTTTTCTTGTGTTCTTCCTTACTTCTCCTTTTAATTCTTCTGTCCTGTCGTAGTCATTTATTAGACGTACGTTAATTTCTTGTTAGAAATTCTTAAGTTTTCCTTCTGTCACGTCGTTCATCCTTTTCACTCCCAGATAATGTTTCGTCTTCCACTTTCTTAATGCCCAGAATTATTTCATCTTTCTTCTTTATACTTTCAAATACTTCTTCCCTTGTTTCCTGTATTTTATTTTCGACTTCCATTCTTCGCATATTTTCTTTGTCTGTCATGTTTTTTTTCTTATATATTTTGATCTATAGCTTGCATATTTTAATCATTATTGTGTTCCATTCTCACCATATTTTGATCATTATTTTGTTCCATTCTCACTATATCTTGCTTTATTGCTTTATACTCATTAAATATTGTAACAACATGTCATCATTTGGGCCAGTTTGCTTTGCTGTTTCTTGTACTATATCTACTTCTTCCCCTCCGCTCACATTTTCTATTTCGTCCACATTTATACTCTCTTGCGATATCACTTCCATTGAATTTTCTTCTCTTTCCTCTTGGACCTCCATTTATCTCTCTTTTTCGACATTTTCCCCCATTTCTTCTTGAGGTACTTGTGCTATTTCTCTGTTCTGTCTTCTCTCTTCATCCATCTCCACTTTTTCTTGTTATTTGAGCTCTCTCTCTTCTCCTTTGCCTTGTCTGTCCTTTGACGTTGTTGGTTTCCTTCCCTTGGCATTTTATTTGTTTATTTTGAGTTTTCGTGTAAAAATTTTCGGGCCTCACGTACGGGCGACAATTGATATTATTTATAAGATCCTAACTTTATGTTTTGTTTTGTAGTTTTTTATGCCCCTCGTTGGGCGCCAATTGATATGATTTAATTTATCCTAATATGGGTGTAAAGTGCTGTATGTGTTTGTAGAGTTTTAGACTCAAATATTTGTATACTTAGTATTATAAAGCATAAATTATGTGTTATATTTATGAAATTCAACTTTTAAATTGCTGAGCGCCTTTAAGTTTCTCTATTTATAATATTTATATTGATTACTGGATTATTGGATTCACTATATTATTTATTTTATAAGACAAAATATGATACTCTTAGAAAACTTATATGTATATATATATATATATATATATATATATATATATATATATATATATATATATATATATATATATATATATATATATATATAAGTAAAATTTTGTTAAATTTTAAGAATAATATGAATTTATATGAATATTTGAATAAATTTACCTTTTATTTATTTTATTTGATTTTTACTTGCTCAAGGCTTTATATTGACTCCTGTCTGCAGGTATGTAGTGGGTTACAATTGAAAATTCTTACCTTTAATCCCTTTTCAAACCTAAATTTTCTGTAGAACCTTTTATCAAATTATGTATCTTGTTATGCAATGATATATGCAATGTACAACAATTTAAAAACCTTTTGACTTCTTTTTTAATACCTGTTTTCATAAATACAAACAATTGACAACAATTTTATCTAATCTAGCATGAGAATTTATTTTGATTGACATTTATTTCCTTACTGGATCCTTCTAACAATGATAGTTATTGGCCATTTAAATTTAAAAAATTCTGTTAACTTTAGTGTGCGTTCGAATTGACTATTGTCCATATTTCCCGCAAAATTTGTCTTTTACAAACTGTTAGTTTCTCACAAGATTCAAATTTCCGTTCCTATGGCAACCGTATACATTAGCAAAATTGATGATATTTTCAATTTAATATTCTCACTAGTGCAGAGTAGCGACATCTACAGAGATTTATACGAGATTCCTTGTTCCACCATTCTATTTCTACACAATTTTAGCATAACTAAAAGCTGACAGTTTACCTGCGAGATAGCCAACATGAGCCTTCCAGTTCAACTGAGAATCAAGCTTCAAGCCCAAAAACTTAACATCATCCTGTGAGTTGAATTTCAGCGATAACTAGTTACCCCTAAAATAGTTAAATGAGATTAAACTTGTTTTAGTCACATTCAATTGTAAGTCCATTCCATTGTACCACTGTTCCAGAATTCTTAGTGATTTTGATATATACATATAAGTGTTCTAAAAGTATCCGATTTTCATTTACGAAATAAAGTAAATAATATAGTTAGTTAGTTTAGTTTATTGGTGTATAAATTTTACAATGCATCTTACAATGAAGTACTAAACTTGTGTTTGCAATTGATACAATTTGGACTTGAATATAATGGAAAACTGCAATATAGCTCGAAATCTTCTTGGCACTGACGGATTTTGGTTTTCCAATTTTTCATTTTAATTAACTTCCCATAATTGTTTCCTATAACCAATATTTCATATATATCCTTGGAATTTTTATATCATGGTCCAATAATCAAATAATCAATATAACTATTATAACTAAAGAAATTTAAAGGTGCCCAGCAATTTAAAATTTGAATTTCATAAATATAACACTTTAATACTAAGTATACAAATATTTGAGTCTAAAACTCTACAAATACTACCCTTAAACACAAAATTTATATAAATACCTACATCAAATTAAAATGTACACAAATTACACCCACATTAGGACGAGTAAAATCAATTGACACCAAATCGCGGGGCATAAAAACTACACAACAAAACATAAAGTTAGAAATAATATCATATATATATATATATATATATATATATATATATATATATATATATATATATATATATATATATATATATATATATATATATATATATATATATCTGTGTGTGTGTGTGTGTAAAATTTAAAATTTAAAAAATATCAAGTTAATAAAAGCGGAAAAAGAAGGCAGCATCCGGCGGGAGGTTGGCGTTACTAGGGCCCTATTAGGTCTTGAAGCCGAATGACGTGTGCAGCTGAATTTGGGATGTCAAGCCGCAGTGTCTGCTGTATGTGCTACTACTTCTTACATGGGGTGTTGCATGGCTGTTAAATTCATTTACCACAATATACTATAACCATTTATTGGCATTATTCTTACGAAGGTTGTATTGTAGTCGTCTTCCGAAGGGTTTAATTGTAATCTTCTTCCTAAAGTTTATTGAAGTCTTCTTTTGAAGGGTTATTGCAGTCTTCCTCGGAAGGTTTTAATTGGTCTTCTTCCGAAGGTTTTAATAACTTCTCCTTCCGAAAGTTTTAATCGCATCTTCTTCCGAATGGCTTAATTGCGTCTTCTTCCAAAGAGCCTGTCATAGAGAGTGCATTAATTAGCACACTTTTCACAACAAGAGTGATGCCCCCTGGTAATACGATAGTGTCCATTTAGAAACTAATATAACTATAATTTACAAATAAACTAAATCAAATGAAAATATTTTATTTCAAGGTTAAGCGGTGACACGGTCATATGCCAGAGAGCTTATCCACAAGAAATTCAAAGTATACAACCATGGAAATGAAATCAAGCAGATCAAATTAAGACATAATGACTCATGAGCATGATTACTCTTAGCATGATTATTGGTTGTTGGTACAAATTGCCAATTAATAAGGAGCGTATTGGAAAATGTCGGCTATTTATAAACCTGATAACCTAGATAAGACAGGCGCATGGCGACAGTTCGGCCAACTGTGTTTAAGCTACAAGCTAAATGGGATTAAAAAGGAGACAGCGTTACCTATGCTATGAATAAAAGTATCTACAGACAATAGAGTAGGAATATATGTTAGTAGACAGGGAGGCGCCTAGGCTCACCCCCTCCACTTTTTTCTGCACATGCGAGATGACGTCACGCGCATGCGTGTGATGTTGACATGTGACCTGTCGGCTGTCAATGTCAGCTCTCAATGTCAGTTGTCATTGGCCTGTCAGGTGTCACTTGACCTGTCAGTTGTCACCTGAGCTGTCCGATGATGTCAAATGTTCCAAAGATGGCCGCAATCAGTTTTTATCTCCATGTGTTTATCAATTCCCAGCTATCTGATTGTTTGTTGAGGTTATGTTGGCACACACGTGTTACATACCGATTCCCCGCTATCTGACTGTTGAGGTTAAGTGTGTTGTTTATTGAGGTTAAGTCTCCACATGTTTTAGGTTATGTCGGCTACCCGCTAGCCGAAGGTTTGTTTGTTACGAACTGTTGCCAACGTTTCTTAGGTTATGTTTGTAGGTTACACACAGCTGTCATATATAAGCTTACCCATGTATTTAATGTTTGCTGAGGTTAAGTGTGTTGTATTGGGGTTGCTAGGATATTTAGTTTTGGTCGGTTAATTGAATTTTATTGAAAATTAGCGTCTCTTATGTCCAAAGCCCTCGCTCGCCGAACAGAGGAATATTCCATTGGAAATTGGTGAAAGTGAGGGAATATTCCCTTCTTCGAAAAGCCAGGGCTTTTGGACACATATACATTCAGGTTAGCCATACATACAGATATGAGAGACATAGACAGACAATTTGAATTTGTTTTGTTTTTAAAGAAAAGCGTTCGCCTGAAATTAGATTTGAACCCGAGTTCGAATTGACCGTATAATTCAATATAAATGCATTTATAGCTAAACCAACTGTTCCACAGAGACTATAGATAAGGTTTGTTTGATGCTTTGTATATATAAAACAAAACCAGTCGTTGTTGACATAGGATAATTAAAACGTGTTATCAAGTTACGAGGACGTTCTCTGTATTACAGTGAATAGATAACATAAGACATGAACTTGATTTTTAAATATTGGTAAATACGGCTGTATACATTCAATAAGTCTAACACACTTCTTTATAATACTAAATCGAAAACAAAACGTTTGATATATAATACTAAATCTAAAAACAAAACGCATTTGCAGATGCAAATTAACATGTTTCCTAAATGGTAAGATAAATGTTATCAGTTTTCGTGGGTGTTCCTTTCAGTGAATCCAAAATATATCGTGGGTGTATATATAGCGAGTGATAAAAAATACAAGTAACAAAACTCAATTTACAAACAAATTAACTATGATATACAAGGGTTGTTTGATATGTGTTGTTTGAAATGAATGTAAACAGACTGTTGATATATGAATATATATGAGGGTTAATCAAAATGCAACAAAATAAAAATAAAACAATTGATTTACATACAATAAAAATTTATTAGGATTAATTAGGCTGTACATATTGATACATAAATGACATACTATTATTACATAATAGCTCTAACGATGCCCGTTAGAGGCTTATATTACAATACACTGTCATAAATAACTAAACAGTATGTTGTTGTTGTTGTTGTTGTAATCTGGTTTGGCCTCGGACCGTTAGGTCCATTAGCCACAGACTTTTTTTTAAATTTATGTCTAGTGGTGTTTATGAGATCTATAAACAATAAATTTGCATCAAGTTATATCGCCAGCCAATTTTATTATCTTACACTATTTTTATACCTAATTAACTAATTTGTAATAATAAATTTACTTTGTATACTTTTTTTTTTTTTATATAATAATAAATTCAGTTTCTATACTTTTTTTTTGTTGTTGTTTTTTTTTTTGTTTTTTTTTTTTTTTTGTAATAAATTGTTTGTATACCTTTTTTATTATTTGTTTAGTACATATATCTTTTTTTTTTTCTAAGTATTGTGAAGGATGACTGGGATACTGTGCGTCCAGAGACCCGCCAGGACGGCTTTGAACAAACTGTACTGGGCCTTGGTTTCATGCAGGTAGGTAAATTCACAAAGGAGTGGATTACAAAGGAGCCATACTTATTCTAACAAACAATAGTTATTAAAAACATTTTTACATTATACAATGTCTCTAATGAAAACAAAAGTAACTACAGTTGTAGTCTAATTTCTTTGAAAAATCTATACAATTTCATTATTATACATTTTGACTTTCGCATCAATAGCTGATTTAAAGAAAATGGCATACAGATATTTTTATCATTCATTTGTATGATAGAAGTTATTAAATTCAGTCGTGAGTTTTGATGCCGTGGGCACATAAATATAATGTGATTTAAATCAGCCACTGTTACATTGTCACAATCACAAGCTGGAGATCTTATTATACCGATTTTATTTAAATGAGCCGGAAACCGGCCAAGGTTGGATTTCAGTCTTGTTATCAATGTCGTCAATTCATTGTTATTCCCGGAATACATGTGAAAATCTTGTTCAGTAGGTAAGTTAGGGTGGAGTATTTTGTATGGGTTATTAGTGTTTAAACAGAAATCTTTCCATTCTTCGTTCCATTTTTTATGTTATTCTTGTTTGATTAATGGATATATATCTTTATATGGCACCGTTTCCTTGTATGTGTCGTAGTCATCGATACTTTGTTTGGCCAGCAGATCAGCAAGTTCATTACCCTGAATTCCGGAGTGGCCCTTTATCCAAAGAAAAGCTACACTGCCTTGTTTTTTTGTGATTTTACTACATGAGTCTATGATGTTAATAATGTTCTCATTATTTCCGTAGTAAGATCCTGCTTTACTTCTCATGGCTATTAACGAGGATTGTGAATCAGTGAGTATGATGGCTTTTAGTTTATCATTGCTGAGCATCCAAACTAAACAGTAAGCTCGTGTGTTGTTAGGGTAATTCGCTCTGCTCATAAATTCTACCTTAATGTCCACCGTTGAAGACTTGATTGACTCGTTCTGGTGCTGACAGTCGCAGATAGAGCTCGGTCTTTAAACTCGTCATGATTCAAGATAGGTTCCGACATGTTTTTGTAACAGAAGCTTTTTTGAAAATCTGTATACATGTGATAGGCTTCAGCATATTTGGATTTCTCGAAATCCATATTCATAGATTCATAAGGGTAGCATTCTGAATTTAGAACTACTCGGAGATCCAGCATACCAATGTTATCGAAATAGTCTGGCCTCTTCCTGACATTATTTTTACGATCTGTTTGAAATGCTATAATCACATATTGAGGTCTTTCCAAGTTGGTTGCAGTTTTAACAGCCCACACATCTTTGTTGATATCTCGAGTGATGGTAGCTCATATATGTCCCATTTGCGGTATGCGAGAAATATAGATGTGTCTTTTGCTATTTTATTCATCACTTCCAATTTCATTTTGTCATTGGCAAAGACATGTTTTACCTTTAAAAACATATCGGTTACGGTAATTTTGGCTCGTGCCGTACCTGTGCTGTAATAGCCGTTGGAATCATTTCTAACTCTTGTAAAGCGGAAATTATGTTTGCCACAGAGAACTCCTTTGAAATGATGGAAGAAACTGAAGAGGAACCAAACAGTTATGAGCATGTAAAACTTCTTATCGGTTAAGGTGATGTGCTCGGACGACACATTCAGTCCGGCATTACTAAGAGATTTGGCTTCATTCTTACTAAAGGATAGCAGACTTTTGATGATTGTTGTGGTGTATGGGTCTCGCACTCGTTCCACTTCCTTGTTATTTAACTCATAGGTCATTGATTCAAACAGAGCTGCTCCTTCATTATTTGACAGATAACATGCACCATTGGCATTTTGTACTGCTAAAGCTTCCAGAGCACCTTCGATTATTAGAGCTGACTCGGCCAGACATACGAACGCATCTTGTTGATTGATGGCTATTTCAATTTCATTGCTGTTACCAAACGATTTAGTTGGTGAATAGTAAGAGCGCAGTTCCTCTGGATCGATGGCATCATCAAACATGGGGTTTTGAATATTTCTAGTTTTGACGACATGATAACCCAGGCTTTTCAGGAACTCAATATTATCGGGACGAAGTGGACCCTTTGAAGTGTCTGACTCAACTGAATTTGTTTTGGTAGATGCACTTGCTTTTATATCTTTAAAGACCAACATACTGAGCAACTTTTATAAGTTTCAAGCGAACAGACACCTCTTCACCTTGAAAGTTGACAGGAACTGAATCTTGGTCGACGATGTCGATGCTTATACTGGAAATCTCTTGCTTGTTCACCGGCAAGTAAATTAAATTTTTAGGTTCTATGTCGATTGCGTAGCCAGGATCAACCATCGGAGCAAACTCAGACAGCGTATGTGAGGGTTGTCCGTTATAATAGGAAGCAGACACAATATTAGTTTCTATGCGAATCTGTCTAACATCCACTATTTCAACAGGTAAATCAGATTCATACACTATGTTCAGTTGAAGAACTTGTTTTGAAAAGCCCAACATTCGCCCAATCGAATCATCCAATTCAAAACTGACATTTGTATAACACTTTAGTTTACCTTTGATGGTATTCGGATTAGGTCTCAGAATCAGAGCCCGCCGCTTTTGTTCGCGTGTTGCTGTAGCACCAACAAGTTCATTTTGAAGTAACTCTTCCAAATGTGTTATTTCATAAGGACCAGTAGGTATCGTGATGGTCCGCCAACCAGCTCCTTCTTTTACATGAAATTTGTTTTTACCTTCATAGATGTTGGGTATGTTGTTGTATGTGTGAAAGCCTATCAAAGCAACAGCATAACTACCATCCAAAGCAATTAGTGGATGGTAGTCTGACGACAGATGGGAGCTGCGGTCTTTCAACAGGAAGGTGTGCGCCATGACTGATGCACACAGGCTACTGTTTGAGTCTTTTATTTCAAAAATTTTAAACACAAGTGACCACAATTAATTGTGATATATGTTGGATACACATTATGATTATACAATATGGAATAGTCTTTAAGGTAACGTTGCAGCTCCACAGGAGGCTTCAAGTTTCCATACGAGTCAAAGTACTCGACGATGTCACCACGTTTCCTCACAGCAACCCTGAGTGCCTGGCTGCTTGTGTATTTGCAAATTCATGATGAACGATTCGCTTTTACGTGGTCCATTGCGAGGTAGCTCATCTCGCATGTATACACCCCTAAAATATGGGATTTTCATTTTACCAGCAAACTTAACAAGATCTACATTTGTCAGAGGTCTTGCTGGTAAACACTTTAGTTTTTTTGTTTTTGCAGATACAACCCATAACCGGAGCGTCGTTTCTTGAGATACAGGCCTTTGCCTAGTCTCTTACATTTTGGCTTAAATTTCAGGACACTCCCTCGCCTGCCCATCGCGATGGTTTTCCATTGTTTTGTTGTGCCGTTCTTCCTCCTTCAGTTTCTGTTTCGCAGACTTGGCATCGTTCACGGCTTTAGCAATACCTGCAGCACCGCCACCCAGAGCTCCTAGTGCTGACAGCCCACCAAATATCAGAGGCAACAGCGGAAGGAAGCCTCCGCTTTTAGGTGTTGGAATAACGCGAGGTTTTTTCTTACGCCCACCAATGTTTCTAACGATTGTATGAGCTATATCAAACACGGCGTTCTCTGTTGGAATAAGGTTTCTATCTTTAATAACTTCCCCAATCAGACTTATTATGTTTTTAAAGGAAACTTTCTTCTTTGGCTTCGAGTTGATTACATAAAGCCCCTCACCAAGTTTTATGTTAACTTTCATGGTGTTTGTAACGCTCCCAACGTTTCAGCAAAACTTGTGTCCTTCTTTGTTAATAACAACCCTCAGTCTGTGACACCAACATTCATACTGACTGGGGGTCTCACAGGCATTCATATATATACACACACACAACAAAAATATAGTTTAGTTCAAGTCAAGATGCGTACCATTAAACACGCCTCTGCCTTACCCATTACAAATATAGACGATGATGTTACGGATACAGCAGAACAACTGAGGCATGGTCCTCTCTTTCCAAACACCGTTCGATGTATCATATGTGGTCCTAGTGTGTGTGGTAAAACAAATGTCATGCTGAGTTTATTGTTTGAAGCAAACGGTTTAAAGTTTGATAACGTCTATGTGTATTCAAAGTCTCTGTATCAACCGAAATACAAGATGTTAAAGGAAGTGTTGAATGTAGCAAAAGGTGTTGGTTACTATCCTTATAGAGAAAACGATGAAATATTAGACCCGGGAGATGCCATGGACAACTCTGTGTTTATATTTGATGATGTAGCTTGTGACAAACAAGATAAAATAAGAGCATACTTCAGTATGGGCAGACATAAGAATATTGATTCATTCTATCTCTGTCAAACATATACTCGAATACCCAAACATCTGGTACGTGACAACACGAATGTTATTGTGTTATTCAAGCAAGATGAAACCAATTTAAAACATGTGTACGACGATCATGTGACCAATGATATGGACTTTAAACAATTTAATACTATATGCTACCAATGCTGGAAAGACAATAAGTATGGTGTGTTGGTGATTGTGAAAGAAAACGATGTACACAAAGGCCGATATAGAAAAGGATTCGATATATATATATATATATATATATATATATATATATATATATATATATATATATATATATATATATATTATTCTAACTGGTTACAAACAATGATAGACAGTACAGTCAGCTGTCTAACACAGCTGTCATACAGCTGTCTAACACAGCTGTCAACACAGCTGTCTAACATGACAGACGAACATCGCGATAAATAAAGAAGGAGACCTATACCATCGTGGAGTCAGTATACCTTAAACCACCACACAGCTTGTATCGCTTTAACTAATGATTAGACTAGTGGGGTAACACCAACCAGCTTTAGCACAATGGAGGTGATGGGTAAGGAAGAGAGAAAAGTTAAGAAAAGGATTTTACAACTTGCTGACAATATTCGAAATTTTTTTTAATGCTTAAGCAGCTTAACAGAGCTGAGAATGATTATGCTCTGCAACGTTTATATAAACCATTTGTTGAGCCGCTAAGTGAAATATCCAAAAGCACATCAGCACTACAGCAGCAGCAGCAACCAGTGGCTGAACAAATCAAAGAAGGTGACATACCAGAAACGAAACCAAAAGTTGAGTTCCTTAAAGACCATGAAGTTTTTAAAGCCGAACCAGGGGAGGAGACAAGTTCCGATGAGGATATCCCAACATTTGTAGAGCTTGAGGCAGACCTACAAACTGTCACAACCAACCCAGCATATCAAGAATTTTTGGAGCAATATCCTGAACGAGTTCGATATTATGTAGTCAAGTATTTTACTGAACCACCAAGGCTCGCTACCATTGATCACACGTATGGTGCTCGCTACGCTAAAGATACTGGTAGCTGGAATCTTGGTAACAAACACTTAGACTTTACTAATGCTGAGATTCAACTGGGTCAAAGGAGATACCTACAAACACAAAGTCTGATAGAATTGTCATTTACGAAAAGACCTAGGGGGTATACTTATGACGATCTTCAACACTATAGAGATATTCTAGAGGCAACTAGTGTTCATAAAATGAACTACGATCCTAACGCACGAACCAAGGGTTGTTCCTCTGAAAAGTATCTGACTGTAATAAAACCAGTTATAAATCCACGAGGGCGTAGATCCTCAACTCCTCAAGGTTTTGGTTACACCTACGAGGACGACAACAACGCCAGACATCTTAACAAAAAACAAAAGATTAACCTAAATCTCAGAGTGATAAGAGCAGCGATAGCAACAGCATCAACACTAACAGCATCAGCACTAACAACTATATGATACAAAATAACAAACAAATAGCATATGTGTATTGGAATGGCATAAACGAGTTGGTTGACAGACTTAGACTTTTAGTGGCTTCCCAAGTTGCAGGCAATAATGCTCATAACAACGAAATTCAGTCAATCTTGGAAGAACTAAAGGAAGCTAGTGTTATCACCTAGCAAGCCCACTACCATGAACAACGACAACAACACCAACGTAACGCTGAACCATCTAATGTTAATAATTCTATAAATGTATTCCAGCAAAACGGGCAAGAGTTTACATACTTGTATTTAGAATCAAATAAAAGTCTTTGTTAAAATTAAGGTGTTTTTATTTAATAATAATAATACAATTAAAAAGTATGTCGTAAAGCAATAATATCCTGAACAAACTTCTCTTGTGGTACATTTGCTATCTGTAGGTTGTTTCTATGTGCTGTAAGGTATTTCACTTCATTTTATTCTGTTAAAGAGATTTACTGAATTTGGATCATACAGCTTGTTAAGGATCACTTGGGCGTTGGGGTGTTTATTTTTAAAGTTCCTGGCAGCTCCTGGGAAACTTTTCTTTTGTGTTCTTACAGCATGATATGGATAGGGGGCGCCTTTTTCGTTTCTTGCAAGTAAACCAAAAACACTTATTTTTCCCGGGTTACTTGGCTTTGGTGATATATCGTCAAGATGTTCTGTGACTAGCATTTGTTTCTCGCATACACTGCACTTCATCATTTATCTCCATTAATTTCACTTCAATCTCCTCAAGGTTGGTCCTGTATTTCTGATCAAATTCGCTTAGGAAAGAATCAAAAATAATTTGGTTGCATTTGTCATAGAACTGATTGGATATCCAACAAACCAAATTTACTATCAAATCTTTGCACACACACATGTACCAGCTATCAAGTTGTTTTCAGCTTGTCTTCCACCAAAGTGTTGTTGGTGTTACTTGAAATGTTGCAAACGCTTCTATGAGATCGGTATTCCGGCCCCCTGGTGACGACTCTAAGTGGGCTCCTTCGGTTGAAATATTTATCGCTATTCCGATACCCTATATCTTCCTTTAGCTGACTGGTAGCGGTTGTTGGCGTTAATTGAAATGTTGCATCCGTTTTTAGGGGGCCAGTATTCCGGCTCCCTGGAGATAACTCTAAGTGGGCTCCTTCAGTTGAAACATTTGGGGTATCGGTATTCCGTTGGTCCAGATGTGCCTTTAGCTGACTGTTGTAACAGGCAATCAACTCTTTAGTTTTCTTATTTTACAACCAATGTCTGAATCTTTTCTCACCACTCTTACACAATTTTGTGGCATTGAAATAACCAGTGTTCTTATCGATAACAACTTGAAAGTCTCCAAATAGACCATACCAGAAGTTGTCTTTAATTTGCTGGTAACACACATCACTTAATGTAGCCATTTTGAAACAGACTTGGAGAGAGCAAACTGAAGCACGTCTTTTCTTTGCGACAACTCAATTGTAAATGAGCTTACAGCGAACTCTGACAGAGAAACTAGGTCATCGGCAGGCAATGACAACAAATAACAACTGTATTCTAACTCTACCACGGGTCCTACTCTGAAAACTAGGTCACCTACCGGAAAAGACAACTGAAAGCAACTGTATTCTAACTCTGCCACGGCTCTAACTCTGAAAACTAGGTCACCTACCGGAAATGACAACAGATAGCAAGTGTACAGACAAGTTCTAACACGCTAGCTGTGTGTATCTAACTAGCTGTCATGTCTGTCAAACATGTTATTCAAATCATATTTGTTTGTTTCGTGTGTGAAATTCAAATTCCCGCCAAACTGAGTAACACATCATGTCTGTTTGTTATTGCACACATCTGTCAGTCTAAGCAAAGACATCTAACTGTCATGACCTATATGTGTCATACATTCAAAACAACAGCGTGTACAAACTCAAAACTAAGGTCACACACACACACAGGCACACTTGTTTAGTATGTGTTAAGATGTGAAACAGAGATAATGTATCTCTTACTGTGGGTATGTATTCCACTCTTATGCATGTTATATATTAGCAGTCTGTTTGCATTCATTTCAAACAACACATATCAAACAACCCTTGTATATCATATGGTTAATTTGTTTGTAAATTGAGTTTGTTAATTGTATTTTTGATCACTCCCTATATATATATATATATATATATATATATATATATATATATATATATATATATATATATATATATATATATATATATATATATATATACGCCCGCGATATAAATTCAGATCTACATTAATATAAAACGCCCACGTAAAACTGATAACATTTATCTTACCATTTAGGAAACAGGTTAATTTGCATCTGCAAATGTGTTTTGTTTTATATTTAGTATTATATATTATATCAAACGTTTGTTTTTTAAATTTAGTATTACAAAGCAGTTTGTTTAAATCTATTTACTGTATACAGCCGTATTTACCAATATTATAAAATCAAGTTCATTTCTTATGTTATCTATTCACTGTAATACAGAGAACGCCCTCGTAACTTGATAACACGTTTTAATTATCCTATGTCAACAACGACTGGTTTTGTTTTATATATACAAAGCATCGAACAAACCTTATCTATAGTCTCTGTGGAACAATTGGTTTAGCTATGAATGCATTTATATTGAATTATACGGTCAATTCGAACTCGGGTTCAAATCTAATTTCAGGCGAACGCTTTTCTTTAAAAACAAAACAAATTCAAATTGTCTGTCTATCTCTCTCATATCTGTATGTATGGCTAACCTGAATGTATATGTGTCCAAAAGCCCTGGCTCTTCGAAGAAGGGAATATTCCCTCACCTTACCAATTTCCAATGGAATATTCCCCTGTTTGACAAGCTAAAACTTTGGACATGAGAGACACAAATTTTCAATAAAATTCAATCAACCCGCCAAAACCAAATATCCTAGCAACCCAATACAATAAACAACACACTTAACCTAAACAAACATTAAACACATGGGTGAGTTTATATATGACAGCGGTGTGTAACCCAGAAACATAGCCTAAGAAACGTTGGCAAAAGCTCGTAACAAATAAACATTCGGCTCGCAGGTAGCCGACATAACCTAAACAAACAATCACATAGCTGGGAATCGACAAACACATGGAGACCAAAACTGATTGCGGCCACCTTGGAACATTTGATGTCATCTCTGACAAGTGACAGCCCCCTGACGGATGACAACAATCACATGGAGACCAAACATGATTGCTGCCATCTTGGAACATTTGACGTCATCGGACAGGTCAGGTGACAGCTGTCTGGTCGAGTGACAGCTAACAGGTCAAGTGACACCTTACAGGCCAATGACAACTGGCAACTGACATTGACAGCTGACACTGACAGCTGACATTGACAGATGACAGGTTACATGTCAACTGTCAACCTCAAACGCATGTGCGTGACGTCATAGCGCATGCGCAAAAAAAAGGGAGGGGGTGAGCCCAGGTGCCCCCTGTCTACTTATGTTGGCGTGATGAAATAAATGATCAATGTGACGTCACAAACGTTACATACCCTCCTTGGGGGGTAGGAAATTTGGTAACAGAAAAACTCCTCAAGTAATGCTGATTTCAGAGTGACATATACAATTAAGAGAAGTTGAAATGAATTATATTAAACTTGAAGAGAACTACTTGAATTTATTTATTATAATTAAGCAAGGTAAAAGAATTTAAAAATAAAAACTATACCAAACGAAAACATGTGTTATAACAACCGAATAAATAAATAAATAAAAGATGAAGAAAAATAAATATTGACTTTCAATTGTCCCTGATGTTGAGAAAATTGTCAGAAGGTCCACTAAAATTGGAAAAGAAATAATTGAAATCGACTCGCTTGCTTACTTGCTGCATACCTAACTTGCAAAATTAATCACATTGCATAACATTTACGTAAAAAAAATTAACGTGGCAAACTATATAAAAATTAAATGTAAATTTAAAAGAAAATTTATATATGTACTGTAAAAAATGATGATTGGCGCCAGTGAGGCTAAAATCCTCACGAATTTGTTTTGAAACCTGTTTTTAAATTACTAAGTGTTTACTAAAACAAAAAAATTAAGTTGTTAAAGATCTAATTCCGAATATACAATTGTTGAATGAACAAAGTGTTGATTAATAAGTTTGTGCTGTAGTAAATGATGCCAATTTTTTTGTAGTTAGTATGTAAAGATAAACATATTTTAAAACAAAATGACCAGCAACTGCAGGATGATTGATAGCGATGCGATGGGTGTCAATTTTTTTTTAACTCTGTATGTCTAATGTTGTCAACTTATGTCATTAGATAATTAGGGACTGTATAATTGAATCTAAATTTCAAGCTTACTTTTTAAAAGCTTAAACAAAAAAAATTCTGAAGTTAAAATTTGTTTGAGGAATATTTGTCTTAAAATATAAAATGCATACCACAACATAGTGAAGCATCGATTAATATGTTAAAGTAAATTTCTAAAGAATTTAAACAATTAAATTAGGTATTAAATTAATAAAATTAGACGCTGTTGAATGAAAATTATTAACTTAGTTAGACTACAGACTCTTAAAGTGATTAAAATTATCCAGTGCCAAAAAGTACAAATTAATTGAACAAACATTAAATTACCAAAGTGGACCAATATAGTCTGACAATATTCGTTATTGTGGATTACTGCTTAACGACAATAACTCAATGTAATTACAAGCATGGAATATAAAGTACATTAAATGTCATGAATCATAATCAAAATATTGGAACTGAATCTATAAAAGACCAAAGATGAAGGTACAAAATATCAAAAAGTGTAATAGAAACGTGCAAGGGATATCCTGGGAACAACCTTATTACGCCAAATTTGCAAATTGCTGCTGCATAAGTAAAGTGCACCCAAGCAAAAAAATACTGCACACTACCTACACTTTCAACCAAATTTCAATTGACACTAGCGAGCAAACTTTGTGGAACACCATATATATATATATATATATATATATATATATATATATATATATATATATATATATATATATATATATATATATATATATAAGGAGAAAGGTTAAGGGCAAGGCCGCAAGGAGACAACCGCATACACGTGTTTCAAGCTTATTAGCTATCCTCAGTACGGTATAGCCAGGTGATGATGGGAGCACTCTGGATGAAGAAGCAAAAATACACGGAGTCACAACAGACAACCAGTGCACATTTGCAGCATCATTCAGAAGACCATCAATTCGAGGGCAACAACCAAAATCGCCACGAAGGCAAAGAAATCACCTGCGTGAGCATCCGGAGCCCAGGAGCCATACTATTTATAACAGGATTTTTAACACGGCATTTATGTATACTATAGAAAGAGAAAGGTTAAGGGAAGGCCGCAAGGAGACAACCGCATACACGTGTTGATGGGAACACTCTGGATGAAGAATGATGCTGCAAATGTACACTGGTTGCCTGTTGTGACTCCGTGTATTTTTCCTTCTTCTTCCAGAGTGTTCCCATCATCATCTGGCTATACCGTACTGATGATAGCTAATAAGCTTGAAA
This sequence comes from Tillus elongatus, assembly GCA_964006375.1. NCBI lineage: Eukaryota > Metazoa > Arthropoda > Insecta > Coleoptera > Cleridae > Tillus > Tillus elongatus. Next base: position 102,114,029 of record OZ023266.1, on the reverse strand, counting down.
CACGTGTATGCGGTTGTCTCCTTGCGGCCTTGCCCTTAACCTTTCTCCTTGTATAGTACACAGAAATGCCGTGTTAAAAATCCTGTTATAAATAGTATGACTCCTGGGCTCCGGATGCTCACGCAGGTGATTTCTTTGCCTCCGTGGCGATTTTGGTTGTTGCCCTTGAATTGATGGTCTTCAGAATGATGCTGCAAATGTGCACTGGTTGCCTGTTGCGACTCCGTGTATTTTTGCTTCTTCATCCAGAGTGTTCCCATCATCACCTGGCTATACCGTACTGATAACTATTAAGCTTGAAATACGTGTATGCGGTTGCCTCCCTGCGGCCTTGCCCTTAACCTTTTTCCTTGCATAGCATACAGAAATGCCTTGTTAAAAATCCAAAAATCCTATATATATATATATATATAAGCATATATATATATATATATATATATATATATATATATATATATATATATATATATATATATATATATATATATATATAAGCATATAGATAAGGCCTTGCTCATGAGCCTAAAAGAAATGCAATGAAATTGATTATGCCAAATAAAATAAAGAAACAACGGAAACTATAGCATGCTTCAATCTACAACCTTTCCTCTTTTAAATGTAAATTAATGAAATTACTGACGTGAACGAAACACCTGTATATTGATATCCCAAAAGAAAGTGCAAAATGCATGAACAATCAACTCCCCAAAGTCGAACCGCACGTTGCAACGTGCTAGTGAAACATGCTTTACTTAACTAATGAAAATTAATAAAGTAAGACACATTATCATCCGACTAGTGTCGGTTTCTATGAGACTTCAGGTCGTGGGTCGACTTCAAGGCACTAGTTTGATAATTCAAGCAAATTATACCTTCAAGGAACCAAAAACAAGCCTAAATATTCAAGCAGTTTATTTTACAACACAAAGTTTCACAAAGTAATAACAGAATGAATACTAAAGGTAATTAAAAATCTAAAATGACTGACTGTATGTAACAAAAGTGTGGACGCAGTAAGTGCGTTATGGAAGTGAATTTTTATAAAAATGTTTTTAATAGCAAATATGTTTCTTTACTGCAAGCAGGCATCAATTTGGTCACCGGTATAATCTATATAGAAGAAAAAATGTGCCATATTTTGTCAAAATAACTTATTGGTTGAAAATGTACAAACATTTTCCGAAAATACACTTAAAATGTTTCCGAGAAAACACGTTTCCTAGCCGAAGAAACTAGCTTAATAGCAAATTGAGTTATTGAATTTTGAAGCATCACACCCTTACATGTAGGCAGAAAGTAAACCTGGATATGGATTCTAGAGGGCCTAGTTTGCTCTCATTTGAATCAAATTTTTTACAATTCAAAAGTCGCGAGATAGATGGACCCATAACAACGGTCTATTATTAACAACAATGTAGCAACCGAGTATGCAGACACCAGAGTCGGCGGATCCAAATAGTATCATGGGAAACTACGCCGCAAAGCGGAAGAAGCTGAGTCAGCAGTGTTGAAGTCACCTCTAAAGACAATAGAGCCACTCCCGAGGGACTTATTATAAATAATATGCATTATGTCTTATACGCCTCCAAAATATATACGGGTTCAAAGAACTCGCCTCCAAAACCGGAGGCGACTACGAAAAATCGGAGGCCAATACGTATCCATGTATAAAACGACTAAACCATGATGTATTCATCATTAAATGGTGAATTTCAAATTTTTGGTCCGAGGCCGTTTTGCAAGGTGCATATATACAGTTACACAAACCAGTTCACGGTACCTCTAACAGGTGGCGTCACCGTTTAATACACGTATACACTTCGTGAGATGGCCCAGTAGGCTTTTCCTCCGAGTATTTTACATACCAATACGCCTCAGAAATAATTCAATATTGCAACATTGCAACAGGTCCTTTAGTCACAAAAAACGGAGGTCTGTTGGTACGGTGGGTTTCGTTAAAATCAATAAACTTATATATCTACTATCTTTTCAATGTTTACTTTACTACTCTATATTAGTGACTTGCTTTTGCTTAAGGCTTTGTTTCTTGACGATTTGTTTCGGAATCGCACATTTAGTGCAAATTTTTATCTAAAGAACTTTATTCGCTGTAGAAATTGACGATTTTATTATATGTGGGTTATGATAAAGTGATAAATGTGATTAGAGGGTGTGTGGTAGTACCTACTGTAATTTGACATTATGATAATGGGATTAAAACTTGACCTACTACGCAAAATAAGAGCTAACTTATTGACATAAAATTCTAAAATATGTAATAATTTAAAAAGTTAGAGCGTCTAGAAAAAGTCTGGACGCAGCAAGTGCGTTATGGTAGTGCATTTTCATAAAAATGTTTTTAATGGCAAATATGTATTTTTTAATGAAAGCAGGCATCAAATTTGGCTAAATATTTTTTGCACAAAATTTTGCTGAAAGAATACATAAAATTTAAATTATATACCTAATCTGTAATTAAAGGAGAAAATAAAATCGAGAATCATAAAAACCTTCTTTTGGACGAATTTCGGTTAAAAAATGTTCCATCAAGTGAATAGCTCGCTATTAAAAGAACATTTTGTACGAAAAAATTCGCTAATAAAAATAAATTACATAAATTAGAAAAAAACTGGTCCGATTTTCCTGGCCAAAGAATCGTTTCAAGTTAATTTAGCCACCTACCAAAATATAATTTTCCACAAAAACTTTTTCGTCGCCACAACAATAATTTAGTGAAAATTTGCTAACAATTTTTAAAGAAAATCCGAAAACATTTTTTTATAATAACTTATTAAACATTTATCATTAGTTACCAAAATTTCACAAAAGCATCTTAAAATGATTTCTACGAAGCACAAAAAATTTCTGCGAAAACTGGCTAAATATCTTTTACACACAATTTTGCCAAAAGAATACATAAAATTCAAATTTTATGCCAATCCTGTAATTAAAATTGAAAATAAAATAATTTGTTTGCACGAAAATCCATTAAAACCTCATTTCCGACGAACTTCGTTTAAAAAATGTTCCATCAATTGAGTAATTTTTCATACAAAAATTCGCCATAAATGTTTCTTTAAAGATAATTCATTAAATTCATTTATAAAAAATCGCATTTAAAAGAACATTTTGTACAAGTTGGCTGTGGCTTCACAGAGAAAATTCTTTTGCGTGTGGATGCTATAAAAATTGGATCCGGTTCTAGAAAAGAAAACAACCTCTTCTGATGTCACAAATCTCTACGTCTATGTTAACTGTGGAACGGTTTTACCAACTAAGGGCAACAACAGCTGCTATTGAACTTGAATTAAAAGTCTCAAAATGCTTATCATTCATTTTCAACAAAAAGTCGCTAAACAAAGATTGGAATTACACAATCTGATCAGCTGGCGTTAAAATTGAATCAAAGGCGAAAAAAGTAAAAAAAAAAGTAAATTCACTAACTAGGATTAGACCTCGTCAGGGGGGAGTCAATGACACGATGTACAGGGGCCTAGCCAGACTTGGCAAATAGTTACTCATTACGCATTTTACACTTTTGAAGCCAATATTCTAACCTTTTTTTGGTTTCAGATATTGTGAACTGATAACTGTAGAAAGAAACGTTTTTAAAAAATTATAGTTGACATTTAAGATGTATGTGTCTAACACAAAACAAGTTATATATGACTTTACTTAATTTTATTACAAAAAATTGAACTAACAAAACATCTTGAAGGAGTTGCAGTTCCTTTTTAATTAAAATAGTAAATGCAATGTATTACTATAGGACATACGTGTACAGTCACGTGACAAAGATTCTGCTAGACATTGTGAAAAGTGGAATAAGAAGTAAAATTAAGAGCTGTCCTAATAAAGATTAATTCGGATTTAGACCAAACCGACGAGCTGGAGAAACGATGCCTAAATAATAGAGAAACTGATACCTATATGTGTTCATTGCCCTTGTAGACTTGTAAAAACCCTTCAATAATGTGAATTTTTTCAGATTTTGTTTATTAGAAAACAGTCAATTTCATTACTTATCTGGTATTCTATGATGAAATAATTTGTTTTAATAATAAGCTCATTTATACAAAACATAATAATAATAACACTACAGTAGACAAATAGTATATAAATAAACATAAAAGCAAAATAAGTAACTAAAAAACTCTGGACGCAGCAAGTGCGTTATGGTAGTGAATTTTCATAAAAATGTTTTTATTGCAAATATGTGTTTTCTTTTTAAGAAAGCAGGCATCAATTTTAGTTAACAGTATAACCTATATAATAAAAATAATGTGCCATCAAAATAACTTTATTCTTTGGAAATGTACAAAAATTTTTAAAGTACACTTAAACTGTTCCCGGAAAAACTCGTTTCTTGGACAACCTTATAGGTTAATAGCAAATTGGGCTATTCAAATATGAAGCATTTTATCAAAATTCGCTACCATAACGCACTTGCTGCATCCAGAATTTTTTTTCTTACAAACATGCATTATATTTCGATGGAAAATGCAATAACATAAGGCGTGTTTGATTAAAAAAAAGAAAATTTGTATCACCAACGACTTATGGGCCACCCTGCGATTGTAAAAATATTTTTTTAAGATGTAGCTCAAGACACCCTATAAATAATATATACAAATTTTTTTCATATCTTGTATAATAAGGGTCTATTTGAAATGAATTTTCTGGAAACATTTCAGTAAAATGAAGGACAATGACGGTTGAAACTAAGACTTCAGTGTTTGTAAAACATTCTTCTTGAGACATTTGATTTCCATAGGCCGTATTAGATTCAAGTTATTTGCCTAAATGTTGCCGACTTTGACGTTTTAAATCGCAACTTTGACGTTTTGAGGAAAACCCCAATTTATTTTTCTTTAAATGCCTATAACTTTTTTGTCTTTTGACATACAGAGCTAAATTTCGATAGGTAACTTACCTATAAGGATATAAACCCGAGTACCAAATTTGGTTGCCCTTACTTTGTTAATTCCGGAGATATAATTTTTTTTTCGAAAGAAAACACAAAATTTTCCGGGAAAACCTGGGCAGATTTTCTTGGCTAACGAACTTATCCAAGCTATTTGCAAAAGGAATTTATTCACCAAATTTAATCAAAATCGGCCCATTATTTTTGAGTTATCGGTGTGATACATATATATATATATATATATATATATATATATATATATATATATATATATATATATATATATATATATATATATATATATATAAAAATTCAAACTGACCCCGGATATGTGATCTGGGGGGCCTAATTAGCGCTCATTTGAAGAAATTTTTTCACAATTCAAAAGTCGGGATCTCCTCATTAGTGAATTTTGTAAAGAAAATTCACTAAAAAGTGTTTATTTAAGTATAAATTTTAAAATAAAACTAACCGTTTTCAATGAGAACAAAAGATTAAACAAAATCTAATTATTCTTCTCACATAACTATTCTTTCGCTAAGTATTGTAAACGAAAGTTTTTACGCGAACCCAGTTCTTATTCTGAAATATAGAAGGGTATTTTTTATTACTTCCAGGCATTCGTTTTTTTGTAACCTTTTGAAGCCATACAAGTAAAGAGTAAATAAAGAGTAAATATAAATAAAGAGACTCCAATATTTTGCAGTCTATTTTCAGACGAGATTTTTACCGGGTCCAGACAAATAATAGGGTCTAAAATAGAAAAACTAACAAGGCCAAGGACATGATCTCTTAGTAGTAAGCAAAAACCTAATATCTAGATTTGTAAACATTGTTGGTGCCGCATACGTATGATACCTTTACCGGAGCAAACACAAAATGAGTTGTTTTCAACGATCTATATAATATGGAGGCGTGTTACACTTAAAAATGTGTCAAAAAAATTATAAAATAAATCTAATTAATCCTTACCTCTCTCATGTCGCCTTTAAAGATACTTTTTACAAGCTTAATCTGTACATTAAACATAAAAAACCTAATGATATATCATGGAGGCCTGGGTATATATATATATATATATATATATATATATATATATATATATATATATATATATATATATATATATGCACATACGCACATAATCGATTTTTTATGTTGCTATTTTTTTTTGGATTCTTATTAAGGTTAATGTTTTCGCTTATAACCGTGACGCTGAAGCCGCACGCTGAAGACATTTAAACCATCGTGTGGGTAGTCTAAGATTTGGCTTATCAGTATCGATGGTCCAGTGGTAAGGACGTGTGCGTCTGGACTCAAAGTTCCTGGCTTCGATTCCCAGCAGAAGAGCGTCATATTATTTTTCAGAACCTACATACTGTAAATTAAGATCGGTCGAGGTTGTGACATTGTGTTTGAGCTAGTTGAATGTCTGCACGTTTCGCCCTTTGGAAGTGGCGTTAAGTGGACAGTTCCGTGTACCATGCGATGTTGAGTACGTTAAATATCCCTACCTAGAAAGGGGAGGGGCCTGGAAAATGTGCAGGATAGTTTCTTGGAGTTGTATTTATGTCCATACTTCTTTCTTTAGACGTAGTTATTACCGTTGCTTCATAGAACCTGCCATCTGACCACCTAACCGCAGTACTTGGTTTCCTTGTTTTTACTATTATGTTTTGTAAGACATACAAAGTACATAGTATCACTAAAATGTAAGAGACGGAACATTTTGCTGAAAAAACACTAAATTTTACTTATAGTTGTGTGTGTTTTTGTTTTTTTAACGTCGGCCTATTTCCGCGACTATGGCCAATCACCGACGCCAGGGAGCAGGTTCACCTCATAATCCTGGAAATTTTGCTGAACCCCTGCCTTTCTGTAAGGAGGGTAGGGATCTTTAACGTGCCCAACATCGCATGGACACGGGACCGACGGCTTTACGACCCCTCCGAAGGGCGGAACGTGCAGACATTCAACTTGCTCAAATACAATGCCAGAACCTCGGTTGATGTTAATTTTACAGTTTGTACTGAAAAAGTTAAAGGAGTACCCTGGGATCGAACCCAGTACCCTTCGGTTCAGAGGCACACGTTCTTACCCCTGAACCACCGAGGTTCTATTACTTATAGTTCAAAAATACTTTAAAGGTGTAATGATTTGTTTATAATATAATCGATGAATCATCGGTAAACTGAGACAACAGAACCAGTGTAAACATATAGAAAACAATTAGTAGATAAAAATAAAAAACTGACCCTCCATGGCATAGTATTAACTGAGAAGCAGTAAAGACAATGATAAACGAGGTTAGGAAAGACAGTTACTTGGAAAACTATTTTTGCTAAGCGAATTAGAAGACCAAACATATAAATGTACGTCATTATATCAGGATATTGCGACTCTTGTGCTTTCCATGACGTAATAGTGCAACAGAAAACTAGGGGAATTTCAGTTAAATTATTTACAGAAAACGCATAGTAACGGAGATACTGCCATCTCAATGATTACAGTCTGAATTAGTTTTTGGCTCATCATATTTATAAACTGTATATTTTAATACTTTCAATTTTATTAACCAGATGTTTTACTATTTTTAGTTATAAAGTTATAAAGAATGCTTTTCAAAAACGTTAAAATTTACCATTCTATGTCTTAGAAGCTAAACTGATCGCCGCCTAATTAAAATAAGAATTTAAGATAGACTAAGTATATTACCAAACAAAAAATGGACACGAAAGTGCAAAAACGATTTAAATGTAACAAAATACATTTTACCTAGTTAGCAACAATTTTCATTAGCTTTTGCGACGGAGCTTGTAATTTGTCAACGTCGCAATCTATGTTAGGGCATCTTAGTTTCACACATCACCAGAATGCTCATATTTATGGCATCCACGATACACATAGTTGGAAAACCAATATTTGCGACAGCGATGCCATAGTTGAAATATTGTTGTTACTCTAACTGTATGGAGGGTAAGCTAACTGTGACCATATCTACGTACAACCCACACACCCTAGCTAGTTACTGCGTGCGTAGAATGGAAGATGCCACAAATTACGATCCCGTCATGGATGGCACAAAGGTTTGAAAACCTGTATAGGTGTGTGTGTGTGTGCGTACATATGTATATATGTATGCATATATTAACAGGCATTTGGGAAATGGTACATGTCCTCCTCATATGTCTAGGAAGGGGTTTAGTGGGTCGGTCGGACTTGAGTTCTTGTGTCGGCGAATCAAATTTAATTGGTACTGTGACGGAGGTCCGTATCAACTCTGATTTGTTACTCTGATGGAAGTCCTCATATTCGAGCGAGCCCCACATAGGGTGGTGTTTGTGTTATTATCAATACACAAACACGATATCATTCTGTTGAGGATTCCCCTGCCATTACCAACCCCAATTGTTGGGTGTTGAGTAAACATACTACTACTAACTACTACTACTACTACTACTACTACTACTACTACTACTACTACTACTACTACTACTCCCCCAGGGGCTCGCCGCTTGTGAGTACGTGGATGGCGACTACGGGGGTGCACACACTACACCACACGCGAGCACAAACACATACTTACATACTCATACACATACACATGACCACCATACACACCTGAGCTGGATACTCACCTTTCTTCAACTTGTCTTGGGTGAGATCCCTCCACTTTCATCTTTCCTATCTGGCCAAACTTCTATTTCTCCTACTGTCGGCCGACTCTTGTTCTTTTCTGACACCGACGCTATTAGGTTATCCGAGGGCTAGGCGTCATTTCATTTAACGCTTTAAACTAAGATTACCTGATGACGACTGGCAATGGAAATGGATTTGACAAAAAGAAAAATATGGCTGACACAAACAAAGAAAAAGAGTTTACGGTGCAGGGGAGGGATACCCCAGTACCGGTCGGAGTGGAGAGTGGGAGAGCGGGCTCCCCCCGACCGTCAGACTGCGTCCGCTATGAGCAACTGGTAGGAGACCAGGCCGGTGCTCTGGATACCACTACTGGAAAGGAAGAGGACAGGCAGAGAAAGGAAATAAAACCCAAGAGCGCTAAAAAGGAGATAGAGTGGCGGGACCTAGACCCCTTCAAAAGAAGGGATTCGATCACGCGGTCGCCACCTCGATATCGAAGCGGCTCAATAGGGGATCTGTTCCACCAAGAAAGTAAGATGCGGAGTGCTGCTAAAAGTCAGGAAGATTCTACAGGAACGAAGAAAAGGAAAGCAGAAGGAAGCCCAACAAGAAAGCAATTCATGGAATTCCGAAAAATGATGAACAATGTGGTAGGAAATACAATTGAACTCAAGAATCTTGTTAAGACTATCCCAAACACAAAGAGCGAAATTAAAAAGCTAATAAACGATACAGCACGTAACATAGAAATCTTGAGCCATATGTGTGTAGAATGGGAAACATACCCAAGGGACACAAAAAAAGCTGCACCACCATCGGCTACAAGAAGCATTGGCACACAGACACAAGACACAATTAACATGGAGGATATGACAACTGAAGAAGCGGGTAGGAAAACAGAAATGATACGCAGGGTTATAGAAGAAGAAGAAACAGTTGAACAATGGCAACAAGTAATGTTTCATAAATGGCCAGAGGAGGTCTACAAAAAAACAAGAGTGGAAACAGGGAACCCGGTTAAAACTAACGCCTGCGGCAAGGATATTGTACTCATAACTACTAAAGAGCAGAATGAGGAAAGAGGAATGACAAAGCAAATGCTGGATAAATACCCGGAATTAGGGGCCACTATAAAAGAAACAGCAGAGAAAGGAAAAATCGACTTTCTCATAAGAAGAACAAAAATCTCTACCCGGAGAGGGGAGAAAGAAAATAAAGAAACTTTTTACTTCTGGCCACACCAGACGGAACAGAACGAGTTGCAAAATGTAGCAAATATGTTTGAGCAGGCAGCGGATCTGCGGAGCTGTCTGGAAGAAAATCAGAGCAACAGTATTGCAATAGTGGCGCCAACAGAAATAAATATGGATTTGATCCGGAAAGTTGTCGAGTGCGAGTTCAGACACACACAAATAGATATTACTCTCATGCTCCCAAAGAACAAGAAAAGGGAGCAAAGTAGTAAGATCAAAAGAGCTCCCAGGGAAGAGCTCATAGTAAGTGCAGAAGGGGTCAGCTACGCAGACCTGGTAAAAAGCGTAAAAAGTAAAGTCGACATAAAAGAGATGGGGGTAACCGTAAGACACCTAAGACAAACAGCGCTAGGGAAACTTCGGGTGGTCATAGATGGGGACAAAGCAAATGCGGAAGCACTGTGTAAAGCTATGACCAACAAAATGCATGGGATCAAGGTGGGTTTTAGAAAATCCATGAGTACCCTGCATGTAACCAACATCGATGAAGACACAACGAAGGAAGAACTAGTTGAAGCGATCATAGCAGTCACACAAGTAAGTGAAGAACTTATACAGGTGACATCTTTAAGACCGGGGGGACGAGAAAGCCAAGTGGCTACGGTCGAAGTCGAAAAAAGTGTAGCCACACAGTTGCTGAAACGACGAAACATCAAAGTAGGCTGGGCTGTGTGCCAGATCAGAGAAAGGGTATACCTTAAAAGATGTTATAAATGTCTAGAATTCGGTCACACGAAGCTGGAATGCAGTAACCCAGATAGGTCGGAAGAATGCATGAATTGTGGGAAGAAAGGGCACAAGGCAAAAGAATGCAAGGACTTAGCCTTCTGCTTACAATGCAAAAAAAAATGGCCATAGAGCGGACCAGTTTAGATGTCCGTTTTTCAAGCGTCTAATCCAAGAAGCGGAGGACAAGAATAGAGCCAAAAAAAAGGGAAGACCTAGACTAGCGAGTAGTGTTACGGTAGAAGATGGGTATTAAAGTTTTACAAATCAACGTCGGGAGGGGTAAAGAAGCACAGGATCTAGCAATAGCTACGGCAAGGCAAATAGATATAGACATGTTAATAATTTGTGAACCCAACAAAAAGCAAGTAGCAAGCCAGAACTGGATAAAGGATCAAAAAACAGATGTAGCGATTAGGTTTTTAAAAAGAAATCTTAGTGTCAGTGGTGTAGTGCGGGGAAAAGGATTTGTGTGTGTGAAAACAGATAGTGTTAAGTGGATAGTGTGCTATGTTTCGCCAAATATTCCGCTGCAAACATATAAGGCGGAGGTGGACAAAATAGTGCAGGAAGCAGATAACGGATACCATGCTGTGGTTCTGGCTGGAGATATAAATGCCAAATCGGTGGTATGGGGAGCACCAAAAACTGATCAAAAAGGCCACTACTGGATGGACCATTTCTCAGCACTGGATTTGGTGGTCTTGAATAATGGAGATTCGACTTTTGTTCGAGGTTCTAGTGAATCACACATAGACATCACTGCTGCTTCCAACAGAATCGCAAAGTCTTTCAGGAATTGGGAAGTGTTGAAAATGGACAGCCACACCGACCACAAATATATTTACTTCGAAGTGGGGGACGTAGAAACAAAAGGCGCACAACGTGCGCAAAAACACTATGTGGATTGGGAGACATTTCGAGCCTCACTGGAGTTGAGAGTTGGTCATGAAAGTATGCACACATCACCGGAAGAGTGCACAAAGGTAATTGGGGAAGCTTACAAAGATAGCCTTCTGAGAGAACACAAGATCCCCATAAGAGTCCCTTACTGGTGGAACTCGGACATTCAGGAAAAAAGAGACGAATGTAATAAAATAAGACGTACTCAGACTAAACTGTTAAAGAAAAAGAATATAAACAGCAACAAGCTCATCGAAGTAAACACTCAACTCAAGGAAAAAAGGAAGACGCTAAGAAAACTCATCCGCAGATCTAAAAAAGACCATTGGCAACGAATATGCGAGAAGCTTGAAAATGACATTTGGGGAGGTGCATACAAAATAGTGACAAAGGAACTCAAGCTGGTCACTCCGTATGAGCTGCACCCTGACATAAAAAGAAAGGTAGTATCCAGACTATTTCCTAGTGAAAACGACTCTTGGGAAGAAAATCAGACAGAGACAACCGTCGAGCCATTCACCATAGAGGAACTGAGAGCAGCGGCAAGAAAAATGAAACGAGGCAAGGCGGCCGGCCCGGACAAGCTACCTGCTGAAGTCATAAAGGAGGTAATTGACCAGCAGCCGCAATGGATATTGAAAGTTCTTAATGGCCTACTGAAAGAACAAAAGTTTCCAACCGACTGGAAGGTGGCCAGGGTGGTGCTGTTACCAAAGGGAAAAGACTGCATGGAGGAACTGAAATTCAGGCCAGTATGCTTACTGAACGCTATTAGTAAACTCTATGAGGCGCTGATAAGAAAGAGAATCGGAGCAGAAATGGCAGCAAAGGGAAACTTGCACGAGAACCAGTATGGCTTCAGGAGTGGGAGATCTACTATCCAGGCTGTGGAGAGTATCTACGAGTTCCTGGATCATACAAAAGAGAAGTGGTGTGTGCTACTTCTTCTAGATGTTAAAAATGCATTCAACACCGCCAGGCACAGTCTGATCATTAGAGAACTGAGGCGCAGAAACATATCAGCATATTTGGTGAACACGGTGTCGGACTACTTGAAAGATCGTAGGGTAGTCTGTAACAAAGGAGAGGAGATTCCCGCACCAATGGGCGTCCCGCAGGGCTCGGTCTTGGGGCCCACATTGTGGAATATCCTTTACGATGAAGTGCTGGGGGTACCACTTATTGGAACGGCTAGGACCATAGCTTTTGCTGATGACCTCGCACTAGTGGTGGCCGCTGAGGACGAAAAGTCGCTAATAGCGCAAGCAAATGAGTGCCTCAGGAGAATAGACCGATGGCTAGTTCACCATAAATTGGAGTTGGAACCAAATAAAACAGAGGCGCTGATTCTAAAAGGTAAGAGAGACCGCAACAACATCTGCTTTAACATAAGAGACTTACAAATAAAACCAAAAAACAACGTAAAGTACTTAGGAATATATGTAGACCAGGGAAGAACGTTCAAACAGCATGTAGTGGAAACTGTAAAAAAAGCCGAAACCAGAGTCTCCATCTTGACAAGATTGTTTCCAAATGTAGGGGGCCCTAGCAGCTCGAAGAGGGCAGTTTTGGGCACCGTGGTGCACAATATCGTGCTTTATGGCGCACCAATATGGCATAGTGTCCTCAAATATAAAAGATATAGGGAAATGCTGGAGCGAGTACAACGGAAGATCTTGTTGCGTATTGCATCGGCGTATAGAACGGTGTCGACGAAGGCCTTAAATGTTATCACAGGAATTATCCCCATAAAACTACAAGTAGAAGAGAGGGTACAAATCCACCAAGCTGGTCAAGATGATAAAATCAATATAAGGGAACGTATTATGAAAGAGTGGCAGGAAGAGTGGAACAGCAACACTGAGAAAGGACAGTGGACAAAGTCTCTTATAGGAGACCTGACGGCATGGGTGAAGTGCGAGCATCGGAGGTTGGATTTTTGGCTGACGCAGATCCTTACGGGCCATGGATCTTTTGGCGCATACACTAAAAGAATGGGACTGGAGACATCCGATCTCTGTGTGTATTGTGTGAATAGTGTAGACTCGGTCGAACATGTGATCTTTGAGTGTCCGAAATGGAGCGATGCAAGAGAAGAAGCAGAGGCGAAATTAAAATCTAAGCTGACTATAGCAAATATAATCCCTGAAATGATCGAATCTAGGGAAAGCTGGGATACACTTCACAACATGATGGTGAATATTATGAAGCAGAAGAAACGGGAAGAAAATGAGAGACACCAAAGGAAGATCAACATATAAGGCAAGAAAGAATGACAAATAAACCTGCGGCAGCCTGTGAATATCAGAAATGGTGAAACGGGCTAGCCTGAAAGCAGAACCAGAGGGGTTTTAGTCGGACTTGCGCCCGACACTGTTGGATGCATCAGAAGCCATGAGCCAGCATCTTTCGCCAAGCGGTTTCCCCTCAAAAAAAAAAAAAAAAAAAAAAAAAAAAAAAAAAAAAAAAAAAAAAAAAAAAAAAAAAAAAAAAAAAAAAAACCTACTACTACTACTACTACTACTACTACTACTACTACTACTACTACTACATAATCGATGAATCATCGGTAAACTGAGACAACAGAACCAGTGTAAACATATAGAAAACAATTAGTAGATAAAAATAAAAAACTGACCCTCCATGGCATAGTATTAACTGAGAAGCAGTAAAGACAATGCTAAACGAGATTAGGAAAGACAGTTACTTGGAAAACTATTTTTGCTAAGCGAATTAGAAGACCAAACATATAAATGTACGTCATTATATCAGGATATTGCGACTCTTGTGCTTTCCATGACGTAATAGTGCAACAGAAAACTAGGGGAATTTCAGTTAAATTATTTACAGAAAACGCATAGTAACGGAGATACTGCCATCTCAATGATTACAGTCTGAATTAGTTTTTGGCTCATCATATTTATAAACTGTATATTTTAATACTTTCAATTTTATTAACCAGATGTTTTACTATTTTTAGTTATAAAGTTATAAAGAATGCTTTTCAAAAACGTTAAAATTTACCATTCTATGTCTTAGAAGCTAAACTGATCGCCGCCTAATTAAAATAAGAATTTAAGATAGACTAAGTATATTACCAAACAAAAAATGGACACGAAAGTGCAAAAACGATTTAAATGTAACAAAATACATTTTACCTAGTTAGCAACAATTTTCATTAGCTTTTGCGACGGAGCTTGTAATTTGTCAACGTCGCAATCTATGTTAGGGCATCTTAGTTTCACACATCACCAGAATGCTCATATTTATGGCATCCACGATACACATAGTTGGAAAACCAATATTTGCGACAGCGATGCCATAGTTGAAATATTGTTGTTACTCTAACTGTATGGAGGGTAAGCTAACTGTGACCATATCTACGTACAACCCACACACCCTAGCTAGTTACTGCGTGCGTAGAATGGAAGATGCCACAAATTACGATCCCGTCATGGATGGCACAAAGGTTTGAAAACCTGTATAGGTGTGTGTGTGTGTGCGTACATATGTATATATGTATGCATATATTAACAGGCATTTGGGAAATGGTACATGTCCTCCTCATATGTCTAGGAAGGGGTTTAGTGGGTCGGTCGGACTTGAGTTCTTGTGTCGGCGAATCAAATTTAATTGGTACTGTGACGGAGGTCCGTATCAACTCTGATTTGTTACTCTGATGGAAGTCCTCATATTCGAGCGAGCCCCACATAGGGTGGTGTTTGTGTTATTATCAATACACAAACACGATATCATTCTGTTGAGGATTCCCCTGCCATTACCAACCCCAATTGTTGGGTGTTGAGTAAACATACTACTACTACTACTACTACTACTACTACTACTACTACTACTACTACTACTACTACTACTACTACTACTACTACTACTACTACTACTAATAATAATAATAATAATAATAATAATAATGCGATCCCAATCATAGTAGGAGCGCTGAGAACAATGATAATAATCTGCAACGGGTACCAGGTAACTCTGCAGCAAATGAAGTGGAAAAGATAGCTTTGATGGGCACTGCGCACATTCTGAGAAAAGTGTTAGGGTAAATCACTATGATCTCTTGATAAGATCTAAATTTGCTCCTGAGACCGTCCTCTAACAAGCAAAGACGAGAGGAAAATAACACAACATAATAATAATAATAATAATAATAATAATAATAATAATAATAATAATAATAATAATAATAATAATAATAATAACAATAGTAATAATAATTATTATTATTATTACAAACTTGTATTCGCAGTTGGAATGTACAGGAGAACATGTTTTTCAAATACGATGTGAGGTTTGTTCTTGAAATAAATTATTCTAGTCACTACAAACAAAAGTGGGTCAGATTAAAAAACAAAAACATGGTAGATAGCATATTCACGTACGGAACCCTCGCGTAGAGTTAAAGTCACAGTTGCCCACTGTCTTCATTGAAATCAAGATTGTCTATGCCAGCCTGTGTGTAATTTTGCTTGGACCTAATATTTTCTAAGCACTGTGGTATCATTCTCTTTAACCATCTAACTCATTTTGTTCTAATGTATTCAACACTTGTCTACTAATTGAATAGTCAGGACCAATACTTGGTGTGAATACATTTTCATTATTCTGATTGACTGATTAATTCATATTACGCTTTCTTACTATTGTTATTCATATACAGGTGCTGCACTACTGCATCTGCGGCAGATAGCGTCGTTAATATGTTAGATGGAGCAAAATTTCTCGGGCAAAAATTATTCGTAACTAAAAGTTTCACGACCTAAATATCGACGAATCTAAATAGACTACAGGGTCATCCTGTGTTATTTTGAATGTAATAACTTATATATATATATATATATATATATATATATATATATATATATATATATATATATATATATATATATATATATATATATATATATATATATATATTTCGTATTATGATTTTACATGAAATTTGAGTTCAACTTTGAAAAAATATCCTATTGCTAACAGTTATTTGAGTATGGACATCTTTTATCAAATTTTCCCGTTAGAAGTAGAGCTATGGGCTTTAGATATGTTATTTACCCTAAAATATTTAGTGGGAATGTACAAAATTCTGCACTCTGATCCAAAAGTCACTTCAATTTTTAATACGTGAAATTTTGAAAACTTTTGTTTCTAAAATAGAACATCATGCACCTATTCTTGATGTTGGTAGTCTTAAATGTACTAACAATGCTAGGCGTTCCCTGTATCTAGGTCGCATGGTATTCGCGTTATTTCGAAAAAAAAATATGTATGAAAATAATATTATCTCACGGAAATTCACAGTGTATTTCTTAGTATATGATTTCTTAATGTCATTCACACCGGAAAGATATTGGTGTTTTATTAACTTGCTATATCTTTCCATTTGAGATTGCACAGGAAGACCCTGTGGAGTCTATTTAGGGACACTCTGTATGTACGACAATATTCTTAAATAAAATACGTAGGTATTATTATCATTATCCAAGGATAGCATGTAAATACATTAGCATAAATTTTTCCTAGAAATATTTCTCGCAAAAATGTGAAAGTTTGTGCACTTCATCTTTCGGTGGTGTTCACGCTACATATTTCGTTAGTTCATTGGAATTTGGATATTATATTTTTGATTTATCTCATATCCACAGAGCTGATTCAAGTTTGGTTATTTGGTTATTGAATAGTTCTCAGATTTCTTTTTAAAAAATCTAAAAGGTTTCATATTTTAATTCAATATAGATAACGTAGGTTGAAACTTGAAACATTCGTGTTGGTAGCTGGAGGTATCATACCACTTGACACCATCTCAAAATCTATCTTGTTTATACTTGTTCTTGACCTTTTTCAATAACTCGCATATTTTGAATAGCACCATGCATATTTAAAGCTATATTAAATGTATATTTTCATCATCTTCTGAATTTTTTTTATATCCACTTGATTAAACTCACATTAAAATGTTTGATAATGCTCTCAGCTTTAGAAAACGAGTTAACATACCAGAATTTATCAACATTATTCTGCAATAACTGATCTGAATAACAACAATCAACTAAAGCAACTGTACTAAATAAATGCCTTTGTTCGTTGCAATACAATATAGATAATTTGCATTATCACTGCAGAGTAATTAATTGTGTTATGTCATTGAGCTATATATTTTTTATGTTAGGGGACCCAGTTATGTTCGATTTTCAGAAAGTATGACAACTTTTTTCATACATTTTCAAATTCGTCTTCAGTAGATGAATACATAACTTGGTAATTGCATTCTGAACTGTTTCTATTAGGTATACCCACGGGTAGAGCATTTCTAAAGGACCTCAGGTATTATACCTGCATTTGTAACTTTTATTAACCGATTTTGCAGGCAAAATTTAAATGATTATCATAAATCGTATTGCATTAGTGGACAGTTTGAATTAATTGAATAACGAACTGTAACATTGGAAAACTATAAAATCTTTGTAATTCATCCAAATTTCCGAAATTATTTTGTCTTTTTTAATCCTATTCAAGCTTTATTGCTTAAAACAGTCATCAATGACGAATTGCTGATAATTAGTTATAAATAACCTTATCTAGCAATTCCTAATAAATTTATGATTTTAACCTCTGTTATCTATTATGCAAATGTAGTAGGAAGTAAGAGACTATATATATGAGTTCTTTTGAGATGTAACACTCGTTGTGTAGCTATCGTGTAATAAACATCGTCAATTAACGCACATAGTGTATTATTGAAGGGATAGTTCCAACCCCTTTACTCCCGGGAATAAAGGAAAGCCTTTTTAAAAAGGTACTTCACGGGATAAGGTCTTTGTCTGGCGCAGTTGGTGACGGATAATTTCCCGCTCTTTTGGCACCCTTAAAGCTCAAAAGTCGAGAAAAGTAACGCTCGTGAGTCTAGTGCCGCGTGGAAGGTCCGTACGAATCAAGCTCTTAAACCATATGAGCATACAAGGAGCAACCCCGGGAAAACAGTAGCGTATACAGCGCCCACTGAGGTCTCCAGAAAGAACTAGAAGCAACCCCAGAACAACAGTAGCGTCTACACGCCCGCTGAGGTCTTCAAACAACTACGAAGCAACCACAGGAACAACAGTAACGTCCAAGCAGTCGAGAGCCATCCACTGAGGTCTTCCGTACAACCCGAGAAGCAACCCCAGGACAACAGAGATAGTCTACCCGACGAGGAACGTCCACTGAGGTCTTCAATACCAGTAAAGTAAGAAAGCAATTTGTTACATGTATTTTATATATATATATATATATATATATATATATATATATATATATATATATATATATATATATATATATATATATATATATATATATATATATTGAAATTTTGACGTATTCCATTACGAATATATTTTATTATTGACATTTTCTGGAATTTTGCAATTTTTGTGTCAATTTTTACAATTTTTGTGTGATTTTATGTATGTTATGTTGATTTTTTTGAACTTTCATGAGAATATCTATATATAGTGAACGCATTTTTCAATAAATTTATGTATTACAAGTAATTTATGAATTCACCTAACTTTCTTGACGAAAGTAGAGTACAGATAGTTGATCTAGAAGATCTAAGTAACTCTTTTAATTCCCTGTCAATTTCTGAATTTTTCGATACGCAAGGTATTAGGAAAGGTGTCAGTAATATCACAATGAGCACTCCTGTTCAAACGCAGACCACCTCGCAGTCGCTAACCACTGAACAATGGATTTCGACAGCGAAAACTTACGGTGAAATAATCCCAAAATTCGATGGTAGACCCATCGCCCTAGAATCATTTATAGTAAAGGTAGACAATTTTCATCAGAAATATGGTAATTCAACAGATTTTACTTTGAATAATTATGTATATTGCTTAATTTGTAGTAAGCTTATTGGTGAAGCTGAAAACTTTGTCATTTGCCGACCTGATCTAACAGATTGGCCTTCCTTGAAGGAAGCATTACGTAATAAATTCGGAGATTTAACAGATAGAAAAATTCTGGCTCATCAATTTAAAAATTTAAAATTAAGACAAAACGAAAATCTAAGTGATTTTATAGAACGACTCAAGACAATACTAACGCAGTTAAATATTAAAATTATTAGTGACGATCACCTAAGTGTTTCACAAAAGGCCGTACATGAAGAAATTAACGAACAAACAGCAATTGAGGTAGTTTATAATAATTGCCCTCCTATGTTACAAACTATTTTAGACGTAAAAGACCACCAAACATTACCTGCCACTACTAGTACTGTACTTAACTATATCTCTAAACATCCATCCGAGAAACCTAAATTTACAAATCCAAGACCGGTTTCGACCCCAGTTTTTACTCCAAAACCCAATACTTCAAACTATAACAGGCAATACACAGCCAATCGTCCGGCACAATTTTTTCAACCAAATATAGCCAATCGTCCGGCACAATTTTTCCCAAATTATAGAAATTTGCCTAGATTTAATCCGGGTACTCGACCCACAACGTCTGCACCCCAACAGACGAACCCAAATCAGAATTATAACAATAATTATAATGCTTCTAGACCGTCGCAGAATTTTAGAGCGAATAACAACAATAATCCTGCTAATAAGTCTGGACAGACTAATTACCAGAGAACTGCTTTTCGCAATTGGCGACAACCAAATATTAATTTGTCCGAATTAAATCCACCTATGGATATTTCTGAAGCTAAACCTGAATTTGACTATCGCGAGGATTTGTACGAAAATAACCCTCTGGAAGAAGAAGTCGCTCTCAATATCGATGATCTATCTCTAGACCTAAGTAATTATCATTTAGACAAAGATGAGAATGACGATCCTACATATGACCAAACAGAACTCGATCCGTATCACGCAATAGAAAATTTTCGTCTACTTGCCTCGGACGAAACGACAGAGAAAGTACGCTACCCTGTCTAATTATTTCGGACCCTCCAATGAAGATATTAATAGACACCGGAGCCACTAATTCGCTAATTAATTCTAATATAGCTCATAAATATTTTTCTGGTTACTTACAAGATGAGGATTTTATATTAAAAACGATAACGACTCAAACACAGCATACGGAGAGCATACAAGTCGATCTATTTGCAGAAAATCAATTTTTGAAATTTTTTGTGGTAGATTTTCATCAACATTTTGACGCATTGCTGGGAGCTGATAGCTTAGAAACTATGAACGCTCTGATCAATTTTAGCAATGGCATTTTGTTTTTAAATGACCTGCCTTATGAATTAATTAAATATGATAGTCTAGCAGTAAACAACGTTGAGGTAAAAACTAAGGCGACATTTCCTATTAAAATTAAGAAAGGACCTATATTAATTCCAAAGCAATCAATTCAAGGCGTCCACATTCCGGAAACTATAACCGTGGCTAATAATTACCATTGTGAAGTTCCCATAGTGACCCACAAGGATAATATCCTAATAAATAAACCAATCATCAAGGCGAAACACATTAATAATGCGGAAATAGATTTATGTAATTTATTTATTAGGCAAAATTACGATCAACCTAACATTGACCTTAGTCATCTTGATCAATTAAAACGTAACGCATTAATTAACATATTTAATGAATTTAGCGACGTATTCTATAAGGAAGGAGACATTCTCATCTTCACGAATACTAGTAAACATCACATTCCTCTAAATTCAGATATACCGGTATTTTCAAAACCATATCGCTTCCCTCAAATACAACGAGAGGAAATCGACCGACAAGTCGAGGAACTCAAAAGGCAAAATATAATCGAGGAAAGTGAGAGTCCATATAACGCCCCTGTATTTCTTGTGCCCAAAAAGCCTGATAAATTTGGCAATAAGACATGGCGCATGGTAGTCGATTTTCGAAAATTGAATGAAAAAACTATCGAAGACAAATATCCGATACCTAATATAGCTAATATTTTAGACTTATTGGGCGATTCCCAATATTTTTCCAAATTAGATTTAAAAAGTGGTTATCACCAAATAGAAATAAAACCAGAAGACAGACATAAGACTGCCTTATCCACGCAGCAAGGGCACTACCAGTTACTCAGAATGCCCTTTGGGTTGCGAAGTGCTCCGGCGTGCTTTGTCAGAACTATGAATAACGTCTTAAAGGGCCTATTGAACAAAATATGTCTTGTGTACCTAGATGACATAATCATCTTAGGGAAAAACTTCGAGGATCATTTGAATAATTTAAAAACAGTATTACAACGACTTCGGGACCATCGATTTAAAATCCAAACTGATAAATCAGATTTCTGCCTCACTGAGATCGAATACCTTGGGCATCTGATCACGATTGACGGCGTAAAGCCCAATCCTAAATTAGTAGCTAAAATCAAAGGTATTCCACTACCTACAATACCTAAACAAATCAAAGCATGCCTTGGATTATCCGGTTACTACCGTAAATTCATTAAAAACTATGCGACAATCACGAAACCACTAACTATTTGTCTAAAAAAGAATAGTAGTCATACACACACCAGAATTCATCAATGCGTTTAATTCATTAAAACGAATAATTTCTAACCCACCTGTATTAGCATACCCAGATTTCAATAAAACATTTAATGTAACCACGGACGCATCTAATGTAGGTATAGGAGCAATATTGTCACAAGGTCCCATTGGCAAAGACAACCCTATAATGTTTGTCAGCAGAACACTAAATAAGAACGAATTAAATTATTCCACTATAGAAAAGGAATGTCTTGCTATCATATGGGCAACAAAAATGTTTAGACCTTATATTTATGGGAGACAGTTTAACATAATCAGTGACCACAAACCCTTACAATGGTTGTTTAACTTAAAGGAGCCTAATGCCAAACTTATTCGTTGGCGACTCAAGCTCGAAGAATTCGATTATAAAATAATTTACAAGAAAGGTAAGAATAATCTGAACGCAGATTTTCTTTCACGTTTGGAAGCCTACCCTTTAGAAACCACAGACGATCTGTTATCCATGTTTAATAACGCCGGAGATATCTGTCAAAGAGATCCACTAGAAATCACTGACATTGACGAAATTCTTAATATCCCTCAAACGGAAACTCAGGTTACGAGAACTGAATCACCTAAAATTAAAATTTTATCCGACATAAGAGTAGACCAAGTGAAAACACCACCTTCAGTCACTCAGCATTCACAAGCTGAAAACACCAGTGCATCCCTGCCTATAACGGATAAACCACTTAACATGTTTAAAAATCAATTTGTTTTCACATTTTATAGCAAACCTACAGTCAATACGCTTAACCCTTTTGGTAGACATAAATACCTGGTTAACATAACAGAAGGTAATTATGAAAATGAAATATTAAATATTCTCAGAGAATACGCAAACCCGAATTTAAGTAACGCCATTTTCATTAAAAGACCGGAGTTTTACGAAACAATGGCAACATTGATCAATAACACCTTCGACAATTCAATTAAATTTGTATATACAGACAAAATCCTAGAAGATGTGACAGACGCAACGACGCAACAACATTTATTGCGACATTTCCATTTCCCTGACCATCGAGGAGCGCAAGAATTAACCGCGCAAATAAATCGAAGATACTATTAGCCTAGCAGTAGCTCAGATTGCAAAAAATTTGTCGACGAATGTTCAATTTGCCAACAGACAAAATACGAACGACACCCTGTAAAATATAAATTAAATTTAACTCCTACGGCTAAAGAACCCTTCAACACAGTTTTCATGGACATATTCTCACTTGCAAAACAAAAATATTTAACCGCAATAGATTCATTTTCAAAATATGTCATGTATCAACCTCTAGTATCGATGAATATCCCTGACATAGTAGAAGCGTATATAAACCTTTTTTCCAAATATAAAATGCCGAAATTACTAATTACCGATAACCAATTTGATCACCCACTATTTAAAGAAATGCTAAAAATGCATCAAGTAGAATATCATCTAACTACCCCTACTCATCCCAATAGTAACGGTCCTATTGAACGTGTACATGGTACTCTCTTGGAAATAGTTAAAACAATAACCGTATCAAAAAACAAAATTTTATTAATGAACCTTTTTGAAAATGCTATTATAATTTATAATAGAAGCATACACTCGCAAACTGGCTTCAAACCCATCGAATTATTATTTGGACACCTAGAAAGTAACGACATGTTAGATACCTTTGACGTAAATCACTACCATGAATATACTAGTAAATTATATGACCGGATTAAAGCGTTATACGAGTTAGTAAAAACACGACAATTGGAAAATAAAGAAAAACATACGGCATACCAAAACGCTAAAAGAACAGAATTTCCCTTTCTACCACCTGACACTCCTGTCTATCGAGATCAGAGACCCCGAGACAAAAGAGCACCTCGGTACAAACAAGAAACTGTAGCACAAGATTTAAAAAACAAAATCGCTACCCCAATACGAGCAATTTACCATAAACAAGAACTAAAACCATTAAGGAAATCACAAGTAAATAAAACCTTTGTTACAGATGATGCCATACACCTTCCTAACATTGATTCTTTACCTAGTACTAGTAAATAACAGTGAAGTCAACCCGCAGAGAGTAGAAATAAAGGACTTACATAACAACCCGGGAATATTACCATTTAAACTTGGAACAGTGCGTATACAAAAGACACACCATACATTCCTACATAATTTTAATTTAGAACCCTTAGGGAAACATTATGTAAAATTAGAACAAAATATCGAAACAATTAGCAATCTACCTAATTTTAAGAAATTCAGTAGAGCAATAGAATTAGGTTTTATTACACAACAAGCAGAACGTCTAAAACAGCAACTTTTAACAATACACCCCGATATTTTAGAAACAGATAAAAGACAAAAGAGAGGTTTAGTTAATGCCCTAGGATCAGTTTTTAAATTTGTATCAGGTACCCTGGACGCAGACGACGGCGTAAGATATGACAATGCTATAAGAGAATTACAAGGTAATCAGGAAAATATAATAAATCATTTTAATAAACAATTATCCATTAATAAAGAATTAATTATTAGTTACGAACATACAATACAAAACATTACGGAAAACTTTAAAGAAGTAGCAAAGCTACTAGTTAACATACAAAATGAACAAATAGCTAATAATGCTGTCAATCTAGTCAGATTAGCCATTTTAGACCTAGAGTATCTAGTAAGCAATTTGCAAACAGCCATAGGTTTTGCTACAATGAACTTGCTTCATTTAAATATAATTTCGGAAGATCAGATTACCGAAATGAAACAAATGCTGTTGAAATATCATAATGATGCTTCATTTTATAGTATGGATAATATCCTATTTACTCAGACAATTCAAGTAGAATATTACGTTACACCTGAACATATAGTTTTTCTCTTACATGTCCCTATTTTGGATAAAATAAATTTTAATTTATATCATTTATATTCCATACCCACAGTACAAAATACAGTGATCATTGCACCTACTTCGTACGTTGCAATGTATGAAGACAATATTTATTACCTAAAAAGAAAATGCAAATATTTGCAACAACAATATTTCTGTTCACTTACTGACATAGAAAGGAACTATCAACAGGACACCTGCATTAAAAATTTACTGCAAGTAAAGAAAAATCCAGAATGTAGACATGTACCCGTAAATGTAACTGACTCTTTAGTAGAAATGATTAATGACGAAAAGTATCTTCTGGTAATGCCACAAGAGACTCTAGTTCACGAAAAATGTAGTAGTGAAGAGGTACACCGTTTAAAAGGAGTTTACCTATTTACGGTACCATATTCATGTTCTTTTATAACGAAAGATTTTCTCTATGAAAACTTGGTAGACACACTCAAAGAAGAGCCTGTTCATTTACCCCCTTTAGATATAAATATAGCTGATATTAAACCACTTCAATTAAATTTGAAATCAATAAATCTCGATCAATTATCTAAATTAACACTAGATAGCAACCCTTTGTCATATGTAAAAACCCCGAACTATTGGACCCATGGTCATACCTTCTTAATTTGTGTAATTCTAGTAGTAATAATAACTTTAATTTTATGTAACTTCAAAAGACTTAATAAAATCTGTATTAGTAAAAATAATAAGAAAAATCATACTCCCATAGACATGGCTGAAATGCAAGCTTTTCCCTTGCCTGAAACTAAATCCTAATGTAATTCTAAATTTGTAATAATGATGTATTATCCATTCTTTATATGTTTCTTTTAAATATGTTACCTTTATAAGTTTTACCTTTTGTAAATGAAAATTTATGCTACCCCATAAATTTCCATCTGATAGGGGAGGAGTCATCAATGACGAATTGCTGATAATTAGTTATAAATAACCTTATCTAGCAATTCCTAATAAATTTATGATTTTAACCTCTGTTATCTATTATGCAAATGTAGTAGGAAGTAAGAGACTATATATATATATATATATATATATATATATATATATATATATATATATATATATATATATGAGTTCTTTTGAGATGTAACACTCGTTGTGTAGCTATCGTGTAATAAACATCGTCAATTAACGCACATAGTGTATTATTGAAGGGATAGTTCCAACCCCTTTACTCCCGGGAATAAAGGAAAGCCTTTTTAAAAAGGTACTTCACGGGATAAGGTCTTTGTCTAAACTACACATTTAAATGGGCTGACCTTTTATTCTTTATTCCTTGAAAAATACACTCTAAATTATGTTCACTTTTAATAGAAAATACACATCTGCAGAGCTGTTGTTCTAGAATTTCGTAAAGAGTATTAGATCTATGAAAATTCCAAATAAAGACCGATTTCAACCTTTTACGGTATAATAGCGTCTCTTCAACAAGCTTCCTAAATTTGTGACTGGCGAATCTTCAATAAGAATATCCCATCTGGATTCCAGATGTCTCCCTTTCTTGTAAAAGCAGAATAAAATCTTTCACTTTATAATTTTTATTATGCTTGATATATTTATCTAAAATGTGATAGTAAATATTATATAAAATCCTAAATACGTGATTCTGCTACACATTCTCCTGCGGGATATAAATGCCGTTTTTGACAATCCAGATTGAGTTCGAAATCTTAAAAACTCTTTGAACACTCGTGCGCATCTTGCGATTTAGAATTAATTTTGTTTACAATTAAATTATTCGCAGTGAAAATCTAAATTTATTTAAACACAAACTTGTTTCAAAAATCTCAATTTTAAATGGTAATATGTAAAATAAACAGCTTGAAAAAAAAGTTCGCCATACAGAGCTGTATGTATGAATTACTTACAAGCTGTATATCACACTACTGTACAAAAAATAATCTCATGCCATATGATAGAATTTAGTTGCATTGGGAAATAATTTTTCAACACAGAAATCTAGTTATCTTGGAATAATGACCTTCTTACTAGCATAATTTTCAAAATAATACGTGTTGACATAAAATAATGTTTTGTGTGTTATGTGTGTGATTTATTTATTTAACGTCGGCCTGCTTCCGCGACTAAGGCCAAACACCGACTCCAGGGAGCAGTTTCACCTCACCAGCCTGGAAAATTTGCCGAATCCCTTTCTTTCTATAAGGATGGTAGGGATATTTAAAGTGCCTAACATCGCATGGACACGGGACCGATGACTTTACGTCTCTTCTGAATGACGGAACCTGCGCACATTAAATTTGCTCAAGCACAATGTCATGGCCACGAGAAATGTGAATTTACAGTTTTCTACTATACATGTTTAAATTAAAAATGTTCTTTCCTGCCCGACATTTGAACCCAGGTCTTTCGGCGTAGCAGCCCAGGTTCTGATCACTACACTATCGAGGGCACAAATAATGTTTTGTTTTAAAGTACTTTCAGAGATAATATGAAATAACTCTTTAAAGAAGAAAATTCAACACCCTGCAGAAAAAAATAAGCCTTTGCGGACATATGTTCATATTTTTTTATTTTCTTATTTTTTATTTCAAGAACACACCAGGAAGGTTTACAGCCTAAATACTATCGTACCGTGGGTGTCGACAATGAGGAGAGAGGCAATTGTTAATTCTGGAATTGAAGATTTGGAGATTCGGAGAAGAAGGAAAAACATGTGCCGGTAAGGAATCCCACAACTTGGAAGTCCTCGGGACAAAAGAGCGGGCATAACAGGACTTTCTATGTGAGCAGTGCCAGTGCAAATATCTATAAAAGTGAGAGAGGTCACCAACGGCACGGCGGTGGGCAAGAGATGGCCGCCTTTGGGTGAGGGTAGGGTCACTGATGAGACGTATAGCTCTCTTCTGAATGGAGTCCAGGATAGCGAGTGTAGAAGCAGCAGCGGCACCCCAGATGTGGGAGCAGTATTCGAAGTTTGGTCTTATTTGTGAAGTGTATAAGGTATAGAGATTAGCTGGTGAAAAGTATTTGCGTGCCCGGAAGAGGAAAACTAATTTCTTAGCAGTCGCTTCTGCAATTGATGTGACATGTTGGTGCCAATTGATTTTCCGTTCCACAGAAATGCCAACAAGTGAGAAGGACTCGTTACTTTGAATAACTCGGTTGTTCATTGTGATGGGTCTAGGGCTGGTGTATTTCTTATGAGATAGAAGGCAGGACTGAGATTTGGTGGAGTTGAATTGTACAAGATTTCTTATTTCTCAGTCTAATTTCTTTTGAGGATCCGCAGAGATAGAACCCTGCATGAGTATGCGATCCTCATCTAATTGGGCTAAAGAGGCAGGCTTTGAATATTGTATATTTGAGTGGGCGGTGCTGTCGTCAGCGTTACTGGGAACTGGGTTGGATCTGCTAAAGAGGAGATCATTGATGTGGAGAAGAAACAAAGTAGGGGCTAAAGGTGAACCCCGAGGGACTCCTGCATTAATTGGATACAGTTTAAAGGAATGACTATTCACGACAACAGAAATGCTCCAGTTGGAGAGAAAATTTGCTGTCCAGATACAGAGTTTTGGTGGTAGGCCACAGGCCGGAAGTTTATTAAGTAGTGCGGCGTGCTAGACCTGGTCGAAAGCTTTGGATATGCCTAGAGCGACAACCTGGCATTCACCGTGTAGTTCCATAGACTTGTTCCAAGAATGGGTGACAAAGGAAAGGAGGTAGACAGTTGATCTGCCCTGACGGAATCCATACTGCCTGTCGTGGATTAGGTTGTGGTTTTCAAGAAATTTAAGTAGTTAGGTGTCTATATATTGAACTTTGCTCCATAAAATGACCTTAGGAATCACATCTCGAATAATTAAGACGTCATTAAGGAACACCTTATATTTATAGGTAACGGATTTTGTTATTTATGACGTTATGAGTTGTTTTCCCATTCGCTACAAAAAAAGCATAAATTCTAAGAAGCATTTACTTATTGCAATTGCATGTCCGTTATAAAGTAACCAAAGTACAAAAAAGACATCAGACCCGGGCACTGATTTTCCACTTGATCGCATTGGATGTTGCTAGTCTAAGGGTCGGTTGGCGAACTGAATTTCGTTATGGCATTGCATTTACTTTGAACTAAAATTTGAGTTGCTATATAAAGCACATAATATAATACCAAAACTTCCATATAATTCAACCCTATAAGGAACCGTATAATAGCTTGTTGCGAAAAAATAAGGAGATTTAATTTGACATACGTAGCAATCATTTGGATAACAAATACAAAGGACAGCCTGTCCAAATCAATTAAATCGGTTCGCGAGTGCAGTGATTTTAATCTTAAGAATCAAATTTGCAATGAAATGGTGACGGATAGGGAAAATGTTAGAATTTCATTTTTGTTCAAAATTGAATTCTCCATCCAAAAGTGTGACTCTATTTCCTTCAACAGAACCGCAGTAGTATTGTTTTGTTCAAAATCTTGAGGTGATTATCAAAATCTATGCCACTAGTTTGCTGAGAAGCTTGATAATACTGAATTTCAAAACTATTTGCACATGTGTACTGTATACTTTAAGTTTAGTAAGAATAGCTGCAACTTCGAACAAGTTATGACGCAGAGACAATATTAGTGATTTATTTTCAGCAACTGTACGTCGAAAATTACGCAACTTAGGACACCTGTTCATATAAACTTTTTTCAGAAATAGTCTTAATATTATGCTCCTAAATTTTTTTTACCTACTTATGAAACACCTATATATACGCAAGCTGTTTGGAATACACATTGGTGAATTGGAAACTAGAGCGCCTGTATCAGAGTAACCGGTAGTGTAATATAGTGTTAAATTTAATAATAATTTTAGTGGAGTAATATCAGTCAATAGCAGAGTAAATAGTAAAGTATTGTTACAGAAGTTGTTATTAGGTTAGATTTAATTGTAGTTAAGAGTAAAATAAATGTCTTTTTTGTTTGTGTATAAAGTGTATTTAAACCCCGCAACGTAACAATATGTTTTTCCCAAAGCTCTACGGTGAAAGGTTTCCGAGATACAGCCACTTACTTCGCTTAATTGGCCACTCTGTACTTACCTCACATACTATAAAAAATGTAGGCTGCCCTGTTCCAATTAATAATGAGGTTTTTTATATGCCGGCAGCACTTTGAATTGAGCTGGTGTGACCGCCGAAATTCAGTTTATAAAAGTCGCCCTTCGTTCACTAGGCTACCAGAGAGTCTTGCTTTGTTGTGTCAAAGTATATACACACTTGAGGAAACGGCAAGGTACTTTTATAAACTCATAAAAACTTGTTTTATAGCCTCAGATTTTTTCTAGCTAGTCAGCCGATTGATCAGCTCTTCAAAAATCGTATGCGGGCCATCAACAAATGGATAAATTGTAGTGTAGTATGTAGTGAGTTTCTGCCAGTATTCTTCTTGGCGTGTGTAGTCTGCATTCCTACTTGTTAACTATATGATGACTCATTCGAAAATATCAGATGAGTTTCATCATTATTTGCATTCCCAATATATGTTCATAATTATTATGCTCGAAAAATCGATTGATAATTTACGATTTCTAAAGTGATTTACTTGTTTGTTGTTGTTATTTATTTATTTAACGTGGCCCTATTTCCGCGACTATGGCCAAACACCGACACCAGGGAGCAGTTTCACCTCAGCAACCTGGAAAATTTCCCGAACCCCTTCTTTTCTGTGAGGAAGGTAGGGATTTTTAATGTGCCCAACATCGCATGAACACGTGGCCGACGGTTTTACGTCCCCTCCAAAGGACTGAGTTGCGCACATTCAACAAGCTCAAACACAATGTCATGGTCTCGGGAGAAGTTAATTTACAGTTTGTACTGAGAATTTTACAAAGAAAATGAAAGTTGTTTCTTGACGGGTCCGAGTTTCGAACCCGGGTCTTTTGCATCGACACTCCAACACTCTAAGTGCGACGCTAATCAAGACCACAAAGTAATTTACTTCATTTTTTTTATTAAAATATTGTACCTAATCATTATCTTCATAATTGCGCGTAAACTGTCAGCCTGAATTCAGTTATTTAGATGTGCAATATTATTCTATTAGATTGCATTGAATCCACTTGTCTTACTTCACTATTTATTTTGACCTTAGGTAGATACATTAATTTTGTTAGATTCCTACCGTGAATTCAATCACTCCAGTATGAACAATAATTGGCGTATTGAAGGGTTACCGTCAGCAAATTGACTTGCCAGGCACTTTATTTCATTCATGACACTACACGATGATTTATTAAATATAGTTACCAGGCGAAAATTTAACTATGCCAATATGTATGTAATTAATTTCAGTTCGAGTGCCTATACGTCTTCGAATTCAATTGTTTTTTAAGCAATATTACACGGCGAAAAATACGCTGTCTGCAGAAAGTATGGTAACTTTCAAAGTTCATTTTCTAAAGTGTTTCACAACATTACTTCATATTTCTTTATCGTTTTCTATGTGTTCTATAGCGATATAATGCTGGGCGAATACAATTATTTTTATTAGTTGAATTCGTATGTCAACTTAATTACCGACTCGCAGACATCTTTTACAAGCCAATCGAAGCCAATTCATCTTGACTGTCGGAATAAAAATGTTTAAAATATGATTTTACTCACATCTACTGTTTTATGTTTTATATGAGAGTAGCATGAAGTGTAGGTATACAATTGCATTCGCTGTTGTCCAAGCAGTGGTCTTTACATGGCAACAATGTGTGCAGAGCGCTACCTCCCCTACTTCAAGAATGTCGCCAAAACTTACGTTAGACACACACACATACACACACACACACAGATATATATATATATATATATATATATATATATATATATATATATATATATATATATATATATATATAGTTAAATAAGGCCCTTTTGGCTTTATGATAAAAAATAATTTATTTAAACCCAAAAAGTACTATTAATTAACAAAGTGATTAATTACAAGTTACAACTAACGAACTATGAATGTTGTTAATCGTGGACAAGTAAAGAATGAATCTAAATGTAACTTAACTATTACTTATAAACTAGGATTGATTATGCGGCGGTTTCTGATTGAACTCTGTGACCGCCTGAGGTCGATGTCATTGCTGACTGGACTATATCGGAACGGATATCGTGGCATTGTTCTTTTATGGTTGCCATATACAGGGCGATGTAATTATACAGGGTGACATAATTCCTCCACCCTTAGTGTGAAGAACGTCCTCGTTCTTTCCGGTGGGCTCTTCTTGGTGTAAGTTGGCTCTTGGACTTGTGCTGCACGGCTTTCTTCTTAACTGTCTGCTGAAGATGTAGCACAGGATGACCATTAGGATGACTGTGATTATGGTAGTCATTCCCATGTGTATTGAATGTACCAAGGATGCAGTATATTATAGTGCTTCTTTTTCTCCATCTGACTTTTTAATTTGCTGGCTTCTTGGAGATGTATAGGGTTGAATCTGATGAGATGTTGCGGCTGTGGGTGTCGTATCAACTCAGGTACCCATGTAATGTCTGGACTGGTTTTTCCATAAGTTGCTGTTCATGGATATTTGGCATTTTCCTGGTTTGCTATGAGGGTGTTATTGTGGTGGTCCATCTATCTGATCTTGATGGCATTTTTTAGTGATATTGATTTTCTGATGGTGATGTTTTCAGGTAAACCGAAGCAGGTGATACAAGGACTTTATTGTTTTGGGTTGTTGGAACAATTAGGAATTAAGATCTTGGAATAGGAAGTTTAGGAGATAACAGTTGTGTCTTTTAAAGATAAACATTAAATTTGGTGTATTCAAAAACTTTAAAAATGTGATTTTAGTGGAAAATAATTCATCGTCGTTATGATTAAGCTTAAATATTTCCTATATTGGTTAACTGATTAAAATTAAGCAAAGTTGTTCCTTGTAATACTTTTATACTTTCTGATAATTTCTAACTTGGTATTATTTGAAATTCTATGGTTTATTTTGCATTGCATCTAAGGTGGTGACTCTAAATTTTTTTGTTAATTGAAACTTAATCTTTTTCTAATTTGTGATTTTAAGTTATTGAACGGAACCATCATCTCATTTTCATTTGCATAAAATAAATCTATGTTTTTTGTTTGTTTATTTCTTTTAGATTTTCTTCTTCTAAATTTGCCAGTGGTTATTCTTATAATTGATCTTGCACCATCTATGAGGTTTATTTTGTCCCTAATATGTGTAAGCTTTTGTAATTTAATGTATGTGGCTTTTATGTGGCTGTTATGCTATTTATTACTTGAATTTAACTTAATTTGATATTCTGATAAGTATTGGGTATTAATTAATAATAATAGTATTATAAAAACAGTAATATTTAATTATAGTTTTCTTCTATAAGTGTGGGATTGAAGTAAAAGTAAAAACTCAGATAATGATTTAGGATTTTGGCGATTTCGACATACTCTTGAATTAGCCATTAGTTTGGATGGGTTGAAGTTGAAGGAGTAGGGCTGTCCTCAGACATAGGCACAGCAGGGTCTAAAGAGGGAAATTTCTTTCTTGCTCTTTTAGTCTTATTAATATGAGCGGTTTGCTTTCTCGAATGGGGAAGAAGTATTTTATTGCGAGGTAATTGTATAGGGTCGGAATGAATTTTGTAAAGGGGATCAGCCTTTCTGACTGGTGGTACTCTAACCGCAACGTTTTCTTCATTAATTTGGATATTTTGTTCTCGAGTTTCGTTGATTTTCTCGAGACGCTGTGTTGCTTTTTGCTTTTGCTTTTCATAAATAGACTGGTAAAATGGAAGTATTTCTTTTAAGCGTCTATTGTTATATTCTTCGAGAACTGGTTGATGGGGATCAATAGGTGGTATGTCATCATATGGGCCATAGAGCAGTTTGAAAGGAGAGTGACCT
The DNA here is from genome assembly GCA_964006375.1 of Tillus elongatus. NCBI lineage: Eukaryota > Metazoa > Arthropoda > Insecta > Coleoptera > Cleridae > Tillus > Tillus elongatus. The sequence continues at coordinate 102,080,287 of OZ023266.1, read as the reverse complement.
GTCGAAGAATGTATAGATTGGTTGTAGATCAATACAGCTGTGATCATGAAAGACTGAGGGCTTTCGTTTGGATTTTGATTTTTCAGGACACGTATTTTTTCTAGTAGTGTCGACTGTAAAATTTCTACAGGAGAATTTGAATTAGGATTCTGAGGGGTAGTAATGTGCAAATCAATTTTAAACATGGAACAGAACTCTTTGAGTACAACATTTTTGAGTTCTCGGTCAGAATTGGAGATAATCTTAGAAGGGTAGTTATGATGAGAAAAGAAGTGACGTAGTTTGTTAACGATGGTCAGGGCCGTAGTATCGATAATGTAATATGCTTGGGCATGTTTACTGAACAGATCGATAATGGTTAAGAATTTGCAGTTATCAAAGCTGAATACGTCAAGGTGTATAACTTCGAAGGGTCTAGAAGCAATCAAGGGTCCTTGAGACGGAGTTTTATACGGGTTACGATCATATTTCGATTGAAGACATACATCACATTTATTAATAAAATCATCAATTTGTATTTTCATGTTGGGCCAATAAAATTTTGTTTTTAATTGTGCGTACGTTTCGTTAGTGCCGTTATGGTTTTGTTCGTGATAGTCTTGTATTGTTCCTTTTTGTTCAGTAAGTTTCGTTACGTCTTGTAATCGTTTTGTACATTTAATTATTTTAACCGAACTATTGAATAGATTGGAAGCTATTATTCTAAAGTAATGTTCGAGTTGTGGGTCCAAGAATAATATACCGTAATTATTATTAGGGTTGATGTAAGATTTTAAGAAGTCAGTCATCTGTTGCAGTTCGTGTTGTCTTTGGATGTATACTCTGTAGCATTTGTTTTTAAATAAGTTGTCTGTCTTTATTTCGTTATGAGGTCCGTAATACATAATTATCTGATATTTGAAGTGATTTAAAGGGTTTTCAGAAGTGGGCATAGTAAAGACGGGGTTTTCTGCAGAAGTGTGTTGTGTTTGTGAGTCAGAATGTCGTTCGTCTTCCTGAGTGTTAATACCTAAATCTTTAAGATCGTCGTCGTTTAATACTCTAAGCTCTGATGGATCTAGATTATTGAAAATTGATGCCAGATCATCGTCGTCCTCAACTGCGTTGATTTCGACACGAGATAAAGCATCGGCTACTACGTTTTCTTTACCTCTTTTATATTTAATTTCGTAGTCGAACTCTTCTAATTTCAAACGCCATTTCACTAAACGTGAATTTGGCTCTTTAATAGAAAATAACCATACAAGTGGTTTATGATCGGTTTCGATCGTAAATTTATTTCCAAAAAGGTAAGGCCTAAAGTGCTTAGTGTTTTCGACTATTGAAAGGAGTTCCTTCTCAATTGTTGAGTAGTTCCTTTCAGCGGAATTTAAAGTGCGGCTATAGTAAGCTATTGGCCTGTCGTTTTGTGACAAAACGCCTCCTATAGCGATATTACTAGCGTCGGTAGTCAGGTGAAAAGTTTTTGTAAAGTCTGGATACGTCAGTATAGGTGAATTTGTAATAAGTTTTTTGGCTTGTCTGAAGGCATTTACGTAATCTGTGTCGTTAATGTCAATTTTAGAGTCTCTCTTAAGGCATTTGGTTAAGGGGAATAGTATTTTTGCGAAATTCCTAATGAAGCAGCGGTAATAGCCTATCAAACTGAGAAATGATTTTAATTCCTTTTGAGACTTGGGTATGGGAAAATCTTTTATACATTTAATTTTGTTCGGATTTGCTTTTACCTGGTCTTTTGTGACGATATGTCCTAAAAACTCAACTTATTTTCTAAGGAATTCGGATTTGTTTAATTGCACCTTTAAATTAACGTCCCTTAATTTTTGGAAAATTTGTTTAATATGGAGAAGGTGTTCCTGAAGGGATTTAGAAAATATTATAATATCATCCATGTAGACAAAACAGCTTTTGTATAGGAATTCTTTTAAAACATCATGCATTACTTTTTTGAAAGTTATGGCCGAATTACGGAGGCCATGGGGTATTTTCACGTACTCATAATGACCATTATTTACACTGAAGGCTGTTTTTTCACTACTTTCAGGAGTTAATTCGATCTGGTGAAACCCTGGTGCCAATTCGAGGGTAGTAAAATATGTACATTTTCCTAAATTATTTAGAATCTCATCGACTTTTGGTAAGGGGTATTTTTCAGTTATGGTTTTCTCGTTAAGCTTCCTATAATCCACAACTAATCGCCATTTTGTCTTTTCTGGTGAGTTTACTTTCTTTGAAATAATCCATACCGGAGAGGAATAAGGGGATATAGAAGGCCTAATAATTTTATTATCCAATAAATTTTGAATTTCCTTTTGTATTTCAATGTTCAAGTGGTAGGGGTGTCTGTATGATTTTACATGTATTGGTTCGTCATCTTTTGTTCGTATGTCATGTTTAACACAGTTGGTAAACGTAAGGTCACTGTTTTCATGGTAAAATATGTTTTTGTATTTGTGACATAAAGAAAATAATCTTGATTTTTCTTCGGCATTGAGATGCTCTACTCTTATTTGTTTTAAAATGTTAGGTTGGTTTTGTTTTATTGTTTCGTTCAGTTCGTAATAATTTTGTAAAGGAGTGACTTTAATTCGTTCGTTGAAGTAAACTTCGACGTTGTCAGATGTATTTTTTTGTAATGGGAATTGTGCAAATGCCAGAATGAGAAGTAGCTATAGCTTCTTCTACAGTTACGGTGTTGTCAGATAGTTGGGGAATCAGAACGGTTCCATTTTCTACGTTAACAGGAATTTTGATACTATTTACGCATATTTGTTTAAAGGGCTTAAAATTTTGAGGGTTAAGTTCGAAATAGAAAGGGATCTCTGTCTTGCCTAACGTTATAGTCTGTGTCTCGTAGTTTATACGTGCTTTCAATTTCTGGAAGTGAGCAGAACCGATGAAGGCGTCGAAACGATCATGCCATTGCATGACATGAAAATCGAAGAGGAATTTAATGCCATATTCTTGTAATATAGGGAACTGAATGTTATCAATACCTCTGGAAATTTTGCCAACGGATTTCATGGCGTAGGGTTTTTGATAGAGATATTCGCTGAAAAATTCGTAAGCCGGACCTGGATTCATGATGCTATCAGACGCACCACTGTCAATGAGTATTTGTAGGCCTAAAGAGGGTAGACAGAAGAAGGGTAGTTTGGGTTGCATGGCAATATTATTTAAGTCAAGTTTTATAGTGTTTCCGAGGCTGTATTGTGAAAATCCTGATTTTCACTATACGGTTCCTCTGGTCCCTCGAGTTCCTCGTTATAGAAGTCCTCATCAGGTTGATAATCATTATCATCCTGGTATAAATAGTCAGGTTCTTGTTCCTGCTCTTGAAAAGTTTGGTTGTTATTTATTTGAGGAATGGGGTGATTTGTACGAGGGCGATTGTTTGTTAGGTTAGTAGAAATTGACATAGGGGTTGCCTGATTATTAATTCTTCTTCCGAAGACTTGTGAATTAGTGGGGTAATTTCGTTGTTGTGGAATTGGTCTTAAGTTTGAGATAGGTCGGCTTGGAAAGGGTTGTCGAAACGTTGGTTGTTGGTTATGGCTTTGTGGGGGTATTCTCTGGAAATTGGGCCGATAGTTATAATTTTGTTGGGGTATTCTCTGGAAATCGGGCTGTTGGTTATAATTTTGTTGAGGTATTTTCCGGAAATTGGGGTAGAAGTCGTTTACCTTCCTATTAATTATGTGGGGTTTTTCTTGCTGAGGATGTTTGTCGTTTTGACGGAAATGAGATTCATCCTTGTCTTTTATGACTTTTAGGAAATTTACTTGCATCTGCTCGTTATCAATGCGATGGCATTCGAGCAACGCTGTTTCTAAATTAGGGATGTTTAATAACCGTAAGTGACTGTGATATGGTTCGGCTATTCCTATTTTGAAAGAAGTAACAGCTGCTTTTTCGTATTGCTGTTTCTTGTAGGTTTTTATAATGTCGTCTAGGGCTTGTAGGGAAATATGTTCGTTTAACATTTTTAATTTGTCTTGTATAGTGTTGTAAAAATCAGTGGCAGTTTGAGTTTTACGCATATAACTAGTTCGTAGATCTGTCATTAAAAGGTCTTCTGATCTAGGGTCTGTATATTGGGCCTTAAGGGCATTTTCAATATTTTGCCAAGAAATGTCGTCTAGTTTCATAAGTATATCTCGGGCTTCACCTGTGATTTTGGCCTTAATAAATTCAACAATCATTCGGTTACAATGTAGGTCGTCAGGTGTGTCGCCTTGTCTTTTGTAACATAGGATATAAGTGCGGCATTGATTCAGAAAATATGCTAATTGTTTTTGTCCGCCATTGTACTCGGGAATCATTGCCGAAGCTTGACAGATTTGGGTGATTGATGCCTCTGACATGTTTTGGAAATTAGGGGTTTCTGATGAATTAAAATTGAGTGAATCTGGGGTAAAATTTGGCAAGATTCTTTCTGGAATTCGGGTAAATCTTATGGGAGATCTTTCACGAAGGCTCATGTAATGTATTAATAGATATAAAGGAGATTTCCTTTTTTTTTATTAATTACAGGATAATAAGGGTATAAAATTATTAATTTTTTGTTGTAATAAATGGATAAAATTTGTAATTAATAGAATAATAATCAATCCTTAAAATAAATGCTTAATTCTAAAGGTAATCAATAATTTATAACTAAAACGGTGCAAATTATTATAACTGCATAAAATCTTAATGCTTTAAAATATTTCCGTTAAAATTGTTTATCTAGAGAGTTTTTAATTACAGTGGATATTTATACGATAAAAATTTACTCTAATTGTACTAAATGTTTTAATTTCTACGCTAACAAGCTTGCTTGTTATAATGTGTATTACAAAAGCGTTTTATCTAGTTACAACGGATCACACGATTCTGTTGAAATTGAATCTTGTATAATATCGCGTCTGTAAAGTTTTTTATTTTGTCATCAGTTTTTTACGTACAATGACTGAATATCAAATTAAATGCGACGGTTAACTAAGTGCATGCAGTGTTTTTATTAAACAACGACTAACTTGTGATACTGAGTTAATTTTAGAGAAATTTCATTAGATAAAATATATTTATTAACGTAATTATCACTTAATGCTAAGAATTTTTTAAACTGTATAAAAATAATTCTGCTTTATTTCATGTATTTTCGAAAAATTAAATTTGAAAATACAGTAAAAAATGCTTGTCTTTATAACTTGTACTATGAAAAAATACCTTGTAAAAATATCAATAATTATTCGTTTAAAAAAAATAAGGCTTGTATGTAGTAAATTAAAAGAAATTTGTTAACGCTATTAACAAAATATTAATTATAATAGGTATCACGAAAGAATATAGCTTTGTGATAATATTAATAATTATTAATAATCAATTATAGGGCATTTATGAAAAAAAAAGGATTTTTATGATGCCTTAAATATAAGTATTGCCAAAGAAAAACTTTGTGAATACTAAAAATAATTTGTATTTACGAAAAAATGAATTTTGCAAATACTTAAAAGACACAATTGCATAGGAAATGAAAGAAATGGATCAACTTACAGAAGGGAAACTGCTTTGTTGGTCATCTATGGCTTTTCTTCCAATGCCTTTGCTCTTCTTGGATGGTTCTTCCAGCACAAACGTTAAAAAACGACCGACAATTTTGCTACTTTTAAGTTGCCAAAACGTCGTTACTGGATACAGTTCGCAGCGCCAGTTAAATAAGGCCCTTTTGGCTTTATGATAAAAAATAATTTATTTAAACCCAAAAAGTACTATTAATTAACAAAGTGATTAATTACAAGTTACAACTAACGAACTATGAATGTTGTTAATCGTGGACAAGTAAAGAATGAATCTAAATGTAACTTAACTATTACTTATAAACTAGGATTGATTATGCGGCGGTTTCTGATTGAACTCTGTGACCGCCTGAGGTCGATGTCATTGCTGACTGGACTATATCGGAACGGATATCGTGGCATTGTTCTTTTATGGTTGCCATATACAGGGCGATGTAATTATACAGGGTGACATAATTATATATATATATATATATATATATATATATATATATATATATATATATATATATATATATATATATATATATATATATATATATATACATATAAACATTTTAACGGACCTTGGTTTTGGGTTCTAGGAACCCAAACTCGCGCGCATCTGAAGAAATTTTTTCAAAAGCTTTTCATCGTGACCTCTCTAATAGCAAATTTTTCTTAATGAAAATTCTCTAAAAACTAACAATCGTTTCACTAACCAAGTTATGAGAGGATGAATAATTCACAGGATGAATTATTCTTCAACTATTCATCCTCTGGGGCCGCTAATATGTGTAGTGAAAAGATCTTCAGGTTTTTTAAAATGTGTTGTGGTGATTTGGGTTCTCCAAGTGTCACGGGTTCGTATATATTATATCATCCAAATCATTGTTTCGTCCCCATTTATGGTTCGTGTTCGATCCCGTAGACGTACTATTTCTTGAGATCCTTACAATTTAAGGAGGCTGCGTTTTCCTGTAGGTACTAAAGTGGCACCCAAATGCCACCCTTAACTCCAGTAATCAGTCTTAGAAATACCGTTACTAATTTTTCTAAAGATCTCAAGCTCATCATTAACATCGACATTAGCAATGTTGAACTAAGCAACAACACTTTGGAACTTCTGCAACTTATATAAAGTTCACACACACAAACACAGAACATATACATTTTAATAACTAACTAACACATCTATAAAAATCTATATCTGACTTATAAATCTAACCTATAACTATAAATATAACATAAAAAACTATAAAACTATAGAAAATAGTATATATATATATATATATATATATATATATATATATATATATATATATATATATATATATATATATATATATATATATATATATATATATATATATATATATATATATATATATAATAACGTATTCAAATTTTATTGGAATCTTTTAAAAAAGGTTTTATTTAAGATATAAACAGACAGGCAAACTACATTCAATAACTTATTACTTATAATAATATAAATGCACTGAATTTTACAAGTGTTGTATAAATTACAGGAGCGAATGAAGATTACAGTGAACACGTCTAATGTTTCCGTAATAATGATTATAACGTCTCTTGCAAGATCACACACTCCGTGCCGTGTAGAAACACTATCACATGCGAAGTAACTTAATATGTTGAGTAAGCTGTTCATTGCACTTTCCTTATGATGACTGGTTGTGATCGACCAGGCCAAAGGGTTTCGTTCTAACTTAACTCCTCCATCCTCAGATACGAGAACGCCCTCGTTCTTTCGATTATGCTTGATTTTCGGTAAACTGCTTTTTCTTCTGTAACCTATTATTGCTATTATCACAAGAAACAAAATAATAAAGATGGTTATTCCTATATGGGTGCTGTGTACCAGTGGGTGTATACGGGTAGAGTGAATCTTCTGAAGATGTTGTTTTAGCTTGACGTTGTCCTTGAGATGTATTGGTCTATATTAGATCGTCGCTATTGATTTATCGAGGGGAATCAATGTTTCTTGTTCCCAGGTTATATTTTGATGGGTGTCTTCATAGGTATTTCCATTAATTATTATTCTGCATTTGGCTAAGGCAGTTAGCACGCTGGTTTCTTCTAAACGATGTATTTTCAAACTTTGTGGGCACTGTTCTGTGAACTCTTGAGGTTGATTGGTTATTGCCAGGACGTTGCCATTGTAGAGCTGCACTGAGTATGAAAATTGGTTGATTACTTTGGCAAGGGTGCAGTTCTTGAGCTGGTTCAGGAAACAGTCTTCTTCGAAGAATTCATCTTTGCATATTATAGCTTCTTCAATTCTAGGGCAGTGTTCTTTGGTCCACAGGTTCTTATCGGGAGTCTCTAAGTAATAAGAGCTCAGAGGTACAAGAAGGGTATTTTGGTAAGGGACAGGTATAATGTGGTAATAGGAGCCAGAGGTCGGATGTAAAATCGGGATTTTTAATTGACATACAATAGTGTCCCTAAATGCAATTAAATTAAGTTGAGTAAATTCTAAAATTTTAAATATGTGATTGCGGTCAAAGCTTATCAGTTCAGCATTGCTATAGATTAATTTTAGATGGTCACTTATGTGGGTTAAATCGCGAGAAGTGAAAATCTCTATATTAGTAAGGCCATTAAAAGCAAGACTAATTGTTCTCTGAAGGATTTTTATGTGCTCTAAAAGATTATCGTTTAGAGATTTTTGGAAGCTGTATAAACCTATCTGATGTTGAAACTCCTTAAGCTCTTTAAAAGATTGTTTAATGAGATCAAGGTTTTTATTGATCACGTCTTGTTCATGTTCAAATCTATCAGTTATTAGAGAAGCAAAAGATACCAAGTCGGAAACTTGTGACATAAGTCCATTTTGATTTGAAAATAACAATTCTAAATTTTTGTTAATTTCTTTGAGATCGTCCTGATCGAGATTACCTGTTATTGTTTTGATCACAGATCCTAGACCGTTAATTAGACCTCTTTTGTTACGAGAGTGAGTTAATTTAGAAAGTTCATTTTCGATATCGTTTATTTGCTTATTGATTATTTGTTGATAGGGGTAAGAATGTTTACTAAGCAATTCTCTATTTCTGATACAATTTTGATAATTTTCTTCCAATAAAGTAAGGTTGAAATAAAAATAGATTCGATGAAAATGATTGATTATTTTAGCGACACCTATCGGGTCTTTAAAATATCCATTAGTTTTAGCGGGATGAATTTGAAGGGCCGGGATCGGACGTACCAGGAGCGCTATTATCGTTCTGAAACACACATTTTTTCCTTACTCGTTTTACATTACTGACGTGTGCTTGTTTCTTTCTGCTAAGGGGTAGACTAATTTTTATACCCTTTTGTTTTACATTTTTGTGAATTTTGTAAGGGGAAACTAGTTTTTTCACTCGAGGAGTTTTTATAGCTAGTTTTTCTTCATTTATAATGGGTACATTTTCTCGCGCTTCATTTAATTTTTCTAAATTTTTGCTTAATTTTTCTTTAGTTTTCTTATATATCTGATCATAAAAGGGGGTGATTTTTGTTTAAGTCTTTTGGAATTATATTCCTCATAAACTGTAGCTGTGGGACCTATAGGATCTAATTTATCAAAGGGTCCATATAGGAGGTGAAAAGGTGTATAGCCTGTTGTGGAGTGTATTGATTGATTATAAATTATAAGTGCGGTAGTTACTAGTTCTAAAATATCTTCTTTAGGATTATCTATTAATAACCATCTTACTTTCTCGATGAGTGTTGAGTGAAATCTCTCAATGGGTGAATTTGAATTTGTATTCTGAGGGGACGTAACGTGTAGTTGTATTTTAAAGGTCTTTAGGTATTCTTTTAGTACATTATTATCGAATTCCTTACCGGTGTCGCAAACTACCCTTAAAGCGTAATTATGGTGCGTAAAATAGTGTCTTAACTTTTTAACTATAGTAAGACCGGTTCCGTCTTTTATAAAATATGCTTGCGCATATTTGCTAAAAAGATCAATAATCGCAAGGAACTTATAATTATTAAAAGAAAAGGTATCAATATGTATGACCTCAAAGGGTCTTTTGGCAACCAAAGGGCCTTGAAAAGGAACCTTATACGGATTTCGTTCATATTTACCTTTTAAACAAGTTTCACATTTATTAATAATATCGTTTATGTGATCTTTCATCTTGGGCCAATAATATTCGTTTCTTAAGTGATTAAACGTTTCGTTAACGCCATTATTATTCGACTTATGATAATCTATGATAAGCGCTTGTTGATCTAAATGGTTTTCTATGTCTTTAAGCATTTTATCACACCTTACTAATTTAATCGAGGAGTTTAGATTGCTTCTTACGTAATTTATAGTTTCTAACATTAATTCTTCATCCAAAAAATAAAATGCAGTAAGAGCGTTAGGGTTAAGATATTCTTTCATAAAGCGTTTTATTTCACGACGTTTTTGTTTCTGTAAAATATGAACAATCGTACTTTCCTTAGTTTTAAATATCTTCTGTTTTTGTATAGAGTGTTTTTGACCATATTTGAAAATAACTTGGTGCGAGTAAACGTTAACTGGTTTTTCTGTCAATGGTATAACACCTACAGGGTGTTCCTGAGAAGAGTGCACGGTAGCGTCTGTTTCGGGATCTCTCGAAATGGGTAATTCTATGCCAAGACTTTATAAATCTTCGTCGGTAAGTTCTTGCAAATCTTCTGCGTTATTTAGTAGTGACATAAGGTCTAAGGAGTCATCTTCAATAGCATTAATTTCTTGAGTCGGAATTCGCGAAGGGGCATCGGCAACAACGTTGTCCTTTCTTTTTTTGTATTTAATATCATATTCGAATTCCTCTAGTTTAAGACGCCATTTTACTAGTCTAGAGTTCGGTTCTTTGATAGAGAAAAGCCAAACTAGGGGTTTGTGATCGGTTTCGATGCTGAATTTTCTGCCAAATAAATAAGGGCGAAAATGTTTGCAGGCTGTTACAATAGCAAGCAACTCTTTTTCGATGGTGGAATAATTTTTCTCTGCACTATTGAGAGCTCTGGAATAAAAAGCGATAGGCTTTTGTTCTTGGGACAAAACCGCTCCGATTGCTGTGTTGCTAGCATCGGTCGTTAAATAGAATTCTTTTTCAAAGTCAGGGTAAGCAAGAATAGGGGAGTTAGAAATTAGTTCTTTTGCATGCTCGAAAGCTTGGATGTATAGGGGATCATCTATGTTCATAGGGGTGTCTTTCTTTAGGCGTTTAGTTAATGGATGAACGATTTTTGCGAAATTTTTTATAAATCTTCGGTAATATCCAATCAAACCTAAGAAGGATTTTATCTGCTTTTGATTTTTCGGAAGAGGGTAGTTTCGAATAGCCACAATTTTATTGGGTTTCGGTCTTATCCCGTCCCGTGATATGACATGTCCGAGAAAAGCTACCTCTTTACGCAAAAATTCACACTTATCAAGTTGTACCTTTAAATTTACTTCCCTTAGTTTTTGGAAAACTTGTTTTATGTGTATAAGATGTTCTTGGATGGACTTAGAGAAAATTATGATATCGTCCATGTAGACGAAACAAAATTTATGCAAGTATTCTCGGAAAATATTATCGATCATGCGTTCAAAACTACTCGGCGCGTTGTTCAACCCGAACGGGATCCGAAGGTACTCATAATGCCCATTGTTAACGGTAAAGGCAGTTTTTTCAATACTCTCGGATGTGAGTTCTATCTGGTGGAACCCTTGAGCAAGATCAATAGTGCTAAAATATGTGCATTTTCCGAGATTGTCCAATATTTCCTCTATGCGTGGTAAAGGGTACTTGTCATCTATAGTATTGGCATTTAGTTTTCTATAGTCTACCACAAGTCTCCATTTGCGTTTACCGCTAGAATCGATTTTCTTGGGGATGTTCCACACCGGAGCTGAATAGGGCGAGATGGAAGGGCGTATTATTTTATTATCTAAAAGTTTTTGAATTTGGGACTGAATCTCGTTTTTTAAATGAAAAGTATATCTATATGACTTTACATAAATAGGCGTTTCATCGCGTGTTCTTATATGATGTTTAACAGTGTGTGTAAACGTTAAATCCGAATTTTCGTTATAAAAAATGTCTTTATATTTTTTACATAAATGTAGTATTTTTCCTTTTTCTTCATCATTAAGATGAGATGTTCTTATAAGGCTAGACAAATCGATATAAGTATCATCTTTGTTTTCTTTAGGTAACTGGGATTGTACGTCATAAGCTACAATTGGTTCGACTTCCATTGGCTCGTAAAAATTTATTGGAATTAAATTTGGAGTTTTTCTTTCTATAGGAACCGTACAAATACCATTACATGCTAAAGCAATTGAATTTTGGGTGCCAAAGGTTGACTCATTCATTTCGGGGAGCAGAACGGAGCCATTCTCTACATTTACCGGAATTTTAATAGTATCTCGACAAATTTGTTTAAATGGTTTAAAATTCGCGGGATTCAAGTCGAAAAAAAAAATGGTATTTCGATGTTATTGATTTTTAGAACTTGGTTTTCATAATCTAATTTTGCTTTTAATTCTCTAAATAATGAGGAACCTATTAAAGCATCAAATCTATTATGCCATTCGGCAACGCAGAATGTAATTTTGTTATTAATCCCAAATTCTCTTAAAATGGGGGCAATTAATCTATAATTACCTTGTACTGTACCAGCTATAGATTTTAATATAAACGGGTCATTAGTAAAATAATTTTTGCTAAAACATTCGGCTACATTAGGGTTAATAACACTGTTCGATGCCCCCGTGTCCAGGAGAATTTTCATATTTAAAGATGGACCTACTATAAATGGAAGTTTTGGGACACCTGATATATAATTTATATCTATAAATTCTGTTCTTCCGAGGCTTCTTTGAGAAAATCCTCATCTTGTAAATTATTGTCAAAATTTTCTTGATCTGAAAATTGATTTTCGAAATCTGTATCGTCGGCATAATTTTCGTATGATTCGTTTTCAAAAGGCTCAGGAGGGCCTTCATGAAAATGAAGCTCTTCATGACGTAATGCTCTAGGAGATTTTTGTTGAAAATAATTATTTATTCTAGAGGGTCTTGAGGGAGGCCTAGTGTTTCTAGTAGATATCGACATAGGGGTTGGACCTTGTGAAATATTTTGAGGCCTGTTATAGGTTATTGGTCTCTGATTACTTCCACTAGCTCTAGGATTTGGGTTACTTTGATTAACACGGGGTATTATGTTTTGCGGTTGTGTAAAATTGTGAGGGTTTCTTTGAAAAGGGTTATTATTAAAGTTTTGATTTTTATATGGGGTTCTAGTAGGGTTTGGAACATATTTATTAGATGATTGTGCTTTTTGTCTTAAAGAATTTAAAAAATTCGCTTGCATTTGCTGATTATCATGTTTATGGCATTCTAGTAAAGCTGCTTCTAAAGAAGTTATATGTGCAAATCTTAAGTAACTATGGTATGGCTCTATGATACCTGCTTCGAAAGTATTTAGTGCCAGATTCACAAAATATTGCTTTTTATACAAAATGATTGCTGTAGGCAAATTCTGTAAATTGATATGCTCTACTAAAGACTGTAATTTAGTTTTAATTAAATTATGATAATCTATAAACGAATGTGCTTTTTGCATGAAGCAAGTAGTCAAGTCGTCTAACAAAAGGTCTTCGGATCTAGCATCCGCAAACTGTGCCTTGAGACTTTCTTTAAGAGAGCTCCAGGACTGTTCAGGTAAACTAATTAGGACATCTCTAGCATCACCTGTAATTTTTGATTTTATAAATTCTAAAATCATTGAATTAATGTGTGTAGCATTAGGAGAACTGTCGTCCTGTCTATAGATTTCTATAAATAATTCGCATTGGTTTAAAAAATAATTTAAATGTTTCCTACACCCTGTATAGGGTGGAACCATAACTGACGCTTGCACTATCTGCGTAAGTTCATTTTGTGAGTGAAGTAAATTGGTTTGGTTTGGTTGCGTCATTTTAAAATTAATAGGAGATCTATCTCTTTCAACCATAAAATAAAATAAAACACAGAAATTTTTTTCCCAATATGAGATTAGTTATAAAAATATTTTCAGCTATAATTTTTGAATTGATCACTTTAAATAATGATTATTCAATTAGCCAAGCTAAAAAATAAAATATATGTGTTTGACCGACTGTTAAAAATTCTTAAATAGTAATATTATAAAAGGACACAAGTAAATCAATCAAAAATTAAGGAAGGAGTACTTACAGGGATTTCAGCATACTGTCTGTACCAGTCTTCTTACTTCTGGACCACTTGTGATGCGAATGAGTGAGGTTCTTCGTATACCAGCAAATTGTTGAAACAATCGGACGCTTAAATTGAACTTTTATGTGTTAATTAAGGCCGTCTGGTATCCGGGTAGCAGCGCCAATAACGTATTCCAATTTTATTGGAATCTTTTAAAAAAGGTTTTATTTAAGATATAAACAGACAGCCAAACTACATTCAATAACTAATTACTTATAATAATATAAATAATATAAATGCTCTGAAGTAAGCTGTTCATTGCACTTTCCTTATGATGACGGGTTGTGATCGACTAGGCCAAAGTTAGAGTTTTTTTCCAAATTAAAAATAAACTCTGAAAGACATGCGTTGAGACTACTTAGTGATTTAATTCAAATGCCTGACAGACATAGTAGTTCACTGTAACGCGTAGATTGATTCCTACAACAGGTATAAACCATAAGTAGGTATAGATGAGGAATTCTAACTCCGCCACCCGCCACCGGGCGGAGTGGCGGTACTGACCGGACCCGACCACCCCCGAGCTAACCCGAGCACAGGGTGGCGGAACTGACCAGACCCGAGCTAACCCGAGCACAGGGTGGCGGAGCCACTGACCAGACCCGAATATCTCCGCCACCTGACGTCGTATTTAACCCGAACAAGTAGCGAACTAACCTGAGATGACGTAATCAAATTCAAAAGCCAACTAACCTGTATTAGGCAAACGAGGAACCACCATTTAAAATAACAGGCGTAATAAGAAGGTAATTATTAGTAATAAATATAAACCACTTGCCAAAGACACCTAACCTGAGAAGTATAGCAATTTAATCAATATATTGAATACGTAATAAATATAAACCACTTGCCAAAGACTAACCTGTTTATTAAAATCAAATCAATTTAAAATTATCTCATTAGAAATAATATAAATAACGTCGTATGTAGGATAAAAAGAAGCCGATCGACTTAAATGGGAACCACCATTTAAAATGACGTGAAACAGTCGTCCCAGAATAATAATATTAAAACAGTCAGTATTGGATAAAGTATAAAAAGGTATTTACTTATATTTAAAAGTATATGAAAATTCGCTACCATAACACACTTGCTGCGTTCAGCTTATTTATGTAAAAATTGGTAGACCAACTCACCAGACATATCATCGCCTTCAGACATAGGGCCACACTAGCACTTAATTTTTTAAAACACCAACACCAATTTTCACGCTTTACACAAAATAACTAGTTCCATATTAATAGCACCTGTAAACAGATTTACAAAAGGGCAATGCGTTATGTAAGACATATAGCCTCTCCAGCTATTAAAAAATAACCCTGTTTTATTTAAATGTAAGCAAACAGTAATACACTTAAACATCTGATGCATTTTAGGTAAGATTCAAAAAATTATTAAACACATAATTATCATGACCACACCCAGCTGATGATTTAAACTGTTATTAGCGGGCTACTCACCTCAACCGGAAAGACTTGTGATAACGGTTAAAGATTTCGCATAGAAATTAGCCGAACGCCACAATTGTTATATGGGTAGGTTCTAAAAATAACACACAGAGGTCGTTGACAAACAAAAGAAGGAAGTTCAGAAACAAAATAGACAACAGGTTCAAATAGGAAACCAAACTTAAATATCGCAGAGACAATAGAGGTCGTTGGCAAACAAAAGAAAGAAGTTCAGAAACAAAATATACAACAGGTTCAAAGAGGAAACCAAACTTTAATATCGTAGAGACAATAGAGGTCGCTGGCAAAACAAAGAAGGAAGCTCAGAAACAAAATGGACAACAGGTTCAACTCTTAAAAATAGGAACTTTTTAGCCTTATGTGTGGGCGCGGCAAGGAGTTGATTTTATTTTGAAAGAGATACAGGTTCGATTCCGGATATATGCTCCTTGATATGGTAGCATCAAACAAATACAAAGAGGTACTGAATAACTAAACACTAAGCTTAGAAACAATGGTTGGTTACAGGTTCAATTCCTTTCTAAGTTTTAAAGCTAACCCCCACGTGTTTAGTGGCATGTTACTCGTCTAAGTAAGCAGAAGTAAAAAATGGCGACTAAAATAAGAGAAAAAACTTAAAACCCTTATCGCGGAAGATCCGTGAGATGTACTAGAGAACCAACACATGCACGGTGTTAAGGAGGCCAAATCAAAGTGGAATATACAAGAAAATGACCACTTCCGGTCTAAACTTTAAATCCTTATATCTTTTGAACGGAAAGTGATAGAAAGGAACCGGCTTCAAAAATATATCGTTTCGTAACAAGCTCTACAAGAAAATGAGATAAAAAACTTCAAATCCTTATCGCGGAAGATCGGTGAGATGTACGATAGAACCAATACATGCACGGTGTTAAGGAGGCCAAATCAAATTGGAATATACAATAAAATGGCCACTTCCGGTCTAAACTTTAAATCGTTATATCTTTTGAACGGAAAGTGATAGAAAGGAACCGACTTCAAAAATGAATGTTTCGTAACAAGGTCTACAAGAAACTGAGATAAAAAACTTCAAACCCTTATCGCGGAAGATCGGTGAGATGTACGATAGAACCAATACATGCACGGTGTTAAGGAGGCCAAATCAAATTGGAATATACAATAAAATGGCCACTTCCGGTCTAAACTTTAAATCGTTATATCTTTTGAACGGAAAGTGATAGAAAGGAACCGACTTCAAAAATGTATGTTTCGTAACAAGGTCTACAAGAAACTGAGATAAAAAACTTCAAACCCTTATCGCGGAAGATCGGCGAGATGTACGATAGAACCAGTAGATAGTGCCCCACCTGGGCTCACCCCCTCCACTTTTTACTGCGCATGCGCGTGACGTCATGCGCATGCGCTGACCTGCGCAGACCTGTGACAGTTGACAGCTGACCTGTCAGATTTGACAGGTGTCAAATGTCACTGACCTGACAGCTGTCAACGTCAGCTGTCACCTGACCTGACATGTGTCAACGTCAAATGTCACCTGACCTGTCAGATGACGTCACAAGCATTCCAAGATGGCTGACCTGTCATAGACAGTCGCAAGCCGGGTTCTCTCTCTATGGAACTAACCTGAGATGACGTCACAAGCATTCCAAGATGGCTGACCTGTAAGAGACATCTGCAACTCCGGGGTTCTCTCTCTATGGAACTAACCTGAGATGACGTCACAAGCATTCCAAGATGTCTGACCTGTGTGTCCATAGATATCTACAAGTCAGGTTAGCTCTCCATGTGTGTTTGTCTGATTGTTTATTAAGGTTATGTATTTGTTTATTAAGGTTATGTTCGCTCACGTGTCATCTGTTTGTTTATTAAGGTTATGTTTGTATTTGTTTATTAAGGTTATGTCATGTGTGTTGATTACCATGCATCTGTTTGTTTATTAAGGTTATGTATTTTGTTTATTAAGGTTAGGTGTTCGTAAACACAGCTGTTTGGTTTGTTTATTGTGTTGTTGTTGTTAAGGTGTATTGAAGTTTGTTAGGGTATTTCGTTTTTGGCGGGAAATTTGAATTTGTTTGAAAATTTGTCTGTTGTGTCCAGAGATCTTACTCCTCAAGCTAGAGAACATTCTATTTGTAAAGTTGTAGAGTGTAGAGAATATTCTCTAGCTCGAGGGGAGACATCTGTTGGACACAGTCATTCGGTTTAGTCACACACATACATATATGAGGAAGATATATTGAGCGGGTAATTTGAAATTTTGAATTTAATTTGAAATATGATTTTTGAAAGAAAAGCATTCGCCAGAAATTAGATTTGAACCCCCAACCACACAACTTACTCAGAGAGATACCTGTCGCTAAACCAACTATTCCACAGACACACACGTTAAAAGTTTGTTCGCAGTTGTATATATAAAACAAAAACCTGTTGCATATGCTAATTTAAAACGAGTTTATGAGGCTGATGTGTGTGTGGGTAGGGGTTGGTATCTCTATTACATTCCAATTGAATAATAGGAACTGTAATTTAAAAAACAATTGTTTATTTATAGTAAAAAGAAATTTAAAACACGTACCAATTTACCTATCTAATATCATTTAATAACAAAAAACTTTTGAAGTAAACTATATCAATAAGAAAAACGTATTTACATCTAGATATGTTAATGAGTTTATTTTAATAGCCTAATAAAACTCGGGGACTTGGTTTTATTGCCGGCGTGTTTGTTTATGTTAGTGTGTTTGTATTTTGAATGAATGAATCTAAATTTATATAGGGAGTGATCAAAAACACACAAGTAACAAAACTCAATTTAAAACAACTAAATTAAACTTTGATATACGAGGATTGTTTGATAAGTATTGTTTGTATGTAAACATAAATAATATAATAGTATACTTACATACAGCAAGAGACGTCATACTTGTTTCACGACTTAGCACACACTAACGTATGTTGAGGTCTTGAATGGGGCCCCGTTATAGAAATAACACAGTTGTTTAATGACATCCACTTGAACCAAACAAAACATATAGACGCTGTTGTTGATTGTTAACACACACACACACACACACACGTCATGACAGCTCGAAGTCTTTACTTAGACTGACAGAGCTGTGTAATAAAAGACAGACAATTGATTGCCCAACAAGTATCTTAGATAATCTTGTTTGAGCTTGTACAGCTGTTTAACACACACGTCATGAC
Organism: Tillus elongatus; assembly: GCA_964006375.1. NCBI lineage: Eukaryota > Metazoa > Arthropoda > Insecta > Coleoptera > Cleridae > Tillus > Tillus elongatus. The sequence continues at coordinate 102,061,832 of OZ023266.1, read as the reverse complement.
AGCTCGAAGTCTTTGCTTAGACTGACAGACAGAAAGGGGTTAATAAAAATGCAACAAAATAAAAATAAAACAACTGTTTTACATACAATAAAAATTTATTAGGATTAATTAAGTTGTACATATTGATACATAAATGACATACAATTATTACATAATGGCTCTAACGATGCCCGTTAGAGGTTTATATTCCATTACACTGTCATGAATAACCAGACAATAAACACGAGTATTCTTTGGGAAGTTGGCGTGACTCATAAACTCCACCTTAATGTCCACCGTTGAAGACTTGATTGACTCGTTCTGGTGCTGACAGTCAATCACAAATAGAGCTCTGTCTTTAAACTCGTCATAATTCAAGATAGGCTCCGACATGTTTTTATAACAGAAGCTTTTTTGAAAATCTGTATACATGTTATAGGCTTCTGCATATTTCGATTTCTCAAAATCCATATTCATAGATTCATAAGGGTAGCATTCTGAATTTAGAAACACTCGAAGGTCCATCATACCAATGTTATCGAAATAGTCTGACCTCTTCTTCACGTTATCCTTACGATCTGTTTGAAATGCTATAATCACATATCGAGGTCTTTCCAAGTTGGTTGCAGTTTTAACAGCCCACACATCTCTGTTGATATCTCTGAGTGCTGGTAACTCGTATATGTCCCATTTGCGGTAGGCGAGAAATATAGAGGTGTCTTTGGCTATTTTATCCATCAGTTCCAATTTCATTTTATCATTGGGAAATACATGTTTTACCTTTAAAAACATATTGGTTACGGTAATTTTTGCTCGTGCCGTACCTGTGCTGTAATAGCCATTGGAATCGTTTCGACTTCTTGTAAAGCGGAAAGTATGTTTGCCACAGAGAACTCCTTTGAAATGATGAAAGAAACTGAAGAGGAACCAGACAGGTATGAGCATGTGAAACTTGTTATCATTTAAGGTGATGTGCTCCGACGACACATTCAGACCGGCGTTGCTAAGAGATTGGGCTTCATTCTTACTGAACGATAGCAGACTTTTGATGATGGTTGTGGTGTATGGGTCTCGCACTCGTTCCACTTCCTTGTTATTTAACTCATAGGTCATTGATTCAAACAGAGCTGCTCCTCCATTATTTGACAGATAACAAGCACCAGTGGCATTTTGGATTGCTACAGGTTCCAGAGCACCTTCGATTATTAGAGCTGACTCGGCCAGACATACGAACGCATCTTGTTGGTTGATGGCTATTTCAATTTCATCGCTGTTACCAAACGATTTAGTTGGTGAATAGTAAGAGCGCAGCTCTTCTCGATCGATGCCATCATCAAACACGGGTTCTTTGAATATTTCTAGTTTTGACGACATGATAACCCAGGCTTTGCAGGAACTCAATATTATCGGGACGAAGCGTACCCTTTGACGTGTCTGACTCAACTGAATTTGATGTGGTAGATGCACTTGCTTTTATATCCTTAAAGACCAACATACTAAGCAACTTTTATAAGTTTCAAGCGAACAGACACCTCTTCACCTTGAAAGTTGACAGGAACTGAATCTTGGTCGACGATGTCGATGCTTATATTGGAAATCTCTTGCTTGTTCACCGGCAAGTAAATTAAATTTTTAGGTTCTATGTCGATTGCGTAGCCAGGATCAACCATCGGAGCAAACTCATACAGCGTATGTGAGGGTTGTCCGTTATAATAGGAACCAGACACGATATTGGTTTCGATGCGAATCTGTCTAACATCCACTATATCAACAGGTAAATCAGATTCATAAAAGATGTCCGGCTGAAGAACTTGTTTTGAAAAGCCCAACATTCGCCCAATCGAACCATCAAATTCAAAACTGACATTTGTATAACACTTTAGTCTGCATTTGATGGTGTTCGGATTAGGTCTCAGAATCAGAGCCTGTTGCTTTTGTTCGTGTGTTGCTGTAGCACCAACAAGTTCATTTTGAAGTAACTCTTCCAAGTGTGTTATTTCATAAGCACCGGTGGGTATCGTGATGGTTCGCCAACCGGTTCCTTCTTTTACATGAAATTTGTTTTTACCTTCATAGATGTTGGGTATGTTGTTGTAGGTGTGAAAGCCTATCAAGGCAACAGCATAATTACCATCCAAAACAATTGGTGGATGGTAGTCTGACGACAGATGGGAGCTGCGGTCTTTCAACACAAAGGTGTGCGCCATGACTGATACACACAGGCTACTGTTTGAGTCTTTTATTGCAACGGTTTTTGCAGATACAACCCATAACCGTAGCGCTGTTTCTTGAGATACATGCCTTTGCCCAGTCTCTTGCATTTTGGCTTAAATTTCAAGCCACTCCCTCTCCTACCCATCGCGATGGCTTCCATTGTTTTGTTGTGCCGTTCTTCCTCCTCTAGTTTCTGTTTCGCAGACTTGGCATCGTTCACGGCTTTGGCAATACCTGCAGCACCGCCACCCAGAGCTCCTAGTGCTGACAGCCCACCAAATATAAGAGGCAACAACGGAAGGAAGCCACCGCTTTTAGGTATTGGAATAACTCGAGGTTTCTGCACATTCTTACGTCCACCAATGTTTCTAACGATTGTATGAGCTATATCAAACACTGCGTTCGCTGTTGGAATAAGGTTTCTATCTTTTATAACTTCCTCAATCAGACTTAGTATGTTTTTAAAGGGGACCTTCTTCTTTGGCTTCGAGTTGATTACATAAAACCCCTCATCAAGTTTTCTGTTAACTTTCATGGTGTTTGTAACGCTAGCAACGTTTCAGCAAAACCTGTATCTGTCTTTGTTAATAACAACCCTCACTCTGTGACACCAACATGCATACTGACTGGGTGTCTCACTTGCATTCATTTATATATACACACCCAATAAAATATAGTTTAGTTTAAGTTAAGATGCGTACCAGCAAACACGCTTCTGCCTTACCCATTACAAATATAGACGATGTTGTTACGGACACAGCTCAACAACAACTGAGGCATGGTCCTCTCTTTCCAAACACCGTTCGCTGTATCATATGTGGTCCGAGTGGTTGTGGTAAAACTAATGTCATGCTGAGTTTATTGTTTGAAGCAAACGGTTTAAAATTTGATAACGTGTATGTGTATTCAAAGTCTCTGTATCAACCGAAATACAAGATGTTAAAGGAGGTGATGAATGCAACAAAAGGTGTTGGTTACTATCCTTATAGAGAAAACGATGAAATATTAGATCCGGCAGATGCCAAGGACAACTCTGTGTTTATATTTGATGATGTAGCTTGTGACAAACAAGATAAAATAAGAGCATACTTCAGTATGGGCAGACATAAGAATATTGATTCATTCTATCTCTGTCAAACATATACACGAATACCCAAGCATCTGGTACGTGACAACACCAATGTTATTGTGTTATTCAAGCAAGATGAAACCAATTTAAAACATGTGTACGACGATCATGTAACCACCGATATGGACTTTAAACAATTTAAAACTATCTGCCACCAATGCTGGAAAGATAATAAGTATGGTGTGTTGGTGATTGTGAAGGAAAACGATGTACACAAAGGTCGATATAGAAAAGGATTCGATAGATATATATTATTCTAACAATGGTAGACAGGACAGACAGCTGTCTAACACAGCTGTCATACAGGTGTCTAACACAGGTGTCTAACACAGCTGTCTAACACAGCTGTCTAACAGACAGCTGTCTAACACACAGCTGTCTAACACACAGCTGTCTAACACACAGCTGTCTAACAGACAGCTGTCTAACAGACAGCTGTCTAACACACAGCTGTCTAACAGACAGCTGTCTAACACACAGCTGTCTAACACACAGCTGTCTAACAGACAGCTGTCTAACAGACAGCTGTCTAACAGACAGCTGTCTAACACACAGCTGTCTAACACACAGCTGTCTAACACACAGCTGTCTAACAGACAGCTGTCTAACAGACAGCTGTCTAACAGACAGCTGTCTAACAGACAGCTGTCTAACAGACAGCTGTCTAACACACAGCTGTCTAACAGACAGCTGTCTAACACACAGCTGTCTAACAGACAGCTGTCTAACACAGCTGTCTAACAAGACAGCCGGACATCGTGATAAATAAGAAGGCATGTACCGTGACTGAGTCAGTATATGTTAAACCACCACACAACCTGTATCGCTCAACCAAATGATTAGACCGTCTGGTAACACCAAACAGTTGTAGCACAATGGAAGTGTTGGGTAAGGAAGAGCAAAAAGTTAAGAAAAGGATTTTACAACTTGCTGACAATATTCGAAAAAAACATTTAATGCTTAAACTTAACAGAGCTGAGAATGATGATGCTCTGCAACGTTTATATAAACCACTTGTTGACCCCCTAAGTGAAATATCTAAAAACACAGCAGCACTGCAGCAGCAGCAGCCCCAGCAACAACCAAAGGCTGAACAAATCAAAGACGAAGTCGATATACCAGAAACGAAACCCCAAGTACAGTTCCTTAAAGATCATGAAGTTTTTGAAGCTGAACCAAGGGAAGAGGCTGAGGCGGCAAGTTCCGATGAGGATATCCCAACATTTGAAGAGCTTGAGGCAGACCTACAAACTGTCACAACCAACCCTGCATATCAAGAATTTTTGGAGCAATATCCTGACCGAGTTCGATATTATGTAGACAAGTATTTTACTGAACCACCAAGGCTCGGTACCATTGATCAAACGTATGGTGCCCGCTACGCTAAAGATACCGGTAGCTGGAGTCTTGGTAACAAACACTTAGACTTTACTGATGCTGAGATTCAACTGGGCCAAAGGAGATACCCGCAAACACAAGGTTTGCTAGAATTGTTATTTATGAAAAGACCCCGGGGGTATACTTATGACGATCTTCAACACTATAGAGATATTCTAGAAGCAACTAGTGTTTATAAAATGAACTATGATCCTAACGCACGAACCAAGGGTTGTTCCTCTGAAAAGTATCTGACTCTAATAAAACCAGTGATAAATCCACGAGGTCGTAGATCCTCAACACCTCAAGGTTTTGGTTACACCTACGAGGAAGACGATGACGACAGCACCGACAGACATCTTAACAAAAAACAAAAGACTGAACTTAAAACTCAGAGTGATAAGAGCAGCGATAGCAACGGCATGAGCCCAAACAACATCAGCACCAACAACTATATGATACAAAATAACAAACAAATAGCCTATGTGTATTGGAATGACATAAACGAGTTGGTTGACAGACTTAGACTTTTAGTGGCTTCCCAAGTTGCAGGTAATAATGCTCATAACAACGAAATTCAGTCAATCTTGGAAGAACTAAAAGAAGCTAGTGTTATCACCTAGTAAGCCCACAGCCATGAAGAGACACCAACGACAACAACAACAACAGCACCAACACAACACTGAACCATCTAATGTTAATAATTCTATAAATGTATTCCAACAAAGAGTTTACATACTTGTACTTAGAATCAAATAAAAGTCTTTGTTAAAATTACTGTGTTTTTATTTTGTAATACAATTAAAAAGTATGTCTTAAAGCAATAATATCCTGAACAAACTTATCTTGTGGTACATCTGCTATGTCTGTATTCTAGACAAGCTCAAACACGAATAATGGGGTGATTGAACAGATATGTTGGTGTTACTTGAGCTGTTGCTTCCGTTTTAAGGGGGCTAGTAGTCCGGCTCCCTGGCGATAACTCTAAGTGGGCTCCCTCGGTTGAAACACTTGTCATGTTGTTATGCTGAAACCCCAACTGTTCCTTCAGACGATTGTTGTAATAGGCAATCAACTCTTTGGTTTTCTTATTTTCCATCCAATGAGACATTTTTTTATTGCTAATCTTACACAGTTTAGTTGCATTAAAATAGCCAGTGTTCTTATCGATAATAAGTTGAAAGTCTCCAAATAGACCATACCAGAAGTTGTCTTTAATTTGTTGGTAACACACATCACTTAATGTAGCCATTTTAAAACAGATTTGGGTTAGAACAAACTGCAGTAAGTCTTTTCTCAACAACAACTGACTTGTGAATATGTTTAAGAGTGTCTGTGTGTAACCTATTTATACATATTACCCACAGTAACCGTTTTAAACTGTATTTGTTTTTACATGGATGATGTCATACTTCTAATGACTGTATTCTAGACAAGCTCAAACACGAATAATGTGGGGTTATTGAACAGATATAACACAAGGTCATCAACTGACAGGTTATTTACCTTTAAGACGGCCTCTCTTGTGTATATTAAACAGATACACAGACAAGCTCAAACAGGATCAAGGTTAACAACTGTAAAACGTTGTTTATCCTTCAAGAGACAGAGACACTTGTTCAGTATGTGTTAAGTCGTGAAACAAGGATGACGTCTCTTGCTGTATGTAAGTACACTCTTATTATTATGTGTGTTTGCATTCAAATAACAAATACAAACATAACCTTACTAAACAATCAGATGATTGGTAATCAACATGTATACAAACACCTAACCTCATATGTCAACAACAACTGGCTTTGTTTTATATATACAACAGCGAACAAACTTTTAACGTGTGTGTCTGTGGAGCTATTGGTTTAGGGACAGTGTATATATGTAAAGCAAACAACGGCTGATTCGAGGTTCGGGGGTTCAAATCTAAGTTCAGGCGAATGCTTTTCTTTCAAATACACATGCATCTGTCAGTTTAAGCAAAGACTTTGAACTGTCATGACGTGTTTGTTAAACAGCATGTATAAGCTTCAACAATGGCAATCAGTTGTCTGTCTGTCTGTATCCTCAACACAGAAGACACCTGTTCAGTAGTGTGTGTATTAAGCTGTGAAAGAAGGCTGACGTCTCTTGTTGTATGTAAGTACACTCTTGTATTATCATGTCTGTTTGCATTCAAATAACAAATACAAACATAACCTTAACAAACAATCATATGACTGGTAATCAACACGTGTGTGAACATAACCTTAATAAACAAACCAAACAGCTGTGTTTACGAACACCTAACCTTAATAAACAAATACATACATAACCTTAATAAACAAACAGATGCATGGTAATCAACACACACATGACATAACCTTAATAAACAAATACAAACATAACCTTAATAAACAAACAGATGACACGTGAGCGAACATAACCTTAATAAACAAATACATAACCTTAATAAACAATCAGACAAACACACATGGAGAGCTAACCTGACTTGTAGATATCTATGGACACACAGGTCAGACATCTTGGAACGCTTGTGACGTCATCTCAGGTTAGTTCCATAGAGAGAACCCGGCTTGCGACTGTCTATGACAGGTCAGCCATCTTGGAATGCTTGTGACGTCATCTGACAGGTCAGGTGACATTTGACGTTGACACATGTCAGGTCAGGTGACAGCTGACGTTGACAGCTGTCAGGTCAGTGACATTTGACACCTGTCAAATCTGACAGGTCAGCTGTCAACTGTCACAGGTCTGCGCAGGTCAGCGCATGCGCATGATGACTCGCGCATGCGCAGTAAAAAGTGGAGGGGGTGAGCCCAGGTGGGGCACTATCTACTAGAACCAATACATACACGCTGTTCAGCAAACCAAACTCTATAAACATATTCAATAAAAATGTTACTTCCAGTAGACACTTCCTGTATAGCTATTCTTAGAGCTACATACATGTGTGACACCTCAAAATAATCGTCTTGTTGAACAGAAGAAATATAATATTTAAGTAAGTCAGAACAGTCTCCAATTACCCTAAAACAACACATCTCTATCATTTCAGAGTAATCTTAGCCATGTGACCAGTTAAACTAAGTATCTTGAAGTGTAGCTTTTATGTTTATGAGATATAAAAGAAGAAAACCAAAGAGTTAATTGTCTATTACAACAACAAGCAGAAGGGGTTGACTTGGTACTACAGCTGCTACATACTTGGTAAAAATGGGTGCCACTAGCATTTCAGAGTAATTTTAATCATGCAGCACTCTAACTAACTGTCTTGAGATGTGGCTTTATGTGTTAATGGGTGGAAATAACAAAACTAAAGAGTTGATTGTCTATTACAACTGTCAGCTAAAGAAGCATTTAGGTAGCCGGAATACCGATATCCTAAATATTTCAAGAGTAATCTTAGTCATACAACACTCTTAACTAACTGTCTTGAGATGTGACTTTATGTGTCATTGGTTGTAAATAACAAAACTAAAGAGTTGATTGCTTATTACAACAGTCAGTTGAAGGAACATTTGGGGTATCGGAATACCGATATGCCAAATGTTCCAACCGAAGGAGCCCACTTAGAGTCATCTCCAGGGAGCCGGAATACTGCCCCCCTAGAAGTGACGGAAGCAACATCTCAACTAACACCTACAACCGCTACATACTTGGTGGACTTTGGTATGTTTGGTATTAAATCGGTTTGCTACATAACCAATCATTTTTATGAAAAATTCAACAATTTTTATTTCTGCGTAAGCGAATTTAATCAGAAAGAACCAATCTTCAAGAAACCGATGTAAAATGATAAGAACATTAAGAACAAACATTCCGATACCGAAGTGATCCTAAACACACCATATGATGCAAATTCTGTAAATCTCTTTAACAGAAGAAAAACAGAAGTCAAACACCATAAGACAAATAGAACCGACGCACATAACAGATGTGTCTGAGGAGAAACGTATTCAGAACCTTATTGAGTTTACTAAGTTTTAAGTATACGAATATAACAGTCTATATACCAACCGACCAGAGCAACACAACTAACCAACCAACTGTTTTTGAGGTGTAACCTTTATGTATGTATGTAATTTAATTTTCGATGGTGTAAAATAAAATTAAAAAGTGTGATATAGGCAAAATAAGAAAACCAAAGATTTAATTGCCTATCACAACAAGCTGACCGAACAGTGGGACCAACGGAATACCGATATCTTAAATATTTCAACGGAAGGAGCCCACTGAGAGTCATCTCCAGGGGATCGGAATACCGATGCCCTAGAAGTGTCGGAAGCAACATTTCCAGTAACACCTAGAACAGCTACATACTTGGTAAAAATGGGTGGAGCTCAGACTGTAAAAGACTTGATAGGTGGTACATATGTTTACAAAGATTTGATTCTAAAGTTAGCCTGTCGGGATATCCAAGCATTTCTATGAAAAACGCAACCAGCCAACTAACCAACCAACCCACGTTGAGGGGTGTAGAGATAGCAAGCTACCTACAAGTGGTCCCTCTGAATATATGTGATGTTAATGATAGATTAAGAGATTTAAGTGGCACGTGTTTGTATTGAAGGCGTGCAAGCTACGTACAAGTGTCTGAATATATGATGGTGATGACGGGTCACAAACAACATTCTTTACTTTTCTGAATAGCAAGTGAGCAACCCCCTTGTCGAACCCCTCCGAGCTAAAGGTGAACCCCACCCCGTCTTTAGGGATCGAGTAGTGTAAACGATGAAATATTAGATCCAACAGAAGCCCTGGACAACTCGATGTTTATATTCGATGATGTAGCTTGTAACAAACAAGATAAAATAAGAGCATAGCATACTTTAGTATGGACAGACATAAGAATATTGATTCATTCTATCTTTGTCAAACATATACTTGAACAACCAAACATCTGGTACGTAACAACACAAATGTTGTGTTATTCAAGCAAAATGAAACCAATTTAAAACATGTGTACGACGATCATATGACCACCGATATGGACTTTAAACAATTTTAAAAATATATGCTACCAATGTTGGAAAGACAATTGATGTGCAAGACTAAAGGTTAGCAGATACTAATCGTTTTAACCTTCACTGCTGCCTACCGACTGAACCTTAGCAGACACTCCTCGTCTTAATATTCGAAAGACAACACAACTTATTGTTTTCACCTTCACGTCTTAATATTCAACAGACAGTAACGACAGCTGTCTTACAGGACGGACAGCTGTCTAACAGCTGTCGTACAGCTGTCTAACAGCTGTCATACAGCTGTCATACAGCTGTCTAACAGCTGTCATACAGCTGTCATACAGCTGTCCTGTCTAACAGCTGTCTAACAGGGCAGACATATGTCTAACACATGTCTAGCAGATGTATAACAGTCACTCTTTAGCGGAACATAAGCTGAATGTTTTTGAGTCAAACAAGAAGAAAACAATTTAAAACACATCTACGACGACCATGAGACAGCCGACATGGACTTTGAACAATTTTAAAAAATAGATGCGGCCAGGTTAGTTGATCAACCGTCCAGGTCAGTCACCGCTGACCCTATAAATAAAAACGATGCTGGAAGCGAGTGACGTCACAAGAAACGGTGGTGCATGTGCCCAGGTTAGACCTCTAAGCTTTCCAGTTTAATACCGGGTCAGCTCCATGACAAGGTGGTGGACCAGTCGGGTCAGCTAAGAGTCGGGGTGGTGGAACGGTCGGGTCAGCTAGGCGACACTCGTCGTCTGCTGTTAGACAGCTGTATGACAGCTGTATGACAGCTGTTAGACAGCTGTATGACAGCTGTTAGACAGCTGTATGACAGCTGTTAGACAGCTGTATGACAGCTGTCTGTCCTGTCAGACAGCTGTCCGTCCTGTAAGACAGCTGTCGTTGCTGTCTGTTGAATATTAAGACGTGAAGGTGAAAACAATAAGTTGTGTTGTCTTTCGAATATTAAGACGAGGAGTATCTGCTAAGGTTCAGTCGGTAGGCAGCAGTGAAGGTTAAAACGATTAGTATCTGCTAACCTTTAGTCTTGCACATCATTTGTCTTTCCAACATTGGTAGCATATATTTTTAAAATTGTTTAAAGTCCATATCGGTGGTCATATGATCGTCGTACACATGTTTTAAATTGGTTTCATTTTGCTTGAATAACACAACATTTGTGTTGTTACGTACCAGATGTTTGGTTGTTCGAGTATATGTTTGACAGAGATAGAATGAATCAATATTCTTATGTCTGTCCATACTAAAGTATGCTATGCTCTTATTTTATCTTGTTTGTTACAAGCTACATCATCGAATATAAACATCGAGTTGTCCAGGGCTTCTGTTGGATCTAATATTTCATCGTTTACACTACTCGATCCCTAAAGACGGGGTGGGGTTTACCTTTAGCTCGGAGGGGTTCGACAAGGGGGTTGCTCACTTGCTATTCAGAAAAGTAAAGAATGTTGTTTGTGACCCGTCATCACCATCATATATTCAGACACTTGTACGTAGCTTGCAAGCCTTCAATACAAACACGTGCCACTTAAATCTCTTAATCTATCATTAGCATCACATATATTCAGAGGGACCACTTGTAGGTAGCTTGCTATCTCTACACCCCTCAACGTGGGTTGGTTGGTTAGTTGGCTGGTTGCGTTTTTCATAGAAATGCTTGGATATCCCGACAGGCTAACTTTAGAATCAAATCTTTGTAAACATATGTACCACCTATCAAGTCGTTTACAGTCTGAGCTCCACCCATTTTTACCAAGTATGTAGCTGTTATTTAAGATATCGGTATTCCGTTGTTCCCACTGTTCGGTCAGCTTGTTGTGATAGGCAATTAAATCTTTGGTTTTCTTATTTTGCCTATATCACACTTTTTAATTTTATTTTACACCATCGAAAATTAAATTACATACATACATAAAGGTTACACCTCAAAAACAGTTGGTTGGTTAGTTGTGTTGCTCTGGTCGGTTGGTATATAGACTGTTATATTCGTATACTTAAAACTTAGTAAACTCAATAAGGTTCTGAATACGTTTCTCCTCAGACACATCTGTTATGTGCGTCGGTTCTATTTGTCTTACGGTGTTTGACTTCTGTTTTTCTTCTGTTAAAGAGATTTACAGAATTTGCATCATATGGTGTGTTTAGGATCACTTCGGTATCGGAATGTTTGTTCTTAATGTTCTTATCATTTTACATCGGTTTCTTGAAGATTGGTTCTTTCTGATTAAATTCGCTTACGCAGAAATAAAAATTGTTGAATTTTTCATAAAAATGATTGGTTATGTAGCAAACCGATTTAATACCAAACATACCAAAGTCCACCAAGTATGTAGCGGTTGTAGGTGTTAGTTGAGATGTTGCTTCCGTCACTTCTAGGGGGGCAGTATTCCGGCTCCCTCGAGATGACTCTAAGTGGGCTCCTTCGGTTGGAACATTTGGCATATCGGTATTCCGATACCCCAAATGTTCCTTCAACTGACTGTTGTAATAAGCAATCAACTCTTTAGTTTTGTTATTTCCAACCAATGACACATAAAGTCACATCTCAAGACAGTTAGTTAAGAGTGTTGTATGACTAAGATTACTCTTGAAATATTTAGGATATCGGTATTCCGGCTACCTAAATGCTTCTTTAGCTGACAGTTGTAATAGACAATCAACTCTTTAGTTTTGTTATTTCCACCCATTAACACATAAAGCCACATCTCAAGACAGTTAGTTAGAGTGCTGCATGATTAAAATTACTCTGAAATGCTAGTGGCACCCATTTTTACCAAGTATGTAGCAGCTGTAGTACCAAGTCAACCCCTTCTGCTTGTTGTTGTAATAGACAATTAACTCTTTGGTTTTCTTCTTTTATATCTCATAAACATAAAAGCTACACTTCAAGATACTTAGTTTAACTGGTCACATGGCTAAGATTACTCTGAAATGATAGAGATGTGTTGTTTTAGGGTAATTGGAGACTGTTCTGACTTACTTAAATATTATATTTCTTCTGTTCAACAAGACGATTATTTTGAGGTGTCACACATGTATGTAGCTCTAAGAATAGCTATACCGGAAGTGTCTACTGGAAGTAACATTTTTATTGAATATGTTTATAGAGTTTGGTTTGCTGAACAGCGTGTATGTATTGGTTCTATCGTACATCTCGCCGATCTTCCGCGATAAGGGTTTGAAGTTTTTTATCTCAGTTTCTTGTAGACCTTGTTACGAAACATACATTTTTGAAGTCGGTTCCTTTCTATCACTTTCCGTTCAAAAGATATAACGATTTAAAGTTTAGACCGGAAGTGGCCATTTTATTGTATATTCCAATTTGATTTGGCCTCCTTAACACCGTGCATGTATTGGTTCTATCGTACATCTCACCGATCTTCCGCGATAAGGGTTTGAAGTTTTTTATCTCAGTTTCTTGTAGACCTTGTTACGAAACATTCATTTTTGAAGTCGGTTCCTTTCTATCACTTTCCGTTCAAAAGATATAACGATTTAAAGTTTAGACCGGAAGTGGCCATTTTATTGTATATTCCAATTTGATTTGGCCTCCTTAACACCGTGCATGTATTGGTTCTATCGTACATCTCACCGATCTTCCGCGATAAGGATTTGAAGTTTTTATCTCATTTTCTTGTAGAGCTTGTTACGAAACGATATATTTTTGAAGCCGGTTCCTTTCTATCACTTTCCGTTCAAAAGATATAAGGATTTAAAGTTTAGACCGGAAGTGGTCATTTTCTTGTATATTCCACTTTGATTTGGCCTCCTTAACACCGTGCATGTGTTGGTTCTCTAGTACATCTCACGGATCTTCCGCGATAAGGGTTTTAAGTTTATTCTCTTATTTTAGTCGCCATTTTTTACTTCTGCTTACTTAGACGAGTAACATGCCACTAAACACGTGGGGGTTAGCTTTAAAACTTAGAAAGGAATTGAACCTGTAACCAACCATTGTTTCTAAGCTTAGTGTTTAGTTATTCAGTACCTCTTTGTATTTGTTTGATGCTACCATATCAAGGAGCATATATCCGGAATCGAACCTGTATCTCTTTCAAAATAAAATCAACTCCTTGCCGCGCCCACACATAAGGCTAAAAAGTTCCTATTTTTAAGAGTTGAACCTGTTGTCCATTTTGTTTCTGAGCTTCCTTCTTTGTTTTGCCAGCGACCTCTATTGTCTCTACGATATTAAAGTTTGGTTTCCTCTTTGAACCTGTTGTATATTTTGTTTCTGAACTTCTTTCTTTTGTTTGCCAACGACCTCTATTGTCTCTGCGATATTTAAGTTTGGTTTCCTATTTGAACCTGTTGTCTATTTTGTTTCTGAACTTCCTTCTTTTGTTTGTCAACGACCTCTGTGTGTTATTTTTAGAACCTACCCATATAACAATTGTGGCGTTCGGCTAATTTCTATGCGAAATCTTTAACCGTTATCACAAGTCTTTTCGGTTGAGGTGAGTAGCCCGCTAATAACAGTTTAAATCATCAGCTGGGTGTGGTCATGATAATTATGTGTTTAATAATTTTTTGAATCTTACCTAAAATGCATCAGATGTTTAAGTATATTACTGTTTGCTTACATTTAAATAAAACAGGGTTATTTTTTAATAGCTGGAGAGGCTATATGTCTTACATAACGCATTGCCCTTTTGTAAATCTGTTTACAGGTGCTATTAATATGGAACTAGTTATTTTGTGTAAAGCGTGAAAATTGGTGTTGGTGTTTTAAAAAATTAAGTGCTAGTGTGGCCCTATGTCTGAAGGCGATGATATGTCTGGTGAGTTGGTCTACCAATTTTTACATAAATAAGCTGAACGCAGCAAGTGTGTTATGGTAGCGAATTTTCATATACTTTTAAATATAAGTAAATACCTTTTTATACTTTATCCAATACTGACTGTTTTAATATTATTATTCTGGGACGACTGTTTCACGTCATTTTAAATGGTGGTTCCCATTTAAGTCGATCGGCTTCTTTTTATCCTACATACGACGTTATTTATATTATTTCTAATGAGATAATTTTAAATTGATTTGATTTTAATAAACAGGTTAGCCTTTGGCAAGTGGTTTATATTTATTACGTATTCAATATATTGATTAAATTGCTATACTTCTCAGGTTAGGTGTCTTTGGCAAGTGGTTTATATTTATTACTAATAATTACCTTCTTATTACGCCTGTTATTTTAAATGGTGGTTCCTCGTTTGCCTAATACAGGTTAGTTGGCTTTTGAATTTGATTACGTCATCTCAGGTTAGTTCGCTACTTGTTCGGGTTAAATACGACGTCAGGTGGCGGAGATATTCGGGTCTGCTCAGTGGCTCCGCCACCCTGTGCTCGGGTTAGCTCGGGTCTGGTCAGTTCCGCCACCCTGTGCTCGGGTTAGCTCGGGGATGGTCGGGTCCGGTCAGTTCCGCCACTCCGCCCGGTGGAGGGTGGCGGGTGGCGGAGTTAGAATTCCTCATCTATACCTACTACCATACATCAACGGTAACGAAACAAAATAAATAACAAGCATAAAACATACTACCCGAACCAACTATCGTGAAATCTCGGCCACAAGTATCGCAAATGACAGACGACATGAAATTAGAAATTTGCCAAGTACCTAATGGTTATTTAACTGGGGGATAAAATAAACTATATTTGTAGCTTGACGAACGGCCTCAAATACAGTTTTAGACTGAAAGTGTTACATAATATAGTGGAAATGTAAACAAAATCAAGTCAAGTCTATAAAAAAGCTTTTAAAATAGTTTATTTTTTATCTTTAAACTTAAACATAATACGTCATATAAGATAGAAAAACTCATTGAATGTGTTTAAATGGCAATTTACTAATTCTGTAATTAATTGTTACCTATACTTTTAATAATAATATATCTCTGGGCATGAAGCCCGTGCCGAGTATCATGTAAACAAAACGTTAGTTAACATATGCTTGGATAGCTCAGTGGTAACCGGCTTGTCTTCTACGCATAAGGTTGCGTAATCGATTTCGCCACGATGAATGTAGGGCTTTTTTTGTTTGTTTTATTTTGACATTTGGAGGAGCAATAGTGTACAGATTTCATACATTTTAAACAGGATCTCATTTTTGTTTAAAACGCCTAGATACCTTTGTCACCTTTAAGTCTGATATTATAATTATCTGCAAGATTTTTTTATTCATGATATTGACTAAACCGGTTTGATTAGGTTGACTAAAACGAAATCATTCAGGCGATTAATAAGGAAAAATAACTGCTACGTTTCTAATTTGCAGATACTTTTCTAAATATGAATGAAGTCGCCTTCTGGAAAGCTTTTGTAACTTTGACGAAATTTGTAATACAAGTTTATTTTAAAGAGACTTACATATCTATAGATATAGCAAAATTTAATTTTAAGCTTCATAGAAAATTGAGTTTTTGCCAATATTCTCAAAAGGAGTTAGAACACAAGATTTCTTTGATAATAGAGAGATATCGATGGTAACATTTTCGAAACAATTCTTTAAATGTGCGAGTACTAGGACATCTAAAATCGATCTTCAAGGTCTGTGTTAGTTTAAAGTATTAATTTTAGCAATATGCTGTATAATAAGAGTAAACAATCCTAATGAAAATTCACTACTATAACGCACTTGATGCGTCTAGAAATTTTATTCAACCAACAAGATAATAACATGTCAATAAATATAACATTTAGCTGATGTAAAGAATAGACAAAATGAAATAATTCGAATACATATTCACCTGTGTGGTGGGGTATCTGATACCTCAATGCATTTTGACGACGAATAACTCGACACGTGGCGAGCACAAGCTCCAAACAATTACTCATGTGGCTGCACAATGTATTGAACTGAAGGTACTTGGCCTACTGAGGGCAAGAATACAATGTATAAATGGCGCCACTTTCAAAACGTATGAGGTATATGATAACCCACCATACTGTCGCCGGGTTAATATAAGCATGCGTATCCAGGTATGCTTACATTATTTCTAACACGCTCAAAATAATGTATCCCTTTATTTTAATCTCAGGTTCATTACGTCATACAAGTCCCCACACAGCACAGGACATCAAATGGATATCTATGGAATAAACATAGTATCCATTTTACGTCCCTGGCCATGATGGATATCATATGGACATCCAATAGATATTGTTAAAGCAGAAAAATGTTAATAAAACTTAAATAATGTAAACATTTGAGCATTTCTTATTCGTTAAAATCTAATCAAGAATGCATTCGAATTTCTGGGTGTATATACTTTATTCAAGTATGTATATGTCCACTGGATATCCCATGGATATACAAAAGACATCTATTAGATGTCCCCTGGAGATCCAGTTGATGTTCCCTTAATATATTCACACAAACAGGAAACAATATTGATAAATTATAAAAACCGTTATTGACGTCTGTAAAAGATAAGGGAAGAAAAATAACCGGTTCTAGCACAATAATTACTGAAAAACGTTAAAACTTGCGCCAACAATAAATCTCCATCCACATTCTCATTGCGATTATAACCTTATAATAAAATTATTATTATTTCAATACAAAGAGTATTGTTTGTCTGTTATTTCGTCAGAAGAATCTATTATCCTATTGTTGTTCATTAATGCTGTCTGGAACAATAAACGCGGGATTATTTAATGACTCATTTTGGGGCATATGATGCTTGAATTGTTGGCTACATTGACGAAAATCCCTTCACATTTGTTTGGTTTGGACTCAGATTGAGGTTATGAAATTTAAAATTGCATTTTGCCATTTTGCCTCAACTGCACAATGAAAAATTAACTACAAACTACAACTAGGGTTAAGAGAATTAAGGTCTTTCTACAAATGAAGTGTGCGTTGTTTTTATTAATAAGTTTGTTGTAATAAGTACACTTGGAGAACACAAATCACCACAACACATATTTTAAAGACGTTACGATCGTTTCGCCGACAACGTCAACGTCATCAGAGAATGACAAATTCTACAATTCTACAATCGTCGGCGAAACGATCATAAGGTCTTTAAAATATGTGTTGTGGTGATTTGGGTTCTCCAAGTGTACTTATCAGTGCTCATCACAGGTTCCAGTTTTTACAGAGTTAAGTTCGTTGTGGTTTTCCGTCAGTAAATAATTTACAGGTGTGTACATAACCTAACACTTTTTAGTTATGAAAATATATTTTATACCTATTTACGTAAATACCAGCTAAAAATTATAATTTATAGCTGAAAAAAGCACTTTGGTTGATAATAATATAGCTAGTCGACGTGAACTAGACAATAAATATCTTCTTGATTTAAGTAAATATTTTGTACTTCGTACATGTTACCTATCTAGAAGCAGATCACTCCAGTAAATTATGAAAGTAGATCACTTAAGGATAATGGAAACTATAGGGTAGAGTCAGTTACAGCAAGAATACCGACCTGAGCCAGATCATATATCAAGAAAATGAAGTTATTTAAATGATTTTAGAACAAAATAAAATATTTATTTGCTTATATTAGTGTTTCATTGAGGGGATGGGGTTACAAAGAGAGGGGTGGAGGGTTATCATTGAATATCCATTTCATGTAATAGTTATATCAATTTTATGACCACATGTATATCCATACAATACCCATTAGATGTATAAAGGATATCTATTTCGTGACCAATATCCATACATCATCCATTATATATCCACATGGTTCTCCGGATTGATGGATATTAGTAGGACATCTCTATGTCCATTAGATGTCTATTGGATATCCATGTAAATCTATCTATTGGACGTCCTGGATATCCATCGTGGATATCTAATGGATGTCCGTGTGCTGTGTGGGTCCATTATACACAACAAGGCGGTTATTTGTAATGTGTCACACATAAGTGTAGTACAACAAATAAGTTGTAACCAAAAGTGTGCTTCAGGGCGGATCATTAAACAAACAAACAATAATTCTAACGTGGAAATGAAACCTTTATGTTACTCATAAAATGCCTTTATCTTGTAACTCGTAAATTGACTCTAAACATTAAGTTCCTTAATTTTTGTTGCTCTTACTTCGCAAACCTGTTCCATATTTAATACAGACGTAACTTCTTCTGTGGCTTTACAAGTGTTTATTTTATTCTATCCAACCAGTGTCGTTTTTACGGCGTGGTCAGGTACGACAAAATTGAATTTATTTATAAGGGCATCCTAACGAATTACCGGATTTTTGTTTATAGTTGTCGTGGGTGCGGATAAATAATTTGAATTTTGTCGTGCCCGAGGATGCTGTAGAAGGCGAAACCATTTCAGGAGATGAAACAAGCACATGTGAAGCCAAAGGTGAAGATTCAACACAATATAAATCTACGCTTAAAATTAGATTAGACATAAGTGCCGCAGGCCTGATAAATCATAAAAGACGATGACCTGCGCCCCGCCCCGGTGTACGCAATCTAACAGCGCGTTTGTTAATTTAGTCTGTGCATTTCCTATGTGACATATTTGTCTACGTCATTTTTTTATATTTAAAAGATGACACTCCACTTCATTTGAACAAAAAATAGAATTTTATTCTGTCCATGCTCCATCAATCATATCTGTATATGTCATTTAAACTTATTTGAATTCTGATGTTTCAGGAGAAAACGGCGACACCTCACACTACACCCTGGCTTGAAAAAAGAAAAAAAAATATATCTCCGATTGCCTTGACTGTAATTCCCGCATACGTACTTTTTCCATATTGGATATTTGCTTGTTAGACGAAAACCAAAACACATACGCATTTTCTTACATTTAAATTCTGATAATTAGGGCAAAACCACGAGACCTCACGTATGATTCAAGATTAAAAGTTATGACCATCTGTCATATCTACATACGTTATTTTGCATGTTTATATCATGCTCCTTTAGATAATAACTAAACGTTATGTTTTCTAAGAAATATAAATATCGGTGCTTCTCATTTCTGCCTGGTAGATCGACTTGATTTTAAATGTACACGTTTGCATATTTTTAAATCAACATCAGGCGTGTCAGGCACTATCATGTATAACGGCATATCAGGTGAGAGCCCACGTGTTCAAGTACGTAAGTGCCAAATTTTTGTAGACGTGATGTCAAACGCCTGCGTATTGAGTGGTGTTACCAGAACATATAAACTAAGCAAAGTTATACTCAAACGCGAGGCTTCTATAATAATTCCATATTGTTTAGCAACTTTTTGTTTGAGGGCACATAGTTTTCCACCAAAGTGACAACTCGTTAAAAGTCGACAATATTTTTACCACTTATATTATAATTTAAATTATTAGTTAACAACTCGTTTTCAAGGTTAGAAGGTTTACATCTTATTATATAACATAGGATGTACATTAATTAACACAGGACATGTACAGGCTGATTTTTTAAAGTATATCACCCCTGTAATTTCCTTATTATGAGAGATAACAAAAAATTCCAACGCCATCTGACAAACTACCATGCAATGAGTTCAAATATTGCGACAGAAAAACAAATGTACATCGCCTTCATAGTAATCCATGGGCAAAGTTGGTTTTATGAAATGGAACAATAGACCTCAGACAGGCAATGCAGAATCGAAATGTGCGTACAACAATTCCATCGAGCCGTTTCGGAGATATGATGTAACGAAGGTTTTGTAAAGCACCCTATGTTGTATTACGAAGTTAATTGATTTTGGTGAAACCTATATTTTCAATTGTTTTTTTTTGCAATAAATGATTAAATTTATCACGTTACAACATGTTTAAGAAAATGTTATGAATCACTGCTGCTTATCTCAATGCTGCTTTCACTTTTTAATTTACAGGGATTGATAAGTGGAAGCGAATAAAAATGTATTATGTAGACAATGAGAGCAACAATAATGAATACTTATTCAAATCTCTTTACTTCATTCATAGTGTTATAAATATAAATTATTTTCTGGTTGAAAAACATCGATTACCACTTATAAAAATTGTTCAAATTGTCCACCGTTGTGATCCAAACATAATTTCAAACGTCTGGCGAAATTTCCAATCACAGAAGCTAGCATGTTCGGATTGTTGTTTAGCCTTCCAATTTCATCCCGTATCTTAACTTTTGTGCTGTCTACGGTGTTGCTTCCCGTTTCGTAGACGACTTTTTTCAAGTGCCCCCATAAAAATGTATCCATTGGGTCGAGATCCGGACTTCTGGCAGGCCAATTTATCGGACCGCTGCTTTCAATCCATGTCGTATACCTGGCATTCAAATACTGAGTGACTGCTCTTATATTATGAACTGGCGCACCGTCCTACGGCCAAACAAGATTTGACTCATTTAGCACAGCCATACTGTCTCTTATCTCTGTTTGCAGCAATTCTAAGTAGCGTGCTCCAATCAGTGGGCCATCAATAAACACTGGCCCTAGAATTTTGTTGCAAACCATTCCACACCAAACATTAACAGTCTGGTGCCCCTGATTTTCTATTCGGGCAATGGTGTGTAGGTTGGTGGTAGCCCAGACATGGGTGTTGCGTGGGTTGTGTCGACCAGATATTGCGAAAGAGTATTCATCAGTAAATATTATTTTATTGAATAAAAGATTACCTTCCTCTTGCCGTGATACCATAATGTGACAAAATTGTATCCTTCGAGTGAGGTCCTGTTCGCTAGTCTTTGCACTATCATGACTTTGTATGCTCTGTAGCCGTTTTTCGTCAGTGTGTTTTGGATACTCGCATACGAAAATCCAAGATCCGCAACTGCATCCCGAATCGATTTCTAAGAGTATGCTTCAAAATAGCCCAAAATCATCACCACATTCTCCTCGGTAAAGACCGTTCTGATCCGTTGACGGTTACCAAGGAGGGAGTGATTTTCCTTAAGTCTCTTGACAACTCTACTAAACATTGTTATGTGAGGAGTTTACCTATCTAAATATTGTGCTGCATATCTATAACGAATTCATCACATTTTAGCATTAATGCTGATTGAAAATAGAGTAGCTACGGCAAATACACCTTCGTCATAATTATTATGTATTATAATATGTTTGTAAATGTTTGTAATGAGTAACACAATATAAAATGAATATGAAACAAAATACCCTTTAAAAATACTTCTGGAGCTCATTCGAGTTACAAGAAATATGCAAAGTCGTTCCAGCAAAAAAAATCCCTTTTGCCCAATGTGCTGTGTATGCTCCTGACTTCCTGAAGAGTTTCAGCTGCTCATTTGCTACTCAAAATGAGCCTTCTGGCTAGCATGATTATCGGCGAAAAAGTTAAATCTATAGTTCAAACGAAACACTTGAGTTCTAATTAAGTTAATGGTGTAAAAATTACAGCAGATTAAAAAATATGATGTCACTACTCGAATGGTTCAAGTTTTTCTATAGTGTTAAAGTGTTACCAAATTCATAAAAATCCATTTGCTAATTTCCAAGATATTTACGAAAAAACCAAATTTATTCGACATTAACGCAATTTAGAGGCTACGCGAAGCACTTTTGCATATAGATAAGTTCAATCAATATTTCTACAGGGTCCGGCAATAACGTCACCTTCTTCTATATCTCACATTTGGTTTGAAAAAAAATAATGAAATTTGGAGTGGGTACATATTTTAAAAATAATAACACATATACAGGGTGTTTATTGAAAGCATGGTCAAAGTAAGTTTGGTTTATTTAAATAGAACACCCTGTATATTATGACATTTTTTAATTCCTCTGATCGTCTATAGTCTAACTATGTTAGGTTTTACTATATATAAATTCAACTGTTTCGCAGTGCACATATAACTACATGATACCATTCTGATTTAACCAACAAGCATACACTTTCTCCGTTCCGTCATGAGTAAGAAGCAATCAAAATCATATAGAGAATAAAAAATACGAAATTGCTAAAAAAATATGAGAGATAGGTATAGGAAAATGTGATACAGATCGATACAGAATTTATTTCTGCATTCACTGGTGTAATAATATACATGTTGTCCCATTTGACAGAAATGACTTGTGATAGTTTGAATAATGTCTTATTCACAATGCAATTTTGAGCACCCTGTCTTAAGTCAATCTGATGTTTTCAAATTAAAAAGAACACACATGAGTGTTCTCGTTGTGGTATAAATTTGAAGTTTCTAGCTTTACAATTTTTGAAATAATTAAATTCTAATTCTACCATTAAATAAAGCCTTTAAATCTCGAAAACAGTTGATTTTAGGTATAGGGAAACCTAATACAGTTAGAGTATAAATGATATAGGGAATTCAAAAATATAATAATATACAGGTGTTTTATTTAAATAAACCAAACTCAATTCGACTATGCTTTCAATAAACACCCTGTATATGTGTGGTTATTTTTAGAATATACGCGCCACTGAATACTACGCACACTCTAAATTTCATTTAATTATCTTGAACCAAATGCGAGATATAGAAGAAGGCGCCGTTATTGCCGGACCCTGTATACCCATGAGTTTAAAAATACTACTTCACTGCGAAAATATTACTTATCCAAAAAACTTACCTCCTTACAGCCTTTGGCGCGTTCTCATCACTCAAAAACTAAATTCTGATCATGTCAAACAGATGACTTTTCGGTATTATATTCATTTTCGACACGAACAGGAAAATTCGGACAAACAAAGACAAATTGAACTGACTAAAAACTATTGGAAAAACTGAAACGGATATCTAAAACTGAAATAATTAAACACGAATGAAAAATAAAAACTAACTAAACTAATCTAGAACAATCCAAACGACTAAACGAAAATCTAACGCTAAACTAATTGAACGTATGAAACACAAACGAAAAACGATAACTGCCGAATTAAGGAAAAACAAACGAAAAAATACTTAACTAACACAAAAAAAGAGCTGATAACTTTTTGATTGACGAAAATTAAAGAACGATAATCAGAAACGAAATCGGAAAATGGTATCAATGTCATTCATAACAAGTGTCAGTTGACATCAAATGTCAAAATCAGACCTCCATTATCCACGGATTACACTGACATATGCAACACTGAATAGATATAACTTATCATCCCGTCTCAAATAAAATACGTTTAATATTTTCACTGCGAGGTGTAGTACCTACATAGTGCGGAGGTGTAATTTTTGTGATACTTTGAAAACACAAAGAAATTATGACAAATTCCCTTTTCTAGTGTTTTATACAACTAGAATATAAACCAGAATATACATGTCCGGCAGAGTTCTGTAACGGAAGATACCGCCGTTGATATGGTAGATAGAGCAAAATGCTTCAAAGGTAATTTATTCACTGCGAACTGCTTTATAACCAAAAAAAAATTTTTTTGTCAGGTGGCGTTGAAATTTTTTGGTTATCTCTCATCATAAAGAAATTACAGGGGTGAGACACTTAAAAAAATCACAAACATTTTGAAATTTTGTGACGTCATGTCTCCGAAACGGCTGGACTCAGAAATGCGAGAGTAGCATCGTTGTACGCAGCTTTCGATTCTGCATCGACTGTATGTGCCTGAGGCCTATCGTTCTATTTAGGAAAATCAACGTGGGGCATGGATTACTATGAACGCGATGTGCAATTGTTTTTCTGTCGCAATATTTGAACTCATCGCATGGTAGTTTGTCAGATGATGTTGGATTTTTTTTCTGATAATAAAGAAATTATAGCGGTGAGACAATTAAAAAAATCACTCTGTACATGTGGTTAGGACTAAGTGACTACCCGAACACTAAAAATTTTATAAATATAGTTCACAGTTTTTACCAGTCACATAAATAGCCAAGTCACTAAACAAATTATGAGATTTGAATTATATAGGCTTTGTTGCGAGCCAATGATGTCCGCTTGAATATCTTGCTGGTTCGTTTAAGTTAGTGGACTGTATTTCTTGTTGTTTGAACATTTTTTTATATATTTAACTATTGCTTTACAAAATGATACACATAGTACTATGATAATACTGTTCTACACCTAGGCGTGTTGCTCTTTTTGCTTCTGATCGTTGAGTGTTGTGCGAGAAACATGAATACTCTCCGACTCTCATACTAGAGGTCGCTTCTACCTGAAGTACTCCTTCTTCTCGTGGTTAAGTCTGCCGTCAGATGGCGTCTCGAGCGTTGACAGGATTGTTAACAAGCACTTATGTATTACAAACCTAATTATCCACACTCTGTGATCATACTTTTTTTGTTTCAGGTTCATTAATTCCTATTCTTAACCGCGACCGGCGCCCGTCTATAACTCTTGAGCGTGTCCATTTCGTATCACGTCACCATCCATCCATGATCTCAGAAAAGCCTCTTATCACTCCACTTTATCGTCCACGACGTTCATCATGTTTCGTTGAACGATCGTCAGTAGGACGTCACAGAAACTTCATCAGCTTTGAACATCCTGGTAGCTTTCCTTCAGACAGGAAGATTTCCGTCAATACCGAGAAACCTTCTTGTAGTCAGCATCAGCCCACTTTTAGCTTTGAAACGGTGGTCAAGGGAGCAGATAATCCTTCTGTTATAGTTGAACGACCTTACAGCAGACGAGAAAGTAAAAGAGATAGTGGTATCTGCTACAGCCTTCCAAAAATGTCAAAAAGCTTTGAGCAACCACCTAAAGAAAGGCCGAAACCTGAGAGAATGGCTAATAGCTTAGATGCGAGTTCTGTAAATTTTAATAGAAGATGTTCTATACAGGAAGAGGAAAGATCATCCCCTATATCGATATATCTGGATGAAACTAGAATAACCGCTCCCCTTTTAGAGAGCCTCAAAAGTTCTGATGTGTGATATTGTTGCTACCTTATTGCTTGCTGATGATATATTTTTGTATAAAGAAAAACAGCTTTAACTTTATTGATGCTTCAGGTGTTTAAGGTAAAATATTACTTATTTAAACGAGTTCAATATATATATATATATATATATATATATATATATATATATATATATATATATATATATATATATATATATATATATATATATATATATATATATATATATATAGTTTTACATTTATGCACTTTAAATGGATATTCGAAAAACAAGATGTCAAATTAAGTGCACACCAACTCATAAATTTAGAGAGGTCAGAAGGGTAAAACTTTTTGGTAACTGATAATATTAACAATACTTTATAGAGCAACAACGAATTTTTTTCTAAATGCTTCACCTAAATCTAAGTGCAAAGTGACCTTTGTGGTCAAAGATTTTTGACGCCGACATAATAATATACAAAGTGGACCAAATAAGTCCAATTATTCGCTTACGCTTTCATTGAATTTTTTTTATTTCTCATTTGGAGATACCAACAACATAAAATTATTTTTACTTCTACATAGTGTTTCACTTATAAATCTTAGTGCATTTTCAGATTCTACGCCTACTTTTAACTAGTTTATCAAATAATTGTGGCTAATGATTAATTTGTAAATAAATTTCCAAATAGAAAATTACTTAGCAGATATGTGATGACTACTATTAATATACTTTGCGTTGATAATCTCCTAGTTTATCTTATATTATAATTTAGCCTTACGTGCCCAGGTAACAAATACAACAGCTTCATCAATTGATAATATTTACAGCCAAGCTTTATAGATAAAGAGATTGCATGGTAACTTTCGACCAATCAGAGAATGGAGCGGGCATACCACACATGTATGACCAATTTAATTCTGGTGGAATAATGGTGCATCCAATATTGCAATCAGCAGGTATTTTCATGTTAGTCTTTTTTAAGTTATGTTCTTTTTGGACTTATAACAAGATTAAACTTTAAGAGTAAGTTGCAATTAAGATTTTTCATACAGTAACATAAAGTATTGAAGTTTTAGGATATTGTCGATTTCAAATTAATGGATTCATTTAATTGGTTTTTCTTGGAGAGGATAAAAAAGTTAATTAATATTTATGAAATTATAAATTCAGAATGCTTGAAATTGGACAGAATGTTTTTTTTTTCTAAACTACAACAATTTTTTTAATAGTTAGCTTATTTTACTGGATATACCTCATTAAGTAGCATGCAACTAATCACAATATAGGTAAATTATTTAAGTTAGTAACATTTAGGTAGGTATTTGTACACATAAAAATAGTATGGTTATAATTTTTGAAAACAATTTCTAACCAAAAAAAGTCCTGCATCTTTAAATAAAATTGTAAAATAGTACACTGGGCTATCACAATAAGTAAATAATTTTAGTACATAATATTTTAGTATGTATTTGTTTGTACACACACAAAATAATAGGTTTCTAATTTTATCAATCAATTTCAAAGCAAAAAACCCATTTTTTTTATAGTGAATTAAAAAATAACAATATTATGGGCTACAATAAAAAGTCAATAATTTTAACACATGGTATTTAAGTAGCTATTTATTTACACCCATACAAAATAGGTTTATAATTTTTGTTTTTAAACACAGGTTTTCATTTTGCAATTCTTCCTATTTTTTTAGATATCATAATATATTTCTTTGCTAAAGGCTAATGCTCAAAATATCTTCTTGAGGCTTCATTATTCAGCTACTTTTGTGATGCACAATGATCTGGTTCTTTATTTCAGCTGTTTAAACTTTTCACAATAGCTTTATTTTTTTACGAATCATTTTCTTGGATCTTTCGCTCTAATCCTGTTTTTCTTGCCCATTCAACATGTGTAATGAAGGAGCAGCAAAAACTAGAAATTTCTTACTAAAGGTAAATAGGTAGGTAATTATACCCTCATAAGTCTCAGGCACACCTCAAATACTAGGTGTCACATACCTTTCGTTAAAGTAGGTAAAAAAATAAATCAAAAATCCAAATCAACCAACAAAACTCTGTAAGTGATTACTTTCGATGCGTCGGTTGTATATTCCTTGTTCAGCTCACAACTAATTTTTCAAATCCTAAGATTTAAGACGTTTACTGAAAATTCTCTAATCTGCAACATGCCATACATCTTCCCGATAACGTATTCTTACCCATTCTTTTTGAATCTTAGATTTTTAAGGAAAAGATAAGACGGAAGATTTCTCTCCACTTTCCATTGCCTTTATAAATTATTGTTGCACATTGATAAATTACAAATAACCCGGCCAGCCATAAAATATAAGTTATGTATAACCAATTTCTTTTAATTAAACACATGACAATTCACCCATTTAATTGTTCAATATAAAAATAATCTTGAAGCAATAACGTCCAAATCGTCCTACCGTTGATTCACTGTGCACTTATATGTTTACAACACAATACCTCAAAAAATACAATATGATCTTTAAGATAATAGTTTTGATTTAACGGCTGGTTCCTTTAAAATAAATATGTAACTGGTGGTATTCAAAATTTACATTAACACATTAAAAGTTACATAAATTTTCAATACTTGTTATTTAACACACCAACACGCAAACTGAAACTATAAGAGTTATTCGCTTTGAGCATACACATGACGTAGTGCCATCCTCTTGCATTTCTTCTCTCTTGAAGTTACCAGGCAACCTATCTAATCTATGAACATTGATTTACACTAACGTTCCAATGTATAAAAGTGGAGTTATTGCGACAGCTTCATTAGACTATTAGATATCCTCAACTGAATAATTTCTCTTTTGGAGCTGATTACTTAATTATCCTTAATTCTTCAGTAAGGACATTAACAGGACAGAGAATTTGGCGAGGAACACTATACACTCACTTCGAAAAAAGAATGTTTCAAAATATTAAGTCAAATTTTTCCAGTAGTGGATAGGATATGTAAAGAGGAGATAACAGCTGTCAGGGACAATAACACAAATTTATGAATAAATGATAACAATAAAATAAATTGTAACAGACAGTCATATGAGTGACCATTACGTTTATTAGTCAGTAAAAAGAAACTACTGACCCCTATCGAGCTAAAAGATCACCAGAAAGTGCATACATGCATTTAGCTATTTTCCATTTCTGCTAACTCACCTACTGATGTGGGCCCTGGAAAGCAGTATTGAAATCCAAAACGCATCATTTGTTGCTAGTCATGGGTAACGCTTATCTTACTTTCAAGGAGTTCTATAGTGTGCTTGTGAAAATATAACCAGTACAAAATTCTCGTTATATTTTTCCTTTGTCTAGAGATCCAAGCGACTTTTCAGCTGACTTTTTGGCTTGCAGACTATTTATGTTATTATAAGTTTTAAGCCTCGAATATATACCTATTATATTTAACTACCAGATAATTCAACAGCTGACATATTATTTCCTCTAGCTAGTCGCGAAATGTTGGTTGCTTGTCGACTAGGTGGAGTAAAGAATATGTCAGCGAGTTGCCGATAAAAGTAAGGAGATAAGTTGAGGTGAGTTACCAGGAGGCTATAATTTTATCTTTAAGGATGACAATATTCTTCCACGTAGGTTGCCTGAAGACCGAATTATCGAAATACACACAGGTTCTGATTCAATTGCCGGAGCAACCTCTAGTGGGACTGCCAAATCTAATGTTAAGCGACAGTTTGTAAAAACCATGTTTAACTCTCTGTGACCCAGAAGAGACTCAACTCAAAAGATTGCAACGTTGCAAGCTCTTTGTATAACGCATTTATATTTATCATTTTAACGTGTTTTCTTGGTTATGTGTTTTATTATGTATGTCTGAAACTATCACCTGTGTCGCAAAATATTGTGTTATTGTGTCGCACATAAAGTATTAGTAGTATTATTAAAGACAGGGTGATTATACTGTATACAGTTTTTTTACGTAATACATTACTTAGGTGACTCTTATTTATAAAAAGTTGATGGGTATTAACATTTTTATGTATTTTCAAGTTATGTACTAAAACTATTTTTACAAGTAAAAATGTCTACAATCCACTTTATCCATTCACCTACATTCTGATACCGAAGGTTGGATACTCACTAACCTTAAACTTATCTCACTAATTTTAAATATTGCATACACGTTAAAAAAATATAATATCTGAAAGGACAGTTGTCTTTTTAGTCAAAATGGCCATATCAAGAGAATATTAACTTACAAGGCAATATTTCAAGCAATAAAAAAATGAATAAATTTCAATAAACTTTTTTAGTGTTGTGAATGTAAAAGTTAATTTTCAGAACGTGTGTTTGAATATTTTTAGTGGCACATGTGTGTGCATATACCTTAACATAAATTATATATTTTGATTGGTCAGAAAATTTATTCTACCTTGTATTAAAATATGTCTTTATTATCAAAGAAAAGTTAATTTGACGTATTTCGAATATCTATTTTAAAGTGAATAAATAAAATACTTTGTCTTGTAGGTTTCTGGTTTTTATCACAAACTCTATTTTCCGATTGCTCAAAACTATTTATTCATTTAATGTTAATTACTAGTAGTAGTAGATGCCTTTCAAATTGTGGAAACAAAGCTTTAATTACATTATAATGCAGTTGCTACTGAACGAAATAAAGTTAAACATAACTCGTAAATATGGGCAATATAAACATTCGTAATAATTACGTAGTCTAAGTAGCATATTATAGATGGTCTGTTGTTAAAAAATGTAAAGATATTTTAACAGTATTTATAAAGCTCTAATACTAACAGACCAAAATTATTTAGATAAGTTATGTAAACGAAAAAGCATATGCACAATGGAATATAATGTAAATACAGTTCTTCGCACTATCCATCATGTGGATAATTTTAATTAAGAAACCTCTACTAAAACTTGTTACTTTCCAAATGTAATTGGCTTTAGGCTTTGGATTTTCTAATAATTATTTATCTACTATATTATAACAATAAAGTAAAAATAATACATAAAAAAAGGCTTGATTGACCAAGTGCCACACGATAGTGACTTTCCATGGAAATATAATTTCATTTCTAGTAGATAATACAAGCGTTTCGCGAAAGGGGTGTATGAGAGGCAAACAGTATAATATGAGTTCCGGCCTTTCACCAAATTACTTGACTCTAAGGAAGAACAACGACATGTGTGTTATTTGGAGCTGGCGTGACAACATACTACTTGGTTCCGCAACTAGGTGGCGGCACGTTACTTAGTGTCTTACCACTCACTTAGTGTTGGAAGGCGGGCTACCATAGTCGTATTACTTTATATTATTATACACACAAAGTGTTAGAAAAATAGAGTTTTAATTATGGTGAGAATGCATCTAGCCTTACATACTTTGTCCCTATATTAGGCTAGAAATGAGCCAGGGCTGACAATTTACTAAATTGTTAGTTGGTTGTATACAGTCTCTATTTTCTAACACTTTTGTGTTATTTGGAGCTGGCATGACAACATACTACTAGGTTCCGCAACTAGGTGGCGGCACGTTATTTCGTGTCTTACCACTCACTTAGTGTTGGAAGGCTGGCTACCATAGCCGTATTGCTTTATAGGTGTATTTTCGCTACAATTAGTATGCCGTACTGACGAGCTCTAATTAGAGCGAAACCGGTCTACGGTTCTAATTGTGGTGAGAATGCATCTAGCCTTATATACTTTGTCCCTATATTAGGGTAGAAATGGACCAGGGCTGACTATTTACAAAATTTTAGCGGTATTACTTTATAGGTGAATTTTCGCTACAATTGGTATGCCGTACTGAGCTCTAATTAGAGCGAAACCAGTCTACGGTTCTAATTGTGGTGAGAATGCATCTAGCCTTATACAGCAGCAAAGGAGCAGCACTGACCACCGAGAAACTCAACTAATGCAGCTTGGAAATCAGACAATTCTTCAGGCACTCTCACCCTCTCCTATTCTTCCAGACAAATAGCTCTCGATCCAAAATGATCCAGTTTCAGCATAAATCTTTTGAGTGACACCTTGCCTTACTAAATTCCACGTAAATCACATTCTTATCTAGTGTCTTGGTCCAATTATTTAAACATAAGTTAATGGTGTTGGGTGTGTCAGGAAATAGTTTGTTTCCAAGTATTAGTGGTTTGAAAACACAACAATAGAATTATTCACACGTGGAGTGAGCTTAGAAACGTACCTTCCCCTCGCCGGCTACCATGTGGTGTTATTATTGTTATTATTATTTATGTAAATAAGCAACAACGTTGTAAACCTAAATTGTAAAGTCGTAATCAAACCTTTTGCAAGATTTCCGCAAAACTCATTTCTAATAAGACTTCACCTTCTGTAAAGTAGTTTAACTTAGTAAGGGGTTCAATAGATCCATACACTTTTCAAGGAAATCCTTAGTTCTGTAACTCTAAAGCCACATGTCACGATAATATTCTCTATTTCCCTCGAACGTAATTCCTTTTCTACAATATCACAGCCTTAAACTTCTTCTCTGCCGCTGAGCCCTTCTTGCTGCTACGCTGCTCCAGGCGTTCTATAAAACAGCATCTGTAGTCTACTGCTTCCTTCAACTCGCCACTTATTAGATTTTATTTAAACTAGAGTTTTAGAAGTGCTTGTCAAAGTCAAAATTACCATGTCTTTTATATGCATTTCCTTATACGTTTTTGCGATGAAAAGGAATGTACAAACTGGTTCTGGAAATAGATATGATTGAAAATATATTCAGGAAACTTAAAATTTTTCGCGACTAAAACTTCACAATTTGAAAAAAAGTGTTTGGCAATCGTATACGTTTGGATCTGATTGGTTGAAACTGAACTCCGTGGCCGCAATGTGCTTAAAAAAGGGTACACAATTTTTTCTTCACTCCATAACTAAAACTACTGACAAAGCCCAGAGAAAGGTTTTATTTGAAGTGAATTTTCTGGAAATATTTTAGTAAAGTGAAGGACAATGGCGGTGGAAGCTAAAACTACTGACAAAGCTCAGAGTAAGGTTCTATTTTAAATGAATTTTCTGGAAACATTTTTGTAAAATGAAGGACAATGGCGCTGGAACCTGAAACTTAAGGGTTTGTAAAACACACTTCTTGCGATATTTTCTCTACATAACCCGTATTCGTTTCAAGTTCTTTGCTTAAAAGTTGCCAATTTTAACGTTTCAAATCGCGACTTTGATGTTTTAGGAGACATAACTATACAATTTTTAAAGTATTTTTCTGACATTTTTTGACCTTTTTGCGCCAAGAAAACTTAATATTTGTACTACAAAGGTTGCCATAACTTTGCGGAGATATAGAAATTTCCCGAAAGAAAACACAAAATTTTCCGGGAAAAACTGGATCGATTCTCCTCACCAAATTTGAAATCGGCCTGTTATTTTGTGGACTCTATAAATCGCAACTTATGCCTACTTAACAGTAGACAAAAATATTTTAGACATATTTATCTGGAACTGTATTTACATCCATTGTGGTTATTACAAAATGTATGTTTTTATGGGAGCGTAAAATTACTGTTTTTGTGCCTACTAAACAATAAACGAGGAACATTTTTGGGATACGTTCATTTAAAATTATAATTACATCCATTGTGATTATTAAAAAAATGTAGTTTTATTTAATTACGGAGTAAATTTGTGGTGTTTTTTAAAAGTGCATTTTTATCTAGTCAGTTTGTATTAATCAAGCTATGCTAGATTTTATGTAAAATGGGTCAAGATAATGTATATTTGATGTAGCACTATTCCATCCAACTGGTACAACAATAAAAAATGTAATGTAAAAAGTGTACTATTATTGTAATAACTGTATTATTGTATGTTGTGATATATTTATACATATTCATATTATAAATGCTAATAGGACCAATTTTGGATTGCTTTAGCCAATAAAGTTTTTGGGTGGATAACGTTAGTAATCTTAACAAAACAAGCGTCTACTGCTGTAATTACAAAATGTAGAGTTATGATCTGTACATTGTGTGCCTTTGTTAGAAATAATACTTTGTTTGTTTAATGAATAACTGGTTTTTATGTTTCTTTGTACACTTACAGGGAAATAAATTGCTTTAACTTTTTTACTTAATAAACTTGTAAATAATCATGTAGAAACTAAATAATTAAAATACATAACTCTAATCATTTACAGATATTGTTATGCATGCAAAAACCGAAAAATGTATCCAGTCCTACAAGCACACTTAAAAAAATATCCTAAACTTCCATAACATATTGCCTACATTTTTGTAAGGTTAATAATAAATAATTTCCACTCCAGAGATTTGGCTAAAACAACCCGTTAACAAGTATTATAAATTAGAGATATAGATATTTTATTATTAAAATCTTAAAAGTTCTTACATCTGGGACCTAACGTAGTGTATATTTTTAGATCAAATATTAATATCATCACGATACTGATCTCTACTAAGTATATTAGATAATTTTTATTGCCAACATTATTCACTAAGTGAAGATTGGAACCTGTGATGAGCACTGATAAGTACACTTCGAGAACCCCAATCACCACAATACATATTTTTAAAGACCTGACGATCATTTCGCTAATAAAGTTAACGTCATCAGAGGATGAAAAATTCTAACTACTTACTACTAAACATTACCTTTTATACTGAGTCTTAGGTAAAGAACCATACTGAGAGGGAGACTAATTCGCAGGCAAATTTTCTGTGAATTGTATTTTAATTGCCGGACAAGGTTTTTTAACTTCCTTTATAACTTTACCTGCCAAGTTTCGTAAGTTTTATCTCTATCAATGACAGAGTGCAAACAGAGGACTATAAACCAGGGGCGGAGCTCGGTTTAAGGAACTTTTGTTTTTTATTGCCTTAGCTTCGCTGGCTGTCTAATATTTTTGTTAAGTTTCAGATTTTCTTTATTTATGTGGTGGTTATTATCCCAAATATGCTGTGACACGCATGACTTGTTTGCACTATTGTATCTCAGCTGTGCCAAATGTTTCCTGAATCTAGTCTCAATGGTTCTCTTAGTCTTCCCAACGCATTTAAAATTAAAATCTTTACAACTTAACTCATAGATACCCCACATTTTAGTGGCTTTATCTTTATATTTTGTATTACCTAATACATTTTTTTAATTATTTTTTGTCTCAAAAGTTAGCAGCAAATCGGCTTTCTTAAAAATTCTCTCGAGACCCCTTGTGATACGCGGTTCAAAAGATAGGCAAACAATTTTTTTTCTCTATTTTATCTTTCCTGAACGTCGTGCATTCCGCTAACATTTTATTTGTTCTGTGTCTATTAATTAATTTTTCCACTAAGCAATCCGAATATCCGTTATATTGATCCACGTTTTAATGTACTCTAGTAGATATAGATCTACTTTTACTTAAAGGAAATTTATTAATCTATTTACTAAGAAATTAAAACCGGCCTTTTTTGTGCAAATGTATGATGTGAGTCATTTGGAATGTAACTTGGAGTGGTGGTTATCTTCCTGTGGACATGGGATTCAAAAGATTCATTATTTTTTATAACTAGTAAATCTAGAAAAGGAAGTTTACTTGTGTTAATTTGTGGTTGAATTTTATAGAATCAACTTGACAGTTTAGTCTCTTAATAAAATCATGTCCTTTGCATATACTTGTGTTAAACATAGCAAAAATATTGTCCACATAACGAAATATCCTCTAGGAGAATACTCACTTTTATTTTCTAAATCCGTCTCAAATCTACTCATGACAGGTCCGCAATGAATGGATGGAGTGGGTTGCCCATTGCCGTGTCTTCAGTTTGTTCAAAAAACTCACTATTAAATTGAAAAATATTTTATTTTATACAAAGGTTTGTTAAAGTGAAATATTCTTTGCAAACCTTTTCACTTATGTTGTTCAATTTCAACGGCTGTTCTAAATACGTTCGCGTCTGTTTCGTGGGCACGCTGGGAAATAAAGACGCTGCACCAAATGTTATCAAAACCTCGCCTTCAACCAATTTAACATATTTAACTTTGTTTTTAAGTGAATTTGACACTACAATAGCTTTTTGTTTAACAGGCAAGCTTTTAAACTCATTTGACAGCCAGATGGCTAGATTATATGTCGCAGAATCTATAGCCGAAATAATAGGACTCATTGATTTTCCGGGTTTGTGA
Source organism: Tillus elongatus (assembly GCA_964006375.1). Taxonomy (NCBI): domain Eukaryota; kingdom Metazoa; phylum Arthropoda; class Insecta; order Coleoptera; family Cleridae; genus Tillus; species Tillus elongatus. The sequence continues at coordinate 102,026,237 of OZ023266.1, read as the reverse complement.
ATTTTTGGTAGACAATATTTTTTGAGGACTTTGGGATTTGCAACCTGTAACCCTCTTCCTAAGCCTTGTTATAAGGTTGTAACAACTCTTTAAACTATGTTTCACCTCGTTAATCATTTTTCGTAGCGGGTTTTTATTTACTTATCTATACGGTCCTGTCTCTATTGCATTACTCACTCTATCTTTATAATCCTTTTTGTTAGATTTGTTAGATTTAGAAAATGAAAGTGAGTATTTTCCTAGAGTATGCTTTCGTTATGTTGACGATATTTTTGCAGTGTTTAACACAAATATATGCAAAGTAAATGATTATATTAAAAGACTGAACTGTCAATTAAATTCAATAAAATTCACCCACGAATTAGAAGTTAACAAAGTTATGAAGAAGGTTACAGATTGCAAATCCCAAAGTCCTCAAAAAATATTCCGGCAATTAAAATACAATACACAGAAAATTTGCCTGCGATTTAGTCTTCCTCTCGGTATTGTTCTTTACCTAAGACTCAGTAAAAAGGTGATGTTTAGTAGTAAGTAGTTAGAATTTTTCATCCTCTGATGACGCTAACTTTGTTAGTGAAACGATCGTCAGGTCTTTAGAAAAATGTGTTGCGGTGATTGGAATTCTCCACGTGTAGTTGCCAAAATTATGTTATAAAATGACGAATTGGTCAATTACACAAGGAACAATCTTTTCATTACAAATTATAATATAAGAACATGGTATATTCAAAGACAAACGTTAACGAATTCTAGTTTATATCAGCGATTCTCAACCTGTGAGGCGCGCTCCCAAAGTCTATAAATACTTCTTCTTTGCCAGTTGAGAGCTCTTCGAGGGTATTTTGAAATGAGTCCCTAACCCACTTGCTATTAAGTTGAAGTCAGCAAGAAAATACATTTTAAAATTAATTGCCAGCATGGCTAAATGATTTTCGATTATTATAAAAACAACTTCCACATATTGTTCAGCCTTGTAAGTTTCAACACATTCATCCACATTTGCAAACATTTCTAGATTTTTGCTTTACTCCTTCTCCATAATTCCAGTTTTATACAAAACGCATTAACTTTATCACTCCTATCCACCATACGTGTGTTTGCTCTTGGGGGTTAAAGACACAAGGTATTTCATATCTTTTCTAACATCTAATATGTCAATCAGTAGCGCAATTTTATTACAGATAAATCATCTCCAAACTTCTCGGCATCCGGTCGGTTTTCCTCTTCTAGAAAAATGGCAATTTCATCTCATAATTTATAAACAAGTTAAAAAATGTCCCATGTGATAATCATCTTGCCCCGCATCTAAACTTCAAATATTCTTGAAAATATTTTCTTGGTTTTTGTCTGAGAACCACTCTCGTCTCTGCACTTGTTGATGCTTTATTATTGGCAAATGATCGCTTACGCCCAATTAAATATTTATCCATGATTCTGTATACACTGTATAAATCTACTGCTACTCAAATATCGTGAATTGCAGTTAACACGCAAGTTACAACATACACATTCACGGTAGAAGGATCGACTCGACTGAGACTGGCTGCAACTGAATGAGATGAAGCATTTATAGACGCCTCGCAGACGTTCTAGAATGTTTAAACAAATCGGAACTTCTCGCGATGCCGCTAGAATTGTGATCGAAAATTAGGTCGCAAATACTAAAAGGTTGAGAAACGCTGGTTTACACACAGTTTCTACTCTATCTTTAAATTGGGCACAAAACGTTGTAACTTTGATGCAGTACTGTATAAATACTCAATTTGTAACTAAATAGCTGTGTGTTTTTTTTTCTTTAACGTTGGCTCATTTCCGCGACTAGGGTCAATACGAAGCCAGGAGCGGTTTCACCTCAGTATCCTGGAAATTTTGCCGAACCCCTGCTTTTCTGTCAGGGCGGTAGGGATCTTTAACGTACCCAACATGAACAGATGACCGACGGTTTCACGCCCCGTCCGAACGGCGGAACGTGCAGAGATTCAACTTGCTCAAATACAATGACACAGCCTCGATCGATGTTAATTGTACAGTATGTACTGTAAAAGTAAAAGGAGAATCCTGGGATCAAACCAAATACCCTTCGGTTCAGAGGCACACCTTCTTACTACAGAGGCTCTAACTAAATACCTGAAAGTCTCATTTGCTTATGATTAGATTCATCTTTTACGGTTATTTGTAAAACATCTGAAGAACTCATGTTTCTTCATGCATTTTCTTTTCCCAGATAATCGGATTTCAATTTAAATTAGGTACCACATGCTGTATCGTCAAAATATTTAGTTATGTCAATACTAATCAACGATAATCTATTTTGTGTCTCAAAAACAACAATTGCTAAATAGCTTATCTTAATTTTTTGTTTTTAATTTTAGATAAAGTATGTTAACAAGTAAAAATTAAAAAAATAGAAAACCGACTTCATTAGGGTTAACTCAAAAATGCATATCACACTGCCACCATTTGTTAACGTGTTATCGGAGGTAAATTAAGGATAACTCAAAAACTACTGGTCAGATCTTGATCAAATTTATAAGGGACCACACGAGAAGCACCAGTTTTCAAATAAAAATTATAATAAGAATTATCAAAAACTGTTCACCTAGAAAAAAGTTCTGAGGTAACACACATAAAAAAAATCAGTCGAATTGAAAACCTTCTCCTTTTTTTGAAGTCGGTTAAAAATTAACCGACCTCATTTAATTTCGGGAGTTTAGAAAATTATACAGAAAACAGAAATTGAGAATAGTCAAAAAATTTTGTTTGTTTTAGTACAGATGATTTAGTGTCAGAGCCTATATTGTATTAAGTAACGAAATTTTATATTTGCCAAAATATTGAAAACATGGTGAAAATTTGATTTATATCACATTCTAAAAACTTGCTTGCTTCAAACGCCTCCGTATAAATCTGCATTAACATTTCAAATGCCTAGATAGGTGATCAGTTAAGTTACTAGATTTTATTATATGCATTTTCACATTATATTTTCAAGATAACATCATTTCTAGGATTCAATCGTTTATCGCTCATTTATCATTATCAGTTATTATAGATAATTTAAAATTCTCGGGTGGTGTTTGATTTCAAACGCTTATTTTCAAGTTTTTTTTTTAATTATGTAGCCAGGATAATAGAAATGATTATTATATTAAAATTTATACACCTAAATGCTACCTATGTTGTTTTTCCTGTTGCTATTTGTTTCTAAACAAAAATATTAAAAAGTTTGGACGCAGAAAGTGCGTTATGAAAGTGAATTTTCATTAAAATGTTTTTAATAGCAAATATGCTTTAATGCAAGCAGGCATCAATTTGGTTACCGGTATAACCTATATAATAGACACGATGTACTATATTTTATCAACATGTTATGGTTTGAAAATGTACAAAAATTTTCGGAAAATAAACAAATGTTTCCGAGTAAACTGGTTAATAGCAAATTGAGTTATAAAAATTGGAAGCATTTAATGAAAATTCGCTACCAAAACACACTTACCGCGTATCGATTTTTTTCTTCCAAGCATGCAACATATTTCGATAAAAAATGCAAAAATGCAATAATATTGGGCGTTCAAAAAAATTGTAGGTATCACCAACGACTTATGGGCGACCTGCGATTGTCAAATTAATTTTATAAGATTTCTCAAGACTCAATATATATATATATATATATATATATATATATATATATATATATATATATATATATATATATATATATATATATATATATACATATATATATATATATATATATATATATATATATATATATATATATATGTAAACAGATAAAAAATGAAAGTAAGCCGGGATATGGATTCTGTGGGGCCTAGTTTGCCTGATTTGAAGAAATCTTGTAATAAAATAAAAGACAATAACGGTTGAAGCTGACACTTAAGGGTTTGCAGCACACTCTTGCGACATTTTCTTTACACAACCTGTCTGCCTATAACTTTTTTATGTTTAAAGTTACAGACCCAAATCTGGGTACATGATTCACTATTTATAATACAATTACGCGTACTAAATTTGGTTGCCCTTACTTTCTTATTTCCCCGTATTTTCCAGAAAAAACTGGGCCCATTTTCCTGACTAATTAACTTATCCAAGCCACTTGCAAAATGAAGTTAAATACCAAATTTGATCAAAATCGGCCCATTATTACTTGAGTTATCGATACGATATATATATATATATATATATATATATATATATATATATATATATATATATATATATATATATATATAAACATATAAAAAGGCAAACTGGATTCTAGGCGGCCTCATTCGCGCTCATTTAAAGAATTTTTTTTCAAAATTTACTAAAATGATAACAATTAATAAACCAAAAATATAAATTTGGTGTTCGAAAAAATGTTTGTTATATGAAGTTTCTGAATGGTAGAAAGATGTATTCCTATTTTAGATTATTCCTTGTGTTTTGAAAAAAGAAATAGCAATAACATATAATTTAATTAGGTATGCGAAGATTTCTTATACATACCTACTTAGTTTAACGTAAGTATAATATAATAAATAGAATTGTCGATTATAAAAACATGAAAAAGTATATATATATATATATATATATATATATATATATATATATATATATATATATATATATATATATATATATATATATATATATATATATTATAAAAACTCAGTTTTTAGGTTGAACCGCATCTAGAATTGTTTGAAGCTTGAAATTTCGGCACCTGTATAGAAGCGGTTATGGAAAACAACCCGATCTACCCTTATCCCCTATCCACCATTCTAACAAGTAGGCAGATTTAGGCCTTCCAGTTCCTCTCTTTTAATATTTCTTTAATCTCTGTAAAATGGCTACCAAGCAGAAGCCAAAAATATCAATCAATCCTGGACGCAGTCTAACCCGAGAACCATGTATTTCTTACATTTATAACCGTGGAGACTTTCCCGAATATATATATATATATATATATATATATATATATATATATATATATATATATATATATATATGTGTGTGTGTGTGTGTGTGTGTGTGTGTGTGTGTGTATGTATGTATAAACAATACAGTTACCCGTAATGTAAGACGTTATATAATTGTTAATTTAGTTTCAAGTAATGATATAGAAAATACCCTGTTCTGTCTATTGGTAAAGTTTATTTGAATAAATTAATAAGAAAATTAATAGTCTTATTGATTATAGCAGCACAATACTGAGAAGTGGTGTTAAACGGTTCAATAAACCGATTCTAAGGTAGGTTATTTAATACAGTTTCAGTAGCAAAAAGTGACAAAATTTCATAAAAAATTTAAAGTAACAAAAAATAGCTGCAAGAAAGAAAATTTGTAAGGGCTAGGATAAAAATGTATCAAGAGTAAAGAATATAGGTAAAAAACTATACTGATACTTGCATTTTATATGTTAAGAATAGAGTAGCTTTATTAGCGACGTGATCACATACCAAAAATCAAATCAGCCAGTCAAAATAAAAAAATACATCAAAGACAGGCAAAGATAAATTTTAAGAATGTCACACTGGCTCTGTTCCAAATTTACAGCTTTATTAGAACGTTGCGTTATTAAGAAAACATTATTGACAACAATTTGTAATGAAGCGTTGTACAGTCGGACTCACAAACTGACAACCTTAACTTTAGCAGTAGAGACTGTTACTCTATGGTCATACGAGTACATAATGTGTTTTAGCATTATAACTAGGCTAGTGATATTGGACTGGGGGATTATTTTTGTTAGTGTATAGTATAGAGAATGTCTTAAGTTAAGTTTTGTTGAATATAATATGTAAAATCAAGCCAAAGGTGACGTTAGTTCGCTGATGGACTCGATATCACGACTTCCGAGGAGCCTTATAACCTTGGGTTCACTCGGGGATACAAATTCTGGCTCTCCAGATTGTTATCGGCATCCGCGGTAATTACCCTTATCATTAAGGCGGATTCTCGAAATTCCTTTCAGCAAGTGCATTGTAAACGGTCCAAAGTGTCAAAATACCCGTGACAAAATTTCACGTAGAGTTTACGTGCGTAAAAACGTACATAAACGGACCATAACAGTGATTTCAACGAGTTTCGATGATTCTCGTCGCTGACGCTTGTCAAAGAGGAAGTCGTTGCCACGCTAGAGAAGTACCTATAAAGACAATCTCCACGAAATCTGCGGAAGTAGTTAGTTCCGCAGATTTCAAGTTTGTAAAACTTGTAAACATGTTCCATTATCAGAGTGATTATTGTTTTTCATTGTGTTGATACTCTCATTCTCCTGTATAACCGTTGACATTTGAATTCGAATCCCCTCCAACAATCGATATCCTGGAACGATGTTTCAGTGTTGTCAGCTTAGAACTTTTCAGTGTTGCTGAGTTAAAGTAAATTTAACGCTGCCAAGGTTCAGTGCTGCAAGTTTATATCGAGTAACTGTACACAACACGCTATCGTGTTCGAAGCACTGCAAAAATGACTACGCGGAACAAAGAGTGTACTTGTAGGCCATATAATTCGTGGCGGCGAGTGTGATTGTTCCGGCACAGAGATGTCTCTCGCAGACGACGCAAGTACTACCGCAAACATTGTTTCGACCAAAATGAACAGTTTCAAGCTTTCCTTGGTGGAATAATGAAAAGATCTGCATCGCGTTCGGCCGTTCAGGCTGCTCAAATTTCGAGCATAGTGCCGAATGTTTCAGGATGCTCCATCCGTTTTTCTGGGAAGAACCATGTCGTAGAAGCTTCCATTGATGCGCTATAAGTCTGCAATGATTGCCCAAGAGTGAGCGCTGTTAACGCTTTGAAGGAGTTGCCTATGATGCTCACCGACCGTGCCGCACTTTGGCATTAGGGAGTGAAGGAGACGCTCACCAACATGGGACAGAGCCACGGATACCCAAGGTATAATTTCGGGTACAAGGTACCCGCATATCAGATTTTTAGGAAAATATTTGACCACGAACAAGGACCACAGGAGTCTACGGAAATGTTCCGTCAGTTCAGTTAATGCGTTGTTCGCCCAACTGCCAACGTGTCCTCTATTACATGAGACTCATCAGATAGACGTGGTTTATAGTCTTCAAAAAGCCAAGAACCAAATGCGCGTACTGCAAGAATTTTGGCCATTCTCCATGCAAGGACACACCAGAAGCCGATGTCCACGTTATAGGACAATTACCAATTCTTTAGGAGAATCACCAGATGTCCTCGTTTCTTGCAGACCTGTCCAGACCTTTATTGAATATAAGAGTCAGGGGTTTGAGAGGTCTTGTGCATGCTGACAGTGGAGCACGCTACAGCATAGCGGGACTTCTTTTGCAAAGACTATTCAAGGTCAAATATCTTTATGTGAAGAAGACATATAGTATGATCCAGCCAGATGGCGACAACAGACAGGTCGATGTATGAAATTTACTTGTGCAGTGCATATACAAGGTAGAATAGTGCAGAACACCTCTATTGGAGTACTCGAGTATGTCAACAGCCAAACTCTGTAAAGAATCGACTTTGTACGACGTGCAAATATAGCAATGCTCGTACCCTTGAACAACTAGTATTTTATGAACGATCGCTCGAAAGAGTATAACTTCGAGTAAGAACCCATAACCAATACGCAGGCTTGTGAAGAATTTCCATCCTTGCAACAGGAGGGAGGTGTTTGCGGAGGAGGGTCAACCGATTACATTTGCGGAAGACTCCATACCTCTCACTGACTTGACCACCCATTGCTACGCCACCGTACTGGATGACATCTGTCAAGCAAGCTATTTTGAAAACAGGGGTAAATAAGCATGTGACTGACCGTACGCTTCGACCGTGGTGACGGGCACAAGGTAAAAGTCAGGAGTGAGGATTTATATTGATTATAGGCGCATCAACGAACAGTCGGCACCAGACCGTTACCCGATGCCAATAATTGACCATCTCTTGCATGCAACAGGCAAGGCCGCTCTCATGGACACCCTTGACCTTAAGTCTCGACAAAACCGCGTCAAAACGGCATCACTACACCCTTTGGGATTTTCAAATTCAAGAGAATGTCAATGGGACTCAGGAATGCAGGACCAACGCTGCAGCTACTGATCCACCACATGCGGGCGGGGTTTCCTAATGTGTCAATATTAGCTAATCTTGACGATCTAATTATACTCTCGCCTTCGGCACAGCAACACGTCATGGATTTGAAGAGAGTTTTGTACTTTTGTGCTTTTGTCAACAGAAGACAATATGCTTTCGCCAAGGCAGAGATAAAGTACCTAGGGCACGTGGTGGATGCTGCCGGAATTAAACCTTATCAGAACAAGGTCAATGCAATATTGGCAATGAAGGAACCCGGGAATGTCAAGCAGCTGATGACATTTTTACAGACATGCTCCCGGTTTCGCAGATTTATGCCCAACGTCTCTAAGGTGAGATGACCAAGGTGATGGACCAACAAAAAGGCGCTGTGCAGATGGGGTGCGGAGCAAAGTAAAGCTTGTGAGACGCTAAATGCTCTGCTCACCCCAGGCCATGTTGCTTAGATAATGTGATACTGATTCGCCGTAAATTATGTGCACTGACGTTAGCATATATGCGGTCGGCGGACGTTTACTTAAGCGGAGTCCCTAGGCGAAGAGCTACCAGTGGAGTAGGGGAGCAGATTGCTCACCTTCGCTGAAAGAAATTATTCTACAGTTGAGCAAGACGTTCTCGCGGTTGTCCGCGACGTAAATAAGTTTAGAGGCTCCCTTGATGAAGCAAGTTTCGTGGTCCGAAAGGACCATCGGCCGTTGCAATGGCTGATTACCCACCCTGGATGAATGGTTTGGTAGGCCCTGGCTCTGCAAGGGTATCCCCTCCGCATGAAGTTTATTCCAGGTAGACAAAACGTGATTGCTGACACTCTTAGCAGACCTCCCGTAGTCGAGGATCAAACCATGACCCCTACTTGCAGCGCAATGTTTAATTTACCTACATAATAATTGAACAAGCTGGAAGACGGCAATTGGAAGGGCATCATCGAAGCCTTGGAAGACCACAGAGGTACTCTGAAAATGAGGCGGAAAAGTGGTCTAGTAGAGGGTACCTCATGAATGATGGAGTACTATACAGATGTCCTATTTTGGTTGCAGTTGCTGGGTTTCTCAGTTATTGGTAATGATAGAACCTTGCGGTTTTCGCTACTTTTTGTGAAACGAAAGATGCCGCAAACAAAATTTACATAGCCCTATTGATTTCTGAGTTACAGGGCGATAATGAAAATATTGCATTTTCAGTTACCTCTTGTATTTCCGTTGCCTGACAACTTGTAGGTAAAAACGAATCCTTTTAGAACTTTTTACGTAGAATCTCTTTTTCTAAATATTACTGCTTTTGAAATATTGACCAATGTTTCGTTTTTTTAAATGGGACACCTATACACTACCCTCGTTATAAAAATTCCGTATCTACAAAAACATTAAATTTTAAGTGGTTGCCATTATTGTAATCTTCCCAAAAAAGCTACATTATTTCTATGCAAACACGCCATATCTACACTCGAAAATAAATTAAGCCTATTGTTGCCGTGTCTACTCCTGAGAGTAACTAATTTATTCATATTAATCCGACGAATAAATAAAATTTATAAAAAATATTACAAAATTCAACTTGGTTCTCATTCGAACGCATGAGCCTTAATGTCAATTAAACAAAGGGCATGGGGTTTTGCACTCACAATTGGTATGGTGTCAGACGTACAAATAAATATCAAAAATACGGTTAGAATTGGTTTATTAAAAATATAGTGAAGTTATATAATACAAACAGTTGTGAATTTATTAAGAAGGATGAAATTCTATAAAACACAATGACTATATGTTTCTTGATGAATTGTAGTTAAATGAAATTACTTATCCTTAAATATTGACACAGATAAATGAGGTACTTAGCTTGACACTAGCGGTGGAATTCCATCGGTTGTTCAGCGCCATTCAAACCTCTCAGCCATCGAGGGGCGACTCAAAGCTGCCCAGACCATTGTTCAACCACTATAGGGACTTCTAGTTGCCTGGTGCGGAGCTCTTCTTTTAGGCATTGTGTGTTCCGTACTTCCAGGAACAATCCGGAGGACGGCTTCAAAGAATGGCCTCAAAATCTGGAGTCAAAAACGGTGTCATGAACGGCGTCAAGAACGGGGTGACTGTAACAATTGAGGCGTATAAGTGTCTGTCAAGTTCACATGGGGCAGCCTGTAGTATGTTCAGGTCAAGTACAAAATTTATCTGAATATTAATAATAAAAAACTAATTGATTGTTAATATTGAATCTTACGAGAACATTACCACAAGCCACCAAGAAAACAGTATAGCAATCATGTACTAGACAAAGCAATTGTTAAAAGTAAATTCACTATTGTAAAACAAGCAAGCAACTAAGGCAATCATATATTAAATAAAGCAATTGATAAAAATTATAAACAAGCGAGCGTTAGACCATTATCTTACCTCATCAGGCGTGCTGCCTTTTTTACTGCTTTATCTAGATGTTAATGACATGGTGTTTCAATGCTGAATATTTAGTAGGAAAAGAATATCTCTCGTCATTGCAGAAGCTTATAAAGATTTCTTATCTTGAAAATACATCTGACCAACTAACTATCACGTCTGAAGAATCATTCTTACTGACTAACAAGATGGTGGGATTATTGACTACGAGCCTGGTGGACCATGTCAATGGCTGTGGCGTCATTATGTTGGCAACTGTTCTTTACTGAACAAATATTGCAAGATGTATTTATGAACCTCACAGTATGGGAAAGGTTGCACAACGTGTACGATATAACTTGCTTACCAAGTAAAATTGCCGTATCTACAGTTTCCCAAGTAAGAACGCCGCATCTGCATGAATTCGAGGTGCAGATGCGGCGTTCTTTCTAAGCATCATGTACATCCGGAGTTCTTGCCAAGAAAAGTACCCATCTAAGCGCGTGTTTTACTTGCCGTAACTATCAAATTGAATGTGTGATTCCTATATTTAAACAAACAATTAACTTTTTGTAGTACACAATCTCGTGTGGTAGGTAGACAAGATGTTTATTATTACAATAATAAATATGTAACATGAATATTTTTATTTGTTAAAGCTTACTTGCGCAGTTTCAGGTTAAGGAAACAAGGCTAGTCGTACAGACATGTAGCAAAAACGTATTACAAAATGCAGTCCACAATTAAAAGGGTGATATACCGTGTTGTGAATACCGGCCGCTCTCCATAGAGTTATGTAGCAGGGGAAGAGTTAGTACGTGATGACAACAGAATGGCGATAACAATACGCAGGAGCGGGTAGGTGACTTCCAAAGAAATCAGATCAATTGTGGCCATTGCAGCTCCGAAGTCGACAATACGCAGACGACTCCTTACCAGTAATTTAAGAACCTGACGACGAGCGGCATGCCTACTTTTGAAAGCTATACACCTCGCTGGGCGTAGAAACTGGGCCAACCAGCACAGCCACTGGGGAGTAGCAGAATGGCAGAGATGTTTGTTTGTTGATGAACCAAGATTAACTTTGTATCGAAATGGTGGGCGTGTATTGATATGGAGAGAAACTGGTGAAAGGTATAGCGAAGAATGTTACTACTAGACAAAATGTCGAATACTATAACAAAGGAAATCGTACGACCTCAATAAATTTGTGGATGCAGTACAGAGTACAAGCAAGCATAGAGTTGTTAAAAAAAGGGAAGTCAATGACTTCTATATGCAAAAAAACTTGAAGTCTCAACAAAAGTTTAAAAAAGATTCAGATCGACCCTACTTAGCGGACATGGTACAAGTAAAAGTAGAAAGAGAGAAATACTATATTATCATGTATGAAACTTTTTTGCAAGATGGGCATGAATAAAAAAAAACTTTCTTTTAAAACGACGTATGCAAGAAATGTTTTTCTTTCACTTGTGGACACATTAACTCAGCCATATGGTTTTGCTAAAGAAAGAAAGACAACATTCTAAAAGCTGTAAATGGGATACTTCATGAGAATAGAAAACATTTTGGATACACTTTACGCCAGCAAAAGAATAAATTCTGTTCATTTATAAACTGTGTCATTTAGTCTATATATCTGAGGTATTATTATTATTATTATTATTATTATTATTATTATTATTATTATTATTATTATTATTATTATTATTATTATTATTATTATTATTATTATTATTATTATTTTATTTCTCTGTGTTAAGCTATTCAAATTAAATATGTGTAAACGATTTGAATTTTTTAGATTAAATTGATTGTCTTTTGCCATTTTAATTCATTTATATCTTTCATAATTTAGTCTTCTAATAGTATTGAATGAATGTAATAATCTTAATTAGTGTCAAGTTAATTTATATTTTTTGACATTGTAATAACTTTTAAGGAACGATGCAAAATTAATACGCTCATTATATATATATATATATATATATATATATATATATATATATATATATATATATATATATATATATATATATATATATATATATATATATATGAAAAAAATTTAGTACCTCATTTTAAACATGATAATTTACAAGTTGTCAGACAACCTGAACCTGAAAATGCAATATTTTCAATATCGCCTGTAGCTCGGAAACTATGACAATGTTGTTTGCGGGATCTTTCGTTCCACAAAAAAGTAGCTCAGGTTTGCGAAAACCGCAAGGTTCTACCTATCTACTAACAACGGAGATACCCAGCAATTGCAACCAAAATAGGACCCCTGTACAATTACTTCCCTGGGGTGGACGAAGAGAAAGCCCAGTTAGTCTTACCGGGAGAATCCATTTTCAGGGTATTGAAGCTGCACTACAATATAGAGACAACTGTAACCAACGGTGTCGATAAGATGTTCCAGAAAGTAGCTTGCAGGTACTACTGGAGAGAAATGCGCAGGACCGTCGCAGAGTATGTTCGTGCTTGCCACGATTGTCAACGCTTCAAACTTAGCAATGTTAAACTAGCAGGACTGCTGAACCAACGATTGAAGGTGTTTTGGATTGACTTATTTGGTTCCTTGCCACCGACCACCGATACAAATGGGTATTCGTGGTAGAACATAACTGTACGTGTTGGGTGGAACCTTTTCACATGCCGAACGCCACAGCTAAGGCGTGTGCATGCTGTCTCGTGTCAGAAAAATGCTTAGATAGGGAGCTTCACGTGTGATAACGGTTCCCAGTTCGTTCGGAATGTGATGCAATATTTGGCCAGTTGCCTAGACTTGTCCCAGAGTTTAGGCCCTCTATGATGATAATCCGGAATCTAGCCTCGTAGAGCGGAGAAACAGACATAAAGACACAGTTGGCTATTCTCACGCAGCACCGGCAAAATGACTCGAAGGACCATTTGCCCAGCATCCGTTTCTCCATTAATACCGGGAAGTGCGATGCCACCGGCTATATGCCCGCGTATTTGACGTTCTGTGCAAATTACGAACTCCAGATTATGTGCAAATAAACTTGACTACTGCAATAAACAATGGGAGATTTGTGCCTCAGATATCCCGGTTTTTGAAAGACATGAGTTACACGTTAAGTCGTGTGCGAGAAACTCGCCAAAAAAGACAGAATCTAAAAGATACGCCGATCGGTGGCGTCGACGTGAGCTGGACTATTGTGTAGGATAGGAAGTGCTCATCGAAGTTCACGCGAAATAAATGGAGCCCCAACAATGGCCCTTTATACCACAAAGTTGCCTTCCCACAGTAAGGACCGTCGAGTCAGAGTCATTTTTGTATTAAGTAATTAAGTACTGATTGTTTAAAGTATGAAATAAATTGTTTTAAAATTTCAAAGGTCATAACCGTAAAGTTAAGTCGCGCATAGTAACACTGCGAAGGGATATTCAGCAAAGTTTGCTCTGCGAAGGGACGGACCTTATGTTGTTACGCGGAGAATATTCCCACTACGTATCAGGTTGCTTGGCCGCAAAACATTGAGTTGTCACTTGGGGCGTATCACACGTCAGCTTTTACACCGTTCCACTGCCCGGTTGAAGTCAGCCAAAGCATCGCACTTCTGAGGCTTCAGAAGTGCGATCCTCCGGCGGGGCGTATCACACGTCAGCCCTTACACCATTCCACTGCCCAGTTGAAGTCAGCCAGACGATCGTACTTCTGAGGCTTCAGAAGTGCGATCCTCTGGCTGACTACTGTGATTATGAAAGGTTAAATCTAGAATAATGTTTAAAAATTTCCTATCTTTTGTAATAATTGTGAAACGTTTCACTATTGTTTCATGTTTAATGGGTTTCGATACATTTACAATTCTTAGTGATACTCCCAAGGTCCCTGAACATTTTAACTTGTTTGGCTCATTGGCCGTTTGGCTCTACATCAATGTTCGCAGTCCTGTCCTTACTTATCTTCATTACCTTTTGTTTCTGTTATATAGTTACAGTTACAGTTACAGTTTATTGTGAAAATAATAGTACAAAGCGCCTTACAAAAAAGTATTTTACTTGTGGTTGTAAACAGCGCAATTTAGTCAGGTTTTATCCAAACGTTGATACTTCCAAATTTCTTGACAATGACACTTTTCTAATTTGGCAGACTTCAGATTTTGATTATCAGACAATAATTTACTTTAATTTTATGTTCCTTTTTTCTGTCTTCAACTCAAACCAATCCATTTCCACCACTCTCTATTACACCGTTACTCTTTCCAAACTAAAATTTTCCATTTGATCCAAATATGGACATTAAAATTATATGATTTGTTCCAGACGAAATGGACACGTCTAGCTACGATGACAGATCGTATTGATCTATAGTTTGATTTTTTTAACACACGATCCAAGTCATTTACATTTTTTGCGTTGTTCTGGATCCTTATGCAACTAGCCTACACACTACCACACCTCATTCGGTTTAATTAATTAAATGACCTAATCAATTAAAAAAAACTAGCCCGAAAGCTATGAAAACTAAGAGATATAGTCTTAAACAAGATACTGGTTTACAAACCTCTTGAAGCAGCTCTCAGATGTTACATAGTTTGTTCAGTCTCCTCGTAAGAAGATTGTAGCAATTTGTATTAGGTCTATTAAACTCATGTCAGGGCTATTGTTGACCATATCAACCTTGATTGAGATGTGTGTTAGATTACTAAACACCACCAAAGTTGCAATAACTGCCCTAATCTAAACATTTAATAGTTAATATGTACCATGAAGAAAGATCGGCTGTATTTGGCTTTTCTCGACACGTTGTTACTTTCAGTAATTACAGTTGTTTTTCATGCTAATGGTAAGTATGCTCAAAACACGAAATGGTTCAGTTCTAATCCTAATTTGTTTCACTTGATCTAAATAGTACAACAGAAAAATATCTGTATTTAATTCGCATATTCAAACATATAAATACAGGCAGGTGATCAGTTTTGAATCGTTATTGGTACAGAGACTTAAATGTCAAGTTCTTGTTGCTATAAATACAGAGATGTGATCAGTCCTGCACCATAAGTGTTTCACGTGGAGATCATATAAGTGAAAATGATAGAGCATTTGCCCTTAACTCAACTATGGTAAATAATTACACTTTTAACAAGAGTCAAGCGGCAATTACAACACAAGCTTTCCAGTACGCCTTAAACAAGTTTACAGTTTACCTGAAAGTAACAGTCTTACTCTTTCAACCATTAACCTGATGAAACGTAAACGAAACAGGATGCATCAGAGAATTTATTAAGATAGATAGTTATATGGAAAAGGAAAACATTAAAAATGTTACATATATCATTTCCATTCCTGGGTAGTCATGCTTACAACTAAAGCATTTAAACAGTGGAAGCAGTTACTATGATGTCGACATAGTGATAAGTTTTTGTGATAACCATAATTACCTGATAACGAATAAACCGTGCGGATAGAAGATTGGTAGTGGTCACTGTGGTATAGTTTGAGCAAACGTTTATTAACCGAATGCTGCCAACACACCAGTTGAAATCCATCTCAGTAATAATATACTATGGAACATTCGAATACACTTACCAGATAATGACAATTCTTCATACTACTATTTGGTGTTTTTACATGAACTGGGACATAGTTTAGGACTTAAGACATTCCGACGATGCAAGGTATCCTTATTATGGATCTCCCATGACTTTTAAAGAGATTAAATGAATTCTAAATTGTATGGAGAAGGTTCTACAACGACAACATCACAGACTTGTTACGATTGACTTTTTAAGCTGTCGTGCAAAATGTTTGAGAAATTTCAGTGGCCGCTATACTTTTTGAATTGAAGTGGGCAAATAAAATTGTGAAAATTCGCTGTTATAATTTTTGGTAACACACCTCCGATCTCGTCTTAGAAATTTTCAAGGGGCATATAATAAAGGGAGTTAACTACGAATATATCGGAAACATAAGACCATCGTTTCAAATAAAATACCTTAATTCTTGGAAAGATAAATAGCGAACGGCCAGATGAATTCCCTTAAAGTCGAATATTAACACCATGGACTATTCATTTGAAAATATCTAAATATTAGGCGCAGTTTGGTCGCCAACGATCTTTAGTTTTTTATGCAATTGAAACAGCCGGATTAATTAAATATTCCTTCTCTAAGTTTCGGTCATATCTCGGAAGGAAGAAGACGTTACCAATTTCTAACGACATGATCGCGAAAACTACGCAGCCCGGAAATTTTCAACCAATCCCACGCGAGTATTTCTCCCTGTATCACAACAAAGCAGAGAAGGTTATAAATAGGGGTTGACGACGCCGACACAGCAGATTCACCAATGATCGGCAAATAATTAGTCTCTTAAGTGAAAAGAAGGTTCGACAAAAATCAAACTAAGTCAGTACAAGTCGTGTGCTCCTAATTAAAGTGGCAAAGGTGATCTCTCCAGTCGATTGTTTGTGTATCAAAAAGACTCAAGGGCCGAAACATTACTTCGTGCGTACTGGCCGACACATGATTCGTTGGGCAGTGGCGACTTACGAATCCGTAGACTGTTGCTATAAGTTTATCCTTGGGTACTGCCGAACTTATGATTCTTCCATAATTAAGTAATTAAAGCTTTTATAGAATACAGTCGACATTTGTTTAACATATTATTAACACGACAGTCATGTTTTTTAAAGAAATTTGTTTGACATATGACAGCTGCTTGGAACAAACATATAGATCCCGCATTGTTTGACCGTTTGGGTACATAAAGCCAACATGATACCTATAGCTGTCGCACACTATCACACCCCCCCACACACACGCGAGATAAATGGAGCCCAAACAATGGCCCGTTATACTACAATGTCGCCTTCCCACGGTAAGAACCGCTGAGTCAGCCGTCGTCTTAACGGAGCCAAGAACTTTGCAGGTTCAAAGTGCAAGTAGAACGGAATATCACTGTGAGAATCTACATCAGCAGATTCCTTGTTTATCCAAAGACATAGTGCCACGCCTGGAGAGAAGACTATAAAGAGGCTGCTCACAGAGGTGGAACCGTTCATTCTTGTTCCGAGTTAGTCATTAGCACACCGAGTGCATAGACATTAGATCACATGTAGGTTGATCGTCTTATTTTTAGTATATTATATTATTCATTTTGTTGTAACTAAGTAATTAAGTATTGATTGTTCAAAGTATTAAATAAATTGTTTTAAACTTCTGAGGCTTCAGAAGTGCGATCCTCTGGCTGACTACTGTGATTATGAAAGGTTAAATCTAGAATAATGTTTAAAAATTTCCTATCTTTTGTAATAATTGTGAAACGTTTCACTATTGTTTCATGTTTAATGGGTTTCGATACATTTACAATTCTTAGTGATACTCCCAAGGTCCCTGAACATTTTAACTTGTTTGGCTCATTGGCCGTTTGGCTCTACATCAATGTTCGCAGTCCTGTCCTTACTTATCTTCATTACCTTTTGTTTCTGTTATATAGTTACAGTTACAGTTACAGTTTATTGTGAAAATAATAGTACAAAGCGCCTTACAAAAAAGTATTTTACTTGTGGTTGTAAACAGCGCAATTTAGTCAGGTTTTATCCAAACGTTGATACTTCCAAATTTCTTGACAATGACACTTTTCTAATTTGGCAGACTTCAGATTTTGATTATCAGACAATAATTTACTTTAATTTTATGTTCCTTTTTTCTGTCTTCAACTCAAACCAATCCATTTCCACCACTCTCTATTACACCGTTACTCTTTCCAAACTAAAATTTTCCATTTGATCCAAATATGGACATTAAAATTATATGATTTGTTCCAGACGAAATGGACACGTCTAGCTACGATGACAGATCGTATTGATCTATAGTTTGATTTTTTTAACACACGATCCAAGTCATTTACATTTTTTGCGTTGTTCTGGATCCTTATGCAACTAGCCTACACACTACCACACCTCATTCGGTTTAATTAATTAAATGACCTAATCAATTAAAAAAAACTAGCCCGAAAGCTATGAAAACTAAGAGATATAGTCTTAAACAAGATACTGGTTTACAAACCTCTTGAAGCAGCTCTCAGATGTTACATAGTTTGTTCAGTCTCCTCGTAAGAAGATTGTAGCAATTTGTATTAGGTCTATTAAACTCATGTCAGGGCTATTGTTGACCATATCAACCTTGATTGAGATGTGTGTTAGATTACTAAACACCACCAAAGTTGCAATAACTGCCCTAATCTAAACATTTAATAGTTAATATGTACCATGAAGAAAGATCGGCTGTATTTGGCTTTTCTCGACACGTTGTTACTTTCAGTAATTACAGTTGTTTTTCATGCTAATGGTAAGTATGCTCAAAACACGAAATGGTTCAGTTCTAATCCTAATTTGTTTCACTTGATCTAAATAGTACAACAGAAAAATATCTGTATTTAATTCGCATATTCAAACATATAAATACAGGCAGGTGATCAGTTTTGAATCGTTATTGGTACAGAGACTTAAATATCAAGTTCTTGTTGCTATAAATACAGAGATGTGATCAGTCCTGCACCATAAGTGTTTCACGTGGAGATCATATAAGTGAAAATGATAGAGCATTTGCCCTTAACTCAACTATGGTAAATAATTACACTTTTAACAAGAGTCAAGCGGCAATTACAACACAAGCTTTCCAGTACGCCTTAAACAAGTTTACAGTTTACCTGAAAGTAACAGTCTTACTCTTTCAACCATTAACCTGATGAAACGTAAACGAAACAGGATGCATCAGAGAATTTATTAAGATAGATAGTTATATGGAAAAGGAAAACATTAAAAATGTTACATATATCATTTCCATTCCTGGGTAGTCATGCTTACAACTAAAGCATTTAAACAGTGGAAGCAGTTACTATGATGTCGACATAGTGATAAGTTTTTGTGATAACCATAATTACCTGATAACGAATAAACCGTGCGGATAGAAGATTGGTAGTGGTCACTGTGGTATAGTTTGAGCAAACGTTTATTAACCGAATGCTGCCAACACACCAGTTGAAATCCATCTCAGTAATAATATACTATGGAACATTCGAATACACTTACCAGATAATGACAATTCTTCATACTACTATTTGGTGTTTTTACATGAACTGGGACATAGTTTAGGACTTAAGACATTCCGACGATGCAAGGTATCCTTATTATGGATCTCCCATGACTTTTAAAGAGATTAAATGAATTCTAAATTGTATGGAGAAGGTTCTACAACGACAACATCACAGACTTGTTACGATTGACTTTTTAAGCTGTCGTGCAAAATGTTTGAGAAATTTCAGTGGCCGCTATACTTTTTGAATTGAAGTGGGCAAATAAAATTGTGAAAATTCGCTGTTATAATTTTTGGTAACACACCTCCGATCTCGTCTTAGAAATTTTCAAGGGGCATATAATAAAGGGAGTTAACTACGAATATATCGGAAACATAAGACCATCGTTTCAAATAAAATACCTTAATTCTTGGAAAGATAAATAGCGAACGGCCAGATGAATTCCCTTAAAGTCGAATATTAACACCATGGACTATTCATTTGAAAATATCTAAATATTAGGCGCAGTTTGGTCGCCAACGATCTTTAGTTTTTTATGCAATTGAAACAGCCGGATTAATTAAATATTCCTTCTCTAAGTTTCGGTCATATCTCGGAAGGAAGAAGACGTTACCAATTTCTAACGACATGATCGCGAAAACTACGCAGCCCGGAAATTTTCAACCAATCCCACGCGAGTATTTCTCCCTGTATCACAACAAAGCAGAGAAGGTTATAAATAGGGGTTGACGACGCCGACACAGCAGATTCACCAATGATCGGCAAATAATTAGTCTCTTAAGTGAAAAGAAGGTTCGACAAAAATCAAACTAAGTCAGTACAAGTCGTGTGCTCCTAATTAAAGTGGCAAAGGTGATCTCTCCAGTCGATTGTTTGTGTATCAAAAAGACTCAAGGGCCGAAACATTACTTCGTGCGTACTGGCCGACACATGATTCGTTGGGCAGTGGCGACTTACGAATCCGTAGACTGTTGCTATAAGTTTATCCTTGGGTACTGCCGAACTTATGATTCTTCCATAATTAAGTAATTAAAGCTTTTATAGAATACAGTCGACATTTGTTTAACATATTATTAACACGACAGTCATGTTTTTTAAAGAAATTTGTTTGACATATGACAGCTGCTTGGAACAAACATATAGATCCCGCATTGTTTGACCGTTTGGGTACATAAAGCCAACATGATACCTATAGCTGTCGCACACTATCACACCCCCCCACACACACGCGAGATAAATGGAGCCCAAACAATGGCCCGTTATACTACAATGTCGCCTTCCCACGGTAAGAACCGCTGAGTCAGCCGTCGTCTTAACGGAGCCAAGAACTTTGCAGGTTCAAAGTGCAAGTAGAACGGAATATCACTGTGAGAATCTACATCAGCAGATTCCTTGTTTATCCAAAGACATAGTGCCACGCCTGGAGAGAAGACTATAAAGAGGCTGCTCACAGAGGTGGAACCGTTCATTCTTGTTCCGAGTTAGTCATTAGCACACCGACTGCATAGACATTAGATCACATGTAGGTTGATCGTCTTATTTTTAGTATATTATATTATTCATTTTGTTGTAACTAAGTAATTAAGTATTGATTGTTCAAAGTATTAAATAAATTGTTTTAAAAATTCAAACGTCTTAACCGTAAAGTTAAGTGGCGCAGTCGTTAGTATTGGTTAGAAAACCGAAAGCATATTGATTTTTAAGCGTATCGACGCCTAATAACCAATTCGGGACAAGCAGAGCCAAGTTACAGCAGAAATAGTGGCCAAGCAGAGCCAAATGGAAGCAGCAACCATCGTATTATGGTAAGTTTACTGCTATCCAATTTTACATTTCCAATTTTTTATGTGTTGTATTGAAACGTTATATGTCTGATTCAGAGGAAGAATCACAAAGTTTATGTAACATAGAGTATAGATTTAGATCAATCAGCATTAGCGACAATAACATAACAGTAAATCATTCAAATATTAATAAGAGTAGTAATAGTAGCAACATGACAGACCAATTCAAAGAATTTTTTCTGAAAGTTATTCCCGAGTTCGACGGGCAACCAGCCAACGTAGGCAACCTTTTAAAGGCATGTGACTTGGTCATGAATCAGTTCTACGTGCCAAACGAGAATCTGTATATGAATCACTTCTTGCTAAATTATGTTCAAACTAAACTAACGGGAACAGCCCGGCTTATAGTAAATACAAAGATAATTAATACGTGGGCAGACCTGAGAGAGGCCATTGTTCAGAATTTCAGTGATCAACGAGATGATCACAGTTTATTAGCTGAGATGTTAACCTTGAAACAGCGTAATGCTGAAGACGCACTGTCGTTCGCGAACAGATGCCGTCATATAGAGCAATTGCTCATCTCGAGTTTAATAGCCAACGAGCAAAATGAAGGCGTGAGATTAATTAAGAAAGACATATACCAGAATCAAACATTAAAAGCGTTCTTAGGAGGGTTACGCAATCCGCTAGGGCTTGTCCTGCGTAGTCAAGCACCCGCAAGCATAGAACAAGCTTTGAAATTCGTATTCGCAGAGGAAAATTTCGATTATAGAGATAAAACAATAAATAAGAATTTCAGTAATAATTATAAATTAGAAGGACAGAACCGTACTTTCTTTCAGAGACAAAATAACCCACCTTTTCAGAATGTACAATTTCAGAGACCTTTCCAAACAAACTTTAGACCATTTCGACAACATAATAATCAAAACAATCACACAAATTCCCAGCCTAGACAAAATCAACAATTTGTGCCAAGGCAAAATTTTTCGAGTCAATTTAGGCGACCCAACTTCAGTAATCAACCGGGTCGACCCAATGTAAATCATAATGCTAACAGAAATTATCACGAACCAATGGAAGTAGATAGTTCTAACACTAGACTGTCATTACCAAGGAGAGCAGCTCATGTAAATAATATAGAATTTAATGAGAACGAAGTAAATGAAACAAATCACGATTTAAATTATGTAAACGAAGAATTAAATTACGAAAATTCGCCAGCCGAGGAATACGATATCCAACAGCGAAATTTTTCCACTGCAGGGCCCTCAACGAGAGAACCGTGATATATATATATATATATATATATATATATATATATATATATATATATATATATATATATATATAAATAATATGAATACATTATGTAAGTTACCGTATATAGAATTAAACGAAATATCAGGTAAATTTTTGTTAGACTCAGGATCTTCAAAAAATGTTTTGAATCCTGCTGTAGCACATTAAGTTCCCTAAAAACATATTTACGCATGATTTTACCATACGCACCGCGCATGGCATTTCTAAGCACTGTAAGCGTGCACGTATTAAACTTAAATCGATTTCAGAGGAGATACAAGAGTTCTGCCTGTTTAACTTTAACACATTTTTTTCGGGATTAATTGGGATGGAATTTCTGAAACGAAACGAAGCTAAAATAGATTTTAAGGATCACAAACTGTATATAGGCAAGAATATTATACCAATAAAATTCACAGATCTTAGCGAGAGTCAATCGGGACAGACAGAAACCAAAGCAGATGGTTTAGTGCTACCCGAGACTCATTTAAATTTAAACAATATAATAACCCAGCAGTATTTCGTACGTAATGAAAAACTTGAGACAATTAATCACGTACTAAATAGTAACCAAGCTTATAATGTAAGAGATAGGCCATTCAGCAGATTAAATAAACAATATGCATCTGAAACCAGATACAGCCAAAGGCGAAGTCCGTTTGCACCAGTAGTTATACAAAATAACAGTTCTAGTACAACTCATATTAATAATTTAAACACTTACGATACGGGGCGTAATCAACAACGAATTAATAATGAGAATGTCTTAATTGAACAAATAGATACAGGAGAATTAAATGACGAGGAAAAACAATTGTTATTTAGTTTATTATCAGAATATCAGGACATCTTTTTAAATAAAAACGAACCATTGACGCACGCAAATGCGATAAAACATAGAATAAGGACAACAGACGACATACCTGTCCATTCTAAATTATATAGATACCCGTACGTACATAAACCGGAAGTAGACAGACAAATAAATGACATGTTAAGACAAAAAATCATTAGGAAAAGCCACAGCCTATATAGCTCACCTATTTGGGTTATATCAAAGAAAATGGACAAGTCAAATAAACAAAAATGGAGAATTGTGGTGGACTATAGGAAACCAAATGAAAAAACAATACCGGACAGACACCCGATTCCCAAAATTGATGAAATACTGGACAAAATTGGGCGAGCCCAATATTTCTCGACGATCGATTTGACCTCTGGGTATCACCAAATTGAAATGGACCCCAGGGACATAGAAAAAACAGCGTTTACCACCGATAAAGGCCATTGGGAGTACACCAGAATGCCGTTCGGGTCATCTGGGGCTCCAGCGACCTTTTCTAGGCTCATGCAGAACGTATTAGAAGACCTAATTGGACAAACATGTCTTGTATATATGGATGACGTCATAGTTTTCTCCACATCGTTACAGGAACACCTTGAGAAACTAAAACTAGTATTCGAGCGCTTCAGGCAAAGCAACTTAAAGATCCAGCTAGACAAAAGCGATTTCCTAAGGAAGGAAGCCGAGTTTTTAGGACACGTGGTCAGCCCACACGGGATTCGTCCGAATCCAAAGAAACTGGACGCAATAAGGAAATTCCCGATACCTAAAGCCCCAAAGGAAATAAAATCATTCCTAGGATTAGTTGGATACTATCGTAAATTCATAGAAAACTTCGCACACGTTACGAAACCACTAACAAAATGTTTAAGGAAAAACTCGAAGATAAACGTGAACGACGAAGAATACATTGCTGCCTTTAACTCATGTAAAGACATATTAATGAATTCACCTGTACTTATATCACCGGATTTTTCTAAAAACTTTATATTAACAACCGACGCTTCAAACGTAGCGATACCCGGAATATTAAGCCAGGGCGAACCCAATGCGGATCACCCGATAGCTTACGCCAGCCGGACATTAAACGACACCGAATCCAGGTACAGCACAATCGAGAAAGAATTATTAGCCATCGTGTGGGCAACTAATTATTTTAGACCATACCTATACGGAAGGAAATTCACCATATATACAGACCTAATAAACGGACTAGGTTCTATATTTAAGTCAATCACGGGAATCTCGATTCACAAGATGGGGAACGCATTTAACAAGCATTAGAAGTCTTAACGACAGATCAAAATAAAATTCATGAACTTTTTAGGTCTCAAAATTCAATCATGCTCGAGGCCATCGTCGAATTTAATAGAACGATAGTAGGATTGAGTCATAACCAAGGCACGATAGTAAATAGGATAAATGAATTAGGTAATACAGTAGAAAGCCTGCGAAGTGAACAATTAACTCACTATCATCGCATTAAGATCCTAGAGTTACTCATGCAGCTAGGACAATTATTAAACAATATTCAAGAAATAGCACTAACAACAGAAAATGCCATCACTTTTGCAAAATTAGGAATCTTTCACACATCCATACTAAAACCAACATTTATAATAAAAGAAATCAATAAAATACAAAATTATGCAACTAATGCTAAAGTAATAACAACCACTGATCTAAATCTATACGAAAAAGTATTTAAAATAAAAGCAGTACAAAACAATTTCAAAATTATATTTCAAATAGAAATACCTCTGGTAGATGAATCAGAATATGATTATTATCAATTATATACATTACCTGTCCCTAGAAAGACACACCTTTTTACCATGATAATTCCCAGAACCCAATACCTTATCCTAAGCAGTAAACAATATGCCTATCGTAATGAAGAATGTCCATTTTAAAGAACCAAATATATTTTTGCAAAGACGACAATCCAACAACCATGAATGATCAAAACCCATGTGAAATAAAGCTAATAAAATTTCAAAAACCTATTAACAATTGTAATCAAGAGTTAGTCAAAATTAATAGAACCACAGTTTCGAGATATGGAACCAGTCAGTATATAGTTATAACACCCGAAGAAACTAACGCCAGAATAACTTGCAAGGAACAGGAGTGGACCAACATCATCAAGGGTACAAAATTAATCAACCTGCAACCAAATTGCCAATTAACCATAGGCAACAAAATCTACAAGACCGGCCCAGCAACAGCAGGAACACAACAACTATTCAACCTGCCTACACTAGAAACCCCCATTCCAGAAGATCAACCAAATCCAGGACCAGTACCCGAAATATCATTAGAAAACGTACAGCTACACAACATCAATCAAATCCAACACCAACTTCAAAAAATTAAACAAAATATACCAGGACCTATAACAATACCAATCCATCACCTGAGTATATGGACAATATTACTGTACATAGCTGTCTTAATAACCATCACAACTATAGCTGTCCGAATGGGGTTGAAGAAACGAAGAACCAGCAAAGAAGATAAAGGAACAAAAACAGGAACCACCGAGTCCGGATTTCCATTGAAAATCCGGAACGAACCATAGCTTCGTCTTTAAAAAGGGGAGGAGATAAATGGAGCCCAAACAATAGCCCGTTATACTACAATGTCGCCTTCCCACGGTAAGAACCGCTGAGTCAGGCGTCGTCTTAACGGAGCCAAGAACTTTGCAGGTTCAAAGTGCAAGTAGAACGGAATATCACTGTGAGAATCTACATCAGCAGATTCCTTGTTTATCCAGAGACATAGTGCCACGCCTGGAGGGAAGACTATAAAGAGGCTGCTCACAGAGGTGGAACCGTTCATTCTTGTTCCGAGTTAGTCATTAGCACACCGAGTGCATAGACATTAGATCACATGTAGGTTGATCGTCTTATTTTTAGTATATTATATTATTCATTTTGTTGTAACTAAGTAATTAAGTATTGATTGTTCAAAGTATTAAATAAATTGTTTTAAAAATTCAAACGTCTTAACCGTAAAGTTAAGTCGCGCGCGCGCCGTAACGAGTAAAGCTTATTAGAATATTGGTTGAAACACAACGATGTCCGCACAGCAACCCAATGACTGCCGCGGCTCCTTGTTTGTTTGCAAACTCATTTTTACGTGACCTGTTGTGGGGGTAGAGCATCCCGCATGTGTACCCCTCTAAAATATGGGATTTACTAGCAAATGTTATGAGGTCTTTATCTGTGAGTGCTGGGAAACATTCTAGTTTTTTTGGGAGATACAACCCATAACCGCTGCGTTGTTTTTTGAGATACAGACCCTTGTCCAATATCTTCCATTTTGGTTTAAATTTCAAACCACTGCTACCCATAGCGATCGCCTCCATTGTTTTGTTGTGCGGTTCTTCTACCCCTAGTTTGTGTTTGGCTGCTTTAGCATCGAACTGCCTTAGCAATAATACCCCCGAATAACTCGAGGTTTCTGCACATTCTTACGCACATCAAGTTTTCTAGTATGAGCCATATCAAACACAAGGTTTTTAGGCTAAGGTTTCTATCTTTTATAACTTTACCAACCATACTAAGTATGTGTTTGTAAAGGGGGACTTCTTTGGTTTGCTAACATCAAGGCCCATACCAAGTTTTCGTTTAACTTTCATGGTGTTTGTAACACTCCAAGCGGTCAACTTTTCAGCAAAACTTGCGTCCTTCTTAATTAATAGGTGTGTTTACACGACTCTCATCCTGTGTCACAAACATTCATACTGACTGTACGCCTCCTGCATTAATTGGATATAGTTTAGAGGAATGGCCATCCACGACAACAGAAATGCTCACGTTGGAGAGGAAATTTTCTGTCCAGGTACAGAGTTTTGGTGGTCGGCCATAGGCGGGAAGTTTATTAAGCAGCGCTGCGTGCCAGACCTGGTCGAATGCTTTGGATATGTCTAGAGCGACAATCTGGGATTCACAGTATAGTTCCATAGACTTGTTACAAGAATGGATGACAAAGGAAATGAGGTCGACAGTTGATCTGCGCTGACGTCACCTGACATCTGACAGCTAACAGCTGACAGGTGACAGCTCACAGATGACAGATAACAACTGACATGTCATCTGTCAGCTGCCAACTCACACGAATGCGGACACCCGAAAGGGGGTGGGGCTTAACTTACCCCCCTCCTCCCAAGTCGGACATCACAGCCAATCAGAATGCTAAGATGGGTCCTTCCAAGTGATCTACTCCTGTCATCTCAATTTGAGCCGGTGAGGCAAACACAAGCACATAGCACACACGCATTCGTTTTGTGTGACAACAATGCATAAGTACAAAGGTGGGGATAATACGTATGATAGAGGGCGCTTGAGTCCAGCTCATAACAAGAATTCTATAAGGATTTATGAGTATACACACATACAACTGACTTGTGGCATGTCAAACACATTGCATTACTTTGGCGAAAATTATTTTCATGTTTTATATTTTTCAAGAAAAAGGGACAGAATCTGATTACGTGAATAAAAATACATATTATGGGTATACGTTGGTGCATTCGTATAGTTTCTTTCAGCCAAATCCACAGTTTTAAATTGTGGAACCCTGTGTAAGATACCATAAGTTTTAGCAGATGCCAGAGTATAGGATGAGAAGTTACACGAAATGCCATAAATATAGGTGTACGTGAACACACACACACACTAGCAGTTTGGTAACCTTTGTGGCATTTTATGCTATTTCCATTATTATGACACTAGCTGAGATAGAGCTACAGCTTAAAGTGCCATCTCTACGTAACATGCTGCCCTAATCATCTTTTGAATACACATGCTCAGAAGGAATCTATGAAAAAAGAATATAATGGAATTTTTGCCACAGTTTAGGATACTGATGTGTTGTGTGAAGAAATGCCATAAGCATTACGGAAAATTCATTTTTCGCACAAAGGTGCCACAACATACTGTGCTTAGTTGCCACATTGTAGAAATATGATTATTTAATGGGAGTGTTTCCTAAATTTATAAGGTGCAGTTGTTTTAATTCTACAGTCAAAACAAAGAGTAACAAATAAATAATAATATTCGTAGACGAAAAAAAATACATATATTCTTTAACACTTATAAAATGAAATATTTAAATTACCTCATCATACGCGCGTTTAAATGTAATGTTTTTAGAAGTCATTGATTTATTAGTGCCTTAATTTAGGGCCTAAATACAATTTTTCTGGCATGCAACTGCCGTTACTCAACTCAATTTTCGTGTAAAATATATTAGCCAATTTTTTCAGAAATTATCTTTTATCAAATTGTTGTGAAACGTTAGTGATTAATAAGTCATGTTTAAAAATATGCTTCCGAATTCATATGAAAAACTTGTGTTCGAATTTTCGTAAAAATAAGTTTGTTTAAGTATATAAATTTCGTGTAACATTACTTAAACCGCTTGTTAAAAAAAATGGCTAATTTTCGATAAAGGGGTTGTTTGCATATTTTCATGTAAACATTTTCTTTTGGAAATTTTACCAAAAACGTTTTTATGAATAGATATATTTTAGCAAGTGTAGTGTTGTGTAAGTTGCTTGAGTTGGTTCGTTGTCCAGGAAAATCAGACCAATTTTTCCTGGACAATTTTGTTTATATTCGGTCAATTTTTAATTTTTTTTAGAAAATAAAGTTATTTTGATGAAATATTGTATATATATATATAGTTCTAGTTCGCGTTCATTTGAATTTTTTTTTTCAAAATTCAAAGTCTACAAAAATTCACTAAAAGTATTGACAGAACTAGTCCTGGTTAGAAACATTATCTTTATTTCAGTATAGTTTATAACCTTCTCCACTAGTGAATTTTCATTAAGAAAATTCACTAATAGAGAGGTATCGTTGGTAAGACTTTTGTAAAAAAAAAAATGAGCGCGAATGAGGGACTCTAGAACCCATATCCGGGGTCAGTTTGAATTTTTATATGTATATATATATATATATATATATATATATATATATATATATATATATATATATATATATATATATATATGTGTGTGTGTGTGTGTGTGTGTGTGTGCGTGTGTGTGTGTGTATCCAACCGATAACTCAAAAGATACTTGACCGATTTCGACCAAATTTGGGAATTACCTTGATTGTGTTAATGGCTTGGATGAGTTCGTAGATGGGCACCGTGCGTCTAATAATTTTCCTTAGAAAAAAATGTAAAGAAAATTTTGAAAACGCAATATTTTTTTAAATATTGAAGTGATTCGAATGAAAATTTGCACATATATAGGCGATTCACAATATAGCTGCTAACCAATTTTCAAATTAAATGACACACGAGAAAAGGAGTTATTCGGAAATCAAAATTATAAAGGAATAAACAGTCTAAGATATGGTGATCAGCTTGCAATAAAGAATGTGCAAAAATATGGGTCGAAGGCAAAAAATAAATATTATGTAGAAGTCGGTAGTACATTGGCTAGTTGTATACCAAGGGTGCAACGGTCGGTTGTTCAGAGGAGAATATTGAACATTTCATTTTTCTTGACGCCGGCAGATGGGTATGAAATCAGGATTATTTTCTCCTTGAAACCGAACAAAGCACCTGGACATGATGGTATTACATCCGAAGTTCTAAAACTAGTTGCTGGCTTGAATATTGAACCATTGGTTTTCATTACAAATAGCATATTTGAAACTGGGGTGTTTCCCTGTGTATTTAAGCTGGCAATAATCAAAACCCTTTATAAATCGAGCAGGAATATCAGTTATTGCAAACTATCGCCCAATATCCCTAATTTCCAACTTCACAAAAATCATATAAAAACTAATAAAGTAGAGAATGGTTAGTTATGTGGATAGGCATCAAGTCATCTCAATGAGGCAGTACGGGTTACGAGCACGGGTGTCACAACTGAGGATGCAATAGAGAATCTGATGACAGAGATTTATATTATTATATTGCCACCGATAAATACCCCCTTTCCGTATTTCTGGATGTCAAAAAGCCTTTGATACTGTAAACCATCAACAACTGCTGACAACACTGGAGGAACTGGGTTTCAGAGGGATTGTCTTGGAGTTGTTTCGGGGTTATCTGCGGGGAAGAAAACAAATAACAAGAACTGAAGCCTGTGAAAGTAGCAAGCGTACTGTAATGTGTGGTGTACCTCAGGGGACAGTGTTTGGTCCCATTCTTTTCAATATATGTATAAACAGTCTGTTGGAAATTCCACTTAAAGGTAAAGTATCCAGCTTTGCAGACGACACGGCTATATTCTACTCAGAAGATTCTTGGGATAGTGTCAGGCATGAAGCTAAGCAAAAGATCAAGGTGATAAATACATGGTATGATGAGACACAACTCACAAGTAATTTAGAGAAAACATGCTTTATTGCGTTTTCCTGCAGTGATGTCAGAAAACCCCAGTTCAACTCTCTAAGACTTAACTTACGGGACAATTGCTATGAAATAGGATCTGTAGAGTCAACTAAATACCTCGGATTTATCATTGACTCTTATTTAAAATGGGAGGTGCACATAATGAGTGTTGTTGGTAGACTTCGGTATCTGTCGGCGCGTTTAAAGAAGTTGGGTCAAGTGTTAGGATTTGCTTGGTTAAAATGATTTATCAGGCTCTTGCCGAGTCTCCCATTCGGTATGGTATGGTTGGTTGGGGTGCCGCTGCGAAAACATACGCAAAGCCCTTAAAAGTTATGCAGAAACATTTTATTAAGATCATTATGCATAGATATAGAACATATCCAAGCGATTCCTTGCATAGAGAGAGTGAGTTAATTGATGTGACAGTTGTGTGCAAGATCGATACTGATAAAACAGCATAGCGATAAAAATTTGCTAACAAACATACAACACGAACACTACACAAGGTACAGGGAGGTAGCTGAATTGGGTTCTATTAAGTGCCAAAAGATGATTGTTCAAAAAAGTTATATGTTTATTGCAACCAGACTCTACACTAGGATCCCAGTTCACCTAAAAATATTGTAAATATAAGCGTTTTTAAAAAGAGAATTTCTGATTGGATATCTAGAAGACAGATGAAGGATTGGATCGATCTGAGGAATTGAAATAAATGTTCTTTGAAAAGACTTTTACCAGTACCTGTGTGAGAGTGTGGTGCGAGGGCGTGCCTGTATGTGTTCTGAGTGGCTCTGTGTGGGTGGGTGTTCGAGTGACTGCGCGTGTGCTCGGGAGCGGGTGTGAATGCTTGCGCGTGAGTGGGAACGTATGTATTCTTGTCAAGTTGAAGTATTGTTGTTTCGCTGTGACCATATAGCCGTGCCGGTTGATGTTCGCTGTTTTTGCCACGAGTGATTACGGAAGCATGTCCACGCTTCTTTTTTTTTTGTTTCTCATTTTTATGTATGTTGTGCCGAGTTTATAATATAGCACTAAGGTGTTACTTTTTGGTCTCACAAGTTTCTAACTTCTGTGGGACTAAATTTGATTTATTTATTTATTTGTTTGATTATTTATTTGTATGATTATATTGTTGCTGTCATGTAGATAAATAAAGATTATTATTATTATTATTATATCAGTTCCAATTCCATAAATCATTTTGCACGTTCAATGTTGATAAGGATGGTTAGACTGTGAATGTGCCATTCTGAGTAGATAATTAAAAACCGACCAAGGACACAACAGTCATCTGATAATTAAACATAAATAAGCCGGATTGCCAGATATAATAAAATTTCATTTAAACCTTTAAAAATTCTTTAGGAATAGAGCGCATGTCCATGCCGCCGGGAAGGAAGATGGCAAGATGGCCGCTATACGTAAATAAAAAGTAATGTCAAAATGAATGGTCTGTGGTCAACGTTGTATAAGGTTATATTCTAACATAATTGATTAAAAATAATAATGTGATGTAAACACGGAGAACTGTGCAATTGCAAACAACATAGACCCAGAGTACAGAAGCAACTAAACCATGGTGTGAGGTTATCAAGAACTAAACTCCAACCTAGTAAAGAAACAAGTTTTAAAGCATCTCCTGTAGTTCACACTCATGATGGGTTCGTCAATTTTGCTTGAGACTGGATCATCTTACTAATTAGGTACACCTACATTGTATAATCTATGTATAATTTAAAAATTGTGTTATGTTCAATAGTACCTAAGTCATGCAATATAAACCACTACAGTTTGATGTGGATAGACTGGAAAAGTGCAAGAATACATCAAAACTATAGAATTGTCTAAGCCAACATCTCAGGCTTTTTACTCCTGTGAAAGAAGTTAATTCTGTAAGAAGTATCACTATACAGTGCAGAAAATGTGGACCTGGACATATGGTAGGAAGATAAATGTACAATAAAACGTGCAATTTATCAGATACGGAATACTTTGCCAAAGTATGCCTTTACAACCAGAATATCCATGCTGTTGGTGACAAACATTGGGCATTGGGATATTGAAATAGCTTTAGAAGTCAAAATCAAGTCCGCAGAAGCAGAGCAGAAACCAACCATACAAGGGAAGGAGCAAAAGGTCTGATCGATGACAGTTGTAGTTTTGTGTAAGTGCAAGTTAGTGTGTTTTATAGCATGTTCTGTCCAATTTAGTTGTATTCTATAAAGGTGTAACTACTATTGTGTAATGCAATTTATTTTATGAGGAATTTTACTCTAAAACTTTGTTACTCCTGTTATTTTCAAAAAACTTTGTTGTTTTCAAGAAAAAGACGAAAAAACGAATAAGTAAAGAAACATATTTTATCAATCATCAAAAGTTAAATATTTGCCAATAAACTTATGTAGAGGTCAAATTTGACAATCAGGAAAAAAGTGTGAATAAATATAATTTATTAGAAAACAGACAACTCAAACAACAGAAATAAAAAAATTGCTATCGACGAGTTATAGAAATTCTTCAACATAATAGTTTCACAGGCATCTATTGAATTTTTGATGATTTTAAGTAACATTAATAATATATGTTTCTTTAGTTATTCGTGTTTTTCTTGAAAACGACAAACGTTTTTTGAAAAATATCATGAGTAAAAAAGTTTTATAATTTACTTCCCCATAAAATGAAATAAATTTTTTTTAGATCCGCCAATAGATTAAGAAATTCTGTCACATTTTATGGGTGCATTACCACTATTCAACTCTTTGAAATGCTTCTATTGAACTCTACTCACCAACGAATAACCCAAAACGTGTACCAAATTTGGTTTTTGTAAGTTGAAGTATTACTGAGATGTTGATTTTTTTCGAAATTTAAAACCCCACTTTGAAGGCCTATAACTTCTTAGAGATGCACCTTAGTATATGAGTAAGTTGCGTTAAATCACCATATGTTAGGTTCCCCTACATGCCCCTGCTCTGTGTCGTTTCTTATGCGAAACACCCTGTATATCTTTTTTAAAAACACAATTTTCCCATTAATGTTATTGAACATCTTGAAAAAATTCATTGAATGTTCGCGGAACATTTTCAAAAGATACTGGGAGCTCATAAGAATAGTATAAATAACATTCTAAGAACCTTATTTGTATGACAGAATCTGTCCATTTTGTAGTGTAATGTTAGTTTTCAAAAACATTAATGTTGAAAATAAATCGTCAATTTGGTTGCTGGGGAATGGTCAACTTAACATCAACTTTATATTAACTGGATTATATAGGAAAATGGCCTAAACTCAGTTGTACCTACCTTAATAAAGTTAAACAATGTGGAAGATTTCGTTTTTTATAACCTTTCAATGATAAAAGCAATTAAAACGTTTCGATTTGCAACAAAAACGTATTTTTTACACCTGAAGTTATAGCTGTTGTTTGGTTGATATATTTGATGCAGATAGGCGGTGTTGCCAAGTCCAAAAGGTCGGTCGGAAAGATTGTGTGTAAAAAACATTTTAGATCTTTTATTTCGTTAAAGCGGCAAAACACTCTTGGATTAAATATTAAATGTGGCAACGCTGCTGAAAATTGACATTTCTAAAGTACAAATCGTGTGTTTTTGAGAAGTTAATTTCGCCATTCTGTTATTAATGGATTTTCCGTAATTTTTCTTTTCATATTATTACTCTACGTTACATAGGTTTTCTTGTGGTGTGCGCCGTTTTGGTAGTTTCCGATTGATGTTAAGTCGACCGTCCCCGGTTTCTGCCTCACTGTATTTTGTGACTTAATAATAATTACTTTTCTTTTGCAACATTTTCATCAGATTCATATAATTTTTCTGTTTTCAGAACAAGTAGGAACTGAAGCTGGTAGTCCTACTCAAGCTAAGAGACATATTTGTGCTGAGCACTCCCAGGGGCAGTATAAAAATAAACCTGGCAAAGGTAAATTATAACTTACCTTTGTCAGGTTTATTTTTCCACTGCCCCTAGGAGTGCTCAGCAGAAATATGTCTCTTGTAGCACTATAGTGTAATGTAACATATAAAATACAATTTGTTTTGAAATAATGGAATATACAAAAGTCTTTAGATGTATAAAAATTGTTGCATTGTTTAAGTCAAGAAAATTAGTGCTTTTATTGTCATTTAATGAAGTTAAAAATGTTAAAAAAGCTTATTTGAATTTATTCAGTTTCTAATGGTGACATCACCTTACCACAGCAATCACTGTATAGTAAATAAAAGTATGACATGTGTTTTAAAATGGATGGAAATAACCTCGAGATATTTTTTGCCTAGCCCATATTAAAAATAAGTTGTTTACCTTGATTTGTTGACCAAATTGCAAGCTATGACTTGATTATAAAATTATTTTTAAAATGTCAAATTTGTAGTCTTTAATAATTGTTTGCCAAACTTTAGCAATTACTAATGATGGTATGTGCATATATGTTAAACGTTGTTTGATCAATTTAATTGCTAAATCTCTAATGATGAGGTAACAACTTTCAGTCTTGTAAATTGTGACGCCGCCGCGCTTCCTTTTATACCAGATGACAAATGCTCAAATAATTCCTATCCTATTAACAAATCTAATTTGTCATTGGCATAAGCTAAGTTACCGGGAAGTTAGAGGGCCGCCAGCTTTTATACAGTGGAGATGGGCGTGGGTTAAAAGAAGATCTTAATTAGGGGCGTCACTTGATTGTTTAACCTCCACTCCCGGATATTCTAATAAGATGTTCACAAATATGCTTCCTTGCCCAGATCCAACACAACCAAGAATTCTTGGATCACACTGGCAACTATAGCCAACCACAATCGAGCACAGGAAGCTACAAGGGAGTTCTAATTATGATAACACCAACTAAAGTTCGGAACGGTATGGTCTCATAGACCCACAAGTAAATATAACGGTAATGATCTAATTATCAACAGCCCTGGAAAGAAAACACAAACACAAAACCAAAACACACCTAAAATATGATAAAATAAGGGCTTTTATTAAGCGTCTTTGGCATACAAGAATTTATTAAAAGTTGTTCTAAAATTCTGATCTAAAAATAAAAATAAGTCTCTATAATATCACTAAAATGGCTTACTACCAAATAATCAAGATCTTTACTGGGTATGTATGAATGTACTACAAATATAATTGTTCTACGGAAAATTCCACTTTTCGTGCACGCAAAGCTCACAAATTATTTTCCCCAAATATTACTTAATTACACCATAATTACGGTAAGTGGCCTGATTAAAGATCAAGTCCCAAAGAATAATCAATAAGCTGGACTAATGCTAACAGTATATGATAACTAATGGTACTATCAAAAGTGAAGCAATTATATTAATAATGGTCTTATAAAAATCTGTACCATATTTAGTGAAGTTAAAATAAAATAAATTCGGTTTGATCTTAGCAAATTTAACAAGGATGAATATTTAAAAATGTAGCGTATCAAGAATGTCTCTTATCACTTTATTCGTTATCACAAAACGGAAAATTCTTACTTGAAATTCCTGGACTTCTAGGCCATCTAATTACCACATTTCCAAACCAACCAAGGCCTTTAGGGGTACGGGACTGCAACCACGGGAATAATGCAACAACGGAAAGCAATGCGACAACGAAAGGGAAGACCTTCTCCTGAGCTCCTACTTCATAAATTCCAGATTTCACAGCTGACAGGATTTATCACTGCTCTTGACTAGCACATAAACTCCAGTTAATCCAATAGCCATATACTTCGTGCGGTACATAAAAATTCGCTCATCCATGCGAGACTTTTCCACTCAAAATTACGATAGGTGAATTTGCCAAAGGTATTGCCCAATACAATAATGTCTGCCTAACACAAGCAGTATCCAGTCGGTACAAGGATTATCCTATTCGGCACAAAAATCTCTCTAGCCGGTACAAGGATTGCTATCCGGTACAAGGACCCTAAAAACAACAAGTAACCGAATGCTAAAGGTGTTATAGTTATGAGAGAGGATGATTTCTTACCTCCAAAGAGGGAAACGAACTCCAACACGTGACAACACCAATGTGGTCCTTAAATCCCCTCAAACGGGTGTATCTACAGCCTTCAACATCAATTACGCAACTTACGATATCACCAACAAGGCTGCAGATGTGTTCTGAGAGCAATTTAAATCCACCAAGGGGGATAATTAATATCCAACTTGCCTCTCAGAACGAACCACGTGTTAACTTCCACAATGACCAACCAAATCTCTCCCGAAACCTCCGGCGCATTCACGTCTCTTACTTGAAAACAGGTGCTGCCACACCCTCGCTCTCTCTCGCATCACATACGTCCCCAGCCATCTATCCTCTTCAACATGCGGACCCTTTCCGAACTACCGGCAACGGCAACGCAAGCGTGTAAGCCGGCACGATATACCAGGGGTAATACAAATATAAATAATTTAACGAAAGATCTCAATTCTATTCCTTATACGAGGGATATCCAGAAGAATTAACCACGGTCGTCGCCAATAATTCTTTTTGCCAAGCAGAGGAGGAACCACAAATACGTCCAAACTAGCTTGGTTGTTTAGCTATCCAATTTATACTGTTACAAAATCCCCCCCTACTTTAAAAGATTTTACCCAAAATCTTTCAATTCATGCATCATCTGGCGGATGGGCCTTCAAATCTTTCGCATGCCAAACACCCTTATTGGTCCCACTAGAATCCCTAAGTTCATATGTCCAAGGTGACAAACGCTTAGCAACGGAAAAAGGTCCAACATAACGTGGTGCTAACTTAGCGGTGAAATATTTACTAGCATCTGAAAGGACATAATTCTTCCGCCACACTAACTGATTAGGCAAGAACTCTTCGTCTCGACGACGCAAATCATAATACTTCTTATTATGTTCATATGCCTTAACCAATCTAGATCGAACATCTTGATACACCTTGTGCAATGCTGTTTCTCTTCCTTCCGATCCTCCTCGATCAATGTCAATGGGACCATCCGAAAGAGTGCACGACTTACGATCCGGGACTTCTCTACCAAAGACGATAAAATTAGGTGTCAACTCGGTAACCTCATGTTTGCTAGACCGAATGGCATAACCTACTTGCGACAGATTCTTATCCCAATCTCTATGGTTCTCACACACATAAGACCTCAACATTGTCTTAATAACCCTATTGACCCTCTCACAAGGATTCGCCTGAGCATGATAATTAGCGGTATATCTGACATTAATATCACGAGACCTCATCAACTGAACAAACTCGCGAGAACGGAACTGAACCCCATTATCCACAATAATAGCATCTGGACACCCAAAAACCGATAACACATGATCGTTAAGTAACCTACAAATGGCTGACGATGTAGCGGAACGCAAAGGATAAATCAACGTAAACTTGCTAAACACATCGGCCACCACAAAGATGTACTGATGACCCGAAGTAGACCTGGGCAAAGGACCCATAATATCGGCACACAACAACTGAAACGGACGGGATACGGTAGGCTGTACACTTCTCATAAATCCAATAGGCTTACGCTGTTCCGGCTTAACAGCCTGACACACCCTACAACGCCTAACAAATGAAGCTATATCACAACGCATCTTCGGCCAATAATACTGAGCGGCTACCCGATGAAAAGTTTTGTAGACACCCAAGTGACAATTAGATATATGTGCCTGCTCAATGATCTTTCGTCTATCACACTTCGGCACCACCTCACGCCAAAAATCGGAACTAGAACTTAATTCTGGGTATCTTGCCTCAACGCGCTTGAAAAGTTTATTACCCTCAACATGCCATTGCGAAAACTTCCTGGGACTCCTAATGACTCTATCCCTAAGACGATCCAACCACGGATCTCCCGATAACTGAAGATTTTCCTCAATAGGTGGTCTAACGGAAGCGGAATCTACAACAGGAACTGAACGTGACAACAGATCTGGCACGACATGTTCTTCTTTGACCGCTGAAATACTAGACGAAGACAGGCTGCGGCCGACTACTGCCTTCGATTCCCGTTTGGGGAACTCACGTTACATTTGGGACAAGAAACCACCGTGTGGTCAGGAGTGCCACACCTAAAACAATGTTTCCTAAGAGGACGCCCACAACCATTAGACCTATGACCAGGTTGCTTACAATTCCAACAAACGATATCTACTCTAGGCGAAGCTGACCTAACGGAACTAGTAACCGAAGCGGAATCACTATAAACATAAGCCAAATCTGGTTCCAATAACCCTGTGCGAGAACGAGACGGTGGAATAAAGGCCTCAATATTTTCCTTACGTGCGTCAAGCTTACGACCCAACTCAAGTAACTGATCCACAGAATCGATATTTACCAAACCTAACTGGTTTTGATAGAACGGAGCCATATTAGACAACAAAATCTTAAGCCGAGTCTTCTCGTCAATTGGGACCGTTAATCTACGAAACATATTTTGCATTACTGCACTAAACATCCCCATATTCTCAGATGGACCTTGGGTTCTATGTTTAATCTCCTCAAACAACCTATCATTAAAATTTGAAGGCTGAAACTGCAACCGTAACTCCGATACTAAAGCAGACCAAGACGAAACCTTAGATCTCATTGACCTATACCAAACCAAAGCTTTACCCGTAAAAAGATCGGCGGCAGAATGAAGTAGCTGGTCTTTACTAACACTTCGAGAAATCCTAAGTTCTTCTATTTCCTCCAAGAAAGCATTCAACGAGACTCTCGAACAATCTCCACTAAATTTGGTAAAATGCCATTTTGAAACTGGTACCCCAGTAAACTGAGCACTGACGGCAGAATCTACAACAGATGTATTAACGACAGCAGGAACAGACTCGTCATCTGAGGACTCCTCCGAAGAAGTTTCACCTAACTGCCCTGTCTGCGAAATTATAGTCAAGTCCAAAGGACCTGCAGCTCCCTGTTCAAGAGATCGTCGAAACTTACGAGCCTTTGACTTAAGCTCAGTCTGTAACCCCATAAATTCGACCAGAAAATTTGTCCGGATAGTTTGCTCTGCCTCCTTAGTCGGTACAGACCTATCTGCTCTTCTAAAATAATGTAAAAGCTTAGTAAACATCTTACGGTAAGTCGGAGAACTCTCAACATCAGAAAAATCAGCAATCAGACTCTTTAACTCAGTCAACTTAGTGGTCAAGACACCATGATCCACGGAAAATGAAATTGGATACTTAGGATACAAAACTTTCGAGGAACTCTCCAACCTAATAAATGATCTTAATTTCTTCCTCATCTCAGACACAGTCAGATCCTGAGAGCATCCACGAATCTCTAACTCATACTGCAATTCGAAACGTTCAAGGCGATTGACCTCCAATTTTCCTTCCATAATTGTAAATGGCTAAAAATAAAACGAGAGAAATCCAAAATTATGTGACACGAAACAGTTAACCAAATGCCGACACTAAAATCAGAGAAGTGTGCTCAACTAGCAAACGGTAGGATGGTAACGATAAGGTTTTCCACAATTAATAAAACAAACGGTAAAGCGGTAACGGTAATATTTCTCAAAACTAATAAACGGTAACGGTAATCTTAAAAATTATTCCCAAAATACCCTAACAAACACCTAAAATCCAACTACATGCAACACTCAATAATCTAACACCAAGGGACTGCTGAAAAATTTGAAAAAGTTGTGCCAAAATTTATTTTCCTACAAACTCGAGCCAAAATTTCCAGAAAACTCTAGGGCTAAAACTTCCAGAAAACTCGAGGGCCGAAATTCCCAGAAAACTCGAGGGCCCCCAAAGTTGGGCGCCAAAATTTATATGACGCCGCCGCGCTTCCTTTTATACCAGATGACAATTGCTCAAATAATTCCTAACCTATCAACAAATCTAATTTGTCATTGGCATAAGCTAAGTTACCGGGAAGTTAGAGGGCCGCCAGCTTTTATACAGTGGAGATGGGCGTGGGTTAAAAGAAGATCTTAATTAGGGGCGCCACTTGATTGTTTAACCTCCACTCCCGGATATTCTAATAAGATGTTCACAAATATGCTTCCTTGCCCAGATCCAACACAACCAAGAATTCTTGGATCACACTGGCAACTATGGCCAACCACAATCGAGCACAGGAAGCTACAAGGGAGTTCTAATATGATAACACCAACTAAAGTTCGGAACGGTATGGTCTCATAGACCCACAAGTAAATATAACGGTAATGATCTAATTATCAACAGCCCTGGAAAGAAAACACAAACACAAAACCAAAACACACCTAAAATATGATAAAATAAGGGCTTTTATTAAGCGTCTTTGGCATACAAGAATTTATTAAAAGTTGTTCTAAAATTCTGATCTAAAAATAAAAATAAGTCTCTATAATATCACTAAAATCGCTTACTACCAAATAATCAAGATCTTTACTGCGTATGTATGAATGTACTACAAATATAATTGTTCTACGGAAAATTCCACTTTTCGTGCACGCAAAGCTCACAAATTATTTTCCCCAAATATTACTTAATTACACGATAATTACGGTAAGTGGCCTGATTAAAGATCAAGTCCCAAAGAATAATCAATAAGCTGGACTAATGCTAACAGTATATGATAACTAATGGTACTATCAAAAGTGAAGCAATTATATTAATAATGGTCTTAGAAAAATCTGTACCATATTTAGTGAAGTTAAAATAAAATAAATTCGGTTTGATCTTAGCAAATTTAACAAGGATGAATATTTAAAAATGTAGCTTATCAAGAATGTCTCTTATCACTTTATTCGTTATCACAAAACGGAAAATTCTTACTTGAAATTCCTGGACTTCTAGGCCATCTAATTACCACATTTCCAAACCAATCAAGGCCTTTAGGGGTACGGGACTGCAACCACGGGAATAATGCAACAACGGAAAGCAATGCGACAACGAAAGGGAAGACCTTCTCCTGAGCTCCTACTTCATAAATTCCAGATTTCACAGCTGACAGGATTTATCACTGCTCTTGACTAGCACATAAACTCCAGTTAATCCA
Organism: Tillus elongatus; assembly: GCA_964006375.1. NCBI lineage: Eukaryota > Metazoa > Arthropoda > Insecta > Coleoptera > Cleridae > Tillus > Tillus elongatus. The sequence continues at coordinate 101,984,434 of OZ023266.1, read as the reverse complement.
ATAGCCATATACTTCGTGCGGTACATAAAAATTCACTCATCCATGCGAGACTTTTCCACTCAAAATTACGATAGGTGAATTTGCCAAAGGTATTGCCCAATACAATAATGTCTGCCTAACACAAGCAGTATCCAGTCGGTACAAGGATTATCCTATTCGGCACAAAAATCTCCCTAGCCGGTACAAGGATTGCTATCCGGTACAAGGACACTAAAAACAACAAGTAACCGAATGCTAAAGGTGTTATAGTTATGAGAGAGGATGATTTCTTACCTCCAAAGAGGGAAACGAACTCCAACACGTGACAACACCAATGTGGTCCTTAAATCCCCTCAAACGGGTGTATCTACAGCCTTCAACATCAATTACGCAACTTACGATATCACCAACAAGGCTGCAGATGTGTTCTGAGCGCAATTTAAATCCACCAAGGGGGATAATTAATATCCAACTTGCCTCTCAGAACGAACTACGTGTTAACTTCCACAATGACCAACCAAATCTCTCCCGAAACCTCCGGCGCATTCACGTCTCTTACTTGAAAACAGGTGCTGCCACACCCTCGCTCTCTCTCGCATCACATACGTCCCCAGCCATCTATCCTCTTCAACATGCGGACTCTTTCCGAACTACCGGCAACGGCAACGCAAGCGTGTAAGCCGGCACGATATACCAGGGGTAATACAAATATAAATAATTTAACGAAAGATCTCAATTCTATTCCTTATACGAGGGATATCCAGAAGAATTAACCACGGTCGTCGCCAATAATTCTTTTTGCCAAGCAGAGGAGGAACCACAAATACGTCCAAACTAGCTTGGTTGTTTAGCTATCCAATTTATACTGTTACAAAATGTTTGTAAAATGAAAACAAATCAGGTCATCTAAAACCCCTAAGTCCATTTTAATTCTATATGTTTGTCTTGTATCAAAAAGTGAGTTTTCTGATTTTAATCAAATGGATTAACTATTTATTAGTTTGGGTGACTTTAGGGTAATCAGCCTAAATAGATTACTTTTTCCAAGCTTTTATTTTGCAAACATTTAAATTTTCTAAGAAATTTTCATGACATTTTGTATGAAAATTATAAGTTCTCTATGTGCAACTTGCTTTTAAAATGTTTTTGAAATATACTAACAAAGTCAAAACGCTCTTTAAGATTTTTATATTTATATTGTAAATACAGTTAATCCTCAAATACAGTATGCTGATATTCGGCATTTAACTAATGTGTAAATGCAACCCCGATGAAGTTTCTTCTAAGGAAATTAGTAACTGCAAGTTGTGTTTTTAATTTCAAGCTATATAAGTTATAATTATGTTTTATTATTAATTAATTTTTACCTTGTAATAATAATTTTTGCTTTTTCAGGTCACAAAATTATACACAAAAAAATTCTGGATCAAGTTGCGTGTCAAGGCAAGCTCAACTAACACCAAAAGTTAAACAAGTATATCAGCTTGTTAGTGGCTCCAACAGAACGATAGCTACACTGAAAAAAGAGTAGACACCTTAAAACAGGCCATGAAATTGCAGAGCGTACATAAAGTCAATAAAAATCTGCGAACTGATGAAATATGTAAACGGGGTATCATATAGATTTATCAGATGCCAGTTGAGAAATCAGCTGCTGTCTAAGAGAGCCTGAAGATTTACACTGGAAAAAAATGTATGCCTCACTAAAGGAAAAGGCTACCAGCTTTTATCTAAGGTGCTTGTTTTATCTTTCAAAAAAACTTTGCTAAACTCGCTAAACAAAAATTATCTAGTGGCAAGAATAAACCAAAAAGTTTTCAACACCTTGGAAAAGCAGACTATAAAAATGCAGTAAAATTGAAAAGCTTTTGCGTATCTCATCTCAAGAGTTAATTGACAAGTAAAATTACAGGCATATAATTAATGTAAGAAAAGCAAACAGATAATATAGTTTAGTTGGTATGCATACTTATAGATAATAAGGTATTGTAGTATGTGTGTTAGGACGTAGTAAAATTGTGTGCAACAGTTATTTGCCTTCTGTCCAAAATCTTACATTAGTACAATATAAGCCAATCTAGACAAGCATGGGTTATTCCACAATATAGTATACCACTTTCTACTAGGTCAGCCACACTTCCAGTTATGTATTTTCTGTACTTCAAAATAACCATGTGTAAAAAATTATATTTTTGTAGTTATTTTTAAACGTCAACACGTCTGGGTTGGACATGACCAAAAAGGAATTGTCTGGTAGAAAAAAAGTATTTAATTCCAATTCCTTTTTAATCATCGTAGAATAATGTTCTGCTTTGTTTCTATCTTTTGGAAACCTCGATGAAAAATGCAAAAATGCAATAATACAAGCGGTGTTCTATTAAAAAAAGAAAGTGTGGTCCACGCTGTGATTGGCAAAATAGGTTTATAAGATGGAGCTCGACACACCATATAATTAACGTATATAATTTTACGTTACGTTATGTTACGTTTATATTTATAATTAACGGGTATATTGAGGTTTACCGTAAATGCACCTACGTGTAAGCAAACAAAACTGAAACTTGCTCCGTGTGTGGGTTATAGGGGTTCTAGTTTCTCATTTAAAGAAATCTTTTCAAATTCCTATGTCGCGGTCTTGCTAAAATTATAGACTATTAGACCACAAACTCTGTAGCTGAAACTACTGCCACAGGATCAGAGAAAGGGTCTATTTAAAAGGGATTTTCAGTAAATATTTGAGTAAAATGAAGGTACAATGATGCTTGAAGTTGAAATTTAAGGCTTTGTAAAACCCACTTATTACATTTCTTCTGTATAACCCGTATTCGGTACAGATTCTTTGTCTGAAAATTGCGAATTTTGACGTTTCAAATCGAGACTTCGGCTTTTTAAGAAAGAAAAAAACTATAAAATTGTCAAAATATTTTTTCTGCTATTTCTTCACCTGTTTGCGTCAAGAAAACTTAACCTTTAAATGTAATATTCAAATGGTTTTGTTAACCATACAAAATATGTTGTCCTTGTGCGTTCCTCTGATCACTAGTGGCAGCCAAATTTCTTTTTAAATGCCCATAATTTTTTTCTTTTAACTTAGAGATCCGAATTTCGGTATGTAGGGCAAATGTAATAGTAAAAACTTGTGTACCAAATTTGGTTGCCATAAGTATGTTATTTTAGAATACACAAAAATTTTCCGAATGGAAACCCAAAATGTTCCCCGGAAACTGGTACAATAATGGTATATATATATATATATATATATATATATATATATATATATATATATATATATATATATATATATATATATATATATATATATATATAAACACAGATCTTCTCATTAGTGAATTTTTGTTTTAATAATGAAAATAGAATAAATGAATAATAAATATCTATACTATACTTTGAACTTACCTGTTGACTAGTAGATTGAAAATTTTCTTATTAAATAAGTGGGAAACATGAATCGCCATTACTTGAACACGCTACAAACACAACGTAATAAACAATGTCCGAGTTCACCGGGCGCCAGCAGCTGCCAACAGTTTGATTGTTATGCCAAAAATATTCACATTAGCTGCCGGCAGCTGCCAACAGTTGACATAACAATTCAAATCTTGGTAGCTGTTGGCGCCTGGTGAACTCTGCCAATTATTATGCTGGTGCTGGGCTATTAACGACACCAGCAAACGGCGACTGGAACGTGCAATCGCAGGGGTTCACGTCATACGTCACCGAGAGGGGTTCAGTCCTCTTTATCATCTTCTTCATGTGGTTATTGGCATTTGATTATCTACCCATTTAATCTTCAGTAATTGACTGATATTTTTTATGGATTAGCATCAACATAATTTAATGTTTCCCGCCAAAGTAGCTGTTAGAACTGGCAGATTTAATTTGCACTTTCACAGCCACGTAAAATTACTTATTTTTTTACTATTAACATTAGATAGCAGCGATAACTGGAGCACATACGGCACATAATCTGTTAATTCAAGCAAGTAACGTATGCATACTGCTCTACCTATAATTTTCTATCACAATTGCAATACCTAAGTGAGAAAATATAAAAGTGTATAAATTTCTTTTCAAGTTTTGACTATGTGATATCAGACATTCATTGTCAATGTTCTTGTAAAAGTATTATGTATATTAAATAAATTATTTTAAGAAATCAAAAGCTATGAGCCTTCACAAGCACTTCGAAGCGTAAAAAGAATATGGCCAGCACAGGCCGGCAACTAGAAATTTGTTATGGGAGAACGAAGAAAAGTCAGCAGTGCCCCATTGTATGCATCTCAATCCCCTCAATAAGCCATCATTAACTTTCAGCGGCTGGCAGTTTTCTTGTAATTAAGTCATTGATCCCAAATTCATTTTATAAAATAATCTTTCTGAATGTATATATTATAATTCAATTTTCAGCACCAATTTTTGAGGCACTTTAAAAAAATTGTAGCTAGCTATTAATCACATTTTTACTTGCACAATAAAATCTGTTGATTTGATTTTAATAACATTATCTAATACACAGAATATACACCGAACGAAACGCGCATTTAGTTTTTAGCTTTAGTTGTGTTTTGAGTTTGTTTTTTATTACAAAATCTACTAAGCAAAATGAACTATTACATAAACCAAAATAGTAGTATAATATCGCTGCTGATAGATTGCCGAACAAAAGTAATTCTTATAAAACGGTGGAAAGAAGCTTGAAAGTATTGCAACACACAGCTCAAACGGAAGTTTTAATTTGATTAGGAACTGAAGTGTAGGTTTCTTTATGGGATTGTTTAGTACACAGATATTGTGCTAGTGTTAATAAACATGTGTATTACATAAGAAATTAATGTCAGTTAACCGTAAGTATTTAAGATATAGTTATAATTAATTCTTTATCTTTATATTTATATATATATATATATATATATATATATATATATATATATATATATATATATATATATATATATATATATATATATATATATATATATATATATATATATAAAATAACCTTCTTATTATATTGTTATTCACCGGAATACAATTATATATATATATATAATTGTATTCCGGTGAATAACAATATAATAAGAAGGTGATTTTATTCCTGACACCAGGGCAAGATTTTAAACAGAGTAATCTTCCGGAACTTTTTTAGTGGTTTAACGACGTTTACGTCAGGCTTGGAACTTGTTACTAGTTTTCGATACTACAATATAATTAAGCAATTTTGGTCTAATTACAACACTCGTCTTGAATTAATATTTTTATTTGAGCTGAATTTGATTTTTACAAGAAAACAACAATTTACTTAAATGAACTAGTTTACTAGTCAACTGTTAAATTCAGACTGATTCTATAAGGGAAACAGGGTTGCTTATATACAGAATCCTTATCTAATGGTTGAGGGGGGGGTACATAAATGTCAACAAATGATTTATGATAGCGCGTTGGTACATACAACAAAATATATATATATATATATATATATATATATATATATATATATATATATATATATATATATATATTCGCTAACATGAGTTCTTGATTTCTTTCTTCTTTACGTAACGTTCTAGCTGATGGGCTTCGCATGATAACTATTTGAAAAGCTTGTCCTGTACTTGTTACCCTACCAAGTGCTGTGTTCCGAAGGTTATGACCAATACTTGCAAAAAAATGTCTTATTTGCAGAGTAAAACGATGTTCGGCACATACTTGTTTATTACAATAATTGTATTAATAAAATAACTAATTAACATGAAATGAAGCCGGCTCCATATAACGAAAATATTTATATACATATCGACCTATTACGACGTATTTTGTTTGATACTTACCCACTAAACAAGACAGATACACGAAGCATTTCAAAATTGACATTAATCATCCACTTTGAAACAATTAATTTCAGCTCCTATGTAATGTTTCTAAAATGTTCGTCTCAATGTGACAATGTGACACAATCATGACACTTGTCAATGGTGAATATTATTGAGGATTGATAACATTGAGTATAATCGTGCAGTAATGCTTTGGAAAAAAATATGTGCTGTTAAATTATTTACAGATATAGCCCATAGAGAAATCATATGTTTAACTGTCAAAAATTAAGAAAATGCATAGGAAGAAGAAGAAGGCAATGGCTCTACTACGTATACAATCTGCAATTTGCAATGGTTGTGCTATAAATAACTAAAGGTTATAACATTTGTGTGATTTTGAAATATATATTCTATTTTAAATTCTGTATTTTAAGAAAATTTACTTGACAGAACTGCAATACAGTAGTGGAAAGGCAAGTAAGTGGAATATGTTGTTTGCATTCTTACCCACTAAGCATGTTAACTTACAAATGCTTACCGCAACGTTAGATAAGTTACCATTAAGCAAGTTAAGTTTGCAACATTTCTAAATGTTTGCAGCCAAAAAACCAATGCAAACTTACAAATGAAACTTTAACATAACTTTCAAATGTAATATCTCCTTTGCGGGCTTGTTGTTTTTCTCCATTTGTATGCTCACGTAAAGTTACAATTGTAATGTTTCTGAAAGTTTGTTTTAATTAGTAAACATTTATTTGAATTCCCTCCATTTTCATATTCGTGTATATTCGATCGTATGTCATCGTCGTCCAATTACAACATACAACACTAACGCCAACAGCGAACTGAGTCTGACAATGTGCCCGGTATTAATGATTAATGGCGGATTGTTGTTTATATTATATTTATGATATCATAGGCTGTTATTTGATCTAGTTTACTACTGTCTATTATCTATTTATTTTTCTGGAAGTTTTAATGATTTAACAATCTTATTGTAGCCTGAATTGTTTGAATTTTGGGTAATTAAGTAATTCGTTGTCTGGAGTGTAGATAATGAAACATGGAGTATATCGGCAAACATGTCAGGTAAGAATCTCTAAAACAGCGGCGATCCTTGGGAGCCGTCTACTTAAGGATCGCCGGTGAATTATTCTAAAATGGCTGTTCCTATTTATATTTTTGTTTCTTTTTATAAAATATACTTAACGAAAAAGAAAACTTAATTGCTAAATACGAATTTTGTTATGTCCTTAGAAGCAGCCTGGAGATGTCTTACCTGGTCAGACCAATTCATTTTAAGACGTTAAATATGATTGACCTATGGAAGAATGAGGCATATCCAGAGCAATCGACATCATAAGGAACAGTACAGTAGCCATCAAGTTGCCAGGATTGGTTATTTTGTACATTGTCGCAGTATCCTATCGTATGGAACATTCATATGGGTTAACTCGTCAGCAGCGGAACATGTGTTTATCATGCAAAAAAGAGCAATAAGGACAGTGAATGATAAAGCTCGCAACATCAATACCAGGTGCAGGCATGAATTAAAAATACAGTTGCACAAAAAGGAGAAAACAAAGCAGATGTTTGATTACTTGGGAATCAAATTCCTCAGTTTTTACCTAATTTTATGAAGATGCTCCCACTAACAAGTAGGCACTATGGATGTTATAAAACAAAAACCAAGGCGAAGGAATTTATTGGTGCTCTAAACTAATGTGTAGTGTGTGTGTGAGTGCGTTAGGCAAAAGCTTTGGAAGGTAAGTTACACTAGCTACAGACTTTTTTTATATATACATAATTCATTGTAGTCATAATTTTGTTTTACTTTAATTCAATGTTTCTGAATGTACACAGTACTATACTTACTCTATAGGGATAGTTAAGAATATATATATATATATATATATATATATATATATATATATATATATATATATATATATATATATAGAAAGAGAGAGAGAGAGAGGAGAGAGAGCGTGCATTTAAAATATTGACTTAAAGGTCAATCTGACCTTTGATTTCGGCGATTGTTCGCAATTTGCTTTAGAGCATGCACTTAAAAACTAAGTCTGATGTTGCTTCTGCGAACATGACTTTAAAAAAGGCATATATTAAAAAAGGAATATAATGGTTGACATCCATTTCAGCAGGATAACGAAGCACATCTCACGATACTAACATTTTTTCTCAAAGCACTGAAAACACAAACACACACTATACAGGAAGTTTGTAGAAACGTAAATTCAGGGCATTGTAGAGTAGCTATCTTCAATAGCAGAGATCTTGGACAACAGTAATTTCTACAGCAAACATTTTCAATGGAATTTTTTTGAACAAGCAAGTATATATCCTTTTGAATGGCAAGTATCTTGAAACAGCAGATGACCTGAAGACAGGGTTGATCATTTCGTACAGTAAATAACGGATACATCTTAAACTTGAATGACTGGAACAATCTGAAAATAAACACTTCATGTAAAATAGGTAAGGAATAAAGAATTTGAATTCTGAAACAGAATTAAAATTATTTATTGGGGAAATTTATTGCATGCACAGACCTAACTGTATTTTTAATAATAAAAGTTACAAATAAATACCTGGAAGTAAGAATCAATTTTGTTGTCTCAGCTACATTTAGATACAGGGGGTAAATTGCAGACTATTATCTAACTGAACCTGAAATTTAAAATAATTTAACTATATGTATTCGTTAATGAATGGATCAAGACATCATTTAAAGTTACCAGATAATACATAAAGAATTTTTGTATTGTACATAAATTGAACGATTCAAGTAAAGGAATGAACTGCTTAACAATGTACAAAGTTATAAAGGTGATATAAATTCCAGAGACAAAACTTTGTAGACAGATATAAAACAAGCCAGTGAATGGACAAGTTTCATAAACTGTCTTCGACAAAGTAAAAAAAAAACTAGTGAATTTAAAAGCAATGTGTTTTGTAAAAAAATTCATGAAAATTTGTGAATATGATTAAGATAAATTATGTAAGGACAGGTAAATGTGTCAAATTACTGAAAGTTTGTTAATACTTACAATAATAAGGATGATTAAGGATTGATTTTTTTGTTGATAAAAATGTTAGGTTAAAAATTTTGAATACAAACAATTTTTGACTAACCTGGCTCTAAAATGCCATAATTGAATTATCGAAAGGAAATGACTCTCTTTTGACTCATTGGGTGAAATCCATAATGCTATTGGCCTTATCTGAAATAGAAACAGTAATTTGTTGATAAACAAATTTAAATAGTAATTAACAAATTTGATTCGTCATATAAAACAAAATCGAGACGAATCTTAATTTCTGTGAGGATGAAGAGGGATTGTTACGAAGAAGCCAATCGAGACAACAAGCTAGTAGCTTGTAGATGAAGAAAAATGTTCAAAAAGGTTAAATAAATGCGTAAACAATAGTGAAAGTGAAATAAAAAAGTTGTACCTACCAGTAAACAACATTAGAAGAACTTCTAGCAAAAATACCAGTACGTTTAGCGTAAATAACAGTGAAAATGGAAAATTTCAACCCACGCCATAGTTTCAAACCCAGGTATTCCATCAAAATTAATAAAAACTGCAGTATATTTCCAAACAAGATCGTAAGCATCCATTAATACAATAATAATACGTCAAAAAGAAGTAAATGTCATTTAAAGAAGCAATTTTGCCAAGTTTAGGAATATAAATTAAATCTTTATAAGAAGTACTAGAAAGAACCAAATGAGGGCGCTACGCGGGACATCACGTACGAAATATCAAACCTTTTCAACCATTCTAAGATTCAATCTCCTAGGTTACCGGAATAAGCAAGGTTGCTATGGTAATAAATATTGCAAATGAAAGTTCGTTATAGAAAGTAGTCAAATTATAAGCATCGTATTGAAAATAATAATAATAATCAAAATTAGTAATATCCTTAACAAAATCTGGCATATTTGTATTTAAAATTATGAAATATATGGGATCATATTAAGATTTTAAAACTTTAACAGATCAATAAAGTCAAAATTAAAGATAAGTCCATAAGAAATTTTGATAACCAAAATAACTAAGTTTGTTTTTAAATTTAAAATAGTATATTGCTGATTGTTTCATTTTTCTACTGCTGTCAATATAGAGGCTGCAAGTGTAAGGATTTTCGGCTTTGGTGAACCCAAATATAAAACAGTTCCTGTTAAACAAAGAGAAACTCAACTATAGCTAGCTGTGGTAAAGTAAATAGATCCATAAAAGGACCAGGTAAATGTTTATTTTAATAGAAAATCTTTTAACAATACACATATAAACAAAAAATTATATTTTGACATTCAAAGCAATATAACTTTAGCTATAAAGGTATAAGTAGCGAGTGTCCCAAAATAAACAGACATTCGTGCTTAAATTAATATTTAATTCAATATATGTAAAAAACAAAAGGCGCCCAACATTCAATATACGAAATTTACAAATATAAATTACAGTATTTGCTATATATAACACCTATAAAATTAAACATAATAACACTAAATAACATAAATACATTTGTCAAAAATTATATATATATATATATATATATATATATATATATATATATATATATATATATATATATATATATATATATATATACTGTAATATCTCCAAATCTAATCAAATTTTACAAACAAAAGACAACGATATAACAAAAATGGCAACATAGCATGATATTGTGTAATACCTAATTGAGACATATTTTATTTTAAGGAAATGCATCTTAGTCTGTCTTGCATTGTTGACTAATATGCAATTAAATCCCTGACTGCATTAGATTACTACGGGTGACCTGAAATGTACTCACTTACCTTATTTGGAAGGCTTCTACCTTTACTTACTAAGAATGACTAATTTTCTGGGCTACCAGGAGAAATATTTGGGCGTGAAAATCTAGGGTTAGGACCAGGTTGTGTTTGTTCAGACTATGGGATTAAAACATTGTGAGAGAAACGCTATAATTCGTAAACACTTAATTTATTTAACAAAGTTTCCCATTTGACAAATACAGTGAAACGGACATGAAAGCACAGACATCTAGGCGCCCTATTGCTACGAGAAATCACACGGCTGGGCCTAATATTACACATATGGGGAAGGCACTAGCATAAAAAATTTGGATCGCTTGGAGGGGTGATGACCTGGTGTGGATCAAGGTCTCCGATGTCACTCTCAGTTCTCACAGTGGCGTAGAATTAAAGATTGATATTTTCATTTCAATATTCATTATTTAGATTTTATTGGTTTCATCGTTCATATTTCAGCTTTGGATTGTTTCTGCTTTATTAACGTGGGACTGATTGAGCAACACCGCAGAACAGGACACCACACCCGGGCATATACTTGAGGCTTACCGACTCCTCCCTCTACGTCTTTCATGTGGCCATTGGTCACTGGTAAATGACGCATTGCGCATTTGGATTGCCTTTTCCACTTCCATGGTGCCACAGTTAAGATTTTCCCGAGCCCTTCTTGGACTATAGCCTCACTGGAGGTCTTAAATTTTCGGAGGTTTTGCAGGTCAAGAAGCAGAAAGTTCACCCAAATACCGCTTGAAAAGTATTTTGTTTTGGACCTGTAGGCTGTAGGAGACGCAAGGGGAAGGCATTGTTGTAATTTAGGCCAGATCACTGTTGACTGACTAAGCGGAGACGGCAACAAACCTATTACTACCTTACCCAATATTATGACGTGTATCGCAAGGCTTTCAACTAATTACTGACCTTCAGATTGCCCTCTCGTTTCATTCATGTCTAAATTATGATAAGTCGCGAAGTCCTTCTTGGACTATGCCTCACTGGAGGTCTTAGACGTTCGGATCGTGGCACTTCGTGAAACGAGGCTTCACCTGAATGCCATTGTTGACACAAGGAGAATAATTACACAACTTTGTCATAACACAGGGGAAAGTACTTCATTTACTTTATGTCCCTTTGCTTTTTTTCGGAACCGTCCAGTGCACACCACATACTCTCAATTTCAAGTTTTAGCTAAATACAAAAGGGGGAGCCAAGATGTCTGTTTCAGGTACAAAGCAATTTCATCAGGTAACATACAAAAGAATGAGATACCTAACTTCAGGTTTTAGTTTCAAAGTGCATTAAAAGTGTGCCACATATTTTTGACTTCAAGTTTCAGTTTCAATATTACACAGAAATGGAATTACATACCTTCAGTTGTAAGTTTCGGGTTTAAAATTACATCATGTAGAGCTAGATATTTCTGGTTTCCCGTTTCAGGTTCAAAATTGTATTCTGTAAGACTAGACACTGTTGATTCCAAATTTCAGATTCAAATTATCTTATGAAGAGCTACGCACCTTTTGTTTTCAAGTTTCAGATTCAATATTATATTCTAAAGAGCTGCATACTTCTGGGTTCCAGACTCAGATTTAATTCACATTATAATAAGATAGTGGGTAATGGGGCACTTGGGCTAGACAGGTAGTGGGGGTAGGAGTGGGGGTACCCCCACCCCTACCCCTAGGGGCGGAGCCACGCCCCCCCAAGATGGCGTCCAAGATGGCTTCCAATGTAACCTGTAAACATTCTAAGGTCATTGACCTGTTATGTCTAGGAAACTTTGGCCAGACAGTGACGTCACATGACTTGGGCCAGACAGTCACATGCAAACATTCCAAAGTGTCTAACCTATTACTTCAAATTATTCTAAGGATATTTTGAAAAAAACCATTTGGAGCAGGTGAGTTTCGAACCCGGGACATTCAGATGGGAGGCAACGATGCTAACCACTGTGCTAAGCAGACGCTTATTAATTTACTGTTTTAGGCTGGTATATATACGACTTTTAATTAAAACAAACCATTCATAAAGCTTTTGTTATTAGACATAAGACATAATAATTAATATGTTTAATATTAGAGGCGGAACCAAAACGGAGGAACCAAAATGGCGGAATAAAAAAATAGAAACAATGGTTGGTTACAGGTTCAATTCCTTTCTTAAGCTAACCCCACGTGTTTAGTGTCATGTTACTCGTCTAAGTAAGCAGAATTAAAAAATGGCGACTAAAATAAGATAAAAAACTTAAAACCCTTATCGCGGAAGATCCGTGAGATGTACTATAGAACCAATACATGCACCGTGTTAAGGAGGTCAAATCAAAGTGGAATATACAATAAAATGACCACTTCCGGTCTAAACTTTAAATCGTTATATCTTTTGAACGGAAAGTGATAGAAAGGAACCGACTTCAAAAATGTATGTTTCGTTACAAGGTCTACAAGAAACTGAGATAAAAAACTTCAAACCCTTATCGCGGAAGATCCGTGAGATGTACGATAGAACCAATACATGCACGGTGTTAAGGAGGCCAAATCAAATTGGTATATACAATAAAATGGCCACTTCCGGTCTAAACTTTAAATCGTTATATCTTTTGAACGGAAAGTGATAGAAATGAACTGACTTTAAAAATATATCGTTTCGTAACAAGGTCTACAAGAAACTGAGATAAAAAACTTTAAACCCTTATCGCGGAAGATCGGTGAGATGTACGATAGAACCAACACATGCACGGTGTTAAGGAGGTCAAATCAAATTGGAATATACAATAAAATGGCCACTTCCGGTCTAAACTTTAAATCGTTATATATTTAGCATTTCCCGAAATTAACCTTGTTAGCCAACATAGTTTCCTTGCAGCTGTTGAAATAACCTTGTGAGCAGTTCATATTTCCTGTTTGTGGTTTTATTTCCGTTGAATAACCTTAAAGTCGTATGAAATAGATAAAACTCTAGAATTTTTTGTATAAAAGGTTGAGAATTTCAAACAAATATTTATTTGTTAAGTATGGCGTATAACTACGAGCGGTGGTATGGACGTAAAAATAGAATAGGTGATGAAGTGCGTGAATTAAAACAGTTGGTGTTGGAAATACAAAGCGAGGCTTTTACAGATGAACGCGATTCTGAAGGTGAAGACTATGAGAGTGGTCATATAGTTGAATTATGTGATATATATTTAGCTGGATACTGCTCCACACAGTTCTTCGCTCTAGCGCTCATTCGATACCGTCCAGGTACGCATTTAAGCAAACCATTTTTTAAATATTTACCTGAAGAAGCTCAGCTTTTAAAAACAGAATGGCTACCTATCGTATATACGAAAAAGGTATTGATATTAAACAGTTTATGGAAACAATAAGACATAAAGTGTTTCATCTGATGGAAGCTGCTTTAGCTAAGCATAATGAAATTAAAATGAATTTAGAATTGTTTGGTTTGTATGTACTCCAAAGTCGAAATAAAAAAGAAATGAAGTCATTTAATACTAAAAATAAAAATGTTACAGTGTCAACTAATTTTGAAAGTATATATCAAGAATTCGTCGACGAAATTTACACAAAAGCTTTGGAGTTTGCAGAAGCTGAAAGCGGATGGATGTTGGAACAGTTAATGTGGTTGGAAATAAATATTAATAAATACAGCTTCAAACGATAGTGGTATCAACATCTATAAATTGTTCACTACACACTGTTAAACTCATTCAAAATTTAGTTATCGTAGAGGTAAGACGTGCTTCAGTTAACTCTAACGTATCCAAGTGCTCAGTAGTGTGTTTAAAATGGCTACATTAAGTGATGTGTGTTACCAGCAAATCAAAGATAACTTCTGGTATGGTTTATTTGGAGACTTTCAACTAATTATCTATAAGAACACTGGTTATTTTAATGCGACTAAGCTGTGTAAAGATGGTGAGAAAAGATTCAGACATTGGCTGGAAAATAAGAAAACTAAAGAGTTGATTGTCTATTACAACGGTCGGCTAAAGAAACAGTTAGGTAGCCGGAATACCGATACCCTAAATATTTCAACCAAAGGAGCCCACTTAGACTCATCTCCAGGGAGCCGGAATACTGGCCCCCTAGAAGTGTCGGAAGCAACATCTCAACTAACACCTACAACCGCTACATACTTGGTGGACTTTGGTGGAAGACAAGCTGAAAACAACTTGATATCTGGTACATATGTCTGTAAAGATTTAATATTAAATTTGGCTTGTTGGATATCCAATAGTTTCTATGAAAAGTGCAACCAAATTATTTTTGATTTTTTCGTAAGTGAATTTAATCAAAAATACAAGGATAACCTCAAAGAAATTGAAGTGAAATTAATGGAGATAGATGATGAAGTGCAGCGTATGCGAGAAACAAATGCTAAAATCACAGAACATTTAGAAGATATATCTCCAAAACCAAGCAACCCTGGAAAACTTTGTGTTTTTGGTTTGCTTTCAAGAAATGAGAAGGATGCTACCTATCCATATCATGCTGTAAGGACTCAGAAGAAAAGTTTTAAAAGAGCTGTCAAGAACTTTAAAAATAAACACCCTGATTCGGAAGTAGTTTTAAACATGTTGTATGATCCAAATTCTGTAAATCTCTTTAACAGAATAAAGACCGAAGTCGAATACCTCAAGGCGAAGAGAAACGATCTACAGATAGCAGATGTACCTCAGGAGAAGTTTATTCAGGATATTATTGATTTACGACATAAATTGTAATTGTTCACTTAGCTTAATTGTATGTAACCAGATGAAAAAATAAAATAACATTATTTTAATAAAGACTTTTATTTTATTCTAAGTACATTAATACATTAAATATATAAGCTTATTTAACATCATCTGAATTTATCCAAGAATTCTGAGATTTATCAAAACCCAGCCATTTTACATAGAGCTGCTTGCCTTTCTTCCTCAAGATGCGTTCAACCAGATAGATGTCTGTTTGTTTAGTCGTTTGTAGTTCTTCCTCGTAAAACCCTCCACTGATTGGTTTCCCCTGCATATCTTCAAGAAAGTATGTTACTGGATTTGTGAAATGAATACTAACAATCTTGAATAATTCTGTTGACCAGCGAGGTGTATACCCCTTTTCAAATTGAGCTTTTGCTTTACTTATACGTACAACATCACCCACTTTAAATTTATTTTTGTTAAACACTTTCAGATTTGAGTAAACTTGTTTCAGAATAGCTTTTTCATTTTTCTTGTTAACATCTTGAGGTTTTACACCAGTTGTTCGATGAACAGTAGCGTTGTAAGTAGCAGTGACATCAGGTAGTGTATTAACCCACTTGTAGGAGCCAATCAAGTTGAAATTTTTATATATCTTCTCTTTCAAGGTACGTATGACTCTTTCCACCATTGCAGCCTTCTTCACACTATAAGTGCTGTAGTGATTGATGTTATATTTTTTCATTAAGGCGTTAAATTTTGAGTTATAGAACTCGCGACCAAGATCAGACTGGATGTTAGAGGGCGCTGTACTAGTAGATAAAATATCAGCCATAGCTTTAGTCACCTCTTCAGCAGTTTTAGATTTAAGAGGGCGAGTCCACACATACTTTGAAAAACAATTAATAACCACTAAAATATACTTGTAACCAGAGTTTGCTTTGTAGTAGTCTGTAAATTCTGCTAAATCAATCTGCCACAAATCATTTAAACCTTTGATTATTGTACGTCTACGTTTAAAATTGATTCTTGCTGGTTTATATAACTCATCAATAATTTGTTTTTTGGTATTAGATGGTTCAACAGTTTTGCGTCTCATGGCGATGTTGGATTTAAAAGTATCCACTTATCATGTAAATCTTTTAGTTTGCTGTCTATTTCTCCCAGCTTATTCTTTAGCTTCTTATTCTTTAACACATCAATATCTTTTAAAACTTGAGTAGTTATGTTCTTAGCTAAAATTTTCAATTTATTTTCAAATTCGTTTTTTAAATCTTCCAACTCAGGTTTGTGTACAGCTTCAAGTAGTATGGCAATGATTCTTTGTTTTACCTCATCTTTGTTCTTCTGATAGTCGTCTATCCATACATCAACAAATTTTTTATTTACACCATCTGTTGCATCGACTGGATCAGCGATGTTACACAATCTATGGCTTTGCAAATCAAAATCACCACTATCAGTTCTTGGGAAAATCTCTCTTTCAATAATTTTAAACTTAGAACCTTTATTGGATTGGGAACGTCCGAACTTATCGATAGACATTTTTATACTAAGCACTAAGGTAGGTATATCTGTGATATATGTAGGTATATTAGGCGATAACACCAACCTCCTTCAGTTCTTCAATGATTGACTGAATTTCATTGTTATGAGCATTATTACCAGCAGCTTGGGAAGCTACTAAAAGTCTAAGTCTATCAACCAGCTCATTTATGTCATCCCAATAGACATATTCTATTTGTTTGTTATTTTGTAGCATATAGTTGTTAGTGTTGCTGCTTACATTCTGAGCTCTAGGTTCAGTTTTTTGTTCTGCGTTGTGATGTGTGTCGTAACCAAAACCTTGAGGAGTTGAGGATCTTCGTCCTCTTGGGTTTATAACTGGTTTTATTAGAGTCAGATACTTTTCCGAGGAACAACCCTTGGTTCGTGCGTTGGGATCGTAGTTCATTTTATGAACACTAGTTGCTTCTAGAATATCTCTATAGTGTTGAAGATCGTCATAGGTATACCCTCTAGGTGTTTTCATAAATATCAATTCTAGCAGACCTTGTGTTTGCGGATATCTCCTTTGACCTAGTCGAATGTCATTATCAGTAAAGTCCAAGTGTTTATTGCCAAGACTCCAACTACCAGTATCTTTAGCGTAGCGAGCACCATACGTTTGATCAATAGTAGCAAGCCTCGGTGGTTCAGTAAAATACTTGTCTACATAATATCGAACTCGTTCAGGATATTGCTCCAAAAATTCTTGACATGCTGGGTTGTTTGTGACAGTTTGTAGATCTGCCTCAAGCTCTTCAAATGTTGGGATATCCTCATCAAAACTTGTCTCTACTTCTGGTTCGGCTTCAAAAACTTCATGGTCTTTAAGGAACTCAACTTTGGGTTTCTTTTCTGGTACCGCTTCTTCTTTGATTTGTTCAGCTGGTGACTGCAGTTTAAGCGTTGATGTATTTTTAGATATTTCACTCAGTGGGTCAACAAGTGGTTTATATAAACGCTGCAGGGCTTCATCATTCTCAGCTCTACCAAGCTTAAGCATTAAATGTTTTTTTCGAATGTTTTCAGCAAGTTGTAAAATCTTTTTCTTAATTTTTCTCTCTTGGTTACTCATCACCTCCATCTTGCTAAAGTTATTTGTTTCGTGTTAAGAGATGCAAACAGTTCGGTGGTTTAAGGTGTACTAGCTTTGAATTGGTTGTATGTCTGCCTATCTAGTGTTAGGTATCTAACACAACAGGTAGACCCGGTTGTTAGACAGGTTGTTAGACAGGTTGTTAGACAGGTTGTTAGACAGGTTGTTTTAGACAGGTTGTTTTAGACAGGTTGTTTTAGACAAGTTGTTTTAGACAAGTTGTTTTAGACAAGTTGTTTTAGACAGGTTGTTTTAGACAAGTTGTTTTAGACAAGTTGTTTTAGACAGGTTGTTTTAGACAGGTTGTTTTAGACAGGTTGTCTGTCTTGTTAGCTGGTTGGTTGTCCTGCTAGACATCTCTTTGTTGTTGTTGGTTGTAGACCATTAGATTAATATGTAGCTATCGAATCCTTTTCTATATCTCCCTCTGTGGACTTCGTTTTCTTTTACAATCACCAACACACCATACTTATTACCATTCCAGCATTGACAACATATATTTTTAAATTGTTTAAAGTCCATATCAGTGGTCACATGATCGTCATAGATGTGTTTTAAGTTCGTTTCATCTTGTTTAAAGAGAATCAAAACGTTAGCGTTATCACGTATCAGATGTTTGGGTATTCGAGTATATGTTTGACAGAGATAGAATGAATCAATATTCTTATGTCTCCTCATACTAAAGTATGCTCTCATTTTATCTTGTTTGTCACAAGCCACATCATCGAATATAAACACCGAGTTGTCCTGGGCTTCTGCTAGATCTAATATTTCATCGTTTTCACTATATGGATAATAACCAACACTTTTTGTAGCATCCAACACCCTTTGTAACATCTTATATTTAGGTTGATACAGAGACTTTGAATACACATACACGTTATCAAACTTTAAGCCGTTCGGTTCAAACAATAAACTTAACATAACATTTGTTTTACCACACCCACTAGGACCACATATGATACCTCTAACTGTGTTTGGGAAGAGAGGACCATGCCTTAGTTATTGTTCTGCTGTATCAACAACATCGTCCATATTTGTAATAGGTAAGACAGAAGCGTGTTTGATGGTGTGCATCTTGACTGGAACTAAACTATATTTTTCGAGTATGTATATAAATATAGACATGTAAGCGGATCACACAGTTAGTATCAATGTTGGTGTCACAGGGTGACGGTCTTGTAAACACAGCCATTAACAAGCTACCTGTTGAGCTGCACGTTCCTGGTTATCAATTTTGTGGCCCGGGTACTAAACTTAAAGAACGTCTTGCTAGAGGTGATCAAGGTATCAATCCTTTAGATCGTGCTTGTCGAGACCACGACATCGCTTACTCTCAATCAAAAGAGTTAAGTGATAGGCATCGAGCCGACGAAGTGTTGGAGAATCGGGCTTGGGAGAGAGTCAAGTCAAAGGACGCAAGTTTTGGTGAAAAGTTAGCTGCTTGGGGTGTTACAAACACTATGAAAGTTAAAAGAAAGCTTGGTATGGGTCTTGATGTAATCAACTCAAAACCGAGGAAAAAAGTTCCCTTTAAAAACATTCTTAGTCTGATCGGAGAAGTTATAAAAGACAGAAATCTTATTCCATCAGAGAATGCCGTGTTT
Organism: Tillus elongatus; assembly: GCA_964006375.1. NCBI lineage: Eukaryota > Metazoa > Arthropoda > Insecta > Coleoptera > Cleridae > Tillus > Tillus elongatus. Next base: position 101,964,852 of record OZ023266.1, on the reverse strand, counting down.
GATATCGCTCACGCAATTGTTAAACAGATTGGTGGGCGTAAGAATGTGCTGAAACCGCGAGTTATTCCAATACCTAAAAGCGGAGACTTCCTTCCACTACTACCTTTAATTTTTGGTGGCCTGTCAGCGCTAGGTGCTCTGGGTGGCGGTGCTGCAGGCATTGCTAAAGCAGTTAACGATGCCAAATCAGCCAAACAAAAACTAGAAGAAGAAGAACGGCATAACAAAACGATGGAGGCTATTGCTATGGGTAAGAGAGGTAATGGTTTGAAATTAAAACCAAAGTATAAGAGACTCGGTAAAGGATTATATCTGAAGAAGCAGCGTAGCGGTTATGGGTTGTATTTGCAGAAACCAAAAAACGAGTAAGATGTTTACCAGCAAGACCTCTAACAAATGAAGACCTTGTGAAATTTGCTGGTAAAATGAAAATTCCATATTTTAGAGGTGTATACATGCGAGATACTTTGCCATCGAATGGGCCACGCAAGAATGAATCACTTATCATGAATTTGCAAACAAACAAGGAACCTGGCAGTCATTGGGTTGCAGTTAAGAAACGTGGTGACACAGCCGTGTACTTTGACTCATATGGAAACTTGAAGTCACCAGTTGAGCTGCAGCGTTACCTTAAAGACTCTACTCTAATGTACAATCATGATGTGTATCAGAAATATAATACTTATAATTGTGGTCATTTATGTTTAAATTTTTTAAATAAAAGCCTTAAACGGTAGTATCTGTGTTTCAGTCATGTCGCAAACCTTCACGTTGAAAGATCGAAGTTGTCATCTGTCAACAGACTACGATCCTCCAATTGAATTGGATCCAGGTGGTAGTTATGCAGTTGCTTTGATAGGTTTTCACACATACAACAACATACCTAACATATATAAAGGTAAAAATAAATTTTATGTAAAAGAAGGAGCTGCTTGGAGAATCATCACGATACCTACTGGTGCATATGAAATAACACATTTGGAAAACTTGCTTCAAAATGAACTTGTCGGTGCTACAGCAACACGTGAACAAAAGCAGCTAGCTTTGATTCTAAGACCTAATCCCAACACCATTAGATGTGAAATAAAGTGTTTCACAAGTATCAGTTTTGAATCTGATGATTCGATTGGGCGAATGCTGGGATTTTCAAAGCAAGTTCTTCAACCAGGTGTCTTCCATGAATCTGATTTACCTGTTGAAATAGTGGATGTTAAACAGATTCGTATAGAAACTAATATTGTGTCTGGTTCTTACTATAATGGAAAACCTTCACATACGTTATATGAGTGCACCGATGGTCGATCCTGGTTATGCAATCGATATAGAACCTAAGAATCTAATTTATTTACCAGTAAACAAACGAGAGATTTCAAATATAAGCATCGACATCGTGGATCAAGATTCAGTTCCTGTAAACTTTCAAGGTGAAGAGGTGTCTGTTCGCTTAGAGCTTAAAAAGATTGCCTAGAATGCTAGTCTTTAAAGATATAAAAGCAAGCGAATCTACCAAAACAAATTTAGTACAATCAGCTCCTTTGAAGCATACACTTCGTTCCGATAATATTGAATTCCTTAAAAGTCTTGGTTATCATGTCATCAAAACTAGAAATATTCAAAGACCCCAAGTTTGACGACTCCATTGATCGAGAAGAACTTAGGTCTTACTATTCATCAACTAAATCGTTTGGTAACAGCGATGAAGTTGAAATAAACATCAATCAGCAAGATGCATTCGTATGTCTAGCAGAGTCAGCACTAATAATCGAAGGTGCTCTGGAACCTCTAGCAGTACAAAATGCTACTGGTGTCTGCCACATGTCAAATAACGGAGGAGTAGCTCTGTTTGAATCAATGATCTATGAATTAAATAACAAGGAAGTGGAGCGAGTACGAGATCCATACACCACAACAAACATCAAAACTCTGCTTTCGTTTAGTAAGAATGAAGCAAAATCTCTTAGCAATGCTGGTTTGAATGTATCCTCAGATCACATCACCTTAAACGATAACAAGTTTAACTTGCTCCTACCTCTTTGGTTCCTCTTCAGTTTCTTTCATCACTTTAAAGGAGTTCTCTGTGGCAAACATACTTTCCGATTTACAAGAGCTCGAAATGATTCCAACTGCTATTACAGCACAGGTACAGCAAGATCTAAGATAACTGTAACCAACATGTTTTTAAAAGCAAAACATGTATTTCCAAACGATCAAATTAAGCTGGAACTGATGGATAAAATAGCAAAAGACACATCTATATTTCTCGCATATCGGAAATGGGATATATATGAGCTACCATCACTCAGAGATATAAACAGAGATGTGTGGGCTGTTAAAACTGCAACCAACTTGGAAAGACCTAGATATGTGATTATAGCGTTTCAAACAGATCGGAAAGATAACATAAGCAAAAAAGGTGACTTCTTCGATAACATCGGTATGGTAGATCTACGAGTGTTCCTAAATTCAGAATGCTACCCTTATGAAGCTATGAATATGGATTTCGAAAGATCAAAATATGTTGAAGCCTACCAGATGTATACAGATTTTCAAAAAAGTTTTTACTATAAAAACATGTCGGAGCCTCTTTTAAATTATGATGAGTTTAAAGATCGAGCTCTATTTGTAATCGATTGCCAACACCAGAATGAATCAATTAAGTCTTCAACAGTCGACATCAAAGTGGAGTTTATGAGTAAAGACAATTTTGCTCCGAGAACTAGGGCCTACTGTTTAATTATTCATGATTGTGTATTTGAATATAAACCTCTAACTGGTATTGTAAGAGCCATTATGTAATATTTTGTATGTAAATCTTATTACTCCTAATAAATTAATTGTATTCCAATCGAGTGTTTTATTTCTAACCTTAAACCGTTGTCTAAGAAACAAATTTGGTGGGTTTCCGTTATAATAAAATATTTTTGTATTAAATGATTTCTATGGAAATTTACAAGGTTGAGGTGACGTAACTTTAAATAATGGAGTCTTCAACCATCTTTAAAAGCGAAAGGCACCATCTTTAAGAACGAAAGCCGCCATTTTTTATAATGTCAGGGGTATATATGTCAGCTTAAGGTATCACAGGTTAGGCCGCCATCTTTCATTCCGCCATTTTTTTATTCCGCCATTTTGGTTCCTCCGTTTTGGTTCCGCCTCTAATATTAAACATATTAATTATTATGTCTTATGTCTAATAACAAAAGCTTAATGTATGGTTTGTTTTAATAGGGGCGTAACTTTAAATCATGGAGTCTTCGACCTATACCATTATTCTCGCTTATCAACCTCACTCTCATTTGTCGGCTCTAAAGGTTGAAGTGACGTAACTTTAAATAATGGAGTCTTCAACCATCTTTAAAAGCGAAAGGCACCATGTTTTATTCCGCCATTTTGGTTCCGCCATTTTGGTTCCTCCATTTTTATTCCGCCATTTTGGGTCCGCCATCTTGGGGTGTGGCCACGCCCACAAGGGGTGGGGCTCCGCCCCTAGGGGTGGGGCTCCGCCCCCACTTCTGGTCTGGGTCTCAATCATGGTTTTACCTACTTAAGATATATACTTCTGGTTTCATAATTCAGATTTAAATTATATCATAAGGAGCTACATGTTCCTGGTTTCATGATTCAGATTTAAATTATGTTATAAAGAGCTACCTGTTCCTAACGTTTCTGATTTCAAGTTTCAGTTTACCTATCAGTAAATTTGGCAACTTTTCAGATGCGGAAGTAATTTATCTGAATGACACACAAACAAATAAAATTGCAGGCTTCAAGTTTCTGTTTGAATATATCATATTTTGCAACATTTACCGGCACAAATAATTTCTCGACATAATGTAAACAAATAGGTTTCCAAATTTCAAGTTTAGTTTAAATATACTAAATTTGGCAACGTCTCAATGCTCGAGTAATTCCTCTACACTATATGCAAACGAATCAAAATTCCAGACTTCAAGTTTTAGTCTGAATATATTACATTTGGCAACATCTGAACGCACAAATAATTTTTCTACATAATATGCAAACAAATAACAGTCCAGATTTCAAGTTTCAGTTTAATTTATATAATTTAAATGCAAAAATAATTTCTACATATAATATGCAACCCACTAAAATACTAGGTTTCAAGTTTAGTTTAAATATATTAAATTTGACAACGTCTCAATGCTCGAGTAATTCCTCCACACTATATGCAAACAAATAAAAACTCCATGCTTTAAGTTTTAGTCTGAATATATAAAATTTGGCAACATCTGAACGCACAAATAATTTATCTACATAATATGCAAACAAATAACAGTCCAGATTTCAAGTTTCAGTTTAATTTATTAAATTTAAATGCACAAATAATTTCTACATATAAGATGCAACCAACTAAAATACTAGGTTTCAAGTTTAGTTTAAATATATTAAATTTGGCAACATCTGAACGCACAAATAATGTTTTTACATAATACTCAAACTAATAAAATTCCCGATTTCGAGTTTAGTTTAAATCTACCAAATTGGGCAACAATTGGGCACGAATAATTTCGCTTTGATGATATGGAAAACAACAAAATCCCAGCTCTCAAGTTTTAGTTTAAATATATCGAACTTGGCAACTTTTAATGCACAAATAATTTCTCTACATAATATACAAACTAAAATACTAGGGGTCAAGTTTAGTCTGAATACGCCGATTTTGGCAACATTTAGATCCAAAAAAATACTTTCTGTACATTATGTGTGCACAATTAAAATGCTAGGTTTCAAGCTTAGTTTACATATGACATATTTCACAACATTTAGATGCAAATAATATCTTCTATACATGATATGTTAGTAAATAAAATGCTAAGTTTCAAGTCTAGATTGAATATGACAAACTTGGCGACATTTAATGCACAAATAAATTTATTTAAATAATATCCAGGTAAATAAATTAACAGGGTTCAAGTTTCTGTTTAAATATATCAAATTGAGCAAGCAATTTAGGGACACCCGATAGCATATGTCGTTTTAAATGTACACTCACCGTTTGCTGAGTTACTTCTCGTCCCGACAGGCTGCGGCAGGGCCTCCAAGTGGGGACGGCGGCTCGACTCCTGGGTCTCGTCTATGTGCGGGGGTGTAGTGCGATTCACGTTAACAATACCAGCAAAGGTCCCCTACTTCGACACTCTCGCTCGAATTTTATTCATGGCGCTAGTGTTTACCATAGGCTTTCTCCGCCAGTACGCTATGGAAAACTGAAACCCCAGATGAGCTGTTAGGAAGCCTACACGAATTGACCTCGGCGATAGTATTCTGCACCTACTACCTATAGAATTTCCGCACTATAACCAGCTGACTTCAGACGAGGTTCTAGGAACCCCACAGTGTTTAACACAGCATAAATCTGCCAGAATCGATCATTTCGATAGTATGCTGTGCCTACTAACCACAGGGAACTTTTCAGCAGAAGGACGTTCAAAAGGGCAGACACAATTCCAAGGAAAACCACAGTTTTCAACATCAACACCAATCAGCCCGAATCGATCAAAATGGCGAGAGTGTGCTGTTGCTTACTAGCCCATGATTTCCCAGCAGGACAGTGTCCACAAGTCTGCTTAAAGAACCTTAAGTTCGAAGACAGCTTTGCAGAAGCGACTACTCTAAGGTATCGATCAAGTCCCCTATCTGTTCCAATCGTACGTGCTTTTATATGAATCCACCACGCCTCCAGCGTTAGAACAAAGAATTCCAGACCTAGTCACTACAGTTGAAAAGATATCGACTATGTACATAATTATCGACCTAATTGTTGCGTACATGCTCACTCGCATCTCGTCGATGGATTGAACACATGGCCCACACTGTCTCACTACATTGTAGTATACCTTCTTTTAATTCAAATATAATACGTTACCATGAAACTAGACACACTTATAATTAATTATCTTCTAATGACAAAACCCTTTTAAGAATGCTTGAACTGAGCTCTTCATTCCCTTTCAAGGAATATGATTTGTGACAAGTGATCTCAATGTGCGACCCATATCTCGACCCTTTGCTGCACAGCGTGTGAAAGTTTTTTAACGTGGTTCGTTTTTATTGGCTTAAATGAGATATTGAAATTTCTAGATCAATCCGATCGAAACCTCCCTTATGCATCGTTTTTTACTGTTACCTAATATTAATTCTATACATGGCATAACAAACACAAAAATACAATTCTTATCTGGCATTTCACTTGTCGTATGAGAGTTACTTAATAAACATTAAAAGCCAATAAAATGACTAATTGCTGACGGGTCCGAAAGAAAATAATATGCTAATATACCAGGATATTCCATGGCCGCCGGAAATTTTGATGTCGACTGTGCTTGCCGACAAAGACATAAAAATTTAAAGAAAGTCACCCTAAACCCATAACTTATCCGACGCCTCTGTCAAAGTACATGCTAATGTACCATACATTCCCTATCATACTCGGAAATAATATTTGAAGAAACCCGTACCCTAAACATATAAACTATCCGACGCCTCTGCCAACGTACAAGTCGAAACACCATTCATTTACCTTCGTCATATTCGGAATTAAAACAATTTGAACAAACTCTTGCCCTAAATATGTAAATTGTGCGACGCCCATGCCAATGCACAAGTCGGTGTATTTTGCCTTCCGTATCATATTGGTTTACCTCGAGCGGGGGAAACATGTTGCCGGATGGTAACGCGTTAAACACTCCTACACTGCCGCCGTATCTCTCTCGGACAGAAGACTGAAGTTGCGTATCTCAACAGTGGCGGGCTGCTTAGAATGCAATGTTTGAGTGTCGGGTATTTACAACGTACACTTCTTATGGAGAATTTTCATATAAAAGTAATCACTTAACCAAAACAAACCCAGACCAACGATGTGACTTGACTGAAAATATACCAATCTATACAGGCGTCTTATACTGCTTGGAACATACAGCTGATCGCATGATGTCAGAAAAACAACAATTTAAGATTACAGAGTTTGGACTTAAGAGCATGTTTAAGGCTAAGATATGATCGGATTTAAAACGGGGACGTAATGGCATCAACTGACCATTGGAAAACGCTGCCACGTTTAAACTAAACCCGCGTAAAACATCAGCATTGCATCGACAGAAACAAACACAATAATAGAATATCAAAGCAAGTTTCAAAATAAGATCGTAACTGCTACGGCTAGTCAGACTTAATTTTTTTTTAATTAGGAAAACAAAATTCACATTCGGACCCTGAAGCAGACACTCACATATGTAACAGCTGTTGGACAATGTCGCAAAGCTAAAATAACCGCGTGCAAATTTGAATACACTGACGCAAGCAAGATACTTACGCAACTACTGACAAGAGACTAAAGCAAGTTTTAAACCATCAAGACATTACGTGCTAAAGATGGTCAAGCTTATTGAAAGCAAGGCAAAACAAAAGTAAAGTGCACCGATGCTATTATGAATAAACAAATTACAAGCAGTAACAGAAATGATGATGCCTATTTTATCTCACCCGTAACACAGACCCCAAAGTCATTTCCACCTCGCCATACTAGAAACAGAGACATATCATAACCCCGCTTCACCTCCGCAAGTCGTGTAGGGATCCTTAACGTGCCCAACATTACATGGCGCACGGCACCGACGGCTTAATGCCACTGTAGGCGGAGCGTGCGAACCTCCAAAGATCAACCACAATTACAAGGCCTGAGTTACTGTAAAATTTACAGCATGTATGCAAAAGAAAATGCCGCTTCCACTGGGAGCCTACCTGACTGAAAATCGACCAGCGGACCTTTGTCTACGGGAACACACACTATTGCCACCAAATCGCTGCAACATATGGGTTTAAGAGCGCTGACAGAATGAAAGGTAAAATTAAAGCAATAATAATGGCAAAACCTGTTGGATACAATCCAGGACATAAAATACTTTCGACAACGTTACTCGACAGATGATAAAACTTAACCCTACCAACGAAGTGCTAAAACTACAACAAATTAAAACTTTTGGAGACAGAGAATCATGGATATGGTGACAAAGCGACGTCTCCTTTAGACTGTGATGATAACCAAATCTATAGAGGAAATGCAAACTTTCACACACAAGTGTCAGCCAGATTACAACATTTTAAACAGCCCTGTATCTAAGCTACATTCTACAGATTTGCACGGGCAATCGTGCTGAGTTTAGGCACAATTTGGCATGCCTAGTCCAGCGATGTCTCCCGGCATGTTACCCTGACAGGCAACAGGCGTTTCTCTCTGTTCAATTGTTCCAATATTTAAACCATAGTCACCTGGTCAGAATGCAACAGTGTAAGCCGCTTAGCAGCTTTTAAATTTGTGGTAACCCAGAAATATTTGATAAAATATTGCAAAATTAAATAAAACTCTGCAAAATCATTTCAAAATGATTTATCATCCTGGTCACGGCTTTAAAGTGTAATATCCCCAAATCTAATCAAATTTTACAAACAAAAGGCGACGATACAACAAAAATGGCAACATAGCATGATACTGTGTAATACCTAATTGAGACATTTTATTTTAAGGAAATGCATCTTAGTCTGTCTTGCATTGTTGACTAATATGCAATTAAATCCCTGACTGCATTAGATTACTACGGGTGACCTGAAATGTACTCACTTACCTTATTTGGAAGGCTTCTACCTTTACCTACTAAGAATGACTAATTTTCTGGGCTACCAGGAGAAATATTTGGGCGTGAAAATCTAGGGTTAGGACCAGGTTGTGTTTGTTCAGACTATGGGATTGAAACATTGTGAGACAAACGCTATAATTCGTAAACACTTTATATATTTAACAAAGTTTCCCATTTGACCAATACAGTGAAACAGACATGAAAGCACAGACATCTAGGCGCGCTATTGCTACGAGAAATCACACGGCTGGGCCTAATATTACACATATGGAGAAGGCACTAGCATAAAAAATTTGGATCGCTTGGAGGGGTGATGACCTGGTGTGGATCAAGGTCCCCGATGTCACTCTCAGTTCCCACAGTGGCGTAGAATTAAAGATTGATATTTTCATTTCAATATTCATTATTTAGATTTTATTGGTTTCATCGTTCCATTTCAGCTTTGGTTTGTTTCTGCTTTATTACCGTGGGACTGATTGAGCAACACCGCAGAACAGGACACCACACCCGGGCATATACTTGAGGCTTACCGACTCCTCTCTCTACGTCTCTTATGTGGCCATTGGTCACTAGGAAATGACGCGTTGCGCATTTGGATTGCCTTTTCCACTTCCATGGTGCCACAGTTAAGATTTTTTCCGAGCCCTTCTTGGACTATAGCCTCACTGGAGGTCTTAAATTTTCGGAGGTTTTGCAGGTCAAGAAGCAGAAAGTTCACCCAAATACCGCTTAAAAAGTATTTTGTTTTGGACCTGTAGGCTGTAGGAGACGCAAGACATTGTTGTACTTCAGGCCAGATCACTGTTGACTGACTAAGGGGAGACGGCAACAAACCTATTACTACCTCAGCCAATATTATGACGTATGCCGCAAGGCTTTCAACTAATTACTGACCTTCAGATTGCCCTCTCGTTTCATTCATGTCTAAATTATGATAAGTCGCGAAGTCCTTCTTGGACTATGCCTCACTGGAGGTCTTAGACGTTCGGATCGTGGCACTTCGTGAAACGAGGCTTCACCTGAATGCCATTGTTGACACAATGAGAATAATTACACAACTTTGTCATAACACAGGGGGAAGTACTTCATTTACTTTATGTCCCTTTGCTTTCTTTTCCGAACTGTCCAGTGTACACCACATACGCTCAATTTCAAGTTTTAGCTAAATACAAAAGGGGGAGCCAAGATGTCTGTTTCAGGTACAAAGCAATTTCATCAGGTAACATACAAAAGAATGAGATTCCTAACTTCAGGTTTTAGTTTCAAAGTGCATTAAAAGTGTGCCACATATTTTTGACTTCACGTTTCAGTTTCAATATTACACAGAAATGGAATTACATACTTTCAGTTGTAAGTTTCGGGTTTAAAATTACATCATGTAGAGCTAGATATTTCTGGTCTCCCGTTTCAGGTTCAAAATTGTATTCTGTAAGACTAGACACTGTTGATTCCTAATTTCAGATTCAAATTATCTTATGAAGAGCTACGTACCTTTTGTTTTCAAGTTTCAGATTCAATATTATATTCTAAAGAGCTGCATACTTCTGGTTTCCAGACTCAGATTTAATTCACATTATAATAAGATATATACTTCTGGTTTCATAATTCAGATTTAAATTATATCATAAGGAGCTACATGTTCCTGGTTTCATGATTCAGATTTAAATTATGTTATAAAGAGCTACCTGTTCCTGGTTTCATGATTCAGAGTTAAACTGTATTATAAAGAGCTACGTACTTCTGGTTTTACGATTCAGATTTAAATTATAATATAAAGAGCTACATAATTCTGGTTTCATGATTCAAATTTAAATTTCATTAGGTGGGAACAAGATTTCTGTTTTCAAATGCAAAGTAATTTCATTAAATACTGCATGAGCTAGTAACGTTTCTGATTTCAAGTTTCAGTTTACCTATCAGTAAATTTGGCAACTTTTCAGATGCGGAAGTGATTTATCTGAATGACACACAAACAAATAAAATTGCAGGCTTCAAGTTTCAGTTTGAATATATCAGATTTTGCAACATTTACCGGCACAAATAATTTCTCGACATAATGTAAACAAATAGGTTTCCAAATTTCAAGTTTAGTTTAAATATATTAAATTTGGCAACGTCTCAATGCTCGAGTAATTCCTCTACACTATATGCAAACAAATCAAAATTCCAGACTTCAAGTTTTAATCTGAATATATTACATTTGGCAACATCTGAACGCACAAATAATTTTTATACATAATATGCAAACAAATAACAGTCCAGATTTCAAGTTTCAGTTTAATTTATTAAATTTAAATGCACAAATAATTTCTGCATATAAGATGCAACCAACTAAAATACTAGGTTTTAAGTTTGGTTTAAATATATTAAATTTGGCAACATCTGAACGCACAAATAATTTTTCTACATAATACTCAAACTAATAAAATTTCCGATTTCGAGTTTAGTTCAAATCTACCAAATTGGGCAACAATTGGGCACGAATAATTTCGCTTTGATGATATGCAAAACAACAAAATCTCAGCTCTCAAGTTTTAGTTTAAATATATCGAACTTGGCAACTTTTAATGCACAAATAATTTTTCTACATAATATACAAACAACTAAAATACTAGGGGTCAAGTTTAGTCTGAATACGCCGATTTCGGCAACATTTAGAAGCAAAAAAATACTTTCTGTACATTATGTGTGCACAATTAAAATGCTAGGTTTCAAGCTTAGTTTACATATGACATATTTGGCAACATTTAGATGCAAAAAATATCTTCTATACATGATATGTAAGTAAATAAAATGCTAAGTTTCAAGTCTAGATTAAATATGACAAACTTGGCGACATTTAATGCACAAATAAATTTATTTAAATAATATGCAGGCAAATAAATTAACAGGGTTCAAGTTTCTGTTTAAATATATCAAATTGGGCAAGCAATTTAGGGACACCCGATAGCATATGTCATTTTAAAGGTACACTCACCGTTTGCTGAGTTACTTCTCGTCCCGACAGGCTGCGGCAGGGCCTCCAAGCAGGGACGGCGGCTCGACTCCTGGGTCTCGTCTATGTGCGGGGGTGTAGTGCGAATCACGTTAACAATACCAGCAGAGGTCCCCTACTTCGACACTCTTGCTCGAATTTTATTCATGGCGCTAGTGTTTACCATAGGCTTTCTCCGCCAGTACGCTATGAAAAACTGAAACCCCAGATGAGTTGTTAGGAAGCCTACACGAATTGACCTCGGCGATAGTATTCTGCACCTACTACCTATAGAATTTCCGCACTATAACCAGCTGACTTCAGACGAGGTTCTAGGAACCCCACAGTGTTTAACACAGCATAAGTCTGCCAGAATCGATCATTGCGATAGTATGCTGTGCCTACTAACCACAGGGCACTTTTCAGCAGAAGGACGTTCAAAAGGGCAGACACAATTCCAAGGAAAACCACAGTTTTCAACATCAGCACCAATCAGCCCGAATCGATCAAAATGGCGAGAGTGTGATGTTGCTTACTAGGCCAGGATTTCCCAGCAGGACAGTGTCCACAAGTCTGCTTAAAGAAACTTAAGTTCGAAGACATCTTTGCAGAAGTAACTACTCTAAGGTATCGATCAAGTCCTCTATCTGTTCCAATCGTACGTGCTTTTATATGAATCCACCACGCCTCCAGCGTGAGAACAAAGAATTCCAGGCCTAGTCACTACAGTTGAAAAGATATCGACTATGTACATAATTATCGACCTAATTGTTGCGAACATGCTCGCTCGCATCTCGTCGATGGGTTGAACACATGGCCCACATAAAAAACTGTCTGACTGTCGCACTACATTGTAGTATACCTTCTTTTAATTAAAATATAATACGTTCCCATTAAACTAGACACACTTATAATTAATTATCTTCTAATGACAAAACCCTTTTAAGAATGCTTGAACTGAGCTCTTCATTCCCTTTCAAGGAATATGATTTGTGACAAGTGATCTCAATGTGCGACCCATATCTTGACCCTTGGCTGCACAGCGTGTGAAAGTTTTTTTAACGTGGTTCGTTTTTATTGGCTTAAATGAGATATTGAAATTTCTAGATGAATCCGATCGAAACCTCCCTTATGCATCGTTTTTTACTGTTACCTAATATTAATTCTATACAGGGCATAACAAACACAAAAATACAATTCTTATCTGGCATTTCACTTGTCGTATGAGAGTTATTTAATAAACATTAAAAGCCAATAAAATGACTAATTGCTGAAGGGTCCGAAAGAAAATAATATGCTAATATACCAGGATATTTCAATATATATATATATATATATATATATATATATATATATATATATATATATATATATATATATATATATATATATATATATATATATATATATATATATATATATATATATCCACTAGAGCGTGCGCAAACCAACTTTGGTTTAGAGGGCAGGTGTGGGGATCATTTTACTCATCTCAGTCAGCAGAATTCAAATGTGGTGGTTAGCGCACGCGCAAACCAACTCTGTTAGTTTTTGGTTTAGAGGACATGCGTAAGGTTCATTTTACTCGTCTTGATAAGTAGAATTTAAATATGGTATATGGTGGTTAGCGAATGCGCAAACAAACTCTGTTAGTTTTTTGTTTGTTTAGAGTACATGTGTAAGGTATTATTTTACTCGTCTTGATAAGTAGAATTCAAATATAGCATATGCGCATGCGCAAAATAACTTTTGGTTTAGAGGGAATGTGTGGTGTATCAATTTACTCGTCTCAGTAGGCAGAATTCAAATATATAGTGATTAGCGCATGCGCAAACTAACTTTTTAGTTTTTTGTTTAGAGGACATGTGTTAGGTGTCATTTTTCTTGTCTTAATGAGTAAAATTAAAATGTAGCATATTAACATGCACAAACCAACTTTTGGTTTAGAGGGAACGTGTGGGGTATTATTTTACTCGTCTCAGTGAGCAGAATTCAAATATGGTGCTTAGCGCATGCGCTAACCAACTTTGTTAGTTTTTTGTTTAAATGACATGTGTAGGGTGTCATTTTACTCATTGAGAAGTAGAATTCAAATATAGCATATGCGCATGCAGCAACTTTTGGTTCAGAGGACACGTGTGAGGTATCATTTTACTCTTCTCAGTAGCCGAAATTCAAATATGGTAGTTGGCGCATGCACATACAAATTCTCTTAGTTTTTGATTTACGGGACAGTGAGATGCCATTTTACCCGTCTTGATGAGTAGAATTCAAATATAGAATATGCGCATCCACAAGGCAACACATTGTTTGCAGAAAAATCTCGTGGCTGATTAAATTTTAAGTAAACGTAGTACCTTGTAAAAGTAAAATTATGAAAATCCAGTAGCTATGTTACAAACGGTACTGAGACTTAAATGCCAGCTCTATATGCGAATTTTAAACTCACAGGCATAGATGCATATTGTCGCAGATTCGTGACAGACAAGTACATTATTGTACTTATGTCATTTGGGGAGGCCAGAATACCGTCCCCCTAGATATGCCGGAAGCAACATCTCAATTAACACCAACAACTGCTACATACTTGGTGGACTTTGGTGGAACACACGCTGAAAACAACTCCATATCTGTTACATATGTGTGCAAAGATTTGATATTAAATTAGGCTTGTCGGATATCCAATCATTTCTATGAAAAATGCAACCAAATTATTTTTTGGATTTACACATAAGTGTTGCAGTTGTGCGCAGGCACGCAGGCGCGCGCGTGCGTGTGTGTGTCTGCAGGTTCAAATCCAGATGTACATGTGTTGTGTTTGTTGTATGTGTGTATGTATGTGAGTATTTCGTTTCTTTGTCTCTTATATGGCTACAGGTTCAAATCTTTATACATATATGTAACTAAAGGTTCAAAACTTAATGTATTTTTGTGGTCACAGGTTCAAATCTTTATGTGTGGAAGTGTGACCAGGTCAGATCCAGATTTAGATTTAGATCCAGATCAGGACTAGCCAACTTTGTTAGTTTTTGGTTTAGAGGGCATGTGTGGGGTATCATTTTACTCGTTTCAGTAAGCAGAATTCAAATATGCGCAAACCAACTTTTGGTTTAGAAATCACGTGTGCGGTATCATCTTATTCGTCTCTCTATTTGTTTTTCTGTCGTATGTATACAGGTTCAAATATTGATGTATGTGTGACGTGTTGTTTGTTGTACCTGAGTATGTATGTATATGCGTTGTTTGTTGTTGTATGGATACAGGGTCAAATCTTGATGTATGTGTGTTCTATTGTTTGTTCCATCTGTGTGTGTTAGTATGTGCGTTGTGTGTTTGTTTGTCTATTCTATGGCTACAGGTTCAAATCTTTATACATATATGTAATGACATCTTCAAAACTTAATTTGTTTGTGTGGTCACAGGTTCAAATCTTTATGTTTATAAGTGTGACCCGGTCAGATTCTAATTTATATTTAGATCCAGATCAGGATTCCCAAACCAACTTTTTTAGTTTTTGGTGTGGAGGGCATGTGTGGGGTATCATTTTACTCGTCCCAGTAAAGAGAATTCAAATATGGTGGTTAGCGCATGCGCAAATAAATACTTTGTTAATATATAATTAGAAGACATGTGTGAGGTGTCATTTAACCCGTCTTAATGAGTAGAGTTCAAATATAGCATATGCGCAGACGCAAACCAACTTTTAGTGTAGAGGATATGTGCGGGGTACCAATTTACTCCTCTCAGTAAGCATTTAAATATGTGGGTTAGCACATCCGCAAACCAACTCTTTTAGATTGTGGTCTAGAGGACATGTGTGAGGTGTCATTTTACTCGTTTTGATGAGTAGAATTTAAATATAGTGTTACAAAGCACTTCAATAGATGCAGGTGCGGTGTTGCCACATCTCCAAAATTTAACCAACATCTGGGAATTCTTGCACAATCTGGCAACACCGCCTCCCCATCCCACTGGGGGTGCCTGGGGTGACCCCCCTCAGGCGAAGTCTCAACCCTCTAGGATCAGAAATAACGAAGTTACCAACTTGTACCCCGTCGGAACGGATAACTGAGGTCTGCACATTCCGAACACCCTGGATATACACCCTGTATGCGCAGAGAACCCTTACACCCTGTATACGCAGAGAGATCTTATATTACGAGAAACACCTCTTGTGTAACATAGTAGTGATGACCACATTTGGATCATCCTGTATATACATCCCCCTGTATACACACGGGACCGATCTGTATTCTCAGAACCTTCTAGTAAAAGAAGGTCCTGGAACATTCTGGAATGGAACTCTCCAGAAAGGTGATGCAAGGTACGGAGAGTATATAAACGCGAAAGCAAGCCAGCCAGTACAGTTCAGTTAGATAATGTTGAAGTGACTTGAAAGAGCAGTAACCAGTGTAAAGTATTAAAGAGTAACTACTGTAGTGCCAGTATAATAACTTGTGTGCAGATTAGTGATTGTAAGGCCAGATAAACTAAGTGTTTTGTGAGAGAGACATTCTAGAACTTTTATTGTATCCATATTTAGACAGTAAATTAAGTGTTTAGTGAGAGAGACATTCTAGAACTTTTATTGTATCCATATTTAGAGAGTAAATAATGTTGTTTTGTTAAAATTGAAAGTCCCACTTATCCAGAACCCGGCGAAAACGCAACAATTTTGTGTCAGAAGTGTGGGATAAGTGAGTGAAGAAGTTAACAACTAAGCCAGCTGTAAATGGTAAACACCAGATCGACTGACTACGACGAGATGGGTGAAATCAAAGAGTTGATGGACTTACTGAAAAGACAACGCTAAGAAGACGACAAGAGGAAGAACAGAGGCGTCTTGAAGATAAAGACGAACTCAAGAAGCAACGTGAAGAAGACGAACAACGGCGACAAGAAGAAGAAAGGAGACGGCGCGAAGAAGACGAGAGAAGGCCGCAAGATGAGGAACAGAGGCGACGAGAAGACAGAGAAGAGCTCCGAAATATGTTCCACAATATGAGAGTCGATGTAAAAGAAGAAATTAAACAGATCAACGAACAAATAGAAAATATAACAGAGGATTGGAACAAACGATGGGAAGAAGTTGAAGGGTTGAGAGAACAAATAAAGATGATCATGAAAGGCACAGAAATCACACGTAAAGAACTGACAGAACAGGTGAGGGGCAAGACTGATAGTACTCAACCAAAAAGAATTACTAGAATGTCCCCAGTTCAAAATCGCTTAGAAGAAGATATACCAGCCGTGCAGCATCCTCATGGAACCTTAAAGCCGCCGACTTTTGACGGAGAAACATCGTGGCCAATGTACAGGGGGCAGTTTGAGGCGGCAGCTCTCAGCAATGGGTGGAGCGAACAACATGCAGCAACTGCTCTAATTCTCTCGCTTCGAGGTAAAGCCCTAGAAATCCTCCGGAACATCCCGGAGTCGAAACAGCAAAACTACTTAACAGTGATACAGGCCCTAGATTTAAGATATGGTAACAAGTACATGAGCCAGGTCTACCAGACACAACTTAAGACAAGGGTCCAGAAATCAAATGAGACTCTGCAAGAATTTAGTGCCGAAGTGGAGAAACTTGTGCGACTGGCGTATCCCCAAGCCCCAGAAGAATTTGTCAACCAGATCACCATCCAGACCTTCATCGATGGGTTACTTGATAACGAAATGCAACAAGCTTTGAGACTCGGAAGATTCAAAACACTTACAGACTGCGTCATTTACGACTTGGTATTTGAAGCAGCGAAGAATGCATCAACCTCGCCGCAACAGGCTGCGCGAAGTGAAGGAGAAAGAGGACCTTTCAGACACGACTGGGGAACTAAGGCAAGAAATAAAGTTTATAAAGGAAGCCATAAGCAAGCTCACTGCAACGGTCGGAGCACGTAAAACGAAAGCAGATTGGTCAGACATAAAATGCTACAAGTGTGGTAGGAAAGGACACATAAGTAGGCAGTGCTCACAAACCCAACAGGTGGCTCACAGAAGACAAGAGTACACCAACAGGGAGCACCGTCAGGGAAACGACCTGACGCCAGTGTAAGGGGGCGACAGCTGGCGTGCGAGTCCCAAGGCCCCAAAGTCAAAAGACGATGCAGTTTCACCATCGATACTGGTGCCACTAGATCCGTTGTACGTCCAGACATGTTGCCAAACATGTCAGCACTCATGACCAACAAACAGCCTGTGTTGGAAACAGCGAAAGGGGATAGGATACCCGTGCATGGAGAGGTCGCTGTTTACATTAAGCTGGGCAGTACTGAGCTACAGGTAAAGGCTGTCGTCGCAGAAATCGTCGACGAATTTATTCCGGGCTTGGATATAATGGAAGAGTTCGATGTTTTTTTTCAATAGACTTCCAGAATAAGATCTTGAGAATCGGCAACGAAGAGTTGTATTTATCTCCACCAGCAGGCAAGGCTGATCCCAGGGTGAGACTTATTGTCGACGAGGCTACACGGATTCCTGGTAACAGTGAGAAGATTGTCAGAGCCAGACTATAGAAGAAATTTGATGGTATGAATGCTCTCATAGCGGAGCCCCTAAAAGATAGACACGATGGTGCCCTCGTCACACTTGCTTAGTAGACCCGAAGAGGACAATACCCATAAGAGTGGCTAACGTACAAACTAACCGGGTCACACTGAAGAGAGGAGAAGTTATCGCCACTTGCGAACCCATTGACCGAGTGACGTTGTCCAAAAACGTGACACCCACTGTATTAGACAGAAGACTGCCAGTAGAGATAGTAGAACGGTTCAAGAATTCATGGGGCCAATTGAACGACATGGAGATGGAAATGGCCCTGAAGTTCATATTGGAGGAGGCCGATATTTTCGCACAGGTCGTACGAGTCTAGTGCAACACAGAATTAATACTGGCGACGCAAGACCAATTAGACAGCCGCCGAGAAGACTGCCTTTTGCCAAACAATCAGAAATCAAGGCGATGGTTAACGAAATGCTGGAAGATGGGGTGATCGAGGAGTCTAATAGTCCTTGGTCGTCCCCAGTAGTTTTGGTCACCAAGAAAGACGGCACTATGAGATTTTGCGTGGACTATAGGAAGCTGAATGATGTCACCAAGAAGGACAGTTATCCCCTGCCCCGGATCGACGACACTTTGAACACTTTGGCCGGATCAAAGTGGTTCTCTACATTAGAGCTGAAAAGTGGCTACTGGCAAGTAGAACTCCATAAAGACGATAAGGAGAAGACTGCTTTTTCAACCGGGAATAGGTTGTTCCAATACAAGGTCATGCCATTCGGCTTGTGTAATGCTCCTGCCACCTTCGAGCGACTAATGGAGTTAGTGCTGAGAGGACTGACATGGGAAACATGCCTGGTGTATCTCGACGATGTCATGGTGATTGGAAGGACCTTCGATGAACACCTGTCGAATCTGAAGCAAGTTTTCTCCAGGCTGAGAGGTGCCAATCTGCAACTCAATCCCAAGAAATGCGTCCTCTTCCAGAAGAAAGTGAGTTTCCTTGGACATGTCGTTTCTGAGAAAGGGATAGAAACCGATCCAGAGAAAATAAAGGCAGTAAGAGACTGGCCTGTGCCGAAGAACAAACATGAGGTCAGAAGTTTTCTGGGACTTTGCAGCTACTACCTACGCTTTGTGAAGTACTTCAGCAGCATTGCGAAACCTCTACGTAGCCTAACTGAAAATAAGGCCGAGTTCATCTGGTCACCAGATTGCCAACAGTCTTTTAGAGAACTCAAACATCGTCTTCTCACTGCCCCTGTACTGGCTTATCCTCAGGACGAAGGACTGTTTATACTGGACACCGATGCTTCCCAGTATGGCATTGGGGCAGTAGGTATTCTCGCAGATCCAAGCCGGAGAAGAAGTTGTGATAGGCTACTTCAGCAAAACGTTTGGAAAAGCAGAAAGGAATTACTGTGTAACCCGGAAAGAACTGCTGGCAGTTGTAAGATCCATCGAACATTTCCACAGCTTTCTGTATGGAAGAACATTCCGCGTGAGGTCGGATCACTCTGCTCTGCAATGTAGAAATCCCGAAGGACAGATAGCCCGATGGATAGAGAAACTGCAGAGCTACGACTTCCGGATTGAACATCGAAAAGGAAGAAGTCACGCCAATGCAGACAGCCTGTCGAGAAGACCATGTTCAGTGCATAAATGTAAATTTTGCGAGCGACAAGAGAACAAAGAGATCGACAAAGTAACTCATCAGATCAAACAACTGGTGGCAGGACAGGAGAATAACACCGATCTAGACGTAAATCTTGAATACATCAGAGACGCACAGAAGACAGATCCAGACTTGAAAAATATTAGAGAATGGCTACAAAAGGGGAAAAGACCTGAGTGGCACGATGTGTCCCGGCTTGGGGCAGAGGTTAAAGGTTACTGGCTACAGTGGGACTCCTTGTGCCTAAAGAATGACTTGATCACTCGAAAATGGGAAACTGCCGATGGTAGAGACTGTATATACCAGACCGTTGTGCCAAGTGAGTGCATAAGCAGTGTTCTTCAAGAGTTACACAATAGTAGAAGTGGAGGCCACTTTGGGGTCAACAGGACTCTTGCCAGAGTGAGAGACCGCTTCTATTGGATAAACTGCCGAAGAAGCGTGGAAGAATGGTGCAAAAGGTGTGACCAATGTGCTTCAAAGAAAGGACCAAAGACCCGATCCAGAGGAAAAATGATGCAGTACATCTCAGGTACACCGTGGGAGAGAGTTGCCGTAGACATCGCAGGACCTTTTCCCATCACAGAGTCTGGGAACAGATACATAATGGTGGCGATGGACTACTTCTCGAAATGGCCTGAAGTTACGCCGATCCCCAACCAAGAGGCAACGACCGTAGCAGAAGCCCTGTTGGAAAATGTCATATCGCGGCATGGCGTACCCTTGGAAATTCACACCGATCAGGGCCGGAATTTCGAATCAGAAGTCTGGAAGAGCCTAATGGACTTGCTAGGTATAAAGAAAACACGTACAACGCCACTCCACCCTCAATCAGACGGCATGGTAGAACGGCATAACAGGACCATCAACCAGTACCTTGCTATGTTTGTCGATGAGAATCAGAGAAACTGGGACAAGCTAATACCTCTGTTCCTCCTAGCTTACAGAAGCTCTCAGCATGAATCTACCGGCTACACCCCATCCATGATGTTGACCGGCAGAGAGATGCGGTCACCAATCGACATGACGAGACCACGACCGAACGAGGACATAGCGGACCTAGCTACGCTACCTGAGTATGTCGCCGACCTAGAAGGAAAACTGCGCGCTATACACAGATGTGTCAGAGATAGGCTCCTCTTAAGCAGTGACCGGATGAAGATGCGCTTGGATCGCAGAGCAACACCCCATACATTCAAGGAAGGTGATGCAGTGAGGTTGTACCAACCAACAAGAAGAAAGGGCCTCAGTCCCAAACTTCAGAAACCATGGGAAGGGCCATATTTGGTGACTAAGAAAATTAACGACCTAGTCTACAGAATCCAGCTGTCTCCAAGAACTAAACCCAAAGCTGTTCACATAGAGAGGTTGAGCCCCTATCGGGGCAACGAACCCCCAAGTTGGCGGCCGGTAAATACTGTTCGGGACGAACAGTCTTAAGGAGGGGGGCAGTGTTACAAAGCACTTCAATAGATGCAGGTGCGGTGTTGCCACATCTCCAAAATTTCCCCAACATCTGGGAATTCTTGCACAATCTGGCAACACCACCTCCCCATCCCCCTGGGGGTGCCTGGGGTGACCCCCCTCAGGCGAAGTCTCAACCCTCTAGGACCAGAAATAACGAAGTTACCAACTTGTACCCCGTCGGAACGGATAACTGAGGTCTGCACATTCCGAACACCCTGGATATACACCCTGTATGCGCAGAGAACCCTTACACTCTGTATACGCAGAGAGATCTTATATTACGAGAAACACCTCTTGTGTAACATAGGAGTGATGACCACATTTGGATCATCCTGTATATACATCCCCCTGTATACACACGGGACCGATCTGTATTCTCAGAACCTTCTAGTAAAAGAAGGTCCTGGAACATTCTGGAATGGAACGCTCCAGAAAGGTGATGGAAGGAACGGCGAGTATATAAACGCGAAAGCAAGCCAGCCAGTACAGTTCAGTTAGAGAATGTTGAAGTGACTTGAAGGAGCAGTAACCAGTGTGAAGTATTAAAGAGTAACTACTGTAGTGCCAGTATAATAACTTGTGTGCAGATTAGTGATTGTAAGGCCAGATAAACTAAGTGTTTTATGAGAGAGACATTCTAGAACTTTTATTGTATCCATATTTAGACAGTAAATTAAGTGTTTAGTGAGAGAGACATTCTAGAACTTTTATTGTATCCATATTTAGAGAGTAAATAAAGTTGTTTTGTTAAAATTAAAAGTCTCACTTATCCAGAACCCGGCGAAAACGCAACAATTGCATATGCGCATGCGCAAACCAACTTTTACTTTTAGTTTAGGGGGCATGTGCTGGGTATCAATTTACTCGTCTTAGTAAGCAGAATTTAAATATGTGGGTTAGCCCATCCGTAAACCAACTCTTTTAGTTTGTGGTTTAGAGGACATGTGTGAGGTGTCATTTTACTCTTCTCAATGAGTAGAATTCAAATATAGCATATGCGCATGCGCAAAACAACTTCTCGTTTATAGGGCATGTGTGGGGTATCAATTTACTCGTCTGAGTAAGCAAAATTCAAATATAGTGGTCAGCGCATGCGCAAATCAACTTTTTAAGTTTGTGGTTTGAAGGACATGTGTGAGGTGTCATTTTACTTGCCTCGATGAGTATAATAAAAATATAGCATATGCGCATGAGCAAACCAACTTTTGGTTTAGTGGGCATGTGTGGGGTATCAGTTTAGTCGTCTCAGTAAGCAGAATTCAAATATGGTGGTTAGAGCGTGCGCAAACCAACTCTGTTAGTTTTTGGTTTAGAGGACATGTGTGAGTTGTCATTTTACTCGTCTTGATACGTACAATTCAAATATAGCATACGCGCATGAACAAACCAACTTTCGGTTTAGAGAGCATGTGTGGGGTATCAATATACTCGTCTCAGTAAGCAGAATTCAAATATGGTGGTTAGCAAATGCGCAAACCAACTTTTTTAGTTGTTGGTTTAGAGGACATGTGTGATGTGTCATTTTACTTGTCGTGATGAGTAAAATTAAAATGTAGCGTATCCACATGGACAAACCAACTTTTGGTTTAGAGAGCAGGTGTGGGGTATCATTTTAGTCGTCTCAGTAAGCAGAATTCAAATATGGCGCATGCACGAACTAACTTTGTTAGTTTTTGGTTTAAATGACATGTGTAGGGTGTCATTTTGCTCCTTGATAAGTAGAATTCAAATATAGCATATGCGCATGTACCAACTTTTGGTTCAGAGGACACGTGTGAGGTATCATTTTACACTTCTCAGTAGCCGGAATTCAAATATGGTAGTTGGCGCATGCGCATACAAACTGTTAGTTTTTGATTTACAGGACATGGTGAGATAACATGTTACCCGTCTTGGTGAGTAGAATTAAAATATAGAATATGCGCATCCGCAAGGCAACACATTGTTTGCAGACAAATCTCGTGGCTGATTAAATTTTAAGTAAACGTAGTACTTTGTGAAAGTAAAATTGGGAAAATCCAGTTGCCATGTTACAAACGGTACTGAGATTTAAATGCCAGCTCTATATGCGAATTTTAAACTCACAGGCATAGATGCATATTGTCGCAGATTCGTGACAGACAAGCACATTATTGTAGTTAGGTAATAAAAAGTGCACACAATGTTACTATACAGTTTAGAAGGAATTGTCAGAATAAAAATAATTCGGCGCTGTTTGAATAAAAGATGTAAAATAAAAATATAATGTTTTACATGGTATTACATACTCTGTGCAAATAAGTACATTGTTGTATGAATAAACTGTATATAGCATACAACTACTGTCATATAGTAACAAATAGCTGTAGGAATGTACTTTCTATATAAATGCTAGTGGCAATGAAAGGGCAACTAACAATGCAATCATGCACAGGTACACTCGCAGAATAATTGGCATAAAATGAAGTAATGAATATTCACAATTTTGATTTAATTAAAATAAAACGTATTACAATGTATTGAAGCATCCAGACAATTTTATGAGGGACATGCATTTGCCTCGTGGGGACCATGTTAGTTATAACGTAGACTGCAATTATGTCGATAATTATGTACGTAATTGATATCCGTTCAACCGTAATGACTATGTCTGGGATTCGTTGTTCCCACGCAGAGAGCGAAGCGAATTCATATAATAGAACGTGCATTTGTACAGAAAAATTAGAATGGGTCTTAACGAACAGAGCGGTCTCACCTACGAATATGTCCCCGGACCAGATTGTAGATCTCCAAATATATAACCACGCAAAGTTCAATCCGTGCGGGAGTCTAGTAAATTGGTGTCCATCCATTTTCGATGATTTTTCGAGTCCATTGTGGCATTCCCGGGCCAGATTGTAGATTTCCAGCAGATATGCTCACGCCATTGTCAATCCATGCGGGGGTGTGATATATAGAAGATTTATCTCGGGTGTCCATCCATTTTCGCACATTTTTCTAGTCCATTATGGCATTCTAGACCAGATTGTAGATTTCCAGCAGATATGCTCACGCCATGGTCAATCCGTGCGGAGGGGCTGCTATCTAGGATATTGCTCTCGGGTATCCATCCATTTTCGCTTTTTTTTCAAATCCATCGTAACGCTCCCGGACCAGACTGTAAGTCCCCAGCAGATACTCACGCCAAGTTCAATCCGTGCGAGGGGGATCTGCTACCTAGGAGATTTCCGCTAACATCCAACCTTCGAACGAACTCTGCTAATGTCGAGCCTTCGAACTTATACCCGGCCCAGTTCACGAGTCAGTCACTAGACAGCGAGCTTCTTTGGCAGATATTGCAGCCCAGGCCCGACTCTAAGAAGGGCTTACCACACCAGGAGATCCCTTCTCGTGGTCCCACGTTCCGCTTAGGCGTGTCGTAGAAAACCAATAGTCCAGCAAACCAGAAGACTTCTGCAACATCCGGAAAATGGTAGAGGAATCGACAGACGGTGAGTGCACCCTTGTGAAAAAATTTTGTTGCCAAATTTGATATATTTAGACTGAAACTGGAAACCTGGAATTTTATTTGTTTGCATATTATGTAGAGAAATTATTTGTGCATTTAAATTTTTCCAAATTTGATATATTTAAACTGAAACTGGAAACCCGGAATTTGATTTGTTTGTATATCAAGTAGAGAGATTATTTGTGCATTTAAATATTACCAAATTTGATATATTCAAACTAAACTTGAAACCTGGAATTTTATTTGTTAAAGAAATTACTTGTGCATTTAAATGTTGCAAAATTTGACATGTTTAAACTGAACGTGAACCTGGAAGTTTATTAGTTTACATATTACTTAAGGAGGTTAATTATGCATTTAAATGTTGCCAACTTTAATGTACTTAAACTAAACCTGAAATCTGGAATTTTATTTGTTTGCATATTATTTGGAGGGATTATGTGTATATTTAAATGTTGCCCGACATGATACACTTAAACTGAAACGTGAAACCTGAAATGTCATTCGTTTGCATATTATTTAAAGAGATTATTTCTGCACTTGAAAAGTTGCCACATGTAATAATATTTAAACTGAGACTTGAAATCAGGAATTTTACGTGCTGGTGTATTATATAATGAAATTATTTTTGCATTTGAAAATATACGTTTTATCTTCATTTAACAATATTTAAACTGAAAACTTGAAATCAGAAGTGTTACTAGCTTGTGTATGATTTAATGAAATTATTTTTGTATCTGCAAATAGACATCTTGTCTTCGCTTAATAATGCGAACCTGAAACTGGAAATCAGAAGTACATAACTCTATATAATATTATTTTAAATCTGAAACTTGGAACCAGAAGTATATAACTCTATATGGCATAATTTTGATGCAGAAACTTAAAACCAGAAGTATGTAATATAGTTTTGAATCTGAAACTTGAAACCGGAAGTAGGTAGCTCTATATAATATAATTTTGAATCTGAAACTTGAAACCAGAAGTATATAACTATCGAAAATATAATTTTGAATCTGAAACTTGAAACCAGAAGTATGTAGCTTTAAATAATATAATTTTGAATCTGAAACTTGAAACCAGAAGTATGTAGCTCTGAATAATATAATTTTGAACCTGAAACTTGAAACCGGAAGTATCTAGCTCTACATAATATAACTTTGAACCTGAAACTTAAAACTGGAAGTACTATGTAATTCCATTTTATGTAATTTTGAATCTAGCTTGAGATGAACATACGTGGCAGCATTTTATTGCACTTCGAGACTTAAACTTGAAGTTAGGAATCTTGTTGGCTTGTATGATACCTGAAGAAATTATTTTGTACACGAAACAGACATCTTGGCACCCCTTTCTGTATTTAAGCTGAAACTGAAAATTGAAAGTATGTGGTATACACTGAGCGGCTTGGAAAAAGGAAAAGGGACTTAAAGTAGATGAAGTAGCTCTCCCTGTGTTTTAACAAAGTTGTGTAATTATTATCTTTATAGCTAGAAAGCCATTCATGTGAAGCTTCATTTCACGAATTGCCAAGATCCGAACAGGTAAGACCCAACAGATAGGCGATAGTCTAAGAAGGACTCCGCGGCTAAATACAATTTTGGAACGAATGGGATGAAAGGGCAACCTGAAGGTCAGTAATTAGTTGAAAGCCTCGTGATGCACGTCATAAAATTTGGTGAGGTAATAGTAGGTTAGTTATCGTTGCCGTTTAGTCATTAAACAGTGATCTGGCCTGAATTACAGTCATATCCTCCCCTGGCATCTCGTGCAGCCTATAGGCCCAAACAAGAAAGCTTGAAAGCGGCATTTGGGTGAACTTTCTACTTCCTGACTTGCTAATATCCGAACATTTAAGTCCTCTTAGAGAGGCGATAGTCCAAGAAGGGCTCCAGAAACAAATAACTTTAGCACAATGGAATGTGGGAAGGGTAATGTAAATGTGCAATGCGTCATTACTTAGTGATTAATGGTCTTATAAGGGATGTAGCAAGAGTCGGTGAGCCTAAAATTAATGCCCGGGTGTGGTGTCCTGTTCTTCGATCTTGCCCAAACAGTCTCATAGTAGTATAGTAAAGACACAAAAAAACTGAAGTGTGAACGATGAAACCAATAACATCTAAATAATGAAAATTGAAATGAAAATATAAATATTTAATTATACGCTAATGTGGAGACTGAAAGTGACATCGGGGATATCGATACACACCAGGTCAGTAACCCTCCAAGCGATCCTAATATTTTATGCTAGTCCGTTCCCCATATGTTTAATATAAAACCCAGCCGTGTGAGTCCTCGTCGCGAAAGGTGCCTAGATGTCTGTGCCTTCATGTATGTTTCGCGGTATTGGTCAAATGGGAAGCTTTGTTAGATAAATTAATCGTTTACGAATTATTGCGCTTTTCTCACAATGTTACAACATCATAGTTTGAACAAACACAACCTGGTCCGAACCGTAGATCTTTACGCTTGAATACATTTATCCTGGTAGCCCAGAAAATTAGTCATCCTTAGTAAGCAAAAAGCAGAAGCCTTTAAGGCAAGTGAGTACATTTCAGAGTCATGCAGTAATCTAACGTAGTCATGGACTTGACTGCGTATCAGTCAACATTGTAAGACAGGCGAAAATGTCTTTTCTTTAAAATAAAGTAAGTCTAAATTATGAATTACGCAATACCATGTTATTTGTCATTTTAAATCACTTGTGTTAAATAAATTTGTAAGGGTGGATATTACAATATAGGCCTTCAAGTTTCTATCATTTAGAAGTAACCTAACTACTCAAACTGAATGTCTTGCAGAGCAACCTTCAATTTTTGTAAACCAACACGTCTCTATCATTTCAGAGTAATCTTAGTCATGTGACCAGTCAAACTAATTGTCTTGAGATGTAGCTTTCAAGTTTGTAAGCCATCACATATGCAATCATTTTAGAGCAACCTATCCAGGTAACGATGCAACTTAATTTTTATACTTACAGTTCCTTCTGCTAACATAGTATTTTATTATGTATCTTAAGTATGGTAAGGTGACATTAGTTTAAAAATAAAAAAATATCAAAAGTTATAAAGCACAACACTACGAAAAGAACAATTATTTATTTTCAAACATTTATATCCTGAGCTAAGTCAAACTGAACGTGTTTAAGTGTAGATTACAATTTTTTGTAAACCAACACGTCTCCATCATTTCAGAGTAACCTTTGTTATGTGACCAGTCAAACTAATTGTCTTGAGGTGTAGATTTTAATTTTGTAAGCCATCACATGTCAATCGTTTTGGAACAACGAATCCATGTAACCTTTCAAGTTAATTTTTTATACGTACAGATCATTCTGCTAACATATTTTATTATGTATCTTAAGTATGTTAAGGTATCATTAATTTAAAAATAAAAATACCAAGAGGTATAAAATACAACACTAAGAGAAGAACCATTATTTGTTTTCAAACATTCATGCTGGTTTATCTAACAAGTCAAACTGAATGTCTTGAAGTGTAGATTGCAATTTTTGTAAACCAACACGTCTCTATCATTTTGCAGTAACCTAGCCATTCAAACTAATTGTGTTGACGTGTAGATTTCAGTTTTTTTAAACCAACACGTCTATCATTACAGAGTAATCTTAGTCATGTGACCAACCAAACCAGTTGTCTTAAGGTGTAGTTTTTATGTATGTATGTAATTTAAATTTTGATTGGGTCACAAATAAAATTAAAAAGTTAGATATATGAAAAAACAAGAAGACAAGATTAGCTATTTCAACAGGAAGTTAAAGGAACACTTGGGTAGCCGGAATACCGGTTACCCAAATGTTACAATGCAACCAAATTATTTTTTGATTTCTACATAAGTCAATTTAAATAGAAATATAGCGCCAATCTTCAATAAATCGGAGTGAAATTACAAAAACATTAAGAGCAAATATTCAGACACCCGAAGTGATCCTAAACATGTATGATCCAAATTCTGTAAATCTCTTTAATATAATGAAGACAGAAGTGAAATACCCTAAGGCAAATATAAACCACATAGCAATGCTTGAGAAGTGTATTCAGAACAATATTGATTTAATTAGTTTTAATTATAACAGTCTAATAGTCTATGTAATAATATGGCAAAACTAAAAAACATATTTTATGCAGTTTGACTTATAAAGTAAACTAGCTCAGAATATAAATGTTTGAAAACAAATAATTGTTCTTTTTTTAGTGTTGTACTTTATAACTCTTAATATTTTTTATTTTTAAATTCTGTTACCTTATCATACTTAAGATACACAATAAAATAATATGTTAGCAGAATGAACTGTAAGTATAAAAATTAAGCTGCATGGTTACCTGGATAGATTGTCCTAAAATGATTCACAAGTGATGGCTTACAAACTTGAAAACTACACCTCAAGAGAATTAGTTTGACGTCACATGACTTATTTACTCTGAAATGATAGAAACGTGTTGGTTTACAAAAATTCAAATCTACACTTTAAGACATTCGGTTTGACTTGTTAGGTTACTCCGAAATGATAGAAACTTGAAATCATATACAGGGTTACAACTTTTTCATTGTCCACTACAGCTATCTCTCTTATTATCAGAAATAGAGATGCGCTTGAATTAGCAAATATATGCAGGAAATTTAGGTCAGTCTAGGCCTGCTTTCAAATATGAAAAACTCCGAAGGGTTCCGAAGTTATACGTAAAAAAGAAAAAAAACGCCTTTTTTCTTAATTCTTTCATATTTCGGTAATTTTGCGTTCATTTTCTTCCAACAAAAAGTTTTCACCTTAAAAAGAAACACCAAATCCAATGGTGGGGTTTACTTCGCATTGTCATTGTCATTTACAACACGATTGTCAACTTTTTTTCTTATGGACGCCATATTGAATTTTTAAGAACTTGAAGAAAGGGGAAAATTTCACACATGGTGGTATAGCATGCCCCATCATTCATTGATAAATGGCGTACTTATCTCAATTTCTAACATTAGCTGATTTAATAAAGTAGCCTTTGATTACCATTGTTAAATTTGTTTGAATCTGAATGTCAGTTATAATGCATCAGAGCATGATTGGTTTTGTTGTTCCGCATTTGAATTTAAGAAATTACACGTTTTACGGTGGGAAGAGTATTTATATATATATTTGTCAACATCTACAAGTAAAATATGTTTCTTATGGAAGTCACAAGGCTACTTAAATAATTATAACGACGCTGTTCAGAGAACAGTAAAGGTTGACAGAAGGGCCGTAATAGGCGTAGAAACATAATTGTTAAAAACACTAAAATAAGTGAAACTAGTTTAGTATAATTCTTTACACGAAGGAATGTAAATATTGCACATAATTAGAGGCCAGAATTGTATCGATTGGCATTGAAAATATCACATTTAGTATGTAAACAGTAAGCAAAGTAAATTCGCAACGTACAAGGTACGCAGGAATGCTAAAGTCGGCAAATTGGAAGGTCGCAAACTAATTAAGAAACTATAAGTAGTATTGTTGGTAAACATGAAATGAGTGTCAGAATGAGATCAGTTAAATAAGTTCTTACGATGTAGACAGTTAATTTAGATTGCTTAAAATGTAAAGACGCGACACTTGTGATTTAATTAGGTAAACATTAAAACACTGTTCAATTAAGATTACCATGTAAACAATCAATGTTAAGTTCATTCGGTTTTTGTTAATAGTATTATCGTTGAGTTTTTGTGAGTTATTAAATCTATAATTAAACCGTTACCCATCTCCAAAAACGCCTAGTTCGACGACTTTATTCCTCAAAATATCCTCCGCTTCCTGAACATGGTCCTTCGACGGAACATGGTCCTTCGATGCCAAGAGTAGTTGAAGAACATAGTCCTTCGACGAAAAAGTAACCAGTGCCAGTGAAAATACAGTGCTCATTAAAAATCAATTATCCTTATCAAACATCCTTTAACCCAAGTCATCAAATACCCTTTTATTTAGTAAAAAATAATCAGAACAGCACCAAAAGGTCGGTTCCAATAAAACAAATATACAGGACAGAAGCGTCCAGGGCAGCACGAGAAGAAGGTCAGTTCCAATAAAGAAAAATATACAGGACAGAAGCGTCTAGGGCAGCACCAAAAGAAGGTCAGTTCCAATAAAGCAAATATACAGGACAGAAGCGTCCCGAGCAGCACCAAAAGAAGGTCAGTTCCAATAAAGCACAGATACAAGACAGAACCGTCTAGGGCAGTACCAAAAGAAGGTCAGTTCCAATATATAGCACCTAAACAGGGTCAAATTCGAAAGAATCAAGGACACAAGCGTCCACTAAAGGCAACAATATAGGGTTAAAGGCAAGATATAGGTCACAGGCAAACAATAAACAAAATCAAAAGAAGAACTAAGCATAAGACAAGGTAACAAAACCACAAATATTTATTAAATCAATTAAAATTAAGGAGGCAATGGAGGAACTAAAAATGAAATCACAAGAGGTTTGAGATAACTAAAATTACGGGTAAACAAATTTATCCAAAAACTAGAAGAAGCAGAACAAATGGACGATGGCGATATACCTATCAAATTTGAAATCATAATAGGAAACTTAGATAGGCAATAGGATAAAATTGAAGATAACATAATGGATATAAATAGAATCAGAAAATCTAGATGAAGCTCATTTGACGCTAAGCCAATGGTACGATAACGCCATGGTTAAGCTGAAAAGAGCAATTAACAAAGAAGCACACCGCTATTCATCACTGTTTCCAGAATTCAAATTACCAAAAATAAAAATACCAATCTTCACATGCAAGTACAAGGAACGGACAGCATTCCAAGAGCGAGTCCAAAAGGCAATAGATTCAACAGTTGAGGAATTCTACGCAAAAATAGCGTCAAGAAACAATCATAAAAAATTTAATTTACAAGTTGAAGTTTCAAAAACAAAGTACCAGAGGTAGAAGAAGCCACAAACGAGCAGGAAAGATTTAATTTAAACTTAAGTAAAGAGATACCAGAAGTAGAAGAAACCAAAAACGGGCAAGAAAGATTTAGTTTAAATATAAGTAAAGAGATACCAGAAGTAGAAGCCACAGACAAGCAAGAAATATTTAATTTAAATGTAAGTAAAGAAATACCAGAAGTAGAAGAAGCTAAAAACGAGCAAGAAATATTCAATTTAAACTCAAGTAAAGAGATACCGGAGGTAGAAGAAGCCACAGACAAGCAAGAAATATTTAATTTAAATTTAAGTAAAGAGGCATCAATGATAAAGCGGAAGAAAGAGGTACAAGAAGTAAAACAAGCAGTAGTACAAATAGAAAAAATCCCAATAGAAACGAAAATAGAAAATAAAGAATTTTGTAGAAAATGGTCCAGCAACAAATTTAAGATTATTGCCAAGCTGAAAATTCCCAAATTTTGGATAAGTCAACCAAGGGGGGAAGAAACAGCGACCACATCAAAGGTAAAAGTTAATGGTTTGACCAATGCTTCCAAGAAAGAAACCACGAAACAGTTGATGTGTAAAGTAAGAGCGGTAAGAAGTACAACCACCCAGGTAATTCCACACACTGGGGTGGAGTATGGAGGTCAGAAGCAAGGACAAGCAAAGATGGGCAGAGGCCACAAAGTATACAAGGGCCATCCAGTAAAAATGAAGGGCTCACGAACAGAACAAAAGTATAAGGTATATGGGTATAAGGTGCATGTTCGCCAATGGAAGCACAGGCTTAGATGCAAGTTCAAGAGGAAGAGAGTACACGCAGGGCACATGGTAACAACCAAACAATGGC
The DNA here is from genome assembly GCA_964006375.1 of Tillus elongatus. Classification (NCBI taxonomy): domain Eukaryota; kingdom Metazoa; phylum Arthropoda; class Insecta; order Coleoptera; family Cleridae; genus Tillus; species Tillus elongatus. Next base: position 101,932,336 of record OZ023266.1, on the reverse strand, counting down.
CGCTGCGTAATCAAATTAAGTCAAGCTTCAATGGTAAAGCACTCCAACATGACTCAGGGTCGGCGTGGCTGGATTTTGTGGAGTGGGAAGAGCTTTGCAATCAAAGCAGAGACAGTTCTTCAAATCATCGGCACAGTTACTTCACAATGACAGAGGTAATAGACAAGGAACTCACAGGCAGCCATGGTAAGAAGCAGGGGAAGCAACCACAAGGCAACATGGAGGAGATACATAAGAAGGAAGACGAAATGACGTATCCAACCCATCACCAGAAAATGTGCATATGTTATTAGATCATGTAAATCATTAGTAATTATATTACGATCCTAGAATGGTATACATAATTATATTATTTTAATTATTGTTATATCGACTATCAAACGTAGAGTTGTATCCAAAAATTGTATTTTTATCATTATGATTTATATTACCATCCTAGAATGGTATACATAGTTATATTATTTTAATTATTGTTATGTCGATTATCAAAAGTATGGTTGTATTCAAAAAGATTATTTTAATTATTGTGATTTCCATTATCCTACGTAGGATTGAACCAAAAAATATTAATTTTATTATTAAGTCCAGTAACATACCTAAGGTTGTCTACATTAATTCAAGTATTGGTATGTCAGTTCTCATCCTAGGGTACTATACAACATTCTTTCGATTAGTATAATTAGTGCCAAACTTAGGTCAAGATAAATCAAACATTCAGGTCAGAGCCATCCAGCGAGTCGTCATTTTTGTTGACCCGGCAGAATGTTCAGAGAACAGTAAAGGTTGGCAGAAGGGCCGTAATAGGCGTAGAAACATAATTGTAAAAACACTAAAATAATAAGTGTAACTAGTTTAGTATAATTCTTTACACGAAGGAATGTAAATATTGCACATAATTAGAGGTCATAATTGTATCGATTGACATTGAAAATATCACATTTAGTATGTAAACAGTAAACAAAGTAAATTCGTAACGTACAAGGTACGCAGGAATGCTAATGTCGGCAAATTGGAAGGTCGCAAACTAATTAAGAAACTATAAGTACCTCGGTTGTAAAAATGAAAGGAGTGTCAGAATGAGATCAGTTAAATAAGTTCTTACGATGTAGACAGTCAACTTAGATTGCTTAAAATGTAAAGACGCCACACTTGTGATTTAATTATGTAAACATTAAAACACTGTTCAATTAAGATTCACGATGTAAACAGTCAATGTTAAGTTCATTCAGTTTTTGTTAATAGTATTATCGTTGAGTTTTTGTGAGTTATTAAATTTATAATTAAACCGTCACCGATGTCCAAAAAACGCCTAGTTCGACGAGTTTATTCCTCAAAATATCCTCCGCTTCCTGACCAACGCTAACTCTAAAACAAAACAACATTAACACAAATTGTCCTAAATCTACCATTAAAATCTGTTTACTCAAGATCGATGTTCAAATTGCATGCCAAGTTTGTCCTCTATCTATTACACCTTCGTTGTTGAAACTACTCGGAGCCACTTTGACTTTCACATATACCCAGAAGAAATAGTCCATCGGAGTCAAGCCTAAGACTTCCTGCAGGCCAATTGCCGATCTACTGTTCTCTAAACATATGGTTCAAGTAATCAGTAACAGTACAAGTATGGGGGAGTGCTCCATCTTGTTGGTACCATAGGTCGCGACTTAAGAGGTAGTTCTTGGATAAAATCATCCAGATTAGTTTGAAGATTTCTATAATTATCTCCACTAAATCTTTGATTTATGAAATAGGGCCCAACAGCTTTGTAATCTAAGAGTCCGCACAAGACGTTTGCACTGAATCTCTTCTGATGTCTCGAAACTCCGGATGTATTTGGATTTCCAGTACTCCAGTAATGATGATTGCGTCTGTTAAATAGTCTATTGTTTGTTAAACAACTTTCATGCGTCCATAGAATCTTAGATGCTAAGTCCTCCTGAATTAGAGTCTGACTAGTAAACCATTGGCAGAAATCATTATTTCTTTGAAAGCCTGAAATAAATATTATGATATTTATACGGGTGATATTTTTGCGTTCTCAATATCTTCAACGCAGTTTGTTGCGATATTCCGCATTGTCTGTATATTTGTGAACTTGAGTCATAACATTCACAGTGCTTATATTTGGTTCCGTATTGTAATAGGTTCTGACTTCCGTAACACAACCTGAACTACTTATCACCAGAGCAAGTCTTCCAAACATTTTTTGGCTCGGTTGTTTTTGTCCTGGGTATTTTTTCATATACATTTCTGAAACAATACGAGAATTTATTATGAGCTAATGTATATTTCGTACGCGCATATGCTATATTTGAATTCTACTCACCAAGACGAGTAAAATGACCTCACACGTGTCCTCTAAACAAAAAACGAAAAAGTTTGTTTGCGCATGCGCTAACCTTTGTATGCTAACCACTATATTTGAATTCTGCTTACTGAGACGAGTAAATTGATACCCCACACGTTCCCTCTAAACCAAAAGTTATTTTGCGCATGCGCATATGCTATGTCAGCATTCCACTTATCAAGACGAGTAAAATAATACCTTACACATGTCCTCTAAACAAAAAAACCAACAGAGTTGGTTTGCGCATTCGTTAACCACCATATTTGAATTCTGCTTACTGAGACGAGTAAATTGATACCCCAGACATGCCCTCTATAGCAAAAGTTTGTTTGCGCATGCGCATATGCTATATTTAAATTTTACTTATCAAGACGAGTAATATGACACCTCACACACGTTCTCTAAGACAAAAACTAACAGAGTTGGTTTGCGCATGCGCTAACCACCCTCTTTGAGTTCTGCTTGCTGAGACAAGTAAATTGATACCCCGCACATGCCCTCTGAACTAAAAGTTAGTTTGCGCGTGCGCATATGCTATTTTTGAATTCTACTCAAGACGAGTAAAATGACCCCTCACACATGTCCTGTAATTGAAAACTAACGGAGTTGGCTTGCGCATGCGCTAACACCATATTTGAATTATGCTTACTGAGACGAGTAAAATGATACCCCACACATGCCCTCTAAACCAAAAGTTGGTTTGCGCATGTGCATATGCTACATTTTAATTCCACTCATCAACACGAGTAAAATGACACCTCACACATGTCCTATAAACCAAAAACTAAAAAAGTTGGTTTGCGCATGCGCTAACCACTATATTTGAATTCTGCTTACTGACACGAGTAAATTGATACCCCACACATTCCCTCTAAACCTAAAGTTATTTTGCGCATGCGCATCTGCTATATTTGAATTTCACTTATCAAGATGAGTAAAATAATACCTTACACATGTCCTATAAACAAAAAACCAACAGAGTTTGTTTGCGCATGCGTTAACCACCATATTTGAATTCTGCTTACTAAGACGAGTAAAATGATACCCCAGACATGCCCTCTAAAACTAAAACTAAAAAAGTTGGTTTGCGCATCTAAATCTGAGTCTAAATCTGAATATGACCTGGTCACACTTAAACACATAAAGATGTGAACCTGTGACCACACAAACACATTAAGTTTTAAACATGTAGTTACATATATGTATAAAGATTTGAATCTCGGCCATACAAGAGACGAACAAACAACGAAGTAACACACAGGTACAACAAACAACACAACACACATACATCAGGATTTGAACTTGTATCCATACAACAGACAAACAAACAAACAACTCACATACATACACAGATGCAACAAACAACACGACACATACATCAAGATTTGAACCTGTAGCCTACATACACATACAACACATATACATCAAGATTTGCACCTGTATCCATACAACAGACAAACAGAGAGACGAGTAAAATTATATCTCACACGTGCCCCCTAAACCAAAAGTTGGTTTGTGCCTGTGCTAACCACCATTGAATTCTGCTTAATGAGACGATGAAAATGATACCCCACACATGCCCACTAAACGAAAAACTTAAAAAGTTGATTTGCGCATCCTGATCTAAATATAAATCTTAATCTGAATCTGACCTGGTCACACTTCCAGTTTCGTGTTTCTGAGCACCATTAGGTGCTAACACATAAAAGTTGTAAGTAGTTAGTAAGCTCATATAAGTATGGCAACAATGTTGGATTTCCCCTCCGACAGGTGTGCCAGTCTTACCCCCACCACTTCTTGTTCGGAGTGTAACTCATGTTTTTCCTCACAAGAAGTATAACATTTCGGAGAGGTTATCCTGTTTCCGGAGGAGAAGTCATGTCAGTGGAGTAGTCTTCCTCCATTAGAGGTGTAATTTGGCGTAGAAATCCTCCCTAGATGGTAGGTATATATATATATATATATATATATATATATATATATATATATATATATATATATATATATATATATATATATATATATATATATATATATATATATATATATATAATTATTGGTAATAGAACAACAGATGAACTTCTAGAAAATGTAAATATATATTTTATACAACACACAAAACTATAACATTTTCAGTAAATGAGGAAAAAAACAAAATTATCATATAGTGTAAAAACAAAAATGAATTCTAAATATATACATAAATAGAAGCTTCTAAAAAATTTAACATATATTTAATGCAGCACAAAACAATATTTTTTCAGTAAACACTAAATAAAAATAAAAAAAATCTCATCATACAAATCTAAATATAAAAATGAATTTAAAACATATGCATATAAACTTGCTAGAATTTGTAAACATAGAAACAACAATGATCCCATATTGTCTATATAAATTAAAAGTTAAACTGTAAATTTCCATTTCTTTAGTGAAATATGCTTTTTGTCATTTCTCTGTTTCCGCTGTCTTGCTTGATGGAACCACTCCGAACCAGAAATTTCACACCCTTTTCTTTTAGTTGGTTGTTCTGCAAAATTACATCTGAAATTTCGAAAACGAGCTGTTGAAAAATTGGTATTATTTTTATTGTTGTTTTATTAAGACACTGTGTCAACCTTTGAGTCCAGTGGAGGTATGAATGATAATATTCAAGACATAAATGATGATATTACTAATGCATCATCAACAATATTTTTCGGTAGTGGAAATTGATTAATAGCGGTAGTCGAATTCGGCTCGACATAGGGAAAAGTTGCACCTTCCTTATATTATTTTTATTTCAATCTAAAATTATTTCCCTGTATGGCAATGAAGCATTACTGTTAATTTGTTTGTCTTTTAGGGGTCGCGCCTTTTTTGTCTATATAAAATCAGTGAAATTACCTTTAGACATTTTACAGCAAGAAATGGACGACAATAAAATTATCTAACTCAAATAGTTAACATAAACACCTCAGCATAACAATTGTTTCTTACGTTGTGCAAACACAAAAGTAATTCTGATCATGAAATGCGGATTAATAAAAATTGGCGCTAACTCTTGACAAAACCAGTGACACAATAACAGATACGTGCAGTAAACATTTTGTCTAGATTCACGATTTAAGCAGATAATTTTCTGTGGCGGTTTTACTGCTACATACTGCCATGTTAAATCCATGTACACAAATGCTGTATTGTTTGTAAACAATCGATTTGATTTGCCAAACATATTAGATGTTCCTCATATAATAAGTAGGTATACACTTAACCTAGGAAATGTACTTACTGGGTAATAGATATATTCTATATAGGTAGGTACTTACCTCGTAATTGTAATTGTAGGATAATGCTTAATGTACAAACACAAAAAACTTCTGCCTAAAACCTAAATTGCAAGAAATAATCCAGATCCACAACAAAACATGAAACTCTTGTATGTCATTGTCGTGCGTCACATGACATGTCACACACAATAAAAGTTAAAAAATAACCAAGCGTCAATGCGATTCCAGCGATGACAAACGGTGTGACATGAATATGAACTGTGAATCTATATAGTAACGGTCATCATGTGTTAATTACATGCTTAGCATGTTATTTTTCTGAAGTAATAGCGATATAGTTTATAATATCGCTAGAATATCATTAAAATTAACTTCTGAAGTGTGAATTATTGCTATGTCGCTGTTACATACTTGGCATGTAAAGGTTAGCCATGTATCTATTTCATGTGGAAGCGCTAAATTTAGAATTACACCTGTAGGTGAAATATCCTTGTGTGAAGTTAGTAACAGGGCAGAAGTTGTAACACTCATTGTTGCTGATACTGTCAAACAGATGCCTTTGCTTGAGCTAGGAACATGTATAAATTTATAACTTAAAAAAATTGGTAAGTATCGAGAGCACACAGTTTGTCACCTTAGATAATGTAGTTAATTAATATCCTAGTGTTTGTGTTTTGGTGAGTTCCCAACTGAACATCGCATTACTTTGAAAGAAAATTCAACGCCACGTGTGCAACCACTCAGAAGCGTTCCCCGTGTATTACGTGAAAGACTTAAAAACAAACTTGATTCGTTAGAGAATAAAAAAGCAATTCATAAAGTAGATAAGCCTACAGAGTGGTTGCATTCATTGGTGATTTTTACCATTTGGGTTATGCTCAGCACCTGAAGTCTTTTAAAAAAATTATGAACTCTTTGGTGATATAGATGGAGTGGGCCCATATTTTGACGACCTTATTATTTATTACAGGACGTAATGATGCTGAACAAAACAAAAACTTGCGCTTGGTATTAGAGAGAGCTCTCAGGTATGGTGTCAAATTTAACAAAAACAAGATACAGTTCAAATCACAGCAGGTTAAATTTATTGGACAAATTTACTCAAAAAATGGCATTAAGCTAAATTATGTATATATATATATATATATATATATATATATATATATATATATATATATATATATATATATATATATATATATATATATATATATATATATATACATATACATAATATATATATATATATATATATATATATATATATATATATATATATATATATATAAAGGCTATACTTGACATGCCAGATGCTAAAGATAAACCAGGTGTAATGAGATTATTAGGGATGGCCAAGTTTTTAGGTAAGTTTGTCCCAAATATATCTAAAATAACTGCACCCCTTAGAGAATTAACTGAACAAAATGTTGTGTGGAACTAGACTAACAAACACAAACAGTCAGTATCTCAGCTGAAGTACTTGATAACCTCGGCCCACCTATTGATATCTTTTGATCCTGATAAGCCTATAGAGATTAAAACAGATGCATCAAAGGATGGCTTGGGGGCTTGTTTACTTCAAGATGGGCATCCTGTGGTATTTGCTTCAAGCACGTTAAATTGGCCTGAACAAGAATACGCTCAAATAGAGAAGGATATGTTGGCTATTGTTTTTGGTATACAAAAATTTCTTTTTTTATATGGACTTGATATAACTATGAGGTCTGATCACAAGCCACGGTAGGCAACTTTTCGAAAATAGTTGGCAGCTATCACACCAAGATTACGGAGAATGCGTTTACGTTTGCTGGAGTACAATATAAATGTAGTATACAACCCAGGTAAATACCTCTATATTGCTGATACGTTATCACGTCCCTTTTTGCTTGAAGTAAGACCAAAATCAGATAATGAATTTCACTTCGCGCTTCATTGCCTAAGCACCTAAATTCCAATGTCTTCTGAAAAAAAAATCCCCAAATAACAGTAAACATTCACATTATTTTAAGTTGATAGAGTTGATAGAGTTGTGTCGAATGGTCTTCTGTTGTTATCAGACAAAGTTGTGGTCCCTGTTATATTACGCCAAGAAATGTTAAAATTTTTACATGAGGGTAACTTTGGCATAGAAAAATAAAAAATTTCGGGGCGCAGCAAATGCGTTATGGTAGTGAATATTTATTAAATGCTTTAAATTTCAAGGTCTTTCCCAAGGCAACGTATCCACCAAATTTCATTAAAATAGCATTGCAATTTTCGGAGAAAAAAATTTGTTCGAAATAAAACTCAAAATTTGAATAACTCAATTTCCTAAAAACTTAGAAAGTTGAATTTCAAATGATGAGATCTTTCCCAAGGCAACGCATCCACCAAATTTCATTAAAATAGCGTTGCAATTATCGGCGAAAAATTTTTTTTGGAAAGATAACTCAAAATTTAATAACTCAATTTTCTATAAACTTAGAAAGGTGAATTTTGACACATAGTAAGACCTTTCCCAAGGCAAGATGTCCATCAAATTTCATAAAAATACCTTTGTAATTTTCGGAGAAAAAATTTTTTTCGAAAGAAAAATCAAAACATAAAAAAATTGAAACTGACCCCGAATATGGGTTCGAGGGGTCCTAGTTTGCGCTCATTTGAAATTTTTTTTTGTAGTCTCACCATCGATACCTCCCTATTAGTGATTTTTTTTAAAAATAAAAATTCACTAAAACGCGAGCATACAATATATTTTTTTAGCCAAAAATAGATACCGACATAGAATCATTCATTAAAAGCTGTAAAATTTGTGAAAGAAATTCGAGAAAACAACAAAAAAAAAACCTCTACTACCATACTAACTACCAAAACCACCTTGGGATAGAATTGGGTTAGCCATATTTATATATGGTAGCCAAAGTTACTTACTTTGTTTTGATGTCTATTCAAATTGGTTCGAGCTAGTATCGATTAAAGAAAAATCAGCAAAAACTATAATTTCAAGTCTAAAGATTACATTTGCTAATCACGGATATCCTGCTAAAGTAACATATGACAACATCCCCTTTGCATAATATGAATTTGAAACTTTTGCTGAACAATGGAATTTTGAAATCATTACACGAAGTCCCCATTATCCTCGTTCAAACGGTTTTGCTGAAACTGGAGTGGGAATAGGGAAGAGTATAATAAAGAAATGTTGTGAAGGAGGTGAAGATATTGAAGGTGTTCTGTTACAGCACAGAAACTGTCCACAGAAGCATATAGGGTACTCACCATCTCAACTTCTAATGAGTCGCAACTGTAAAACAAAATTGCCCATTAGTAACAATTTACTGAAGCCTAAACTATGTGACAATGTTATAGGAAAATTGGAGAATAGACAGCATACTTATAAAACTTATTAAAACAAGCACGCTAAGAATCAAACCCCTTGGGCCCTAACAAGAATATATCTGTCTATAAGCATGTTCAGAAAAGGTGGGAAACGGTACGAGTTGTAACCCATTATAGTACTCTCCGCTCTTACTTGATAAAATACTGTAATGGAGGCATACTACGACGAAACAGAATAGATTTGAAGGAGTCGACCAGAAGTATCTACTCCTCTGGAACATGAGATCACCCCAAAGGTCATCATAGGGACTCGGTAAGTGATCAAGCTACACAATATACAGAGCATGATGCTCAATTGCAATTAACCAAAATGCGGTCTGGTCGCATTATTAAAAAACCATGAAAAGCTGACTTATGAGGAGAGATGTTTTGTATGTCTATAGGTATTAAGCATGTGTTATATGTAGGGTTTCTGCTCGAGAATTCTCGAGGAGAGATATCTCGAAAAATTTGTCTTTAGTCGAGACGGGAAAAAACCTCACGGCCTCGAGCGCTAGGTAACTAAAAGAAACACACATATAACACGTGACGAGTCTACAGTATCGCATCACTGTCACCTCGCCGCCTGCGCGGACTTCGTCTGTCATTCGCATGTCGTTCCGTCCCTCAGTGCTAGTTGTCATTGTGTACTGTCGCTTGCTTGTGGGTTATGTTTGTGTCGTCATAGTAAAAGTAACTACCTATTATTAACTGATGATTAACTACCTACATAGGTTTCATCAGTTGTAGTTCACGATCAACAAATTATTTTAAGTCAATTGAATCGCATAGTTAATTTAAGTTTGAAAAGTATTGTTTATTTTATGTTATGTTTTGTCTTCTTAAACATGTAAATAAAAATACGTAAATAGATTAATTCACTTGTTCCAGTTTCGCCATGGAAAAGTCGAAGGTGTGGAAATATTTTATTAAAATCAAAGATGAATCGTTCGCACAATGTCTTAGATGTTCGAAAAAAATATCCATTAAGAGCTCAAATACAACCAGGTTAGTAAGACATCTTGAATATATCCACAAAATTTGTTTAAAAACACAAAGTGAATTAGACTAGCAAGCTCAATCTCATTCAACGTTGGCAGGTGGCTTTACTGGTACTGAACATCTACCACCGGACCGAAAAAGATTTGGTTATGAATTTCAGTTGTTTTATTAGATGTGCGTACACGATTGAACTTATATGATGCAAATGATTGAACGGTTCCTGAAACTGAACAATACCATAAAAAAGCGTTGATTCATTTAAATATGTCTGAGAATTGGAATGATGCTAATGCCAATATTCTGGAGTCTTTATTGAACATTTTACACCCTGCAAAATTCTCCGTTGAACCATTATACAGAAAAGATGCTAATATCCTGACTGCAGAGGAATAATATATGTGCTGATTAATAAATTGCGATCGATGGATAATGATTTAGCCAGACAATTTGTGAAACACCTTATTGACAAGATTACTGAAAGGGGAAATGTAAACTTGATTTCTCTAGTTAAATATCTCCATAACCCTATAACATGCAACAATGAAAATGAAAGGAATTTTCAACGCTGCAACAGAACGACATTGATTAAATATACCGAAGAATTATATAATAGATTATATCCAAACTCAGATTCTAGTTCAACCGAAGTTTCCGATATCGCAAACCAAGATAATGAAAGGTCATCAAACTCTACAATTGATTATTTGAACTTCAATTAAAAAAGGCCATTCAGACAGCTGAAACTTCAGACAAAACCAGTCACACTCACATAACTAGAAATTCAATAAAAAAAAGAATTTCAATTATTTGAGTCTACTGGGCATACGAACGCCTACTCTTGAAAACATGTACAAAGCTGCTGACTATCAAGCCAACATCGACGGAGAATGAGCGTGTTGTCTCGTTATCGGGAAACATTATCAGTAAAATAAGAAACCGCCTATCAGACGATGCTGTTAATGCTCTTGTATTTCTAAAAGCCTATTTTATAAGGAAAAAGCGTTGAATTAAAATTCGATTTCTTTGTTGATTATTTTGCGGGTTGCTGTCTTAGTTTTAGTTGGCATACTATGTTCAAATAAAAAAAATAGTATTGATAGTTAATTATGATTCGTTGAATCGAAGGACTGTGAGGTTATTAACATAATACTTTATAAACATAAAAGGGATTTTTCGTTTAAAATGGTAGCAAAATGTTTTGTTAAACAAGTTTTTATTATTATCTAAATATGTACTAGTAATTTTGTTGATTTAATTTTAATAATTATTTTTCATATAATTAAAGACTGTTGTACATTTGGGAACCGGTAGGAACCCAATACTTATAAGAAAGGTAAGTACTACCCTCCTTTTTACTTTTTATTTAGACCAGACGAGTATAGTTTGTTTAATTTATTGTTTGCTGTAGATTTGTTAATTAATAAGTGCTTTTTGTGGTAACTACAAATTTACCATTTGATTTAATTAATCTCATCTATCAGTCTAATTTGTAATAAAGCAAAAAAATTGAAAATAACATCGTGTTTTATTGAAAATTTTTCGAGATACTCGAGAAACTCGAGAAATCCTGGTCGAGACTTCTCGTGCCTCGAGAAATAAAAAAGGTCGAGAAACCAGAAACCCTAGTTATATGTCTATAGTTATTAAGATTATTATTATTAATATTACCAACCGTCAATGAACCGTAGGTTCATCAGCATGTATCACTGGTCGTCCTAATGTCCTAAGTCAAACAGCATCTCATGCTGGGGAATTAGCATGGGGTAGTTCATGAAAAAGCGCAGTTATGGATTCCTGAGTTGTTATAATAAACGTAACTAAATAATAAGTAGCGTGTTATTATCAACAAGTTACCCAATATAATACAATGGTAATAGTAATAGTAATATAGGTGTGGATCATCTGTTCAAGGGTACATTTATTGACAGATGGATAGGAAGAAAAGGTTCTCGGCACTAGCCAGCAAGATCTCCGGACTTAACACTGTGTGATTTTTTATGTGGGGCGTATAATAAAGTTCAAGGTTTGTGAGGTGCATGTCCAATCTGATACAACGCTTAAGCTTCTACGGAGTTACATCCAGATGAAATACGAAGAATGACCACAGCTGGAGTAGATTCGTGAATTTCAGAGTGTTTGAACCAATGTTGAACAATTTTTAAAAATTTTTCAATTCCAATTCATATCACAAGTTGTTTTTTCTCTGTTCTCTACGTATAATCTAATTTAGTTTAACTTTGCTCTAGAAATAAGGATTCAATTAATTAAGAATTCAATTCATTCAATGTCACTGTATGATTGTCATGTTACCAAATACTATATAATGACAATACGGGACACTCCTATGCTTTAGCATTGGTGATATTTATGACAAGTACACTAGCGTGAAGCACCTCGCGTGAAGTACTTCATACTCCTTTTTTTATGCACTGGAAGACAAGTTATGATTGAAGCCTTTCAACTATCCGTTTAGGAAGTTTATCTATAAATAGGTACATGATGGTAAATATTATACAGTAAACCGTACATATTGGCATAAAAGTGATTCTGAATTTGTCTTCTGCTTCAACAAATTAATTCTTTTGAAAGTGACATTGAAATGTAAAATGCATATTGTGTCTTCAATACTATATCCAAATCAGTTCTTTTTGATAACAGTACTCTTTTCTTGCATCTATAATACAAAATTATCGTCAATCCATGTTATAGTAATTGTTTAATATTAATTATCAGGTGAATTTGTAAAAAAATTCGCTGGTAACAAAAGCAAACACAAAAAATCAAACTCACGTTTCGCCATCCTTTGGAAACCTATGAAATGTCTTTGATAGATTTAGCACGTTATAATTCGAACCATTATATATTGCACACACCCAACCACTAACATTTATTGTAAAAAACACAGCTCAAACTTAATTATACACAGTTAAACACCAGCAATTGCTAGTGTTACATGTTCTCGAACGACGTAACATCAGTACTATCCGCTAGGGGCGCTGATGTTTTTAAAACACGAAATCAGCCGGAGTGTCCTGTATTGTCATTATAAAGTATTTGATGTTACTTTCACAGTTATGTCATTACATTTACAATGATAAGACCATAATAAATTCATTTTCTTCGTTGTATTACTGATCCTGGTTCCTTGTTTAAAGAAGAGTAATGGAGCGATGCATATTCATTCTTGAGTATAACTATCTTGGCTGTGGTTGGCTGTTGGTATCAGTATTTTCTGTAACTAATAGTCACTCTAAACATTACGATTTGCACACTTAACAGTGAAGTGAATTGACTAGACTTTTCGCCAGTATCAACAATGAAGTGAACCGAGGTTAAGTATGGCAACTGCTAACAAGGGCTATTTTTACCTGTTCATTAAACAATCAATATTGTCAATTGATGCTATTCATCGCAGTATTTTAGTATATTTTTTAGACTGCCAGAGTTCGCGTCATGAATATCAAAAGACACTTGATCATCCAATGCCATGAAAGTAGATAGTGGGCCACTTGGGCGCACCGGTCTGAACCTTCTGATTGGCTGTGACATCAGAGTTGGGAGGAGTGGAGTAACCTGAGCCGCAGCCATGTGAGCATGCATTAATAGCTGTCATCTGTCAGTGGATGGCGGGTACCCTGTCAGCTGACGTCACATGTTCCAAGATGGTCACTGTCACTATCTGTCAGCAAGTGCCAGATGGCGGGAATCATCTGTCAGCTGACGTCACATGTTCCAAGATGGTCGCTAGCGCATTTGCTGACCATTTGGAAATTTTGGTTCATGTCGGCTGCCCGCTACCCGATAATGTTATAGGTTAAGTTTGCACACATGTGTTTGTTAGCTTATTCCGACTGCCCGCTAGCCGAATGTTTGCTAGGAGCACACTACGTGTTAACTTGAGGTGAAGTCTAACATATAAGCATTCTGCTTCCCGCTATCCGAGAATGTTAGGTTAACACGCAAGTCACACATGTGTTTGACAGGCAACACCCTGACAACGTGTTGGATAAGTCGAATGCTATAGGTCTACACATGTGTGTTTGTTAGGTTATGTTGGTAGCCCTATACCCGAGAGTGTTATATAGGTATACAGTCACATGTGTTGTTTCTGTGACGTATAGGACTCCCGATTCCCGCTTGCCCAATGTTATAGGTTAAGTCTACACACATGCTTGTTTATTATGAGTTTACCACGTGTTGGATCTCACATGTGTGGGTTCCCACGTATTTGCTAAATCAAATAGATGTGGTTTATTAGTCAAGTCTTATGTGAAAACAAGTACAGTTTTACAAAAAAACAGATGTGGTGTCAACATGTATAAATTGGGGTGCACATACACTCTTAAGCTCATTCACAATTGAGTTATCGCAGAGAAAAGACGTGCTTCAGTTTGATCTATCTGTTTTAAATGGTTACATTAAGTGATGTATGTTATGAGCAAATTAAAGACAACTTCTGGTATGGTCTATGTGGAGAATTTCAAGTAATTATCGACAAGAATACTTGTTATTTTAATGCAACAAAATTGTGCAAGAGTGGTGAGAAAATATTCAGACATTGGTTGGAAACTAAGAAAACTAAAGAGTTGATTGCCTATTACAATAGTCGGCTAAAGGAACATTTGGGGGGCCGGTATACCGGCTACACAAATGTTCCAACCAAAGGCGCCCACTTATTACCGACAACGGCCACCTACGTGGTAAACATTGGTGGAGCGCAGGCTGAAAACGACGCGATTTCTGGTACATATGCGTGCAAGGATTTGATAGTAAATTTAGCTTGTTTCATATCTATTCAGTTCTATTACAAGTGCAACAAAATTATTTTAGTTTTTTTCCGAAACGAATTTAATGAGCGATACAGGGAGCAGTTTGTGGAGATTAAAGTGAAATTAATGGAGATAGATGATGAAGTGCAGCGTATGCGAGAAACAAATGCTAAAGTCACAGAACATCTTGAAGATATATCCTCAAAGCCAAGTAACCCAAGAAAAATAAGTGTGTTTGGTTTACTTGCAATAAACGAGGAAGACGCCACCTATCCACATCATGCTGTAAGAACACAAAAGAAAAGTTTTCGTGGAGCTGTCAGGAATTTAAAAAATAAACATCCCAATGCCAAAGTGATATTAAACATGTTGTATGATCCAACTTCAGTAAATCTTTTTAACAGAGTAAAGACCAAAGTGAAATACCTTACAGCGCATAGAAACAACCTACAGATAGCAGATGTACCGCAGGATATTATTTATTTACAGCATAATTTTTAATTGTATTATAAAATAAAGACACATTAATTTTAACAAAGACGTTTATTTGATTCCAAGTACAAGTGTGTAAACTAGGTCACATCAATCTGCCACAAGCCATTCCAACCTTTAAGTATGGGACATCTACGTTCTACGATTCCGGCCGGTTGCTGGAATTCATTTATAGAATTCTTTACATCAGATGGTTCAGCGTTACGTTGTTGTTGTCAGCGACGCTTCATGGCGATTTTGGATTTAAAAGCATCCACTTGTCGTGCAAATCTTTAAGATTTTTGTCTATTTCACCGAACTTCTTCTTGAGCTTGTGGCTATTTGACAGATCGATATCTTTTAAAACTTGAGCTGTTATGTTCTTGGTTAAATTTTTCAATTTATTTTCAAACTCGTTTTTCAAATCTTCCAAATCTGGCTTGTGCACAGCCTCTAGCAGTATGGCATTAGTCTTTGTGTCACTTCATTTTTATTCTTCAGAGACTAAGCTTTATGGTTCTGATAGTCGTTCACCCAGGCATCAACAAATGTTTTAGTTACTTCATCTGCGGAATCGATAGGGTCGGCGACGTTACACAATTTACCGCGTTGCACATCTAAAATCACCACTTGCTGTTCTTGGGAAAGTCTGTCTTTCGATAATTTAAAACTTTACACGTTTATTGGACGGGGAACGTCCGAACTTATCGATAGACATTTTTATACTAAGCAATAGATAGGCATATATGACCTTATGTAGGTTTACTAGGCGATAACACTAGCTCCCTTTAGTTCTTCCACGTTGTTATGAGCATTATTGCCAGCAGCAGCAGCTTGAGAAGCCACTAAAAGTCTAAGTTTTTTTTTAATTTCAACAACACATCACGAGGGCTTACAGCCTAAATACTATCGTACCGTGGGTGTTGACAAGGAGGCAACTTGTTAATTCTGGACTTGAAGGTTTGAAGGTTCGGAGGAGAAGGAAAAACATGTGCCGGTAAGGAATTCCACAACTTGGAAGTCCTCGGGACAAAAGAGCGGGCATAACAAGATGTTCTATGTCTGGTGACCTGGACAGTAAAAGGGTGCATTCGCTCTGTTTCCCTGGTAGATCTGTTGGGGGCAGCAGATGGGGGCACTATGGAGGAAAGCTCCTCTGAGCAGTGCCCGTGCAGATATCTATAAAAGAGAGAGAGGTCACCAACGGCACGTCGGTGGGCAAGAGATGGCAGCCTTTGGGTGAGGGTAGGGTCACCGATGAGACGTATCTTGACGTATTTTGAATGGAGTCCAGGATAGCGAGTGTAGAAGCGGCAGCTGCACCCCAGATGTGGGAGCAGTATTCGAGGTTTGGCCTTATTTGTGAAGTATATAAGGTATAGAGATTAGTTGGTGAAAAGTATTTGCGAGCCTGGAAGAGCAAACCTAATTTCTTAGCAGCCGCTACTGCCATTGATGTGACATGTTGGTGCCAATCAAGATTTCGATCCACAGAAATGCCAACAAGAGAAAAGAACTCATTACTTTGAATAACTTGGTTGTTTATTTTGATGGGTCTAGGGCTGGTGTATCCCTTATGAGAAAGAAAGCAAGACTGAGATTTGGTGGGGTTTAATTGTACAAGATTTCTACTTCTCCAGTCTAATATTTTTTGGAGATCCACAGAGACAGAACCCTCCATGAGTCTGCGATCCTCATATAATTGGGCTAAAGAGACAGGCTTAGAATATTGTATATTTGAGTGGAGGGTGCTGTCGTCCGCGTAACTGTGAACTGGGTTGGATGTGCTAGGAGGTCATTGATGTGGAGAAGAAACTAAGTAGGGACTAAAGCTGAACCTTGAGGAACTCCTGCATTAATTGGATACAACTTAGAGGAATGGCCATCCACAACAACATAAATGCTCCTGTTGGAGAGGAAATTTGCTGTCCAGGTACAAAGTTTTGGTGGTAGGCCATAGGCCGGAAGTTTATTAAGCAGCGTTGCGTGCCAGACTTGGTAAAATACTTTGTATACGTCTAGAGCAACAATCTGGGATTGACCGTGTAGTTCCATAGACTTGTTCCAAGAATGGGTGACGCGCTGACGGAATCCATACTGCCTGTCGTGGATTAGACTTGTGTTTTTTAAGAAATTTTAGTAATTCTTTGTGTATATACTTTTCTATCACTTTAGAGACGACTGAAAGGAGCGAAATAGGCCTCTAGTTGCTAGGAAGCGCTTTGGATCCTTTCTTGGGGATGGGTTGTACTCGAACAGTTTTCCAGTTACTAGGGAATATGCCTCTATTGTAAGATGTCTGAAACAGAGGATTTAGGACGGGAGCAAGTTCTTGTGCGCATTTTTTGAGAACAATTGCTGGGATGTCGTCAAGGCCAGAGGCTTTCCTGGTATTAAGAGAAGAGAGCATATTTCGTACCTTTTTAGTTTTGAAAATGATATCCGTCATTTTATGCGCGACATTGGGGACTGTTGGAGGTTGAACATTTGGAGGTGGGTTGAGAGTAGAATTGCCGACAAACAAAGAAGCAAAAAGTTCAGCCTTGCCTAGGGCGGTAGAAACAATTTCTTCCCCTGAGACAAGAGGTGGGAACGTGCTTTTGCAGAAATTATTCCCAATAGAGTCCAGAAGGGTTTGCTGCCGTAGGAGCTTAAGAGGACTTTGTTTTTGATGTGGTTCTTAAACGAGTTTTTTGCCTCGGAAAGAATGCGGTCATAGCGGTTTCTTGCGTCGTTAAATGCTTAACGATTTTCTTGACTGGGATTGTGTAGAAGCGTTTTGTGAGCTTTGACCTTTTCAAGTCTGGCTTTGTCACAGGATTTAGAGAACCAGGGCTTTTGAGTGGCTGAAGAGGTTTTCTGTGTACTTGGAATAAATAATTCCATGCCAGCTTGGATAATTTCGGTGACGTTTTGTGAGATATCAGAGGGGTCAGGATGAGAGAAGCAGGCAGACGCCCATGAAAATGAGGAAAAGTTGTAACAGTATAAATTGGATAGCTAAACAACTAAGCTAGTTTGGACGTATTTGTGGTTCCTCCTCTGCTTGGCAAAAAGAATTATTGGCGACGACCGTGGTTAATTCTTCTGGATATCCCTCGTATAAGGAATAGAATTGAGATCTTTCGTTAAATTATTTATATTTGTATTACCCCTGGTATATCGTGCCGGCTTACACGCTTGCGTTGCCGTTGCCGGTAGTTCAAAAAGGGTCCGCATGTTGAAGAGGATAGATGGCTGGGGACGTATGTGATGCGAGAGAGAGCGAGGGTGTGGCAGCACCTGTTTTTCAAGTAAGAGACGTGAAGGCGCCGGAGGTTTCGGGAGAGATTTGGTTGGTCATTGTGGAAGTTAACACGTGGTTCGTTCTGAGAGGCAAGTTGGATATTAATTATCCCCCTTGGTGGATTTAAATTGCGCTCAGAACACATCTACAGTCTTGTTGGTGATATCGTAAGTTGCGTAATTGATGTTGAAGGCTGTAGATACACCCGTTGGAGGGGATTTAAGGACCACATTGGTGTTGTCACGTGTTGGAGTTCGTTTCCCTCTTTGGAGGGTCCTTGTACCGGATAGCAGTCCTTGTACCGGCTGGATACTCCTTGTACCGGCTAGGGAGATTTTTGTGCCGAATAGGATAATTCTCGTACCGGCTGGATAGTCCTTGTGTCGGGCAGACATTATTGTATTGGGCAATACCTTTGGCAAATTCACCTATCGTAATTTTGAGTGGAAAAGTCTCGCATGGATGAGCGAATTTTTATGTACCGACGAAGTATATGGCTATTGGATTAAATGGAGTTTATGTGCTAGTCAAGAGCAGTGATAAATCCTGTCAGCTGTGAAATCTGGAATTTATGAAGTAGGAGCTCAGGAGAAGGTCTTCCCTTTCGTTGTCGCATTGCTTTCCGTTGTTGCAGTCCCGTACCCCTGGAGGCCTTAGTTGGTATGAAAATTGATGGTAATTAGATGGCCTAGAAGTCCAGGAATTTCAAGTAAGAATTTTCCGTTTTGTGATAACGAATAAAGTGATAAGAGACAATCTTGATAAGTTACATTTTTAAATATTCATCTGTGTTAAATTTGCTAAGATCAAAACGAATTTATTTCATTTAACTTCACTAAATGTGGTACAGATTTTTATAAGACCATTATTAATATAATTGCTTCACTTTTGATAATACCATTAGTTATCATATATTGTTAGCGTTAGTCAAGCTTATTGATTATTCTTTGGGACTTGATCTTTAATCAGGCCACTTACCGTAATTATCGTGTAATTAAGTAATATTTGGGGAAAATAATTTGTGAGCTTTGCGTGCACGAAAAGTGGAATTTTCCGTAGAACAACTATATTTGTAGTACATTCATACATACCCAGTAAAGATCTTGGTTATTTGGTAGTAAGCCATTTTAGTGATATTATAGAGACTTATTTTTATTTTTAGATCAGAATTTTAGAACAACTTTTAATAAATTCTTGTATGCCAAAGAAGCTTAATAAAAGCCCTTATTTTATCATATTTTAGGTGTGTTTTGGTTTTGTGTTTTTGTGTTCTCTTTTCAGGGCTCTTGATAATTAGATCATTACCGTTATATTTACTTGTGGGTCTATGAGACCATACCGTTCCGAACTTTAGTTGGTGTTATCATAATTAGATCTCCCTTGTAGCTTCCTGTGCTCGATTGTGGTTGGCTATAGTTGCCAGTGTGATCCAAGAATTCTTGGTTGTGTTGGATCCGGGCAAGGAAGCATATTTGTGAACATCTTATTAGAATATCCGGGAGTGGAGGTTAAACAATCAAGTGGCGCCCCTACTTAAGATCTTATTTTAACCCACGCCCATCTCCACTGTATAAAAGCCGGCGGCCCTCTAACTTCCCGGTAACTTAGCTTATGCCAATGACAAATTAGATTTGCGGATAAGTTAGGAATTATTTGAGCATTTGTCATCTGGTATAAAAGGAAGCGCGGCGGCGTCATAAAGAAATCCCGTATTTCGTCCCAGTTTG
This sequence comes from Tillus elongatus, assembly GCA_964006375.1. Classification (NCBI taxonomy): domain Eukaryota; kingdom Metazoa; phylum Arthropoda; class Insecta; order Coleoptera; family Cleridae; genus Tillus; species Tillus elongatus. The sequence goes on along the minus strand of OZ023266.1, from coordinate 101,912,105 downwards.
CGGAGTTGTAGTGCCAAGCGATACGTGGGTGTGATGACTGTGTGACCTCGAGTTGCATTGCGCAGGAAGCAGTGACCATGCCGTGGTCTGAGCGAACAAGGGGGGCGGTGACTGATATCTTATAGCATTCAGGTTTTGTAGTAAGGAGATCCAAGGGATTTGAGCTGTGTGTTGAGATACGAGGAAAGTAAGGTTGCTGAACCATATTGGCTAAAGAATTGCTGACTGCAAAGGTCCCCGCTGCTCTGCCTTGTGGATCGGTTTTTGAAAATCCTAGCCATTCCTTATCATGGACATTGAAGTCACCAAGAATAGTGACCTCGGAGGAAGGATATTCAAAAATCAGATAGTCGGTTTTTTCAGAAAGGTAGTCAAAGAGCTGGACAAAGTTGTTGTCAGAAGCTGACCGGTAAATGTAACAGATGAATTTAGTTGCAGCCCTGAGAGAGAGTTTTATCCATAGTATGTCTTTTCTTCCAGCTTCTAAATTGGGGAGTCTGGTGCAGGGTAGATTGCTACGGACGTATGCGCACACGCCTCCATGCAATCTAAATGAAGTAAGGAGCTCATACACCGGGAAATTAAGGTGATTAGTGGCTGTTTTGGCACTGAATTGGGTTTCGGTGAGGAGGAGGAGTTGGGGCCTGTTAGCCTGGAGGAAATGGTGGACGGAGTTCAGGTTAGAATTTAGGCCACATATATTCGAAAAGGATATGTTAAATATTGATGTTAGCGCCTCCTGTACACCCCTCTCCCGGAGATCCGAATGGAGGGGTATTTTACCTCCAGAATCTTTTGTACAAGGAGGAGTCATTATCATTTTTGCTTATAAGGGAAACCGGCTCATACACCATAACCGGAAACGTCCGTTGGGACTTCACCGGCCCCTTGATGTATGGGGTGGTACCTCCTCGGGCGTGAAAAAAATTCTTTACTATTACGTAATGGAAAATTCCACTACCACCTGCTATGGATTGGATTGGATCAATGTCTACCCCTTTAAAAATAAGATTAATAAAGGGACTATCAATTGTCCAATAGTTATGCTTTTCGACATAGCAGGAGGATACAAAACATTATCATTTTGCATCCAAGCCTATTGTCGGCAAGTCTATCAACCAACTCGTTTATGTCATCCCAATACACATATGCTATATGTTTGTTATTTTGTATCATATAGTTGTTAGTGCTGACGCTGGTGCTGCTACCGCGAGTTTTATCACTCTGAGCTTTAAGTTCAGTTTTTTGTTTTTTGTTAAGATGTGTTTGGTCGTCGTCGTCGTAACCAAAACCGTGAGGAGTTGAGGATCTTCGCCCTTGTGGATTTATAACTGGTTTTATTAGGGTCAGATACTGTTCCGAGGAACGACCCTTGGTTCGTGTGTTGGGATCGTAGTTAATTTTGGGAACACTAGTTGATTTTAGAATATCTCTATAGTGTTGAAGATCGTCATACGTGCACGCCTATGGTCTTTTCATAAATATCAATTTTAGCAGACCTTGTGGTTGTGGATATCTTATTTGATCCAGTTGAATTTTAGCATCAGTAAAGTCCAAGTCTCCAGTTACCAGTAGCTTTATCGTACCTAGCACCATACGTTTGATCAATGGTGGCAAGTCTCGACAGTTCCGTAAAATACTTGTCTACATAATATCGAACTCGTTCAGGATATTGCTCCAAAAATTCTTGATATGCTGGGTTGCCTCAAGCTCGTCAAATGTTGGCTATTCTCAGCGGAACTTGCCTCTACCTCAGGTACAGCTTCAAAAACTTCATGGTCTTCAAGGAACTCAACTTTGGGTTTCGTTTCTGGTATATCAAGTTTAGCGGTCTGTACTGTATGACAGCTGTATGATATCTCTATGACAGCTGTATGGCAGCTGTATGACTGCTGTTTGTCCTGTTAGACGGCTGTATGTCAGCTGTCTGCCCTGTTAGACAGCTCTCTGTCTGTCCTGTCTGTCTTGGGTTGTAACCAGTTAGATTAATATATAGCTATCGAATACTTTTCTATATCTGCCTTTGTGTACATCATATTATTTCACAATCACCAACACACGACACTTATTTTCTTTCCAGCGTTGGCAGCATATATTTTTAAATTGTTTAAATTCCATATCAGTGGTTACATGATCGTCGTACACATATTTTAATTTGGTTTCATCTTGAAGAGAATCAAAACGTTAGCGTTATCACGTACCAGATGTTTGGGTGTTCGAGTATATGTTTTACAGATATAGAATGAATCAATATTTTTATGTCTTCCCATACTAAAGTATGCTCTCATTTTATTTTGTTTGTCACAAGCTACATCATCAAATATAAACCCAGAGTTGTCCAAGGCTTCTGCTGGAACTACGATTTCATCGTTTTCACTATACGGATATAACCAACACGTTTTGCAGCATCCAACACCCGTTGTAACATTTTGTATTTTGGTTGATACAGCGACTTTGAATACACATACACGTTCGCAAACTTTAAACCGTTTGCTTCAAACAATAAACCTAGCATGACATCTGTTTTACCACATCCACTATGACCACATATGATACATCGAACGGTGTTTGGGAAGAGATAACCATGCCTTAGTTGTTGTTCTGCTGTATCCGTAACAACATCGTCTATATTTGTAATGGGTAAGGCAGAAGCGTGTTTGATGGTACGCATCTTGACCTGAACTAAACTGTATATTTTTTGGTGTGTGTATAGAAATATAGATGCAAGTGAGGCGCACAGTCAGTATGAATGTGGGTGTCATAGGGTGAGGGTCGTGACTGCTCTTAACAAAGAAGGGCGCAAGTTTTGCTGAAAAGTTGGAGCATTATAAACACCATGAAAATTAACAGAAAACTTGGTATGGGTCTTGATGTGATCAACTCGAAGCCAAAAAAGAAATTTCCCTTTAAAACATAATAAGTCTGATTGGGGAGATTATAAAAGATAGAAACGTTATCTCAATAGCTCATGCAATCGTTAGAAAGATTGGTGGGCGTAATACTGTGCAGAAACCTCGAGTTATTCCAATACCTAAAAGCGGGGGCTTCCTTCCGCTGTTGCCTCTGTGTCGTTGGAGCCCATCACCTAAACGATAACAAGTTTCACATGTTCATACCTATTTGGTTCCTCTTCAGTTTCTTCCATCATTTCAAAGAAGTTCTCTGTGGCAAACATACTTTCCGATTTACAAAAACTCGAAATGATTCCAACGGGCATAACAGCACAGGTACGACACGATCGAAAATTACCGTAACCAATATGTTTTTAAAGGCAAAACATGTACATATTTCCCAATGATAAAATCAAATTGGGACTGATGGATAAAATAGCAAAAGACACCAATATATTTCTTGCATATCGCAAATAGGACATATAAGAGCTATCATCACTCAGAGATATAAGCAGAGATCTGTGGACTGTTAAAACTGCGACCAACTTGGAAAGACCCATATATGTGATTATAGCATTTCAAACAGATCCAAAAGACAACGTAAGCAAGAGAGCAGACTTTTTCAATAACATCGGTATGGTGGATCTCCGAATGTTTCTAAATTCAGAATGCTATCCTTATGAATCTATGAATATGGATTTCGAGAAATCCAAATATGCTAAAGCCTATCATCAGATGTACACAAATTTTCAAAAAAGTTTTTGTTATAAAAACATGTCGGAGCCTCTCTTGAATTATGACGAGTTTACAGACCGAGCTCTATTTGTGATCGACTGTTAACATCAGAACGAGTCAATCAAGTCGTCAACGGTGGACAATAAGGTGAAGTTTATAAGCAGAGACAGTTTTCCCAATAACAACCGCGCTTACTGTTTAGTTATTCACGACAGTGTATTGGAATATTCACCTCCAACGGGCGTCGTTAGAGCCATCATGTAATAATATAATTTACTGTATCACATGTATCAATATGTACAGCCTGGGGGTGAATTAATCCTAAAAAAATTTTATTGTATTTAAATCAATTGTTTTATTTTTCTTTGTTGCGTTTTGATCAACCCTCGTATATTCAGCTAGTGGAATCGATATATCTGAGAACCAACACGTGGTACACAACAAACAAACATAGCCTAACAAACGAGCGTGTCTGTGTGTGTTTAAATTCCATTCTTAATTGCATTGAACACCACCCTTATATATATATATATATATATATATATATATATATATATATATATATATATATATATATATATATATATATATATATATATATATATATATATATATATATATCATATTTCAAATTTTTGTTTTAAATCGAGCTTGTTCATATTATTATTAAACACCCCTCGTATACTTCTTTTGTAACTGTATGACGTCAAAAGATTTAAACTTTTACACCAATGCTTAATCAAATGAATAATGCGGCACCTTATGTAAATTAGTTCTCTATATTCAAACAATTACTGTTTACTAAATTTACATATGTAAATGTGTTAATTTAAGTATATAACGTTAATATTAAACATACATAATTAACAATAGCTAGATATCTATGTTATGATACAGGAAAATAACGTCTCCAAAGCATTTTCGTAATTTAATTTAAATAGTCTCTCTCATAATGCCCTTTAGGCGTTTGTTGATGTAGCCAGATTCGGTAAACAGGTTTGTCTTTATTTTAAACTGTACTTAGATACATATATATCACACAATACATGCATAATAAACTGGCTGTGTTACCATACTTGAATTATATATATATATATATATATATATATATATATATATATATATATATATATATATATATATGTGTGTATTGAGACGTTCTGGCTTATTTACATTTGATTTTGTTCAGTCAACATTTATTTAGGCCTCTAATAATTAGCTTCCTGCTGAAAAACTCGACAAGTTAAAATTATCTCGCAATAAGATATTAATACTTCGATAGTTCTGTATTCAGTCCCGAGATAAATGTACAGACGTATTTGTGTAATTTAATAACACCACACAATACAGGCATTCCTCGTGCTCTTTGATAAAAGGTTAATTTTTGCTGACACCAGCTGGAACATAAATTTATCACTTAATGTGTCTGCATCTTGAAAACTCTGAGATCTTCTCTCCATAAGGGGTGTTAAGTGTGATTTCGAGTATCTGGAACGCAATTAGAAGTCATTATAGTTGGTCGAAGCCAGAGAAACCGTGAGAAACACGAAGGGCCATATGGCCTGAACATTCTTACAAACAATGAAAATAGAACAATGCTTGCGGATTTTGTATTAACCGCAAATCTTTGTCAATGTTTGGAAATATGCAGCTTATGAGCTACGTATTTTAATTATAGGTGTCTCTTTGTGAAATAAATAGCTTCCCACTTGCTTTCACGTCTAGTAAACTTTGCCATTTACCCTTGCATCTTTAGCACTATTATTGAGATGAGATATTGTAACTGCTCACTCAAAATGTATTATAAAGTTAAAAAAAGGCACTTATAATTTAATAAACACATATTTCGTTAAAGGAAAGGTTAGTCGTTTGTTATAATTATGCGAACCGTAGCGGCACCCCTTGCGATTGTTCAGATACCCCGTTATTATGAAACACATGTTTCTGCAACATTAGACATGTTTAGTTCTGTGACACTTGTGCACATTTTCATGAAATTTCCACAATGAGGTAATATTGTAAGAGTGGCCAGTTAGGAATTTGCGAATGTTGGACTGCCAAGCATTTCTGCAGGTTGATACACATTTGTGGCAAGCGGGTATATTATTGTAATTTAGCTGTATAAAGATGTAATGATTCTTATGCAATTAGTAATTAGAGGGAATGAGACGAATAAGGGTGTTGTGTATTGTTAATGACTAGGAGAACTAGTGGGACATTCGCAACTAGGTACACTTGCGAAATGATTATCGTACATAGAATATGTGTATTAAAATTTAATTTTAACTAGAAGAGAACGCATCACAGTATGTGTGAGTATCAAGACAGTTTTTTTATAAAAGACTAGAGTGACATGCTGCAGATCACGTAGGCAGTAATAAAGTCGATGAGTGTGTACGCAACTGGTATATTTTCAACCGTAATGACTATGTCTGTTCTTCATAGTTCCCACATATACGGGGGAGTGGATTTCATATAAAAGGACCTGTGTTTGTACAGTGGGGCGGACTGTATCTAGCTCTCAGATCGGTCTTACCTCATCATCGCCGTCTCCATACAGTTCGGAATATCCTAGAGCAAGTGGTTGGCGCCAGTAATACGTGTCGACTCCATTGGCTCATACATGTGTTTCTCTGTAGAACCCATTTAGGCTTGTCTATTGGCAAAAAAAAATTGGCGTTCCCCAAACAGCTTGAAATACCCCAGAGCAAGTGGTTGGCGTCAGTTCAATACGTGTCGACTCCATTGGCTCATACAGGTGTTTCTCTGTAGAACCCATTTAGTCTTGTCTATTGGAATTTTTTTTTGCCGTTGCTCAAACAGCTTGAAATACCCCAGAGCAAGTGGTTGGCGCCAGTTCAATACGTGTCGACTCCATTGGCTCATACAGGTGTTTCTCTGTGTAACCCATTTAGTCTTGTATATTGGCAAAGCGCGAGCGGATTTGCACTAACAAGGAATCTTGCCACACAGACATCTCGCAGGGCTGATTCCCGATTCATTCAAGCCCTTGTCCCAACGCCCCGGCCCACGTCAGCGAATATTGCGGCCGGTGTGACGCCATTTAAGCACCAGACGGTACTACTAGAGGCCGCCCACCGCAACCGCTCCTTTTGGCCCCGGCTTGGAATTATACCGTGAGTTGCACCAGAAATAAGAAGCCTCGCAGGGCTGCTTCAGGCATCTGATAGGTCGGCAGACTAGCTGGAGACAGCAGAAACCAGACGAAATAAGGCGTCAGCGTTGAAGACGGTGAGTGTACCTTTGCAAATAATTTATATTGCCCGCCCGCCTTTTATTCAAGCACGCGCAAAGTCCGTAAACGAAAATCTCAATACTAGGTAGATATGTAGAAACTTTCTAAATAGGTATTCCCCATATGGGTTTAATCATTAGCACTCCTTCCCGATCGATATATCTAAACTAAACTTGAAGCCTCTAGTCTTATTTATTTTTGTATTATTAGCAGAATCACTTGTGCATTTAAAAGGTCGCCAAATGCGATAATATTGAAACTGAAACTTGAAATCTGGAATTTTGGCTGTTCACATACTATGTAGAGAAATTATTTGCGCGTTTAGATGTTGCCAAATTGAATATTTAAACTGAAACTTGAAATCTGAAATATTAGCTATTTACATACTATGTAGAGAAATTATTTGCGCGTTTAGATGTTGCCAAATTTAATATTTAAACTGAAATTTGAAATCTGGAATTTTAGCTGTTTACATACCATATAGAGAAATTGTTTGTGCATTTAGATGTTGCCAAATTTAATATTTAAACTTAAATTTGAAATCTGGAATTTTAGCTGTTTACATACTATGTAGAGAAATTATTTGCGCGTTTAGATGTTGCCCAAATTTAATATTTAAACTGAAACTTGAAATCTGGAATATTAGCTGTTTACATACTATGTAGAGAAATTATTTGCGCGTTTAGATGTTGCCAAATTTAATATTTAAACTGAAATTTAAAATCTGGAATTTTAGCTGTTTACATATCATATAGAGAAATTGTTTGTGCATTTGGATGTTGCCAAATTTAATATTTAAACTTAAATTTGAAATCTGGAATGTTAGCTGTTTACATACTAGGTAGATAAATTATTTGCCCATTTAGACGTTGCCAAATTTAATATTTAAACTGAAATTTGCAATCTGGAATTTAAGCTGTTATTTGCGCGTTTAGGTGTTGCCAAATTTGATATTTAAACTGAAATTTGAAATCTGGAATTTTAGCTGTTGCTTGTGCATTTAGATGTTGCAAAATTTAATATTGAAACTGAAACCTGAAATCTGAATCTTATCTGTTTGCATACTATGCAGAGAAGTTATTTGCGCGTCTGAATGTTGGCAAATTTAATATATTTAAACTGAAGCATGAAGTCTAGAATGTTATTTCTGGTATATTAGCTAAAGAAATCATTTCCACATTTAGAAACCTTGCCAAATTTAAAGCCTCGAATTTTTATTTGTCTGCGTGTTCCTTAACGAGACTGCCTTGCATTCAACCGCAGAAGTCTTGTGGCTACCTGATAATATTTAAACTGAAACTTGAACTCAGGAACTTTACTTGCTGGTGTATTAATTGATGAAATTACCCTTTTTGCATTTGAAAGTAGGCGGATTGTCCGCATGTAACGATATTTAACTGAAAACTTTAGGTTGAATATTCTATTTGCTCGTGCACCACCTAAAGAAATTATATTTGTATTTGGGAAATTAGCATATTGTATTTCCTTGAGAATTCTAAATTGTGAAACCAGGAGTATGGAGCTTATATTATTATGATTTAAATCTGAATCGTGAAACCGGAATAATGTAGCTCTTTGTAATATCATTTAAATCTAAATCGTGAAACCAGAATTATATAGCTCTTTATAATATAATTGAAACCTGAATCATGAAGCCAGAATTATGCAGCTTTTTATAAGATAATTTAAATCTGAATTGTGAGACCAGAGTCATGTAGCTCTTTATAATATAATTTAAGTCTGAATTATGAAACCAGAAGTTTGTAGCTCGTTATAATTCAATTTAAACCTGAACCATTAATTAGGAATTATTCCACTCTTTATTATATAATTTAAATCCGAATCATGAAGCCAGAATTATGTAGCTCTTTATAATACAATTTAAATCTGAATCGGGAAACCAGAAATATCTAGCTCTACCTGAAGTAAATTGAAGTCTGAAACTTGAACTAAAGGCATGTCATTTCATTTCTGTTTAAGATTGAAACTGAAACTTGAAGTCAACCATGTGGCGCCATTTTTGTGCACTTTGAAAGTGAAACTTGAAGTTAGTTACCTTATTGTTTTGAACATTTTCGATGAAGTTATTCTGTACCTGAAACAGGCATCTAGGCTCTCCTTTGTGTATTTAAACTTGAGACTTTAGATTGAACGTATGTGGCGTGCACTGGACGGTGCGGACAAGGAAAGGAAAGGGATTTAAACTAACTGAAGTACATTACCCGGTGTTTTGACCAAGTTATGTAACTGTTCTCTTTGTATCTCGAAAGGACTTCAGGTGAAGCTTCGCTTTACGAAGTGCCAAAATCCGAATATCGAAGACCTCATAAAAGAGGCTATATGAAAGACTTCGCGAATTCACAACCTAGGTATGAATAGGGCGAAGGGGCAACCTGAAGGTCAGTAATTAGCTGAAAGCCTTGTAAAGTACGTCATAACATTGGGTGAGGTAACAGTAGATTTGTCATCTTCGCCGTTTAGTCAGTGAACAGTGATTTGGCCTGAATTACAACAATGCCTTGCTCCTGCGTCTCATACACCCTACACGTCCAAAACAAGAAAACTTGCAAGTGGTATTTGGGTGAACCTTCTACTTCCTGACTTGCTCGCATCTGAAAATTAGAGACCTCGCCAAAGAGGCATAGTCCAAGAAGGACACGGTAATTAAATTCATTTAGCATAATGGAAGGTGGAAGAGGCAATCCAAATGCCCAATGCGTCATTACCCAGTCATTAATGGTCGTATAAGGGACGTAGAGGGAGGAGCCGGTGAACATCAAATGAATGCCCGGGTGTGGTGTCCTGTGCTGCGGTGTTGCTCAATCAGTCCCACAGTAATAAGATGAAATTGAAAGATGAACGATTAAAACTATAAGACCTAAATAATGCCAATCAAAATGCAAATATCAATCCTTAGTTCTATGCCACTGTGGAGGCTGATAGTGACATCGGAGACCTCGATACGCACCAGGCCATTAACCCTCCAAACGATCCAAATTCTTTTTGCCAGTGCATTCCCCATATGTGTAAGATTAACCCCAGCCGCGTAGCGAAGGGTGCCTGGATGTCTGTGCAGAATGTCTGCCTGTTCCACTGTACTTGTCAAATGGGAAGCTTTGTGAAATAGACCAAGTATTTGCGAATCTTTGCGTTTTTGTTCACAATGTCCTAACGCCTAGTCAGAACCTACACAACCTATTCCTGCCCTAGACTTTCACACCTCAATATATTAATCCGTATTACCCAGGAAGTTATACATCCTTGGTAAGCAAAAGTAGAAGCCTTTAAAGTAAGGTATGAACCTCGGTGGTTCAGGGGTAAGAACGTGTGCCTCTGAACCGAAGGGTACTGGGTTCGATCCCATGGTACTCCTTTCACTTTTTCAGTACACACTGTAACGTTAACATCAGCCGAGGTTCTCGCATTGTATTTGAGCAAGTTGAATATCTGCACGTTCCGCCCTTCGGAGGGGGCGTAAAGCCGTCTGTCCCGTGTCCATGCGATGTTGGGCACGTTAAAGATCCCTACCCTCCTTACAGAAAGGCTGGGGTTCGGCAAAATTTCCAGGATAGTGAGCTGAAACTGCTCCCTGGCGTCGGTGATTGGCCATAGTCGCGGAAATAGGCCGACGTTAAAGAAACAAAACACACAAAGTAAGGTAGGTAAGTACATTTCAGGTCACCTGTAATAATTCAATGTAGTCAGGGATTTAATTGCGTATTAGTCAACATTGCAAAACAGACTTAAATACTTTTCTTCAAAATACAGAGTGTTCAAATTATGTATTGCGCAATGTCATGCCATGTTGCCACATAAATTGCATTGTTGCCTTTTGTTTGTAAAAATTTAATTAACCTTAGGGAATATTACTATATATATATATATATATATATATATATATATATATATATATATATATATATATATATATATATATATATATATATATATATATATATATATATATATATATATATATATATATATATATATATATATATATATATATATATATATATATATATATATTGATATGTTAAACTAATTATTTCCTATACCTCAATAGTTCAGTTGTTTCGAACTTGGCTTGTTATTCAGAGGTATCGGCTTCAATTCCCAGCTACCACTTCAGCACGATTTTCTTTCACGAATTCGTTTCAAACCTCCATCTCTGTTAAGCTTTATCTAGCTAGCTAGCTTTCTCTAATGCTATATGTGTGTGTAGAGTACATATAATAATAATAATAACTCCAGCAAATATATGTACTCTGCACATGCGCACACCTTTTAAATAAAATTCACTCACCCGCCAAAACTAAGTAACATAGAAACAATACAACAAACATATGAGATACTACTTAACCTAAGAAAGCATTCAGGTAGTGGGAATTGGAGTCTTAACCTATAACATACGTCACAGAGCCAACACATGTTTGATCATATATGTCAACAAACATGGCGGCATGCGAGAACTTGGAACCTGACAGCAGCAACCATCTTGGAACAAATGAACTGACAGGTTACCCGCCACCAGATGGCAGATTGCTACAGCGGCCATCTTGGAACCTGACAGCGGCGGCCATCTTGGAACATGTGACGACAGCTGACAGCTGCTACCCGCCATCTGTTAACGTATGCTTAAATGGCTGTGGATCAGCTTAACCCCACTTCTCACAACCCTGACGTCACAGCCAATCAGAAGGCTCAGACCGGTGCGCCCAAGTGGCCCACTATCTACTCATGAAAACATTGGAATTTAATAAAATTATCTGCTGCGATATTGAATATATAACTTCGGAAAAGTAACAATATCTGAGATATTATGCTATTTAGGTATAGAGCATACTTTATAGAAGTTGCAGAGCTATGTGTGTAGAAGGCTTTGGAATCTAAATATATAGGTGTTGCATTTGAAAAAATCAAGTTCTTCCAGCATGAATTTCCAGATATTGTTAGGCTATTAACGCTCACCCTGTATAAGTACAAGATTTTCATTCCAATGAGTTTGCAAGACATGATCACCAGCAACCTGTTGCCCAAAAACCGAGTACCTAGATGCATACTTGACAAAGATAAAACAAAAGAGCTGCGATAAGGAATACTTTTCGAAAACGACAATATTTCAAAAGCTAATAACGCAAGGTGTAGAGAGTACCACTCAAAGTCTATCCCAAACCGGATCACCATTCTGAAAATGCAAAAATATAGAGTGTTTCATTTAAAATATCGAAGTTGATGGCGACTTCCGGTATAACCGGAAATGCCGGTAACTGCAACCATTTTAGTCTGAATGAGAATATTGTATAATGCCGAATACAAATTTTCCGCCCTCAAATCAGATGAGAAGATCATAAACTTCTAATGAGCGCTTCTACGCCCTGTATATATATATATATATATATATATATATATATATATATATATATATATATATATATATATATATATATATATATATATATATATTTGACTTACACCTTGGTGTATCCACCTGTGCTTTTACTGCTGCCCGAGACCTAAATGAATTTATAGCATGGATGAAATGAACTTACTCTCAACTCAGGGTGCTTTTTTCAGCAAGTGGGTTCAGGTTCTATGAAGTTACTATTATCTCCAAAAGTATGATTAAATTTTGTCCTATGATCTTTACTTAAAATACTAATAAATATATGTTAAAGAAAATAAAGCAAAGGTCCTTATACGCTCACAAAACCTAAATATTTATTAAATTAACATATATGACAAAAACCTAAACCTTATGTATTATTTATATCTATTTGAATTTTACGCTATAAAAAAGAAAAATATTTTTTTTTTCAACGGTACCGACACCTATTGATGTTTGTATTTATTCCACCGTATTGTGGCACTTAGTCAATAGACACAGAATTCCACACTGACTATCAGTTACAGCCAAAAGATGCCCCCCCTGCCTCTGCATCTTGAATTTGTCGTAAAAAACCAAAGCACAGTTTGTACGATTAGATTTCTTTGTTTCTGTTTTATTTCTTATTTTTTTGCGAGTTTTATTACTCCTTTTATTTTTATTTTTACACTACTCACTCAGACTATTGCCTCTGCTGCCATTCCTCATAGCTGAGTCGGACGATCGGATCAGCGACCCTGTAGATTTTTTTTTGTATCTTGCAGCCTAAACTTTCTCCTCTTGCTACTATCTCTTTTCAAACCCCTTCTATCTAAATTTTCAAACTATGTCATTATTACCAAAAATTCCCATCTAACAATTTAATAATAATTTCAATCTTTTTTCATATCAAAAATTTTCAATCTGATAATTTTATCAAAATTTTCCCCTCTGTTTATTATTTTTCTTCGTAACCAGCGTAACTAATTAAAAACTGCTATCTGCCTTCTTGCAAATCAAAATTATAACAAATTTTTATACAATAATACTTTTTTATCATCTCCCGGGATATGTGATTTAGCATTGTTGATTCTTGACAGATTAGCTAACCTACATTTAAATTTTCTGTCAGTTTGACATGTGGTTCTCATCTGTTAACCTAACTATAATTTTGTTGTCGGTTTGACGTTTGTCCTAAATAAAAACAGCTGACTTACATCTAGGCTATGACATTTCGTAAATTATCCAACACTAACCTTACAAATCTAAAATTCTTACTTCTAATAAACAATAACATCTTAAATTACATAACAGCTAGTAAACAACAATAATAAATACAACATATTTACATTCTCAAGAGTTTTAGAGTTTATACACGTAGATACTTTATATATGTTATATCACTTCCTGCACTCCATTCTGCCTTTGATATAACTTTCACTCCTTATAAACTAATTTTACCATTGCCCTATTTTCTCTGACACATACATATCTGTGAAATTTAGTTTATCCATGTGCATAAACATTGCATACACCAAAGGTAAGTTCTTGTTTGTGTTTAGTATGATCTGTTTCAGGCTTTGTATGGGGTGTTTTAAAAGTGTGTTGTTGGCTTGTATGTATGTATGTATGTATATATATATATATATATATATATATATATATATATATATATATATATATATATATATATATATATATATATATATATATATATATGTACATGTGTATGTGACCCCCTTATAGAAACCATAGCAAATCCCCAATAATAAATTTTGACTGCTTTAGAGGCTTGCCTTCTAAAGCTAGACAAAATTTTTTTATTCACGCTTTAAGTTATACACAAAAATTAAACATAAACATTGACAACCCCCCTTTTTAAAATTTTTGATTAATAGTTATATGTATATTTATAGCAATCTAATCTATCCCTCCCTTAATACATTTTTCTTAGCATTTCAGATTATGGAGAGAGTCACTACCATTCCCGTTACAAGTTGTGCTGTCAGTCACGTCTACTGTTCAAAATATACGTGCTTCAGGTGCGAACACGAGAAGTTATTATATTGGCGTGCCAGATGCACTTATGCATGAAAGCATTATTGTGCTTACACGCAAGTTTAAAAAGAGACTAGCGTGCCTACAATTTAGAAGAACACTAGCGTGCCATTAATTGTTTTATAAGGACACCACCGTGCCAATATTTTGTCAATTATGTTTTTGAAGACCACTGCTGTGCCCACAATTATTTTAAGAAGAATACTACTGTGTCTGCAATTTCCTGCTACTGTCGAATACTGCTTCTGCTGTCATTACTGCTGCATGTTTGATCCAGCTTCACAAGTGTTCAGTTCTTCGAAATGTTTATGGCCTTTATTTAAAATAGTGTTTCGTTAGTTTACGTGCTTTTAATAAAATATGTGTCATGTCACTGCTTCGTTCGTCTGGGATTTCTTCAACTTATATTCCTTTTTTAATGTCACGTTTGCCCAAGCAACGTTCGACTTAGCTATTAAGTTTGCATGTTGCATGCTATAAGAAATGCCATCAACATTAAATGAAACAATGTTTTTAATTGACTATGTCAAGGCTACATTTAGTTTTAAGTTTCCCCCCAAGTAAAGTAAGAAATTATATCTTGGTTTTCAAATTCCTTATTGTTTAATTTATCTCTTTCATCACAGGTCTATTAAATTTAATCCTGGTTTCTTTAATTTACCTCTTGATCATCATTATTTTTTTATTTTTTTATTACCGAGTTCCCCTTTTCTCATTCCGTGTGTTCGTACGCGTGATAATGAACCGATTTCTATAACGACATGTTCGTATATACCCCCATATTTGGACAATTTTTTTTATTGCTGCTGCCATTGTAAGTTTCTATATGTTTCATTTTGATATTAGGTCCTTTCCATTTTCAATTCGTTTTATTCTTCTGATACCCAACTTTTTTTTCTTATTATTAATCTGAAACTACTGTTTATCAGTCAATATATGTTCCTTTTACTTGACTTTTCCATCTCATTCCCCTATATATTGCAACTACTGTGCACATAAATTCAGCTATATCTACTTTCATTATTTCAAGATGCCCTCTATGGGTTTACATATTCACGCTTCTCCATCTATTAAATTCATTTCACTGTTCGTACATATATATTTTTGACTTTTCCCATTACTTCTTATTTCAGACGTCTTTCTTCAGTTGTTCATCATACTGAATGTTCCACATTTTTTTCCAAATTTCACTTAATTGACCTTGATATCTATTTACTTCATATTTTAGTTTCTTTTTTCTCGTTTGTTGACAGCTCTGGTCCTCTTGTCTTGGGTTCTAACTTGTCCCCACTACTTCTTTTGTATCCGATTTCATTTCTTGTTTGACGTAAATTCTTAGTACGATCCTTCCCCACGCTTGGCTGATTACTAATCTTATCTACCTCGGTTTTGAATTTGATTATACTCTTCTTTCGTGCTCGGCATTGGCTTTAAATTTTGAATTTTGACGTGTTATTTGGTCGAAATAGTTTTGGTTCAGTTTATAGACTTAATCCAGGTCTTTAATTTTGAATTTTGAGTGTTATCGTTGTTCGAAATATTGTTGGTTCAGTTTATAGACTTAATCCAGGTCTTTAATTTTGAATTTGGATTGTTATGTTATTTCAAAACAATGTTGGTTGAGTTTGAAGACTTCCCCAGGTCTTTCATGTCATTCAAGTTTATTAAATCTTCGTAGTCGTTCCATATTTTGTTGCTGCGTAGTCTTCATAACCGTTATGTGATCTTCTCCATTGCTCATGATTTTTATCAGACTCCTCTGCCTGTCTTGCATCGTATTCCATGGTAGAATCGTCTTTGTAGGTATCCTCGTTCCTCTGGCATTTATACCTATTCGTGCCATCGTTGCCACTCTTGTTTTCACGTCTATACCTATTATTTCCTTTAAGTTTCCGTTTAAATTTGTCACCGTTATTCCTGATTTCTTCTAGGCTTGCTCGTTTCTTCTTATTAGTTTTATTCCCCATACTTTGTCTCTCTCCTCTTGTCCATTTTTCAAAGCATTCTTTCATTTCTTCTCTGAGTTTTTTATTTCCTAATTCCAGCTTTATATCTGGTTCTTCTTTTAGATTTTCCAAATTTCCATTCGTTTCTCTTAATTTCTCTTCCATTTCGGTTTTATATCTGCTTCTTTTGTGTTCGCACATCTTTCTAGGCCCTCTCATTCGCTGATTTCTTTCATTCACTCTCTCTATTATTTCATCTATCGGTTCATCATCATTCGCTCTGTTTTTCCCTATTATTATTTTACGTACTACATCCATCTTTGTCTCAACTTTACTTTCAAACTTTCGTACATATTGATCACTCTTTTGAAACATTCTCTCCATATCTTGCTTTGTCACCATATTTTTCTTTATATCTATTAATATTTGCATTATCATTTCAAGGCTTTTACCGGTTAGTTCTTTTGTTTCTTGTTTTTTCCCCACTTCTTCCTTTCTGCTAGGCATTTTGGCGTTTTTGTTTATTTTAAAGTTATTTTATTCACAGACTTTCGAAGCCCTCACGTTTGGTCGCCATTTGCTTTCTGTATTAGCTCCTTTTTCACCTCTTCCACACTTTTTTCTAATTTCTCTGTTATTTTTCCCTCTATATTATCCAATCTCTCATTCACTTTCCTCATATTCTGCTCTTGTTCGATAAACTTTTCAGTCATACTTTCTTTTATCTTTTCGAACCTGTCATTCATGTTTTCATTTATATCTTTCCTCATATCATTCATATCTAGTTTCATGCTATACATATCCCCTTTCATTTCCTGTTTTTGTATTACAAACTTTTCTACAATTTCTTTCATACTTATTTCCTGTTTTTGCTCCATTCTGTCCATGTCTTCTTTCTTTACCATACTCTGTTGTATATGCATTAAATATTGTAACATAACGTCGTTATTTGGACCAGTTTGCTTCTCCGTTTCTTCGCTTCTAACATTCTCCATTTCATCGACATTTATGCTTTCGTGTGACATCACTTCCATTCTTTCTTCCTCATTCTCACTCATTTCTACCTCAGACACTCTCCACATTCATTTCCACACTTTCCTGTTGTTCATGTTGTCTTTCGTCTCCCCTGTCCTGTCTGTCCTTTGACGTGGTCATTTTTCTCCCTCTAGGCATTTTCCCGACTTTCTTATTACGTTTTGTTTAATTTTTTTTTACTCGTGGACCTCGAAAGCTCCCGGGATATGTGATTTAGCATTGTTGATTCTTGACAGATTAGCTAACCTAGATTTAAATTTTCTGTCAGTTTGACATGTGGTTCTCATCTGTTAACCTAACTATAATTTTGTTGTCGGTTTGACGTTTGTCCTAAAGAAAAACAGCTAACCTACATCTAGGTTATGACATTTCGTAAATTATCCAACACTAACCTTACAAATCTAAAATTCGTACTTCTAATAAACAATAACATCTTAAATTACATAACAGCTAGTAAACAACAATAATAAATACAACATATTTACATTCTCAAGAGTTTTAGAGTTTATACACATAGATACTTTATATATGTTATATCACTTCCTGCAGTCCATTCTGTCTTTCACTCCTTATAAACTAATTTTACCATTGCCCTATTTTCTCCGACACATACATATCTGTGAAATTTAGTTTATCCATGTGCTTAAACATTGCATACACCAAAGGTAAGTTCTTGTTTGTGTTTAATATGATTTGTTTTAGGCTTTGTATGGGGTGTTTTAAAGAGTGTGTTGTTGGCTTGTATGTATGTGTATATATATATATATATATATATATATATATATATATATATATATATATATATATATATATATATATATATATATATATATATTATTAACCCTTTGATGGGTACGTCATTGGCTTGGATGTTTCTCTTTTGTGTGTGGGTGAATTTAATTCTGTTCCATAATTTTTTTCTATTAATGCTGTTCTATGGTCAGGAGGCCCTGGTATATGAATGAATGAAAACGCCCCAACAGGCGCGATCGAGTTGTTTATAATTATGTAAGCCGGCAGACGTGAGCTCTGAGAGTCAGAGATAAGTCGCCGAAATTTCCAGCGGCCCATGATAAAAATGTTAGGGTACCTCGAGAATTCGACAGGTCACCGTGGGGCATTTTAATATGCAGAATTAACCCCGATGCAATTTGGTGGTCTCCCATTATAAGGGTGATTTTAGTTAACAACAAAGCAATGCGTAAAATAACCACAGTCTGGATATTCTCGATAAGACAGATCTGTTTAATGTCTCATATTGTAAAAAACAACAACCTTCTCACGCATTGTATGTAAAAGGTCAAACTTCTAGGCCCAGACGGAGATGCACTTGTCTCGAGGCAGATTGAGTATCTTATCTACACATTTTAAAGATAATAACATGTCCAGTGGGGGTCTGGTATTAAAAACACAGAGAGAACGCCTGGCTTATACAGACAGGTAGACGGGGTAGGATAACAAAAAAAAAACAAGGGAATGCAATAGAAACTCCTGCAGCCCGTGTGACTGAAAACAAATAGGCCATCTGGTGTGTGTGTGTACGGATATCTGGGGCAGTATTAATGCGAATTATAGGTCATTGCAAATGTGGTAATATTCACTGCAGAAAGGCGACTGGTGAGATTCCTATAAAAAAAAGGAAAAAAACGGGGCACGTTTTCACTGCCTGGACTTTTAAATGTAATTGTAATCGCATCCACGAGTATTATTAGCCATGAGATAATTATTTTTGTATGATCATTTACTCCTCCTAGACCGAAATTGCCACGAATCTAGTTCTTAAATGGGCAGGCTCTTGAACGTCATTTATCAGTCGATATTTTCGTTGTAAATATGTAAGAGGCACAGAAATATATTCATTGCAAATATTTTTCCCGGCATGCTCACATGACCACAGGGCTTGAACTAATGAAATACAGACTTACTGTCGACTATGGGCTGACCTGCAACACCTGAGGCAGTTGTAAAATCTAATTTGAAAGGAAAAGAAATTTTAACTTGAATTACAGTCGTATGCCAAATAAGTTAAAATATAAAATAAAAATGGTACGCGATATATTTCATGTACATTTATATTAGCATAAGAGAATTTAATATTGCTTTGGTGTCATATGCACAATGAGGACATTATTCTGTGTTTGATTTATTAATGTTGTGTACGTAGCATATTATTGTTGTATAATTTACATAGATTTAAGGTGTCATTGCATAAAGATAAATGCTGGCAACAAGCGAAAAAGCAACAAGTAAGGGTGCACAGGAGAACTCGCAGAATGGGTCTGACAATTTGACTAATAAATGTTTACAATTATAATTTAAATAAATAAAAATATAATAATAATCTCTACAAACAGTATGTACAGGAGATTTTCTGTGTGGGACGTGTACACATGATAGAGGAGAGCCACGCTACAAATCACGAGCGGGACGCAATAAGGTCGATTATGGTACAAACGTTTGATACGCTGTCGACTTTAACAACAGGGCCTGCATTACAGTTCATACACGGGAAGGGGAATTAAACCGATATAAAAACGCGGACGATTGCAGGCTGAGATCAAACATTTTTTAGTCTTTAAAGAGTCTCATTCTTCGGGAACCTACCTTGACTAGAAAAGCAACCCTGTGGTAAACGCTAAGTGCCAGAATCCGCGCACTAGTGTCGAAGCAGGAAAACTCGGCTGGTCTTCCTTTTCGCGATATTCAAAACCTACCTTGACTCAAAGAGCAATCTTGTGGTAAACGCTAAGTGCCAGAATCCGCGCACTAGTGTCGAAGCAGGAAAACTCGGCTGGTCTTATTTTTCGCGATATTTAAAACCTACCTTGACTCAAAGAGCAATCTTGTGGTAAACGCTAAGTGCCAAAATCCGCGCACTAGTGTCGAAGCAGGAAAACTCGGCTGGTCTTCTTTTTCGTGATATTCAAAACCTACCTTGACTCGAAGAGCAATCTTGTGGTAAACGCTAAGTTCCAGAATCCGCGCACTAGTGTCGAAGCAGGAAAACTCGGCTGTTCTTCTTTTTCGCGATATTAAAAAACCTACCCTGACTCGAAGAGCAATCTTGTGGTAAACGCTAAGTGCCAGAATCCGCGCACTAGTGTCGAAGCAGGAAAACTCGGCTGGTATTTCTTTTCGCGTTATTCAAAGCCCGCCTTTACGAGCAAGATAATTTTGTGGCAAACGCTAAGTGCCAGAATCCAAGCACTAGTGTCGAAACGGAGAACTCGGCTAGCATTCCCTGCGAGGCAGCAGCCCCCGTACTAGAGAACTTGGAAAGCACCAAATACCAGTGCCAGATCCCCGCACACGGTTAAAGAGGTAGGGAATTTACTTTCTCTGAAAACCTCCACCTCGTCTCAGAGCAGGGAGATACCGAACGTAGTTCTAATTCTCGGGTTTGCTTGTTCCTACCCGGAAACCCAGAATGTGGGAACCATTCCCTCCGTTAGGCGAAACCCAAGATACGAGCAGCCGTCCCCGAGTGGATACCATGTAGCAGCCTGACATACCGGAAAAGGATGCATCAGACGGTGAGTTGAACATTACTATGACTCGTGCCAATGGTCTTGTAAATTTCCCGGCCTTGAACAAAAATTTGCGTGCCTTGGAAGTGCTATCCAGGAGAAAGGGGGTGCTATAGGGCAACCGTAACAGTGCAGGGTTCGATACTTCTATTAAACTTGGGGCATCGAAAATTATTCTTAAAGGAAATCATTAGTACATTTAAATATTGTCAAAATTTAACATGTACAACCTGATCATGAGTCCTGTAAGTTTACCTGTACGCACACCATTTAAATGAACTATTATTTATTTAGATATTGCCAAGCTTGTTTGATGTAAATTAAAACTTTAAAGCTGGAATGTTATTTGTCCTAATTTTAAGCAGAAAAATAATGTATACCTTTAAAATGTTGCCAAATCTATTGTATTTAAGCTGAGTTGAAACACTGAGAAGTTATATGCTCATTTTAGTGTTTCCAGAGTTCTTTTAATTAAATTCAATATCTAGAATAATATTTATTTGCATACTGTGTACGCATTGATCCCACGTTGCCATATTTAAGTAAATTATCATGAACATTACCAGCTGGTGTTGATGTATATTCTAATAATGAAAATTTTGCTCCTACCAGAAGACTTATCTGTATAGACATGCTGTATGATTGTAGTCAATAAAGATTATTATTATTATTATTATTATTACCAAATAGCACTTAATATGTGTGTGTAAGTTCGTTTGCCTAATAATAACTATAATGTGAAATTTTGCACTTATTTACGTCAAAATGTAGCAGCGACTGAAAAGTTGAAATATTTCGGCCCTATTATAATGTTTTGTTAGTTTTAAGTATTAATCTTTGTGTGTCCAGTGCTTTGTACCTCCGAGCTAGACATCTTGGTCGCGGGGCAAAAATCTGCAATTTGCTAAATTTGAAATCACGAACCGTAAATATAAATTCAAATAAAGAGCTTCAATACATATTTTATTCCATGCTAGAATTTTGAGTCTTAAACTTAAAACCATACATTCGTAGGGGAATATGTCCTGAAACATGATTTTGAATCTGAAACTTAATACCAACTATATGGAAAAAATATGTCTTGAAACAGAATGTTGAATTTGAAGCTTGAAATAAAACATAAAAAGGGGAATGTGTTTAAAATTATATTTGAAACTTGAAACTAAAACATGAAAGGGGAGTATGTCTTGAAGTAAAATACTGAATCTGAAACTAGAATCCAAATATGAAACATGTTATAAATAGACTACTGAATCTGAAATTGAACTCAAAGTAATTCCCTTGGTATGATGTGGTATGCATTTTTGTAGTTTAGTAAGGTCCGTAAAATGAGCCTTCATGGCATGGAATTGCTTCCCCTGATGCGTGACCAATTTTGTACAATGTTCAACCCGCAGTTATGTCTTCGAGGGACATCCAAGCGAAGTTTCACTCCATGAAAGGCCAATTTCCGACCAAGACCCTTAGGGCCCAAATGACGTGAAAAGTCAACGCGATTTACAAACAAATTAGGCATAATTGGTGTGAAATGGCAGCCTGGAGGTCCATAAATCATTTCATTTCGCGCGTATATGTTTTCCGCATGAAGGGAAGTGAACGAGAGTCCAGGGTTATTCTCATCAGTAGAGTCGAGCTTTTGGAAAATATAAAAACATAGGATAACCTTCCCATCACGTACACTGCAGCGTGCTATGTAATTTTTCTGTGTGAAACAAACGACGCCTAGGTGGATTTCCTGCTTCTTGGAGTGCTAATTTCCGATATAAAAAAGACCCATAGGGCAGGCCCCAAAGAGCCACGTGAAATAAACCTATTAAGCATAATAGTAAATGGGAAAGGCAGCCTAGGTGTGTAATATTGTAATTCGAAAAAAAAAAGAACATTCGTGCGTTTACGTGAAGGGAAGTGTGCAACACGCCGGACAGATGGGCATCAGGCTTCCGCTGTATTGTGTATCTTGTTTCCACTAAAACGAAAAAAAATGAAATAAAAAAAAAAGAAAACCTGAAAACAAAACATAAATATTACCTGAATCTTCTTTTCAAAAACCGTACGCCACTGGAACAGAATACACAGAGTTGTGGAATTCCTGAGGTACATCATCGGCTGTTCGCCTTCGATATTAGAGAACGGATATCGCATTCCACATCTGGTAGCAGCGGCAAAGGGGGATTTAGCTTAGAATCATCTGTTTCAAAGAAGCGCCGTGGTGTCTAGCTGGGCAACTTAATTTTTGTATTGAAAGGGATAGTGTTTTGTGCAATATATCTAGTTAAAAGAACGATTGTGTTTCCTTTCTCTGTCTCTCTTGAAGTCCCTCAATTTATGGCTCAGAACTTTTAATTACTACTATTACGTAGGGTTCCAGTGGATGATCACAGGCTAAAGTTACTCGTAATAGTAACCCAGATGACTGTAAGACGCAGGTGGAAGACGTTTGCAAGGTAGGTGATTCTCACTCCCTCTGCGTGTATATGGTGAGTAGCATCGGAGTCCAGTGGCGGAGGTGATAGAACGTTTGTTTACTTGCTATATCAATACAGTGTTTATATGTTATGTCAATGCGTCAGTGTGTAAAAAGGGAGGGTTAGTGTTTAAATAGAGGTTATATATATATATATATATATATATATATATATATATATATATATATATATATATAAATTTTTATTTGAAAAGCAATGGACACAGAATGTGTGCGTGTAGAGGACGTCAGAACATGCCGATTTTTTATATAAAATTTTTCTCTTACGCCCATGATTGGTGAGATATTAACTTTGGAAGATTCTTTAATAATTCCAAGAAACAGCTTTGCAGCGGTATCCTAAGATAGAACAACCAAATTTGGTAAATGGTTTTTTATTTGTAAACATCGTTATTTGACAAAAATTTGATAATTTGATAAGATCAAGAGGGGGTTAATTAGGGGTGGGTGACCCTTTTAATGATTTTATTTTTTAAACCCTAACCTCATTAAATGTTAAAATTCATCAATTTTATAGCAAATTAAATTTTTGGCTCTTTTCGGCAAAGTTTTCGTAAAACCACCCGTTTGTGAGAAAGTTGATATTTTTAGAGTTGAGATCAAAACAAAATTATATCCCTTGAAGACTTTATTAAACACTAACATCTGAAATTTAACAAACGCTATTAAAACAAATAAATAAAACAAAACTCTAGACGCAGCAAGTGCATTATGGAATTGAACTCCCATAAAAATGTTTTAAATTACAAATATATCGCTCTCATGCGAGCAGGCATCAATTTGGTTACCGGTATAACATATATAGTAGGAACAATGTATCATATTTTATCAAAATAATTATTCGAAAATGTACAAAAATGTTCCGAAAATAAACTTTAAATGTTTCTGAGAAAACTGGTCTCCTAGCCAATGAACCTTAGGTTAATAGCAAATTGAGTTATTGAAATTTGAAACATTTAATGAAAATTCGATACCAAAACACCCTTGCCGTGTTTATACAAAAATTTCCGAAAATAAAGTTACATGTTGGTTTCCTAAACAACAAAACTTACGTTAATAGCAAATTGAGTTATTAAAATTTGAAGGATTTCATGAAAATTCGCTACCAAAACGCACTTACTGCGTCCAGATTTATTTCTTACAAACATGCATCATATTTCGATAAAAAATGCTAAAATGCAGTCACGAATTTGTTCTACGAAAATTAGCTAAAAATTATAGACCGTTAAACCATAAACTTCACTAAACCTACAGCGAAAGCATCAACTTAACTAAACCGACAGCCAAAGCATCAGAGAAAGGGTCTATTTGAAATGAATTTTCTGTAAATATTTTAGTAAAATGAAGGTCAATGACGGTTGCATCTGAAACTTAAGAGTTCGCAGAACACTCTTCTTGCAACATTTTCTTTTCACAATCCGTATTTGTTTCACGTTCTTTGCCTAAACATTGCCAATTTTGACGTTTTAAATTGCGAGTTTGATGTTTTGAGGAAAACTCCAAATTTGTTTTTTTAGCTGCACGTAACTTTTTGTCCTTAAATTTAGAGACCTAAATTTTGGTACATGGTTTACTCTTTATAATACAAATACGCGTAATAAATTTGGTTACCTTCACTTTATTCTTTCCGGAGATATAAATTTTTTTAGAAAGAAAACACAAAATTTTCCACGAAAACCTGGTCAGATTTTCCTGGCCAACAAACTTATCCAAGCCACTTGCAAAAGGAAGGTACTCACCAAATTTGATCAACATCGGTCAATTATTTTTTGAGTTATCGGTACGATATATATATATATATATATATATATATATATATATATATATATATATATATATATATATATATATATATATATATATATATATATATAAACACGGATCTCCCAATTGGTAAATTTTTTTAAGAAAATTTACTAAAAAAGAAAACTTGAATCACCAACCCCACTGAGCAAGGTAACATTGCAGAATCTTTTCCAAAGCAAGTGTAAGTTTGATAGATTACTTGCAGAAAGCCTCCTGCAAGTTTGTTGCAAATGGCAAATCTTCCCCCAGTGACTTTACATATGTAAGTGTTCCTTTTGTAACTTTACTGCAAGTTTACAGTAGTGAGCTGTTACAAACTTTCTTTATACTTACACATGTTACCTTACAGCAAGCTTCAATTTTAAAAGGACCTAGCAAAGTAGTAAAATTTAAACTTACATTTGCAACTTATCTGCAATTGTATATATTATATACACAGTGCAAGTTTGTAACTTGGGATAATTCAAATTAATCTACTTCAGCTTTTTTTCAAAAATGCTCGGAGTCAGATAATATTCTCAGTTACAATCTTTTCAAAAATGTATTATACAATTTGTGTCAAATGTCATTGATAATTTTTGTAAATGACAACCTCAGCTTTTTGTTGACTATTTTTAAAGTACACATCAAGCGATACAAAACCACCAAATTTCAAATTTTTATTATAAATCTTGAGTTGAAAGCATGAAAAAAAATTTGTGTAGTTATCAATGAATAAAAGTTTTAAATCTGCTGGTTTTCTACAACTTCACATGTAAGAACTTTAAAAATAGTCAACAAAAACGTAGGGTTGATTTAAAGAAATTATCGATGAAGTCATTTTTCAAATATGGTACATACTGTATAGATTTTTTAAAAGACTGCAACTTGAATTACTAACCAATGTGTCCAAGCATTTTTGAAAAAAGGAAACTGTATTTGATTAACTGAATTTATTTCAAGTTACAAACTGATACTGAATATAGGTATAGGTGTATTTATACATAATATATATTTCTTGTAAAACTGTAAAAATGACTTAAGACAATGTTAATTAGAATAAAATCTTTATCATATAAAAAAATTAAAGACTTACAACACATTTCATTTCTGCTGATAGATAGATATATAGACTTTATTGACCATCAAATGTACATGGTAAGTCACTGTCTTTATAAGTACCGACTATAGTTACTCGATAGAGATAGTTAAGACATATAGCGAGTGTGTCCATGTTTAGCCTAAAATGCAGTTCTAGTCAAAACTCAGCGACAAAATAGATAACTTGAACTCGTGATATCGTTATTAATTGACAGATTTCGAAAATTCTTTTTTTTCTAAATGAATACCAATTAATTGTTTTTGATATTGTTTTACTAAATAACTCTTAGTCGTCTAGAAAAACGTGTGAAACACCAATAACAAAAACGAAGTCTTTTGCAGCATTACTTGTTTTGAGAGGCGATAATTTTTTTAGCTTCTAAAATATGTGGTAACATATGTTACATAAAATAAAGTCAACATATCAAATACTATTGTGAAAAAGAAACATCTAAAATGGTGCGTTCATTTCGATTTTAGAGAAACTTTAATTAAGCAAACGTAAGATATGCAATGGTTAAATCAAACGCAGGGAAATGAATACAACTTCACTGCGAAAATAGCTTAAATATGGCGACAGTCTCTAAAAGTGTTCACGCATGTCTTAACTATCCCTATCGAGTAAGTATAGTACCGTCAATGTCTGTGTACATTCAGAAACATTGAGTTAAAATAAAGCAAAATTATGACTATAGTGAATTACGTATATATATATATATATATATATATATATATATATATATATATATATATATATATATATATATATATATATATATATATATATATATATATATATATATATATATATATATATATATATATATATATATATATATATATATATATATATATATATATATATATAAAGTCTGTGGCTAGTGGAACTTGCTTTCCAAAGCTTTTGCCTAACGCACTCACACACACACACTACAAATAATGAATACAAGTACTCTGTAACACTATACACAATAGCTTAGAGCACCAATAAATTCCTTCGCCTTGGTTTTTCTTTTATAACATTCACTAGTGCCTACTTTAATCTTGTTAGTGGGAGCATCTTAATAACATTAGGTAGAAAATTAAGGAATTTGATTCCCAAGTAATCAAACATCTGCTTTGTTTTCTCCTTTTTGTGCAACTGTATTTTTAATTCATGCCTGCACCTGGTATTGATGTTGCGCGCTTCACCATTCACTTGATATTTTGAATACATATACTGAAGAAGGATATAGCTGGAAGGGTACCTAAGTATCCCATTGGCCTCGAACACATTTGGGCAGCTTTCTTGTTGCAGTCCTTATTGATCTTTTTTGCATGATCAACACATGTTCCCTTGCTGACGAGTTAACCCATATGAATGTTCCATAGCATAGGATACTGCGACCAGTGCAAAATAAGAAATCCTGGCAGCTTGATGGGTACTGTACTGTTCCACTGTTCTTATAATGTCGATTGCTATGGATAAGCGACATGCTTCCATAGGTCAATGATATTTAACGTTTTAAAATGAATTGGTCTGACCAGGTAAGACATCTCCAGGCTGCTTCTAAGGGCATAACAAAATTCGTATTTAGCAATTAGGTTTTCTTTTTCGTAAAGTATATTTCATAAAAAGAAACAAAAATATAAATGCAGCCATTTTATAATAATTCACAAATAGCCACATACCAAAATAATTATGCAACAGAAAAGTGACTAATTTTATTGCTCTTTTAGAGATTCTTACCTGAAATGTTTGTCGATATACTCCATGTTTCATTATCTACACTCCAGACAACGAATTACTTAATTACCCAAAATTCAGACAATTTAGGCTACAATAAAATTTATGAATCTTTAAAACTTCCAGGAAAATAAATAGACATAGATCAAATAACAACTTATGATGACGCAATTATAAAAAATGTAAACAACAAACCTCCATTAATTAATGCCGGGCGCTTTGTCAGAGTCTGTTCGCTGTTGGCGTCGGTGTTGCTATGTTGCTATTGGACGACGATGACATACGATCGAACATACACGGTCACCAAAACGGAGGGAATTCAAATAAATGTTGTTTACAAATTAAAACAAACTTTCAGAAACATTACAATTGTAACTTTACGTGAGGTTACAAATGGAGAAAAACAACAAGCCGGCAAACGAGATATTATATTTGAAAGTGACGTTAAAGTTTCATTTGTAAGTTTGCATTGGTTTTTTGCCTGCAAACATTTAGAAATGTTGCAAACTTAACTTGCTTAATGGTAGATTATTTAACGTTGCGGTAAGCATTTGTAAGTTACCATGCTTAGTGGGACGACTTATGGGCCACCTGTAGTTGTAGAAATATTTTTTAAGATGTAGCTCAAGACACCCTAAGGTAAAGGTAAGATGCTTACTGGCAATTAGGCCATTGCTGACCCTTTTTGCTCATCTAAACTAACCTACCCTCCACCTTGAGCTCGATCTCAACGACGACAGTGATTTTGAAAAATCATCCGCCGCCGGTGTGGCTCGAACCGTCGACCCCCGAGTCCGTATTGGAAAGTCTGAATCGACTTTTCCCGCACGGCCACGGAGGCGCTTCAAGACACCCTAAAATTAATGTATACAATTTTTTTCGTATCGTGCATAATAACGGATATATTGAACTTTAAAGATTTTTACAAAAATTCGACAAAAATGATATACCATTAACCGATAAACTCTATAGCCAACACTACTGCCAAATCATCAGAGAAAGGGTCTATTTGAAATGAATTTTCTGGGAATATTTTAGTAAAATGAAGGACAATGACGATTGAAACTAAGACTTCGGGCTTAGTAAAACATTCTTCTCGATACATTTTCCTTCCATGGCTCATATTAGTTTCAGGTTCATTGCCTAAATATTACCAATTGTGACCTTTAAAATCGCCACTTTGACGTTTTGAGGAAACCCCAAATTTATTTCTTTTAAATGCCTGTAACTTTTTTGTCCTTTAACCTACAGAGCTAAATTTTGGTATTTGGTAGGTAACTTACCTATAATGATGTAAACGCGCGTATGAAATTTGCTTGCCCTTACTTTGTTAATTCCGAAGATATAATTTTTTTTCGATTTTTTTCGAAAGAAAACAAAATTTTCCCGGAAAACCTCGGCGGATTTTCCTGGCTAACGAACTTATCCAAGCCACTTGCGAAAGGAAGGTACTTACCAAGTTTTATCAAAATCGGTCCATTATTTTTTGTTATAGGTGTGACACATAAATATATAAATATATATATATATATATATATATATATATATATATATATATATATATATATATATATATATATATATATATATATATATATATATATATATATATATATATATACATATAAAGTCTGAAACCGACCTCGGATTTGGGTTCCAGGGGTCCTAAATAGCGCCCATTTAAAGAAATTTTTTCAAAATTCAAAAGTCTGGATCTCCTCATTAGTGAATTTTTTTTAAGAAAATTCACTAAAACATAAAAAAAACACTAAAGGTAATGTTCAAAATCACTTCAATTTTCTCTCACACATCAGTTTTCTGCACCTTTCTTCGAAAATTAAAGTCGACTCTGTTAAGTAATTGGATGTCGCTTTTAATAATGGTCCACTTATTATTGATGGGACTCCACAAATCTTCAAAAATTTGAACTGGTGTCAAATACATAGATTATTTTAAGCCCAGAGAAAAAGTCACATTTATTCAAGTCTGGTGATCGTGCTGGCCAATGTTGAGGGCGATCAATTCCACGACCCATCCATCGATTTGGAAACTGTTGGTTTAAAACTCCATGAACATTTGTAGTGAAATGTGGTGGCGCCATATCATGCATAAACCACATTTCGCCGCGCAGAAAAGCAAATATGTTGCGCTGTTTAATCGGTGTGGTAAACAACCAAATCTCCTTAAATACCTGCCCACACATTTATTTTAAATTCACTTTGAAAATGGTGGGTTACTGTAGCATGTGGATTTACATCCGAATATTCGTGGCAGTTGTGAACATTCATAATCCCTCTCCTTGTAAAACAAGCTTTATCCGTAAAAAGAATGGTCTTGGGAAAATAAATGTTCTAATGTAAGATGAAATTACAAAAAAAAGCCTTGCCTCTAAATCCTTCGATAGCAGTTCTTGCACTTTTTGAAGGTGATATGGATGCAGCAGTTGCGTCGGATAATTCTATGGACCGTCGGCTCTGTTATATGAAACTGCCTGGATAGTCGTCTGGTGCTGGTTTCAAGCTCACTTTCAACAGTTCGTGCGTTCACTGCATGAACGCGTCCTCTAGCATTTTTTATGAAAAAGGAACCCGTTTCCCGACCTCTACGTTCAACATTGGCAAACGTTTGAAGATGTGGTATATTACGATTAGGAAATATTCTTCGATATACCTCTATATTTCTGCGGCAATTACCCTGGCAAAACCTTAATACTATAAGCATGTGAGCTTGTTCATTAACCGAGAATTTTCCAGCCATTTTGAGCTAGAAATTATTATCACTAAAGAAAACAAGAAACACAAGACAATAATGATTGTAAAACTTAATAAATTTAAGTAATGTCAGATTTGACAATGATTGTGGTTACAGTCGTTGATAGGTTAAGCAACAGATGACTTGCATAGTGCCCAAGGCATCCCAGATGAGACCTTAATGTTTAATAAAATCTTCAAGGGACATAATTTTGTTTTGATCTCAACTCTAAAAATCTCAATATTCTCAAAAGCGGGTGGTTTGTCGAAAAATTGACAAGAAGGAAAAAGATAGAAAATATATTTTTTTATAAAACTGATGGACTTTAACTTTTAATTAGGTTAGGGTTTAAAAAAGTCAAATCATTAAAAGGTGACTTACCTCTTTTTTAGTTTATGTCTACTTCAAATTTTTTGCAAATAACGATGTTGATAAAATAAAAACATCTACCAAATTTCGTTGTTCTGTGTTAGGGCACTGCTGCAATACAGCTGTTTTTTGTAATTATTAAAGAATCTTCTGAGGTCAATATCTCATGGGCGCCAGAGATAAATTTTATATAAAAAATCGATATGTTTTGAGGTCCTCTACACGCACATATTCTGTGCCCATTGCGTTGTGAATCACCTGTATATACAGGGTGGTCCACTTCGCGGAAAAAGCCTAGTTTTGCACATTAAACTCAGTTTTATCAAAAAGTCTCAACTGAAAGTTGTTACTATCAATCAGCTGCGTAATTAAAAAATATTTTAATTTACACAGGGTGTTCATTTTCCCCGTGGCAGACCAAACTTCCCTTTTTTAAAAAGAACACCTTGTATTTTATATAATTTTTAAAAAGATGGTATCGCGACAAGCAAATTGATACCCAACATGATGGGTCTAGGGTCCACCGTTTCAGAGTTATTCATTTGTTTATTAAAAAATATTGGTCTATATTGGTGCGTAAATATTTCGATTCTGCACAATGTTTTGGCTGCATATTCACTGGAGTTAATTTTATACACTCCTGGCTATAACAAAATGCAACATGGTAATTCTTAATGTAACCTGCCTATACAGGGTGTTAAATTTCGCAAACCTAAATTTTCTCGAAAATTTCAAATGCAACGCCCTGTATAATAGAACGCTATTAGATGCACATTTTCATGTTTTTTTCAGTAATGCCACGTTTGAAGACATTATTTTCAACGGTTTCAGAGATATAAATCATTAATTACAAAATATATCATTTTCTAATATTTATGAAACTCATCTCAAAATCGAAAGGCGGCTCTCACAACTCCACTTGACATTTGAAAAATTAAATAAATTATTGACAGGCAGGTTTCTTAGTTATCCGCTTTTTTCTTGATTACATCATGTTTTTTATTGGAGAACTTATGTCAATGCTGTACGTGATTGCTGAAAGTGATTTTTCCTTGGCAAAGAGAATCTATAGGCAGAAATACCCTAATCGACAACAACCTCAGTTGAAAGCATTTAGATTGGTGAAAGCTTGTTTTGATGCATACCGCTGTGTACAGTATGGGGCTCCCGTAAGACACAAAACTGTTCTAAATGAAGGACGTCTGTAAACATTATAGCCTAGTCATTGAAAATCCACATATCAGCCAGCGACAATTAGCTTCGAATTTAAATATCAGTAAAACTTCTGTCCAAAGATGTTTTAAAGAAAACAAATATTACCCATACTATGTTAGAAAAGTTAAAGAGCTGCCTGCAAGCGATACGCAGCAAAGATTGAATTTTTGTATTTGGGCTCTACAGAAGGACAACCAGGAATTCTTGCAAAAGTGCTATTTACAGATGAAGCAAATTTCGTGGAGGAATTAACATATACAATTTGCATTATTATGCTGACATAAATCCACATTTTTCGTGGCCAGTGGATCATTAGCATAGGTGGTCCATAAATGTGTGGGATGGAATTTTGAGTCCGTATTTAATCGGACCGTATTTTTTCGATGTCACTCTCACTGGCGAGCGTTATCTAAATTTCTTGAATAATGATCTACCAGAGCTGTTAGAATAAATTCCTCTACAACTCCGGGGTGAAATGTGATATCAACACGATGGAGCGCCTCCACATTCAACAGGAGCTGTTAGAGCATTTTTAAACCATAATTTTGAAGAACGATGAATAGGCCGAGGTGGACCAACCCCTTTGCCAGCAAGATCTCCTGGTCTTTCCAAAATAGATTTCTTTTTGTAGAATGACATTAAAGGTAAAGTGTATGCGACTCCACCAACAACTAAGGAGGACATGCGCGCAAGGATTTCAAAGGCTTTCAATTCTGTACGCGAAGCAACATTGTTGAAGGTTCAAAACATTTTAAGACAGAGATTACAAATTTGTGTAGATAAAGATAGCTCCCAACTTGGACATTTGCTGCGTTGATTTTTGTTGTTTATTTTGTGAATTTCGATTTAGTGTTCTTGTTGATTTAAACCTTGTTAATAGATGCATTAAATGTTTTGCTCCTTTACATCACACACACTTTAGTTTTTTTTATGCAGTATGAATTAACGATATCACGTAAACTATTTGAAAATGTTATAAAATACAGGGTGTTGCATATTAACCTGAAGTATTTACTTGAATTTATAAAAAAATGGCTTGTTCAGGAAGCGGAGGATAAATTATAGGATACAATCGTCGAACTAGGCAAATATAGACATAGGTAACGGTATAATTGTAACTATATTAAACTCACAAAACTCAACAATAACATTATAACTAACAAATTAATGAACCTAACGTAGACTGTTACATCGTGAATCTTAATTCAACAGTATTATGTGTTTACATAATAAAATTACAAATATCGCGTCGTTACATCGGAAGCAATCTGAATTAACTGTCTACATTGTAAAAACTTATTTAACTAACTCATTCTGACTCACTGAAATTAATCTCATTTATATTTACCAATAATAATACTTGTATTGTTTCTTAATTAGTTTACGACCTTCCAAATTGCTGACTTCAACATTCCTGCGTATCTTGCCAATGTGCTTTGTTTACTGTTTACATTCTAAACGTGATATTTTCAATGTCAATCGATACAATGCTGACCTCTAATTAATTGCAATATTTACATTCCTTGCTTAAAGAATTAAACTAAACTAACATTAATTATTATTTTAGTGTTTTTAACAATTATGTTTCTAATGTCTATTACGGCCCTTCTGAAGACCTTTCCTGTTCTCTGAACATTCTGCCGAGTCAACAAAAATGACGACTCGCTGGATGGCTCTGACCTGAATGTTTAATTTATCTCTAACCTAAGTTTGGCACTAATTCTACTAATTGAAAGAATGTTGTATAGTGCCCTAGGATGAGAATTGACATACTAATACTTGAATTAATGTAGACAACCTTCGGTATGTTACTGAACTTAATAATAAAATTAATATTTTTGGATTCAATCCTACGTATGATAATGGAAATCAAATTAATTAAAATAATATAACTAGGCATACCACTCTAGAATGGTAATCGGTATAATAATTAAAATAATCTTTTTGACTACAACCTTACGTGAGATAATCGACATAACAATAATTAAAATAATATAACTATGTATATTACTCTAGGATGGTAATATAAATCATAATGATAAAATAATATTTTTGGATACAACTCTACGTATCATAATCGAAATAACGAAAATTAAAATAATAGAATTATGTATACCGCTCTAGGATGATAATATAATAAATAAAATAATATTTTGGATACAATCCTACGTTTGATCGTCGATATAACAATAATTAAAATAATATAATTATGTATACCATTCTAGGATCGTAATATAATTACTTATTTTTTAATTTTTAATTTAATTTCAACAACACACCACGAGGGCTTACAGCCTAAATACTATCGTACCGTGGGTGTTGACTACGAGGAAAGAGGCATCTTATTAATTCTGGACTTGAAGGTTTGGAGGTTCGGAGGAGAAGGAAAAACATGTGCCGGCAAGGAATTCCACAACTTGGAAGTCCTCGGGACAAAAGAGCGGGCATAACAAGATGTTCTAAGTCCTGGACAGTAAAAGGGTGCATTCTCTCTGTTCCCCTGGTAGATCTGTTGGGGGCAGCAGGTGGGGGAACTATGGAGGAAAGCTCCTCTGAGCAGTGCAGCAATGATTTACATGATCTAATAATTAATTCCCCCTTTCTGGTCATGGGTTGGATACGTCATTTCGTTTTCCTTCTGGTGTCTCTCCTCCATGTTGTCTTGTGATTGCTTCCTCTGCTGAATGAGTTGAAGAACTGTCTCTGCTTTGCTTGCAGAGCTCTTCCCACTCCACAAAATCCAGCCACGCCGACCCTGAGTCGTTTTGGAGTGCTTTACCATTGAACCTTGACTTAACTTTATCACGCACCGGCCATTGTTTGGTTGTTACCATGTGCCCTGCGTGTACTTTCTTCCTCTTGAACTTCCATCTAAACCTGTGCTTCCATTGGCGAACATGCACCTTATACCCATATACCTTGTACTTTTGCTCTGTTCGTGAGCCTTCCGTTTTTACTTGATGGCCCTTGTATACTTTGTGGCCTCTGCCCATTTTTGCTTGTCCCTGCATGTGACCTTCATACACCACCCCAGTGTGTGTAAATACCTGGGTGGTTGTACTTCTTATAGTTCTTACTTTACCCATCAACTGTTTTGTGGTTTCTTTCTTGGACGCATTAGTCAAACCATTAACTTTTACCCTTGATGTGGTCGCTGTTTCTTCCCCCCTTGGTTGACTCATCCAAAATTTGGGAATTTTCAGCTTGGCCATCATCTGAGCTTTGTTGCTGGACCATTTTCTTAACTTGCACCCACCCCGTTTAAACATTTTGTTGGGTTCTGTTTGTGCTACTCTTCTTTGTTGCTTTGGTTCCATTCCAGATTGAACCTTCTCCATATAACATTCTTTATTTCCTATCTTCGTTTCTATTGGGACTTTTTCTATTTGTACTACTGCTTGTTTTACTTCTTGTAACTCTTTCTTCCCTTTATCATTGATGCCTCAAAATATAATAAATTGCTTTTTCTACTTACATTTGATTTCTCCGCCTCTGATTTGGCTCCAGATATGAGATTATCTGAAAAAATTTTTAAATTAACTCTTTCCTGGTCGTCTTTGGCTTCTTCTATCTCTGGTACCTCATTGCTTACATTTCAATTAAATATTTCTTGCTTGTTTTTGGCTTCTTCTACTTCTGGCATTTCTTTACTTAAATTTAAATTAATTATTTCTTGCTCGTTTTTGGACGCTGTTTTTGCGTAGAGTTCGTCAACTGTCGAATCTATTGCCTTCTGGATTCGTTCGTGGCATGCTGACCCTTCCTTGAACTTGCCTGTGAAGATTGGTAATTTGACTGCTGGAAACTGTGAATAGCGGTCTGGTTGTTTATCAATTGCTCTTTTCAGCTTGACCATGGCGTTATTATACCATTGGCTTAGCGTCAAATGAGCTTCATCCAGACTTTCTGATTCTGTTATTATTTTTATATCCATTATGTTATCATCAATTCTATCCCATTGCCTATCTAAGTTTCCTTCTTCTAATTTTTTGATAAATCTGTTTACCCGTTATTTTAGTTCTCTCGAAAGTCTTGTGATTTTTATTTTTAGTTCCTCCATTGCTTCCTTAATTTTAATTGATTTAATAAATGTTTGTGGTTTTGTTACCTTGTCTGATGCTTAGTTCTTCTTTGATTCTGATTATTGGTTGCCTGTGACCTATATCTTGCCTTTAACCCCGTATTGTTGTCTTTGACCCTGTATCTGCTTTACTGGAACTGACCTGCTTTTGGTACTGCCCTGGATGCTTCTGTCTTGTTGCTATATTGGAACTGACATTCTTCTGGTACTGCCCTGGACGTTTTCTGTCCTATATATTTGCTTTATTGGAACTGACCTTCTTCTGGTACTGCCCTGGACGTTTCTGTCCTGTATATTTGCTTTATTGGAACTGACCTTCTTCTGGTACAGTACCAGAAGAAGGTCAGTTCCAATAAAGCAAATATACAGGACAGAAACGTCCAGGGCAGTACCAGAAGAAGGTCAGTTCCAATAAAGCAAATATATAGGACAGAAAACGTCCAGGGCAGTACCAGAAGAATGTCAGTTCCAATATAGCAACAAGACAGAAGCATCCAGGGCAGTACCAAAAGCAGGTCAGTAACTGCCCTGGACGTTTCTGTTCTGTATATTTGCTTTATTGGAACTGACCTTCTTTTCTGGTACTGCCCTGGTTATTTTTACTAAAATAAAGGGTATTTGGAGACTTGGGTAAAATGATGTTTGATAAGGTTTAAGTGAGCACTGTATTTTCACTGACACTGGTTATCTTTTTCGTCGAAGGAATATCTTCTTCAACTACTCTTGGCTTCGAAGGACCATGTTCAGGAAGTGGAGGATAAATTATAGGCAAATATAGACATAGGTAACGGTATAATGGTAACTATATATAATAATACTTATATTGTTTCTTAATTAGTTTACGACCTTCCAAATTGCTGACTTCAACATTCCTGCGTATCTTGCCAATGTGCTTTGTTTACTGTTTACATTCTAAATGTGATTTTTTCAATGTCAATCGATACAATGCTGACCTCTAATTAATTGCAATATTTACATTCCTTGCTTAAAGAATTAAACTTAACTAACTTTAATTATTATTTTAGTGTTTTTAACAATTATGTTTCTAATGTCTATTACGGCCCTTCTGAAGATCTTTCCTGTTCTCTGAACATGGCTTATTCCGTAATTGAGCCTTAATATCTTTGAAACCGTTGAAAATAATGTGATCAGTAGGTAATGGGCCACTTTGGACAGACAAGGAGTGAGGGTAGGAGTGGGGGATACCCCACTCCTCCCCTAGGGGCGAAGCCCACTCCTCCCCTAGGGGGCGAAGCCCCCCCTTGGGGGCGTGGTTACGCCCCAAGATGGCCGAACGAAAATGACGGAATAAAAAATGGCGGCTTTAGTTTTTAAAGATGGCGGCCTAACCTGTAAAGGTGACAGCTTTAAAGATGTCGGTCTAACCAGTACCCCCTTCCACCGAAACATATGTGACCCGAGCTATTTGGCTTTTAAAGATGGTGGTCTGACAGCTTTAAAGATGTCGGTCTAACCTGTGACACCTTAATCTGACATATATACCCCTGACATTTGTAAAGCACCTATAGTCGAAAGCTGACCATCGAAACATATGTGACGGAGCTAACCTGGACACTCTTAGTCTAACCATATGTGACCGAGCTAACCTGAGAGATAATAGTTTAAGATGTGAGGGGGCTGCGGCCAATTGCGAAGAGAGCCAATAACAGATGGTACGTTGTTTGTGTTTTACGATATTGAGACAAGACAAGATGAAGAGGGACCTAGAGACGACAAATTAGAGTGAGGTTGATAAGCGAGAAGAATGGTATTGGTCGAGGACTCCATGTTAATTAATAAACTAATAAGTGGTTATCATTACATTGATTGAAGACTCCATGATTTAAAGTTACGTCACCCCAACCTTTAGGAGACGACAAATGGGAGTGAGGTTGATAAGCGAGAATAATGGTATTGGTCGAGGACTCCATGTTAATTAATAAACTAATAAGTGGTTATCATTACATTGATTGAAGACTCCATGATTTAAAGTTACGTCACCCCAACCTTTAGGAGACGACAAATGGGAGTGAGGTTGATAAGCGAGAATAATGGTATTGGTCGAGGACTCCATGTTAATTAATAAACTAATAAGTGGTTATCATTACATTGATTGAAGACTCCATGATTTAAACTTACGTCACCCCAACCTCTAGAGGCGACAAATGGGAGTGAGGTTGATAAGCGACAATAATGGTATTGGTCGAGGACTCCATGATTTAAAGTTACGCCCCCCATTAAAACAAGCCATACATAAAGCTTTTGTTATTAGACATAAGACATAATAATTAATATGTTTAATATTAGACAGACTATTAGATTTCGCATAGAAATTAGCCGAACGCCACAATTGTTATATGGGTAGGTTCTAAAAATAACACACAGAGGTCGTTGGCAAACAAAGAAGGAAGTTCAGAAACAAAATGGACAACGGTTCAAATAGGAGACTAAACTTAAATAGCGCAGAGACAATAGAGGTCGCTGGCAAAACAAAGACGGAAGCTCAGAAACAAAATGGACAACAGGTTCAAATCTTAATAATAGAAACTTTTTAGCCTTATGTGTGGGCTCGGCAAGTAGTTGATTTTATTTTGAAAGAGATACAGGTTCGATTCCTGATATATGCTCCTTGATATGGTAGCGTCAAACAAATAAAAAGAGGTACTGAATAACTAAACAGTAAGCTTAGAAACAATGGTTGGTTACAGGTTCAATTCCCGATGTTTGCAACTTTCTTGGTTTTAAGCTAACCCCCACGTGTTTAATGTCATGTTACTCGTCTAAATAAGCAGAATTCAAATATGGCATTGACGCGCGAACTACCTTTTTTATTAATTGGTTTAAAGGTATGATGATTGGTGTCGTTTTATTCGTCTTAATGAGTAGAATTCAAAAATATATCGTTTCGTAACAAGGTCTACAGAAAAATGAGATAAAAAACTTAAAACCCTTATCGCGGAAGATCCGTGAGATGTACGATAGAACCAACACATGCATGGTGCTAAGGAGGCCAAACAAAAGTGGAATATACAATATAATGGTCACTTCCGGTCTAAACTTTAAATCGTTTTACCTTTTGAATGGAAAGTGATAGAAATTAACTGACTTTAAAAATATATCGTTTCGTAACAAGGTCTACAAGAAAAAGAAATAAAATACTTCAAACCCTTATCGCGGAAGATCCGTGAGATGTACGAGAGAACCAACATATGCATGGTGTTAAGGAGGCCAAACCAAATTGGAATATACAATAAAATGGCCACTTCCGGTCTAAACTTTAAATCGTTATATCTTTTGAACGGAAAGTGATAGAAAGGAACCGACTTCAAAAATATATCGTTTCGTAACAAGGTCTACAGGAAAATGAGATAAAAAACCTAAAACCCTTATCGCAGAAGATCTGTGAGATGTACGAGAGAACCAACACATGCACGGTGTTCAGCAAGTCAAACTCTATAAGCATACCCAATAAAAATGTTACTTCCGGTAGACACTTCCGGTATAGCTATTCTTAGAGCTACATACATGTGTGAACCCTCAAAATCATCGTCTTGTTGAACAGAAGAAAGAAATATAGTTTTTAAGTAAATCAGAACAAGTTGTGTTAACACCTAAAAACAACACTTTCTCTTAGACTTAATGAAGTTACTTTCAGAGAAAATTTCAACCATACTATAAAGACCAATATTCAATAGCGTATTTAAATGTTGACTACATCAAGTGATGCGTGCTACAGGCAAATTTTAGTACACCCTCTTAGGCTTATTGAAGTTGACGACACAGACAGCTGTCAAGTGTACCTAAAAAACTAAAGTAAATATGTCTTGAAGAACAGTCTTCAATTGCCCTAAACCAACACGTCTCTATCATTTCAGAGTAATCTTAGCCCTGTGACCAGTTAAACTAAGTATCTTGAAGTGTAGCTTTTATGTATATGAGATATATGAATAATAAAACCAAAGATTTTATTGCCTATTACAACAACAAGCTAGAGTAACATCTAGGGGGCTAGAATCCCGGCCCCCTAAATGTAGCGGAAGCAACATCTCAACTAACACCTACAACTGATACATACTTGGTAAAAATGGGTCAAACTATCATTTCAGAGTGATCTTAATCATGCAACACTCTAACTAACTGTCTTGAGATGTGGCTTTATGTATCATTGGGTGAAAAAACAAGAAAACTAAAGAGTTGATTGCCTATTACAACAGTCAGCTAAAGGAACATTGCGGGTATCAGAATAGGAACCCACTTAGAGTCATCTTCGGGGGCTCGGAATACCGATGCCCTAGAAGTGGCGGAAGCAACATTTCAATTAACACCAATAACCGCTACATACTTGTTGGACTTTGGTATGTTAGGTATTAAATTCGGTTTGCTACATAACCAATCATTTTTTATGAAAAAGTCAACAATTTTTATTTCTGCGTAAGCGAATTTAATCAGAAATATAGAACCAATCTTCAAGAAACCGAAGTAAAATGATAAGAACATTAAGAACAAACATTCCGATACCGAAGTGATCCTAAACACACCATATGATGCAAATTCTGTAAATCTCTTTAACAGAAGAAAAACAGAAGTCAAATACCTTAAGACAAATAGAACCGACGTACATAACAGATGTGTCTGAGGAGAAGCGTATTCAGAACCTTAATGAGTTTACTTAGTTTTAAGTATACGAATATGACAGTCTATGTACCAACCAACCGGGGCAACACAACTAACCAACCAACCAACCAACTGTTTTTGAGGTGTAGCCTTTATGTCTGTATGTATGTAATTCAATTTTCGATAGTGTAAAATAAAATTAAAAAGTGTGATATATGAAAAATAAGAAAACCAAAGATTTAATTGCCTATCACAAAAACAAGCTGACGGAACAGTTGGACCAACGGAATACCGATACCCTAAATATTTCAACGGAAGGAGCCCACTTAGAATCATCTCCAGGGGATCGGAATACCGATGCCCTAGAAGTGTCGGAAGCAACATCTCAAGTAACACCTATAACTGCTACATACTTGGTAAAAATGGGTGGAGCTCAGACTGTAAACGACTTGATAGGTGGTACATATGTTTGCAAAGATTTGATTCTAAATTTAGCCTGTTGGATATCCAATCATTTCTATGAAAAGTGCAACCAACCAACTAACCAACCACCCAACCACCCAACCAACCAACGTTGAGGGGCGTAGAGATAGCAAGCTATCTACAAGTGGACCCTCTGAATCTATGATGTTAATGATGGATTAAGAGATTGAATTGGTACGTGTTTGTATTGAAGGCTTGCAAGCTACGTACAAGTGTCTGAATATATGATGGTGATGATGGGTTAAGAGATTTAATTGACATGTATTAAAGGCTTAGCGGTTTTCACTTGAGTCATCGTCATTCGAAAACCAGCAGAACGAAAACCAGGTCCTTTACTCTGGTATATCTTACTCAGTAGGAACCAAATGTCTTCGAAAACAACATTCTTTGCTTTTCTGAATGGCAAGTGAGCAGCCCCCTTGTCGAACCCCTCCGAGCTAAAGGTAAACCCCACCCTGTCTTCGGGATCGACATCATGGACTATATGGCTCAGAACATGTTTAATACGATCTTCTCTGGATCGTTGACATCGTCAGGTATATCTTGTAGCAAAAAGCATACGCTTCGTCTATCAAGTTTAAACTTCTTATTGGAGTTCACTGTATCTTCAAGTATTTGGAATGCCATTGTTTCGTGCTACACAACTGACTGCTTGGTTAAGGACCAAAGTTTAGCCTCGTGTTTATTAAAGACTAAAGTTTAGCAGGTACTAATTGTTTTCACCTTCACTGTTGGCTACCGACTGAACCTTAGCGGATGCTCCTCGTCTTAATATTCGGCAAACAACACAGACAACACAACGTATTGTTTTCACCTTCACTGTTGGTTAACGACTGAACCTTAGTGGGTGCATCTCGTCTTAATATTCAACAGACAGCAACGACAGCTGTCTGACAGGACAGGCAGCTGTCTAACAGC
Organism: Tillus elongatus; assembly: GCA_964006375.1. NCBI lineage: Eukaryota > Metazoa > Arthropoda > Insecta > Coleoptera > Cleridae > Tillus > Tillus elongatus. The sequence continues at coordinate 101,869,764 of OZ023266.1, read as the reverse complement.
TGTCTAACACAGCTATCTAACACAGCTGTCTAACACAGCTGTCTAGCAGGACAGCTGTCTAACAGGGCAGACAAATGTCTAACAGATGTCTAGCAGATGTATAACAGCCACTCTTTAGCGAAACATAAGCTGAATGTTTTTGAGTCAAACAAGACGAAAACGATTTAAAACACATTTACGATGACCATGAGACAACAGACAGGGACTTTAAACAATTTTAAAAATATATGCGGCCAGGTTAGTTGAACAACCATCCAGGTCAGGTCAGGTCTGGTCAGGTCAGGTCACCACAGGACGAGTGTGTTCAGGTCAGCCACCTGAGTGGCTGACCCGACCCGACACTCGTCGCCTAGCAGACCCGACCGTTCCACCACCCCGACTCCGAGCTGACCCGACTGGTCCAACACCTTGTCATGGAGCTAACCCGGTATTAACCTGGAAAGCTTAGCGAGAGAAGTGAGATTGCCTGTAATATAATGAATCTCCTATAAAGCGAACAGCTCGTTTCTGAATAGAATATAGGAGGAACAAGTTTGTTTTTGGGGCAGCACCTCATACATGCAATCAGTATTCTAACTGTGGATGTATCTGTGCTTTATACAGGATTAAAAGCTGCTGTGATGAAAGCAAACTTTTCACCTAAAATATACACCCAAGCTCTTTTGTTGCTGATGCTTTTAGGTGCCAGCAAAGATCATCTGCAAAAGTTATATATGTAGAGATTGTGGATTTTTGGGCAGTATTTTGCCAGCCATCTGAACGTCTGGGCCCAGAATGTCACCCTTCCTAGGGAAGAGGCAATTCTGTGTTTATCAAGCATTAAACATAACCAAATTTGCAGATCCTCAGCTGAGAATCTTAGATGGGTCATCATTTAGGGAGTTAGTTACTTTAACTCTTAATGATAAGGAGCTATAAGCATATATTGGGCGCGTTGATGAGAACGTGCTGCGAAGAGTACTATCATCAGCAAAGCTGTGGATTGGATTGTTAGTTTATATGCAAAGGAAAAAGTGTGGGAGCTAAAATGGACCTCTGTGGAACACCCGCATTAATTTTTAATTAATCTGATAAAGCACCATCGACAACAATATGCAAGAACCGATCCTTCAGAAAACTAAATAACCATAGGCATAGTTTTAAAAGCAATCAGTATGATGAAAGTTTATTGAAGAGTGCCGCATGCCAGATCCGATCGAATGCTTTAGAAATGTACAACGAAATTGCATGACCAGCTCCAATTTTTTCTAAAGCAGAACATCAAAGAGTGACGTATGTCGGAATATCGCCAGTAGACCGGTTTTGACAAAAGCTGTGTTGACGATAACAAAACTGTTGTTGTGCAGCTTGTTTCCAGGAAGATGCGACTCCTCCATTTTATAGGACTTTGAAAGGAGGCGACATAAAATTGGAGTCAGTTCAGAACTATTGCTGAGATTCTATCGGGTCCTGATACCTTTTTGATTTCGAAATTTTCAAATATGTGCTTAACAGTACGATGCCTAAATAATATTTCTCCCATTTTAGACTTTACAGCTGGAATAGTTGGTGGACTCTTTTACTGAAAAACAAGCCTGGAATTAGAAGCAAATTACGGGCGAATGGATCGGCCTTTCTTCTGAAGATACGGCGAATACTCCATTATTTGATGCCAGGGGAGGAAAGGAGCTGCTGGTGAAATTTCTACCTATAATTTTTGTCATAAGCCAGAAACGTCGGGTATTGTTTGGACAAGAGATGGCCTTGTCACTTACTGATTGGTGTAAATCATTTTTGGCTTGATCGATTGTCTGTTTGGTGCCTTGCTGATGCAAATGTGGCGTGAGTTTCAGTGCTAGGGTTTTTGCGCCAAAGTTTGTAGGCAGAATTTGCGGTAACTACTGCTTTTCGGCAAGCTTTATTTTGATTTCGAATCGACATGCTTGGATGAATGAGGAATAAAGGTTTCTATGCATAATAAAATAATTACTGTAATGGAGTTGGCGCATTCTGTGGGATTATTATCTCGATATATATATATATATATATATATATATATATATATATATATATATATATATATATATATATATATATATATATATATATATATATATATATATATATATATATATATGTAAATATATATAATTTTTAATTTATCACTAATAGACTTGATTTCCAAGGTTATTTAATGAAACACATATGCATCCTGCTTTATTTGATATGCTGCTGTTTACACTTTTATGTTCAGTTATCACTAATAGAAGTCATTTTTTAAGAGTAATAAGTAAATAATAATTCACAAACGGCTTTACATCCCTCTGAAGGCAGGAGCATAAAAACATTTTACTTTTACCTATTAACTTTTGAAACGTTATATTTGGTTATATTAGTCGAATTTTATTGAAAAAAATTCAATTTTCACCAAATAATCCCTTATTTATCCCCTACCCCCAAAAGCGATCTTACCCAAAAACAATTCCAAGCGTTCCTTGGTCAGGTGCTAACCGGATACAAAATTTGAAGATGATATCCCAATTTGTTCGAAAGTTATTGCGCCTATTAACAGACAAGACGTACATGCAGACAGACCGACCGACCGACCGACAGACAAAAAAAAATGTCGTTCCAGAATCAAGTTTTCTATAGTTTTTTAGACTTTTTACGCTGTTTTTGAAAAAAAAAATTCGAAATTTTTGTCAACAATATTTCACCCCCACAGATTCAACCCATAATTTAATTTCAGCACAGAATACCACATGTTTGATGAGATAAAATGTTTTCTAATAAATAAACCCTAAAACGTCATATTACTAGAGTTTTAACGAGAAAATGTAAATTTTCTCCAAATCACACTCCCTCCCATGCATCCCCTACCCCCTAAAGCAATTTTACCCAAAAATATTACGAACCGTTCGTTTATCTACTGCTAACTATATACCAAATTTGAAGACGATATCTCAATTCGTTCTAAAGTTATTGTGGCTACAAACAGACATACAGACCGACAGACAAAAACAAATTTCGTTCCGAAATCATGTTTTAAACATGTTTTGATACGTTTTACGACGTTCAAGCAAAAAAAAATTGTCACCGATGCGATACTTCCACACGTCACGATGTGGAAGTATAAGCTAATTTGATAGAACAGTGTTTTACATTTTTACATAATTAGATTAATTGTGTTGAGTAAAAAAAACTAAATAAATAATTGCCTTAATTGATGCTTCGGTCCTGCGGTCAGTAAGAATAATATAGTCGACTCTTTTCTTATAACTATATGCTTATGTTAAAGCTACTTGCAATAACTGTGACAATGCAAAGAGAAATTAAAAAAACTCTTTGAATTACAATTTAATAAAATCATTTCCCCAAAACTTAAGTAAATAAGTTACTAAAACCTTTTCAAATGTATTAGTAGGAGCAACGGAATATAATGACCTAATTGGTTCGACAATAAAATAATTACTCTGATTTTAATTGCTAGCGGTTCTGTTACCGAAACCAAATTACCTAGATGCTTGATTCCCCCTTTTAAACTTAACTCTTTTATCGTGTTAATGTAGGTATTTAGTAGGTATATCTAGGTATAAAAAATGGCAACGACGTATGACGCCGTATCCACTGTAGATTGGGAAATATATACAATAAGGAGTTGGTATCGCTGCAGTCTGAATAATGAATATACGGACAGGCGTTCGCATGCCCTGTTTTAAAAGGAGTTCATAAACACTGGAGAATGTAAGTTGACCAAAAAATGGATGTATATATATATATATATATATATATATATATATATATATATATATATATATATATATATATATATATACAGTATACAGAGACTATTTACTATTTAGCGGTGCAGTGCATCCTAACTAAAGAAGTTTTTATTAATCGTAAATATATTACTTCCCAACAGCGAATATTTTTTTGAAAATTTGCTACAATTAAAGATTTGATATATAAAAGAGTTATACTAGCTATATTTACCATTAGTTTATCTAATTAGTGATCTAAGTTTACATTAGATGTTCTCTGTAGGAGTGAGTCTTGTTCGGGCTAAATTGATTTAAAAGAATACCCAGGCATGATTTTGTAATACTCATTACTAATAAATAACAATTGGTTAATCAGGGTTAATAACAATGGTCACCTTTCTCATCTCACAGTACGACCCGTTTCTTTTGATGCACCAATTATGAGTCAATCCTACTGATAATGCAGACAGGCAGTAGCGTGTACAGATCAAAGGATAGTCTTAACATTCAAGGTTTAATGTTTTGTTCCTTGATAAGAGTTAAAGACACGGCTTGTAAATTTTAGTCGTTAACTTATACTTCCTAAACTTTATAAAACGTCATCCTGTTTTTCAGTGTTGAACTTTGTGCTTTAATATTGCCAGTGTTTTGGAAAGTGGCAACAGAAGTTACCAACATGTTTTGTATGGTAAATATTATACCAGCTTTCATTACACACACATACTTTCTCTCTGTCTATCTCTCTCATACACTCTCACACACGCGCGCGCCCGTGCAAACACACACACGGAGAGAGAGATAAGTGTACATATATTTTATTGTTAATAGTTAGCGAAGTAGGTATTTTGCCTTAAAGCACAACTTGCTTAAATTGTCTTAAATAGTTTTTTGATATATTTTAGGCTTTCGATATAAAGATTCTTTAAACTGTTTTCAGCCCATAATCATTGTGTTCTTGCTTATTTATTTGTTAACATACAAAGCAAAAATAAATCCTAATTTACTTATATTTTTAGTAGTTCGGTTACAATGACATCAGCAGTCTACGGCAGTGAAGTTTCAGAAAACTGTAAAAAATTATACGTTTTCTACTAAAATTTGCCTGATCAAAACTCACGCTCAAATTGAAAAAGCTAAACAATACTTTTGTATTTTAAAATCCTACTTTTCGTTTTGTAAACGAATTGTTAGTTAAGATTGGGATTGTTACAAATAAGATATTTTAAAATTTAAGATGGTTAATGTATAATACTTACCCAGGCAGCACATACACATTCTGAGAATATACCAGGAATGTTTCGAAAGAATATTCAAATAGCCCCAGCACATTCTCACAAGGTACAATATATATTCATAGAACATTCTATGAACGTGAGAATGGAACAGATTCTGTCATACTAATAAGGTTCGTAGATTCTTATTTATAATATTCTTAGGAGCTCCCAGTAACTTTTGAAAATGTTCCACGAACAATCAATGAATCTTCTCAAAATGTTGATACATGTTTCGCATAAGAAACAACTGAGAGCAGGGGCATGTAGGGGAACCTAAAATATGGTGATTTAACGCAACTTACCCCTCTGCTAAGGTGGGTGAGAGGTTATAGGCATTGGGGTGGGGTTTTAAATTTCGAAAAAAAAATCAATATCTCAGTAATACTTCAACTTAGAAAAACCAAATTTGGTACACGTTTTGGGTTACCAAGAGCTTTAATTAGTTGGTATGTAAAGTTCAATTGAAGCATTTCAAATAATTGAATAGTAGTGATGCACCCATAAAATGTGACAGAATTTTTTAACCCATCGGCGGATCAAAAAAATTATTATTTCATCTTATGGGGAAGTAAATTATACAACTTTTTTACACTTGTTAATTTTCAAAAAACGTTTATCGTTTTCAAGAAAAACCCGAACAACTAAATACACATATATTAGCAATGTTACTTAAAATCACCAAAAATTCAATAGATGCCTGTGAAATTATCATGCTCAAGAATTCCTATAACTTATCGATGGCAGCTTTTTTTAATTTCTGTTGATTGAGTAGTCTGTTTTCTAATAAAATATACTTATTCACACTTTTTTACTGATTGTCAAATGTGACCTATACATAAGTTTATTGGCAAATATTTAATTTTCGATGATTTTTAGTGAGATTGATAAAATATGTTTCTTTGCTTATTCGTGTTTTTCTTGAAAACAATAAAGTTTTTTGAAAATAACAGGAGTAACAAAGTTTTAGAGTTAAATTCCTCATAAAATGAAATATTTTCTTAAATCTACCAATCTGTTGAAAAATTGTGATATTTTAAGGGTGCATCGCCACTAATCAACCCTTTCAAATGCCTTAATTGAACGTTACCATTGATTAATGCTTTTGGTACACTCAAAACGAGTACTAAATTTGGTTTTACAGAGATATTGATTTTTTTCGAAATTTGAGACCCCACTTTGATGGCCTATAACTTCCCAGGGCTGTAACTTAATAAAGGGGTAAGTTGCGTTAAATCACCATATTTTACGTTTACCGACATGCCCCTGCCCTAAGTCGGTTCTTATGCAAGACACCCTGTATACATTTTTTGAATGATACAGAAATTAAGAAAATGCAAAGATATGAAATATTGGATTTATCTTCCAAATTTACTGATTTTCCACCATTTAACTTGCCTTTTATATATTTTCATATAAGCAAGCCCGAGAGGCTAAAATTTGAACTTCAATCACTCACCCTTGTTTAGGTTACCATATTGTTCCAGTGCCTACACACACCTGTAAACTCAAGTTCAGATACGTAATAAGTCAACAATTCGAGTATTGCACATTTCTTCAGATTAAGTATGTACTTATAACAAATACAAAAAAATGTCTAAATAAAATATTAATAAAACAATTAAAATTTCAATAACGTAAAAATCAAATAAATAAAGATACAGTTCTTGGAGTTGCCAGAAAATTTAATAGCGAAATACAAAGTTTCCGAGATGAATAATCGCGGTTACCCCACTGAAGTAACTTGAAATTGGGCTAGACTATTGTTCCTACAGGCTTTCAGTGAAGCATTAAAGGAATTGTATTACACAATAGTACTTACACCTTTATAGAATACAACTAAATTGGGCAGAACATGCCACAAAATCACACTCACTTGCACTCACACAAAACTACAACTGAAAGTCATCGATCAGACCTTCTGACCCTTCCCTTGTCACCAACAGCTTGGATATTCTGGTTGCAAAGGCATACTTTGGCAAAGTGATTCCGTATCTGATAAATTGCAAGTTTTATTGTACATTCATCTTTCCACCATAGGTCCACATTTTCTGCTCTTTATAGTGTTACTTCTCACAGTATTAACTTCTTCCACATGAGTAAAACGCCAGAGATGTTACTTAGACAATTTTATAGATTTACAGTATTCTTGCACTTTTCCAGTTAATCAGTCCATCCACATAAAACGGTGGTGGTGGTTTATATTGCATGACAGGTACTATTGAAAATAACACAATTTTTAATTCTATATTATACAATGTAGGTGTACCTAATTCGCAAGATGTTTCTCCGTGTTCTCGTCACATTATTATTTTAATTAATTATGTTAGAATAAAACCTTATACATCATTGATCACAGACCATTAATTTTGACGTTAATTTTCATTTACGTCTAGCGGGCATCTTGCGATTTGCCATCTTTCCTTCTCGTCCTGGCGGCATGGACATGCGTTCTATGCCTAAAGAAAGGATGGCCTAAATATACAATATGTTTACCATAGACAGGTAACAGAATCAAACATGCAAAATAGTTACCATTTTAATTCTTACCACTATACTGCAATCATCATCTATCTTTTTCATTAAATTATATATATATATATATATATATATATATATATATATATATATATATATATATATATATATATATATATATATAGCCTTTTGAATGTTGCACTACACTGTAATCACTTTTAAATATACACTTTATTTGTTTGCTGTACTTTTGTGATTTTTATTGTTTTTCTCTCTGAGGGTTCGTCCGCGGCTTCGCCGCCCCGATTACACCGCAGCATTTGGCTTACTGTGCATGCCCTTAGTCTTTTTACTCCACTCATTCCAAAATCACTGTGCTTTGAACTAGCCTGCACAGCGATTGGTAGGGTGAAGTTTTATATTGCCCTGTCTCCGGTCTAGACTGACTGTAGATCTGTTGTTTTTTGCGGTCCAGAGCTTTTCACTCGCACAAGATGTGCTGGGCTGATTCCTCCCCCTCACCGCAGAGTCTGCATGCGAGGTCTCCTTCGAACCGACCCATTTTATGCAGATGTTTCTAGACGGCCATGTGTCCCATCAAGAGACCTGTTATGTTTCTGAGCTGTCCTCCGCTAAGATTTAGCAGCTTCACAGCTCTCTTTGAACTGGGTTCGTCAATTATTGACTTCCCGGTCTGAGCCCTGGACAGTCTGCCCAGTACACCTTGTGTTGGTTTCTGACCCAGGACTTAATGGCTTCCCTGGCAGTGCTCTTTGTCACGCCCAGGGCCGGTTCTGGTCCAATAAATGGTTCTGCTGACCCTCTCTTCGCGGGACTGTCAGCTTCTTCATTGCCTTTGACCCCCGAGTGACCCTGCACCCAGATGAAGGTGACCTTATTCTGCCCAGACAGGTCGCCCGTCTCGTCTAGGTCACTCACCAGCCAGGAACTTATCCGTGGGCTACTTAGGACCTTAAGGGCTCCCTGGCTGTGTGTGGCTATGAGGATCCGCTTGTTGGTGTAGTCCCTCCTCTTGTTCTCCCGCACACAGTGCAGGATGACATACATTTCGGCCTGAAAGACCGTTGCATGGGCCCCGAGGGAAATACCTACTTACCCACGGTACCCTTCCGAATAAACACCTGCTCCCGTCCCACGCTCCCCGCCGGATCCGTCCGTGAACCAGACGAGCGCGTCTCATGGTATGCCCGACGTCTCCTCCCGCCATGCCTCGCGGTCGGCGATTTCCACTGTAAAGTTGTTTTCCCAGCAAATTCGCGGATTTGCGAAGTCTGACCTTATTTCAAGCATGGGCTCCTTCACGATATCCTAATTTTTCAGTGGCCCTTGAGGCCTGGGTTGATCTTCAGTCTACCATTGGAGGCTAGTCTGTATAGTCCTAGCCTGGGCTCCCCCATAATAACTAAGTATAGGGGGGCAAATCCAGCAACACCCCCATGGCGGCTGTTGGGGTTGAAGACATGGCCCCTGTGATACCCAGCCCCCAAGCCATCCTTTGGATCTTGCCTAGTTTTTGCTGTTACTCTCTCTACTTACGAGTAGCGTGCTGATGATGAACCAGGAGGGTTCAAAACTGCAGTCCACGTAAGCCATTAAAAAATCACAAAAGTACAGCAAACGAATAAAGTATATATATATATATATATATATATATATATATATATATATATATATATATATATATATATATATATATATATATATATATATATATATATATATATATATATATATATATATATTGTTCAATACTGCGTTTGAATTATTATTGTTTATTTTTAGTGTACATAGATATTTGGTATTTTTCTAAATAGGACATACAAGTGTTTCGTTATTGGTAACTTTGTCTTAATATATTGTCTACTCTTGAAACTGCGATATGCTCCGTAAAAGGCTCATGACAAGGCAGCGATAAGAAGAGTCAAGATGGAGTATTGAACCAGGTGGGTTGTAGCTGTAGTTCGCAATAATTTTAATTAAATCATATACAGTCCAATCTTAAGCACTTATTAGAATGCGTCGTGACATATATACATATATATATATATATATATATATATATATATATATATATATATATATATATATATATATATATATATATATATATATATATATATATATATATATATATATATATATATATATATATATATATATATATATATATATATATATATATTTGGAATGTTGCACTACACTGAACGAGTTCGATATTATGTAGACAAATATTTTACTGAACCACCGAGGCTTGCTACCATTGATCAAACGTATGGTGCTCGCTACGCTAAAGATACTGGTAGTTGGAGTCTTGGCAACAAACACTTGGATTTTACTGATAATGACATTCGACTGGGTCAAAGGAGATATCCGCAAACACAAGGTCTGCTAGAATTGATATAGACCCTGTATAAGCAGAGACCACTTACACCCTGTATACGCAGAGAGATCTTATAGTACGAGAAACACCTCTTGTGTAACATAGGAGTGATGACCACATTTGGATCATCCTGTATATACATCCCCCTGTATACACACGGGGCCGATCTGTATTCACAGAACCTTCTAGCAAAAGAAGGTCCTGGAATATTCTGGAATGGAAGGCTCGCGAAACAAGGTAGAAGGTACGACGTGTATATAAAAACGAAAGCAAGCCAGGGCAGTACAGTTCAGTTAGAGAATGTTGAAGTGACTCGAAGAAACAGTAACTAGGGTGAAGAGTAGACTGTAGTTTCAGTGTATTAGTGACTTTTGTCCAAATGAGTGATTGTAAGGCCAGATAAACTAAGTGTTTTGTGAGAGAGACATTCTAGACCTTTATAGTATCCATATTTAGACGGTAAATTAAGTGCTTTGTGAGAGAGACATTCTAGAACTTTTATTGTATCCATATTTAGAGAGTAAATAAAGTTGTTTTGTTAAAATTAAAAGTCTCACTTATCCAGAACCCGGAGAAAACGCAACAATATTTACTGCCAAGATGCCGACATAGAATTACATACAGACGCATCAATGGAAGGATACGGAGCCGTTCTTCTCCAACGTTCCTATGAAGATAACCAGATTACTACATGAGTAAGAAGACATCGGACGCCGAAAAGAAGTACTGCAGCTATGAGTTAGAAGTTTTAGCAATAGTCGAAGCACTCAAGAAGTTTAGAGTATACTTACTTGGAACACGCTTCAACATTGTGACAGATTGCTCTGCCTTTGAGAAGACTATGAGCAAGAGAGATTTATCAACAAGGATTGCAAGATGGGCCTTACTACTTCAAGATTTCGATTGTACCGTAGTTCATCGATCAGGCACCAGAATGAGGCATGTAGACGCTCTAAGTAGAAACCCTGTTATGTTGGTTTCTACTAGCATTCCCCAAGCTATACGAAATAGTCAAGAAGAAGACGGCGAAATCAAGGCAACCAAGGAAATTTTAAAAGAAAAGCCGTATAAAGATTATATCTTGAAAAACGACTTACTCTACAAAATGGAAGACGAAAGGGAAGTAGTTGTAATTCCCAAGAAGATGCAACAAGAGATAATTAAAAAAGCACACGAAGAATGACACTTTGTAGCCAGAAAAACTGAAGACTTAATAAAGAGAGAATACTGCATACCGAATGTAAAGAAAAAGATCGAGAGGTGTATTAGAAATTGCATTCCTTGCATCTTATCTAACAGGAAGCATGGAAAGCAGGAAGGTTTTTTACATCCACTTAAGAAAAATGACATTCCTTTACAGACATACCATATTGATCACCTCGGTCCTCTTGAGTCTACGAACAAGAATTACAAACATATTCTTGTCATAATTGACTCATTTACGAAGTTTGTTTGGTTATATCCGACGAAGAGCACTTCCTCGAAAGAAGTTATCGCCAAACTCGAGATCCAAAGAAAGACCTTCGGAAATCCTGTTAACATTATTTCCGACAGAGGCACAGCCTTTACCTCTGAAGAATTCGAATCTTACTGTAACGAGAATGACGTAAAGCATCATAAGATTACTACTGGTCTACCAAGAGCAAATGGTCAGGTAGAACGAATTAACTCTATTATTATTTCTGTTCTAACCAAGATAACCTTAGAAGACCCAGCAAAATAGTACCTTTACGTAGATCGTGTCCAGAGAGTTATAAACTCCACCTACCAAAGAAGCATTGGAACCACGCCATTTGAATTGCTGATGGGTGTCAAGATGAAAGATAAAGTTCAAATCAAGATAGGAAAAATCATCGAAGAAGAAGAGAAGAATCAATTTCAAGAAGATAGAGAAGAATTGAGCAGATTAGCAAAAGAGCAACTGCTCAAAGTCCAGGAAGAAAATAAGAGAACGTATAACCTGTGAAGAAGAAAACCTGCCGCTTATGGGTTAAATGATCCAGTCGTCATCTGAAGAACCCAGTTCTGCCCAGGATCGAAGTTGAAGTCGAAGTTCATAGGTCCATACAGAGTCGTGAAGGTCAAGACCAACGATACCTACGATGTCAAGAAAGGTCTCCACGAGGGTCCAACCTACACTTCTACATGTTCCGAATATATGAAGTCATGGCGTAAAATGTGTTCAGATGACAATGGTTCATCATCCGAGGCGGATGATGGTCAGGAGAGCCGAGTTGTGGGAATTAATTTTATCTCAACAACTGTCAGTGTCATTACAATGACGGACGTTGTTTAAAACACTCATGACACATAGAAAGGTGTCAGCACCAAAGTGCCATTCAACACGGTGTTACACATGACTAGTTCGTACGAGACAGTCGGGGTAGAGAGTCGAGTGTGAAGACAGCTCGTGTGAACAGTGCGTGACAAGTACGACGATAGAGGATAGAGTACCTAGACGACGCGAGGTACTAACGACGGTGTGCAAGGCCATCCATCCAGGACGACGACGACGATAACAGCTGGATCCCGTAACTAAAGACGATAGTCTATTACTTGTCATTTAATTACTTCATTGTTATGTTTATAGAGTTCTACAATATAGTTATAGTTAATACCGGCATAGTTTCAGTCTTAAAAGCACGCACGACCTAAAATCTTACATATCTTTAGAAACGGGGACTCATTCCGGGATATACGTGAGTGTTCCAGGGATAAGACACCCTATATATATATTGGAGTCTTACATGTGTCGTTAACGAGAATAGACGTCCCTTGCCAGCGCACCGCACCAGGCCCTTCCCTGAGTTCATCGTTAACCGAATTACTAAATAAATATGTCAACAAGAAGCAAACAAGCTAAAATAACCACAGATGCTGGGGAATTCTCTATAATTAATTCCATTACGAAAGCGTTTAATTCGGAAACATTATTAGACAAATTAGTAGACAAATTATCGTGTCGAATGGAAAACAAAATAGATGAAATGGTTAGAAATTACAGTAAAGGAATTTCCGATTTACATAATATAGTAGAATGCCAGCAATATACCTACCATCGAAAAACTTCAGTCTGACATTGATATAATGGAGCAACAAAGGCGAAGTAACAACTTACGCATTTTCGGAGTTCCTGAAACCTTAAATGAAAACACAACAGCTATTGTGGAGAATGTCATTAAAAACAATCTCTGTGTAAATATATGTAAACATATTTCCTGTTAAAGAATAGGAAAAAAATCAGAAAAAGCAAGACCAATTTTCGTCAAGTTCAACGATTTGCAGGAAAGAAATAAGGTGTTCAAGAACAAAAGGCTACTCAAAAATACTAAGATAACTATTAAGGAAGATCTGACTAGAGCTCGGCTAGAGATAATAAAAGAAGTCACCGAAAAATATGGATACAAAAACGTCTGGAGTCTGGATGGAACCATATTTTTCAAAAACAATGACAGTATCGCCAAAATTGCGAATTTATCGACATGGAAAAAAATGTGTTGCCCTCAAGTGACGCGGTTAAGTTCTGTGTTGAATGAAAACCTAAGTGCCAGAGAAAGCTTCTGAACAGGGTGATCGATCACTACTATAGCTTTTACATATAGTTTTATTAGTGCTTGTGGTGTAGTGCTTACGGCAGTACCGATATAGTTTTTGTCGCGTACATTCCAATAATTTAGTGTTAGTAATTTCAAATAATATTTTAAATAAGTTCCCTGACTATTGCATGTTCTTTCTCGTTTGTCTTAACTTGCTGCTTTTAGTTTCCTTTTTGGTTTTTACTGTATCATTTAGTTTAAATATCTTTAAATGAATCATAACTTGAATACACTACTCGACGATCACGAGCTTTATACATGCAACTACCAAGATAGCTTGGGAAATTGTTTCAATGTAAACAACCCTTCCAATATCAATAATATCCATATTAATATTCGGAGTTTACAAAAAAATTATAATGAGTTGCTAGTTTATTTAGAATCACTAAACACAAAATTTGATATTATAGTGCTATCCGAATCTCATTGTATTTGGGATCTAAATGACTTCGATATTCAAAATTATGAAATTTTTCACAACAATAGTAAAAATAAATAAATGTGACGGGTGTATAGTATACATAAAAATTTAATTTAAATTTAAATTTAAATTTAAATTTAAATTAAATTTTTATGTAAATTTAAATTTAAATTTAAATTTAAATTTAAATTTAAATTTAAATTTAAATTTAAATTTAAATTTAAATTTAAATTTAAATTTAAATTTAAATTTAAATTTAAATTTAAATTTAAATTTAAATTTAAATTTAAATTTAAATTTAAATTTAAATTTAAATTTAAATTTAAATTTACATAAAAATTTAATTTAAATTTAAATTTAAATTTAAATTAAATTTTTATGTATACTAACACCCGTCACATTTATTTATTTTTACTATTGTGAAAAATTTCATAATTTTGAATATCGAAGTCATTTAAATTTAAATTTAAATTTAAATTTAAATTTAAATTTAAATTTAAATTTAAATTTAAATTTATTTTTACTATTGTTGTGAAAAATTTCATAATTTTGAATATCGAAGTCATTTAAATTTAAATTTAAATTTAAATTTAAATTTAAATTTAAATTTAAATTTAAATTTAAATTTAAATTTAAATTTAAATTTAAATTTAAATTTAAATTTAAATTTAAATTTAAATTTAAATTTAAATTTAAATTTAAATTTAAATTTAAATTTAAATTTAAATTTAAATTTAAATGACTTCGATATTCAAAATTATGAAATTTTTCACAACAATAGTAAAAATAAATAAATGTGACGGGTGTTAGTATACATAAAAATTTAATTTAAATTTAAATTTAAATTTAAATTAAATTTTTATGTAAATTTAAATTTAAATTTAAATTTAAATATAAATTTAAATTTAAATTTAAATTTAAATTTAAATTTAAATTTAAATTTAAATTTAAATTTAAATTTAAATTTAAATTTAAATTTAAATTTAAATTTAAATTTAAATATATTTATATATATAAATTTAAATTTAAATTTAAATTTAAATTTAAATTTAAATTTAAATTTAAATTTAAATTTAAATTTAAATTTAAATTTAAATTTAAATTTAAATTTAATTCTAATCTATTGTTAAAATCTAATTTAGGCCTTATTCTAATTTAAATTTAAATTTAAATTAGAATAAGGCCTAAATAAAATTTAGCAATAGATTAGAATTATTTTTAGATTAGTCTTATGTAATGTAATCGACTTTTGAATTATTCTGTATTTGTTGAAATGAACAATAAACATATTATATATATATATATATATATATATATATATATATATATATATATATATATATATATATATATATATGTACAAATTGGTTTTTCTATGATAACTGCCGTAAAAGTTGTCCGATCCTCCTAAAACTTTTTGCAGAGGTAGGATTCAATGATATCTTGAGTAAGTTCGTAACTCAGCTGTCATAGACCGTCGCTAAATAAGTTATGACGTCATAAGTGTTAAAATTAAAATTGCCATAACATCCGTAAATAATATTCAATCGACTCGAACTCATGACTGGCATAAGCCTTGTCTAAAACTTAATCTTTTTGTAATTCATCTTTTCAACCTGAAATCAACAGACTACGAATTAATAAGAACTTTACCATCATTAAATATTTCCCATTTAAATTATTTTTTCACAGATCTACAAAAAGAGTTAGCATAGCAATTTTTATTTTAATAGTAATTGTATCAGTTTGATAATCTTAGATCTTCTTGTGAATGTAATCCCTATTCAGTATTAGGAATTTTATTTATAGTGAAGACATAGTTCCTGAGATACATACAAAACATTATGTAAGTATAAATAGTTTGAATGGTGGGC
Organism: Tillus elongatus; assembly: GCA_964006375.1. Lineage (NCBI taxonomy): Eukaryota > Metazoa > Arthropoda > Insecta > Coleoptera > Cleridae > Tillus > Tillus elongatus. Next base: position 101,853,980 of record OZ023266.1, on the reverse strand, counting down.
AAAACGTTTAGTATCAAGTGTTTTGTCACTGATACCCCAAAAAATGATATCATAATAGGTAAATAAAATTTTATTTCTGCTTTTAACCGTTTTTTGTACACTTTTAGGGCAGTAATAAACGAGCATGTAAACCGCTGCGTTTTACAAGTTGCGTTGTGCTGGAAATGTGTATGTAAACTGAAAGAGACACTAAAGCGTTATTAACGTGTACTACTTATTTAATTATAATTTTACTTAATATTCAAACCGTACATAAGAAAATTCGCTACCGTATCGTAGCTGCTGCGAAATGACTCTTTTTCTTTATATTCATAAACATTTGCATACATTTATCTGGATAGGGAATAGTTAATGTCGGATTATAAATTGAAATAATTATTGAACTACTTTCAAATCTAATATTGATATAACACTGATTTAACTTTTTTTAAATTAAAAGCGGTAATATAAACCAAGGATAATTATTATTCTATAGAATGTCAAACGTTCAATTAGAATGATCTACAGCACCAGGAACATAACATAAAAAGAGACGGAGACACTCTATTAGTTCTAAAGTGTATACTGTAGTGGGAGCTTCAGTACAGGATGTCACATGCTGGTTATTTTTAATGTTACATTTGACCAGACTGTGACACCTCTACACACTACCAAAAATGCACACGTGACATTCAAGTCGAGATTTAAGCTAAACATATGCACCCTTGTGCCTTTTAATGGCGGCAGAATCAAATGAAGCCAAATCCATCAAATTTTTGTTGAGAAATAACCAATTTTGCTGTGACATCCTGTGTAAGATGTCACAGTTCGAACGGATGCCATAGTTCAGCTATATGCACGCACATGATCCCACAAGTATAGTAATACAAACACACACACACACACACAAGTATTACATTTATTGTGACGTCATCCCGGAATATGGCGGATTTGAAGCGGCACAGTACAATGTGTTCCTCTTCGGTTTCTGAGATGGCATTACCGTGCAGATTCTACAAACACTCCTTCTTTATAGAGAAAATTGAAGATAAACAGATCCGTCACATTTATAGCTCTTATTGCAGTGTGTCAAATTTCTGCCAGATAAATTGTAATTTGGGATTGTGTTAAGAAAAACCGCCAGAATAAACGCAGCGTCAACAATATGTTACGTGCCTCTCGGTACACCGTTGCCACCTTGCTCTTTGAATACTAATTGATTCTAAATTTGCATATTTCTGTTTACAACATTTTACAGTGTGAATTACATATCACCCCGCACGTGGTAACAGGCAATAGATAATATCACTCGTAAACTGTATTTGCCTATAAAGCATCTAATTTGTTGTGTATTCTTTTGGAAAACGCAACCATACTTTTGAATAGTCGTATAAAAAAATGCTTTCAGAGCGTTCTTAACCAAAAAAAAAAAAAAAACAGCAACATAAAAAATCTATGATGTGTGTATGTGCAGATATAGAACGGTTTTGTACGATAACTTTCGAAGTCTTGAGATAATTACTTTGTTTTTAGTGAATTTTTAATTTAAAAAATAGAGAGGTATCGATGGTGAGACTTTCCAAAAAAAATTTCAAATGAGCGCGAACTAGAACCCATGTCCGGGGTCAGTTTCAATTTTTATATGTTTATGTATATATATATATATATATATATATATATATATATATATATATATATATATATATATATATATACATATATATATATATATATATATATATATATATATATATATATATATATATATATATATATATATATTATATATATATATATATATATATATATATATATATATATACATACATATATATATATATATATATATATATATATATATATATATATATATATATATATATATATATATATATATTGACACATTTTTAAGTGTAACACGCCTCCATATATAAGTCGTTGAAAACAACTCCCCGCTACACGTATCATACGTATACGGCACCAACAATGTTGACAAATCTACATATTAGGTTTTTTAGGTTTTTGCTTACTACTAAGATATCCTATCCTTGGCCTTGTTAGTTTTTCTATTTTAGACACTATTATTTGTCTGGAACCGGTAAAAATCTCGTATTAAAATAGGCTGGACAATATTGGAGTCCATTTAATTATATTTACTCTACTTGTATCGCTTCAAAAGGTTAAAAAACTCGGGACGCAGCAAGTGCGTTATGGTAGTGAATTTTCATAAGATTAAGATGTTTGATTTATGAAAAGAAAGGTACTACCAAAGGGACAAATAAAATACAAGATCTCTAGATAAATCTTTATAGTGGGTTAATTTAATAAAATAAATAAAATAAGTGACAATCAGGAATTCAATTTGTCTAAACAGCACAAAATGAAATATATATATAAAATAAATTTGGTAAATTAGCAGTTTACCTCATGGAGGGTTTTGAGAATTGTTTTCCGAAACATGCTTAGGATTCTCCTAGGTGCATAACCCACAACAAACATTTCTTATAAACAACCTCTAAAAAAGTTACAGGACCAGGAGTTAATAAGGGTGTAGGGCGAGGAAAACAAACTGTAAATATGAGTGGAAAAGCGAAAAAAATAGCTTAGTCGGATCTCTAACAGCTGCCTTTTTCAGATTTTGCAGTCGTACCTCCTTTAAATGTTTTTTAACTTATAGTAACAGATCATGAAGAAGTTCACATGTAAATAACTCAGTAAAGACAAGGAATGCAAAGGGTAAGAGTAGTGTCGACGTGCATTAGTGATGTCAAATTATATTTATCAGCAGTTGATTTATCTAAAAGTGTCAAGGTAAACTGCGAACCGACCTTTTATTATTATTATAATTAATCGCCCATATGAAATACAATAAAAACAAGAAATCGCTACAAATGAATTAAAATTCTCAATTTAAACTAATTTAAGATGAAACCTCATGGCGAAGTCTAGCCCTTGGCTAATCTACTCAATAATAAAGTTCCCTCATGCAATAGTGCAACGTGAGCAGGTATATGATCCACTACAATACAATATCACCAACCACACTCACATCTCAAGCAGTAGCCTTTAAAAAAGATGAATCTATTACTAGTATTACTAACATTATTCACATTGTTTGTCTCATCTATACCACTACTATTTTTGGGAGAGTAAATAACACTTGACGAGAATTATTCCTTCAGAGAAGATGGTGATGAGCGACCACCAATCACGGTCAAAACAAATTTTCCAACATGTAGTTTTCCTCTATCAATCATTCTTAACCAACCCAACTCCGTATAAGTATGTGACACATGATCCCTACCATGCAATCCAAATATAAATTTCGAATACGAATTATGTACTACCTGTATGCGAATCCTATCTCTCACGTTAATGGAATGTCCGTAAGCTAGATCAGAATAATCAAAACTAGACAGCACAAGTGTCTCAAAATGGTTGTTATGTAAGTCTGTGCTTAACATATGCCTGTTACTATACAATAATATCAATCAAATGAAGCTCCTCTGCAGCATTATTTTCGATTGATGCTTAAATGAAAGGCACGTACCGAGAGTAGTGCCTACGTTCACGGCGGATTGCACAAAATCAAGATATGTACTATCAATCATAATATTCAACATGTTGGAAGAGATGCTCACACCTTTCATGCTATCAAATATTACTTTCGATTTAAAAAAGATAAGTCTCAAGCCATGCCTCATCGAAAGGTCTTTCAACCGCAGCAGTTCGGAGTTAATGATCACCGACGCACGAAGATAATCTATGCTATCAAAATCAAACTGTAGCTGTGTATCGTCAGCAAAGCCTTGAAATCGACTGTGCTCAAGAGACTGTGCATATTTCGAAGTTATTTCCCCTGTAAATTTTCAGCCGTATTTAGATTTATTTAAATAAATATCGCAAAAAGAAGAACCAATCAAGATGCATGATTGTTTCAAATGGTTTGTATTTTTTTTGTGTGAGTAGAGACATTTACTAAATTCCGAAATTTACTAGCAGAAGAAAATTTATGTTTTATGACAAAACTCTAGAAATTAATGTCTTTTTGAAAATCATGGTTATAATATTTAGATACTTGTCAAAATTGTATCTTGGACAAGCACTTTGAAACTTATTGGTCATGATGTCATCTATAAATATCAATAAGTATTTTTATTAGTAGGTAGACTAACTTAGAACTGTATATTATATTAACGAAATTCAAGTAAAAAATTCACAAAAAATATTTACTTACCATGTTTACATTACAAGTCAGTAAAATAAGACGAACCTCTATTATTATTCATAATAACCCGTTGACATTTGCCGTTTGGTGACTAACAATGACATACTGTTAGTTGCTATAATGCAAATGCGAATACAAATGCCATCAGCACATTGTCAGATGGTATAATAGTAAAATTAAATATACTGTTTTAAACAATACTATGACAAATTATTAGTTCAAGAAGTATGGGTATTAACCGCAGTTATTGGATGGATTTACTTTTTTCAACGAACATTTATTTCTAAATAATTATGAATATGTCTTATGCCCTATCATGTTTTACATTCTAACAATGAAATGTTATTTTATTACATTTGACAACTTGGCTCATGTATAATCTCTGATTGTTTTGCGATTGACGCTTTTAAAATCTCTACTTTAAAGTGGAAGATATTCGTGCTTTTATTATCCTTATCAATGTTGAATTTGCGAAATGCTTTATTGAATTTGAACTGATGTAGATTAATTTTCTTTTTACAATTTTAGTGAATTTTTATTTTATTTTCGAATAGTTTATGTTCTCTGACTATTTAATTTAAAATTTGGTTACTAGCAAATTTGTGACGCCTTTACCCATGCACAATATTGCATTAGAATTCACGTTAATATTTCAAGAAATATTGTAGTTTTACAATTTTCTCTACTTTTTTTTTGAGAAAAATTAAAGCTAATGTTCATCTACGAACTCATCCAAGCTATTAACATAGTCCAGGCAATTTACAAATTTGATCAAAATCGGGCAAGTATTTTTTGAGTTATTGGTTGGATACGTATATACATATACATATATATATATATATATATATATATATATATATATATATATATATATATATATATATATATATATATGTAAACATATAAAAATTGAAATGAACCTTGGATGTGGGAAATTCCCTAATAGTTCTCACAGAAAATAAACAATAAGTTAAAAGAAAGGAAGTTTAATACAATTTTAAAAGTGGAATTAACAAAAAACAATACAAGGTATATTTAAGTAAGGGACAAAATTCGCTAATTGTGACAATACAATCAAAGGCTGTTAATGAAAATCGTGTAAAATAATATATTTACTAACAGGTGTAAGATTTACATTTTATTATTATAATTACGTGGCAGCTATTTCCCTCCCATATGGATAAATTATCTAAAAAAGACACATCGTTGGGAAAGAGCTGTCATGTAAAATCAATATAATATATAGGTCATATTAATAGTTTTAATATACATTTGAAAGTGAATTTAGTTCTAGTGTTATCTACTATCGACTAATTAAAGAAGACTATGTATCACAATTCCAACAGTTTAGTAAATTTAAAATTACATGAAATATAATTCTCCAACAAAAAAAAAGAGGCAAAACAATACGCCTAGTTGGTTTTAATTTAAACGTTTTTAATTAAATCAATTCTGATAGTGGTTTGAGATGGACAAATGAACTATTTTAATTTATAATTAATTGTTTTCTACAAAAAATATTGGTTTGTTTAAAAATACAGACGATACAAAGTTTTTATATGTGGAAGCTTAAGGTTTCTCTGGTTGGCGTTTCAAGGAATTGTTACACATGTTGATTTCCTAGCAGTCCAATGTGACACCGTACATATCTCTTCTTGAACTCATTTTGACACTCGAGTAAATTATTGAGTCCTCGCGGCTGTACGTTGCTTATAAAAGTCTATACACTAATAAACAGATTTGCGTAGTATGTACATATAGACGAGGCCCACTCATTGTTGTTTGATGATGTATCGCTACCTTACTTAAAACACATTCAAAGCAATCTGCTCGGCTCTACTGCCTGGTTGGCCAAATTGACATATTGTCAAAAAAAAATTGGAATCTTCTGCCTGAGGTTCCAGAAGTGCACAGTCCATTTTTGTTACAATTTGTGCATTGTGTTGCTTGGAGTTTATGCAGGTACGTCAAAAACTTTTGTAGTTTCAAAGTTTCCATTTAGTTTGATTGTCCAAATTACTAATACTGTCCCATACACAAATATAAAAAGCATGATTTGGAAACAATTTTTTTTGGTCTGTAACGAACGGTTCAGATTATTTTAAAAGTGCTCCAGGGGATAGGTGATAAATGATTTTGAGAAAATTGAATGTTTTTTTAAACCTTCAGTAATATAATGTTTTAGGGTTTGTTTATTAAAAAACTTTGAATTTCATCAAATATCTGGTATTCTATGCTGAAATCAAATTTGGGGTTAAATGTGTAAGGGTAGAATATTGGTGCCAAAAATTTCAATTTTTTTTTAAGAAAAAAAAAAGACAAAACATCTCAAAACGTACACAACTTGATTCTGGAATGGGATTTGTTTTGTCTTTGGCAAAGGAACACTTCATATTGTCTTTGGGTTGGGTCACTTCAGGGGGTAGGGGATCAATGGGGGGTGATTTTATGAAAATTTAATTTTTTTTGTTAAAAGTCGAGTAATATAACCTTTCAGAAGTTTATCGGTAGAGGAATACGAATATTTTCTTTTTGTTCAGGTCATGGATCCTGAAATCATTTCATGAGACAGTATTTCTAACAAGAGTAGATTATCACAGCTATTTGGATGTAGTGATTTAATTTGCAATACTTTCTCGTTAGAAACGATTCTGACAATTGTAGTGGGGTTACCTTCCACTGCATTGAGAACTGACTTTTCAATTTGAGGAGGTCATTGGTATCTTTTGCATAAAGAATTAGATTTTACAGATTTTGAGGCATCTATTTCCCTAAAACATCTGCAGATATGTTCAAAAATATTTCTGCTGCGTGCTATTCACCCGGGAAAACCTGTCATAATAAATTCTCACTTTTCCATTTTGTTTCGCTTCACCACAATGTAATAACAAATTAGCTAATTCACCAAAGGTATAATTGAAAAGTGCATTTTAAAAGCATATAGCATCTATTACAAGGCTTGTTCAATTAAAACCCATCTTTGGTCAGGTTGGCCTTGAAAACAGTCGTAATCACTCAAATGACGTTTTGCAATGTTAGTTTTGTTTGTAAACATCACACTTATGAGTTCCTGTCATTTGTATTTAACAGCGATTTTAAGTATTGTGACTTTAAAATGGCGTTTGTTGTTAACAATCCGTCTAAATATAATCAGTGTGCGGTCATTCAATTTTTGTGTGATAAAGGTTTGCAACCATTGCAAATTCAAACACGAATGCAAGCAGTGTATGGAAACACATGTTTTGCATATCCAACTGTCAAGGAATTGTTTCGAAAATTTAAGAGTGAAAGAGAGAAGATGAATGATAAGCCGCAACTAGGTGCATTGAGTACTGCATCAACAGAAAGGAATGTGGCATGTGTAGAAGACCTGATTAGAGGAAATCGTCTATTGCCATTCAAAGCAATTTCAGAAGATGTTGGTGTGATTATAGAATATATCCGTAGTATCGTATACAAACTGGCTTACAGCAAAAGGTGTTAAAATGTAATCGCTTTCAGTCGGATGAAGAAGTACTAAATGCCTTAAAAGAATTTTTCGGGCATTAGCCACAAGCATTCTTTAAGCAGGGTATACATCAGTAGGTGAAACAATGGGATATGTGCCCTAATAATAATAGTAATTATTTGTAAATATATTTGCCAATAAATTTGTTCTGAACCAAAAATGGGTTTCAATTGAACAAGCCTATTATTACCTTGATAAATAAATGACAATAACAGCCTAATTTTTTCATTCTTTCCAAAACACATTCGATACACAACATAAGACAACATAATTGCATTTATCTCATAAAAGAGATGAAAATCGACAAAATATCAAAAAGATAAATAAATTATCAGCACTAAATGACCTACATAACTGCTAAGAAAGAAACATCAGTGACAGATATTTTTTTTCTTAGAAAATTATTAGTAATGGCACCAATGTACCGCCCCTTTAAAGGTAACCACACTCTTTTAGCAGTAAAATATGTACCAGTCTAAATATCTATCACCTTCCAAATTTCATGCAGGTTGCTGGTCATGATCTTTATTTTGATATTTTTGACACATCGATCCTTACCAGATACCAAGTTTGTTTTTTCAAATGAAACCTCCGGTATATATATATATATATATATATATATATATATATATATATATATATATATATATATATATATATATATATATATATATATATATATCCCAGGCAACACAATTGTGATATTCACATCGCTGAGATGTTATTTTTAAGTAACCAATGCGACATATCCTGATACATGCATGTCATGTTCCTGCGATTGTTTTCTGTTACCTATGATTTTGCGCTTACACTGGTACATGCTAGCGATGTTAGCTGTTACTTTTGAGATACATGGCTAACCTTTACATGCCAAGTATGTAACAGCGACATATCAATAATTTACATTTCAGAAGTTAATTTTAATGATATGCTAGCGATATTATAAACTACATCGCTGTTACTTCAGAAAAATAACATGCTAAGCATGTAATTAACACATGATGACCGTTACTTTACAGATTCACAGTTCATATTCACGCCACACCGTTTGTCATCGCTGGAATCGCATTGACACTTGGTTATTTTTTTACTTTTATTGTGTGTGACATGTGACGCACGACAATGACATACAAATACAAGAGTTTCGTGTTTTCTTTCTTGTAGATCTGGATTATTTCTTGCAATTTAGGTTTTAGGCCGAAGTTTTTTGTGTTTGTACATTAAGCATTATCCTGCAATTACAATCACGAGGTAAGTACCTACCTATATAGAATATATCTATTACCCAGTAAGTATATTTTTTAGGTTAAGTGTATAACTACTTATTATATGATGAACATCTAATATATTTGGCAAATTAAATCGATTGTTTACAAACAATACAGCATTTGTGTACATGGATTTAACATGGCAGTAGCAGTAAAACCGCCACAGAAAATTATCTGCCTAAATCGCGAATCTAGACAAAATGTTTACTGCAGTATCTGTTATTGTGTCACTGGTTTTGTCAAAAGTTAGCGCCAATTTTTATTAATCCGCATTTCATGAGCAGAATTACTTTTGTGTTTGCACAACGTAAGAAACAATTGTTATGCTGAGGTGTTTACATTAACTATTTGGGTTAGATAATTTTATTGTCGTTTATTTCTTAATGTAAAATGTCCAAAGGTAATTTCACTGATTTCATATAGACAAAAAATACGCGAAACCTAAAAGACAAACAAATTAACAGTCATGCTTCATTGCCATACTGGGTAGTAATTTTAGATTGCAATAAAAATTATATAGGGAAGTTGCAACTTTTTCATATGTCGAGCCGAATTCGACTTCCGCTATTAATCAATTCCCACTACCTAAAAATATTGATGATGCATTAGTAATATCATCATTTATGTCTTTAATATTATCATCTATACCTCCAGTGGACTCAAAGGTTGACACAGTGATTTATAAAGCAACAACAAAAAGACTACCATTTTTTCTAACAGCTTGTTTTTGAAATTTCAGATGTAATTCTGCAGAACAACCAACTAAAAAAAAGGGTGTGAAATGTCTGGTTCGGAGTCTTTCCATCGAGCAAGACAGCGGAAACAGAGAAATGACAAAAAGCACATTTCACCAAAGAAATGGAAATTTACAGCTTAACTTTTAATTTATATAGACAATATGGGATCATTGTTGTTTCTATGTTTACAAATTCCAGCAAGTTTATGCATATGTTTTCAACTCATTTTATTTTTAGATTTGTATTATGAGAATTTTGTTTTTTTATTTAGTGTTTACTGAAAAAAATATTGTTTTGTGGTCCATAAAATACATGTTAACATTTTTTAGAAGTTTGCATTTACCTACACCTTTGGAATTCATTTTTAGTTTTATATTTATATTATGAGACTTTGTTTTTTCTATAAATTTAGGGTTAGTTGAAAAATATATTGTTTTATGCTGCTGTAAATACATGTTCAATTTTTTAGTAGCTTTTATTTATGTATATATTTAGAATTCATTTTTGTTTTTATACTATATGAGAATTTTTTTTTCTTCATTTACTGAAAATGTTATAGTTTTGTATGTTGTATAAAATATATATCTCCATTTTCTAGAAGTTCATCTGTTGTTTTTATTGTCCCATTCATTTTTTTTTTATGAATATTTTATACTCTTAACTCAGATGCAGATTGAGTTTACTATTACCAATAATTATTAGTAACTTAGTATATATGTATATATATATATATATATATATATATATATATATATATATATATATATATATATATATATATATATATATATATATATATATATATATATATGTATATAATTTACATGACAGCCATGAAGTATGGATAGGACATCTCAAGTACATTATTTAGTTACATGCTAGAGATGAGTCTAGATACATTATTGAAATATTAGTAAGTACATCTCCTTAACAGCACAGGCGATGTCTCCAGCATGTTAAGCTGTCATGTCCCTGCGATGTGTTGTCAATGTTGGCAGTTGCTGACATTTCCTAGCTCTGGTAACTTGCATAGACCTTACAAAGTACATCTCTGCGATGTACAATGTCGCGGTGTTACATGCACAGTACATGATTGTTATGTAGTTGTGTTGCCTGGGATATATATATATATATATAGATATATATATATATATATATATATATATATATATATATATATATATATATATATATATGTTTTAATATTAACTAATAAACCAGATTTTTTTTCAGCTTTATTTGATAATATGACAGGTTGTTGAGCAATGATTGGTATTACTCCACGGAGTTTCGAAATTTTACTTGCAATATTTTTGTTTTTTGCTAATAAGTCGAAAACCGCTAAGAATAGGTAGTACATTATATAGTACTTTAAGAAAGAAAATCAATTGATCTTGCTATTCCTATATAATACAGGATGTTCCATTTGAAAATCTCACATTACCTGCCATTATATGTTCTACCTAAAGACCATTTTTATTGTAGACAGCCTATATGCAATAATTGGATTTTCATGACTATATCAACCTATTAGCAAACAGCAACAAAAAACTCAAACCTCTATCTATGCTGGTTATGGAAAGACTCTTTTGTTGTTGTTAATGAATGGAGGTTGCGAACTTTCCTAACTAATAACTTTTATTTTCTTAACGTCTTGAGATAGGTTAACAGATATATAAACAAACAAACACACACACACACACACACACAAATATATATATATATATATATATATATATATATATATATATATATATATATATATATATATATATATATATATATATATACTTTAAAAATGTTACTGCAAACATAAGGGTGTCACAATACAAACATTTTTTTCATTTGAAAAAATGTTATGGGACGACGTTGCGATGTCATAAATATTTTCAAAATAAAGATCATAACCACTTAAGAACATAACCTAAATTCACATTTCTATCAATTTTGATTCACTATATACTTCTAATACTCCATCGAGTTTGGCCCATGCTTTACATATAATTTTGATACAAGTATATAAAGTGGTGATATTTGGTGGTTTTAAATTACAAATGCAAATTAAATTAGCTGCGATTTCTATGAAATCCTGTTTTTGGGATTGTCATTTTAGGACTAAGAGTACAACAATTATACTATTTAACTTATCTGTAAATATGTACAAAGTTTTCACATCACCAGACAGACGATCCTAAATTTGATATTTTATGTCTATGATGGACAAACCTTCCCTTTAAATCTTCATTCATGTCCATGAGGCGTTTCTGGTATGGTTGATAATCTGCAACACAATTATAAAAAAATTAGATGCATAAAAAATTCTAGATTCTACATCTAACATTCTATATGTGAGGTATACAATAAACCTCACCTACCCAACCAATAGCCCCAATAAGGATTCAGATGAAAGCCCCACTATAGACAATACAGGACCGCCAAAGGACAGTTTGATCTCTTTCAAGTCTATGGTTGAATACACCAAGGCTTTAGAGATGATATCCGGTGAGATTTCGAGAGTAGGAACATTACGACTCCATAATTGAACTACAACCCAACCTACACCTAACCACCACTCTAAAGATTAGGCAGATTAAGGCCTAAAGAGTTCTATTCCATCCATATTTTACTCAACCTCTTGAAAATGACAAATGGCTCCAAGCCAGAATGTCGAGGTTCAACAAATTGTAGAGAAAGTTCAAACATATTATTTAAGCGAATGATATGATATATGTCCGCTTTCCATAAGTCGTCACAAGTTATTTACTACCAGTTTCAATAATTTTCTGGGCATACTAGATCATTAAGTTTTCATAGCCAACTTAGAATGTTCTGACGACAGCCATATTTTTATGAGGCTGAATGGAGAATAAAACAAGCAGTATAAGTTACAAAAAATCAGAGATAGCATCACAAAAGGCTAAACTGGCTTCCACTTTTTGTAAGGAGTGTACACATGCTCCTGCGCTATGTTTGTATAATAGAACATTTCTTCATGGCAATTTTTTCTTGTTTTAACTTTTTTTCCACATATATGAAAAATAAACACTATTCCTTATCCACTTCGACTACTCTCTTATTTCAGCATGCACAACTTGACGAAACTGAGTCACCAACGATGCTCACTTGTCATGTTACTTGATTCATTTAGATACCACTGCCATATTTTATTTGTCCACTTTTATATACTTACCAGCAATTTTTACATTCTACTAAATATAATATTACAAGATATCATCAATAATACAATTGGTCCACAAATTATCAAAGAGGTTTATGCACCAGCAGTACATATAGCATCACAACGGAAGAACTTCGGCATAGTGTTAAAATCTAAGTATATAATACAATCTGAGTGTAGCGTGACCAGCATTAACATTGCTTTCCATAATTATAATTATAAAATTTAACTATTTAAAGGAGCACCTATTATAATAACCAGTCTAGCTAATCATATAGAATCCTGTCTCATTGAATCAGACAGGATAGAAACCTTGTCTGCTTATACTTTGTAATCAGTATGGAAAAGCTTTCTGATAATGTAACAAAATTAATCAATGACATTAGCTTAAGGGAAATTACAAGTTTGACACTAGTAAAAAAAATATTACCTGGACAGTACATTTCCTGTTTTCAATACTCCATACTACATATTTTAATTAGAAAGAAGCCACTGTAGCATCAAAGGTCATAGGTTATACCTCCTGCGTGACCCTCTTACTCTTTCTCATCTTTAAGAAAACTCACTACTGCTGATTTTGTGGAAACTACCATTGCTAAAAAAGGAAATAATTTTTAAAGTAAGTTCTGATTATGTCTCCATTAATCACAATAAATTATAACAAAAACTAATTCAAGCTCCAAAATACAACAGAAAAAAATCTTAGGCTTTGGACATGTGCTAAATTATTTCACCTTGGGTAAATACTTCAAAGTATATAAGATTACCTCTAAAATGATAAAATAAAAAATAGGAATACATACCTTTTATATATAGTAAACATCTTTCAACTTTAATTATATAAATTCATCTTTGTTTTGATTCGCAAATTTAGTACGTGTACCGCACTTAACGGCGTTTAAATAAAAACAGATGACAGTAGACAGTAGTACAGTGCTGCATTGACATATAATATAAAAAGCTTTAAAGTACACATACGTTTTAATTTAAAATATCATACGGATTTGGTAATTCAAAATGTTTGGTTATTGTACCGCAATTATTGTTTGAATTATGTCATTAATAATTAAAAAATATGTTAGGTCCATATGTTTTCATCCTAAGAATCAAATTAAATTTTAATATTTGTTAATTTTTATTATATCTGACAACCCTGCTTATTTATATTTAAGGACTGTTGTGTGGCTTCGACGGTTTTACATTTTTCGGGTCTGAAGTAATAAAAAACACATTAATACTCTAACTATCCTTGTCAACGTTGAATGTGCGAAATGCCTATGCAATTCAAACTGATGTCGTAGATTATTTATTTCTTACACATTATTTATTTCTTACACATTTTTCATTTTCGAACAACTTCTTTCCTCGTGAACCATTTAAGTTGAAATTTGGTTGCCAACTTTTCATTTGAATCACTGCAGTACTTCAAACAAACAAAAATTTTGCGTTTTAAAAATTTCCTTTACATTTTTTATACAAAAAATTAAACCTACGGTGCTCATCTTCGAACTCATCCAAGCCATTAACAAAATCATGGTAATCTCCAAATTTAGTGAAGATCGGTCAAGTATTTTTTGAGTTATCAGTTGGATACATATATATATATATATATATATATATATATATATATATATATATATATATATATATATATATATATATATATGTATCCAATATATATATATATATATATATATATATATATATATATATATATATATATATATATATATATATATATATATACATAAACATATAAAAATCAAAACCGACCTTGGATATGGGTTCTAGAGGTCCAAATTCGCGCTCATTTGAAGAAATTTTCCAAAAGTCTCACCATCGATACCTCTCTATTAGTGAATTTTCTTAATGAAAATTCACTAAAAAACGAATGCCTGTAACTAATAAAAATACCCCTCTATATTTCAGAATAAAACCAGGGTTCGCGTAACAACTTTTGTTTACAATACTTACCGAAAGAATAGTTATGTGAGAAGAATAATTAGATTTTGTTCTGATTAAAAACGGTTAGTTTTATTTTAAAGTTTATACTTAAATAAACACTTTTTTATTTACTTATGCTTTTATGTTTATTCATATACTATTTGTCTATTGTAGTGTTATTATTGTTACTATGTTTTGTAAAAATGAATTTATTAATAAAACAAATTATTTCATCACTGTCATTTGTTTGAGCTTTAGGTTTAATTTTGTATGCTCATATTTTGATATTCACATTCAACCCTTACTTCAATTTCATCATAGAATACCAGATGAGTAATGAAATTGACAGTTTTCTAATAAACAAAACCTGAAACATTATACAACTCGAGTTAAAAAAAATCTACGGTCATCAAATCAACCCTCATTCATTTCCTACGTCCTGGAGCGATTTTACTCAAAAAACAATCCCAACCATTCGTTTGTCAGGTTCTAACTGTATACAAAATTTGAAGACGATTTGTAAATTAATTCGAAAGTTATCGTGCCTATTAACAGACAGACATACAGGTCGACAGACAAAAAAATCTTGGTTTCCGAATCATGTTTTCTATGTCTTTTGACACTTTTTTACACCATTGCAGCAGAAACGAAAACAAATTTCTGTCATGTCATGTCAAAAATAAAGTGTTGTGTCTAAAAAAGTCGCCAAGACGATTTTCGTCTTTTTTTTTTGTTAGAAAATTGTTAATTGCCTAACTAGTACATTAACCTTTACGTAGCTAGCGAAATTGTTTTGTATATAAATATTGTCTTTTTGATTAATATTTTTAGTTATCTAAAAGGGTTAATAGTGAATAATCGGTACACATATCATATTTTAATTTACAATATGGTAAATTTTTTGCGTTTTTCTATCAGCGCTGTGTCATATTTCATAGAACTGTAGTACATTTATTTTAATTTCCGCTGTTCTTTTCTTCAGTCTACTTATAATGTCTTTTGCGAATAAATTGAATATGGCGATAATTAACGTCCTTGATAAACACCGCTTTTTATTTTAGCTTCAAATTCATATCTTCTGTAGTACTTTGATTATTGTAAAGATTGAGAATATTCCGGCTACCTTTCCAATCCAATGTAGGCTCGCTTCATTATATAAAATAATATATTCCAATCCACATTATTGAAGGGTAATGAATAGGTATTAGATTCTCTATGATTTAGGCATCGTTTCTCTAGCTCGTCGGTTTGGTCTAAATCCGAACTAACCTTTATTAGGGCAGCTCTTAAATTTACTTCTTACTCCACTTTTTACATTGTCTAGCGGAATCTTTGCCACGTGACTGTACACGTATGTCCTATAGTAATCCATTGCATTTACTATTTTAATAAAAAGGAACTGCAACTTCTTCAAGATGTGTTTTGTCAGTTCAATTTTTTTGTAATAAAATTAAATAAAGTCATAACTTGTTTTGTGTTAGACACATACATCTTAAATGTCAACTACAATTTTAAAAAACGTTTCTTTCTACAGTTATCAATTCACAAAATCTGAAACCAAAAAGGGCTAGAATATTGGCTTCAAAAGTGTAAAATGCGTATTTAGTAACCATTTGTCTCTAAAATACTTTCAATTATTTCTTTTTCAAATTATTGAAATTATTTGAAAAATTAATGTATCTTCATTTTAGATTATTCAAATGTCATATATATATATATATATATATATATATATATATATATATATATATATATATATATATATATATATATATATATATATATATATATATATATATAGAACACGTCACGTTTGGGACTAAGAACGTTGACTGTACCTATCTCAAACACCTTTGCTTAATTCATTCATTTCAAATTGGTAACTATTAAAAACGTGTTTTCTTTCTAATAGCATTGTTCTAAATGTGAAAAGGTACCTATTTAGCAATCAGCATCGCTTAATAGAACTCTGATCCTGGTACTGAATACTAAACGTGTGATAAATTTTCATAAACTTAATCTTTTTGGTTTTTTAGAATAAAATGAGAGAAATGAAATATTTAATGACATAATGTGCGAAAAGCAGGAAACATTTTGAAATTTCAAACTTGTAATTTTTAGGACAGGGTATCATATCGGCAAGTATTGAATTTCATTGTAAAATACTTTACTTTTATTGAGACTAAGAACCAAATAACTTTACACTTGAATATCATGTTCGTTATTGTTTTGAAAGGAATTTCGATGCTTTTTTCCCTTAGCGCTCGTACGATAGCACCGCAGCCTTTGGCTTATTGTGCATTTATTAAATACTTACTTGCCCATAAAATTTATGCAGTAACTAAAACATTTGGAGTGTCACTTTAACCGAGCAACTCTGAAGAGCTGCTTCTGTCTGGAAAAGCATTCTCTTTTCATGTTTATACACTTTGGGTTAATATAGTAAAATCTTTTTTTAGGGCACTTACTATTAATTATCTTGGAAATATGATTAGTAAACCAGTCAGTTTTTCTAGTAAACGAGTTTAAAAATATTGAGCCTCCGTATCCGTGTACTAAACAAATTTCTATGTACCTAAGTACATTTATCGTCTATTTGGTTATGCTGGTAATATTTTACTCGACAGTGAAATTGGTTATCATTTAAATAATAAAAATTAATTAAAAGATGTATTCTAAACTTTCTTAATTCTGTGGTTATGCTGCTTATATTTTGACCCTGCTAAGTGCAGTGCTGACCCGACTTATTATTTTGTACTCAATTTATTATTTTTATAAATAATGAAAAGAGTATTTAGAATATTTTACTCGACAGTGAAAATGGATATCATTTAAATAACAAAAATTAATTAAAACATGCTTTCTAAACTTCATTCATTGTTGTTGCCTTTACTTGGTGAAACGGCTCCATACTAAAATGAAGTTATTCAGAATATGGCACAAACAACTAGTTTGAACCTAAAAATATTTGGGAATAGACTAATGTATCTACGTAACACTAATGGCTTGGTTATTGCAACAGCGTGTAGTGATGGGTAAAACTGTTATATTGCTTTAACAGGTCGCACCTGTTACTGTTATTTAGAAATAACAGTTAAATATAACAGGTTGAAAATAACAGTATGAACTATGAATTATTAAGAATTCCACGTAGACGTAGTAACAGTAGCTGAACCCGTCCGGTGGTGTAGTTGGGTAATGTTTAAAATAAAAAATATTCTTGTATTATATTTAAAACAATTAATAACTTTTTTATTAAACAAATGATGGAGGTTTTTTTTGGGTATTCATCACTAATAATAATTTGGTAAAAAATTCAACAATGCAGAATTTCTTTCGAATTTTCTTAACTAATTAAGTATTAGTTAAGCATTAAGCTTGAAAACCTCTATAGCCATCTTTTCCTTGAAAATGAGAGTTATATGAAATAAATGAATTATTGTAAGCAAAAAATAAAATAAATAATTAAAAAAAAATTAAAACTAATTTTTTTCTCTCTACCTATAGGGCGAAGTGTGTCTGGTTTCAACTATACCGGGTACAGGGAATATTTTTATAATTTCATTAAAATTGGTACTGTTTCTGAGATTTTTTAAGTTTCAGGGATTTTTTATTTTGCAGTAGTAATAAAAAAAAGATGTTTAAAATGAGACCAATTTCTTAGATTTCCAAAGTGAAAAGTAAAAAGGAATATTGATTTATTAGTTACATAAGGCAAAGAAGAATGAGCAAAAAACTACCTAATATAATATAATACCTAAGGACTCACGTTAAAGCATAACTGTACGTTTGTATACATATCGGTTTTTTCTTAAAACAAAAATGCCATCAGCATATCGAGTTATCTAATGAAGATTGAGTTTACGTCAACGCCTATGTGATTATTTTTTATATACGCGGTGACCTGATTTTATTTTTACAGTGATATAGTTCATTTTTAATAATTTTCACTTGCTACATATACAGCCTTTTTACTTACATTTTTCATATTTTGTGTTTGTTTATAAATTGTAAATATATGTGTGTGTCTTGTGTGAATCAACAACCTGTCAAAATTTAAGAGTTTCATTGTACCGACGACCCTACGTTTCCAAAGCTGTGAGCACACTAGTATAAAGTAGTATGTTATGAAGTAAAGTCATCTCTATACTCTATACCCCATTCCCAGTCTCATGTCCATTCATCCTGTTATAACAGTTGCGGATGAAAACAGTATTATGTTATGAAGTACAGTCCGCTCTATACCCCATTCCCAGTCTCATGTCCATTCATCCTGTTATAACAGTTGCGGATGAAAACAGAAGCTGCTTCATCGTAGCAGTGCAACAGAAACAGATACGACAACAGAAACAGATACGACTCACTGTGCAACAGCATCCCCTCCACTGTACCTGTTATTTGTATATATCCATAACAGGTTGTTACTGCTGCGGCTCGACAACAGTTAAAATATATCAGACTGTTAAATAACAACCCATCACTAACAGCGTGGGAGGATAAAACAAAACATATTTTAAACAATAATTTAAAACAGGTATACAGCCTGTAAAATAATAATAACAGTTTCTTGATAAGTACACCTGGATAACCTAAATCACCACAACACATATTTTTAAAGACCTGACGATTGTTTCACTAACAAAGTTAGCGTCATCAGAGGATGAAAAATTTTAACTACTTTACTACTAACATCACCTTTTATACTGAATCTTAGGTAAAGCACGATACCGAGAGCGAGATTAAATAACAGGCAAATTCTTCAGTGTATTTTATTTTAAGTGCTAGACGAGGTTTTTTAACTTCCTTTATCACTTTACCTGACTGGTTTCGGAATGTTTATCTTCATCAAAGACAGGGCGATAACAGAGGATTGCAACCAGTGGCGGGGCTCGGTTTAAGGAACTTTTGTTTTTTATTGCCCTAGAAATATAAATACTTTCGTACGCATCCAGCTCCGCTGGCCGTCTAACATTTTTGATAAGTTTCACATTTTCTTTATAAATGTGGTGGTTATTATCCCAAATATGTTGTGCCAGGCATGACTTGTCCACACTACCGTATCTCAACTGTGCCAGATGTCCACGAAATCTAGTCTCAATGGTTCTCTTAGTCTGCCCAACGAATCTAAGATTACAATCTTTACAACACACATTAATCAATCCGGATATCCGTTATATATCAGATTGCTTAGTGGAAAATTAATTAATAGACACAGAACAAAGAAAATGTTAGCGGAATGCACGACATTCGGAACAAATAAAATAGAAAAAAGAATTGTTTGCCTACCTTTTGAACTGCATATCAAAAGGGGTCTCGAGAGCATCTTAAGCTAACTTTCTCGAGAAAAAATTTTTTAGAAATTTGTTAGGTGATACGAAAGATAGAGATATAGCCACTGAAATGTCGGGTATCTATGAGATAGGTTGTAAAGGTTGTAACCTTAGATACGTGGGGCAGACTAAGAGAACTATTGTGACTAGATTTCGTGAACGTCTGGCACAGCGGAAATACGATAGTGTGGACAAGTCATGCGTGGCATAACGTATTTGTGATAATAAACACCACATTGATAAAGAAAATTTGAAACTGTTAGACGGCCAGCGGAGCTAGATGCGTACGAGAGTATTTATATTTCTAGGACAATAATGATGCAGATAAACATTCCGAATAAAGGAAGTTCATAAACCTCATCCGGCAATTAAAAAACAATACGCTGAAGAATTTGCCTGCGATTTAGTGTCCCGCTAGGTATCGTTCTTTACCTAAGATTCAGTATAAAAGGTGATGTTGGTAGTAAAGTAGTTAGAATTCTTCATCCTCTGACGACGATAACTTTGTTAGTGAAACGATCGTCAGGTCTTTAAAAAGATGTCTTGTGGTGATTTGGGTTCTCTAAGTGTACTTATCAGTGCCCATCACAGGTACCAATCTTCACTTAGTGAACAGTTTATTGGCCATTAAATACACGAATATCAAGGATATATTAAGTTGGCGCCAAATTAATAAGAAATCTGTTAGCAATGTGTACTAGTAAATTAGTAATGAAACAGTTTACTTCAGTAAATGACCTAATTTTATATTACACATTTCCAATCTTTCTTTGTGTACTCGTATATATTTCAGTAGAAGTTTTGGTATTATATCGCTGTCGGTTGTAAACAATTTTGATACTCATATATTTAAAAGTTTTAAATTTGTATTGGATGCTTTTTACCGCTTTTAATAAATTTTCTTGAAAAAAAATCACTTAGGCGATCCCGACTTTTGAATTTTGAAAAAATTTCTCCAAACGACCGCGAACTAGGCACCCTAGAACCCATATCCAGGGTCAGATACCTTCCTTTTGCAAGTGGCTTGGATAAGTTAGTCAGGAAAATAGGCTCAGGTTTTCCAGGAAAATGTTGTGTTTTCTTTCTAAAAAGAATTATATCTCCGGAAATAACAAAGTAAAGGCAACCTAATTTGATACCCTGGTTTCTGTTATAAATAGTATCCTATGCACCAAAATTCTGATCTCTATCTTAAAAGACAAAAAAGTTAGAGGTAAATTAACTTCTAATTAATTAAATCTGATCCAAGAAAGTTAAAACTTCAAAATTGATTGATCAGAATGTGCGTGAAAAATACTAGAAGAAATGACTAACAAGCTCCTAGATATGTGTCTAAGTCGTTATTTTCCTTGATTTCGTTTAAATATGAGCAAAAATCCATTGTAAATCAAAATGGTTTTGTGTAAATTGTTAACCGTTGAACAATGGGATATACCTGCTAGTAAATGCGTGTAGTGCGTAGCTCAGTGGGCTAGGTCCCTGTACATCGTGTAATCGACTCCCACATGACGAGTTCTAATTCATTGGATTTACTTTTTTTCCTTTTTTTGTCTTTGATTCAATTTTAATGCCAGCTGATCAGATTGTGTAATTCCAATATTTTTTTAGCGACTTTTTGTTGAAAATAAAAGATAAGCACTTTTAAGACTTTCAAGTTCAATAGCAGCTGTTGTTGCCCTTAGTTGGTAAAACCGTTCCACAGTTAATATAGACGTAGAGATTTGTGACATCAGAAGAGGTTGTTTTCTTTTCTACAACCGGATTAAATTTTTACAGCATCCACACGCAAAAGAATTTTCTCTGTGAAGCCACAGCGAACTTTCTTGTACAAAATGTTCTTTTAAAAGCGATTTTTTTATAAACGAATTATATGAATTTTATTTGAAGAAACCTTTGTTGCGAATTTTTGAATGAAAAATTATTCAAATGATGGAACATTTTTTAAACGAAGTTGGTCGGAAATGAGGTTTTAATGGATTTTCGTGTAAACAAATTATTTTATTTTCAATTTTAATTACAGATTAGGTATACAATTTGAATTTTATGTATTCTTTTAGCAAAAGATATATAGCCAGTTTTCGCAGAAATTTTTTGTGCACCGTAGAAATCATTTAGGATGCTCTTGTAAAATTTTGGTAACTAATGATAAAGGTTTAATAATTTATTATAAAAAAAAAATGTTCACGGGTTTTCTTGAAAAATTGTTTGCAAATTTTCACGAAATTATTATTGTGACGTCGAAAAAGTTTTTGTTAAAAAATATATTTTGGTAGGTGGCTAAATAACTTGAAACGGTTCTTTGGCCAGGAAAATCGTTTTTTTTTTTAATTTATGTAATTTATTTTTATTAGCGAATTTTCTCGTACAAAATGTTCTTTTAATAGTGAATTCTCTTATGAATGAATTTAATGATTTTTCTTTGAAGAAACATTTGTTGAAAATATTTGTATGAAAAATTATTAACTCGATGGAACATGGATTCTCGATTTTATTTTCTGTTTTAATTACAGATTAGGTATATTATTAGAATTTTATGTATTCTTTCAGTAAAATTTTGTGTAAAAAATATTTAGCCAAATTTGATGCCGCCTTTCATTAAAAAATACATATTTGTCATTAAAAACATTTTTATGAAAATTCACTACCATAACGCACTTGCTGCGTCGATTCTAAAACCCTAGTCAACATTTGTAAAGTACTACTGGCAAATGCTTCCAGAACTAACCTCCTCAGATCTTGTTCTGCAGAAAAATCTTGCTGATATACACATGATTATAAAATACGAAGAAATCAATCGGGGTTATATCTGGTGAACGCGCTGACCAGAGTTTCCGAATACGTGCTGATTTTCCCTTATCTGGAAATTTCTTTGAAATATATTCCCGAGCGACTCTGGAATTATGTGCAGGTGCCCCATCCTGCTGTATTCAACAGTGCGAACTCCCTCCAGAGGCATGTTATCGAGAGCATCCTCGAAATCGTTTTGTAGCAAATGTAGGTAACGCTCTGATGTTAAGGTATGGTGGTAAAGAAACGATCTTACAATCGTTGTACCGAAGATACCAGCCCGCATATTGAAAGCAAAATGGTGTTGATGCCTCGACGTTATATTTTAGCGTTGATTGGTTTCAGACCAATAATGAACATTTCTTCTATTGAAAACACCATTAATCATAATCATGCTTTCATCAGACCTCTCAGAATGAGCTACGTCGGTCTAAATCACCTCGTCTGGGTCCTTGACATATTCCGTACTTGTAAAATAAAATGTGCGATTAATTTTGATATACCAACGTTTCGTTCAATCCGCCGGACTGATACACCGGGATCCTCAGTAACAAAATAATATTATGTACTGATTCCTCATTGCTCGACTTTTGCCGGGAAACTACATGTTTTTTTAGAAGAACCATATTATGCTTAAGGTGTGTCACTAATTTGTTTTTTTTTCCTTCTATTTGGCTGTCGTCGCCTAAATGCATAAATGACAAAGTATTAATTGATATAGCTAGCTGTTTATTACTTAAGTTCAAAAGCGATGTACAGGTCCGTAATAAGAATTTTCTTAATTAGCTCGGAAAAAGACTAAAATGGTACTAAATCACAAAGTGTGACATATCGCTGAATTTGGAATAAAAAAGGCGTTCAGATTATGACATTAGAAAATAAGGGCCGCATTTAAAAAGAAGTTAATAATGGTCCCGCAAAGACGAAACATTGCATTCAAAAATTAGCAACGCTACGTTAAAGAAAATGAAAAGTTCCTGTGGAAAAGTGTCATCAGTATTGGCGCAGGTCCACCATTACGGCCAGAAAAAAAAAGTAAAATCAAAACAACCAAATTTTTCAAAATATTTCCAAAACCAAACAATTTTTCGGAGATGTCTAACCGCCATTTTGTTGGGAGTAGGTATAGATGAGGGGTTCTAGGACCGCCTCCCGCCTTCCGCCTTCCGCCTCCCGCCTTCCGCCTTCCGCCTCCCGCCTCCCGCTACTGAGCATGCGTGTGACGTAACAAAGGTAGCGGTTGTATTGAGGATTGCGTAATCTACAAATTAAGATGACGTAATCCGAAATGGCGGCCAAGATGGCCGACCGGAAGTGAAAACACTGGGGAATTTAAAAATTTAGCCGGTAGTTGGCGCCACTAATCAAAGTAAGAGGCTCCGCCATTCTTATTTTTGCAAAAAGTAACGTAACAAATATGACGGTTAGCGCAGGCGCAATCTCATACTTTTAGTTTTAGGTTTAAACCCTAAGTGTAGGATGTCATTTTACTCGGCTTGACGAGTAAAATTCAAAAAATAGGTTTGCGCATGCGTAAAACTGTTGCTTTGAAGTTTTTGGTCTAAGCCTTAGCTGTTTGGTCTCATTTTACTCGGCTCAGCAAGCAGATTTTAAAAATGCGAATGCCCGGCATGCTAAATCTGGCAACATAGCAACAACTGCGTGTAGAGCAACCTTGACGATGTGACAGGAAATGAGTCTTCTCCCGTTACATGATGCCATTTAACGAAAGCTAGATGTTAGCAGCTTAAGGTTGAAAATAAAACAACTGATTTAAATACAATTAATTTATTAGGATTAATTCACAAGACTTACATACTAAAATATTACATAATGGCTCCTAGAATACCAGTTAGAGGTTTATATTCAAATATACAATCATAAATAACTAAACAGTAAGCTTTGGTTCTATTCGAAAAATTGTTTTTGCTCATAAACTCCACTTTGATGTCCACTGTTGACGACTTGATTGACGCATTCTGGTGCTGACAGTAGATTACAAATAGAGCTCGGTCTTTAAACTCATCATAATTTAAGAGGGGCTCTGCTATGCTTTTATAACAAAAACTTTTTTGAAAATCTGTGTACATCTGGTAGGCTTCAACATATTTAGATTTTTCGAAATCCATATTCATAGATTCATAAGGGTAGCATTCTGAATTTAGGAACACTCGTAGATCTACCATACCAATATTATCGAAAAAGTCACCTTTCTTGCTTACATTGTCTTTTCGATCTGTTTGAAATGCTATAATCACATATCTAGGCCTTTTTAAGTTTGTTGCAGTTTTAACAGACCACACATATTTATTAATATATCTAAGCGCTGGTAGCTCATGTATATCCCATTTGCGGTATGCTAGAAATATAGATGTGTCTTTTGCAATTTTATCCATCAGTTCCAACTTCATTTTATCGTTTGGAAATACATGTTTAGCTTTTAAAAACATGTTCGTTACGTTACAGTAATTTTATATCTTGCAGTACCAGTGCTGTAATAACTGTTGGCATCACTTTGAGCTCTTGTCAATCGGAAAGTATGTTTACCGCAGAAAACTCCTTTAAAGTGATGGAAGAAACTGAAGAGTAACCAAAGAGGCAGGAGCAAGTGAAACTTGTTATCGTTTAAGGTGATATGATCTGATGATACATTCAACCCGGCGTTGCTAAGAGATTTGGCTTCATTCTTGCTAAACGAAAGCAGGGTTTTGATGGTTGTTGTGGTGTATGGGTCTCGTACTCGCTCCACTTCCTTGTTATTTAATTCATAAGTCACAGATTCAAACAGAGCCGCTCCTCCATTATTTCACATATAACACTCACCATCAGCATTTTGTATTGCTAAAGGTTCCAGAGCACCTTCGATTAGTAGAACCGACTCTGCTAGACATACACAGGCATCTTGCTGATTGATGTTTATTTCGACTTCATCACTGTTACCAAAGGATTTAGTTGACGAATAGTAAGACCGAAGTTCTTCTCGATCAATGGAATCGTCAAACTCGGGATCTTTGAATATTTTGAGTTTTGATGACATGATAACCAAGACTTTTAAGGAACTTAATATTATCAGAGCGAAGTGTACACTTTGAAGTGGATGACTGTACTGAACTTGTTTTGGTAGATTCACTTGCTTTTATATCCTTAAAGACTAGCATTCTAGACAATCTTTTTAAAGTTCAGACGAACAGACACGTCTTAACCTTGAAAGTTTACAGGAACTGAATCTTGATCCACGATGTCGATGCTTATATTTGAAATCTCTTGCTTGTTCACTGGTAAATAAATTAGATTCTTAGGTTCGATGTCGATTGCATAACCAGGATCAACCATCGGTGCAAACTCATATAACGTATGTGAAGGTTTCCCGTTATAGTAGGACCCAGACACAATATTGGTTTCTATGCGAATCTGTTTAACATCCACTATTTCAACAGGTAAATCAGATTCATGGAAGACACCTGGTCGAAGAACTTGCTTTGAAAATCCCAGCATTCGCCCAATCGAATCATCAGCTTCAAAACTGATACTTGTGAAACACTTTATTTCACATCTAATGGTGTTCGGATTAGGTCTTAGAATCAAAGCTAGTTGCTTTTGTTCATGTGTGGCTGTAGCACCAACAAGTTCATTTTAAAGCAAGTTTTCCAAATGTGTTATTTCATATGCACCAGTGGGTATCGTGATGGTTCTCCAACCTCCTCCTTCTTTTACATAAAATTTATTTTTACCTTTATATATGTTAGGTATGTTGTTGTATGTGTGAAAACCTATCAAAGCAACAGCATAACTACCACCAGGATCCAATTCAATTGGTGGATCGTAGTCTGTTGACAGGTGGGAGCTGCGGTCTTTCAACACAAAGATTTGCAACATGACTGATACACAGAGGTTACTGTTTAAGTCTTTTATTTAAAATTTTTAAACATAAGTGACCACAATTATAAGTATTATATGTTTGATATACATCATGATTATACATTAGAGCAGAGTCTTTAAGGTAACGTTGCAACTCGACTGGTGGCTTTAAGTTTCCATAGGAATCAAAGTACTCTGTTGTGTTACCACGCTTCCTAACTGCAACCCAATGACTACTAGGCTACTTGTTTGTTTGTAAATTCATGATGAATGATTCATTTTTACGCGGTCCATGTCGAGGTAGAGTATCTCGCATGTATACACCTCTAAAATATGGGATTTTCATTTTACCAGCAAATTTTACAAGATCTTTATCTGTTAGAGGTCTTGCTGGTAAACGACCTATTCGTTTTTTGGCTTTTGCAGATACAAACCATAGCCACTACGTTGTTTCTTCAGATACGGACCTTTGCCGAGTCTCTTACATTTCGATTTTAATTTCAAACCGCTACCTCTCTTACCCGATAGCTTCCATTGTTTTGTTGTGACGTTCTTCTTCCTCTAGTTTGTGGTTAGTCGCTTTAGCATCGTTTACGGCTTTAGCAATACCAGCAGCGCCACCACCCAGAGCACCAAGAGCTCATAGACCACCAAATATAAGAGGTAACAGTGGAAGGAAGCCTCCGCTTTTAGGTATTGGAATAACTCGAGGTTTCAACACATTCTTACGCTCACCAATCTGTTTAACAATTGCATGAGCGATATCAAACACGGCATTCTCTGATGGAATAAGTTTTCTGTCTTTTATAACTTCTCCAATCAGACTCAGAATGTTTTTAAAGGGAACTTTCTTCTTCGGTTTTGAGTTGGTTACATCAAGACCCATACCAAGCTTTCTTTTAACTTTCATGGTGTTTGTAACGCTCCAGGCGGCTAACTTTTCACCAAAACTTGCGTATTTCGATTTAACTCTCTCCCAAGCTCGGTTCTCCAACACTTCGTCGGCTCGATGCCTATCACTCAACTCTTTTGATTGAGAGTAAGCGATGTCGTGTCTCGACAAGCACGGTCTAGCAGATTGATACCTTGATCACCTCTAGCAAGTCGTTCTTTAAATTTAGTACCTGGACCGCAAAAATGATAACCAGGTATGTGTAACTCAACAGGTAGCTTTTTAATAGCTGTGTTTACAAGACCTTCACCCTGTGACACCAACATTGATACTGGCTATACGACTCACTTGCATATATATATATATATATATATATATATATATATATATATATATATATATATATATATATATATATATATATATATATATATATATATACTTACCGAAAATATAGTTTAGTTTAAGTCAAGATGCGTACCATTAAACAAGCTTCTGTCTTACCTATTACAAATATAGACGATGTTGTTGATACATCACCAGAACAACAACGAAAACATGGCCCTCTCTTGCCAAACACAGTTAGATGTATCACATGTGGTCCGAGCGGGTGTGGTAAAACAAATGTTATGCTAAGTTTATTGTTTGAACCGAATAGTTTAAAGTTTGATAACGTGTATGTATATTCAAAGTCTTTGTATCAACCCAAACACAAGATGTTAAAGGATGTGTTGGAGGCAACAAAAGATGTTGGTTACTATCCATATAGTGAAAACGATGAAATATTAGATCCAGCAGATGCATTGGGTAACTCTGTGTTTATATTTGATGATGTAGCTTGTGACAAGCAAGATAAAATGAGAGCATACTTTAGTATGGGAATACTGAATACAAATATTGATTCGTTCTATCTCTGTCAAACATGTACTAGAATACCAAAACATCTAATACGTGATAACGCTAATGTGTTGATTCTCTTCAAACAAGACGAAAACAATTTAAAACACATCTACGACGATCATGTAACGACAGATATGGACTTTAAACAATTTAAAAATATATGTTGCGAGTGTTGGAAAGACAATAAGTATGGCGTGTTGATGATTGTAAAAGAAAACGAAGTACACAGAGGGAGATATAGAAAATGATTCGATAGCTACATATTAATATAATTGACTGCAACCAACAACAACAACAAAGAGATGTCTAGCAGGATAACCAACTATCTAACAGGACAGACAACCTGTCTAACAACCTGTCTGACAACCTGTCTAACAACCTGTCTAACAACCTGTCTAACAACCTGTCTGACAACCTGCCTGACAGCTGTTACACAGCTGTCTAACAACCTGTCTAACAACCTGTCTAACAGCCTGTCTGACAACCTGTCTGACAGCTGTTAGACAGCTGTCTAACAACGTCGTGTTAGATATTTAACACTAGATAGGTAGTCATACCACCAATTCGAAGCTAGTATCCCTTAAACCACCAAACAGTTTGTATCTCTTAGCACGATCGACTAACAAGTGGTTTACATCAGATCGATAAATTGTTTGAAACAAATAACTTTAGCAAGATGGAGGTGATGGGTAAACAAGAGAGAAAAATCAAGAAAAAGATTTTACAACTTGCCGAAAACATTCGGAAAAAAAACATTTAATGCTTAAGCTTGGTAGAGTTGAGAATGATGAGGTCCTGCATCGTTTATATAAACCAATTGTTGAACCACTAAGAGAAATATCTAAAAACACATCGGTACTTAAACTGCAACCAACGGCTGAACAAATCAAAGAATAAGAAGAAGCTTCTGATGATGTACCAGAAAAGAAACGCAAAGTTGAGTTCCTTAAAGACCATGAAGTTTTTGAAGCCTAACCAGAGGTAGAGACAAGTTCCGATGAGGATATCCCAACATTTGAAGAGCTTGAGGCAGATCTACAAACTGTCACAAACAACCCAGCATATCAAGAATTTTTGGAGCAATATCCTGAACGAGTTCGATATTATGTAGACAAGTATTTTACTGAACCACCGAGGCTTGCTACCATTGATCAAACACTTGGACTTTACTGATAATGACATTCGATTGGGTCAAAGGAGATATCCGCAAACACAAGGTCTGCTAGAATATATATTTATGAAAACACCTAGAGGGTATACCTATGACGATCCTCAACACTATAGAGATATTCTGGAGTCAACTAGTGTTCATAAAATTAACTACAATCCTAATGCACGAACCAAAGGTTGTTCCTCGAAAAAGTATCTGACTCTAATAAAACCAAATATAATTCACCGAGGGGGGGGGGGGGGGAAGGATCCTCAACTCCTCAAGGTTTTTGTTACGACACACATCTTAACAAAGAACAAAAAACCGAACCTAGAGCTCAGAATGTAAGCAACAACATTAACAACTATATGATACAAAATAACAAACAAATACAATATGTCTATTGGGATGACATAAATGAGTTGGTTGATAGACTTAGACTTTTAGTAGCTTCTCAAGTTGCTGGTAATAATGCTCATAACAACGAAATTCAATCAATCATTGAAGAATTAAAGGAAGTCAGTGTTATTGCTTAGTAAACCTACATATATGTCATACATACCTACCTGTTGCTTAGTAAAAAAATGTCTATCGATAAGTTCGGACGTTCCCAGTTCAATAAACGCTTCAAGTTTAAAATCATTGAAAGAGAACTTTTCCCAAGAACTACAAGTGGTGACTTTGATTTGCAAAGCCATAGATTGTGTAACGTTGGTGATCCAGTCGATCCAACAGATGGTGTAAATAAACAATTTGTAGATGAATGGATAGATGACTATCAGAAAAACAAAGACGAAGTGACACAAAGAATAATTGCCATCTTACTTGAAGCTGTGCACAAACCAGAGTTGGTAGATTTAAAAAGCGAATTTGAAAATAAATTGAAAAATTTAGCTAAGGACATAACTGCTCAACTTTTAAAAGACATTGATGTATCAAAGAATAACAAGCTGAAGAAGAAGTTGGGTGAAATAGACAAATAAACTAAAAGATTTGCATAACAAGTGGATACTGTTAAATCCGTCATCACCATGAAGCGGAAAACACTTGAACCATCTGATGCTAAGAAACAAGTAATACACACCAGCAAGAATCAACTTCAAACGTAGACGTGCCATAATCAAAGGTTTAAATGATTTGTGGCAGATTGATTTGGCAGAGTTTCAAGACTATCATCGCAAAAACTCTGGTTACAAATACATTTTAGTGGTTATCAATTGTTTTTCAAGGTATGTCTGGACTCGTCCACTTCAATCGAAAAATGCTGAAGAGGTGACTAAAGCTATGGCTAATATTTTAGCTAATAGTACAACGCCCTCAAACATTCAATCTGATCTTGGTAAGGAGTTTTACAACTCCAAATTTAACGCTTTAATGAAAAAATATGACATTAATCACTATAGCACTTGTAGTGTGAAAAAGGCCGCAATAGTCGAAAGAGTTATACGTACCGTAAAAGAGAAGACCTACAAAAATTTTAACTTGTTTGGCTCCTACAAGTGGTTAAATACACTACCTGATGTCACTGCTAACTAAAACTCAACCATTCATCGAACAACTGGTGTAAAACCTAAAGATGTTAATAAGAAAAATGAAGAAGCTATTCACAAACAAGTCTACACAAATATTAAGTGGATACATTCAAAGTGGGTGATGTTGTACGTCTAAGTAAAGCAAAAGCTCAATTCGAAAATGAGTATACACCTCGCTGGTCAACAGAGTTACTCCAGATTTTTAGTGTTCATTTCACAAATCCTGTAACATACTTTCTTGAAGACATGCAAGGCAAGCCTATCAGTGGAGGGTTTTACGAGGAAGAACTACAAAAGACTAAACAAACAGACATCTATCTGGTTGAACGCATCTTGAGGAAGAAAGGCAAGAAACTCTATGTAAAATGCTTTGATAAATCTCATAATTCTTGGATAAATTCAGATGATGTTAAATAAGCTTACTTATATGTTTAATGTATTAATATACTTAGAATAAAATAAAAGTCGTTATTAAAATTAGTGTGTTTTATTTCTCCATATTGTTACATACATGCAATTAAGTCAAGTGAGCAATTAAAAATTATGACGTAAATCAATAATATCCTGAATAAACTTCTCCTGTGGTACATCAACTATCTGCATATCGTTTCTATTCGTCTTGAGGTATTTTACTTCGGTCTTTATTCTATTAAAGAGATTTATAGAATTTGGATCATACAACATGTTTAGAACCACTTCGGAATCGGGATGTTTATTTTTAAAGTTCCTGACGGCTCTTCTAAAACTCTTTTTCTGGGTTCGTATAGCATGATACGGGTACTTATCGTCTTTCTCATTTCTTGAAAGTAAACCAAACATACTTATTTTTCCGGGATTGCTTGGCTTTGGAGATATATCTTCAAAATGTTCTGTGATTTTAGCATCTGTTTCTCGCATACGCTGCACTTCATCCTCTATCTCCATTAATTTCACTTCAATTTCTTTAAGGTCTTCCTTGTATTTTTGATTAAATTCGTTTACGAAAAAATAATAATTTGATTGCACTTTTTATAGAAACGATTGGATATCCAACAGGCTAAATTTAATATTAAATCTTTGCAGACATATGTACCAGATACCAAGTTATTTTCAACTTGTCTTCCACCAAAAATCACCAAGTATGTAGCGGTTGTTGGTGTTAATTGAGATGTTGCTTCCGCCACTTCTAGGCCATCGGTATTCCGAGCCCCTGGAGATGATTCTAAGTGGGCTCCTTCGGTTGAAATATTTAGGGTATCGGTATTCCGGTTACCTAAATGTCTCTTCAGCTGACCATTGTAATAGGCAATAAACTCTTTAGTTTTCTTATTTTCCAGCCAATGATACATTTTTTTCTCACCATTTTTACATAGTTTAGTTGCATTAAAATAACCAGTGTTCTTATCAATAATTAATTGAAAGTCTCCAAATAAACCATACCAGAAGTTGTCTTTAATTTGCTGGTAGCACACATCACTTAATGTAACCATTTTAAACACATTACTAAACACTTAGATACTCAAGAGCAGACTGAAGCGCGTCTTACTTCTAAGAAAACTAAATTTTGAATGAGCTTAAAAGTGTGTGTACGACAATTTATAGATGTTGACCCCACTCTACGGCTTAAAACTGTGTTTATTAATGTTTATTTCCAAACACATTAGTCTCTCCAGCATCCATCCACCATCGGCTTCTGCAAACTCCAAAGCTTTTGTGTAAATCTCATCGACGAATGCCCGAAATATATTTTCAAAATTAGTTGAAACTGTAACATTTTTGTTTTTAGTATTGAATGACTTCATTTCTCTTATATTCCGACTTGGAGCACATACAATCCAAACAGTTCCAAATTCATTTTAATTTGATTATGTTTAGCTAAAGCAGTTTCAATCAGATGAAACAATGTATGTTTCACAGTATCCAAGGCAAGTGTTATGTCATTACCATCTAAGCTAATACGATAGATAGCCACTCTATTTTTAAAAGCTTGAGCTAACATCTGTACTTGTTCAACTTGCCATGGCTCACATACTTTTGCTTTGTGAGCTTCACTACGTAAATGTCCAGAAAATGGATTCTTTTTCACTTGTAACGAACGTGACTCACAATATCTCATCTTAACTACGAGTGCTTAACTAATGAATAAAACACATGTGTTTAGTTATATATATATATATATATATATATATATATATATATATATATATATATATATATATATATATATATATATATATATATATATATATATATATATTTCTTAACAAACATGTTTGCGATACATATATTTAGGTACAACGCAATATTTAGCACCAAAGTAAATTAACATAAATATAGTTAGACACATAAGAAAACCAGTTGATATAAACATGGAAATATAGTTTGAGGTAAACAGGTAAGAATTATTTAATACAAGAGTTCTCCAATCAGATGTCTCACCACGTGTACCATTAGCAAACAGAAACATAAGTTTGTAATGCACCACTTCAGGCTTGCTTCTGGACATGTTGTACATTGAAAGTTGAATAAGTTCATCGTTGTGTAAATGTGTTGTTGGAAGGCGAGACCATTTCGTGCAGTCATCGAAACAGATTCTTACTTCTTTCACATTGGACGGTTTGTAAATATAAAACACATTTTGACACAGTGCTGTTAGGATGATGAAGCTTGCTTTAAGATGAGTCATTGTATATCGTGTATGTTTCTTTGAAACGATCAAGTATTTGCTTCTTTGTAAAGTGTAAGCACTCTAACATACTAACTCGGAATGAGGATTCATAGTCTTTTAACATGGCTTTTATAAGCTTTATCACCTCCTCGTCACGTGGTAGCTCCTTCGTATTAACACATTTGAGAACATCAGCAACACAATAGGGAAAATCACTAAGAGTAATGTCAAAGTTCAAATCGGTTAGAAACTTCAGCTTTTCGTTGATGATTTCAACCAGATCTAGTAGCCGTTGAACTGCGTTACGCATGCGCAAACCTATTTTTTGTATTCTACTCGTCAAGCCGAGTAAAATGACACCCCACACTTAGGGTTTAAACCTAAAACTAAAAAGTATGAGTTTGTGCCTGCGCTAGCCGTCATATTTGTTACGTCACATTTTGCAACAGTCAAAATGGCGAAGCCTCTTACTTTGATAAGTGGCACCAACTACCGGCTAAAAGTTTAAATTTCCCAGGTTTTTCACTTCCGGTCGGCCATCTTGGCCGCCATATTGGATTACGTCATCTTAATTTGTAGATTACGTCATCCTCAATACAACCGCCATCTTTGTTATGTCACACGCATGCTTAGTAGCGGGAGGCGGAAGGCGGTCTTAGAACCCCTCATCTCTACCTACTGTTGGGGTTTTGAATGTGCAACTTTTCTCCTATTTAACCAACTGTATCTGGTGGAGATCCCCATGGTGGCCCTCCTTATCTTGGACACTCTCTCTCTCTCTCTCTCTCTCTCTCTATATATATATATATATATATATATATATATATATATATATATATATATATATATATATATATACACACTTATATATAAAAGCATATAAAAATTCAAACGGACTTTGGTTTCGCGTTCCAAGGGTCCAAATTCGCGCACACTTTTGCAGTCTTACCATCGATACAAGTTAGCGATTTTTTTTAAAATAAGAATTCTCCAAAAACATGGCGTTGAGATCATGTGTTAAATAATTGTTCTATTTAAGTGAGTGAAGCATGTCCCACCTTCTTATGTAAAATCAATGAAAATCGCTTTGAAGAAACTTGTTTCCAAAAAGTTTTATATTATATGTAAAAATAGCAATTTAATTTTTACATTAGAACTATGTAGCCCCTCGTTTGGGTTGGTTACTATAGCATCAGTAGGTACAGCCATTAATGCACTGTCAAAATTTTTAAATTTATATATATATATATATATATATATATATATATATATATATATATATATATATATATATATATATATATATATATATAGGCTGGTCCTCCGGGAGGTCCCACGATTGATTGCGGTTATACCGGAAGTAGATGTCAATTCGCTTATTTTAAACAGAATAGCCTGTATTTTATTGCAGTTATGTAACATTCACATAACTGAAATAATATTTTGTTATTTACAAAAGTATCATTTATGTAACTTGTTATGAACTTGTAAGTTACATGTAACACGAAATGTCATGCATATAGTTCCTCTCGTGACAATCTATGTAACATACTTGTGCATATATATCAGATATATTTATTCACAATTTCATCAACATTACATGTTACATTTTGTTGTTAGGAGTAGAGCTTTTTCTATATAACCACACAAAATAATAGTTTAGAAAAACAAAACAAAAAATTATTGAAAACATAATTTATTAAACACTTGTAAGAAAATATAATACATTCTTATTGTATTAAAATATTTATAATTTCAATTTTACTTTTAAAATTGTTTATAATGTTTACATTTAGCTGAAAGCTATGAATTTTTTGAAATTCAAAATTAAATCTAAACATCAGTAGAAGTTTATATGTAGGTATAATTAAATATAACTGCAACTTTAAACTGTAACTAGAGTAGTATCATCCATATTAAAATTGCTTTAACAAATTAGTCGTCATTGCTTGTGTCCAAAACTCAGCTCCTGTAAATTTTACCCTGCTAGTAGAAACAACAGTTGCAAATTTAATCAATAAGTTCAGATGATAATACATTCTTATTGTATTAAAATATTTATAATTTCAATTTTACTTTTAAAATTGTTTATAATGTTTACATTTAGCTGAAAGCTATGAATTTTTTGAAATTCAAAATTAAATCTAAACATCAGTAGAAGTTTATATGTAGGTATAATTAAATATAACTGCAACTTTAAACTGTAACTAGAGTAGTATCATCCATATTAAAATTGCTTTAACAAATTAGTCGTCATTGCTTGTGTCCAAAACTCAGCTCCTGTAAATTTTACCCTGCTAGTAGAAACAACAGTTGCAAATTTAATCAATAAGTTCAGATGATCATACAAAACTAAGTACTACTAATTACCTTTGGCAATGTTTAAAACGTTGAGCTTGCTGACCTTATTTTCTTGGGTTGATCTAGCGGCAATTAATTCTGAACTTCTTATAGTGAATAGCATTGTTTAAATTCAAATTCGCTGTGTACGGTCATTTCCAGCCTTTCAATAATAATGATCAGAAACGTATGCTGCAATGGAAACATATAGGTTAACTCGCATTCCGTCATAAAACGCTAGGATAACACAATCATATATACAAAATGTACAATATAATTTATTTTAACATGAAACACCAATAAGAATTCAACATCCACATTAATGTAGTTCTTCACAATCTGTCGTCGCTTTTGTCGATAAAATTATGTACAAAACATAAATTCTTACACCTTATATTAAATACTGTAATCTTTCAAGAAATAGAGAAAAATAAAATCCAATACTCACCACAAAATTTTCACTTTACCTTTTGTATGAGGAATAAGAAAACAATATAAATCACAAACACGGGCACAATCAAAATAAACATAACATAACCTCATAATATACTAGCAAACAGTAACATCAAGAATCAAGACTCAACATTCGCTTTCGCTCTGCGCAGTTGCCCGAACAAAACGACAAAAATGGCTAGAACACATAGGTGTTAATTTGTATTTCCACTTATTTTCCGTTTATTTTATTTATATAAATTTAATAACAAAATAAACTATGGACGAGTTTAAAAGTTTAAATCATATTTCAGTTGACAGGTTTTCTTAATTAACATTTCATTAGCTGGGTTTGATAATTATTTGATTTAATGTAAACTAAAAATATTACGTTGTTATCAGTGTGTGCTTTAAAACTATAGAACTCCATGAAATTTGTATCATGTGTATGTTACATAAAAATATTACATAACTTTTATGTTATAATACTTGATGGTATGCAATATTTCATTTGTTACTTAAATGTGCTCCATTTGCAAAGTACATTTGTGTCATTTTTAGGTAACAGTGTCATGTTACAGTGTTATTTTATTGAGCTTCCAATGCCATGTAACGGTTACAAACGTGTTTGTTGGGGATAGAGTATACAGAATGTCCAAAAAAAATTTCTTGAAGTTTGCAATGAGAAATTGGAAAAATCTCGCGATTTTCAAATTGGAACCCCCTTTTTTTATAACACTATCGTGTTAAGCTCAAAAAATCACTGATACTTTGTATGTAATTACCTATACCTAAATCAAACAGTTTTCATTTAATTTTGAAAAAACTCATTTCAAAGCCTGATATTTTGATAAATTTCCTACCATTAAGCATTAGCCATGGAAAATAAATTGCCAAGTGTGTTTCTATGGAAACTTTAACAGTTTGTTGATTAACTAGCTAATAATGGCACGGTTAAATTACACACACGAAGATTATTTAAATTTATTTACTACTTATGGAGAATGTAATAAAGT
Source organism: Tillus elongatus (assembly GCA_964006375.1). Taxonomy (NCBI): domain Eukaryota; kingdom Metazoa; phylum Arthropoda; class Insecta; order Coleoptera; family Cleridae; genus Tillus; species Tillus elongatus. The sequence goes on along the minus strand of OZ023266.1, from coordinate 101,816,254 downwards.
AATTTCGCGAACGTGTGATACATTTGCTGATAGATATCCAGATAAACAGAAACCGTCACGTAAAATCGTCAAACGAATAGTAGACAATTTCAAAACTGCGGATCTGTCAAGAAAAAGGTGCAGAGGGCTAAACGGAGACAGCAATTTTGGGATATTTTGCCGCATACCTTACAAAGTCAACGAGGCAAGTAGCACTGGAGTTAGGATTGTCCAAAACCTCCGTTCTGCGAATTTTACGAAAAGATAAGTTCCATCCTTATGCTTGTTCAGTTGTGCAACATTTAAAGAAAACTGATTTTTCAAGAAGGGTGGAGTTCTCTGAATTTATTTTAATGCGATTCCAAGAAAACGAGCTGTTTTTAGATAACATCATATGGACGAATGAAGCAACATTTTCAAAGAATGGACTTTTCAATTCTCACTATTGGAGTGACACTAATGTTCATCCTTCTAGAGAAGGACATTTTCAGGAAAGCTGGCAGTTTAATGTTTATTGTGCTATAAGGAATGACGGCGTTGTTGCCCTAGAAATGTACGACGATAATTTGAATGGTGAGAATTACTCCGAAATTCATAAAATACTTTGTGTATACTATATTTATTTACTTGTAGGTGAACGTTACTTGGAAATTTTGCAAAATTTTGAAGTAACTTATTTGGGTAACCTTTCATTGCATGAATATATGCAAATATTTTACCAACATGATGGGGCCCCTCCTCATAATGGTCACCTGGTTAACAATATTTTACAATCTTTATTTGCTGACCAATGGACTGCCAACAATGGGCCACACCTTTGGCCGCCTCGATCGCCTGACTTATCTGTTCTTGATTTTTTTATACGGGGGTACTATAAAAAATAAAATCTACAAAACTACATTTTCTACTAAAGAAGATTGCATGCAGCGGGTTCGAGAATCATTTCGTAAATTGGATCCGGATTCAATAAGAAGGGGTCACACATGAGGGATTGACACGTAGCTGTGAAAAATGTCTTGACGCCAGAGGTCGTCAATTTGAACACTTAGGACGTTAATTTTTGTTTCATTTCATTCAGTCCATGTTGTGTGTGAATTGTTTTTTTTCTATTATCTGTTTGATGGGTTTATATAAGGTTATCTGGCAAGATACCTAAAAATTTCGGTCTCGATTTGTTCGTTGCCAACGGGTTTAGCCCTTTGCACCTTTTTCTTGACAGATCCGCAGTTTTTGAAATTGTCTACTATTCGTTTGACGGTTTCATGTGACGGTTTCTGTTTATCTGGATATCTATCAGCAAATGCATACCACGTTCGCGAAATTACTTTATTACATTGTCCATAAATAGTAAATAAAATTTAAATAATCTTCGTGTGTGTAATTTAACCATGTCATTATTAGCTAGTTAATCAACAAGCTGTCAAAGTTTCCATAGAAACACACTCGGCAATTTATTTTCCATGGCTAACTCTTATGGTAAGAAATTTATCAAATTATCAGGCTTTGAAATGAGTTTTTTCAAAATAAAATGAAAACCGTTTGATTTAGGTATAGGTAATTACATACAAAGTATCAGTGATTTTTTGAGCTTAACACGATAGTGTTACAAAAAAAGGGGGTTCCAATTTGAAAATCGCGAGATTTTTCCAATTTCTCATTGCAAACTTCAAGAATTTTTTTGGACACTCTGTACGTACACTCTATCGTTATTCTCGATGTGGAAGTAGATGAATGAAATATCTTTCAAGATAATTCTGAAAATGGTAACAAAATATGTTCCTATTATAAAAATATCGGTACCTTTATGACTGGCCGTAAATGTCAAATTTTATCGTTACTCTATCGTTATTCTCGATGTGGAAGTAGATGAATGAAATATCTTTCAAGATAATTCTGAAAATGGTAACGAAATATGTTCCTATTATAAAAATATCGGTACCTTTATGACTGGCCGTAAATGTCAAATTTTATCTTAAAGTCTAAATATCTTCTGGACGCTTGATGGTAAGTATGTAAGTATAGAACATTATTTACAGAAAGTATTCAGAATTTATTGTAAAATCCGAAACTGCAATAAAATATAGGGTGTTCTATTTAAAATAAGCGAATCGACATCCACTTCCGATATAACCGGAAGTGCCACCATCTTGAAAATATTTTTAACCTGTGGCCCCCAACGACTTTAGTGTAATATCCAATTTTCAGGTTTTTTATATTGATAGTTTTCCCGAAATCGATCGTGGCACCTCCCGGAGGACCACCCGGTATATATATATATATATATATATATATATATATATATATATATATATATATATATATATATATATATATATATATATATATATATACACGTATTTGTTGCTTTTCGGGGACGTATAGAAGTGTATAAAATTCTGGACGCAGGAAGTGCGTTATGGTAGTGAATTTTCATAAAAATGTTTTTAATAGCAAACTAGCAAACATGTTTTTTTAAGAAAGCAGGCATCAATCTATATAGTAGAAACAATGTGCCATGTTTCATCAAAATAACTTTATTGTTTGAAAATGTACAAAAATTTCCGAAAGTAAACTTAAATTGTTCCCGAAAAAACTGGTTTCCTGGTCAACCTTATAGGTTAATAGCAAATTGAGCTATTCAAATTTGAAGCATTTAATGAAAATTCGCTACCATAACGCACTTGCTGCATCCCGAATTTAATTTCTTACAAATATATATTATATTTCGATGGAAAATGCAAACATGCAATAACATACGGCGTGTTCGATTAAAAAGAAAAGAAAGTTTGAATCACCAACGACTTATGGGCCAGCCTGTAATTGTGGAAATATTTCTTAAGATGTAGCTCAAGACACCCTATAATTAATGTATACCATTTTTTAGTAACTTGCATAATAACGGATATATTCAGCTTTAATGATTTTTTACGAAAATTTGACAAAAATTATATACAATTAAACGATAAACTCTATAGCCAACACTACTGCCAAAGCATCAGAGAAAGAGTCTATTTTAAATGAATTTTCTGGGAATATTTTAGTAAAATGAAGGACAATGACGATTAAAACTAAGAGTTCAGGCTTTGTAAAGCATTCTTCTTGAGACATTTACTTTCCATAGCTCATATTAATTTCAGGTTCATTGCCTAAATATTACCAATTTTGACATTTTAAATCGCGACTTTGACGTTTTGAGGAAAACCCAAATTTATTTTTCTTTAAATGCCTGTAACTTTTTTGTCCTTTAACCTACAAGAGCTAAATTTTGGCAGGTAGCTGACCTATAATAATATGAACCCGCGTGCCTTTACTTTGTTAATTCCAGAGATCTAAAGGTTTTTCGAATGAAAACTCAAAATTTTCCCGAAAAACCTCGTCCGATTTTCCTGACTAACGAACTTATCCAAGCCATTTACGAAAGGAAGGTATGTGCCAAATTTTATCAAAATTGGCCCATTATTTTTTGTGTTATCGGTGTGATACATACATATATATATATATATATATATATATATATATATATATATATATATATATATATATATATATATATATATATATATATAATTTTTTCTATGAAAATTCACTGAAAGTATACCGTGTTCAAATTTATACAGATTTAATCAGTGAGTGCAACTTTTTGGAAAGCTACAAATATTTTTGACAGGGATACTTTTAAAGAAGGCCTTGTGTAATAACTGCTTTGCAAACTAAATCTACAACAAAAGAACACATTGAATTTTCTTCAACCAGCTTTAAAAAAGGATCAATTAATAAGCTGGGTGATTTTTTTATTGACCAACGCGTAGACCAATCAGAACGGTTTTGACGGTATTATGTTCAGATAATCCTGGGGTGGTACCATTGAGTTGTTTCTGCAACCTGTTTATTACCTTTCACTGAATAACGAAAATTAATACTTAAAATTCACAATTTTGTAATTTAGCCCGACAGTAGCATTTCCTTACCAAATAGTCATTGTTCAGAGTATGCAACAAACAAAAATACAAAACTCGTTCTTAACTGAATAAATTAATTAAACAGTGACACCCAATTTTAATATAAAAAATCACGAAGAGGTTTTCCTGTTTATATTTAATTGTGCTATTTATAAAATGCAACAACCAAAAATTATTAGGACCTGCGATTTTTAGTGAATAGAGGACCTAGCGTCGGTTTACTTTTTTGCAACAGAAAATAAATCTATATTTTTTTGTAAATATGTTAAACACGAATAGCCTGCAGAACTGTGTTCAACACCTTAATGAATAATAGGTCACAATTAAGGGATTGACTATAATCAAATAAGAACTAAACTATAAATGAAAAATTAATGACTTAAAGAATTGGGTTAAGAAGTAAGAAACCGGTTGATAATTTCATATTACATATTTTCTAGTTAATGTATAAAATTATATTTAAGGTAAAGGGTAAAGCTATTGCTATATCTAAAACCAATACAATTATTTCTTGTTTAGCGCTTGTTTGAAGACGGTTTAACTTTCTTTAAGTGATTATTAATTTGATACAACACTTTTAAAGAACAGTTACCTAGTAGGGTCAAACAAGGCAGATACCGCATAAATACAATGGGCTCTGAAAACATCTGGTTTCTATTGACACTCTTTCATTCCTCCCTTTAAAATGAGTCACACTCTATTCAGCTATAAGCAAGGACAGTAAGTTAACCAACGATTTACCTTTGTCTATTCGTGACTAAACATGGAGTAGGTTTCACTAAGAGAAATAATCATTACTTATCGTTCTGAGGTACTAATATGTGTTTTAACAAGCATTGTAAAATATAAAAAAATAATGGTACTTTCTGCAAATTTAAATGAAGAGCTATCATTGTTTAGCTTATTTATAAAAGATAAAATAAAGAGGCTAAAGGAAAATAACAGTAGCAAAATAAATAGGGACAACAGTTCCATTCCCATGGTATGCAGGTGACACGGCAAACAAAAATAAAAATTAACTCTTTTAAATAAAATATTTATTTCATTGTGCCTTGAAAACTTCTATATCCGTGTTCAACTGAATTTTTTTTATTATATTTGTTTATTCTGCGACAGTGGCATTATTATTATTAGTAACTTTTTTGATAATCTGATTGTAGCGCTTGCAAACGTTTGGTTATATATAATCATGCGTAATATAATTCTTACTTTAAAAAAATTTCAGGCTTAGGTATAAACAATAATGTATCGAAATACTTATGTTTTGTTGAAATTATTTAATAAAATATAGTAATGTAAAGTTGCCTTTTAAGATGATTAGATACCAGTTGTCTTTAAAATGTATGTATTTATTATTTTACATCTGTCGCAGTTTTCCTGGACATATAGTTTAAAATTTTCCAATTAGTGTGTTTTCCTAAACATATATTAAGTTTACGTTCCAGCTTAAAATACAGTAAAGTGTTTACTTTTTTACATTAAATAAACTAATAAATCATATATCCTGTGGTATTTATTTCAACAAAATCGCATATAACTGTCCCAACCCTTAAAGTAAAATTAAAATTAACACTAGTAAGACCACTTATGTTAAGATTGCAGTATGATAATTTTTTAGCGATAAATACTTAAATTGGATATGCAAGTTTTCGTTCAAATAGTTATGCCGGTTCATATCAAATAAAAACAATAGCTTATTATCGGGTGCATTTTAATTACAAATATTTAACAATATAACAAATACACCTTTCAAAATGCACCCACTTTGTAACAAATAATCATTTGGTCTCATAGGTACACGGTTTTGATGAACCTCGGTGTTTTCCCACGATGTAACTTTTAGGGCCACAAGCCTTTAAACTAAAAGGCTAACACCCCGACCAAAAAGTACTTTATTTAGGAAAAAGCACTCTAAAATTAACTTGATCATACAGAGTGTATCTTCAATATTATGACATTTTTACTAAGTTTTAACTAAGAGATTTCCCCGGTAATATTAATGCAATAATTGACATTTTATGCTTCTACATTAAACTCTTTTCTACAAGTTATTTTATGCAACACAATTCTTCATTAGGTTTATTTTCTTTTCAGTGGCCATAAGATTTTATTACAAAAATCATTCCATTTGCTGAAAATACCATTAAAATTTCAATGACCTAAAAACCGCAAATTTTAATCATTTCTCTGTGTCCTACATATATCTTCAAATGTTTAGTAAAATCTAAAAATGCATTACCTATATTGTTCTATTAAAAATAGTGAATTTGATAGCAAATATCAGTTAGACAGAAAGTTGCATGTCAATAGAAGAATTTTAATGAGTGGGTAATCAGGAATAACGCATAAATGCCAACTTGTGGAAATAATTTAGGTGGGCCTTTTTTCCTGATGAAGAGTGAATGCGCCAATGTAAGACATTGTGTGCTTTCAACATCAGATGTCAAATGTTACCCCTTTTGAGCGATTTAAGTGTGACGAAATGTATAGTGTCCGCTGCAAAAACTTTTTTTTGTACGAGAAGTAATGACACAACTATTTTATATAATATAAACTTAGCATTTCGTATAGAAACATCTTAAAACTTCTGATTACCTTTTTGTCAAAATCAATATACTTTAACTAACTCTGTAAGTTTGATTGTTTCTAACTTCTTAATTAGCGAAGATATTGACTGTTTAAAAACTGACTTCGTCTATTAGAAATTATAAAAAATTTGCTTTTAAAAGTGCCAATTTTAGAAATGTCAAATGTAAACGAAAACGAGCTATATGCAAACTTTGTTGTTGAATATCGTATTGTTCCGCTGGCGAATTTTTATGATCTAATTCATCATTTAAATCGTAATTTATTTCATTTATATTGTTATCGCTAAATTCCGTGTTATTTACGTGAGCTGCGCGCCTTTGTGGCTGTTGTGACAGTCTTGTATTAGAGCTGTCTACTTCCATGGGTCCTTGAGAGCTTCTGTTTACGTTGTGATTTATATGGGGTCGTCCCGGTTGACTATTGAAAATTGGTCTTCTAAATTGATTAGAGAAATTTTGTCTCGGCACGAATTGTTGATTTTGTCAAGATTGGAAGTTTGTTTGATTATTTCGAGCATTATTGTTTTTTTGAAACGGTCTGATTTTTTTGTTGAAACGGTCTTTGAAATTGTACGTTATAAAAAGGCGGGTTATTTTGTTTCTGAAAAAATGTACGGTTCTGTTCTTCCGGTTTATTATTATTGATATTTTTATGTATCGTTTTGTCTCTATAATCGAAATTTTCTTCTGCAAATACAAATTTTAAAGCTTGTTCTATGCTATCGAGTGACCCACTCCTAAGAACAATACCCATTGGATTACGTAACCCCCTGAGGAAGGCTTTTAACGTCTGGTTCTGGTAAATGTCCATTTTAATTAAGCTTACACCCTCGTTATGTTCGTTTGCGATTAAATTTGAGATGAGCATTTGCTCTATATGACGGCATCTGTTAGCGAACGACAGTGCGTCCTCCGCATTACGTTGTTTCAGCATCAGCATTTCTGTTAATAAACTATTGTCATCTCTCTGATCAGTGAAGTTCTGCACGATTGCACTTCTCAGATCTGCCCATGAATTTATTATCTTCGTATTTACAATGAGCCGCGCTGTTCCCGTTAATTTTGTTTGTATATAATTCAAAAGAAAGTGATTCATATATAAATTCTCACCGGCTACGTACTGATTCATGACCAAGTCACAAGATTTCAAAAAGTTGCCTACATTGGCTGGTCGGCCATCAAATTCTGGGATAGCCTTAAGGAAAAATTCTTTGAATTGGTGTGTCATGTTGCTACTATTACTACTACTATTTAAATTAGAACGATTTACTGTTACGATATTATCGCTAATACTGATCGATCTAAATATATATTCTATATTACATAAACTGTGTGATTCTTCTTCTGAATCAGACATATCAATACAACACATATACATAAAATTATATAGGAATTGAAAAATGGGATAGCAGTAAACTTACCATAATACGATGGTTTCTGCTTTCATTTGGCTCTGCTTGGCCACTGCTTCTGCTCTAACTTGGTTCTGCTTGGCTCGAATTGGTTATTAGGCGTCAAAACGCTTAAAAATCGATAGGATTTCGGTTTTCTAACCAATACTAACGACTGCGCCACATTTTTAAAACAATTTATTTACTACTTTAAACAATCAATACTTAATACATAAATGAATAATATAAAATAATGACAAAGGTAACGATCAACATACAAGTGATCTAAAGTCTAGCCCGCGATGTGCAGAGTCTAACTACTCGGAACAAGAATGAACGGTTGTATCCTTGTGAGCAGCCTATTTATACACTACACTCCAGGCGTGGCACTATTGTCTCTGGAGGTAACAATAGATCTGCTGATGTAGATTCTCACGAGTGATATTCCGTCCAATTTGCTAGTCTTAGCCTGCATACTTGCGGGCTCCTCCAAGTCTATGCTGACTCGACGGTCCTGACTGTGGCAAGGCAACTTTGTAACATAAAGGCCCATTGTTTGGGCTCCATTTATCTAGTCTTTTTGGCACTTGGTGCTTACTACAGGATTATCTTGCCAGCAAAGGTAGGCTGCCGAAGAATGAGACCGTTTAATGAATAAACTAAGTCCCCATTAATTATCGCAAAGGAATACTAGCCGAGTTATCCTGATTCGACACCAGTGCGCGGATTATGACACTTGGTGCTTAGAAGATCTGCCTTCTAGTCAAGGTGGGCTGCCGAAGAATGAGACCGTTTAACGAATAAACTAAGTCTCCTTTAAATATCGCAAAGGAATACTAGCCGAGTTCTCCTGCTTCGGCACTAGTGCGCGGATTCCGGAACTTAGTGCTTACCACAAGATCTCTCTTCTAGTCAAGGTGGGTTTCCGAAGAATGAGACCGTTTAACGAATAAACTAAGTATAATTTTGTCTGCAATCGTCCGCGCTTTTATATCGGTTTCAGCCCCCTTCCCGTGTATGAACTGTAATGCAGGCCCTGTTGTTAAAGTCGACAGCATATCAAATGTTTGTACTAGAATCGATCTTTGTACGCCCCGCTCGTGATTTGTAACGTGCCCCCCCCCCCCCCCTATCCTGCGTACACGTCCCACATAGAAAATCTCCTGTATATACGGTTTTCAGAGCTTAATTTAAATATATTTAAATTATAATTGTAAACATTCATTACTCAACTCGTGATGCCAATTCTGCGAGTTCACCTGTGCACCTTTACTTGTTGCTTTTCCGCTTGTTGCCGGCATTTACATGTATGCAATTTTACCTTAAATCTATGTAAATTATACAACAGTAATAAAATACCTGTAGTGAAATACCTTACGGCGTAGAGAAACAACCTACAGATAGCAGATGTATCACAAGAGAAGTTTGTTCAGGATATTCTTGATTTACGATTTAATTTTTAAAAATAAAAATATTTACAGACTGTGTGTGTTGTCATTACCTGCCTGCGTGACCTCGGTTTTTGTTTGAGCTTGTCTACAGTTGTTATTTCCAATCGGTGACCTACTTTCAGAGTTAAACCGTGACAAGTGAAAGGTATCGGTTGCCAGTGACCTCGTTTCCTACCGGTGACCCACTTTCAGAGTTAAACCGTGACAAGTGAACATTATCGGTTGCAAGTGACCTCGTTTCTTAACGATGACCTACTTTCAAAGTTGTTAGACCGTAACAAGTGAATGTTATCGGTTGCGAGTGACCTCGTTCATGTTTGAGCTTGTTTACAGTTGTTATTTCTTACCTATGACCTACTTTCACAATTGTTATACCATGACAAGTGACAGGTGTCAGGCTTCATTGCGCAACTGCGTTTCTGTTTGAGTTTGTAGAAAAGGCCCCCTCTAACATCGAGAATCGTTCCTATTTTACATTAGATTACATGTATTTTAGCCAAATATACAGCTTTTGGCACTGTTTTCCATAAGAAACAACGTATTTGTAGACACACACACACACACACATATGCTAGCTCGTAGGTATAAATGAGTGGACAAGTTCGGTTGTGTTATTAGTTAGTTGTTGAACCATGACGTTTAACATTTTCTTGTGGTATGGACATAAAAATAAATTGATCGAAGAAGACTGTAAATTTACATTATAAGAGTCAGTGTTACAGATACAAGAAGAAGGATATATAGACGAACGTGATTCGGAAGGGGAAAATTATGAAAGTTGACATATAGTCGAGTTTGTGACATATATTTAAGTGGGTTCTGCTCTACACAACTTTTTGCTTAAGCACTGATTCGATACCATCCAGGAGCTCCGTTAAGCAAATCATTATTCAAATATCTACCCGAAGAAGAAAAAAATCAATACATACGTTATTACGATGAACAAGACAACCACACCGCATAGTCTTAGTTTACAGAAGAAGATGTGGTATGCAGATAAAACGAGAACATATAGCGAGAAAGACGACACAAAACTCAGACTGTTAGTGTTAAAGACAAAAAAAGAATCTTATCGAGACGGTCGTAAGTCTGAGGCCGAAGAATACGAAAGTAGACATATAGTTGAGTTTTGCGATGTATATTTAGTTAACGGTTGTTCTACACAATTTTTTGCATTGGCCCTCATTGAATGCAAACCGGGAGCCGATGTAAGTCAACCATTTTTCAAATATTTACCTGACAAAGCAAATAACCAATACAAAAGTTATTAGGATGAGGACACACTCGCAACAAGGAACATAGAAATTGAACCACCAGCCAAGGCAGAACTTAAACACGAAACACTCGAGACGATGAGAGAAGGATTTAATAAAGAATTCGAGTTTGGAAGCTGCGATGATATCCACTGCTTTGCAGACCATCTGGACGATATATTAAATCTCCGTTACACATGTCTTGATGCTGAGTATGCTGAACGTACTAAATCCATTGATTTTCTCACACGAAAACTTCACAGAACAGATACGGAGGACATGTTATATACAATTTGAGGAGAATATTTCGCTAGTTTGTCAACCAATGACGAATGGGATAGATATGAGCATAAAGATTATGTCGCTGTAGAAAAGTTTGTTAAAGTCTGGCAGAAGCATCTGGAAGATTATAAAGTATAGCACGAAATATGATACGGTATTTAGTGATGGCAATAGATTTTTAAAATTTAACAGTAAACACAGCAGAACTATACAACCGAAGGCTGTGGTGGGAGAACAACAAAACCTACTTAACATGTCAGTCGAAACGTCTACGAGTTTCTGTAAACATGTCTCTTTGTGATTGTATTAACATGAAGATGTCGGAGAGTGACAACGACAGCGAGGATTATGTCGTTGATGAAAACGACGGTCCCGATTTCACAGAATACCAAAAGAAGAGTATTATTTAACAAGTATCAAGCTGACGACAGGCTGTTGATTGAAACCACTTTTACTGTTAGACGATCCTTGAAATTAATTACCGGTATCAGTGCAAGAAAAGACTTTACAAATGTTGTGAAATTTGTTAATCCGTTGTCGCTGGATGAAGAAAACCAATATTTGGCTTTGGAAGAGTGGGATTTTTACAATTTCCTAGACAACATACGTGAGCTGTGTAGGAAATATGTTAAAGGTGAAGACGAACCAGCTAACAGATTTATAGTGCATCATCTTAAATACTGTCGCATAACCTAGTCAAACGTACTAACTAAAAAAGCCCTGTGCATCGATAACGGTTTCACATTTATGCATCTATTTTTGAACAAAGAGTGTGTGGAACAGCTGCTTGGACCTGAGGTGTTGGTTAAAGCCAGACTGGACTATCTGAAAGAACCACACTTTGCATGGACTTACACGTGTTTTATGGAAAACATAGTGCAAATATTAAACGATCTGGGTAAGTGGGACACCAATGTACCGCAGACCATCCAAACTATAAAAACTTTACTTGACACCGTAACACCAGCATTTAAATATTAGATGTTGGAGTGTTTGCACTACGCTCAAGAGCAAGTATTCACAGACATCCGTAACATTCGCGATGGTTCGTTTTAAAGCAGCTTTCATCATCTTAACAGCACTGTGTCAGAATCTGTTGTATATTCATAAACCACCCAATGTAACAGAAGTACGAATTTGTTTCGACACCGAAGACTGCATGATATGGTCATCCCTTGCAACAACAACATATCTACACAACGATGACCTCGTACCGCTTGCAACGTACAACATGTCATCCAAAAGCATGTCATCTGATGTGGTGCGTTACAGAGTTGTGTTTCTGTTTGAGAATGGCAGCCGTAGTGAGACATCCGATTGGAGAACACTTGTGTTGACTGACGACCAGCTGTTCACTTTAAAGTATATTTTTGTGTTTATAGCCACTGGCTTTCTCACATGTCTTACCATATTCATGTTGATGTACTTTTGTTTTAAATATAACACTTCAGTAGAATAATTATAGTCGATACAATGGTGTTGGGCCTACAGAAACTTGACTTCTTTGATTACATCAGCAGACAGATAACGCATCGGTTGTGGCGGCTTAAACACATGATGCACCGTTTGATACCCATTATATATTGCCAATTATTTGGGCGTGAACTCGGGCAGACAGAAACCTTGAGTGTCGACAACGACGAACTTCATCTTGACACTGCCCAACTATACTTCCATTTTGGCTTATATAGCTTTTATATAGCTTCGCAGAGAGAGAGAGGTGGACGTAAGGGACTTGTAATCAGATGATATAGCGTACAACGTTAGAGAGTGGGGAGTATTAGATGATGCAATCATGTATAATTATGCAGAAACGTTTAGTGTGATCTGGAAAGTTCTGGTTACTTTCCATCTCCAATTTGTTATCGACAGTGGACGGTTTGATGGAATCCGTATATTTTGAACAATCAAACACAAGCATGGGATAGTTTGCGATAGCTTTGTAATCCAACGTAGGCTGCGGTTCTCTGCCGATATATGCTCGTTGAAATTCAATCATGTTTCTATATGCTTCCAGATAATTTGCTTCTTCAAAGTTCAGATTCATACCTTCGGTGGGTATTTGTTTTGAATTCAGGTGCAGTCTTACATCTCGAACGTTTACATGATCAAACTGAATGATATTTATTCTCGGATTGTGGTGGAGTTTTGTTTGAAAGACGAGAATAACAAAGCGAGGTGGTTTGGTGTTTGAGGGGGTCTTCACAGACCACAAGTCCTTGGTTAAACGACTCATATTCGGTAATTCGCACATATACCATTTTCTAAACGGCATAAGAATATTTTTATTTTGGGCGATCGATGTCAACAGCTGCTGTTGTATCACATCACTGGGATGGGCGTGTTTGACTTGCAAGGCCATATTTTCAATGTTAAACTTCATAGCTTTGTCGGCACCTTGTGCACCGCTCAGAATATAGCAATTTTTATCGTTTTACCAGCAAGCGGCTAAACAACACCTTTCGGTAATCTTCGAATATATTGCACAGGTAACTGAGCGGTAGGCAACAGCAAAATTTGTCGTTTTTTACCATGATGTTCCTTTCGTCCGGATGCCAACCAGCTGGGATGAGAGCTCGTGCTTCATCGCTGTTTGCTTGTAATAAGGTGCGGACTGGTGTCACGATGCCAGGATTTCTAACATGTTAGATAATCTGATTGCACATCTCAACGGCCACAGAGGAGAACTAATTAGCTGTCGCATTCGCTGTTACTGCCATATCGCCTGTTGTACCCGTTGTCTCAGTGGAACCGCTTATTAGGAGAGCTGCCGAAGACCAATCGTAAAACACATCTTGCTGGTTGATGGCAAACTCACATGTGTCGTAATCAAATAATCTAGTTTGCGGAGCGTACGTGTGTACTTCTTCTCCTCTGATGGACTCGTCGTTCACGGGGTCTGCGAAGATATTTAGTTTGCTCAACATTATAACCCAATTATTTTAGAAAGTGTACGTTCTCCAAGGATAGAACCGTCTGTGATTCAGGTAACGAAGATACTAACTGCTATTACTCGCCGTCGTCACTGTTATTTATAACTAACATGCCGCTGGTGTCTTGCTCAATTGCAATATCACGATGATCTCTTCACCTTGAAAGTCCACAGGCACTGCATTCTAATCGATGATGTTTACATTTATATGGGAAATGATGCGTGTGTTGATGGGCAGAAACAGTTTACTGTGAGGGTTTATGTCGATTGCATAGCCCGGATCAACCATCGGAGCAAACTCGTATAGCGTATGTGTCGGATTGCCATCGTGGTAAGATCCGCTCACTATATTACACTCCAAACGGATCGTTTTCTCTTTAACAATCGCCACGGGCAAATCGGATTCGTGCACCTCATTCTTAATGAGAGCTCTGTGTAAGGAAATCAATGTCGTACTTGCACTGTATCTCACACTTCAAAGTGTTGTTGGCTTTCAAACTAAACAGTTTACTTGCATCTGCGACACCAGCACTCGCAGCCAACTTATTCAATTTGAAATAGATATGAGCCATTTCGTTTTGGATACATCGTTTCAGATCGCTAATTTTATAAGCTCCATTGGGAATTATTATTTCTTGTAGCACACCGTTTTTCTTCGGTTTGGCTTCGAGTGTAAAATAAAAATGCAACTTATTACAACCGGCCTCTATGTTCGGTATGGTGTTGTATGTGTAAAAATTTGAGACTGCCAAAGAATGATCAAACCGTGGGTCCAACACTATCGGTGGAAATATTTCCAATGACAGGGAGGATGTAGAGCCTTTCAACTCGAACGTTAGCGACATGACTGATACACACAGGCTACTGTTTGAGTCTTTTATTGCAAAAATTTCAAACACAAGTGACCACAATTAAAAGTATTATATGTTTGATACACATCATGATTATACAAGATGGAATAGTCTTTAAGGTAACGTTGCAGCCCCACAGGAGGCTTCAAGTTTCCATACGAGTCAAAGTACTCGACGATGCCGCCACGTTTCCTCGCAGCAACCCAATGACTGTCTGGCTACTTGTTTGTTTGCAAATTCATAATGAACGATTCGTTTTTTACGTGGTCCATTCCGAGGTAGCGCATCTCGCATGTATACACCTCTAAAATATGGGATTTTCATTTTACCAGCAAACTTGACAAGATCTACATTTCTTAGAGGTCTTGCTGGTAAAGGTGTCATACGTTTTTTTATCTTGTGTAAATACAAACCGTAGCCGCTACGTTGTTTCTTCATGAACAGATCGTCACCCACACCACTGCCTCTCTTACCCACAGCAATGGCCTCCATTGTTTGATTGTGACGTTTTGCCTCTGAAATTTTTGTTTGGCTGCTTTGGCATCGTTAACTGCCTTAGCAATGCCTGCGACATCGCCACCCAGAGCTCCAAGAGCAGATAGTCCACCAAATATCAGAGGCAGCAGTGGAAAGAAGCCTCCGCTTTTAGATATAGGAATAACACGAGGTACCTTAACTTTCTTGCGACCACCAGCATTTTTGATGACTTTTCTCGCTACATGTAGCAGATTTTTCAGAGATGGCACTTGCTCACTCACATCGGTAGCGCCTCGCATTAAACCCAGTATGATGTTTTTAAACGGCACCTTGCCACCAACTTTTCTCTTACCAGCACCAGCATTACTAGCTTTTCTGCATTTGTTCACACCCATACCAAGTTTTTGTTTAACTTTCATTGTTTTTGCTACACTCCAAGCTGCCACCTTTTCACCAAAACTTGCATCCGTCGACTTGACTCGTTCTCTGGATCGGTGCTCCAACACCTCGCCTGCTCGATGCCAGTCACTCAACTATTGCGATTGAGAGTAGGCGATGTCGTGGTCTCGACAGGCACGATCTAAAGGATTGATATCTTGATGACCTCTGGCAAGACGTTCTTTAAGTTTAGTGCCCGGCTCACAAAACTGATAATCTGGTATGTGTAACTCAACAGGCAATTTGTTGATGAGTGTGTTGACGAGACCTTCGCCCTTAAATACCAACATTGATACTAAAGCGTTGGTGTATTAATCACCAGTATTTATACTTACAGCAAACAGGTTGGTGTTAGTTTAGTTAACTATGCGTATCGTAAAACACACAACAGCAACCTTACCAGTTACAAACTTGGACGATGTTGTTCGTGTGGAAACAGCTACACAACACAGACACGGTCTTCTGTTACCCGACACGGTGCGCTGTTTGATATGTGGTCCAAGTGGATGCGGTAAAACAAATGTCATGCTGAGTTTATTATTTGAAGCAAACAGTTTAAAGTTTGCAAACGTGTATGTGTATTCAAAGTCGCTGTATCAACCGAAATACAAGATGTTAAAGGAGGTGTTGCATGCAGCAAATGGTGTCGGTTACTATCCGTATAGTGAGAACGATGAAATCTTAGATCCAGCAGATGCCTTAGGCAACTCAATCTTTATCTTTGACGATGTGGCGTGTGACAAACAAGATAAAAGAAAATCGTATTTTTGCATGGGCCGGCATAAAAACATTTATTCCTTCTATCTTTGTCTGACATATAGCAAAGTACCAAAACAACTGGTGCGTGACAACGCAAACGTTGTGGTGTTATTCAAACAGGACGAAACAAATCTTAAACATGTGTACGACGATCATGTGACCACTGATATGACTTTGGAAAAGTTCAAGACACTTGCGGTGGATGTTGGCAGACCAAGCATAATGTGATGGTGATCGTTAAAGATTGTGATTTAGCAAAAGGACGGTATCGCAAAGGCTTCGATCACTTTATATATATATATATATATATATATATATATATATATATATATATATATATATATATATATATATATATATATATATATATATGCTTAAACTGACGTCTGTGTGTGTCAGTCTTCATGTGATCAACATACTGTGAGCATGGCAAAAAAAATCTAAAAGTCGTCCTCGCCCGAATAAACTATCAACACAGCCACCAAATATCAAACGTAAAATAGCCGATTTATCAAAGATTATTCGAAACAAATATTTAGCTTTGAAACTGGACAGAACAGAGACGGATGAAACGTTACAGCGTTTATATAAGCTTCTGTTAAAACGTTGAGTGATATATCGAAAAGCACAGCAGTCACAGCATTGGCCTCTGATAAAACAGCTCAGCAGCAGCAGCCGATTAAATCTAAGGTTGATGTGAAACCATCAGCAGCAGCAGCAAGAGCACCAGCAGCAAAGGAGGAAGTTCCATTCCTTAGCGATGATGAAACGTTTGAGTTGGAAACAGAGGCACCTGAACCTGAATTATGGACGACGAAAGCTTATAGAGAACTAGATGCTGCAGCAAATACACAGGAAGCCATTTACGAACAAGTGTAAAGTTCGTACCCTATAGTTTGTGGCGGTGGTTCCGACCGCAGTGTTTTCGTCAACACTACCCTATGTTTCTCTTGACAGCTAAACGTTGCGTTACGTTATTCGACAGCAAGCTGTCAAGAACTACTATATAAGAGACACCAGGGATCTCTCTCCTCGCTACCAACCGACACAGTGAAGATACGTCTCTCCACGCTCGGTCAGTTATCTGTTATGTGCTGTCTGTGATTGTTTTATAGTTAAATGTATAGTTTATTCAGTTAGTGAAATAATAAAGTATATTAAATGTTTACGTATGGATTTAATATCAACAAGTGCAATTAACATCCATATTGGTGACCCCGTGCCGCAAGCCGAAGATGCCCAGCCTGATGTTCCAGCCAACGTAGCCTAACTTCCACGCACGTGCTCATGCCTACAGAAAACGAATATCTAAACAGGTCAGTCTTTTCTAATTTAAAAATTATCTGATTTTTTTCACAATGGCCGAAGATTCTTCAAGCAGCAATATCATGGCAAGGGTTGCAATAAAATTACCTCCTATATAGAGACGTAACGTGAAAATCTGGCAAATGCAGGTTGACGCCCAGTTTGATATATCGCAGATCAGTTCTGAAAAGACAAAATTCAGTCATGTACTCGCTATACTCGATCCTGATGTCGCAGAGTCAATTTCAGATTTTTTAACCCAACCATTATCATCAACCCCCTATTCAGATCTAATGAAACGTCTTTTATTAGAATTTGAAGAGTCCGATAGTCGCAAACTAAATAAACTTTTAACAGAATTAGAATTAGGCGACAGAAAACCATCGCAACTTTTACGCGAAATGAAGTTTTTAGCCGGTAGTCAGATTGGAGAAGATTTCCTTAAAATTTTATTTCTACAACGTTTACCAGTCAATGTTCGTTCAATTTTGGCTTTGAGCAACGATTCTCTAGAAAATTTGTCGGTTACAGCAGACAAAATCGTGGAAATTTCCGGATATAAATACAACTTGGCTGAAATTCAGTCACGCGAGCCCGACAAGCTAGATAAGTTAGAAGCGCAATTAGAGAAGCTAACAGCATCAGTCAACGAATTGCGAACGCGTTCCCGATCTACCTCCCGAGAAAGACCCAAGCTTTCTCGAAATTCCATAACCGCAAATTCCTCAACCTCCACGTGTTGGTATCATGAACGATTTGGCAACAAGGCCAAACGTTGCATCCAACCTTGCAATTTTAAAGCAAAACATGTGTCGGAAAACTAATAAGGCACTCCCTCCACGCGGCAGGAGACGAGAGCCACCTAACACGCCGCCTTTTTATTTTTGATAGACGCTCCAATATGAAATTTCTAATCGACTCTGGAGCGGATATTTCAGTTATTCCACCCACTCACGACCAACGCAAATTTCAATCGAAACGTACCTTGTATGCTGCAAACGGGACCCCTATTCATACCTATGGCGAACAATTATTAGATTTGGATCTAGGTTTACGCCGTAGGTTCTGCTGGCCCTTCACACTTGCCGATATCAAGCAACCAATTATAGGCGCTGATTTTCTAGCAGAGTTTGCTTTACTTGTGGATATGAAACATAGACGTTTAATCGATACAAAGACAAACCTCTCTAAGGCCGGTGCTAACCCACCACCAGGATTTAATTTTAAAATTCATCTCGTAGACCCGACACACCACTACTTCAAATTGCTACAACAATTTCCTGACCTTTTTAAGGAAACTTCTTCTAGCAACCTTCCAGAGGTTGAGTTCTTCCATACTATAAGTACGGAAGGACCACCTGTCACTGCAAAAGCTAGAAGATTGCCCCCGGAAAAGCTAGCTCAAGCAAAGCTAGAATTCCAGCACATGATGGACTTGGGAATTTGTAGACCCTCCAAAAGTCCATGGTCAAGCCCACTCCACATGGTGCAAAAAAAGGATGGCTCATGGAGACCATGTGGGGATTATCGAGCACTAAACGCTAAAACAATCCCAGACAAATATCCCATTCCAAATTTGCAGGATTTTAATGCCCAGTTAGAAGGCAAACGTATTTTTTCAAAATTAGATATCATTCGCGCTTTCCATCACATCCCAGTAGCACCTCAAGATATTCCCAAAACAGCAGTCATAACTCCATTTGGGTTATTCGAATTTGTTAAAACCCCATTTGGCCTTCGTAATTCAGCACAAACATTTCAAAGATATTTACATTCAATTTTAAGACATCTTGACTTTGCCTACTCCTATCTTGACGATATTCTCGTTGCATCAGCCTCTGAAAAAGAACATCAAGAGCATCTAGCAAAACTTTTTCAGACACTTCAAGACAACGGCATCCGTATCAGTTCATCCAAATGTGAATTCGGAGTGGCCGAAATTTCATTTTTAGGTTTTCGTGTAAATAAATCTGGATTATTTCCACTTCCTGAACGCATCAAAGCTATTACCGACCTACCTCTTCCCGATACCATTGAAAAACTCAGAAGATTTCTGGGTCTCATAAATTTCTACCGTCGTTCTCTTCCACGTGCTGCGGAAATTCAGCAACCACTATTCGACCTCTGTCAGAATCCCAAAAAACGCGACAAACGTAAAATCGAGTGGACTCCTCAGACTCGAGAAGCATTCGAACGTTTGAAAGAGGCACTAAAAAACGCTACACTAATAGCTCATCCGTCTTCTTCGCTACCACTGATTCTCCATGTCGATGCTTCTGATTATGCCGTAGGCGCTTCCCTCCAACAATTACGTGATCAAACACTAGAACCCCTAGGTTTCTACTCTAAAAATCTTACAGCACCTACGATCGCGAACTTCTAGCTGCTTATCAGGCAGTTAAATACTTTAGATATACCCTAGAAGGTCGCCATTTCACCATCTATACGGACCACAAACCCTTGACATACGCTTTTGAACAACGCGTCGATAAAGCATCTCCAAGGCAACTACGACATTTAGACTTCCTAGGTCAATTTACCACAGACATTCGCTACATACCAGGTCCTACAAACATTCCCGCAGACTATTGTTCTCGCATTGAAACAATTTTACTTTCTTCCACTGTGTCACTCCAAGAAATTGCGCAAGCTCAGTCATCTTGTGAGGAACTCAAACACCTTCTGCAGTCTAAATCTTCCTCATACAAATTTCAAAACATGCCTCTTGACAACGGAATGAATCTTATTTGCGATTCTTCTTCAAAGAAACTTCGCCCATTCATTCCGCTCAAATTTCGCCGAAAGATTTTCGATTCTATCCACAATTTATCTCACCCAGGCATATCAGCTTCAGTCGATCTGATCCAGGATAGATTTTGTTGGCCCAAATTGAAACGCGATGTATCTCTTTGGTCTAAAACTTTTATTCCCTGCCAGAAAGTCAATATATGGAGACACACTTCCAGTGCCATTGGACAATACACCCCAGCCATGAGAAGATTCTCGCATATAAATGTTGACATTGTGGGACCATTACCAGCATCACAAGGTCAACGCTATCTGTTAACAATAATAGACAGATTTTCTCGATGGCCCGAAGCAATTCCATTGTCAGATATTACAGCAGAAACAGTAGCGAACACTATTTTATCATGCTGGATCTCTCGTTTCGGTGTTCCGCAATACATCACCACAGACAGAGGTAAACAATTCGATTGCCACCTTTTCACACACCTCACTAAAACACTAGGTGCAGACCACATCAAGACCACAGCTTACCACCCAGCAGCAAATGGTGTAATCGAGAGATGGCATAGAGTTCTGAAACAGGCCCTGAAAGCTCATATGGACGAAAACTGGGTCGCTAAATTGCCAATTGTGTTACTAGGACTCAGATCGTACATAATTCCAGAATATCGCTCAACACCCGCTGAAATAGTCTACGGAGAATCAATCAAACTTCCCACCGACTTTTTCAATAGCACACAAGCTCATGATGTTCCACCACTTATATCTCAGCTGAAAGAAGACATAAGGAAACTTCGACCAGTACCTTTTAAACATCATACTGCAAAAAAGGTATTTGTCCATCCTAAGCTTATGGAAGCTCCTTTTGTTTTTGTTCGCATTGATATTCCGCGAAAAACCCTCGAACCAGTTTATGACGGCCCCTTTGAAGTGTTATCCCGAACTGACAAAGTCTTCAAAATCAAGAAATCACACGGAGAAGAGACAATTTCTGTTGACCGTCTTAAACCCGCATTCATTCTTTGTGATAACGAACAGACAACTTTCCAGCCTCAGAGACATCCTAGTGAAACTGAAAGTGACAGTGAAAGTCCAACACCTAGTGAAACTGAAAGTGACAGTGAAGTTCCCGTTTCCGTTCAAACTACACGCCATGGACGTAGAGTTCGATTTCCACGAAGATACTTGAACTAATAGCGTTGCCACTGAGAGGGGAGTATGTGGCGGTGGTTCCGACCGCAGTGTTTTCGTCAACACTACCCTATGTTTCTCTTGACAGCTAAACGTTGCGTTACGTTATTCGACAGCAAGCTGTCAAGAACTACTATATAAGAGACACCAGGGATCTCTCTCTCTCCTCGCTACCAACCGACACAGTGAAGATACGTCTCTCCACGCTCGGTCAGTTATCTGTTATGTGCTGTCTGTGATTGTTTTATAGTTAAATGTATAGTTTATTCAGTTAGTGAAATAATAAAGTATATTAAATGTTTACGTATGGATTTAATATCAACAAGTGCAATTAACATCCATATAGTTGTTAGATATTATGTTGATAAATATTTCACAGATAATCATTCATGTGATTCAATATATGGTGTTACTTATGATAAAGCCACCAACACTTGGATGCTCGGCAACAAACCTATTAAATTTCTCATCGTCAACATATCGAATATCAGCAGGCAATAAAGCCAATTTTGGAAAAACAAGCAGGTGCTGCATACTTAGAAACAGAAAGAATATGTGTACTGGGATGATGTGAACGAACTGGTTGACAGACTTCGACTTCTGATGGCTTCCCAAGTTGCAGGCAATAATGCTCTAACAATGAGATACAGTCAATCCTGGAAGAACTGAAGGAGGCTCACATCATATAAAGAGCTAGCACACGCTAATCATCAGTTTCATCATGTGTATCGACAAGTTTGGTCGTACTGCTGCAAACTTCAACAACAGCAACAACAACCGCTCTATACATAGCCGAATGGTTCAACGAGAGATTTTCCCAAGAACTGCAAGTGGTGATTTTGATGTGCAAAGCCATAGATTGTGTAACGTCGCCAACCCTATCGATTCCACAGATGGCGTAACTAAAACATTTGTGATGCCTGGGTGGACGACTATCAGAAACAGAAAGCTGGGTATCTGAAGAATAAAGATGAAATGACACAAAGACTAATAGCCATACTGCTAGAGGCAGTATTTATACTTACAGCAAACAGGTTGGTGTTAGTTTAGTTAACTATGCGTATCGTAAAACACACAACAGCAACCTTACCAGTTACAAACTTGGACGATGTTGTTCGTGTGGAAACAGCTACACAACACAGACACGGTCTTCTGTTACCCGACACGGTGCGCAGTTTGATATGTGGTCCAAGTGGATGCGGTAAAACAAATGTCATGCTGAGTTTATTATTTGAAGCAAACAGTTTAAAGTTTGCAAACGTGTATGTGTATTCAAAGTCGCTGTATCAACCGAAATACAAGATGTTAAAGGAGGTGTTGCATGCAGCAAAAGGTGTCAGTTACTATCCGTATAGTGAGAACGATGAAATCTTAGATCCAGCAGATGCCTTAGGCAACTCAATCTTTATCTTTGACGATGTGGCGTGTGACAAACAAGATAAAAGAAAATCGTATTTTTGCATGGGCCGGCATAAAAACATTTATTCCTTCTATCTTTGTCTGACATATAGCAAAGTACCAAAACAACTGGTGCGTGACACGCAAACGTTGTGGTGTTATTCAAACAGGACGAAACAAATCTTAAACATGTGTACGACGATCATGTGACCACTGATATGATGACTTTTGAAAAGTTCAAGACACTTGCGGTGAATGTTGCCAGACCAAGCATAATGTGATGGTGATCGTTAAAGATTGTGATTTAGCAAAAGGACGGTATCGCAAAGGCTTCGATCACTTTATATATATATATATATATATATATATATATATATATATATATATATATATATATATATATATATATATATATATATATATATATATATATATATATATATATATATATATATATATGTATATATATAATATATATATATATATATATATATATATATATATATATATATATATATATATATATATATATATACTTAAACTGACGTCTGTGTGTGTCAGTCTTCATGTGATCAACATACTGTGAGCATGGCAAAAAAAATCTAAAAGTCGTCCCCGCCCGAATAAACTATCAACACAGCCACCAAATATCAAACGTAAAATAGCCGATTTATCAAAGATTATTCGAAACAAATATTTAGCTTTGAAACTGGACAGAACAGAGACGGATGAAACGTTACAGCGTTTATATAAGCTTCTGTTAAAACGTTGAGTGATATATCGAAAAGCACAGCAGTCACAGCATTGGCCTCTGATAAAACAGCTCAGCAGCAGCAGCCGATTAAATCTAAGGTTGATGTGAAACCATCAGCAGCAGCAGCAAGAGCACCAGCAGCAAAGGAGGAAGTTCCATTCCTTAGCGATGATGAAACGTTTGAGTTGGAAACAGAGGCACCTGAACCTGAATTATGGACGACGAAAGCTTATAGAGAACTAGATGCTGCAGCAAATACACAGGAAGCCATTTACGAACAAGTGTTAAGTTCGTACCCTATAGTTGTTAGATATTATGTTGATAAATATTTCACAGATAATCATTCATGTGATTCAATATATGGTGTTACTTATGATAAAGCCACCAACACTTAGATGCTCGGCAACAAACCTATTAAATTTCTCATCGTCAACATATCGAATATCAGCAGGTAATAAAGCCAATTTTGGAAAAACAAGCAGGTGCTGCATACTTAGAAACAGAAAGAACATGTGTACTGGGATGATGTGAACGAACTGGTTGACAGACTTCGACTTCTGATGGCTTCCCAAGTTGCAGGCAATAATGCTCTAACAATGAGATACAGTCAATCCTGGAAGAACTGAAGGAGGCTCACATCATATAAAGAGCTAGCACACGCTAATCATCAGTTTCATCATGTGTATCGACAAGTTTGGTCGTACTGCTGCAAACTTCAACAACAGCAACAACAACCGCTCTATACATAGCCGAATGGTTCAAGGAGAGATTTTTCCAAGAACTGCAAGTGGTGATTTTGATGTGCAAAGCCATAGATTGTGTAACGTCGCCAACCCTATCGACTCCACAGATGGCGTAACTAAAACATTTGTGATGCCTGGGTGGACGACTATCAGAAACATAAAGCTGGGTATCTGAAGAATAAAGATGAAGTGACACAAAGACTAATAGCCATACTGCTAGAGGCTGTGCACAAGCCAGAGTTGGAAGATTTGAAAAACAAATTTGAACAGAAATTAAACAATTTAACCAAGACCATAACACCTCAAGTTTTAAAAGATATTGATCTGTCAAAGAGCCACAAGCTAAAGAAGAAGTTGGGTGAAATAGACAAAAATCTAAAAGATTTGCACGACAAGTGGACACTTTTAAATCCAACATCGCCATGAAGCGTCGCCGACGCCAACAACGTAACGCTGAACCATCTGATGCCAAGAAACAAATTATAAACGAGTTGTATAAACCGGCTAGAATTAATTTTAAACGTAGGCGCACCATAATTAGAGGTTTGGATGACTTGTGGCAGATTGATTTGGCCGAGTTTATAGACTATCATCGTGAAAACTCCGGTTACAAGTACATTCTGGTGGAGATCAATTGTTTTTAAAAGTATGTGTGGACGCGTCCGCTTAAATCTAAAAATGCCGAAGAGGTCACTAAAGCCATGGCTGATATTTTAGCTAACAGCGCAGCACCTTCCCACATACAGTCTGATCTTGGCAAGGAGTTCTACAACACCAAATTTAAGGCCTTAATAACCAAATACGGCATCAATCATTACAGTACGTATAGTGTGAAGAAGGCGGCAATGGTTGAACGAGTCATACGTACGTTGAAAGAGAAGATATATAAAAACTTTCACTTGTCTGGTTCTTACAAGTGGCTACATATTCTGTCAGATGTCACACCTGCATACAACGCAACCATTCATCGCTCCACAGGTGTCAAACCTCAGGATGTCACTAGGGAAAACGAAGCAGCTATTCGTAAGCAGGTATACTCCAATACTGTACAGGTATCTGCACAAAATAAATTTAAAGTGGGTCATGTTGTACGTATAAGCAAGGCAAAAATAATATTTGAGAAAGGATATATATATATATATATATATATATATATATATATATATATATATATATATATATATATATATGCTGGTCCGCAGAATTGTTTAAGGTCGCAACGGTGCAACCCAGCAGTCCAGTAACGTATTTACCAGAAGATATGCAAGGCAGGCCAATCAGCGGAGGGTTTTACGAGCAATAACTACAAAAGACTTTATCTTCTGACATGTATTTAGTCGAACGAGTGTTGAGAAAAAAGGCACCAAGTCCTATGTGAAATGGCTCGGTTTTGATAAGGCACATAATTCCTGGGTCAACAAATAATTTGTATTATGCCATTAATAAAGGAAACATGTTAAAAGTATTTTTTTTTTATTTCAAACCCTCCTCTATACATTCACGCCAACAGATTGGTTGTGTCAGAAAACACAGTTGATGAAACACACACACACACACACACAGAGATTTTTAGAAATATCTTTATTATCAATGTTGTATTAAAATCTGTTACAAGTCAGCATATCTTTCAGTACCAGTTGATATTTGGCAATAGATTCACACACCAAACACAGGTTCTCAGCGTATATCAACTTGGCAATGGAGAAGGCACAATATATGACTGCCCGGTCTCTGAATTTGGACAGTTCCGATCTAATGTCAGCCATAAACATGTCCATGTCGAAGAAATTGCTAAAACGTAATTCTAACAACCGGTCTCTGACCACACAACCAATGTTTTCTATTATTTCAATGCTTCGAGTGTTAAGTTGAAATTACTATCATATTCATCACCACACAGCTTAAACGTAAAAAACACTGATTTCCTTTGCGTTTTAACCAAGTATTTAGTTAGTGTATATGATTAGGCACTTTTGTCTGTGCCCATTGGCTGGTTTTCCATATTGTAAATTATGATAGGTAACACGTTTAAAAATTCTTCAAATGTCCACATATCGAAAAACACAGGTATATTACAGTTTTTCTGCGAAACCTTTACCAGAGGTAATAACTTTAAAAGCGGGTCAACACCGACAGTGAGTATTTGCTCCGTTAGGTAAAAGATAAAACGTTGTCTGACCTATGAGCTCACAGTTTTGTGTTTTCATTTTTTCCCCATACTTTTCTGATTTACCAACTTCTGATTGAATAACTCGTCGTGTGTAGGCTGATATTCGGTTGTTTGTTTGTTTGTAGGATATACAGCATTCATGATATCTGCGTAACTATTTTGTTCCCTTGTGTCTGTTGTTGTTGGATAGATTGTGCACAGCTCACCTATGATATTATCAAACGTTTTGGGTTCTTCTTTTGTTGTAATACTTTCAACTGCATTCGCCACCAAGACATCTTGTAACACTTTAAGCTTTTTACCACCACCAACAGCATCACCAGTATTTTCTGTGTTGATAGATTTTCGTTTTCTATTATTCTGCACCATGGTGGTTTGATTAGCTACAACTTGTTCTACGTACGGCAACAAACCAGCTTCCATGCAAGCTCAAACACGAATGAAGTGATGATGTCATCCTACTGGGTATGAGTCATAGCCGTGTTGTCAGTTATTTGTTTTTTCGTTTTTTCTTGTGTTTTACTAAAGTATGCATATGTATTCTGATATGGCCGTATGTACAGGGTGACATACTTTTTACTCGGGTACGGATATCAGATAAGCGTCTGGTCTCTTTGGGCATATCTGCTTGTTGTTTCTCACAGTGCGGACATGCAAGCTTTCTCCTGTCGTATGTGTATTGCCATTTTAAGAAATTTTCATAACTTTCCCAGGAGTGTGCGTTATACGGCATCCATTTTCCCAAGTTTTGACCTTTTTTGATGAAACATTTGTCACAGCAGCTTCTCTCCGTTGGTGGATATCGTTTTGAACAGATGGTACAACAACGGAGACCCTCATTATTCAGTTCTTGCTTGTCATCTGGTGTTGGTGGTGGTTGTGTGATAACTTGCTCTTCACTCACTTGTTGATTTGTTTTCGGAACTGTTGTTTCGACAAAAAACCAGAACCTTGTGAAGTGGTTGCTTGAGCAGTGTCTTGTTGTTTTTGTGGCGATCCTAGGCTGGTGGCTGTTATGGTGAATGCATCACCTTCGACGGCCCCCTTATTGCTCTGATACATCTTGTACAACTCCGACCACACTTCTTCGAACGTCAAAAGTGACAACTTTTTAAACGGCACATGATAGTTTCTGTCCAAGCCGGAGAATGTAAAGCCCACTTTGGTGTCTGTGTTCAATCGAATCACTCTGTTGTAAATTTCCTGCATACCGTTCTTAAGCCATTGTTCAGGATCATTGATGCCAATGCTATTGAGGATTAAACTTGAAACGCCGCGTATTTTGCAAAATATTATACCGACTGTTTCTTGTTGTACCTGTATTATGTGTGTGTGTTTTTTAAAGCCATATTCGTAATGGGTAACCTTTCGTATATATATATATATATATATATATATATATATATATATATATATATATATATATATATATATATATATATATAGTTTTAAACCAATGTTATTATTGAATGCCCCTCGTGTATATGTTTGTGTTTAAATTCCATTCTTAATTGCAGTGAACACCCCGTCGTTTATACATCATATTTGATTTTTGTTTGTTTTAAATCTATGTTATTATGGAACATTCCTGGTACACTGTTTCTTATAAGGGTTTTCCTGAATTAGATATGTAATTTTTTTATTAGTTTAATGTATAACGCTAACCTTCAACAGAATTAATCAACTGTTTTCTGATATCATAGGTCATCTATGTTGTAGCCGCGCAAACTCATCTCAAGAAGCATGTACCTGTTATAGTCAATGAATCTCCCTTTCAAGTATAGGTTTCGTTGATTATAGTTATGCACATTTACATACTAGACGGTTCTTAGATATATAACTTTCACGGGACGCGAGTTATGGTTGCACCACCCGGTATACTACACACACCAAGGCTACTGTCAGCACATATGGGTACGTTGCGCTACACCGGCTTTTCCGTCGACTCAGCGTCCGGTTGAAGTGCAGCGACATTACCGAGGGGAAATTGATCAGCAATTAATAGTCTATAAATATATGTCGAACATTAATATTCAACAGTTAGTCTTTGCCATCCAGCCTTAATGGTATTAGATTACTCATATGTATTTTATTGTAATTTTTATATTATTTAAATTTTAATATATATATCGTTGTACTGTAACTTCAAGTAAATAAATTTAACTTTATGAAGTTCAATTGAAGTACAACTCTAAGTGGCGCAGTCGTTAGTATGAGTTTAGTGCCCTTTTGACAAAATCGCAAAAGTCCGCACTTCGATTTTTATCGTTAAAAACTCAGAACCAGCTTCAAAGTCAACAAAGAACAGCATCGTCCAAGTTGATAAAAATAATTTAAGTAACTTTCAATTAAAAAAACAGTGAGTGCGCGAGCGATCATAAGAGAAAATAAGGTTTGATACGGAACTTCTGCCTACGAAGTTGTCTGCCTTATTCGCTGTATCTTATGATGCTGAAGCAAAGAAGAACAGAAATCGTCTTCATCTTCACATTGGCGTAAGTGCTTTCATTGGTCCTTTGAATTTCCTTGTCCTACCTTAATCTAAAATCGATTAAAGTTAGAAGCAAATATTACGGGAAATATTAATTAAAATTTTACCCAAATTTAAATTATTGATTAATAAATTAATGTCAGACTCTGAAACAGAGACAGTTGACAATTTTAATAATAAAGTAAAAATAAATTTAGCACCTCCTAAACTTATAGTAACAGAGAAAAATACAATAAGCTCAAATAACAATCAAATTATGGCAAATCAATTACAAAATTATCACATTAATGCTATTCCCGCATACGATGGGGACCAGCATACTTTAGCTTTATTTATTTCAGCGTGTGAAAATTTTCTCACTTCATTTGTTGATAGAACAAATGATGACAATCCAAATAACCAATGGATGCTTAGAATAGTAATAAGTAAATTAGAAGGTAGAGCTAGAACATTGATAGGTAGTAGGGAAGATGCCACAAATTGGCCTCGTATTAAACAATTATTGCAACAATACTTCGGCGACCAGAGAGACGAAGACTGTTTAGCTAGGGACCTCTTGCTCTTAAAGCCAGACCCTAGAGAAACCCCATACCAATTCGGTATGAGAATACAAGACTCACGTAGTCTTTTAGCTTCAAAAGTAAGACTGACAACTGCAAACGAAGCATTTCGTTTAATGAAAAATGAATTTTACGATAAAGTGGCACTGAAAACCTATTTACATGGTTTGAGTGGTCAACTAGGGTTAGCAGTTAGGCTACAAAACCCGACTAATCTAGAACACGCTATGTCGCTTGTTCTGGAAGAAGAGAATTTTCAATATGGAGAAAAACAAATGAAATATCTCCACAATCAATCCACAAATTTTAAAAACTCAAATGTACCAAATAAACAACCTCAATACGTACAGAATCAGCAAAATAATAGAAATAACGTTCCGCATTTTACGCACCCCCGACAATTCCATAACCAACCCACATACAGAAAGCCCTTAAATTTACGTAATCCGCCCCCACAACAGCTGACACAAAACGTATTCAGACCAAATCCAAATTTCAGACCAAACTATAGGCCAACACCTATGGAGGTATCTGCAAAAAATTCCTCGATACATACACGTCCCAATCCAAATTTTAGACAACATTTCCAGCCCGAACCTATGGAAACGTCATCTAGAAATTTAAATACTCATCCGAGAGGTCCTAACGGGCCTAACGCACAGTCATCACCTACCCAATTATACCATCAAGAGGTTCAACATGAATTTAAATCAGACAACCCTGTTTATGACGAATCTTATGAAAATTATCCTTCAGAAACACACTCTTATACAATTCCTGAAGATGACGCTCGTTACTTTGACGAAACGAATCATGAAACGTACGAAGAATAAACTAGACCTGAAGCAGCTTTTGAACAAACAGATAACATCGAACAAAATTTTATTCAGGTTATCGAACTAAACAAAAAAATATAGTACAGATAAATTCTGTAAACCACCCTAAATTGCCTTATATACTGGTCGAAATCAACCCCTCATTTCAAATGCGACTTATGCTTGACACCGGTTCGATGAAATCGCTGTTATGTGAAAATATTGCCCATAATTTTTATTCCAAATTTATAGAGCATGAAAAATTTCAAATTAAATCTGTTCACCAAACCAGTATTCATAATGAAATTCTAAAAATTCCTCTACCAAGTATATTTAAAACAGGCAGAGCTAAATTTAAATTCTATGTATTTAACATTAATAATCAATATCATGGGTTAATTGGTACTGACCTTCTATTTTATTGTAATTTTTATATTATTTAAATTTTAATATATATATATATCGTTGTACTGTAACTTCAAGTAAATAAATTTAACTTTATGAAGTTCAATTGAAGTACAACTCTAAGTCGCGTCTACTTAACGTTCGCCTAAATTGTATAACGTAATAATATGCTGGAGGCGATCCAAGTTACCGCGTACTACCATATATTACAAACTGTAGCTAATAATTAATTACGTCAATGCATTACTTGTTATATACGAGTTCTCTCTCTCATCACGTTTTCTAGGTGTTTGTTCAAATTCGGTAAACACACAACAAATGCCTAATATAATAAATCGACCGTGTTATATTAATACTTGAATATATGAATGAATATCTATGTCGTTTGTTAAAAGCAATCTCTGCTGTTAATTTAAAAGGTCGTTGTATATATATATATATATATATATATATATATATATATATATATATATATATATATATATATATATATATTATATATATATATATATATATATATATATATATATATATAGCCGCTTTAACAGTACATATTTTATATATCTCAATTGCATAGTTGTTTAAAGCGACTTGCCTGTACTTCGAGATATCAGGTTCAATTCTCAGCCACTGCTTCAACACAATTTTCTATAAACAAATTAGTTGTCTCTATCTCTGCCCATTTCAAGTACCCCCCTAGCTAGCCTTCTATATGTGTGTGTATGAGTGTGTTCTGCAGAGTACAGGATACCAATAATAAATTCAGCAAATGTATGTACTCTGCACAAGTGCACACCTTTTCGATAAAATTCAAATTTTCCGCTAAAACTGCGTAACATAGCAACCCTAAAACACACCATCAAACATACAGCAATACAACACGTTGTGAGGCTGTTACCTGGCAACCAATAACCTAAGAACACATTCGGCTAGCGGGAATCGAAATCCTATACGTCACACAGAGACAACACATACTTGATGTCAACAAAAACATAACCTATACAAGACTTAACATTCAGCATGGGGAATCAGGAGTCCTAACCCCACATTCAGCTAGCGGGCAGCAGCAGCCGGCATAACCTATCAAACAACACATGTGTGTGTGTGTGTGCGTGTGTGTGTGTCTTAACCTAACATTCTCGAATAGCGCGAAGCAGATTGCTTATATACCAAACTTAACCTCAAATTAACACGTGGTGAGCCCCTAACAAACATTCGGCTAGCTACGTCCTAACCTAACAAACACACATGTGTAATCTTAACCTATACCATTCGGCTATCGGGTAGCCGGCATAACCTAACAAACAACACATGCGTGGCTTAACCTTACATTCTCGGCAACCGCGCCTCCGGTACTTGCTCAACACGTGTGTATAACCACATGGTGGCACGCGGGAACTTGGGACCTGACAGCAGCAACCATCTTGGAACATGTGAACTGACAGGTTACCCGCGACCAGATGGCCAGTTGCTGCAGCGGACATTTTGGAACCTGACAGCGACGGCCATCTTGGAACATGTGACGTCAGCTGACATTTGACAGGCTTGGGACATGTGGCATTTGACAGCTTACTCCCGCCATATTGGAACATGTGACGTCAGCTGACAGATGACAGCTGACTGCTGACTCCCGCCGTCGTGACGTCATATGTTAACGCATGCGCAGAAAAAGTGGAGGGGGTCAGCCAGGGTGTACGGATGTCTACTTGGAGTGTTTACACTTTTCTGCTAAAAGTACTTTATCGTTGTGTGTTTTTTTCTTTTCCTTTTATTTTACACAAAACAGATAGGGGATTTGATTTAATTCAAGGTAACCTTCTTTAAATTAAAAATTAAGGAACCACCAGACCCTGGTGGAACAGGTGACACATCGATGGATACATTGTCGGTAAGTGATAACGTATTATCATCACATCCCAATGAAGGCAAAAGTGATCTGTTAAGATACATTGACCTTTCCAATAAATATCAACATTCTGATGGAGGTCCATATATAGTATTCGTACAAGACAGATCAAAAAGCTTCGGCAGATTGTTTCCGATCCGTGTCGGATACTACCTAGCTGTAGATGCGATGTTTAAACAAAACATTGAAGAAATAAAACCAGTCGGCATATAAACAAGGTTAAAGTAATTTTAAAGTTTCATGCAGCAGCTAACCAATTGAAAATAAACTTATCAAAGATTATCTTTGATTGTTATCTAGTTGCGTACATTCCTAAGTTATTTAATCATAAGAAAGGAATTATTACGATGGTAGACACATTTTTTGAAGACGAATATATACTCAATACCATTAAATCGGAAAAACATGTAGTAGAAGTTAAACGTTTATTGAAAAACATTACTTTAGAGGACGGAACAACTAAACTGGTCAAACGTCAAATAGTCGTACTAACATTTTTGGATACGTTTTTGGATTCATCATTACCTATTAATATAAAAATTAATTTCGTAAACTTTTCGGTAGAATCTTATGTTCATCTCGTTACAAAGTGCTTTAAATGTCGTCGTTGCGCCCATGTAGCCAAGCAATGTAAAAGTAAAGAGACCAGGTGCAATAAATGCAGTGAAAACCATGTTTTATCTGTATGCGACAGAGAAAAGGTTTGTATCAATTGTCATTCCAATAAACATTCTAGTACCCAACGTACTAGAACTTCCCAAAGTACAAAAAACAAAAAAGCATTGAACAAATAATGGCTACCAAAAACGTATCATCTGGAGAAGCCGAAATCCTTGAAAACAATCCATCTTACTTAAAAATAGCAAGAAACAACAGGCTTGTTATACTCTCCAATTTGACAAACTTTCCAGAGTTCCAAACTCACAACACAGGCAAGCAACAAATCACTCTTTAAACTTCCCCATATACCTAGACCGCACAGAAACACTTATACTTAACTAATGTCAAAGAAACTCAAGGGTCATACATTGCCAGAAAAAACTTTCCCTTCTCTGACTCCACAAATAAACACCAAAAAACCTTATTGCCTAATCCTCATAGGGAAGACCTCATCAGTTATAAAGAAAAGCTGATTGAAAAAATGAATTTATTTGTTTTACAATTGGTAACCCAATTCATTAAAGATAACAAAGTTGATACGTTAGAAAAGCTCAATGTCAAAGAGTCAATATCCACACTAATTTCTGATGCCATAAATTCAAGTGACGATGATTCAACGTAATAGCATTCACGCTTTCACAATGGAATTGTAGATCATTAACGTGGAATAAAAATAGTTTGATAGATTTTTTGCAGAGTAAAAGCGTGGACGTTATTTTATTAAACAAAACTTGGCTGAAGCCAAAAACTTACTGCCGTCTGCCCGGTTATACTGTGGAGGAGTGGCAATTCTGTTAGCCACTAATTTAGTACGGTCTCAACTTAATAGAAATTACAATGCCAATGGTAAGGTGGAGATCTGCGGTGTATGTGTAGAAAATTTAAAAATAAATTTAGTAACAGTATATAGACCCGCTGATAAAATATTACATTAAGAGAGT
Organism: Tillus elongatus; assembly: GCA_964006375.1. Classification (NCBI taxonomy): domain Eukaryota; kingdom Metazoa; phylum Arthropoda; class Insecta; order Coleoptera; family Cleridae; genus Tillus; species Tillus elongatus. The sequence goes on along the minus strand of OZ023266.1, from coordinate 101,781,807 downwards.
AGTTTTGTAATCGGGAAACAATACTAGGAGGCGACTGCACCGCCGGGCACGGCCTTTGGGGGTCTGCTAGCGATAGCATAGCAGGTAATAGATTGGCAGAAACCATAGATAACACAAACTTTATTGTACTAAATAACGCTACTCCAACGAGAGTTGCTGGGCTGTTCCAGTCGCCTTCATGTGTTGATATTAAGTTAGCCTCTCAATCTCTCGCAAAAAAATTGAGGGGAATCTTTTGCAGGACAGCTTAGGCTCTGACCATTATCCTATAGTATTATCCTCAACAAATTTTAGAACAGAAAACTCAACAATTTATTCATCCGTCAAGTGGATAGAGCCGACGACTGACTGGAATGAGTTCCAAAGGAAACTAGACTTAGAATTAGATTCTAAACCAATCTGCGAAACAACAAACGACAAATTTCACTTTTTTTTCTAAATGCAGTTAATAAAGCTGCTCAAGCAAGTATTAAACCCACCAAACCTATCAGATCAAATAAAAAGCAACACAATTAACCCTGTTGGTGGAACACCCAGTGTGACAGAATGCTCCAGTTAAGAAATTTGATTAACTGAATTTATTTCAATTTACAGACTAACACTGAAGATATTTCTTGTAAAACTGTAAAATATGACTTAAGACAATGTTAATTAGAATAAAATCTTTATTACATAAACAAATTTCATTTCTGTTGATATATAGATCTATAGATTTTATTGACCATCAAATGTACACGGTAAGTCACTGCCTTCATAAGTACCGACAATAGTTACTAGGTAGAGATAGTAAGACATATAGCGAGAGTGTCCATCTTTTGGCCAAAATGCAGTTCTAGGCAAAAGTCAGCAACAAAATAGATAACTTGACCTTGTGATATCGTTATTGATTGGCCGATTTCACAAATTATGTTTTCTAAATGAATACCAATTAATTGTTTTAGATAATGTTTTACTAAATATAATTTAGTCGTCTAGGAAAACGTGTGAAACACCAATAACAACAATGAAGTCTTCTGCAGCATTACTTATTTCGCGTGGTGAGAATTTTTTTAGCTTCTAAAATATGTGGTAACATATGTGACATAAAATAAAGTCAACATATCAAATACTATTGTGAAAACAGAAATATCTAAAATGGTGCATTCATTTCGACTTTAGAGAAAGTTTAATTAAGCAAACGTAAGAATATGGAATGGATAAATCAAGCGCTGGGAAATGAATACAGCTTCAATGCGAAAATAGCCTAAATATGGCGACAGTCTCTGAAAGTATTCACGCATGAGTCTTAACTATACTTATCAAGTAAGTATAGTACCGTCATTTTTTTATTTTATTTTTTATTTCAACAACACACCACGAGGGCTTACAGCCTAAATACTATCGTACCGTGGGTGTTGACAATGAGGAAAGAGGCAGCTTGTTAATTCTGGACTTGAAGGTTTGGAGGTTGGGAGGAGAAGGAAAAACATGTGCCGGCAAGGAATTCCACAACTTGGAAGTCCTCGGGACAAAAGAGCAGGCATAACAAAGTGTTCTATGTCTGGTGACCTGGACAGTAAAAGGGTGCATTCGCTCTGTTCCCCTGGTAGATCTGTTGGGGGCAGCAGGTGGGGGAACTATGGAGGAAAGCTCCTCTGAGCAGTGCCCGTGCAGATATCTATAAAAGAGAGAGAGGTCACCAACGGCACGTCGGTGGGCAACGGGTGGAAGCCTTTGGGTGAGGGTAGGGTCACCGATGAGACGTATGGAGTCCAGGATAGCGAGTGGAGAAGCGGCAGCTGCACCCCAGATGTGGGAGCAGTATTCGAGGTTTGGCCTTATTTGTGAAGTATATAAGGTATAGAGATTAGCTGGTGAAAAGAATTTGCGAGCCCGGAAGAGGAAACCTAATTTCTTAGCAGCCGCTTCTGCAATTGATGTGACATGTTGGTGCCAATTAAGATTTCGATCCACAGAAGTACCAACAAGAGAAAAGGACTCATTACTTTAAATAACTTGGTTGTTCATTGTGATGGGTCTAGGGCTGGTGTATCTCTTGTGAGAAAGAAAGCAACACTTAGTTTTGGTGGGGTTGAATTGTACAAGATTGCTACTTCCCCAGTCTAATATTTTCTGGAGATCCACGCAGACAGAACCCTCCATGAGTCTGCGATCCTCATCTAATTGGGCTAAAGAAACAGGCTTAGAATATTGTATATTTGAGTGGAGGGTGCTGTCGTCCGCGTAACTGTGAACTGGGTTGGATGTGCTAGAGAGGAGGTCATTTATGTGGAGAAGAAACAAAGTAGGGGCTATAGCTGAACCTTGAGGAACTCCTGCATTAATTGGATACAGTTAAGAGGAATGGCCATGCACAACAACAGATATGCTCCTGTTGGAGAGGAAACTTGCTGTCCAGGTACAAAGTTTTGGTGGTAGGCCATAGGCCGGAAGTTTATTAAGCAGCGCTGCGTGCCAGACCTGGTCGAATGCTTTGGATATGTCTAGAGCAACAATCTGGGATTCACCGTGTTGTTCCATAGACTTGTTCCAATAATGGGTGACAAAGGAAAGGAGGTCGGCAGTCGATCTGCGCTGACGGAATCCATACTGCCTGTCGTGGATTAGACTGTGTTTTTCAAGAAATTTTAGTAACTCGGTGTTTATATACTTTTTCATCATTTTAGAGACGACTGAAAGGAGAGAAATAGGCCTGTAGTTGCTAGGAAGCGCTTTGGATCCTTTCTTGGGGATGGGTTGTACTCGAGCAGTTTTTCAGTTACTAGGGAATATGCCTTTATTGTAAGATATCTGAAACAGACGAGTCAGGACAGGAGCATGTTCTGGTGCGCATTTTTTCCTGGTATTAAGAGAAGAGAGCATCTTTCGTACCGTTTTAGTTTTGAAAATGATATCCGTCATTTTATGCGCGACATTGGGGACTGTTGATGGTTGACCATTTGGAGGTGGGTTGAGAGTAGAATTGCTGGCGAACAACGAAGCAAAAAGTTCAGCCTTGCCCAGGGCGGTAGAAACAATTTCATCCCCTGAGACAAGAGGTGGGAACGTGCTTTTGCGCCGTTAGAGCTTAAGAGGACCTTGTTTTTGATATGGTTATTAAACGAGTTTTTTGTCTCAGAAAGAATGCGGACATAGCGGTTTCTTGCGTCGTTAAATGCTTGACGATTTTCTTGACTGGGATTGTGTAGAAGCGTTTTGTGAGCTTTGACCTTTTCAACTTTTCAAGCCTGGCCTTGTCACAGGATTTAGAGAAACAGGGCTTTTGAGTGGCTGAAGAGGTTTTCTGTGTACGTGGAATAAATAATTCCATGCCAGCTTGGATAATTTCGGTGACGTTTTGTGAGACATCAGAGGGATCAGGATGATAGAAACAGAGAGACGCCCATGGAAATGAGGAAAAGTAATCCTGCATTTCGTCCCAGTTTGCGGAGTTGTAGTGCCAAACGATACGTGGGTGTGATGACTGGTTGCATTGCGCAGGAAGCAGTGACCATGCCGTGGTCTGAGCGACCAGGGGGGGGGGGAGTGACTGATATCTTATAGCATTTAGGTTTTGTAGTAAGAAGGAGATCTAAGGGATTTGAGCGATGTGTTGGGATACGAGGAAAGTAAGTAGGTTGCTGAACCATATTGGCTAAAGAATTGCTGACTGCAAAGGCCTCCGCTGCTGTCCCTTGGTCCCTTGTGGATCGGTTTTGAAGATCCTAGCCATTCCTTATTATGGACATTGAGGTCACAAAGAATAGTGACCTCGGAGGAAGGATATTCAGAAATTAGTTTCGGTTTTTTCAGAAAGGTAGTCAAAGAGCTGGACAAAGTTGTTGTCAGAAGGTGACCGGTAAATGCAACAGATGAATTTAGTTGCAGCCCTGAGAGAGAGTTTTCTCCATAGTATGTATTTTCTTCCACCCTTCTAAATTGGGGAGTCTGGTGCAGGGTAGATTGCTACGGACGTATGCGCACACGCCTCGATGCAATCTAAAGGAAGCAAGGAGCTCATACCCCGGGAAATTAAGGTGATTAGTGGCTGTTTTGGCACTGATTTGGGTTTCGGTGAGGAAGAGGAGTTGGGGCCTGTTTGCCTGGAGGAAATGGTGGACGGAGTTCAGGTTAGAATTTAGGCCACATATATTCGAAAAGGATGTGTTAAATCTTGATGTTGACGCCCCCTGTACACCCCTCTCCCGGAGATCCGAATGGAGTGGTATTTTACCTCCGGAATATTTTGTACAAGGAGGGGCCATCATCATTTTTGCTTATATGTCTGTGTACATTCAGAAACATTGAGTTAAAGCAAAATTATGACTACAATGAATTACGTATATATAAAAAGAGGCTAAGTGAGCCTAACGCACTCACACACACAGCCACACACACTACAAAGAAGGAATCCAAATAGTATGTAACACTATACACATTAGTTTAAAGCATCAATAAATTCCTTCACCTTGGTTTTTTGTTTTAAAACATCCACTAGTGCCTAATTTAATCTTGTTAGTGGAAGCATCTTAATAACATTAGGTAGAAAATTGAGGAATTTTATTCCCAAGTAATCAAACATCTGCTTTGTTTTCTCTTTTTTGTGCAACCGTATTTTTAATTCATGCCTGCACCTGGTATTCACTGGATATTTTGAATACATACACTGGAGAAGAATATGGCTGGAAGCGTATGCAGACAATGTCCTTATTGCTCTTTTTGCATGATAAACACATGTTCCGCTGCTGATGAGGTAACCCATATGCATGTTCCATACGATAGGATACTGTGACATTGTGCAAAATAAGCAATCCTGGCAGCTTGATGAGTACTGTACTGTTCCATTGTTCTTATGATGTCAATTGCTCTGGATAAGCCTCGTGCTTCCACAGGTCAATCATATTTAACGTTTTTAAATGAATTGGTCTGACCAGGTGAGACATCTCTAGGCTGCTTCTAAAGACATAACAAAATTCGTATTTTGCAATTAGGTTTTCTTTTTCGTTGAGTATATTCTAAAATGGCTGGTCCTATTTATAAATAGGAGCAGCCATTTAAGAATAATTCACCAATAGCGACATACCAAAATTTAATTATGCTACAGAAAAGTGACTAATTTTATTGAATTTACACATGTATTTAATATATAGCTGCCTTAGGAATTCTTACCTGACATGTTGGTCGAAATACTCCATTTTTCATTATCACTCTCCAGACAACGAATCACCTGGTTACTCGAAATTCAAACAGTTCAGGCTACAATATGTTTTTCCAATCTTTAAAACTTCCAGCAAAATAAAAAGACAGATCAAATAACAAATATTGTACAGCTTCCTTCTAACATCCAGTATTATCTTGGTAAGGAGTTCTACAGCTCAAAATTCAAGGCCCTAATGACAAAATACAACATCAATCATTACAGCGCATATAGTGTGAAGAAGGCAGCAATAGTGGAAAGAGTCATACGTATCTTTAAAGAGAAGATAGATAAAAACGTTCACTTGTTTGGTTCTTACGAGTGGTTATATCTACTGCCTGATGTCACAGCTACATACAGCTCAACCATTCATCAAACAACTGGTGTAAAGCCTAAAGATGTCAATAATAAAAATGAAGCAGCTATTCGTAAACAAGTTTACTCACATGTACGAGTGTTTGATCAAAATAAATTTAAAGTCGGTACGCATAAGTAGAGCGAAAGCTCAATTTGAAAAAGGTTATACATCTAGCTGATTAACAAAGTGATTCAAGATTGCCAGTGTCCATTTCACAAACCCAGAAACGTATTTACTAGAAGATTTGCAAGGCAAGCCTATCAGTGGAGTTTTTTACGCGCAAGAACTACAAAAGACTAAACAAACACATATCTAGCTGGTTGAACGTCTGTTGAGGAGGAAAGACAAAAAACTCTATGTAAAATGGTTGGGCTTTGATAAATCTTATAATTCTTGGATAAATATTAAATAAGCTTATATTTAATGTACTTTTATTTTTTCATATGACATACTAATACAATTAAAAATTGTCGTAAATCAACAATATCCTGAATAAACGTTTCCTGCGGTACATCTGCTATCTACAGGTCGTTTCTATTAGCCTTTAGGTATTTTACTTTGGTCTTTATTCTATCAAGGAGATTTACTAAATTTGGATCATACAACATATTTAGGATCACTTCTGAATCGGGATGTTTATTTTTAAAGTTCTTGACAGCTCTTCTGAATCTTTTCTTTTGAGTTCTTGCAGCATAATATGGATAGGTAGCGCCTTTCTCAATTCTTGAAAGTCAACCAAAAAAAAATTTTTCCTGGGTTACTTGGTTTTGATGATATATCTTCAATATGTTGTGTGACTTTTGCATTTGTTTCTCGCATGCACTGTTCATCATCTATTTCCCTGTAGTGTTGATAAAATTCGCTTACGAACAAATCAAAAATAATTTGTTGCACTTTTCATATAAATGATTGGATATCCAACAGGCCAAATTTAATGTTGAATCTTTGCACACATATGTACCAGATATTGAGTTGTTTTCAGCTTGTGTTCCATCAAAGTCTACCGAGTATGTGGTGGTTGTTGGTGTTAATTGAGATGTGACTCTAGTTGTTATTGTAATAGGCAATCAACTATTTAGTTTTCCTATTTTCCAACCAATGTCTGAATCTTTTCTCACCACTTTTACACAATTTTGTTGCATTGAAATAACCATTATTCTTATCGATAATTAATTTAGAGTCACCAATAAACCATAAGAAAAGTTGTCTTTAATTTGCTGGTAACACACATCACTTACTTGGCCATTGTAAACAGACTATCGAAAACTTGGGTACTCAAGAGCAGACTGAAGCCCATCTCAGTTCCAGGACAACTCAATTTTAAATGAGCTTAAAAGTGTGTGGACGTTAATTTATAGATGTTGACACCACTTTTGTTTACTTAAAACTGTAGTTATTAATATTTATTCTTACATGCCTTTATTAAGGTTACTTAACTAGTAAATAAAACACATGTGTTCACTTTATCTATATTTATTAACAAGCATGTTTGCGATCTTTGTCTTTCAGAAAAGTGCTATATTTAAAACAAAAGTACATCAACATGAATATGGTAAGACATGTGCGAAATCCAGTTGCTATAAACACAAAAATATAATTGGAAGTGAACAGAAAGGAATCATTCAACATCATCATCTCCATTATCAAACGCACCGTATCTGACTTGCTTTTGGACAACACGTTGTATGTTGAAAGCGGCATGAGCTCATCGTTGTGTAGATGTGTTGTAAGACCACACCATTTCATGCAGTCACGGGGTCGAAACAGATACGCACTTCTTTTACGTTTCGTGGCTGTAAATATAAAACAGATTCTGACACAGTGTTGTTAGAAAGATGCAACCTGCTTTAAGATGAGGCATTGTATATCATTTGCATTTCTTTAAAACGGCTAAGTACTTTTTTCGCTGCAAAGTGTAAAAGCGGCATCTGTCACCCGGAGGCAGGAAGTCATCGTGCTACATCTGTCAGCTGTCAGATGTGAGCTGTCAGCTGTCACCTGTCATCTGTCATGCATGCGCCTACCAAAACGGAAGTGGAGCCACATCCCTCACTCATCTGACGTCACGACCAATCAGAACGCTAAGATGGGTGCGCCCTACCGTGCTGTAATCCAGGACGGTTCACGATGATAAAATTGTACTCTTGAAGGCGTTCAAGCCACCACGCCACCTGTCCCTCTGGGTTTTTAAACTAAAGAAGGCATAAGTAATATTGTCAATTCTTCTGGCCTGTTCTTGCAGAATTTTCTTGGTTTCTTTATCTCTTTTTCTCAGTTTCTCTCTTGTCCCTTTGTTTTTTCTAATTTCTTCTTTTGTTTCTTCGTATCCTTTCTTTGCTTCTTCATTTATTTTCTTTGCGTCTCATATGTTTTCCTCATTTCTTTTGTTTCTTCGTCTTTTATCATTGCTTCTTAATTTCTTCCTCTAGCCTCTTCTTCTGCTAATTTAGTTTCTTTGTCCATGTTTTTAATCATTTCTGATGGTTGGGTGTCCATGATGGCTATTACGCACGTCTATGCCTAAGAATGCATAGACGTGCACAGTTTGCTTTGTGTCAAAAATACAACCAGTTATAAGTTACCTCCGACACTAATCTTCTAGATATTTCAGAATTTTTTACGTTGCTCAACGAATGTTCTGGAAAATATCTTCTTTAGCAGCTTGAAAATCCCACTTCTGACGCCAGTTGTTACGTTCCTCGGGGTTCTGGATTTGTTGACTAACACATCTTTTCAAACTGTTAATTTATTATAACCTACGTATTTTCGACCATAAGCACACAAACTAAAATGTAACTTTATTAACAAATGTCCATATTCTGCACCAATACTAACTAACTACTGACTGACTGCTCTGGCTGCGGCTTGTTTATTTATGCCGTCCATAAAGTAGTTCTAGGCTTTTCTAGATTGTTCCATGTCTGTCACTTCTCTTTCGTTCTCGAAATATAATTCTAGAGTGTTCGCTATTATCAACACACTCTTCAAGCTGCCTGTGACCATAGAAGTAATATGGTTACTCTCATAAGTGACACTATTATAAAAGTTTACGCACTTGTATGGTTCTATAAAGAAATCGTTCTTGCATGAAAACAGTTTCTCACTTTTCAGTGAATTTTTATTTAAAAAAATTCAGTAATAGGGAGGTCTCGATGGTGAGACTGCAAAATTTTTTTCAAATGAGAGCGAACTAGGACCCCTAGAATCCATATACGGGGTCAGTTTCAAATTTTATATGTACATATATATATATATATATATATATATATATATATATATATATATATATATATATATATATATATATATATATATATATATATCCAATCAATAACTCAAAAAATAATTAACCGATTTAGATCAAACTCGGCAAGTGCCTTTCTTTTATTAATGGATTGAATGAGTTCGTTAGCCAGGAAAATCAGATTAGGTTTTCCCGGAAAATTTTGAGTTTCCTTTCGAAAAAAAATTTTTCTCCAAAAATTACAAAGGTATTTCAATAAAATTTTGTATATATGTTGTATTGGGTAAGGCCTTACTACGTACCAAAACTAAACTTTCCAAGTTTATAGAAAATTGAGTTATTCCAATTTTGAGTTTTTTTTAACAAAATCTTTTCTCTGAAAATTACAAAGTTATTTTAATGAAATTTGGTAAGTACGTTTCCTTGAGAAAGGTCTTACTAGGTACCAAAATTCAACTTTCTAAGTTTATAGAAAGTTGAGTTATCAAATTTGAAGCATTTTATAAAAATTCACTAACACAACGCACTTGCTGCGTCCCGAACTTTTAAATTGGTCAGTTTTTCCGGGTACCTATCTAATGACCTAATGAAATCAACCCTGTTTTAGAAAGAATGGGGTTTTCGGTCACGCTGAAAATCTGCTCTTCACGATGATTTGGGACAACAAAAACAGTCGAGGACTTTCCAGAAAATGCAGTAAGTCTGTACCTATCCGAGTATTTAAACCACCAAAAATATTTTTTTCTGCTACTGATTATATCGATATGATATTATAGGCTGATTCGGAAGCTATTCTTTCACTTATTCTGTCCTTCATAAATGATAAAGACTTAGAGACAATGCTGCCACACGCAGGCAGCACAACGCTCTGTGTTAAGTTTAATGGGTAGTGGAGATAATTTAATAATCTTGGAAAAAGTAACAAACACAAAACTTTATTAACCTTTAAGCCAGTATTGCACAACCAGCTCTGATAAAAACTTTACTGAGAGTATCGAGCTGAGTTCATGTTTACGCAACAGAGCTGCGCTCGAAAACTTGCAGCAAGAGCATGCGCTGTGCGCTGGAGATATACAATTCAAATAACATAAACAGTTGAGTATAAATTCTTAACATGTGCTTCCCCCGTTGAAAGGATAGCGAAAGACATTATTTCAATGTTAATATAAACGAAATAAAAAATAGTATAATAACAAAGTGCTGATGATGTATTTTTAACACAAATGTCCAGTCTTCTATCTTGTCCAGTGCAACTGGGCATATTTTCGAGATTGATCTTGTAGTTTCACCACATTGTGTACGAAGACGTACAATGCGCACAACATCGTCACTGTCTCTAACAGTCTTGATTACACGACCCAGTTTCGACTTTTTTGAAGGTAAGTGGTCACCTTTAATCAAAACTAGAATATTTTATTCTACGTTGGAATGCCTTGTTCGCCAGCGAGTTCTAACTTGGAGCTCTGAAACATACTCCTTGGACCACATGATACAAAAGTTCTGGATGATCTGTTGAATTCGTTGAAACTACGGTAGCCGATCAGGGTCCGGAACGGTAGTAATCGGTCGCCCAACAAGAAAATGGCTTGTTGGAGTTAAGGTAAAAAATCATCTTGGTGGCAAGAAAGAGGAGATAATGGTAGGGAATGGAGAATTCCTTCCACTTTAGACAAAACAGTGGAAAAATGTTCATGAAACAAAATACAGTTTCCCATTACCCGTTTAAGATGGAATTTATTGGATTATATCCCGGCTTCTCAGAGTCCTCCTAAACTTGGCGAATAGGAAGGTAAAACTAGCCAATTAAAGTTTTCCTTATGTGACTTTACCGTAAATTCATTATGGGTTCTTAGCAAAAATTTACCTAACGCACTAATAATGATTTACCGCCGCAATAAGTCCGGCCGTTATGCGAGTAGAGTTTTAACTTCGACGTGAAGCAAAACGTCAAAGGCATAGTATAAAAGCTTCGCTGGATAAATCAGTCACAAAAGGTTTTAATCGTGAAGGGGCCACAATAATCTGTGCCAACAACAGAAAATGGAAACTGGGGACTTAATTGGTCAGTAGGTAGATTTCCCAACAAATTGTTTATACCTCTGGGTCGAGATTTGAAACGATTAATGCAATAAAAAATGGTTTTCTTTGAGAGGTTCCGTCCATTGATTGGCCAGAATCGATCTCTAATGAACTTAAGAGTTGCGAAGGACCAGCATGAAGTAGGCGTACATGCTCTTCGTGAAATAACAATTTCGAAAAGGTGTGGTTTGCTAAAATGAGGACGGGGTGCCTTTTGTCATGCGAAAACTTTGAATTAGAAAGTCTACCTCCTAAGCGAATGACCTTGTATGATGAGTCATAAAATGGATTTAGTTTAATCAAGGGACTTCTCTTCGGTAAAGATTTGTTGTTCATGAGCAACGAAAACGCATTTGGAAATTATTCTAAGTGAGAAAGTTGTCCAAGATATAATAAAGAAGTTTTACACTTACTAAAGGTCAATGAACCTTGCAATCGATTGTCGTTGAATGATCTACATTTTTTTATAAACCTTAGGCAATAGGCCAACACACGTTTAAGTCTATTTAGGCTGTAATATCGATTAAAATCAAGAACAGTTTCAAAAGAAGGACCAGCTACACATGAAATAGACTTGGTTTCATTCATTGTATCACTGAAAGCGGGAAGGGCTGATAGAAAGCCTCGATCTTCGCAAGTAAATGAGTGTTTTGACAAAAATGAGGGCCTTGCCACCAAATGGCAAGATCAAGCAGTTTTTGAGGTGGTACGCCTCTTGTAACCAAGTCAGCTGGATTTTGATCTGTTGATACATGTTTCCAAGTAGATATGTCACTGGATGCTTGAATTTGAACGACTCTATTTGATACAAATGTTTCTAACAAGTGAGATTGTGTATTGATCCACGATAAAGCTATTGTGGGATCGACCCAATATGTAACAGTGTCAATACAGATATAGAGAGCCTGTTTAACTTTGTTAACCAACTGTGCCATCATTACAGCACCGCATAATTCAAGTTTTGGAATTGTTAATGATTTGAGAGGGGCAACTCTTGTTTTTGAACATCATAGTTGTACAGTGATTTGGTCTTTTTATCGATAGAAAATGCATGGATCTCGACACGGCTAGCAGATTCACAAATTGATTGTCTAGAGATGCGCAGTTTGTTTAACTCGGGGTAAGTTTTGACAAAACTGTCTCCATTGATAACCGAGCTCAGCGAGCAGGACTTCATCCCATTGAGAGTTGCTAAGTCATAATTCCTGCATGAAAATTCTTGCAGTTACGGTACAAGGATTTAGTCAACCTAAAGTGTCCAAAAATAATTGAAATATGAGACAATACGGTGCGTTTTGTGACTGCTTTGTGAACATCGTGAAATGCTGTTATTTCAAAAAATGACTCGTCTGAATAGCTATTAAACAACAAACCCAGTGTATTTGTATCTTCCAGGGTCCAAAATCCAAAATATTGTTAACAATATCTGTGGTGGTGATATTGTCTAACTTCTGGGTGGTTAGAGTCCACTTACGTAAAGTAAAAACTACTGATTGTAAGATATTAGCTATATTGTCACAAATATTATATAATTGGTTAGCACTTTCGCAACTAGTTAGCAAATCATCGCAGTACGTAACTTCTCGAATTATTTTTGATACTTTAGGATGTTCATGTTCATGCTGTGATGCTAGTTCAAATAAGCATCTAATAGCGAGGAAATTGGAAGCCTTTTCACCGTAGGTAACAGTGCAGAGTTCATAGATTTCTAAAGGCAATGGGGGATCCAATCGCCAAAAAATCCTTTGTAATGATCGTTGTTCCTCTGTGACAAAAACTGAACGATACATTGTTGCACGGTCACTTGTAATCACGTATTTAAAGCGTCTAAATCGTAGCAAACTAGAAAATAAGTCATCTTGCCAAACAGGACCGTCAAGCTGAATGTAAGTAAATGAGACACCATTAGAAGTCGGAGAGCTTGAATTAAAAACGACGCGAAGCTTTGTTGTGATGCTGTGCTCTTTGTAGACTCCATGATGTGGGATAAAATTTATTTTTTACAGCATCTGGATTCGTAGTCTGGTGACCTAAAGATTCGTACTCACCTATAAAATCGACGTACATCGACTTGAGTTTGGCGTTTGATCAAAGTATTTTCTCTAATGGCGTGAACTGTCTTAACTTGTGTTTGGATTCATCTAAGACACTAGAACAAGCATTTAATGGTATAGTACCGACAAATCTGCCATTGTCGTCTCGAGAATGAGTGTTTGTAAAACTAGATTCACACTGCTGCTCTTCGGGAGAGAGAGAGGTTTGGGTGACTGGATGTTTTCGATTTCCCAAAATGTCGAGATATGACGCAATAGATCAAGAGTAGGTAATGGGTCGCCTGAGGCAGACAGGAGTGGGGGTACCCCCACTCCTCCCCTAGGGGACAGAGCCCCCCCCCCTAGGGCGGAGCCCCAACCCCCCTTATGGGCGGAGCCGCACCCCCCCTAGGGCGTGGCCACGCCCCAATATGGCGTCCAAAATTGCGGGAAAAAAGTGGCGAAATAAAAAATGGCGGCTTTCGTTTTTTAAAATGTCGGTTTTCGTTTTTAAAGATGGCGGCTTAACCTGTGATACCTACAGCTAACACCTTAGCCGAAAGATGGCATATATACCCCTGACATTATAAAAAATTGCGGTTTTCGTTCTTAAAGATGGTGCCTTTCGTTTTTAAAGATGGTTGAAGACTCCATTATTTAAAGTTACGTCACCACAACCTTTAGATGCCACAAATGAGAGTGAGGTTGATAAGCGAGAAGCATGGTATTGGTCGAGGACTCCATGTTAATTAATAAACTAATAAGTCGTTATCATTACATTGATTGAAGACTCCATGATTTAAAGTTACGGTACCCCAACCTTTAGGAGACGACAAATGGGAGTGAGGTTGATAAGCTAGAATAATGGTATTGGTCGAGGACTCCATGTTAATTAATAAACTAATAAGTGGTTATCATTACATTGATTGAAGACTCCATGATTTAAACTTACGTCACCCCAACCTTTAGAGGCGACAAATGGGAGAGAGGTTGATAAGCGAGAATAATGGTATTGGTCGAGGACTCCATGGTTTAAAGTTACGCCCCCATTAAAACAAGCCATACATAAAGCTTTTATTATTAGACATGACATAATAATTAATATATTTAATATTAGACAGACTATTAGATTTCGCATAGAAATTAGCCGAACACCACAATTGTTAATGGGTAGGTTCTAAAAATAACACACAGAGGTCGTTGGCAAACAAAGAAGGAAGTTCAGAAACAAAATGGACAACAGGTTCAAATAGGAAACTAAACTTAAATAGCGCAGAGACAATAGAGGTCGCTGGCAAAACAAAGAAGGAAGCTCAGAAAATAGGAACTTTTTAGCCTTATGTGTGGGCTCGGCAAGTAGTTGATTTTATTTTCAAAGAGATACAGGTTCGATTCCTGATATATGCTCCTTGATATGGTAGCGTCAAACAAATACAAAGAGGTACTGAATAACTAAACAGTAAGCTTAGAAACAATGGTTGGTTACAGGTTCAATTCCCGATTTTTGCAACTTTCTTACTTTTAAAGCTAATCCCCACGTGTTTAGTGTTATGTTACTCGTCTAAGTAATCAGAATTCAAATATGGCATATACGCATGCGCAAACTACCTTTTTTATTAATTGGTTTAAAGGTATGATGTTTGGTGTCATTTTATTCGTCTTAATGTGTAGAATTCAAAAATGATGTCTAGCGCTTGTGCGAAAATGAGATACAAAACTTAAATAACCATTATCCCGGAAGATCCGTGAGATGTACGAGAGAACCAACACATGCATGGTGTTAAGGAGGCCAAACCAAATTGGAATATACAATAAAATGGTCACTTCTGGTCTAAACTTTAAATCGTTATATCTTTTGAACAGAAAGTGATAGAAAGGAACCGACTTCAAAAATATATCGTTTCGTAACAAGGTCTACAAGAAAATGAAATAAAAAACTTCAAAACCTTATCGCAGAAGATCGGTGAGATGTACGAGAGAACCAACACATGCACAGTGTTCAGCAAGTCAAACTCTATAAGAATACCCAATAAAAATGTTACTTCCAGTAGACACTTCCGGTATAGCTATTCTTAGAGCTACATACATGTGTGACACCTCAAAATAATCGTCTTGTTGAACAGAAGAAAGAAATATAGTTTTTAAGTAAATCAGAACAAGTTGTTTAACACCTAAAAACAACACTCTCTCTTAGACTTAATGAAGTTACTTTCAGAGAAAATTTCAACCATACCATAAAGATTCAATAGCGCATTTAAATGTTGACTACATCAAGTGATGCGTGCTACAGACAAATTTTAGTACACCCTCTTAGACTTATTAAAGTTGACGACACAGACAGCTGTCAAGTGTACCTAACAAACTAAAGTAAATATGTCTTGAAGAACAGTCTTCAATTGCCCTAAACAAACACGTCTCTATCATTTCACAGTAATTTTAGCCATGTGACCAGTTAAACTAATTATCTTGAAGTGTAGCTTTTATGTATATGAGATATAAAATAATAAAACCAAAGATTTTATTGCCTATTACAACAAGGTAGAGTCACATCTAGGAGGCCAGAATACCGGCCCCCTAGATGTAGCGGAAGCAACATCTCAACTAATACCTACAAATGCTACATACTTAGTAAAAATGGGTGCCACTAGCATTTCAGAGTAATCTTAATCATGCAACACTCTAACTGTCTTGAGATGTGGCTTTATGCATCATTGGGTGGAAAAATAAGAAAACGAAAGAGTTGATTGCCTATTACAACAGTCAGCTAAAGGGACATTGAGGGTGTCAGAATAGGAACCCACTTAGAGTCATCTCCAGGGGCTCGGAATACCAATGCCCTAGAAGTGGCGGAAGCAACATGTCAATTAACACCAACAACCGCTACATACTTGTTGGACTTTGGTATGTTTGGTATTAAATTCGGTTTGCTACATAACCAATCATTTTTTATGAAAAATTCAGCAATTTTTATTTCTGCGTAAGCGAATTTAATCAGAAATATAGAACCAATCTTCAATAAACCGAAGTAAAATGATAAGAACATTAAGAACAAACATTCCGATACCGAAGTGATCCTAAACACACCATATGATGCAAATTCTGTAAATCTCTTTAACAGAAGAAAAACAGAAGTCAAATACCTTAAGACAAATAGAAGCGACGTACATAACAGATGTGTCTGAGGAGAAGCGTAGTCAGTACCTTATTGAGTTTACTTAGTTTTAAGTATACGAATATAACAGTCTATGTACCAACCAACCAGGGCAACACAACTAACCAACCAACCAACCAACTGTTTTTGAGGTGTAGCCTTTACGTATGTATGTATGTAATTTAATTTTCGATAGTGTAAAATAAATGTAAAAAGTGTGATATATGAAAAATACGAAAACCAACCAACTAACCAACCACCCAACCAACCAACGTTGAGGGGCGTAGAGATAGCAAGCTATCTACAAGTGGACCCTCTGAATATATTATGTTAATGATGGATTAAGAGATTGAATTGGTACGTGTTTGTATTGAAGGCTTGCAAGCTACGTACAAGTGTCTGAATATATGATGGTGATAATGGGTTAAGAGATTTAATTAACATGTATTAAAGGCTTAGTGGTTTTCCCTTGAGTCATCGTCATTCGAAAAGTATCAGAACGAAAACCAGGTCCTTTACTCTGGTATATCTTACTCAGTGGAAACCAAATGTCTTCGAAAACAACATTCTTTGCTTTTCTGAATGGCAAGTGAGCAGCCCCTTGTCGAACCCCTCCGAGCTAAAGGTAAACCCCACCCTGTCTTCGGGATCGACATCATGGACTATATGGCTCACAACATCTTTAATACGATCTTTGACCCACTTCTCTGGATCGTTGACATCGTCAAGTATATCTTGTAGTCTAAAGCATACGCTTCGTCTATCAAGTTTAAACTTCTTATTGGAGTTCACTGTATCTTCAAGTATTTGGAATGCCATTGTTTCGTGCTACACAACTGACTGTTTGGTTAAGGACCAAAGTTTAGCTTCGTGTTTGTTAAAGACTAAAGTTTAGCAGATACTAATTGTTTTCACCTTCACTGTTGGCTACCGACTGAACCTTAGCGGATGCTCCTCGCCTTAATATTCGACAGACAACACAGACAACACAACTTATTGTTTTCACCTTCACTGTTGGTTAACGACTGAACCTTAGTGGGTGCTTCTCGTCTTAATATTTAACAAACACCAACGACAGCTGTCTGACAGGACAGACAGCTGTCTTACAGGACAGACAGCTGTCATATAGCTGTCTAACAGCTGTCTAACAGTTGTCTAACACAGCTGTCTAACACAGCTGTCTAACAGCTGTCTAACACAGCTGTCTAGCAGGGCATACAGATGTCTAACAGATGTCTAGCAGATGTATAACAGCCACTCTTTGGCGGAACATAAGCTGAATGTTTTTGAATCAAACAAGACGAAAACAATTTAAAACACATATGCGGCCAGGTTAGTTGATCAACCATCCAGGTCAGTCTACGCTGACGTTATAAATAAAAACGATGGTGGAAGCGAGTGACGTCACAAGAAACGGTGGTGCAGGTGCCCAGGTTACACCTCTAAGCTTTCCAGGTTAATACCGGGTTAGCTCCATGACAAGGTGGTGTGTTCGGGTCAGCACCCGTCACCTAGCTGACCCGACAGTTCCACCACCCCGACTCCGAGCTGACCCGACTGTTCCACCACCTTGTCATGGAGCTAACCCGGTATTAACCTGGAAAGCTTAGAGGTCTAACCTGGGCACCTGCACCACCGTTTCTTGTGACGTCACTCGCTTCCACCATCGTTTTTATTTATAACGTCAGCGTAGACTGACCTGGATGGTTGATCAACTAACCTGGCCGCATATGTGTTTTAAATTGTTTTCGTCTTGTTTGACTCAAAAACATTTAGCTTATGTTCCACCAAAGAGTGGCAGTTATACATCTGCTAGACATCTGTTAGACATCTGTCTGTCCTGTTGGAAAGCTGTCCTGCTAGACAGCTCTCTGACAGCTGTGTTAAACAGCTGTGTTAGACAGCTGTTAGACTGCTATGTTAGACAGCGGTGTTAGACAGCTGTGTCAGACAGCTGTGTTAGACAGCTGTGTCAGGCAGCTGTTAGACAGCTGTGTTAGACAGCTGTTAGACAGCTGTGTTGGACAGCTGTGTTAGAGAGCTGTGTTAGACAGCTGTCAGGCAGCTGTTAGGCAGCTGTGTTAGACAGCTGTTAGGCAGCTATATGACAGCTGTCTGTCCTGTAAGACAGCTGTCTGTCCTGTAAGACAGCTGTCTGTCCTGTCAGACAGCTGTCGTTGGGGTTTGTTAAATATTAAGACGAGAAGCACCCACTAAGGTTCAGTCGTTAACCAACAGTGAAGGTGAAAACAATAAGTTGTGTTGTCTGTGTTGTCTGTCGAATATTAAGGCAAGGAGCATCCGCTAAGGTTCAGTCGGTAGCCAACAGTGAAGGTGAAAACAATTAGTATCTGCTAAACTTTAGTCTTTAACAAACACGAAGCTAAACTTCGGTCCTTAAGCAAACAGTCAGTTGTGTAGCACGAAGCAATGGCATTCCAAATACTTGAAGATACAGTGAACTTCAATAAGAAGTTTAAACTTGATAGACGAAGCGTATGCTTTAGACTACAAGATATACCTGACGATCTCAACGATCCAGAGAAGTGGGTCAAAGATCGTATTAAAGATGTTGTGAGCCATATAGTCCATGATGTCGATCCCGAAGACAGGGTGGGGTTTACCTTTAGCTCGGATGGGTTCGACAAGGGGGCTGCTCACTTGCCATTCAGAAAAGCAAAGAATGTTGTTTTCGAAGACATTTGATTTCCACTGAGTAAGATATACCAGAGTAAAGGACCTGGTTTTCGTTCTGATACTTTTCGAATGACGATGACTCAAGGGAAAACCGCTAAGCCTTTAATACATGTCAATTAAATCTCTTAACCCATCATCACCATCATATATTCAGAGACTTGTACGTAGCTTGCAAGCCTTCAATACAAACACGTACCAATTCAATCTCTTAATCCATTATTAAAATCATATATTCAGATGGTCCACTTGTAGATAGCTTGCTATCTCTACGCCCCTCAACGTTGGTTGGTTGGTTGGGTGGTTGGTTAGTTGGTTGGTTGCACTTTTCATAGAAATGATTGGATAGCCAACAGGCTAAATTTAGAATCAAATCTTTGCAAACATATGTACCACCTATCAAGTCGTTTACCGTCTGAGCTCCACGCATTTTTACCTAGCAGTTCTAGGTGTTACTTGAGATGTTGCTTCCGACACTTCTAGGGCATCGGTATTCCGATCCTCTGGAGATGACTCTAAGTGTGCTCCTTCGGTTGAAATATTTAGGGATCGGTATTCCGTTGGTCCAAATGTTCCGTCAGCTTGTTGTTGTGATAGGCAATTAAATCTTTGGTTTTCGTATTTTTCATATATCACACTTTTTAAATTTATTTTACACTATCGAAAATTAAATTACATACATACATACGTAAAGGCTACACCTCAAAAACAGTTGTTTGGTTGGTTGGTTAGTTGTGTTGCCCTGGTTGGTTGGTACATAGACTGTTATATTCGTATACTTAAAACTAAGTAAACTCAATAAGGTTCTGAATAGGCTTCTCCTCAGACACATATGTTATGTACGTCGGTTCTATTTGTCTTAAGGTATTTGACTTCTGTTTTTCTTCTGTTAAAGAGATTTACAGAATTTGCATCATATGGTGTGTTTAGGATCACTTCGGTATCGGAATGTTTCTTCTTAATGTTCTTATCATTTTACTTCGGTTTCTTGAAGATTGGTTCTATATTTCTGATTAAAATTCGCTTACGCAGAAAATAAAAATTTGTTGAATTTTTCATTGGTTATGTAGCAAACCGAATTTAATATCAAACATACCAAAGTCCAACAAGTATGTAGCGGTTGTTGGTGTTAATTGAAATGTTGCTTCCGCCACTTCTAGGGCATCAGTATTCCGAGCCCCTGGAGATAACTCTAAGTGGGTTCCTATTCTGATACCCCCAATGTTCCTTTAGCTGACTGTTGTAATAGGCAATCAACTCTTTAGTTTTCTTGTTTTTCCACACAATGATACATAAAGCCACATCTCAAGACAGTAAGTTAGAATCTTGCATGATTAAGATTACTCTGAAATGCTAGTGGCACCCATTTTTACCAAGTATGTAGCATTTGTATGTGTTAGTTAAGATGTTGCTTCCGCTACATCTAGGGGGCGGTATTCTGGCCCCCTAGATGTGACTCTAGCTTGTTGTTGTAATAGGCAATAAAATCTTTGGTTTTATTATTTTATATCTCATATACATAAAAGCTACAGTTCAAGATACTTAGTTTAACTGGTCACATGGCTAAAATTACTCTGAAATGATAGAGACGTGTTGATTTAGGGCAATTGAAGACTGTTCGTCAAGACATATTTACTTTAGTTTGTTAGGTACACTTGACAGCTGCCTGTGTCGTCAACTTTAATAAATCTAAGAGGGTGTACTAAAATTTATCTGTAGCACATATCACTTGATGTAGTCAACATTTAAATACGCTATTGAATACTGGTCTTTATGGTATGGTTGAAATTTTCTCTGAAAGTAACTTTATTAAGTCTAAGAGAGAGTGTTGTTTTTAGGTGTTAACACAACTTGTTCTGATTTACCTAAAAACTATATTTCTTTCTTCTGTTCAACAAGACGATTATTTTGAGGTGTCACACATGTATGTAGCTCTAAAAATAGCTATACCGGAAGTGTCTACCGGAAGTAACATTTTTATTGGGTATGCTTATAGAGTTTGACTTGCTGAACACCGTGCATGTGTTGGTTCTCTCGTACATCTCACAGATCTTCTGCGATAAGGGTTTTCAGTTTTTATCTCATTTTCCTGTAGACCTTGTTACGAAACGATATATTTTTGAAGTCGGTTCCTTTCTATCACTTTCCGTTCAAAATATATAACGATTTAAAGTTTAGACCGGAAGTGGCCATTTTATTGTATATTCCAATTTGGTTTGGCCTCCTTAACACCATGCATATGTTGGTTATCTCGTACATCTCACGGATCTTCCGCGATAAGGGTTTGAAGTATTTTATTTCATTTTCTTGTAGACCTTATTACGAAACGATATATTTTTAAAGTCAGTTTATTTCTATCACTTTCCATTCAAAAGATATAACGATTTAAAGTTTAGACCGGAAGTGACCATTTTATTGTATATTCCACTTTTGTTTGGCCTCCTTAACACCATGCATGTGTTGGTTCTATCGTACATCTCACGGATCTTCCGCGATAAGGGTTTTTAGTTTTTTATCTCATTTTTTTGTAGACCTTGTTACGAAACGATATATTTTTGAAGTCGGTTCCTTTCTATCAGTTTCCGTTCAAAATATATAAGGATTTAAAGTTTAGACCGGAAGTGACCATTTTATTGTATATTCCACTTTTGTTTGGTCTCCTTAACACCATGCATGTGTTGGTTCTATCGTGCATCTCACGGATCTTCCGCGATAAGGGTTTTTAGTTTTTTATCTCATTTTTCTGTAGACCTTGTTACGAAACGATATATTTTTGAAGTCGGTTCCTTTCTATCAGTTTCCGTTCAAAATATATAAGGATTTAAAGTTTAGACCGGAAGTGACCATTTTATTGTATATTCCACTTTTGTTTGGTCTCCTTAACACCATGCATGTGTTGGTTCTATCGTACATCTCACAGATCTTCCGCGATAAGGGTTTTAAGTTTTTTATCTCATTTTCGCACAAGCGTTAGACATCATTTTTGAATTCTACTCATTAAGACGAATAAAATGATACCAAACATCATACCTTTAAACCAATTAATAAAAAAGGTAGTTCGCGCATGCGTATATGCCATATTTGAATTCTGCTTACTTAGACGAGTAACATAACACTAAACACGTGGGGATTAGCTTAAAAAGTAAGAAAGTTGCAAACATCGGGAATTGAAGCTGTAACCAACCATTGTTTCTAAGCTTACCGTTGAGTTATTTAGTACCTCTTTGTATTTGTTTGACGCTACCATATCAAGGAGCATATATCAGGAATCGAACCTGTATCTCTTTGAAAATAAAATCAACTACTTGCCGAGCCCCCACATAAGGCTAAAAAGTTCCTATTTTTAAGATTTGAACCTGTTGTCCATTTTGTTTCTGAGCTTCCTTCTTTGTTTTGCCAGCGACCTCTATTGTCTCTGCGCTATTTAAGTTTAGTTTCCTATTTGAACCTGTTGTCCATTTTGTTTCTGAACTTCCTTCTTTGTTTGCCAACGACCTCTGTGTGTTATTTTTAGAACCTACCCATTAACAATTGTGGTGTTCGGCTAATTTCTATGCGAAATCTAATAGTCTGTCTAATATTAAATATATTAATTATTATGTCTTATGTCTAATAATAAAAGCTTTATGTATGGCTTGTTTTAATGGGGGCGTATCTTTAAACCATGGAGTCCTCGACCAATACCATTATTCTCGCTTATCAACCTCTCTCCCATTTGTCGCCTCTAAAGGTTGGGGTGACGTAAGTTTAAATCTTGGAGTCTTCAATCAATGTAATGATAACCACTTATTAGTTTATTAATTAACATGGAGTCCTCGACCAATACCATTATTCTAGCTTATCAACCTCACTCCCATTTGTCGTCTCCTAAAGGTTGCGGTGACGTAACTTTAAATCATGGTGTCTTCAATCAATGTAATGATAACGACTTATTAGTTTATTAATTAACATGGAGTCCTCGACCAATACCATTCTTCTCGCTTATCAACCTCACTCTCATTTGTCGCCTCTAAAGGTTGTGGTGACGTAACTTTAAATAATGGAGTCTTCAACCATCTTTAAAAACGAAAGGCACCATCTTTAAGAGCGAAAACCGCAATTTTTTATAATGTCAGGGGTATATATGTCATCTTTCGGCTAAGGTGTTAGCTGCAGGTATCACAGGTTAGGCCGCCATCTTTAAAAACGAAAACCGCCATTTTAAAAAACGAAAGCCGCCGTTTTTTATTCCGTAATTTTTTGTTTCGCCATTTTGGACGCCATCTTGGGGCGATGCCACGCCCTAAGGGGGGGTCCGCCCAAACGGGGGGGGCCTCCGCCTTAGGGGGTGGGGGCTCCGCCCCCTAGGGGAGGAGTGGGGGTACCCCCACTCCTGTCTGCTTCAAGCGACCCATTACCTACTATCAAGGGTTGTAAGATTACAAGTCGTGACATCTTGTTGAATGTCAGCGGGAAATTGTTCAGAGACGATGTATCCTAGTTGTGTGTTCCAAAGATATGGATACTTGCTGGCCAAAAGTTGATCAGGTTATAACACTTGTTCAGATAATTTGGACTACGGGCATTATACGTGGGTGGATCATAACTCTGAGGTTTGTTAATATTTTCTAAGAGCCTGGCTCACCTTTCAAGAAAATCGATTAAAACAGATGTTGGGGGGATGTTGTCCTCATTAGCTATGTGGATTTCCCATTCCTTTTCGCTATTGTAATCTAGTTTGTCAGATACTGCATAAAACTTGCACATAAACTGACGGGTTCGCCTAAAGATTCTATTGTTCACAAATAAGCTTGGACGGAGTTCGCCAATTGCCTGACATGCAGCTGATTCCTTGCGAATTTTTGGGTATTCCACTATACCTTTAATATGAGAATAAATAAGAAGTTTAGTGCTTTTGTAACGTTTTTCAAGAAGCGATAATGCAATAGGATAGTTAGCGGGGATAACGTCCAGTGATTTTATAAGCTTTGATGGTTCCCTGCCAAGAACAGACTTCAAATACAAAAATCGACGTCATCAAATCCGTTATTGTTGTGTATCAATGACTTGAAATCTTCGAAAAAACTTAAGAGTGTTTCTGGATCACCGTCGTATGCTTTTATTTGTAAAGTCGGTAGCTTAACTAAACTAGGACGAGATTCGATATTTTGCTGTGATTGAACCTGGCATGGCAGAAAGTTCGTGGTGGTTTCTATATTTTGTTGTAACATCGTTGTGACAGTTATGTTTGCTATTTTGTGGTGATAAAACAGGTGTTTATTGACTAGGATTAGATTCCGACTCACGGCTTGAAACAGATTTCGTTTTTCGAACCTGGGACTGATTATGCAATAATATGGCCTTTCGATAATGTTTTTAAATAATCGTCTTCAAATTAAAATAAATATTCACCGAAATAATTTTCTAAGGGTAGGTATAGATGGGGAGTTCTGGGACCACCACCTTCCACCACCCGGCCACTGCGCCTGCGCGAAGTGTCATAGTGACGTCACTGGACGGATAGCTAATAGGGGGCAAACCTGAGATGACGTAATACAAAATGGCCGACCGGAAGTGAAAAACCCGGAAATTTAAATTTTTAAATGACACCGCCATTTTGATTTTTGCAAAGAGTGGCGTAACAAATATGACAGCGCAAGCGCAAACCCATACTTTCTGGTTTTTGCTTTAAGTCCTAAGTGTGGGTATCAATTTACTCGGCTTGGCAAGTAGAATTCAAAAATAGGATATACGCATGCGCAAACCTAAATTTCTAGTTTTTGGTCTAAGCCTTAGGTGTTTGGTATCATTTTACTCGGCTCAGCAAGCAGATTTAGAATATGCAAATGCCCGGCATGCTAGATATGGCAACATAGCAACAGATGCAAACTGAGAGCAACCTTGTCTGTTTAACATACGTAAGAGGGGCCTCCAAAAGGGGCAAACAACGTCTTTCAGTTGATGACCTTGGAATGTTGTCTGGTGTTATTTCCGTTGAATAACATCATCCCATTATTCGTGTTTGGGCTTGTCTATAATACAACCGTTGGCAGTTGTCATAGCCGACAGAATGACATCTTCCTATTATTCGTGTTTGAGCTTGTCTGTACGAGAGCAACCTTGACAGCAATCTGGATTCATGTGACAGGAAATGAGTAATATGTTTACCATTTCAGTGAGATGATGTCATTTAACGATGTTAGCACTTTAAGGTTGAAAATAAAACAACTGATTTAAATACAATTAATTTATTAGGATTAATTCACAAGACTTACATACTAAAATATTACATAATGGCTCTTACAATACCAGTTAGAGGTTTATATTCAAATACACACTCATGAATAACTAAACAGTAAGCTTTGGTTCTATTGGGAAAATTGTTTTTGCTCATAAACTCCACTTTGATGTCCACTGTTGACGACTTGATTGACTCATTATGGTGCTGACAGTCGACTACAAATAGAGCTCGATCTTTAAACTCATCATAATTTAAGAGAGGCTCTGCTATGTTTTTATAACAAAAACTTTTTTGAAAATCTGTGTACATCTGGTAGCCTTCAACATATTAAATTTTTCGAAATCCATATTCAAAGATTCATAAGGGTAGCATTCTGAATTTAGGAACACTCGTAGATCACAAATACCAATATTATCGAAAAAGTCACCTTTCTTGCTTACATTGTCTTTTCGATCTGTTTAAAATGCTATAATCACATATCTAGGTCTTTCTAAGTTCGTTGCAGTTTTAACAGACCACACATCTTTATTAATATCTCTGAGCGCTGGTAGCTCACATATGTCCCATTTGCGATATGCTAGACATATAGATGTGTCTTTTGCAATTTTATCCATCAGTTCCAACTTCATTTTATCGTTTGGAAATACATGTTTAGCTTTTTAAAATATGTTGGTTACAGTAATTTTAGATCTTGCAGTACCAGTAGTGTAATAGCTGTTAGCATCACTTCGAGCTTTTGTAAATCGGAAAGTATGTTTACCGCAGAGCACCCCTTTAAAGTGATGGAAGAAACTAAAGAGGAACCAAAGAGGCAGGAGCAAGTGAAACTTGTTGTCGTTTAAGATGATATAATCTGACGATACATTCAACCCGGCGTTGCTAAGATATTTGGCTTCATTCTTGCTAAACAAAAGCAGCGTTTTGATGGTTGTTGTGGTGTATGGGTCTCGTACTCGCTCCACTTCCTTGTTATTTAATTCATAGGTCACTGCATCAAACAGAGCTGCTCCTCCATTATTTGACATATAACACTCACCATCAGCATTTTGTATTGCTAAAGGTTCCAGAGCACCTTCGATTATTAGAGCCGACTCTGCTAGGCATACAAATGCATCTTGCTGATTGATGTTTATTTCGACTTCATCACTGTTACCAAATGATTTAGTTAAATAGTAAGACCGAAGTTCTTCTCGATCAATAGAATCGTCAAACTCGGGGTCTTTGAATATTTTGAGTTTTGATGACATGATAACCAAGACTTTTAAGAAACTCAATATTATCGGAGCGAAGTGTACACTTTGAAGTGGTTGACTGTACTGAACTTGTTTTGGTAGATTTACTTGCTTTTATATCCTTAAAGACTAGCATTCTAGGCAAGCTTTTTAAAGTTCAGACGAACGGACACCTCTTCACCTTGAAAGTTTACAGGAACTGAATCTTGATCCACGATGTCAATGCTTATATTTGAAATCTCTTGCTTGTTCACTGGTATATAAATTAGATTCTTAGGTTCGATGTCGATTGCATAATCAGGATCAACCATCGGTGCAAACTCATATAACGTATGTGAAGGTTTCCCGTTATAGTAGGAACCAGACACAATATTAGTTCCTATGCGAATTTGTTTAGCATCCACTATTTCAACAGGTAAATCAGATTCATGGAAGACACCTGGTCGAAGAACTTGCTTTGAAAATCCCAGCATTCGTCCAATCGAATCATCAGCTTCAAAACTGATACTTCTGAAACACTTTATTTCACATCTAATGGTGTTCGGATTAGGTCTCAGAATCAAAGCTAGTTGCTTTTGTTCATGTGTTGCTGTAGCACCAACAAGTTCATTTTGAAGCAAGTTTTCTGAATGTGTTATTTCATATGCACCAGTAGGTATCGTGATGGTTCTCCAAGCACCTCCTTCTGTTACATAAAATTTATTTTTACCTTTATATATGTTAGGTATGTTGTTGTATGTGCGAAAACCTATCAAAGCAACAGCATAACTACCATCTGGATCCAATTCAATTGGTGGATCGTAGTCTGTTGACAGATGGGAGCTGCGCTCTTTCAACACAAAGGTTTGAAACATGACTGATACACAGAGGTTACTTTTTGAGTCTTTTATTTAAAAATTTTAAACATAAGTGACCACAATTATAAGTATTATATGTTTGATACACATCATGATTATACATTAGAGTAGAGTCTTTAAGGTAACGTTGCAACTCGACCGGTGGCTTTAAGTTTCCATGGGCGTCAAAGTACTCGGCAGTGTTACCACGTTTCCTCACTGCAACCCAATGACTACCAGACTCCTTGTTGGTTTGTAAATTCATGATGAATGACTCATTTTTACGTGGTCCAATTCTAGGTAGAGTATCTCGCATGTATACACCTCTAAAATATGGGATTTTCATTTTACCAGCAAATTTCAGAAGATCTTCATCTGTTAGAGGTCTTGCTGGTAAAGGTATTACAGGTTTTTTGGCCTTTGCAGATACAAACCATAGCCACCACGTTGTTTCTTCAGATACAGACCTTTGCCGAGTCGCTTGCATTTCGGTTTTAATTTCAAACCGCTACCTCTCTTACCCATTGCGATAGCTTCCATTGTTTTGTTGTGACGTTCTTCTTCCCCTAGTTTGTGGTTAGTCGCTTTAGCATCGTTAACTGCCTTAGCAATAACAGCAGCACCGCCTCCCAGAGCACACAGAGCTGATAGACCACCAAATATAAGAGGTAACAGTGGGAGGAAGCCTCCGCTTTTAGGTATTGGGATAACTCGATGTTTCAACACATTCTTAGGCCCACCAATCTGTTTAACAATTGCATGAGCGATATCAAACACAGCATTCTCTGATGGAATAAGTTTCTGTTTTTTATAACTTCTCCAATCAGACTAAGAATGTTTTTAAAGACAACTTTTTTCTTCGGTTTTGAGTTGGTTACATCAAGACCCATACCAAGCTTTCTTTTAACTTTCATGGTGTTTGTAACACTCCAAGCGACTAACTTTTCACCAAAACTTGCGTCCTTTGACTCGACTCTCTCCCAAACTCGGTTCTCCAACACTTCGTCGGATCGATGCCTATCACTTAACTCTTTTGATTGAGAGTGCGCGATGTCGTGGTCTCGACAAGCACGGTCTAGTGGATTGATACCTTGATCGCCTCTAGCAAGACGTTCTTTAAGTTTAGTACCAGGACCGCAAAATTGATAACCAGGTATATGTAGCTCAATAGGTAGCTTGTTAATAGCTGTGTTTACAAGACCTTCATCCTGTGACAACAACATTGATACTGACTGTACGACTCACTTGCTTCTTTCTATATATATATATATATATATATATATATATATATATATATATATATATATATATATATATATATACTTACAGAAAATATAGTTTAGTTTAAGTCAAGATGCGTACCAATAAACACGCTTCTGTCTTACCTATTACAAATATAGACGATGTTGTTGATAGATCATCAGAACAACAACGGAGGCATGATCCTCTTTTACCAAACACAGTTAGATGTATCATATGTGGTCCGAGCGGGTGTGGTAAAACAAATGTTATGCTGAGTTTATTGTTTGAACTGAATAGTTTAAAGTTTGATAACGTGTATGTATATTCAAAGTCTTTATACCAACCCAAATACAAGATGTTAAAGGATGTGTTGAAGGCAACAAAATATGTTGGTTACTATCCATATAGTGGAAACGATGAAATATTAGATCCAGCAGATGCTTTGGATAATTCTGTGTTTATATTTGATGATGTAGCTTGTGACAAACAAGATAAAATGAGAGCATACTTTAGTATGGGAAGACATAAGAGTATTGATTCATTCTATCTCTGTCAAACATATACTCGAATACCGAAACATCTAATACGTGATAACACAAATGTTTTGATTCTCTTCAAACAAGACGAAACCAATTTAAAACACATCTACGACGATCATGTAACTACAGATATGGACTTTAAGCAATTTAAAAATATATGTTGGGAGTGTTGGAAAGACAATAAGTATGGTGTGTTGGTGATTGTAAAAGAAAACGATCTACGCAGAGGGAGATATAGAAAAGGATTCGATAGCTACATATTAATCTAATTGACTGCAACCAACAGCAACAAAGAGATGTATAGCAGGACAACCAACTATTTGACAGGACAGACAACCTGTCTGATAACCTGCTAACAACCTGTCTAACAACCTGTCTAACAACCTGTCTGACAGCCTGTCTAAAAACCTGTCTAACAACCCGTCTAACAACCTGTCTAACAACCTGTCTGACAACCTGCCTGACAACCTGTCTGACGGGACAGACAGACATCTAGCAGGTAGTTGTCTACTTGTTGGCATGTTAGATATTTAACACTAGATAGGTAGACATACAACGAATTCAAAGCTAGTACACCTTAAACCACCGAACAGTTTGCATCTCTTAGCACGATCTGAAACAAATAACTTTAGCAAGATGGAGGTGATGGGTAAACAAGAGAGAAAAATCAAGAAAAAGATTTTACAACTTGCCGAAAAGATTCGAAAAAACCATTTAATGCTTAAGCTTTGCAGAGTTGAGAATGATGACGCCCTGCAACGTTTATATAAACCAATTGTTGAGCCACTAAGTGAAATGTCTAAAAACACATCAACGCTTAAACTGCAGCCACCAGCTGAACAAATCAGAGAAGAAGCTTCTGATGACATACCAGAAAAGAAACCCAAAGTTAAGTTCCTTAAAGACCATGAAGTTTTTGAGGCCGAACCAGAGGAGGAGACCAGTTCCGATGAGGATATCCCAAGATTGGAAGAGCTTGAGGCAGACCTACAAACTGTCACAAACAACCCAGCATATCAAGAATTTTTGGAGCAATATCCTGAACGAGTTCGATATTATGTAGACAAATATTTTACTGAACCACCGAGGCTTGCTACCATTGATCAAACGTATGGTGCTTGCTACGCTAAAGATACTGGTAGTTGGAGTCTTGGCAACAAACACTTGGACTTTACTGATAATGATATTCGACTGGTCAAAGGAGATATCCGCAAATACAAGGTCTGCTAGAATTGATATTTATGAAAACACCTAGAGCGTATACCAATGACGATCTTCAACACTATAGAGATATTCTGGAATCAACTAGTGTTCATAAAATTAACTACAAAGGAGATATCCGCAAATACAAGGTCTGCTAGAATTGATATTTATGAAAACACCTAGAGCGTATACCAATGACGATCTTCAACACTATAGAGATATTCTGGAATCAACTAGTGTTCATAAAATTAACTACAATCCTAATCCACGAACCAAAGGTTGTTCCTCGAAAAAGTATCTGACTCTAATAAAATTATAAATCCACGAGGGCGAAGATCCCCAACTCCTCAAGGTTTTGGTTACGACACACATCTTAATGAAGAACAAAAAACCGAACCCAGAGCTCAGAATGTAAGCAACAACAGTAACAACTATATGATACAAAATAACAAACAAATAGAATATGTCTATTGGGATGATATAAATGAGTTGGTTGATAGACTTAGACTTTTAGTAGCTTCTCAAGTTGCTGATAATAATGCTCATAACAACGAAATTCAATCAATCATTGAAGAATTAAAGGAAGTCAGTGTTATTGCTTAGTAAACCTACATATACATCAGGCATACCTACCTATTGCTTAGTATAAAAATGTCTATCGATAAGTTCGGACGTTCCCAGTCTTTAAGTTTAAAATCATTGAAAAAAAACTTTTCCCAAGAACTACAAGTGGTGACTTTGATTTGCAAAGCCATAGATTGTGTAACATCGCTAATCCTATTGATCCAACAGATAGTGTAAATTAAAAAATTGTTGATGCATGTATAGATGACTATCAGAAAAACAAAGATGAAGTGACGCAAAGAATAATTGCCATCTTACTTGAAGCTGTGCACAAACCTGAGATGGAAGATTTAAAAAACGAATTTAAATATAAATTGAAAACTTTAGCTAAGGACATAACTGCTCAAGTTTTAAAAGACATTGATGTGTCAAAGAATAACAAGTTGAAGACCAAGTTGGGTGACAGACAATAAACTAAAAGATTTACATGATAAGTGGATACTGTTAAATCCATCATCACCATGAAGCGGAAAACAGTTGAACCATCTGATGCTAAGAAACAAGTAATAAATGAGTTGTACACACCAACAAGAATCAACTTCAAACGTAGACGTACCATTATTAGAGGTTTAAATGACTTGTGGCAGATTGATTTGGCAGAGTTTACAGACTATCATCGCGAAAACTCTGGTTACAAGTACATTTTGGTGGTTATCATTGTTTTTCAAAGTATGTGTAGACTCGTCCACTTAAATCAAAAAATGCTGAAGATGTGACTAAAGCTATGGCTGATATTTTAGCTAATAGTACAACGCCCTCAAACATTCAATCTGATCTTGGTAAGGAGTTTTACAACTCCAAATTTAACGCTTTAATGAAAAAATATAACATTAATCACTATAGCACTTATAGTGTGAAAAAGGCAGCAATAGTGGAAAGAGTTATACGTACCTTAAAAGAGAAGATCTACAAAAATTTTAACTTGTTTGGCTTCTACAAGTGGTTAAATACACTACCTGATGTCACTGCTAACTATAGCTAAACCATTCATCGAACAACTGATGTAAAACCTAAAGATGTTAATAAGAAAAATGAAGAAGCTATTCACAAACAAGTCTACACAAATATTAAGTGAATACATTCAAAGTGGGTGATGTTGTAGGTCTAAGTAAAGCAAAAGCTCAATTCGAAAATAGGTATACACCTCGCTGGTCAACAGTGTTACTCAAGATTGTTAGTGTTCATTTCACAAATCCTGTAACATACTTTCTTGTAGGCAAGCATATCAGTGGAGGGTTTTACGAGGAAGAACTACAAAAGACTAAACAAACAGACGTCTATCTGGTTGAGCGCATCTTGAGGAAGAAAGGCAAGAAACTCTATGTAAAATGGTTGGGCTTTGATAAATCTCATAATTCTTGGATAAATTCAGATGATGTTAAATAAACTTACTTATATATTTAATGTATTAATATACTTAGAATAAAATAAAAGTCGTTATTAAAATTAGTGTGTTTTATTTCTCCATATTGTTACATACATACAATTAAGTCAAGTGAACTATCTGCAGATCGTTTCTCTTCGTCTTGAGGTATTTTACTTCGGTCTTTATTCTATTAAAGAGATTTATAGAATTTGGATCATACAACATGTTTAGAATCACTTCTGAATCGGGATGTTTATTTTAAAGTTTCTCATAGCTCTTCGAAAACTTTTTTTCTGGGTTCATATAGCATGATACGGGTACTTAGCGTCTTTATCAGTTCTTGAAAGTAAACCAAACACACTTATTTTTCCCGGGTTGCTTGGTTTTGGAGATATATCTTTAAGATGTTCTGTGACTTTAGCATTTGTTTTTCGCATACGCTGCACTTCATCATCTATCTCCATTAATTTCACTTTAATTTCTTTAAGGTTATCCTGGTATTTTTGATTAAATTCGTTTACGAAAAAATCAAAAATAATTTGGTTGCACTTTTCATAGAAACGATTGGTTATCCAACAAGCCAAATTTAATATTAAATCTTTGCAAACATATGTACCAGATACCAAGTTGTTTCCAGCTTGTCTTCCACCAAAGTTCACCAAGTATGTAGCGGTTGTTGGTGTTAATTGAGATGTTGCTTCAGCCACTTCTAAGGGATCGGTATTCCGAGCCCCTGGAGGTGACTCTAAGTGGGCTCCTTCGGTTGAAATATTTAGGGTATCGGTATTCCGACTACCTAACTCTTCCTTCAGCTGACCGTTGTAATATGCAATCAACTCTTTAGTTTTCTTTTTTTTTCCAACCAATGATACATTTTTGCTCACCATTTTTACATAGTTTAGTTGTATTAAAATAACCAGTGTTCTTATCAATAATTAATTGAAAGTCTCCAAATAACCATACCAGAAGTTGTCTTTAATTTGCTGGTAGCACACATCACTTAATGTAGCCATTTTAAACACACTACTAAACACTTAGATACTCAAGAGCAGACTGAAGCACGTCTTACTTCTAAGACACCTAAATTTTGAATGAGCTTAAGAGTGTGTGTATGACAATTTATAGATGTTGATACCATTCTACGGTTTAAAACTGTGTTTATTAATGTTTATTTACAACCACATTAGTCGCTCCAACATCCATCCACTTTCGGCTTCTGCAAACTCCAAAGCTTTTGTGTGATCTCGTTGATAAATTCCCTAAATATATTTTCAAAATTAGTTGAAACTGTAACATTTTTGTTTTTAGTATTGAATGACTTAATTTCTTTTCTATTTCGACTTTGGAGCACATACAAACCCAACAATTATAAGTTCATTTTAATTTGATTATGTTTAGCTAAAGCAGCTTCAATTAGATGAAACACTTTATTCCTTATTGTTTCCACAAACTGTTTAATATCAATACCTTTTTCGTATATACGATAAGTAGCCATTTGTTTTTAAAAGCTTGAGTTAACATATGCACTTGTTCAACTTGCCATGGCTCACATACTTTTGATTTGTGAGCTTCACTGCGCAAATGACCAGAAAATGTACTCTTTTTCACTTGTAATGAACATGATTCACAGTATCTCATCTTAACTACGAGTGCTTAACTAATGAATAAAACACACGTGTTTAGTTTATATACATTTTTTAAGAAACATGTTTACGATACATATCTTTAAGTACAACGCTATATTTAGCACAAAAGTAAAATAACA
The DNA here is from genome assembly GCA_964006375.1 of Tillus elongatus. Classification (NCBI taxonomy): domain Eukaryota; kingdom Metazoa; phylum Arthropoda; class Insecta; order Coleoptera; family Cleridae; genus Tillus; species Tillus elongatus. Next base: position 101,748,045 of record OZ023266.1, on the reverse strand, counting down.
TAAATATTGTTAGACACATAAGAAAACCAGTTAATATAAGCATGGAAATATAATTTGAGGTAAACAGATAGGAATCAGTCAACACAAGAGTGGTCCAATCAGGTGTCTCACCACGGCTGCCATTATCAAACAGAAACATAACTTTGTAACGTATCACATCAGCTGACATGTTTTTGGATGACATGTTGTATGTTGCAAGCGGAAGTAGGTCGTCGTTGTGTAGATATGTTGTTGCTGTAGGAGCTGACCATATCATGCAGTCATCGGTGTCGAAACAAATTCGTACTTCTGTTACATTGGGTGGCTTATGAATATACAACACATTTTGACACAGTGCTGTTAGGATGATGAAACTTGCTTTAAGATGAGTCATTGTATATCGTGTGTATTTCTTTGAAACGATCAAGTACTTGCTTCTTTGTAAAGTGTAAGCACTCTAACATACTAACTCGGAATGAGGATTCATAGTCTTTTAAAATGATTTTATAAGCTTTATCACCTCCTCGTCACGTGGTAGCTCCTTCTTATTAACACATTTGAGAACATCAGCAACACAATAGAGGAAATCACTAAGTCTAATATCAAAGTTCAAATCGGCTAGAAACTTCATGTCTAATAATTTAATAGGTTTGATGGTACATATTACAATATTTTCAGATTCGATCTTATTAGCTTTGGTAAAGTACTCTTCAGCTGTATTTTTCAATGTTGTAATAAAATACTCCCATTCCCATGAGCCAGATGAGATTGTTATATTTTGATTTGGTGGATATAGGTTTGTATTTACAATTGTAATTATTGGAATCAATCCGGCCGCTTTTGATATACCAATTGCAACACTTAGAGCTGGAGTAATGGTATACCTTGTTTCCAGCAGCATTCTACTTTCTTGCTTAATCTCATTTATATTCTGACGTAGAGCTGCATCAATTTGGTCCCAATAGCAATCACAAACATCGTTATTAATAGGTTCGTCGTTAACACCCATACCATACATGTTGAACAAAACAAATACACTAATATATAACTACTGTGAGTAGACTGCAGACAACGACTGATGTACTTGCTTGCTTGCCACCTAATGTTTATATATACTTATACCCCACTTTTGACTTGTTATTGAAACTCATTTAACCGACATCGGTGTTGTTTGCTTTTTTGTACTGAAAACTACTAACTAACACAACATATTTATATGCTCGATTGAAAGAGGCTAATCAGAGGTTACTCTCAGTGTGAATTGTTATTTAAACTCCTTTAACCGTCATCGTTGTTTGCATTTTTGAAGAAGGTCACATATAGTTGTAGGACGTCACATACATTTGTCGAAGGTCACTCTCAAATTTGTATTTGAAAACATATGACTCATTTCATGTCACATGAACCCAGATTGCTGTCAAGGTTGATCTCGTACAGACAAGCTCAAACACGAATAATAGGATGATGTCATCCTTTCGGCTATGACAACTGCCAACGGCTGTATTCTAGACAAGCTCAAACACGAATAATAGGTGGTTATTCAACGGAAATAACACCAGATAGCATTCCAAGGTCATCGACTGACAGACGTTGTTTACCCCTTTTGGAGGCCCCTCTTACGTATGTTAAACAGACAAGGTTGCTCTCAGTTTTCATCTGTTGCTATGTTGCCATATCTAGCATGCCAGGCATTTGCATATTCTAAATCTGCTTGCTGAGCCGAGTAAAATGATACCAAACACCTAAGGCTTACACCAAAAACTAAAAATTTAGGTTTGCGCATGCGTATATCCTATTTTTGAATTCTGCTTGCCAAGCCGAGTAAACTGATACCCCACACTTAGGACTTAAAGCAAAAACCAGAAAGTATGGGTTTGCGCCTGCGCTGTCATATTTGTTACGTCACTCTTAGCAAAAATGAAAATGGCGGTGCCTCCTCTTTCAACAGGTGGTGCCACCTGTCATTTAAAAATTTAAATATCCCGGGTTTTTCACTTCCGGTCGGCCATCTTGGACGCCATTTGGGATTACGTCTTCTCAGGTTTGCCCCCTATTGGCTCTCCGTCCAGTGACGTCTCTATGACGTCACTCCGGCGCTTCGCGCAGGCGCAGTGGCCGGCTGGTGGAAGGTGGTGGTCCCAGAACTCCCCATCTATACCTACTTCTAAGTTAGCGTCTGTTTCTGCTTCGATAATTTCTGAATGTAAAGTATCATATTTAGACACCAAATCTTCAAAAACATTTAAACGTGTTTTTAATTGTACATGATCAATTTCATTTAATTTTACGGTGAATTTTAATGTATCAGGGTGACTCTCAGTTGCAGTCGTAATTAATGTGTTTAAAAATTATTAAATGAAGTTAATTTGTTTTTAATACTAGCTCGTTTACGAACTAAAGTTTTAGGAATTTCGTTAGACATAATATAAATGCGATATTTAAAAAAAACTTGAAAAAAAGTCTAAAATGTACCTAAGAATAGGAAATACGAACTTGTTAGCGTTTCTTCGTTAAAGGAGTGGAAGCGATTCTAAATAAAATACTGTTATGAAATGAGAAGAATTATATGAAAGAATACTACCTGCATTCGTGAAGACGCTAGCAGACTTGGTTTCGGGCGGGCTTCTAGTGCTAGATCAAATTTAAAATACGAAAACGATAAGAACTGGTTTGTTTGTTACTGCGCTTGACGGGTGCGAGGAAGTTGGACAGCTACAGGATCGACGACCTTTTTGTCTCGTGCTCGGAGGTGGCCGTCTGCTGTTTGACTGGTGGATTCTGTTCAACTATGAGGGATGTATGCTAATTAAGGGTTGAAGGGTTGTAAACTCCAAAAAATTATTTTTTTAACACAAGGAGAGTACAATACAACATCAACTATAAACACTTTTGCTACAATGTAGAACTCAGCACTAATGAAGCTGTGACAATACTTAGAGTCTTGAACTGACTAACAAAATGATATCAAGAACAAGGTTACGACTAATACAGAGAGAACTTGCCACTAAGTCGACGAACTAGGAATGAGATCGAGCTAAAAATTAAGTGTGCTTTTATATTATTGCCACGTAATCAGTAGCTTTAATCATATGTGGACTTTCTACGCTAATTTGTAAGATACGTAATAATTACAATATATGTGTTACGTGACTCGTCCCATCCTGAAAAATGAGAGTTACGGAGTAATTTGAATTTTATCTATAGGAAATGCATCTTCTCTGGGACACTTGTTTTCTGTTGACACAGATTTATATTTATATTGTGTTATATAATTTTTGATTGTTTCTTTCTTTACATAAGTTATAATACTTAAGATTAACACTAACACTATTAAAAATATACGAGTCTATTTATGTCTTGAATTGTTCACTGTCACCAACGCACTGTACGGTGAGTTTGTGCAGGTTATTCAGGTCTACAGATTTGAGGTTGAGGTGTATCGGATGGGCTGGGGCCTCCTGGGTTTCGAAATGAGGCAGCAATAGGATGTCTTCTGGTGTTTCGTCTTGCAAGTTTTCGTATGTGAAGTTTTGATTAATAAATTTGCAGCTTAGTGGCAAATTTACTAAGTATACTCCATTGATTGTTTTTACGTCCTCGCTTCTGCATTTCATACGTATGGTTGTCTCTCTCGGTGTAATTATTTTATAGGTTGTATCGGAGATGGCCGCTACTAGTAGAAGAGCCCCTAGGGGTTCTTCAATTGTTAGAGGGATACTTTGACACGAAGGAGTTGCCTTGAGTCGTAAGAGGTTGTGGATGCATCTTCCTGTTGATAACTAGGAATGTTGTGTTTTCGGCTGCAGTAAAACTCGTTCTGAATTTTTCTGCATTTGTTTTTCGTGTAAACAAAGTAGAATTGTGAAGGAGAATGATGGTTCAGTAGCTGAATAAATACATACTAAATAGCAGAGTTACTTAAGAATGAAGGGTGAAGCATGTCTAGAGATACAAATGTAACTGATACTTGTAAATTTTCTCTTAAGTAATTAAGTAACAAAATTTTTGTTCTAATTTCTTCAAATTTATGTTGTATTACTAATACTGCTTCGCCTAATGCTTTGAAATTTGAGGATGTATTTTATATTGAATTATCTAAATTGTTTTTAAATTCGTAGTTTATAGAAAGTTGACTATTGTAGTGTTTTATTAAGTTTTATTGTGATCTTTATAGCATCTCGATTGCTTAATCGTATTTTCGCCATCGTCTGCATCTAATGTTCCCGAAATAAATTTAAAGATTTTTCCAAATCCATTTACAAGACCTCTTTTATGTAAACGATTATGATTTGGTTGGTGCAAATTTGTCTAGTTTGCTTTGCTAATAAGGTTATTACATTTAGTTCGCTTTGTTGCATAGTTGGCAACTCTTTTATATGACCTTTTAATGAACTAATGCTTTCGTCTAGCCGGTTTATACTGTCTTGAATTTTATCTAGAGGGATGGAGTGTATGAAGATGTGCTGTCCGCTTTAAAGATTTGCAATGCCCAATTTAATAGGAAGAATTCCAGAATTGTGATTTCGGGTCTTAATTTAGACTTTCTGGACTAGAAGGATCAGGTGTAGCATCTGAAACAAAGGTTTTTTTGTTGAGACTTGCGTAATGGTTTAATCTCTTGTTTGTGATATTCCTTTTTTTTCGAGGTGACAAATTTACATGGTTCGTCGCGGGTTACTATTTTTGTTTTATAGGGGTTATCTACTTTGTTTCGGCTATTATGCTTTAAATAAACTTTACAGTTTTCTTCAAGGCTGGGAAATGAATCGCGTTTGGAATTTTCTTGGTTCAGCATTGTTGCCTGAGTTTTTTGGTTTTGTAATTTGACTATGTCGTAGAGATTTTCCGTCTCCGTCTATATTTTACTGATATAGTCTGTGTAAATTTTATCGTTAGCCGAAGAAGATAAAATATCGCGACATTCTAAATGACCGAAAAGAAGTTCCACTGGTTTATGCTTGGTAGTTGAGTGAATTGTATTGTTAATGCAATTACCGCAGTACTTATAAGATCTACCTTTTGGAATTTTAGGTCTCTAGTTTTAATTGTACGGGCTATTTCTGTAATGGTACTGTGAGCGCGTTCAATTACACCGTTACTATTGAGGTGTTTGCTCGTAATTAGGTGCTGATCTATGTTATATAAATTGGTCACCCCTTTGAACTGCTGATTACAGAATTCAGAACCGTTGTCTGTAATTACCATAGAGGGAATTTTATATTTCATAAAAATCTCCTAAACCTTAGGTATTACATCTGGAAAATTTAATGTTTTTATTTCTTTTGCGATGAAATATTTACTAAAGCTATCAATCGTGGTTATGTACTTTTTGTGGTCTATTGAAAAGGTGTCCATATGCGCTGTTTTAGATGGTCTAGATGGAATTGGGATAGCCTGTAATTTAAAATGTATAGGGTGCCTTTCGTATTTACACTCTTGACAGTTACTACATAAGTCTACTTACAACTGACAATTTTTAGCAAAGATGGCCAATAGTAAAAACGTCTTACTTCCGTTTCTAGCTCTTTCTCGCCACGATGTTTTTGTTCACTAAGTTTATGCAAGGCAAAATTTTGTTTTTTAATATCTGGGACGTCGATTAAATGATTTCTGCAAAATACAAAACTTATGTCTTTTGTGAAGTTCTGATTGATTATTTGGGCTATTGCTTCGTAAAGGTCTGATTCTTTTGTGTGTATCGCGTTTCTGTTTGAACAGGAACTTATTTCTTTTAGTGTGTAAATTATTTCGTTGGTAAAATTGCTGTGTGTTATATCATTTCTATATATGTTTGTCCAAATGTACGTGATGTATTAGTTTCGGTTCTTTTTTAAAGGCATAACTTATTTGTGTTTTAAAATAGTTAAGGGTTCGGGAGTTATAGATACAGTTGCCGAGACGTTTTCTACTTGACTGTGGACTGTATCTAGGTCTATATTATTTTGCTTGAAAGTGAGACTCGCACTAGGTTGTTGTAAATTATGCGTTCGGTTTGGAGTATTTGGCTGAAGGTTGTCAGGGGGTTCGGTCGTCTTTTGGTCAATGCCAAGGCTTTGAACTAGAGATTCTAGACTTTCTAAGGAATTTGCATTTTGTGGTGGCTGAAGCTATATATCAGAAAGTACGTTGACTTTATTTCTAGGTGGTATAAGGGGATCTAGGTTAGCTAAAACATCATCGATACCTTCGAGGAGGATATTGTCTCTTTCGTTGATATCGCCAGTATTATCAAATATGCTTAAAAGATCGTCAGGAATCTGTTGATCTAAATCCGCGGCGTAAGCCTCTAAACCAGACAAGAAGTCAGGATTTGTGTTTGCTTTGCTTTTTAGGGAATTTTTATTTAAAAAATTCCATAACACAGAGGTATCGATGGTGAGACTTTACCAATTTTTTTTAATTTCAAATGAGCGCGAACTAGGACTTCCAGAATCCATATCCGGGGTCAGTTACAATTTATATATATATATATATATATATATATATATATATATATATATATATATATATATATATATATATATATATATATATATATATATATATATATATATGTATCCAACCGATTACTCAAAAACTAACTAACGAATTTCAATGAAACGCGGCAGGTGTCTTTCTTTTGTTAATGGTTTGGATGTGTCAGTTATCCAGCAAAATCGGGAAAGGTTGTCCAGGACAATTTTGAGAAACCTTTCGAAAAAAAATTTTTTCTCCAAAAATTACAAAGCTATTGTAATCAAATTTGACAAGTAGATTTTCTTTGGAAAGACCTTAACACAGACCAAAATTCAACACTCTAAGTTTATGAGAAATTGAGTTATTTAAATTTAGAGTTTTCTTTCGAAAAACAATTTTTTTGCCAAACATTGTTATTTTAATAAAATTTGATGGATTTGTTGCCTTAGCAAAGGTCCTACTACATACAAAAATTCAACTTTCCAAGCTTATGAAAACTTGAATGATTCAAATTTTAAGCATTTAATAAAAATTAACTACCATAACGCACTTACTGCTTCCCTAACTTTTTTTACACTTGATATCGTAATCAACCTCTTCGAGTTTAAGCCTCCTCTTATCAATTTAGCGTTTGGCTCTTTAAGTGAAAACAACCATTGGAGAGGTTTGTGGTCAGAAAGTATTGTGAACTTTCTCTCATACAAGTACGGTCTAAACATCTTAGTGGCCCATACAATACCTAAACACTCTTTTTCGATGGTTAAATAGTTGACTTCATGATCATTAAGTGTACGTGAGGCGTACATAATAGGTTTGTCACTTCCTACAGGACCTTGTGACAATACGCAGGCAATTCCATAACTGGAGGCGTCTGTAGTGACCTGAAATTGTCTCGAAAAGTCAGCGTAACTTAGTATTGGTTCATTTGTTAGTAATTCTTTAATATTATTAAATGCGTCTTTTTTCAAATATTGGCTAAGTGGTTTAGTAAGCGATGCAAAGTTTCTTATGAATTTTCTATAGTAACCTGCCAGACCTAAATGACTTGTATTGTTTTTGAGTGGTGGGCAGTTTAAATTCTTTGATTTTGTGCACTAGAGTGGGGTTCGGTTTAATCCCCCTTGTTAGGGTTACATGGCCTAAATATTATATTTCCTCAAGCAGAAATTCTGATTCTTAACTTTGAACTTTAAAGTTACTTTCTCGTAATCTTTTAAAAACTGCTACGATGTTTTTAAGATGATCTATCAAATCTTTACCTAAAATAATAATGTCGTCTAAGTACACTAAACAAACGTTGTTAGTAAGGCATCTAAGGACTTTATTCATAGTTTTTTGAAAACAACTGGGCGTATTTTTCAATCCAAAGGGCATTCGTAACAATTCGTAATGATTATTGTCTGTAGAGAAAGCCCTTTTGTGTAGATCCTCTGGATCTATCTCGATTTGGTGAAAACCAGATTTTAAATCTAGTTTAGAAAATATTTAATGAATCTAAAATACTAGATATGGTAGGTATTGGAAATTTGTCGTCTATCGTTAGTTCATTAATTTTTCTAAAATCTACCACAATTTCTTTTCTCCGACTTTTTCGGTTTTTTAGGAACTAAAAAAAAACTGGCGAAGAAAATGGTGACACTCTCGGTTATTATGTTTTGCTCTAACAATTCATGAAATTGCTTATCCAGTTCGGCTTTTTGCGTGTAGGGGAACCTATAAGCTTTGCTAAAAATCGGTTCGGTGGTTTTTAGCGGAGTTTATGATATTCGTCCTCTTAACCAGCAGTTCTTTTAGTGAATTTTCTTTAAAAAAAGTCACTAATGAGGAAATCCCGACTTTTCTAGGCCCCCTATACCCAGGGTCAGTTTAAACTTTGATATGATATATATATATATATATATATATATATATATATATATATATATATATATATATATATATATATATATATATATATATATATATATACACACACACACACATATATATATATATATATATATATATATATATATATATATATATATATATATATATGTCACACCGATAACTCAAAAAATAATTGGCCGATTTTGATAAAAAATTCTGAGTACTGTCCTTTTGCAAGTGACGTAGATATGTTTGTTAGCCAGAAAAATCGGCTCAGGTTTTCCTGAAAAATGTTGTGTTTTCTTTCTGAACAAAATTATAACTCCGGAAATAGCGAAGTACGGGCAACAAAATTTGGTACGCGTGTTTGTCTTATAATGAGCGAACCATGTACCTAGGTCTGTAAGTTAAGACAGAAAAGTTACAGGCGTTTAAAGAAAATAAATTAGGGGTTTTCCTCAAAACGTCAAAGTCGCTGTTTGAAACGTCAAAATTGGCAACATTTAAGCAAAGAGGCTGAAACTAATAAGGATTATGCAAATATGTCGCAAGAAGAGTGTTCTGCAAACCCTTAAGTTTCAGCTTCAACCATCATTTTCTTTCATTTTACTAAAATGTTTCTAGAAAATTCATTTGAAATAGACCCTTTCTCTGATGCTTTGGCGGTAGTTTTAATTATATACCATTAAACGATAAGCTATATAGCTTATCGTTTAATGGTATATAATTTTTGGCGAATTTTCGTAAAAAATCAAGAAAGTTCAATATACCAATTATTATACAAGATACGAAAAAAACTGTATACATTAATTATAGGGTGTCTTGAGCCACATCTTAAAAATTATTTGTACAATCAGAGGGTGGCCCATAAGTAATAAAACAAATTTTCTTTTTTTTTAAACGAATTCTTTTTTTTAATCGTACACTCCTTATGTTATTGCATTTTTGCATTTTCCACAGAAATATAATGCATGTTTAATAATAATGCATTAAATGCGCCAAATTTGAATAGCTCAATTTGCTATTAACCTATAAGGTTCGTTGGCCAAGAAACAAGTTTTTTCTGGAATATTTTAAGTTTACTTTCGGAAATTTTTGTACATTTTCAAAGAATCAAGTTATTTTGATGAAACATGGCACATTGTTTCTACTATATAGGTTACACTGGTAACCAAATATGATGCCTGCTTTCTTAAAAAACGCATATTTGCTATTAAAAACATTTTAATGAAAATTCACTACCTAACGCATTTGCTGCGTCCAGATTTTTTTATTATTGTCTAGTTAGGCCCCAATCTTCTTACAATTTGTCACAATACTATTGCCCGACTCTTCAAATTAAAATCACATTAAACCTTAACAACCGAACAAAATCTTTATAGTCTTATTTTAATTGTGATTCTATATAACTTGACAAATATTTTTTTAAGATCCGCTGATTAGTAACGCTCTATTCCAAAAGGTTTTTATGGTCTTCACTAAAAGAGGGACTGGATTGTACGCAAAATTTGATTCACAGTTCATACTAACGTTAGAGGCACCAGTCACTGCGAGTACAAGATATTTTAATTCCTTATCCTTCCGACACGTATCTTGTTATTTAATTACCCTGTAAAGATATTGCTTTTAAACATCTACAGGTGTATATTATTATCTTTTGGGTAACACGTCGTTTTAAATTTTCAATTACCTATATTTTATATTAATAATTTTATAATATTGCAAATTACACAACAATTTTTTTATTATAAATTACCATTTTTAAAATGGTATAAACATTATTCTGTCAGATAAATATTGTATTTTATTTTTTTTCAGGGTAGAAGTGTCTATACTATGCGCCAAAAAAGACAGATTTCTCTTTTCTGTTGTATAAGTAGTTTGGCTGTTTTAAGTGTAGCGTTTGGCACAGTAACATTAGTAATATGGCCCTCAATATTAGATACCATTTACCAATCTCAGTTTGTAATCAAACCACAGTCAAAAGTGTTCGATATGTGGAGAAAAAATCCATTTCCCTTATATATAGACTTTTATTTCTTCAACTGGACCAACCCGCATGATTTCTACAACTTAAGTGTAAAGCCTAAATTTGAGCAAATGGGACCTTATAGATTTAAGGAAGAAAAAAGGAAAGTTAATATTACGTTCAATAACAAAAACAGTACTGTAAGTTACAGGCAAGTAAAAACATGGCATTTTGATGACACTTTTGCAAATAAAGAAGTTCTGTTTGATGCCGTTACCTTGATAAATCCCATAACACTGGTAAGTTGCTAGTAATGTATGTAATATTTGTTTATTTTATTCGTTTATTCATTTCTCTACTTTACAATTATACATTGTCTTATACATGAAGCATATATATATATATATATATATATATATATATATATATATATATATATATATATATATATATATATATTTGTGTGTGTGTGTGTGTAAAAACATTGAAATGTAGCCTACACTGGAAGGGAACAGGCAGTGCTCTCAATATCGAGTTTCTGAGGAGCTCGACAATAAACGGAGAGCTTATCTCTCTCGCACACACAAAGAGATAGGACTCATTTTTAGTATTTGTATATTTTTTTACTTTTTATATCTGATTGGTAGATTATCCGTAGATTTAAACGTTTGCTAACGCTAACAAGCGTTTTAAAATAATAAATAACTTAAATATCCTTGTGAGTAAGAAAAAGACAGCATTTCCTTTTATGCCCCATCTCTCTATTGAAAATTTGTCTCAACTCTCATTCATGTGGGGTTACTTTCAGTTCAAGGTTACACACCAATGTGTAAAAATGACATGATTTTCATTTCAACAAATTGTTTAACTCCAAAATTTAAAATGTCACTTAGAAATTTTGATCAGACCTTACTGTATTCGTGTTTTTTTTTCAAAAACTAATATCCTGTAACCACTCTTGATATAAAACTTAGCTCCAAAACATAAATTATCCCTATTTATCGCCGTATACGGCAATATATTTGAAAACCCAAGTGTAGTTATGTATTAAGTTATTGAGTTATATATTAATCTTTACATACACAAATTAATAAAGTGTCAAATTACTATGTAAACTTTTTTGGGTTGTAAATTATATTAACATATTGGAAGAAGTTACTGGTTTGATAAGATACGTCATTGTAAATTGGGAGCTGATTGCCCAAACTTATATTAACTATAAAATGGAAGTTAAAGAAACTAAATATTTACCGAAATGGCAAATGTGGCACCAGCAACATTTCTCAGTTCTATCTTGGCGAACCAGAAACTAAAACTGTGTTGATTGCAAGCACACAAATCAAAGCTTTTTTGGAAAATACTTTGTTAAATTTTGTGATAATGAGTTTATACTGATACTAATATACCAATATACCTGTTAAACTCACAAAATCGTTTGATTATTTTTCAGTCAGCTGCATATGCAGCTAGAAACTGGGGATCCACAATGAAAAATGGCCTATCCATGGCCATTAAAACAGCATCACCGTATTTTTACGTTACCAAATCTGTCGGACAACTATTATTTGATGGGTATAGCGACCCACTGATAAACCTGGGGAAAATGATGGGAGTTGATGCTGTACCACCAATAGATAAATTTGGATGGTTTTATGGAGTAAGTATATATAAAATATTCAGTAAGATAAATCACAATTAGCGACACCTCTCTGTACGTATTCTACATACTCTGACTAAAGATCTTCTATTATTAGTTTTTTTTTAAGTTTGTCATTCGGAATTCACGCAAATTAATTGGACATCCCGGACTGTATTTAAAATTATTTAAGTTATAATACGAAATACAATATTTTTAACATTACAAAAGAAATTATTGGTGAGCAATTTTCTAATTCATTTGAAAACACTTTTTAGGAAGGTTCAAAAATACAAGTGAAACAATAATATAACAATTAATAAACTTTAACAATATTGAATTCATGTAAATTGCTGACTTGTGAGACTAACAGATACTGAACTAGCTAATAATCACTCTTTAGGTCCGAAAAATCATAAAAAGATTGACCTATTTGAATCCTTTTCTGTTGAAGCTAAGCGTCACTAATTTAGAACAAGACAGTACTGTGCTAACTGTGATGATGTACCTACAAATATGACTACTTGGTATTAATTTGTTAAAAATACAACTGATGAACTGACATTAAATTTTTAATTTTAACTGTGGGTATTAAACAAATATAATATGGCTAAGTTAGATCATTATAATTAAAAGAATTTACTCCAACGGTGGCCCACATTTAATGTTGTGCACACACTATATATTGCGTAATACTAATAAAATAAATAAAACAAAAAAAGACAAACATAAAGACTCCGGACGGAATAACAGTCTAGTACCGAACAACTTTTATACTACAAACGAAACTTAATCTTTTCATCTAGCATTGGTTATTGATCAGTCAATGAGTTTTGAACGACTGCCAGTACTGCACCTTCTGACACGTACAACCGAAAGACAAAAGATTCAACTAATGCAGAGAAAATATACAGTTACAAGTCATCTCCATGTACATCTCTTAAGGGAGAAGTCAGTAAGTAGATACACGTAAATAAATTTCAAATAGATGGTATTTATTTTATTGGGAAGGAAAACTTATAAATTTTTACTTAAAAATATAACTTTGAACTTTCATAATAATAAAAGTAACAACATATATTTGACATAAAATATAACAGCTCGACGCTGTTAGACTAAGATGTGTTGAGCAAAGAATAAACGCTACTGAGACAGTGATCAGGCTCTTTATAGTTTCTGGTTGAGGCCTCATCCACTGTTGTATGTTTGATGCCTTGAAGGTGCACGGGTCTTATAGAGTCAGTCTCCTTTGCCCATTATATTTAATTTATACTTAACGTGCCCTTCTTTATGTATAAGACCGCTCAATTTGTATAATATCCTTTGTTTATTGCGCTGGAAAGTTGCAACATTATTTTTGTGTGTCCACAGTAGGTATCCACCGCCCAACACTTTAGAAAACGAAGCTTAATGGTTCGTTAACAATTTTCTTGGGAAATCCGGTTTGGATATTTTCTGTGGTCTCTTCTTCATCCTTTGGATTTTAAATTTTGTTATGTATCTTATAATTATTGCTGTTATTAGAATTTTTAATTATATGTATAATAAGATTTTCAAAATCTTGGTGTGATGTAGGTCTATTCGACTTGGGATCCCGCTTCTTCATTAATTGTTGTTGCCCTTACTCGGTAAAACCGCTCTATATTAAATAAAGATGTGAAGACTTCTCCTCTGGTTCCACAAGTGTTGGGTTTATTCTCTGTAACCAATTTCGATGTTTTACTGCATCACCAGACAAGAGAAAAAAATCTCCTGTCTGATGTTGCTGTCAAGCAGCAAAACCGATTACAGGCTAAAAAACAAACACATGCGAAGCCACAGAAGAAGTTTCTACACCTGTATTTATTCTGCCTTTCAGTGAATTTTCTTTAAAAAAAAAACTAATGGGCAGATCCCGACTTTTGAATTTTGAAAAAATTTATTCAAATGAGCGTGAGTGAACTAGGAACCCATATTTCAGGTCATTTTCAATTTTTGTATGTTTATATATATATATATATATATATATATATATATATATATATATATATATATATATATATATATATATATATATATATATATATATATTAATAAGGCATGATACGTCAACCACCTTAAATATAAATTTCTCATATACCTCAAGGAGGGAAGGTAAACACAAGTACTGTGGTAGAGGGGATGGGTAGGGGAATGGTTGTCATATCCTACCAGTCGGTCAAAAAGTATTGTGTGAATTGCTGTTGACGGTATGCTTGCTTACATGTGGGGTTATTTTTGGTCGTGGATTATCCGGTTGGTTGGAAGTTTAGTAGAAAAAAAATGGTTGGAAGATTTTCATCGTAGTCGGCCACAAGTGGCTCTCTCGAATTGGATGGTGGACGGTTGGATCAAGAAATCTATCATCATGGTGATTTTCAGGTCAATATAAAGCTGCCTCTTTCAGAAGAACGAGGAGGCACGTTAATGCCATTCTGAGGGTTGTTACGCTGCCGTTTTACAGCACGACAATCTAAGAATCTACCCTCGTGTAATATATATTTTTTGGGTAAAATATTAATTGTAAATTGGCCATGGATAATTAATTTGCAAATGTTTTTTATTTTGGAATATTGTAGGTCTAAATAAATGTTTCAAGTTTCTTGTTGTCCGTTAAAAAAACATTTCAACTAAGTAGAAGTCAAGCAAACCATTCTCCGAGGAATTATTGGTGTTAAAAATATCTCGATCGATCGTTCTCGAACTAGATTACGTATTTGGTTTCACGTGTGTAAAACATGCTATTCTTTTTCTGAGGCAGTAAAGAAGGAAGAGAGCGATGGTCTAGCTGACGTATTTTTCTAGCAACATATGTTCTAGAATATAAGAAGGTATTTTGCATCGTCAACAGTCTTAACGAACATCAAAAACAGATGGAAGGTGGGATCATTAAAGAGAGACACGTGCATTAACACCGGAGAGTCTCGAGTAAGCGAGGCTGAGCTAGAGCCAGTCGAAGTCACAAACGGCGACATACGTTTAAAGATATGTTGTCTTTCGGCTATCGTCACAGTTAATTAATCCTGCGCTGAAAGAGTTTATCGTAATTCAGTATGTGAAGACTGGAACCTGTGATGAACACTGATAAGTACACTTGGAGAACCCAAAATCACCACAACACCTATTTTCAAAGACCTAACGATTGATTCGCTAACCACGTTAGCATCATCAGAGGATGAAAAAATTCTAGACTGAATTACTGCTACAACTGTATTCATATAATTCTCAGGTAGACGAAAGAAACCGAAGGTAAAAGTAGTCTGAGACGCATAGTTTGTCTATTGTGTCTATATTGAACGGACGAGGTTGACGAACTACTTTAATCTTCTGCCCGACAAATTAATGAGGAAATTCCATTCCCTTTTTTAAAATTTTTGGCAGAGAATATAATTTGTTAGAAGTTGGTACCGCGAACAGCAAAATTTTATATTAAAAATAGTGTTTCGACAAAATTTTATATTGAATTCTTTTGGCACATATTCAGTATCTTTTTGCAACTTTGGTTCAAATTTAACTTTAAATTTTCCATAGTGGTTACTAATTGTCATTTAGTGATGTTTATTTTGAGATTCCGAAAATTATAGTAAATTGTTCTAGCAAGCTTTTGTGTTAAGAAAAATCTTTTTAAGTAAGGGAGTATTAGCTTCAGCTTCTTATAAATATTAAATATGAAGTAATACTACTTTTTAGGTTTATATTTATATTATTATTGGTGTTGCTTATTACCCATTAACGTTTCAAAATATTTTAAAATGTTAGAAAGTTCTATTTTTAATACGTTGAAGAATTTGCCTTGGGAGTTCACGGCGGTTGTTCACGTTAGTGCAGCATATGTTATATCAGGCTAGATGGTAATATTATGCCAGAGAATCTATTTAAGGATGATGATAGATATGTAGCGGGTTAAGGCTTTGTTACGGACATTTCTTATACGTTACTGAGCTATTGAAGGCCTTATTATTTTATTGTTTGAGGTTTGTATATATACACGACTTTATAGAAAATCAAATGCAATTAATTTATTTGTTTGAGCCAATAACATGTAATATGTTTAAATTCAAAAGCTTTTGTTATTATTAGACATTGGACGATTTACAAAATAAGAATTAATATGTTATAATATTATATGACTGGAGCATAGTGTTGTATATATAAATGCTAAACAAAAAGCAATTGACATAGGACGCAATAATTAGCTCCGTCGCTTGTCACGGTCTCTCCCAGTTGCCGGGAGAACGAGAGTAGGTATGGCCGCGCTCTCCGCCTGCCGCACTATACAATACTTTTAATATGTTAAATACTTTGAGTCAATAACATTTAACATAAAATAACACATAGTCAATAGAGGTCGCTCCTTAATTTATTATTGCCGAACAAACAAATACGGGGGTTAAACATATACGAAGGAAACCGAATAAGTGTAAACATCAAGCTCAGGTTTTTTAGGTGAAACTAAGAAGATAGGCAATCAACATAGACGGCCTGACTTGTTAAAAATAATAGTCTAACATTTTGATTTTATTTTAAAGAGATACAGTTTCGATTCCCGATATATGTTCCTTAATATGGTAGCGTCAAACAAATACTGAATAACTAAACAGTAAGCTCAGAGGCAATGATATGAATGTGTGGTTACAGGTTCAAATCCTGATGTTTGCAACTTTTTTTATTTTTTGCTTTAGACCTTATGCGTGAGGTATCATTTTACTCAGCTCGAGGAGTATAATACAAAAATAGCATATGCGCATGCGCAAACCAACTTTAAAGTTTTTGCTTTAGGTCGGGGGGGGGGGGGGTGGTCTCTCTGAGAAGTTCAGGTTTTGAAGTAAAACTAAGAAGATATGCAATCAACACAGACGGTCTGACTTGCTAAAAATAATAGTCTAAGATTTTGATTTTATTTGAAAGAGATTCAGGTTCGATTCCTGATATATGTTCCTTAATATGGTAGCGTCAAACAAATACTGAATAACTAAACAGTGAGCTCAGAAAGAATGGTATGCTTCTATTTTAAATACGTTGAAGAATTTGCCATGGGAGTTCACGGCGGTTGTTCACGTTAGTGCAGCATATGTTATATCAGGCTAGATGGTAATATTATGCCAGAGAATCTATTTAAGGATGATGATAGATATGTAGCGGGTTAAGGCTTTGTTACGGACATTTCTTATACGTTAGGTCTGAGGATGCAGTGGACTTTAATGTCACTCCTATGTGCTCGAAATTAAGGACATATGATACATTATGGGGACGTGGTGGGATGTCGGATGTGAATCTGAACAGCAGCGGGGACAAAACTGAGTCTTGCGGGACTCCTGCTATTGCAGTTTTAATGAAGGATTGTGTGCTTACGTATTTAACATGGAAGTGTCGTTGTTTTAACGACGACATTAAGAAAATAATTAATGGAAGTAGGTAATAAACTTCACTATGTTCTACCAGGCGAATGGATCAATAGTGGAGTCCTGGTGTGTAAACATAGCTGTTCTAGAGGAAGGACATTTTTCGGCAGTTATTTAGGAAAATCTGGTCAAAATAACTCTCGGCCAACTTGGCAAGAAATAGGGGAGATTTATAGGCCTGTATTTTTGAGCTTTAGGATGTTTAGGGCGTTAAAAATCAATGCTAAAAATATAATGCTTTTTCATTGATTGTTGTTGCCCTTACTTGGTGAAACTTGTCCAATTAAATATGTCAAAGAAAATAAATTTAACTATTATTTCAAAAAAGTTGTAATAAAATAATGAGTTGATGTATGTCGATATTTTCGTTGTATAGAGACTACTTTTATACTGTTATTGTTTAGTTATTTTATTATTGTAACTGTTATCATAGTTATTGTAGGCTAGTTCTAGTTTTTATGTTAAATATTGACATACATCAGATAGACATTTTGAAAACCTCATCTGTTATCTGTGTTTCATTTTATTTTCAATTTGATAAAAATTTTTGATCAAAACATCATATCATAACATAGCAACAGATATTTATTTGTAGTTGTCATGATTTCGTACTAATTCAATTTTAATCTATCTGAAAATGCTGTCAAGCAGCGAAACTATAGTCACAGAAGCATTGAAGAACATCCTAGAACTTCCAAAATTCGAAACGCCACTTGCTCCAGTTAGCTCACGCGCTGGCTACGTCCTTCACCCACAAAAACCAACAGTGAAGCCAGAGAAGTAGTCTCCAAGTCTGCATGTATAATGCTTTTTCTTGAGGTTTTTTAATAGTTACGTTAGGAATACCGTCGTGTCCTGAGGATTTCTTGAGATGAAGTCTTGATGAGGCCTGATACTTCCTTGAATGAAACGAGCTCGATTAAAGAGGTCCGACTTGTTTTCAGAGCTCCTCGTACACAACGATATGTGCGGCTGATCTTTTCGCGGTCGATGTCTCTGTAGTTTGGACTAAACTGAACCTCCAGACACGCTGCAAACGCCTTAGCTTCTTCAGCGTCATTATAGACTAGACTGTTTGAATCATTAATGAGGGTGATTTTGGTTTTTTTTCATCTGAGGCCTTGAGACATCCACCATATGTAATCACTCTCACTGAAAAGCAAGAGAAAACGTCCTTTCTATAGATAATTGCTGAGGTCTTGAAGACCTGCTGTGACTTGAGCAGGCTATTCTGTTGGCAGTTTGTTTGTGGACGGGGCCATAGGAATTTTGGGCAAGTCGCCGGGTTCCGCTTTTATCGGATCAAGTCCTGGGTATGAGAGCGGAGTTTGAGAATATAGGAAAATTTTCTACGGTTGTAGAAGCGAGTTGATTTGATTTTCCAATTATGGTCTAAACGTGGTCGAACGCTGCCTTGAGTTATCGGGTAGTGGAGATAATGTAGATGTTGCCAAGGTTATTGTGAAATGTTCTGTAAAAGTAGGCCAGGAGACATCATTCACTGTAATTGAGTGGTCTGTGGTATATTTTTCAAATTAAAGTAAGTCAGAAGAACTCCGGGTCACTCGGCTGTCAAAGGCAATGAAGAAGCTGAAACGTAGGTATGGCGCCACTTTGACCAGACAGTGACGTCAGATTTCACATCTCGTCTTGTTATGTAACCTGTAAACATTCCAAGGTCAATGACCTTCCAAGGTGATTGACCTGTTATTTCTAGGAAACTTTGGTCAGGCAGTGACGTCACACGACTTGGGCGAGACAGTGACGTCACACGACTTGGGCCAGACAGTGACGTCACATGTCAGATGTCTGCATGTAACACGTGTACATTCCAAAGTGTCTGACCTATTATTTCTAGGGAAATTATTCTAGGGATATTTAAAAAAACCAATTGGGATCAGGCGAGTTTCGAATCGGGGGCACTCAGATGACAAGGCAAAGACCCTTACCTCTGAGCTATTGAAGGCCTTATTATTTTATTGTTTGAGGTTTGTATATATACACGACTTTATAGAAAATCAAATGCAATTAATTTATTTGTTTGAGCCAATAACATGTAATATGTTTAAATTCAAAACCTTTGGTATTATTAGACATTGGACGATTTACAAAATAAGAATTAATATGTTATAATATTATATGACTGGAGCATAGTGTTGTATATATAAATGCTAAACAAAAAGCAATTGACATAGGACGCAATAATTAGCTCCGTCGCTTGTCACGGTCTCTCCCAGTGGCCGGGAGAACGAGAGTAGGTATGGCCCCGCTCTCCGCCTGCCGCACTATACAATACTTTTAATATGTTAAATACTTTGAGTCAATAACATTTAACATAAAATAACACATAGTCAATAGAGGTCGCTCCTTAATTTATTATTGCCGAACAAACAAATACGGGGGTTAAACATATACGAAGGAAACCGAATAAGTGTAAACATCAAGCTCAGGTTTTTTAGGTGAAACTAAGAAGATAGGCAATCAACATAGACGGCCTGACTTGTTAAAAATAATAGTCTACCATTTTGATTTTATTTTAAAGAGATACAGGTTCGATTCCCGATATATGTTCCTTAATATGGTAGCGTCAAACAAATACTGAATAACTAAACAGTAAGCTCAGAGGCAATGATATGAATGTGTGGTTACAGGTTCAAATCCTGATGTTTGCAACTTTTTTTAGTTTTTGCTTTAGACCTTATGCGTGAGGTATCATTTTACTCAGCTCGAGGAGTATAATACAAAAATAGCATATGCGCATGCGCAAACCAACTTTAAAGTTTTTGCTTTAGACCGGTGGGGGGTATCTGAGAAGCTCAGGTTTTGAAGTAAAACTAAGAAGATATGCAATCAACACAGACGGTCTGACTTGCTAAAAATAATAGTCTAAGATTTTGATATGGTAGCGTCAAACAAATACTGAATAACTAAACAGTGAGCTCAGAAACAATGGTATGCATTTGTGGTTACAGGTTCAAATCCTGATGTTTACAACTTTTTAGTTTTTGCTTTAGACCTTATGTGTGAGGTATGATTTTACTCAGCTCGAGGAGTATAATACAAAAATAGCATATGCGCATGCGCAAACCAACTTTTAGAGTTTTTGCTTTATACTTTATATGTGAGATATCATTTTACTTGGCTTGATGAGTAGAATACAAAAGTGGCATATGCGCATGCGCAAACCAACTTTTAGAGTTTTTGCTTTAGATCTTATGTGTGAGGTACCATTTTACTTTGCTCTATGAGTAGAACACAAAAATAACATATGCGCATGCGCAAACCAACTTTTTTAGTTTTGAGGTTAGAGGTCACATGTGGGGTATCATTTCAAACGTCTTGATGTGTGGAGTTCAAATATTTGTTTATCCGCATGCGCAAACCAACTTTTTTTGTTTTTGATTTAGAGGACAAGTATAAGGTATCATTTTACTCGGCTAAGTAAACAGAATTCAAAAATAGCATATGCGCATGTGCAAACCAACTAGAAATCATTTAGAAGTAACTCACAACTCAACTGAATGTCTTGAAGTGTAGAGTTCAAATTTTTGTAAACCAGCTTACTCTCCATCATTTTAGAGTAAACTTAATCATGTGACCAGTCCAATCAATTGGTTTGAGGTGTAGCTTTCAAGTTTGTAAGCCATCACATGTCATTCGTTTTTAGAACAGTATCTATGTATCTATGTAACCCTTTAAACTTAACTTTTATACTTACAGTTCATTCTGCTAACATTATTTTATGTCTTAAGTCTGTTAGGTAACATTAATTTAATTTAAAAAACAAATCAAAATAATACCAAGTTATAAAGTACAACACTAAGAAAAAGAACAATTGTTTGTTTTGAAACATTCATGCTAGTTTACCTATTTAGTCAAACTGAATGTCTGGAAGTGTAGAATGCAATTTTTGTAAACCAACACGTGTCTGCCATTTTAGAGTAATATTAGCCGTGTGACCACTGAAACTAATTGTCTTGAGGTGTAACTTTGAAGTTTTATTTGTTTTCAAACATCCATATTCTGAGCCAGTTTACCTAACAAAGCAAACTAAATTGTTTGAGGAGCAACCTCCAATTTTTATAAACCAACACGACTAGCATTTCAGAGTAATCTTATTCATGTGACCACTCAAACCAATTGTCTTAAGGTGTAGCTTTCAAGTTTTATTTGTTTTGAAACATTCATATTCTGAACTAGTTCACCTAACTACACAAACTAAATATCTTGAAGAGTATGAAATGCTAGTCGTGTTAGTTTATAAAAATTGGAGGTTGCTCCTCAAACAATTTAGTTTGCTTTGTTAGGTAAACTGGCTCAGAATATGAATGTTTGAAAACAAATAAAACTTCAAAGTTACACCTCAAGACAATTAGTTTCAGTGGTCACACGGATAATGCTCTAAAATGGTAGACACGTGTTGGTTTACAAAAATTGCATTCTACACATCCAGGCATTCAGTTTCACTTATTTGGTAAACTAGCATAAATGTTTCAAAACAAACAATTGTTCTTTTTCTTAGTATTGTACTTTATAACTTGGAATTATTTTCATTTGTTTTTTTAATTAAATTTTCGTTACCTAAATAGACTTAAAGACATAATAAAATAATGTTAGCACAATGAACTGTAAGTATATAAATTAAGTTTAAGGGGTTACATGGATACGTTGCTGCTCTAAAAACGAATGACATGTGATGGCTTACAAACTTGAAAGCTACACATCAAACCAATTTATTGGACTAGTCACATGATTAAGTTCACTCTGAAATGATGGAATGAGCTGGTTTACAAAAATTTGAACTCTACACTTCAAGACATTCAGTTTGAGTTGTCAGTTACTTCAAAATGATTTCTAGTTGGTTTGCACATGCGCATGTTATTTTTGAATTCTGTCTACTTAGCCGAGTAAAATGATACCTTACACTCGCCCTTTAAATCAAAAACTAAAAAAGTTGGTTTGCGCATGCATATAAACAAAATTTGAACTCGACACATCAAGACGTTTGAAATGATACCCCACATGTGACCTCTAACCCCAAAACTAAAAAAGTTGATTTGCGCATGCGCATAAACAAAATTTGAACTCTACAGATCAAGACGTTTGAAATGATACCCCACATGTGACCTCTAACCCCAAAAACTAAAAAGTTTGCTTGCGCATGCATATAAACAAAATTTGAACGCTACACATCAAGACGTTTGAAATGATACCCCACATGAGACCTTTAACCCCAAAACTGAAAAAGTTGGTTTGCGCATGCGCATAAACAAAATTTGAACTCTACACATCAAGACGTTTGAAATGATACCCCACATGTGACCTCTAATCCCAAAACTAAAAAAATGTTGGTTTGCGCATGCGCATGTGATTTTTATATTCTACTCAAGGCAGCAAAGTAAAATGATACCTCACACATAAGATCTAAAACAAAAACTCTAAAAGTTGGTTTGCGCATGCGCATATGCTCTACTCATCGAGCCAAGTAAAATGATATCTCACATATAAGATATAAAGCAAAAACTCTAAAAGTTGGTTTGCGCATGCGCATATGCTATTTTTGTATTATACTCCTCGAGCTGAAAGAATTATAGGTAAAACTACCATATTTTGTGTTACTTTTTGGAATAAATAGCAATTCACAATAATTGAACTCTATTGGTTTAAAAAAAAATTAAAAATAATACACATGTTGGTCATCCCAATGAAACAGTTATATAGAAATGTCTTGTACAATACATATAAGAAATTATATGTGAAACTACCATATTTGGTGTTACTTTTTAGAATAAATAGCAATTTAAATAATTGAACTCTATATGTTTAAAAAAAATTAAAACTAATACACATGTTGGTCATCTCACTGAACTAGTTGTACAGAAATGTCTTTTGTACATTACATTTAAGATACAATAATTGAACTGTATATGTTTTAAAAAAATAAAAAATAGCAATTCATCAATAATTGAACTCTATTGGTTTAAAAAAAAATTAAAAATAATACACATGTTGGTAATATCAATAAACTAGTTATACAGAAATGTCTTTTGTACATTACATTTAAGAAATTATATGTGAAACTACCATATTTTGTGTTACTTTTTGGAATAAATACCAATGAACAATAACTGAACTCTATATGTTTTAAAAAAATTAAAAATAATACACACGTTGGTCATCTCAATGAACTAGTTATACAGAAATGTCCTTTGTACATTACATTTAAAGAATTATAGGTGAAATTACCATATTTTGTGTTACTTTTTGGAATAAATAGCAATTCACGATAATTGAACTCCATGTTTTAAAAAAATTAAAATAATACACATGTTGGTCATCTCAATGAACCAGTTATACAGAAATGTCTTTTGTACATTACATTTAAGAAATTATATGTGAAACTACCATATTTTGTGTTACTTTTTGAAATAAATACCAATGAACAATAACTGAACTCTATATGTTTTAAAAAAATTAAAAATAATACACACGTTGGT
Source organism: Tillus elongatus (assembly GCA_964006375.1). Lineage (NCBI taxonomy): Eukaryota > Metazoa > Arthropoda > Insecta > Coleoptera > Cleridae > Tillus > Tillus elongatus. Next base: position 101,724,219 of record OZ023266.1, on the reverse strand, counting down.
CATCTCAATGAACTAGTTATACAGAAATGTCCTTTGTACATTACATTTAAAGAATTATAGGTGAAATTACCAGATTTTGTGTTACTTTTTGGAATAAATAGCAATTCACGATAATTGAACTCCATGTTTTAAAAAAATTAAAATAATACACATGTTGGTCATCTCAATGAACCAGTTATACAGAAATGTCTTTTGTACATTACATTTAAGAAATTATATGTGAAACTACCATATTTTGTGTTACTTTTTGAAATAAATACCAATGAACAATAACTGAACTCTATATGTTTTAAAAAAATTAAAAATAATACACACGTTGGTCATCTCAATGAACTAGTTATACAGAAATGTCCTTTGTACATTACATTTAAAGAATTATAGGTGAAATTACCATATTTTGTGTTACTTTTTGGAATAAATAGCAATTCACGATAATTGAACTCCATGTTTAAAAAAAATTAAAATCATACACATGTTGGTCATCTCACTGAACTAGTTATACAGAAATGTCTTTTGTCCATTACATTTAAGAAATTATATGTGAAACTACCATATTTTGTGTTACTTTTTAGAATAAATAGCAATTCACAATAATTGAACTCTATATGTTTTAAAAAAGTTAAAAATAATACACATGTTAGTCATCTCAATAAACTAGTTATACAGAAATGTCTTTTGTCCATTACATTTAAATTATATGTGAAACTACCATATTTTGTGTTACTTTTTAGAATAAATAGCAATTTAAATAATTGAACTCTATATGTTTAAAAAAAATTAAAACTAATACACATGTTGGTCATCTCACTGAACTAGTTGTACAGAAATGTCTTTTGTACATTACATTTAAGATACAATAATTGAACTGTATATGTTTTAAAAAAATAAAAAATAGCAATTCACAATAATTGAACTCTATTGGTTTAAAAAAAAATTAAAAATAATACACATGTTGGTAATATCAATAAACTAGTTATACAGAAATGTCTTTTGTACATTACATTTAAGAAATTATATGTGAAACTACCATATTTTGTGTTACTTTTTGAAATAAATACCAATGAACAATAACTGAACTCTATATGTTTAAAAAAAATTAAAAATAATACACACGTTGGTCATCTCAATGAACAAGTTATACAGAAATGTCCTTTGTACATTACATTTAAAGAATTATAGGTGAAATTACCATATTTTGTGTTACTTTTTGGAATAAATAGCAATTCACGATAATTGAACTCCATGTTTTAAAAAAATTAAAATAATACACATGTTGGTCATCTCAATGAACCAGTTATACAGAAATGTCTTTTCTACATTACATTTAAGAAATTATATGTGAAACTACCATATTTTGTGTTACTTTTTGAAATAAATACCAATGAACAATAACTGAACTCTATATGTTTTAAAAAAATTAAAAATAATACACACGTTGGTCATCTCAATGAACTAGTTATACAGAAATGTCCTTTGTACATTACATTTAAAGAATTATAGGTGAAATTACCATATTTTGTGTTACTTTTTGGAATAAATAGCAATTCACGATAATTGAACTCCATGTTTTAAACAAATTAAAATCATACACATGTTGGTCATCTCACTGAACTAGTTATACAGAAATGTCTTTTGTCCATTACATTTAAGAAATTATATGTGAGTTAACCATATTTTGTGTTACATTTTGGAATAAATAGCAATTCACAATAATTGAACTCTATATGTTTTAAAAAAGTTAAAAATAATACACATGTTAGTCATCTCAATAAACTAGTTATACAGAAATGTCTTTTGTCCATTACATTTAAATTATATGTGAAACTACCATATTTTGTGTTACCTTTTGGAATAAATAGCAATTCACAATAATTGAACTCCATATATTTAAAAAAAAAATTAAAATAATAGATATGTTGGTCATCTCAATGAACTAGTTATACAGAAATGTCTTTTGTCTATTACATTTAAGAAAATTTATGTGAACCTACCATATTTTGTGTTAATTTTTGGAATAAATAGCAATTCACAAAAATTGAACTCTATATGTTTAAAAAAAATTAAAAACAATACACATGTTGGTCATCTGAATGAACTAGTTATACAGAAATGTCTTTTGTACATTACGTTTAAAGAATTATAGGTGAAACTACCATATTTTGTTTTACTTTTTGGAATAAATAGCAATTCACAATAATTGAACGCTATATGTTTTAAAAAAGATAAAAATAATACACATGTTGGTCATCTCAATGAACTAGTTATACAGACATGTCTTTCGTCCAGTACATTTAAGAAATTATATGTGAAACTACCATATTTTGTGTAACTTTTTGGAATAAATAGAAATTCACAATAATTCAACTCTATATGTTTTAAAAAAATTAAAAATAATACACTTGTTGGTCATCTCAATGATCTAGTTATACAGAAATGTCTTTTGTACATTACATTTAAGAAAGTATATGTGAAACTACCATATTTTGTGTTACTTTTTGGAATAAATAGCAATTCACAATAATTGAACTCTATATGTTTTAAAAAAATTAAAAATAATACACATGTTGGTCATCTCAATGAACTAGCTATACAGAAATGCCTTTTTTACATTACATTTAAGAAATTATATGTGAAACTACCATATTTTGTGTTACGTTTTGGAATAAATAGAAATTCACCATAAATGAACTCTATATGTTTAAAAAAAATTAATAATACACATGTTGGTCTCAATGAACTAGTTATACAGAAATGTCTTTTGTACATTACGTTTAAAGAATTATAGGTGAAACTACCATATTATGTGTTACTTTTTGAAATAAATAGCATTTCATAATAATTGAACTCTATTGGTTTTAAAAAATTAAAAATAAGACACATGTTGGCCATCTCAATGAACTAGTTATACAGAAATGTACATTTCATTTAGGGAAGTATATGTGAAAATACCGTATTATGTGTTACTTTTTGAAATAAATAGCATTTCATAATAATTGAACTCTATTGGTTTTAAAAAATTAAAAATAATACACATGTTGCCCATCTCAATGAAATTGTTATACAGAAATGTCTTTTGTACATTACATTTAAAGAATTATAGGTCAAACTACCATATTTTTGTTACTTTTAGGAATAAATAACAATTCACAATAATTTAACTCTATATGTTTTAAGACAATTAAAAATAATACACATCTTGGTAATCTCAATGAAGTAGTTATACAGAAATGTACATTTCATTTAAGGAATTATATGTGAAAATACCATATTATGTGTTACTTTTTTAAATAAATAGCATTTCATAATAATTGAACTCTATTGGTTTTAAAAAATTAAAAATAATACACATGTTGCCCATCTCAATGAAATTGTTATACAGAAATGTCTTTTGTACATTACATTTAAAGAATTATAGGTCAAACTACCATATTTTTGTTACTTTTAGGAATAAATAGAAATTCACAATAATTGAACTCTATATGTTTTAAAAAAATTAAAAATAATACACATGTTGGTCATCTCAATGAACTAGTTATACACACATGTCTTTCGTCCAGTACATTTAAGAAATTATATGTGAAACTACCATATTATGTGTAACTTTTTGGAATAAATAGAAATTCACAATAATTCAACTCTATATGTTTTACAAAAATTAAAAATAATACACATGTTGCTCATCTCAATGAACTAGTTATACAGAAATGTCTTTTGTACATTACATTTAAGAAAGTATATGTAAACCTACCATATTTTGTGTTACTTTTTGAAATAAATAGCAATTCACAATAATTGAACTGTATATGTTTTAAAAAAATTAAAAATAATACACATGTTGGTCATCTCAATGAACTAGTTATCCAGAAATGGCTTTTGTACATTACATTTAAAAAATAATAAGTGTAACTACCACATTTTATGTTACTTTTTGGAATAAATATTAATTCATAATAATTGAACTCTATATGTTTTAAAAGATTAAAAATAATACACATGTTGGTCATATCAATGAACTAGTCATACAGAAATGTCTTTTTTCTATGACATTTTAGAAATTATATGTGAAACTACCATATTTTGTGTTACTTTTTGGAATAATAACAACTCACAATAATTGAACTCTATATGTTTTAAAAAAATTAAAAATTATACACATGTTGGTCATCTCAATGAACTAGTTATCCAGAAATGGCTTTTGTAAATTACATTTAAAAAATAATAAGTGAAACTACCACATTTTATGTTACTTTTTGGAATAAATAGCAATTCATAATAAATGAACTATATTGCCCAGTTTCATAAAGCTCGATTAAATATTTAACGGCCGGTTAGTTAATCAGGGCTTCAGACGACCAATCACAGCTTCAAAATATTTGGTTGTCATGGCAAGAACCCGAATTATAGTCTGTGATTGGTCGTCTAAATCTCTGATTAACTAACCGGCCGTTAAATGTTTATTCAAGCTTTGTGAAACTGGGTATATATGTTTTAAAAGATTAAAAATAATACACATGTTGGTCATATCAATGAACTAGTCATACAGAAATGTCTTTTGTCCATGACATTTTAGAAATTAAATGTGAAACTACCATATTTTGTGTTACTTTTTGGAATAAATAGCAACTCACAATAATTGAACTCTATATGTTTTAAAAAAATTAAAAATAATACACATGTTGGTCATCTCAATGAACTAGTTATCCAGAAATGGCTTTTGTACATTACATTTAAGAAATTATATGTGAAACTACTACATCTTGTGTTACTTTTTGGACTAAATAGCAATTCACAATAATTGAACTCTATATGTTTAAAAAAAATTAAAATAATACTTATGTTGGCCATCTCAATGAATTAGTTATACAGAAATGTCTTTGGCCATTATATTTAAGAAATTATATGTGAACCTACCATATTTTGTGTTACTTTTTTGAATAAATAGCAACTCACAGTAATTGAACTCTATATGTTTTAAAAATATGAAAAATAATACACATGTTGGTCATCTCAATGAACTAGTTATACAGAAATATCTTTTGTCCATTACATTTAGGAAATTATATGTGAAAATACCATATTTTGTGTTACATTTTGGAATAAGTAGCAATTGACAATAATTGAACTCTATATGTTTTAAAAAAATTAAAAATAATACACATGTTGGTCATCTCAATGAACTAGTTATCCAGAAATGGCTTTTGTACATTACATTTAAGAAATTATATGTGAAACTACTACATTTTGTGTTACTTTTTGGACTAAATAGCAATTCACAATAATTGAACTCTATATGTTTAAAAAAAATTAAAATAATACTTATGTTGGCCATCTCAATGAATTAGTTATACAGAAATGTCTTTGGCCATTATATTTAAGAAATTATATGTGAACCTACCATATTTTGTGTTACTTTTTTGAATAAATAGCAACTCACAGTAATTGAACTCTATATGTTTTAAAAATATGAAAAATAATACACATGTTGGTCATCTCAATGAACTAGTTATACAGAAATATCTTTTGTCCATTACATTTAGGAAATTATATCTGAAACTACCTTATTTTGTGTTACATTTTGGAATAAATAGCAGTTCACAATAATTGAACCCTATATGTTTAAAAAAAATTAAAAATAATACACATGTTGGTCATCTGAATGAACTAGTTATACAGAAAAGTCTTTTGTACATTACATTTAAAGAATTTTATATGAAACTACCATATTTTGTGTTACTTTTTGGAATAAATAGCAATTCACAATAATTGAACTCTATATGTTAAAAAAAAAAAGAAAAATAATACACATGTTGGTCATCTCAATGAACTAGTTATAGAGAAATGTCTTTTGTCCATTACATTTAAGAAATTATATGTGAACCCACCATATTTTGTGTTACTTTTTGGAATACATAGCAATTCAGAATAATTGAACTCTATATGTTTTTAAAAAATTAAAAATAGTACACATGTTGGTTATCTCAATGAACTAGCTTTACAGAAATGCGTTTTGTACATTACATTTAAGAAATTAGATGTGAAACTACCATATTTTTTGTTACTTTTTGGAATAAATAGCAATGAACAATAACTGAACTCTATATGTTTTAGAAAAATTGAAAATAATACACATGTTGGTCATCTCAATGAACTAGTTATACAGAAATGTCTTTTGTTCATTACATCTAAGAAATTATATGTAAACCTACCATATTTTGTGTTACTTTTTGGAATCGATAGCAATTCAAATAATTGAACTCTATGTTAAAAAAAAATACACATGTTGGTCATCTCACTGAACTAGTTATACAGAAATGTTTTAAGATGTTTAGAATGTTTTTAGATACATTAGTTGTATTAACGGATACCATCATTTGAGACATGTCCCCAAAGTTCATGCTACAAGCTATTTTAATTTTGTTTTCAAAAAATATGCTCCGAAAAGGAAAATTTTGAGTACCACGCTAAATGTTGGTTCGTATAGGATAAACTGGTACCAAAAATTCCAAGAAATAAAAGGGACCCCAAAGTGTAGTCAGCATCAATATATATATATATATATATATATACAGGTGAGGGATTTTGACCCTCGACACCATTGGGAACTCTGAAACCGTAAGATATACAAGCTTGGTTAAATTAGACGAAAGTTGCACAATTGCCAGGGCAACTCGAAGGTTCCCCACAGATTTTAAAAAAGTTCCATAGCTTCCTAGATATAAGCGAAATACAAAAAACTGTCATTTTTTCCCTCTTCAACATCTCCAAAACTATGTTGCCTATCAACGAATTTTTGCACAGGACATAACTCACCATTGTGGTTGCCATGGTAACCTAAAAATTACTTTCAATTCTTTCCTTTGTGAGTCGCGATAGTCACCTTTTCTTCATAGACACCGTACAGATTTTTCTACCAACATTTATGTTTTTTCTGGTTACAATGATGTATCGCATACTTTGCCTGCATTTTTTTCAAAAATAGTCAATTTTTGTTTTTTTCCAACAAGACGGTGGACCAGCTCATAAAACCAGAATCGTTGATTGGTGTTAGTCGACCTGTGCAATGGCGTCCTGTGTGTCACTTATCCATGTACGTCCGAAAAGTAGATAATTTAGTTTTAATTAGCTAGGACACAAAGACACCCTCCGCCGGTTTTACAAACGTGGATTCAGACATAACTTTGATCTCGGATCAACTACCATAGTAACCAAACACATGTGAAAGCATCGACTTCTCAATCTATCAACACAGCATGAAATAATTAAATGACATAATATATGACAAGGTAGATGTTGCCCACGATGTCCTTGTTTGCCCGGGCTTAGTTAAACAAAAATATTTTGCGCCGCTTCCACAGTACACTGATATTACATTATATCTGCCGCATCCGACAGTCAAAGTTTGATCAAGCAGTGTTGTCAGAGTGAATGTATGATCATATAATTTAGGGCTTGAGTAGGTATTCAGTTATTTGTTGCCATGGTACTGGATCCAATACGTAAATTGCATGCAACTGGTTTGATATCTTTTTAAATACTTCCTTCTAATAAGTTATTGATTAAAAAAAGTATGTTAAATATTTGCCCTAAAGTTAACAGTTTCCCTAGAACATGCATTTATTCAAATTGATGCTTAGCCTACCTCACCTTGTGAGGATGCTATAAAAACATATTCTATCGAACCCCCAGATCTCTGCCACTGTATGTAATAATTTATTATCGATAACCCCAATTGATGAGCAATATTTACTAGAATCCTGGCCACAAGTTTGAAGAAATGTGAATAAACCATTTTTAATCTATCAATTAAAACCATTTTTTTTTTGTATATTATAACACCCTGTATCGGTGCGCTTTTCGATTTTTTTTTTGTTTTTTGAAAGGACTTATCCACCTTAATTTGATGAATTCCATTACCTTCCTAAGTTTGTCCAAACAATTTTGTAACACACGGTATTAAAAATGATAAAAATATTACAAATGAGCTTTATCTTTGTGTGTGTGTGTGTGTGTGTGTGTGTGTGTGTGTGTGTGTGTGTGTGTGTGTGTGTGTGTGTGTGTGTGTGTGTGTGTGTGTGTGTGTGTGTGTGTGTGTGTGTGTGTGTGTGTGTGTGTGTGTGTGTGTGTGTGTGTGTGTGTGTGTGTGTGTGTGTGTGTGTGTGTGTGTGTGTGTGTGTGTGTGTGTGTGTGTGTGTGTGTGTGTGTGTGTGTGTGTGTGTGTGTGTGTGTGTGTGTGTGTGTGTGTGTGTGTGTGTGTGTGTGTGTGTGTGTGTGTGTGTGTGTGTGTGTGTGTGTGTGTGTGTGTGTGTGTGTGTGTGTGTGTGTGTGTGTGTGTGTGTGTGTGTGTGTGTGTGTGTGTGTGTGTGTGTGTGTGTGTGTGTGTGTGTGTGTGTGTGTGTGTGTGTGTGTGTGTGTGTGTGTGTGTGTGTGTGTGTGTGTGTGTGTGTGTGTGTGTGTGTGTGTGTGTGTGTGTGTGTGTGTGTGTGTGTGTGTGTGTGTGTGTGTGTGTGTGTGTGTGTGTGTGTGTGTGTGTGTGTGTGTGTGTGTGTGTGTGTGTGTGTGTGTGTGTGTGTGTGTGTGTGTGTGTGTGTGTGTGTGTGTGTGTGTGTGTGTGTGTGTGTGTGTGTGTGTGTGTGTGTGTGTGTGTGTGTGTGTGTGTGTGTGTGTGTGTGTGTGTGTGTGTGTGTGTGTGTGTGTGTGTGTGTGTGTGTGTGTGTGTGTGTGTGTGTGTGTGTGTGTGTGTGTGTGTGTGTGTGTGTGTGTGTGTGTGTGTGTGTGTGTGTGTGTGTGTGTGTGTGTGTGTGTGTGTGTGTGTGTGTGTGTGTGTGTGTGTGTGTGTGTGTGTGTGTGTGTGTGTGTGTGTGTGTGTGTGTGTGTGTGTGTGTGTGTGTGTGTGTGTGTGTGTGTGTGTGTGTGTGTGTGTGTGTGTGTGTGTGTGTGTGTGTGTGTGTGTGTGTGTGTGTGTGTGTGTGTGTGTGTGTGTGTGTGTGTGTGTGTGTGCAACAGAGATAACCACCCCTTTATTGTCGATCTCACTTGTACTTCAGAAAATCGTTATTGAAGGCACTGCCGGATCCCTTCCAGTTCAAGGTTACATTTCAATGAGTGTGAGACATATCTAACTTCACTATTCACTTTTAGTCGATGCTTAATTACCTACATTCTTTGACGTATTCCACCGGAGAACCCTAAAAGCCTTAATTAAACAGGATCATTTTTCCACTATTGTCAATCGTCAGATAGGGAGGTTTGTTATCCTTAGTAGATATATCAATAGAAGATAGAAGTGACAAATTAAAATTTTTGGAGAATGACAGTGGCGTGGCTAAATAAACGTCATCTTACAACTGTGCAGCAGAAAGTTAAGCAATATGACGTGATTTACTAAATAAAAAACAGTTTGTTAAGTATATGTAATTCAAGTATATGTATACAATAATTATATTGTACATTGGTGTATTTAGTAAACGATAAGTGTCCGTAAAGGAGAAGAACAAGAAGAAGGAAGGAGTTGTCAGTCGTTGAGAGAGGCATGAGCCACGTCTTCGGTCATCGCGTGCACATTTTAATTATGTATGTATTTGTATCGTGTCAGAAATAAAGCCTTATATTTTATTATCACAAGACACCTTATGTCCACACCTTAACACTGTCTTAAACTATTTCTGTTCCCTTTAACCGACATAGTTATAGAAACTGAAATTAGAAATGTGCATGGTGCTACGCCATCAGTGTTAACTGCCATCATTAGACCTGAAATATTTAATATATACCTACAGACACAATAACATAATACTTACATTACATAAGTTTTTCTACCAACAAGAAAACGTCAATGCTGGCTTGAAACTGCGTCATAAAAGTGCAAATAAAATGTCATAATTGTACCCCTAATTGTAAGGTAACTTCATTTATTTTTATTGGCGATAACGCTCCGAGTATCTGTATTTTTGCAATGAAATTTACCTTATTTTTAAGAATAAAGTCTCCTTCTACTTCTATAGCCACAAGTAATGTAAATAAAAGCTGGTTGACATATCATGCCTTTGATCATATCATATGTATATTGGTCATCCTATACTTCCCCGCTTCCCCCTCCACAACCCAACATTTTCAGTATGGTTGACCTATCCTCATTAGTATGTTAGGTTCCGGAGGTGGCATCCTGAAGCCGGATGAGCCATCCTGCCATCGGTTGTCTCATCCTCCCTTGGAGTTCGATTTTGGTTTACCTATCTTCCCTAATTCATATATATATATATATATATATATATATATATATATATATATATATATATATATATATATATATATATACAGTGTAATTTCCCCAAAAAATTTACATAAATGTATTTACTTCTACTTTACTTAAAATATAAAATAAAATAAAAATAAAAATAAAATACAATGAACAATAAAAATAATAAATATTGAGAGAATATTTCGTTCCGGTCCTGCCAGCACTGAGTATAGACGCAGCCTACAGCTCACATATACACAGCGATTGGGAGAACTGAGAAACACCTACCTTGAAAGTTCCTTTCACCTACACATCAGATTTTTCTGGGTTACCTTCGCCGTGTGATCGTAAAGGTCCCTACGTTGAGTAAAGGGTTCTAATAGCCAAGAATCGGAGAATTGTGAGAGAAATAAAAAGCGATTGTTCGTTTAACCTCATTTATTAAATATAATGCAAACCCTAAACAATTTACAAAGTTAACATCACGAGTTCAGACCCTTCGGCGCCAAATCCGGCCAGCTGACTTTTAACCTAGACCCCGTCCCTAACAGATGTGTCATGTTGTCGACCTGCCCGCTACACTCGAAGGTGAATGATCGGAGATGCATGTGCAGATCTAAGGTGCCTCGTATTAATGCTCCAGGGGCGTACGGATTTTAGTTTAATAATTTGTGTTTTGGTTTCAGATTTTTGGTTTCATTTTTCTGTTTCATTTTGTGATTTTTGTGGAGCTAATACGTACAGCACAGTAGAATCTGACGTCAATCTCTCCGATACATTTCACTCTTCCCTTTACGTCACTGGTGCTAATAATATTCCTACGCGTTTGGGGGTTGCGCACCTAGGTTGCCTTTTCCTTTTCTATCATGCTAATAGGTTTTGTTTTATCGCGTTAGCTTCTTGCTAGTGCCTTAGAGGTCTTTGACGGGTGGTTGGCATTTCAAGAGACAGAAAATTCACCTAGGCGTCGCTCGGTTCTGTATGTGCTGAGAGCTGAAACACCTTATTGGACGTGATGGGAAGGTTTTCCCTACAACTTACATCATCAGGGAGGTCGACTTCATTTGTTATGCTAACCCTAACATTCCGGTTACTTCCCTGTATGCGGAAAAGCGCATGCGCGTGGATCTGACTGTTTATCGGGCCTCCAGATTGCCATATCACCACGATCATGCTGAACTTATAAATCGCGGGCTTTCATAGCCTGCCTGTATAACCAGGTCTTGTCGGAAAGTTGGCATTTCATGGAGTGACACTTCACCTGGATGCCCAATCAAGGCGAAAATACGGGATAGGTATATTACAAAACATGTCACGCATATGGGGAAGCAAATTCATTGCCATGTAGGCCTATTTACGGACTTTACTAAACTACAAGATGCATGCCACATCCGTCAAGTCGAACGGTAATAAAGGTCATAGCTTTGAGTTCAATGAAGGCTATAGTTTCTCTATTCAGATTTAAACAAAGGCTTTAGATTCAGGTTTCAAGTTCAAATTTCAATAAAGATTGTGGTTCTCAAATTCAGGTTTCAAGTTCAAATTTCAATAAAGGTAATGGGTTTTAAATTCAGGTTTCAGGTTCAAGTTTCCATAAAGGTTAAGGTTTTTGAATTCAGGTTTCAAGTTTAAGTTTCAGAAAAGTGCTTAGGGGTTTTTAAATTCAGCTTTCAAGTTTAAGTTTCCATAAAGGTTAAGGTTTTTGAATTCAGGTTTCAAGTTCAAGTTTCAGAAAAGTGCTTAGGGGTTTTAAATTCAGGTTTCAAGTTTAAGTATTTAGAGAACTCATGGTTTTAAATTCAGGTTTCAAGTTCAAGATTCAACTTCAATCCTAACCTCACTCTGTCCTAATTTAAAGTGTGAAATATATCCATTATCAGATAGTACGTGTATTCAGGTTTTACTAGTGAAAATAATGTTCTTTCTCTTACTCGCTATTTCAAATTCAGCTAGCCTCGGTGCCACAGGGCCTGACACAAATAAACAAAACAAGGGGCACACAGATATCAAGAAAACATCTCAATAAAATCTTAAAGCTAATGAAAACTATGAGAGATCGGCCGACATTATTTTACTTGTTACTTCTTAATTTATCTAAGGACTTTCTTGACAATATCACTAAATAGGGCCACACCAATACCTATATTTTAACAATAACATATTTAAAGTTACATATCATGAATGCATGAGCCTAACATACACAAAGATTTATCAAGAATACATTTGCCGCCGCCGACCTCGCATTTAGACAATATTTAGGCTACGGCATCAGGCGGACAGCCGCCGCATACCCCTCATCTTAAGGATAACAGAGCATTCTGAAATATATTGCGTGGAGACATGGCAACAAACCCTATACGTGCCCTCTATAATTATCTTGTCTCAGGGTAATAATGCTGAGGTATGCAAACTTTATTTGAATCAGACAATCTCTCGATAGGGGTAACATAGGTCAAATGCAAGTTTACACTCACCATTGGTGTCACTGCTTCTCGTTCCATCAGGGCGCTCCATCGTCTCCAAGCGGGGACCACTGTTCGTTTCCTGGGTTTCGTCTGTTTGCGGGAAGGGTTTCCACATCGTTGGATTTTCTGGCAGGGAGATACGCTTGAAGTTACTCGCGTAGGAGGTTGTTTAAAGGTCAGTATACGTGAAGAAGTCGCGGGTTAGGTCCTCACAAAACACGGAACGGTCTGACTTGTGAAAGTTTCCCGGGAAAACCTCCTTTCAGAGCAGTGTCTCTGACACCGGTGATCGACGCGACTCTCCTGACTTGCTAAGGGGGACGCACAGTTATAAAGTGCCACGAATGGTTGCCTGTGAGACGCCTCTCAGGCGCAACTCCCGCACATCGGTCTTCCTCGAAGCAAAGGAGACGTGAATGCGACAAGTACTAGCTTGTGGTGCTTCGACGACGCCTTCTCAGGCGCTGTTTCCGCACATTGGCTTTCCTCGCAGCAAGGAGACGTGAATGCGACAAGTACTAGCTTGTGGTGCTTCGACGACGCCTTTCCAGGCGCTGTTTCCGCACACCGGCTTTCCTCACAGCAAGGAGACGTGAATGCGACAAGTACTAGCTTGTGGTACTTCGACGACGCCTTTCCAGGCGCTGTTTCCGCACACCGGCTTTCCTCACAGCAAGGAGACGTGAATGCGACAAGTACTAGCTGGTGATGCTTCGACGACGCCTTTCCAGGCGCTGTTTCCGCACACCGACTTTCCTCGAAGCAAAGGGGACGTGAATGCGACAAGTACTAGCTTGTGATGCTTCGACGACGCCTTTCCAGGCGCTGTTTCCGCACAACGGCTTTCCCTGAAGCAAGGAAACGTGAATGCGACAAGTACTAGCTGGTGATGCTTTGACGACGCCTTCTCAGGCGCTGCGTCCGCACACCGGCTTTCCTCGAAGCAAAGGAGACGTGAATGCGACAAGTACTAGCTAATAATGCTTCGACGACGCCTTCTCAGGCGTTGTGTCCGCACACTGGCTTTCCTCGAAGCAAAGGGAACGTGAATGCGACAAGTACTAGCTAATGATGCTTCGACGACGCCTTTCTAGGCGCTGTTTCCGCACACCGGCTTTCCCTGAAGCAAGGAGGACCTAAGTTCGGAGGTGAGATTAGTTCCAAGACTGGAACTCCATCTGCATATCCCTTGAATCGTACCTGGTTATATATCAAATCCTTGCCCCCTACTCACGTATGATCTGTAATACACATGCTGTTGTTATGGTCTACGGCATATCTAATGTCTATATCATAATCGACCTTACTGCTTATAGTTTGGATATAAACAACGCTCCCCCCTTGATACACAATGAACGTGGTCACAGCGCGACTCTCTGTACGTGAGGTTTCCACAGCGTATTTAATTTAATTTAAATTGTAATAAGACTTCTCGTTACCCTACATGTTATAATTATTTTGGTTAGCATACTTATTCGTGATTGTTGCCATGTTCTCAAAATGTTACACTTAAATTAGCATACTTTATGTTAAGATATACCTAACAAATAATAGCAGAGCCTGCAATCCAGTGCATAACATACTTTATAACACTTGTTATTAAAACAGCATTAAATTACATTATTCAAACAGTTTCTTTCTACATGCCTAATGTACATTCTGTGCCCTTTTTATTCCTTAGCTTTATCCGAATGCAAAAGCAGCTACGGTATAGTTCTTTTAATTAAACACAGGGACGTCACCGTCTGTCTCGACATTCCCTAAGCAAATTTGTGTTCATTCCTTATACCACACGGTCCTCTAATTATTAATTTTAAAGTGTCGAAAATATTAAACGGTCGCCTCGTATCAAATTTGCACACGGGATTTTTGTATATCTTAAAAATACGGAATTTATAAATAAGTGAATATACTAGACAGCCCGACGCCCTGCTCAAGAAGGTAGCAAGCCCATTTCGAACTTTGCTAGAGTCAGTGCAAATTTCATTATATTCAGATAACAACAGCTTTAACCTTGACCTTATAATTAGAATTTTGTGTGCCTGTGATGGGCTTTCTCTGCTGTATTGATGTCGGTAAGATCGATACAAATCGAGGCGTCGTATGTACGTATGCATGTATTTTTCTTAAAGCGAGTAAGTGCATGCATTCCAATGTCTGGATATCTATATTAACAAGGGTGCATCAAGACCTAAATTGTTTCACACGAGTTGGTAAACAGAACACTTCCCTAGCTTTTTAAATTTATGGCAATATACACTCTAGCTCTTGAGTTCGGTACTTCAACAATCACGCATATAGCAATTAATAATCCCGATGTTGTGGTGTCACCTTTGACCTGTCACACAGCGTAGCGTGAGAAACATCATTGTCACTTCTTATATTAGTTTGTTATCTAAGTTGACTATGCTGGATTTTTAAGAATGACCTGTTAGAAATGGAATTTTCGACATTATTATTACTGCATGTCAGAATATCTCGTCGTTGCGAGATTAAACATTATTAAAGCGACTAAAATAAATGTACCCAAATATCTCCGTCAGCT
Source organism: Tillus elongatus (assembly GCA_964006375.1). Lineage (NCBI taxonomy): Eukaryota > Metazoa > Arthropoda > Insecta > Coleoptera > Cleridae > Tillus > Tillus elongatus. Next base: position 101,708,972 of record OZ023266.1, on the reverse strand, counting down.
TGCTTTCCTTTTCAATTATGAGAATTAGAAAATGCGGAAAACAAGAAACAGTATTTGTTTGAGGGAACCAGAAATATGTCTAAAATTTTATAGCTGTATATACCGGGGTTATTACACAACAATACAGGTCGAAATAGATTTCACTGCAGCTGAATATTCATTGATTAAAAGGTGTCCATTTAACGGGTTAAAATATGCATGTTTTTTGTCAATAATTACATTGGCTAGAAACCCTCGCGCCCTACATGGCCGCCGAATGTTTATTGGAGCGTGGCTGTGTAGCACAGCAACAATAAACTTGAAAACCCCTTGCCCTATTATTGCTATAGAATAAGCCGCCTACGCCTACGCCTATGGCTGGTGTAAGCTGCAGTTACAATCGGGCACCTACACTCCTAACAGGTGGTGCGAGAGCAAGTGAAACAGATAAAATCGCACGCATGCTGCAGGTCTCCTGCTGTCAGGCAGATTCCAAAACATTACTTGAATGCATTTTCTGTCCTGTGGGGAGCGCGATCTGAGTAAAAACAACAATCGACCTGAATACACCCAGTTAATTATCAACCCGCTGCACATCACACTTAGTCGCCTTTAGTGACCCTATACAATATTAACATTATTATGACTCTACTCTAAACTGTGTGCCCTAAATTAATGTTTATAAATGAGTCTTAGTTTCCCTGATTATTCTAACTTAATGCTAACAAAATAAGTGATCTCAAATTGTCCTGAGTACCTTAAATTAATATTAACTTAACTACAACAAACATAAAAATAAATGTCACGGAAACTTTACGGCAGGAATGCTAAACTTGGCATCTAAATGATGTTAAAAGTCAGGTCATTTGACTCACCCTTTTGTTCCACCGCTTACCCCCTGTATTACAAATGTTTCGCTCTATTACTGAAGCCTCGACGACCCCAATATCAACGATTCTGTCCACAGGTACAAGTAATATGATCAGTTGACTTGAGGTATGATAATTAGGCTGCTGTCATCCGCCTTGAACTGTAGAAGTAGTCGGGAGGAATTGCGGAGGCACAGGGACAATGTGTTTACCTCACGGTGACTTGGTGACACACGCACACACACGCAACGGCTGTTCACTCAGTTCGCCCGCCCCCAGCCCTAGTACGGCACTGCAAACAGCGCTTTTCTCTTATCCGCTCTTCTTTTTAAGCTTCCTCGTCCACGCGCCTTTCTGCCTGGTTGTTTTGTTTTCGGGGCATTCTTTGCTTCTTCAATCTGGGCGCACCCGAGAAATGCCTTCTCGAACAAACCCTTAAATGCGTCCTGGACAGCGTCCTTAAGGGGGCGATCGCTCAGCGTCAGAGGGTCCCAGACTGCCTTCTTTGCTGCGGCAGTCTCCATCCTGTCACTGGCTTCTCCGTTATTCGCGATGTTAACCTCGACCGCATCTTGGATGGCGCTCTCTAGGGGTTGATCGGTCAATGTCAACGTATCACCGACTTCCTCCTCTGTGGCGATACTCTCCGTCGCGATCGTCATCTTCGCGATACTTATTGCGGCAGCCTCCATTTCACCAGCTAAACTTTCCGTTTCACTATCGTCGCCGAATAGTCTTCTAAAACGCTCCACTAAACTGCTCGTCATCTCGCTTGTCTCAGACTGTGTGACACACGAGTGCACGCCCTTTCTTATTCAACTTTCTTATCGCTTAGTATGATATCTCACCAGATTGCTGGTGTTAAAACAACCCCTTGACGTTGTAGCATCGGTCGGGCTGCTTATCTCATATGCATTCGGATGAGTTATCTTAGTTATGCGAAACGGCCCCTCATATAGCAGGTTGAACTTGTGTGTCTGGCCAGTGGCGGCACACGAGGGTGTGTTTAATTTAAGTAATACCAAATCCCCAACTTTAAAGGCTAGTGTCGGTTTCTTCTGTTGTTTCTTTCTTTGTTCTGCCATCTTTTCAAGATGCTTACGCACCCGACTATTTATTTCCTGCATTGACAGGCGGTTCTCGGCCACATACTCCCTCACTACAGAGTCCAGCGACAACTCAGGTCTTCGTCCTGTAATAACATAACTCGGGGGCAGTGAAGTACTAGTGTGGGGTGTAGAATTAAAGCAGTTTTCTACGTTCGAAACGTAGCGAGCCCAAGAGGAATGACGCTCGTTGCAATAGGCCCGAAAGAACCTGCCCAGCTCTCTCATGTATCTCTCAGCAGAGTTTGAGCTAGGGTGACGTATCGACGAGAATACTGGCTGGATGTCCATTGCCCTCAAAGCGTCGGTCCAGCGAAGCGACGTGAACTGGGTCCCGTGATCAGACAATATTCGCTCAATTTTCATTACATGGCTAAAACTATTCCGTACGCACTTCAACGCAGCAGCGGTGGTGGCTCTGCGCAGGGGAAACAATTTGACAAACTTGGAGAAAATGTCCACCATAAGGAAAATATATTTAAACCCGCCCTCAGCTGTGGGAAGCGGTCGAAAGAAGTCTACCGCTACCAACTCACCGGCTTTGTTTGTAATTATGGGCTGCATTATCCCCTCAAAATTGCGGTTTCTCCGTTTCGTTTTCTGGCACAGGTCACACCCTTTCAGTAACCGCCTTATGTGGTTTCTCATATCTCTCCAGTGAAATGCCTCACGTAGCACTGTATACACCTTGGATGGACCAAAATGGCCTAGTTCAAAGTGGTAGTGCCACACAAGTTTCTCACGCAGGTCATCTGGTGTTTCTATCGTGTTTACTCCGCGGAAAGTGTCTCGGAAAAGTAACACGCTATTCTCCATCACATAGCTGTCTCCACTATTATCCTGCTGAGCGTCATCATCCTGATTCCTTTCTTTTGCCATTATTATTTCGTTTATTCTGGGGTCTTGTCTTTGCAATTCCTTTAGCCGCCGTAGGTCCCCTATCAGCAGTGGCGTATCTTCGACCGTGAATGTGGCAATTGTTATTTGTCCCGTCTCTAGAATATTCTCCGTCTCGGACGCAGGGTTTCTTGAAAGAAAATCGGCCACTTTGTTCCTGCTGCCTTGTATATGTTCCACCCTCAGATCGAATTGCTGCAGGAACAGTTGCCACCGTAACATTCTGTCGTTGGTGAATTTGCAGTGTTTTAGGAATGTCAGTGCCTTGTGATCTGTCCTCACGGTGACTTTGTTGCCCAACAGATATACTCTGCACTTCTGTAGCGCATACACAATCGCCAGCAACTCCTTCTCTGTGGTGGTGTAGTTCAGCTCGGGCCCCTGAAGGCTCCGACTCAAAAATGCCACTACCCCGACATCCCCATCTGACTGTGGTTGGTACAACACTCCCCCTAGGCCATAATATGAGCTATCTGTATCCAGTACAAATTCCTTGGTTAAATCCGGGTGGATGAGTACCACACTCTCGATAAATTTCTCCTTCAGCTTCACAAAACAAATCTCCTCCTCTTTGCCCCATGTCCATCTCATTCCTTTCTTGAGCAGGTGTCTCATGCCACGGGTATGCTCACTGTAATGTGGACAGAAACGGCGGTAAAATTGACACAATCCCAGGAATCCGCGCAACTGTTTGACATTCTTGGGCGCAGGAAATTGTCTAATGGCCGTTAACTTTTCTTGATCCATCCGGATTCCGTTAGGGGTCAGTATGTGACCAAGGAATGGTACACTCTCTTTGACAAAGTTTGACTTGTCCAGGTTGACTGTCATTCCTCCCCGCAGGAGTTTCTCAAAGACCTGAGCCAAGTGTGTTAGGTGATGGGAGAAGCTTTCGCTGGCAACCAATAAGTCGTCTATGTAATTTACTGCAAACGAGCGCACATCCGGCCCGAGAACAATGTCCATACACCTGCTGAATCCACTTGTTGCCGTCTTGAGCCCAAAAGCCATTACCTTGTAGACGTACGTCCGGCCATTGTACGAGAATGCCGTGCTGGCCCGAGTATCCGGTGTCAATGGTATTTGCCAGTATGATGATACCAAGTCTATGCTCGAAAGGTACTTGCAATTATGGAAACGTTGAAGTAACTCCTCCGTTCTAGGTGGAGACTCCATGTCAGCCACTAGTTTTTCATTAATGGCCCTTGCATCTAGACATATTCGAATGTCCCCCGACTTCTTCTTCACAACCGTCATGGGGCTACAATAGGGAGACGCGGCCCTCTCAATCACGCCCATTTCCTCCATTTCCGTTAATTTCCTTTCTACCATTGGTCTCAATGTGAATGGGACAGGGTAGCTTCGTCTCATTACTGGCTCCTCATCCTTGAGTTTTAGCCGTTGTGTATAAAGGTGCGTTAAACCGGGTCTATCCTGGAATGCCTCCGAATATTTAAGTAATAGCTGCCTTAGGAGCTCTTTCTCGGCCTCCGGTAGGTGAGCTGTAGCTGACTTCTCGCGGATCAGTGCCTCTTTGCTCCTAGATTCCAGGATGTTGCATGTTATAGCGTCTTCGGTCGTGAGTTGGATGTTTCCTAAGCTCTCAGCTGCGTCACCAGGCCTTATCGAGATTGGTACACATACCAGCCCGTTATCACCCTGTATCGTCAATTTGTGTTCCTCCAACGACAGGATACATTTGTTCGTAACTAGCCAGTCAATCCCTAATATCATTGGTCTCACTAACTCGGGTATGACGAGACAGCAGACCTCGTAGCTGTTATCCCCAACTTGCATGGTGAGAAACATCTGGCGGGTGATCCTCCTAGACTTCTTGCTGAACGCCCCTTGTATTTGTAGAGCTTTTAATGGGAGCACTGGCACGTGTTGCATCGTCTTTTGAAGTCGGTCAGCCAGTTCCTCAGAAATCGCATTGACTTCAGCGCCCGAGTCAATGAGAGCAGCGACCTTTTCATTTCCAATCTGAACAGTGACCTCCGGAAGCCGAAATGTATTAGGTTTCAAGATGGACTGGGCTGACATCTGCATAATTTTCAGACCATTTCCGCCTGAACCTGACATTCTGTTCTTATCCATCGTATTTATTGGGTCTAAGATACCTTGTTGAAATTTTCCTAATCCATTCCAGTCTTCCCATCCCATTTTACGCAACAATCCATAACCCTTGTTGTGAGCGGACAGTCTTCTATTCACAGAGGTACCGGTGGGCCAGGGCTGCGAGCGAGTCGAAGAAGGCGGCCCATCTAGTTCGACTCGTTGGCGTTTCCCGATGCTGGTGTAAACTGAATCGCATTTACATGGCGGGAATGCCTGTTTTCTGCGGCAGAATAGGGTGTAGCTCGGGCAGGTCGCGTATGGTGGACCCGTCCGTGCTCATCCCGGTTCAGTCTCATTTGGGAATTTTTACGGAAATTTACAATGTCTTCTTGACATTTTAAGAACTCTGCGGCTTTGATTAGGGACGCATGACCCGTCAAGTGCCACAGTGACTGTACTTGCACCGGAAAGTGGCGCATGATTTGTTCTACCAACATACTTTCTGGAATTGGGGTAGTGAGAAGCCTAGCCAAACTGACATAGTAGGCGAAGTGTTCCGACATGCTATGCCTTTCCGACCAAGTCGTCGTTTGTATTAGATGCCTAAGTTTGTCTTGCTCAAGTGAAGACCAAAATGTGTTGAGAAAATCGCGGCGGAAGTCCGCGTACTCAATCCACTGGGAACTATATATATTTGCCCAATTCCAGGTAGGCCCCTCCAAACAACCTAACACAACGTCAAGCTTTTGTGCCTCAGACGTGCGTGCCTTTACAAAATATCGAGACAGATCCTCTAGAAAATGGACCGGATTGGCCTCTCGGGAGCTGGAAAATTTTGGGGGTGGCTCTGGATGTGAGACCACGATTTGGGGAGCAGGAAGAGATGCTGTGGGGCTTTGGTCACTCCGTGAAGCACCCTGGAAATTTTGTGTGCCCGCGCGAATTTCATTTCTCAGCGACTCAAACCCTTCTCGAAATGATCGAGACTGCTGCTGTAGCTCGAGCGACATTTCGGTAAATGTGTTTATACCCTGGGACAGAATATCACGCTGTGTTTCATACGCAACTGTTTGCCTCTCTAAAATAATGTCGAACATTCCTGCCATTAAGTTACCTTCCATCGGTGCACCTATCGGCGCCGACACTGCAGTCTGGTTCTCCTCGTGGACACCTATCTCTACTTGTCCACCCTCTGGGTATGTTTCATCAATAACCAGAGAAGCTCGGCTTGTTTCGTGTGACCTGTCGTTTGCGCTTACGTTTCCTGAAACATACATTTCAGCGGTAGTATTCTATAAAACTAATTCAATTATATTTCTCTCTGTTCAAAACTCCGATTTGAAATCTTGGCTATTCTGGACACATGCATCAGTGTAAGTCGCTTACTTTGCGACTTTAAATTTGTAGTAACCCAGAAGAAATGTAGGTGAAATTAATTATTCGCCTAATTATTGCAAAATTATGGTAGCTTTACGACAAATTAATTTGGAATCCTGGTCACGGCTTGTAGTGTAACCTCCCCAAAAAATTTACATAAATGTATTTACTTCTACTTTACTTAAAATATAAAATAAAATAAAAATAAAAATAAAATACAATGAACAATAAAAATAATAAATATTGAGAGAATATTTCGTTCCGGTCCTGCCAGCACTGAGTATAGACGCAGCCTACAGCTCACATATACACAGCGATTGGGAGAACTGAGAAACACCTACCTTGAAAGTTCCTTTCACCTACACATCAGATTTTTCTGGGTTACCTTCGCCGTGTGATCGTGAAGGTCCCTACGTTGAGTAAAGGGTTCTAATAGCCAAGAATCGGAGAATTGTGAGAGAAATAAAAAGCGATTGTTCGTTTAACCTCATTTATTAAATATAATGCAAACCCTAAACAATTTACAAAGTTAACATCACGAGTTCAGACCCTTCGACTTTTAACCTAGACCCCGTCCCTAACAGATGTGTCATGTTGTCGACCTGCCCGCTACACTCGAAGGTGAATGATCGGAGATGCATGTGCAGATCTAAGGTGCCTCGTATTAATGCTCCAGGGGCGTACGGATTTTAGTTTAATAATTTGTGTTTTGGTTTCAGATTTTTGGTTTCATTTTTCTGTTTCATTTTGTGATTTTTGTGGAGCTAATACGTACAGCACAGTAGAATCTGACGTCAATCTCTCCGATACATTTCACTCTTCCCTTTACGTCACTGGTGCTAATAATATTCCTACGCGTTTGGGGGTTGCGCACCTAGGTTGCCTTTTCCTTTTCTATCATGCTAATAGGTTTTGTTTTATCGCGTTAGCTTCTTGCTAGTGCCTTAGAGGTCTTTGACGGGTGGTTGGCATTTCAAGAGACAGAAAATTCACCTAGGCGTCGCTCGGTTCTGTATGTGCTGAGAGCTGAAACACCTTATTGGACGTGATGGGAAGGTTTTCCCTACAACTTACATCATCAGGGAGGTCGACTTCATTTGTTATGCTAACCCTAACATTCCGGTTACTTCCCTGTATGCGGAAAAGCGCATGCGCGTGGATCTGACTGTTTATCGGGCCTCCAGATTGCCATATCACCACGATCATGCTGAACTTATAAATCGCGGGCTTTCATAGCCTGCCTGTATAACCAGGTCTTGTCGGAAAGTTGGCATTTCATGGAGTGACACTTCACCTGGATGCCCAATCAAGGCGAAAATACGGGATAGGTATATTACAAAACATGTCACGCATATGGGGAAGCAAATTCATTGCCATGTAGGCCTATTTACGGACTTTACTAAACTACAAGATGCATGCCACATCCGTCAAGTCGAACGGTAATAAAGGTCATAGCTTTGAGTTCAATGAAGGCTATAGTTTCTCTATTCAGATTTAAACAAAGGCTTTAGATTCAGGTTTCAAGTTCAAATTTCAATAAAGATTGTGGTTCTCAAATTCAGGTTTCAAGTTCAAATTTCAATAAAGGTAATGGGTTTTAAATTCAGGTTTCAGGTTCAAGTTTCCATAAAGGTTAAGGTTTTTGAATTCAGGTTTCAAGTTTAAGTTTCAGAAAAGTGCTTAGGGGTTTTTAAATTCAGCTTTCAAGTTTAAGTTTCCATAAAGGTTAAGGTTTTTGAATTCAGGTTTCAAGTTCAAGTTTCAGAAAAGTGCTTAGGGGTTTTAAATTCAGGTTTCAAGTTTAAGTATTTAGAGAACTCATGGTTTTAAATTCAGGTTTCAAGTTCAAGATTCAACTTCAATCCTAACCTCACTCTGTCCTAATTTAAAGTGTGAAATATATCCATTATCAGATAGTACGTGTATTCAGGTTTTACTAGTGAAAATAATGTTCTTTCTGTTACTCGCTATTTCAAATTCAGCTAGCCTCGGTGCCACAGGGCCTGACACAAATAAACAAAACAAGGGGCACACAGATATCAAGAAAACATCTCAATAAAATCTTAAAGCTAATGAAAACTATGAGAGATCGGCCGACATTATTTTACTTGTTACTTCTTAATTTATCTAAGGACTTTCTTGACAATATCACTAAATAGGGCCACACCAATACCTATATTTTAACAATAACATATTTAAAGTTACATATCATGAATGCATGAGCCTAACATACACAAAGATTTATCAAGAATACATTTGCCGCCGCCGACCTCGCATTTAGACAATATTTAGGCTACGGCATCAGGCGGACAGCCGCCGCATACCCCTCATCTTAAGGATAACAGAGCATTCTGAAATATATTGCGTGGAGACATGGCAACAAACCCTATACGTGCCCTCTATAATTATCTTGTCTCAGGGTAATAATGCTGAGGTATGCAAACTTTATTTGAATCAGACAATCTCTCGATAGGGGTAACATAGGTCAAATGCAAGTTTACACTCACCATTGGTGTCACTGCTTCTCGTTCCATCAGGGCGCTCCATCGTCTCCAAGCGGGGACCACTGTTCGTTTCCTGGGTTTCGTCTGTTTGCGGGAAGGGTTTCCACATCGTTGGATTTTCTGGCAGGGAGATACGCTTGAAGTTACTCGCGTAGGAGGTTGTTTAAAGGTCAGTATACGTGAAGAAGTCGCGGGTTAGGTCCTCACAAAACACGGAACGGTCTGACTTGTGAAAGTTTCCCGGGAAAACCTCCTTTCAGAGCAGTGTCTCTGACACCGGTGATCGACGCGACTCTCCTGACTTGCTAAGGGGGACGCACAGTTATAAAGTGCCACGAATGGTTGCCTGTGAGACGCCTCTCAGGCGCAACTCCCGCACATCGGTCTTCCTCGAAGCAAAGGAGACGTGAATGCGACAAGTACTAGCTTGTGGTGCTTCGACGACGCCTTCTCAGGCGCTGTTTCCGCACATTGGCTTTCCTCGCAGCAAGGAGACGTGAATGCGACAAGTACTAGCTTGTGGTGCTTCGACGACGCCTTTCCAGGCGCTGTTTCCGCACACCGGCTTTCCTCACAGCAAGGAGACGTGAATGCGACAAGTACTAGCTTGTGGTGCTTCGACGACGCCTTTCCAGGCGCTGTTTCCGCACACCGGCTTTCCTCACAGCAAGGAGACGTGAATGCGACAAGTACTAGCTGGTGATGCTTCGACGACGCCTTTCCAGGCGCTGTTTCCGCACACCGACTTTCCTCGAAGCAAAGGGGACGTGAATGCGACAAGTACTAGCTTGTGATGCTTCGACGACGCCTTTCCAGGCGCTGTTTCCGCACAACGGCTTTCCCTGAAGCAAGGAAACGTGAATGCGACAAGTACTAGCTGGTGATGCTTTGACGACGCCTTCTCAGGCGCTGCTTCCGCACACCGGCTTTCCTCGAAGCAAAGGAGACGTGAATGCGACAAGTACTAGCTAATAATGCTTCGACGACGCCTTCTCAGGCGCTGTGTCCGCACACTGGCTTTCCTCGAAGCAAAGGGAACGTGAATGCGACAAGTACTAGCTAATGATGCTTCGACGACGCCTTTTCAGGCGCTGTTTCCGCACACCGGCTTTCCCTGAAGCAAGGATGACCTAAGTTCGGAGGTGAGATTAGTTCCAAGACTGGAACTCCATCTGCATATCCCTTGAATCGTACCTGGTTATATATCAAATCCTTGCCCCCTACTCACGTATGATCTGTAATACACATGCTGTTGTTATGGTCTACGGCATATCTAATGTCTATATCATAATCGACCTTACTGCTTATAGTTTGGATATAAACAACGCTCCCCCCTTGATACACAATGAACGTGGTCACAGCGCGACTCTCTGTACGTGAGGTTTCCACAGCGTATTTAATTTAATTTAAATTGTAATAAGACTTCTCGTTACCCTACCTGTTATAATTATTTTGGTTAGCATACTTATTCGTGATTGTTGCCATGTTCTCAAAATGTCACACTTAAATTAGCATACTTTATGTTAAGATATACCTAACAAATAATAGCAGAGCCTGCAATCCAGTGCATAACATACTTTATAACACTTGTTATTAAAACAGCATTAAATTACATTATTCAAACAGTTTCTTTCTACATGCCTAATGTACATTCTGTGCCCTTTTTATTCCTTAGCTTTATCCGAATGCAAAAGCAGCTACGGTATAGTTCTTTTAATTAAACACAGGGACGTCACCGTCTGTCTCGACATTCCCTAAGCAAATTTGTGTTCATTCCTTATACCACACGGTCCTCTGATTATTAATTTTAAAGTGTCGAAAATATTAAACGGTCGCCTCGTATCAAATTTGCACACGGGATTTTTGTATATCTTGAAAATACGGAATTTATAAATAAGTGAATATACTAGACAGCCCGACGCCCTGCTCAAGAAGGTAGCAAGCCCATTTCGAACTTTGCTAGAGTCAGTGCAAATTTCATTATATTCAGATAACAACAGCTTTAACCTTGACCTTATAATTAGAATTTTGTGTGCCTGTGATGGGCTTTCTCTGCTGTATTGATGTCGGTAAGATCGATACAAATCGAGGCGTCGTATGTACGTATGCATGTATTTTTCTTAAAGCGAGTAAGTGCATGCATTCCAATGTCTGGATATCTATATTAACAAGGGTGCATCAAGACCTAAATTGTTTCACACGAGTTGGTAAACAGAACACTTCCCTAGCTTTTTAAATCTATGGCAATATACACTCTAACTCTTGAGTTCGGTACTTCAACAATCACGCATATAGCAATTAATAATCCCGATGTTGTGGTGTCACCTTTGACCTGTCACACAGCGTAGCGTGAGAAACATCATTGTCACTTCTTATATTAGTTTGTTATCTAAGTTGACTATGCTGGATTTTTAAGAATGACCTGTTAGAAATGGAATTTTCGACATTATTATTACTGCATGTCAGAATATCTCGTCGTTGCGAGATTAAACATTATTAAAGCGACTAAAATAAATGTACCCAAATATCTCCGTCAGCTTGCTTTCCTTTTCAATTATGAGAATTAGAAAATGCGGAAAACAAGAAACAGTATTTGTTTGAGGGAACCAGAAATATGTCTAAAATTTTATAGCTGTATATACCGGGGTTATTACACAACAATACAGGTCGAAATAGATTTCACTGCAGCTGAATATTCATTGATTAAAAGGTGTCCATTTAACGGGTTAAAATATGCATGTTTTTTGTCAATAATTACATTGGCTAGAAACCCTCGCGCCCTACAATATATATATATATATATATATATATATATATATATATATATATATATATATATATATATATATATATATATATATATATATATATATATATATATATGTGTGTGTGTGTGTGTGTGTGTGTGTGTGTGTGTGTATGTATGTATGTATATGTATACCGATAACTCAAAAAATATTGGTCCGATTTTGATAAAATTTGGCATGTAACTTTTGTAAGTGGCTTGGATCAGTTCGTTAGCCAGGAAAATCGGACCAGGTTTTCCGGGAAAATTGTGGGTTTCTTTCGGAAAAAAATATCTCAAAAAATAGAAGGTAGCTTAGTCATATTAAAGTGTATAATAGGGTTAATTTTATTTGTATTTTTTAGTGGAAGAATAATGACTTTCATTTTCTACAATATATTTTATTTGTCTAAGGAAGTTAATAAAATTAATAACATTAACTTTTATTATACTAGGAATTTGAATAGGGTTAGAAATTTCTAAGTTTTCTTTAACTTATTCATTAAAATCAATAAAATTGAAAAATATAATGTTTTTTTCTTTAATATGAAATATTCTAGTAAATTCAACTTTAATAGTTAGTATAGTTCCTTTATTAGTTTATAAAAAATGTATTAAGTATCTTGATCAGGGTTGGTCAGAATTTTATGGTTCACAAAATGTATTTTTAAGTATTATAAAGTATTCACGGTTTACTCAAATTTTATTTAATAATAATTTAAAGATTTACTTTTTAATGATAGTGTTATGATTAATTTTTTTATTAATAGTATGATATTTAAGTGGCTTATAGTAAGAGCGTAATATTGAAGATATTAAAAAAATTATTCTTAACTATTTATAAATTAATAAATATTTTTACATTGAAAATGTAATGTTTTTTAACTATATAAATAGAAATATAAACAGAGTTTCACTGCAAAAAAAATTAATTTAGAGGCTTATTTTTGGGTCACATATTTTTTTAGTTGGAATTATATTCATTGATATCATTGACAGTGATATACCTCTATTTTGGTTTCAATTAATACTAAGGATAATTAAATATCAAATTTTTAAGTCGAAAACTAAGGCAAGTTTTGCTTCTTATTAAAGATAAATTGAAATTCAATTATTTCTAAATGCAATTTAAACGTTATATTTTAATTATTAACCTAAGATGTGCAATTTAATGCTCCTTGCTTTCATTCATGATATATTCCAATTAGAAGCATTAAGATTAATATAATTGTAATTATAGAATTCATTATTCATTCGTTATTGAAATTTTTAAGGTAAGAATTAAATGAAGGATTAAAGTAATTTCTACATCAAAAATTAAAAATAATTGCAATTAGAAAGAAGTGAAGAGAAAAGGGATTTCGGGCGAATGATTTAGGATCAAATCCGCATTCAAAAGGAGATTTTTTTCTCGGTCTGAGAAATTTTTTTTGAAAGGATTGAAGCTAGTTTTATTAAAATTACAGTAGTACTAAAAATAATTAACATAATAAAAAATATTAATTTAATTATTTATACTATAATATAGATCTTTTAATTAGAAGTTAAAAATAATATTTATACTATATAAATATCTGCCGCATCAACAAATTGAGATGTAAACAAATAATGATACTACATCTACAAAGTGTCAATATCAGGTTGCTGCTTCAAATGCAAAGCGATGAAGATTAGAGTAATGATTAAAATAGTGACGAATTAATTGAGGCCATGAAATCCTGTATATATAAAAAATGATAGTAGTTATAGATAGCCGATTCAGGGACCACCACCCGGGGTGGCCACCACCTCCACCACCCGAGCTCCACCACCCGACGTCGTACCTGACCCGACGTCAACCGAATAACCCCACCACCCAACATCGAAACTGAACCGACGCACCCCGAATAGCTCCACCACCTGACGTCGATTTAATCCGAACATTTTGTGGAATAACCTGCTATGACGTAAGCAAATAACGCGAAAATTCAAAAGAGATCTAACTCAAGTAGTATGTAAACGAGGAACCACCATTTAAAAATGACGTGTGTTTAAAAATGGCAGCTAGCGCATGCGTACAATAATTTTTTTATTTGTTGGTTGAAGTCCTACGTGTTTGGTGTCATATGAATCGTCTTGATTCACATATTTAGTTAAAAGTAATAAAACTCTACACGGCAACAAAGCTCATCTGCAAGAGTAATAATAATAATTAGATAAGGATAAAAGTTTGAGAATTTCAAATGTAGCATTTAGTTGAAAACTAAAGCAGAACGAGTATAATATTGAAATGAAGCTTATATTTTCGGGACAGTCGTACATATCAAAAGCGACTGTTTGGAAATAAATTTGATACAAATCATACCAATAAACATATTCTCCGCAGTTAAATTATTTTATTTATTTATCAGTAACATTTTTAACAAACACGCATTTTCGAATTATCGCTTCAGAAAAAAAAAAACATATCTGCCCAAGATAAGGATAACGTATATCCATCGATTAGATTTTTCAGCCGGGGACTACAGAGAGAATTTTAACTTCTGAAAGGAGAAAGAGTTTGCGACTGGTAGAGTAAGGTCGAAGGTTTTACAGAACAAGTGTTGCGTTAGAGATATAGCGAATTCCACCGTTTAGCCGTAATTAGTTTTGGTAGTTAGGTACCGTCAGTGTAGTACTACACACCGTAAGAATTGGCCCGTCAGTTTGTCCGAATAGGTAAGACCTTTGTCAACTTTATGCCATTTAGCGATAGCGAATTTTCATACTGTAAAGATAGCGAATTTTCATACTTCAGAGATAGTGAATTTTCATACATTTTATCGTAATATCGTATCCCTTCGGCGACGTCGAGATCGTGCGTCCGAGACAAGCCCCCTCTCTCCCCGTATCCTAACACTGTTAGCGTGTTGTAAGCCATTCGAAAAGTGATGCTGTAGTGACACAGACTTTTCAGGTGGGTTACACCCGTCCGTCCTGATTTGGTCCTGGTTTAGACGCTGTAGTGACACAAGTAAGCTTAGATCAAATCAGTTCGCGGCAGTATCCCGTCACGGCCCCATCCCACCGACTTCCTTTTCGTTCTCGACGCCCCCAGGTGTCGAAGTATCTCGACTAACACGACATCGGCTTCGCCCGAGGATACGCTATTTGGGCGATCATGTAACGCCCGCCGTGTCAATCCATCTATTACCTGCATCTCCGAGTCGCAAACCACGGTGCTCGGGGTATTCGTGAGAGCTATCCAGGCACTCCGGTCACAACCGTGGCCAGAGTCTTGTGACGAGGTTGCAGACACCCTCGCAGGGAGTAAACCCCTTTAAAATCTGGCGCTCGGGACCGTTCTCGTAAATCCGTTAACCTGTTTCACTGTATAATTCACCCTGCAAGTCAGGGCTTGTTACAATATGGTGAACAACGGTAGAAAACGGAAATCTGCTGACGCAAAAAATAGTGTCGGTTGTAAAAAGCTTAAAGTGCAACAAGACGTGTTGCTAGCTAATGTAGTCGAAAGTATTATTCCAAAAGAAGTAACCGAACACGTTGGAAAACATAAGTGGACTATGCACATTATATCCAACAGAGGTTGATAAACAACAGAATCAAGCTATAGAAAATATAATTAATGCAGCATATCCTACAAATACCCTATCAGCCTACGCAAGAAGATATTTTCAATCAGAAGCTGGTTATAAATTTAGAGATGTTTGCTAATGATTTAAGAAGCGAATTGGCTAAATTTAGAGACAATTCCACAATTAGATGTGCCTTTTTCGTAGCGAGAGAGATATAGTGATAATTTAAGTATGGTATGTGAATTTGTTACAAAATATCAACATGTACTTAACGATATTGTAAAATATCGCAAATTTTAATTATATAATATCATATAAATTGTAATAAAGAAATTGTGAAAAAATATATGAGTTTTATTGAATAATTTTTACAAGGATATGTGTCAACACTGTTTTTAGAATAAAAATCTGAGAACACTATCTACATCCTCCGGAAAACACATTAGGACCGTCTGTTTCCAACGACTAATTAACCGCTATCTACATCCTCCAGAAACACTGTAGGATGTGGATAGTGGTTAACGGTTAATTTCGCAAAAACTTGCGTCAGTCATGAGGTTTCATACATGACCGTGTAAGGGGTGAGTAAGCATATAAAAGCTGAAGTCACAGACAGGCAGCAGTAATACTTTCTTCTCTGTCTTGTTATTTGTTAAAAATTGTAGTAAGAATGGGTTTATTTAAGTGCGAGTATTGTGGAAAACAGTACACCCGTAAAGATGCGATGAAGAGACACATGTTGAACTGTGGTTCTAACTCCAACTTGTTTTTCTGCCCTTTCTGTCTATCTACGTTTTTCAGAAAGGACAAGCTTGGAGCTCACACCAATAAATTCCATTTAGCAGGTAACTACATTGTTTAATTAAAATAATTTTCTATGTATTTTCTTAAAATATTTTTTCCAACTTTTATGCTTAAGGTTCCCTCAGAAACCAATGCATACATTAGAATTTGTTTGTAATAAAACGCAGCTGATTTTTTCTAACTATAAAATACATTATTTTATGTTAAATATTCTCTAAAAAATACTGTAGGTATAAGTTTCTAACTGTACAGGCCAGTATTTCAAACAGTGTTGAATTTTTTTTCTCTCATACAATCAGAAAGCCTTCAACAATAAAACGGAACTAATTTTTTTCTAAATATTAAATACAGCGTGTTATAGATTGGAAAAAATACTTTAGGGAGAAGTTTCTAACTGTATAGACCATAAATTCAAACAGTTTTGAATTTTTATTTTTCTCATACAATCAGAAAGTTTTCCTCAATAAAACGCAGTTGATTTTTTCTAAATATAAAATACGGTGTTTTATGATGAAGATATTGGAAAAACTACTAGGTAGAAGTTTCTAACTGTATAGATTCAATTTTGTTTTTCTATTTCAGAAATCACAGCAGAACCACAACTAGCAACATCAGCGGTAGAACCGCAGCCATCAACTAGCGGGGTGAAGCGGCACACCACCGCCACCGAGGAGCATAAGCCGCCTAAGAAGGTAGCGAGAACCACCAGATGTTTCATCTGCAAGCTGGAATTTCCAAAAGTAACTTTCTATATTTATTGAGTGTTGTAGCTATCTAGTTTGTTTGTCTTATATATGTTTCAACCCAGCTGTCATACACAGCTGCGATTTACTTCCCGGTTTGTTACAGGCAGCATTCCCAGGCCATCTTCGAAGTCTCCAACACAAGAATCAAGCTTGTATCGATGGAGAAGCTGACAACATTCAGGATTCCTGCGGAGGGTGTAGCGATTGACATCGATGAATTCCTACAGTACGCCCGACCAAAAGTTTTGCAGACTGTAGGAAAGAAGATGGAGTGTGTGAAAATCAATCTCGAGCTCTTCGGTTTAAACCGGCTGCCGTTGAAAGAGCTCGAAACCATAAAAAGTTTCAACACCTGAACAACACCAATCGTTACACTGGGAGAAGCTGTTGGAGTAGTAGACAGTTTGGAGAACATCGTGAAGACCAAAGCTACAGAGTTCCAGCACCATGAAAGTGGTAAGTTAAATATTTTAACAATATTATATTTAACAGATTTTAACAAATTTAACAATATTATATTTTAATTCTACCGGAAGGTACACACATAGATTGAAACATTTGTTACATAGGTGTCCTATTCAAAAATATCGTATGCATATACTTATACTATCCCTCGATTTTCAGGTTGGGTGCTGCGAAAATGGCTTTGGTTGGAAGTGCCAAATTCTCTCCACTAGCAGGCAATTCATACATGGGTCTGCCAAACAGTATTATGAATAAAAAGGCTTGCATAAATATCCAGAATGAAGACAATCAGTGTTTTAAGTGGTCCATCCTTGCTGCACTATACCCCATCGAACATGGGAATGGTCCGCAGCGCTTATCTCATTATTTACCATATGAGAACGAATTGGATTTTACAGGTATTGAATTTCCTGTTTCTTTAAATCAAATTAATCAGTTTGAACAACAAAACGATATTTCTATCAATGTTTGCGGGTTGGATAAAGATTTTAACGATTATAAATTTAAGTATGAAATTTGTGGCCCCCTATATTTTATTACTTCTCGCAAGACAAAACATCTCAACTTATTATTGCTAACCGATGAAATCGAAAACAACACTAATTATTGTTTAATTAAAGATATGTCATGTCTTGTGGGATGTCAGATGTCAAAACACGGACATAAAAGATTCCTTTGTGATGGTTGTTTAGTGTATTTTGGAACAGAAGCAAAATTAGTTGAACATGTGAAATTTGATTGTAATCATGTTAGAGTAAATTTACCAACAACTGAGATGCGAAAGGATAAATATGGTAAATAGGTACCAGAGAATTTACTTAGATTTGTCGATTTTGAAAAGAAAATGCGTGTTCCTTTCGTTGTGTATGCTGATTTTGAGGGTATTTTGTCCCCTTTGGAAACTGAACATCCTAAAAATTATTGCGAGTCATTTACACAAAAGACTCACAAA
Source organism: Tillus elongatus (assembly GCA_964006375.1). Classification (NCBI taxonomy): domain Eukaryota; kingdom Metazoa; phylum Arthropoda; class Insecta; order Coleoptera; family Cleridae; genus Tillus; species Tillus elongatus. Next base: position 101,690,876 of record OZ023266.1, on the reverse strand, counting down.
CACATACCGTATTCGTTCGCGTATTACATAAAATGCTCTTTTGACTACTCGCTTTCTAAATTTGTCACTTATCGTGGTCAGGATGGCGCGAGCGTTTTTGTAGAACGCCTAGAAAATGATGTTAGAGAGATTCATCAAAACCATCTAAGCAAAGTTTGGCCTATAACACTTTTCACCGAAACACAAGAGCGCGAATTTCAAATTTCTAATTTATGTCACATATGTGAAAGATCTTTTGGTCCCGACGAGGAGGTTTCGTGACCACGATCATTTGTTGAATTCAATAATTATCGCGGCCCGGCTGACTCTATCTCCAAAATTCATTACGGTATTTTTTCATTAATCTCTCAGAGTACGATGCTCATCTCTTCATCAAAGAGTTGGCAGAGTACGAGTCAAAATTAGATGTCATCGCTCAAAACAAAGAGCGATACATCACTTTTAGTAAACATGTTTTGGTTCATCAAGAGTCGGAAGATGGGACAACGAAAAAAACCCACATAAAACTTAGATTTTTAGATTCGTTTAGGTTTATGGCTAAAAGTTTAGACATTAGCGAAAAGACACTCAGTGTAGGAAAGTCAAGAAATATTTCGCGGATGTAAACAAGTTTAATTTAATTCGGCAGAAGAGTGTATTTCCATATTCGTATGTTGATTCGTTTGAAAAGTTGGAAGAAACTAAGCTTCCATCACAAGCAGGATTCTATGATAGTCTAAGACGTGAACACATCATGCACGCTGAGTATAAACGAGCGTGTAAGGTGTGGCAGACGTTTTAATGCAAAACATTGAGGGAATATTCAGATCTTTATTTAAAATAAGACGTTTTACTTTTAGCCGATGTGTTTGAGAATTTTAGGGATGTTTGTTTTGAGGTGTACAATATCGATCCCTGTCAGCATGTTACAGCTCCATCTCTTGCTTGGAATGCTGCCTTAAAAGCTACTGGGGTGGAGCTGGAACTGCTAACAGACATCGAGATGCATAACTTTTTCAAAAAAGGTATACGGCGTGATGTCAGCCGATGTATTGTCACATGGGCAGTAGCTAACAACGAACATACGCCTAAATATGACGCTACAAAGCCGTAAACGTGGATTTTATATTCTGATGCAACTAACCCATACGGCAGAGCTCAAAGCGAGCAAATGCCAATCGGCAGCTTTCGTTGGCTCTCCGAAGCCGATATTCAAAATTTAGAAATTCAAAATTTGGGGAATAACGACGAATTTGGTTATGTTTTGGAAGTTGATTTGGAATATCCGGAGAGTCTACATGACTTACACAACTAATTGCCCTTTTGTCCAGAATCATTCGTACCCCCAAACGCGAAACTACCGAAACTTATTCCAAATTTAAACGATAAAACTAAATATATAATTCATTATAAGAATTTAAAGCAATGCTTAGATCACGGACTGACTTTGAAGAATATACACCGCGTTATAACATTTAGGCAATCTCCATGGCTGAAAATTTATATCGATAAAACACAAACTTACTGAATCTATCTAAAAATGAATTTGAGCGCGATTTCCTTAAAATAATGAACAACGCGGTATTCGGTAAAACTATGGAAAATTTGGACAAAAGGGTGGACGTGAATCTTATGACGCACTGGGGCAATATCGGAGGTAAACTGGGCGCTGCGGCATACATTAACAAACCACACTTTAAAAATCATTCAATTTTCACGGATGACTGTCGCTATACAAATGAACAGAACTCACGTGACGTATGACAGACCTATATATGTTGGTTTTTTGATATTAGATGTATCAAAGACCATCATATATGACTTTATGTACGGATACCAAAAGACTAAATATGGCGACAAAGTGACTTTACTGTACACTGACGCCGACTCTAATTATTTTGGTAGAGACAGACAACTTTTATGACGATATGAAACAAGACATTGAGAAATACTATACATCAAACTACTCGACTGACAATCCACACGGTATACCGGTGACTGAAAGCGTACTTGGAAGAATGAAAGACGAGTATAAGGGCAACATTTGATACGGGTGCAAAATCATATATGGTTGATGGGAAGGGTATTTTAACAGAGAAAGCGAAAGGAGTGCAAGAATGTGTAACGAGAAGGGATTTGAGTGCGGAGGATTTCAGGAATGTTGTGGATAGTATGGGTGAAACAAAGATGGTGGATGTGTGGTGGTACAGGATGGACGGGTTTTAAAAAGAGTGAATGTTTTCCGAACGAGGCTGCATGATGTGTTCACACAAATGGTGAATAAGGCATTATCACATTGATAAACGATACCTTCTATCGGATTCGGATAAAACACTAGCTTGGAGCCATAAACAGATCGTGGAGATGTAACGCAGACTATTTTTCACGATCTAAAATATTTATCCAACTCGTCAATGCCGGTAAAATCCAATTGGTCTTCATAAGGCAGCTCATTTCACGGAATTCATTTAGGTTAAGGCTATATACATATTTATTAGTTAGGAATTTATTTATTTATCTAGTCAAACATTCCTAATATTCGTTCCTATAATGTTTTATATATTCTTTCAAGATTTTCTTGTTAAAATATTTAGTTTAAACGCGTTTTATAATGTCTTAGGTGATTGTAGAAATTGAAAACCAATTTTAATACTGTTTATATTCAAGTGACTTTTCATAAATTTGCTAATAAAGATAACTTTCAAGTTTAGCTTTGTGTTGAGTAGGTTGTTTAAATAAAATACATATATTTTACAATGTTTGTTTTATTTTAATATAAAGTATTGTAATACAAATAACAGAAATTATTTAATATCTTTGCTAGTTATCCATTAATTATGAGATTTATCAAAACCAAGCCATTTCCCATATGTCTTAGCGCCTTTCTTTTTTAACACTTTTTCAACTAAATAATAATCAGGGGTTGCAGTCTTTTGTAGGTCCTCTTCATAAAATCCACCACTGATTGGTTTGCCTTGCATGTCTTCTATTAAATAGGTGGTTGGATTAGTGCAGTCAACCTTAGTGATTTTAAACAGCTCTGTTGACCAACGTGGTGAATAACCTTTCTCAAATAATATTTTAGCTTTACTTAGACACACATCACCCACTCTAAATTTATTTTTGTTAAACACTTTGAGATTTGAGTAAACTTGTTTCAGTAGTAGATAAAATATCAGCCATAGCTTTAGTCACCACTTCAGCAGTTTTAGATTTAAGAGGACGATCCACTCATACTTTGAAAAACAATTAATAACCACTAAAATATTCTTGTAACCAGAGTTTTCTTTGTAGTAGTCTGTAAATTCTGCTAAATCAGTCTGCCACAAATCATTTAAACCTTTGATTATTCTGCGTCTACGTTTCAATTGATTCTTGTAGGTTTATATAACTCATCAATAATTTGCTTTTTAGTATCAGATGTTTCAAATGTTTTACGTTTAATGGCGTTGGATGTAAACGTCCCACTTAGCTTCTAGAGCTGAGATCTTAGTGTCAAGCTGATTCAGTTTCTTACTTAGATGTTTATTCTTTGGTATATCAATATCATGCAACACTTTAGAGGCTATATCCTTTGTTAAATCTTTCAATTTGTTTTCAAACTCGCTTTTAAGAGCAGCTAAGTCTTTTTTCTGCACAGCGTCAAGAGTTATGGCTTTTAGACTCTGGGTTACCTCATCTTTATTCTTCTGCCCACACATCGACAAATTTTTTATTCACCCCATCAGCATGTTCAACAGGATCACCAACGTTACATAATTTATGGGTTTGCACATCAAAATCACCATTTACAGTTTTCGGAAATGTTTCTCTGTGCACAATTTTGTTTAAGAACCTGGGAGTCTTTGCAGAACGTCCGAAATTATCGATAGACATTTTTACACTGAACTTATTTTATTTGAATCCAACTAAACTCCATTTTTTATATGCGTTTATCCACCATAACCCAAACTGCTGTCACTGCTTCCTGAACTAGACTTTTATTTATCCCTTCGATAGCACCATCGATGTACTCCTTAGTTGCAAACATTTTTTAAAGTTTATTTTCAATCGTAATCACTGCTTGATTTAAATCGTCTTTAGTAGCAAACGTATTTTTCAGGTCAGCTTAAAGTTTTGAAACTGCTAGATCTATATGATCTTTTTGAAGTTTAGATATAGTGGCATCAGCCATAGCAGTAAGCGTTTTATGAAGAGGAGACACTGTTTGATGTATGTACTCCTTGATATCCTTTTCAAGACTAATAAATAATTGATCAACGCTAGTTTTAAGCGGAAACGAGCTGTAGGCGTCGTGTTTAAGATCGATATAATTTTTCAATAATTGCTCTTTCAGCTTTTGTACTGATTGGTCGACACTCTCTTTTCTGTGGAAATGGGCTATACACTTCATGTTTAAAATCATCATATTTTTTTAATTTATTGTCAAAATCGTTTTTTAAAGCTTCCAACTCTTGTACAGCATCAAGCAGTATAGCAATTTGAAGTGCCACAACATCCTTGTTCACCTTATAATCATCTTTAGCTTTCGAATAGTTGTCTTTGGTTTCCTGGTAGTCGTCTATCCACACATCGACAATTTTTTTACTTACACCATCTGTAGGTTCAACAGGATCACCAACGTTACACAATTTATGGTTTTGCACATCAAAATCACCACTTGTAGTTTTCGGAAATGTCTCTCTGTTAACAATTCTGCTTAGATGTTTTAAATTCTTTGCAGAACGTCCGAATTTATCGATCGGCAATTTGAAAATGATTAAAAACACATAAATCTGTTTATATAACACACACTTCCTTCAATTCTTCAATAATCGACTGAATTTCGTTGTTGTGTGCGTTATTGCCAGCTGCTTGAGAAGCTACTAAAAGCCAAAGTCTATCAACCAACTCGTTTATATCATCCCAGTATACATACTCTTTCTGTTTCATAGTATGCATCATGTATGACATACCATAACCTGAAGTTATGGTGGAAGAACGTGATTTAGCACCTGTTTGTTTTTATAGAATTGGTTTTATTGCTTGTTGATGTTTGGTAGAACTGTTTCTTATAATATCTTCTTGAGGATTGTTCTCTTTTCTGTGAAGACTAGTAGCTTTCATAATATCTGCGTAATCACGTAAGGCTTGCGAATTTTTCATAGCAGCTGTAACAGGTTTTCTTGAACATATTAGTTCCAAAAGATGATTAGTACCAATATATCTTCTATCACCAACCACAATTTGAAAACTCTGTCTATTTTTATCATCTATGTCTGTAACAACAAATTTAATAGGTTTGTTGCCAAGCATCCAAGTGTTGGTGGTTTTATTCTAAATAACACCATATGTTGTATCACGAGAATGTTTCTCTGTGAAATATTTATCAACATAGTATTTAACAGTAGCAGGATATAAATTAACATTCGTTCGTGAGCTGCTTCTGGTGTATTTGCAGCAGCATCTAATTGCCTATAAGCCTTAGTCACCCATAATTCAGGTTCTGGCGCTTCTGCTTCCAACTCGAACACTTCATCATCGCTAAGGAATGGAGTTTCTTGTTTTCGTTGTGGTGGTGGCGGTTTCACATCGACTTCAGGTTTAATCGGTTTTGTTGCTGGTTGCTTAGTAGCCAACACTAATGTAGTTTTAGATATCTCACTCAAAGGTTTTAAGATGGGTTTGTATAATCGTAAAGTTTCATCAGTTTCAGTTTTATCTAGTTTTAAAGCTAAATATTTCTTTCGAATTATCTTCTATAGATTAGCTATTTTACGCTGTATTTGGTGGTGTTACTATTTTACGATGACGGGTAGCTTTAGATTTTTTTCGACATGTTTACTCTATGTCGAACAACTCAATACTAACGTTTTCCAGTTAAGTGAGATATATATAGTGATCACCCTTTGCGGTATCTTCCTTGTGTTAAATCAAAATCTTTAACAACAACCACCATATCATGTTTGTTGTGCCAACATTCACCACAAAGGAGTTTGAACTTTTCAAAACTCATATCGGTAGTTACATGATCATCATACACATATTTAAGATTAGTTTCATCTTGTTTAAATAAAACTATTATGTTAGCATTATCACGCACCAATTACTTCGGAACTTTGCTATATGTCTGGCATAAGTAGAAACTGTCAATATTTTTATGTCTACCTATACAAAAATACGATTTTATTTTATCTTGCTTATCACAGGCTACATCATCAAATATAAAAAATGAATTACTCTTTGCATCTGCTGGATCCAATATCTCTTCATTTTCACTGTATGGATAGTACCCAATACCTTTTCTAGCATCCAACACCTCCTTTAACATACTATATTTAGGTTGATATACATATTTTGAGTATACGTATACGTTTTAAAATTTTAAACTGTTTGGTTCAAACAACAAACTTAACAAAACATTTGTTTTGCCACATCCACTTGGACCACATATCAAACATCTAACTGTGTTTGCTGCTTGGGTGATGATGTGATAACAACATCATCTATGTTTGTGACTGGTAGGGTAGCTTTTGTGTGTTTTACAATACGCATCGTTAACTAAACTAAAACTTTTTACGAGTGCAACAGTCTATATAAATACTCAGATCTATCATACCTCATTAGCAGTATAAATGTTGGTGTGCCAAGGTTAAGGTCTTGTTAACACAGTCATCAACAAATTACATGTTGAGCTGCAAGTTCCTGGTTATCAGTTTTGTGGTCCAGGTACTAAACTTAAAGAACGTTTAGCGAGAGGCGATCAAGGTATCAATCCTCTAGATAGTGCTTGCAGTGTTTACCAGTAAGACCTCTAACAAATATAGATCTTGTGAAATTTGCTGATAAAATGAAAATTCCATATTTTAGAGGTGTATACATGCGATATACTTTACCATTTAAAGTTAAGGTTATATGTCTTGTTCTAGTAAAAATATAAGGAAAAAGTCCTAAAAAATTATTAATTATAATAAAAGATAATAATCTAATAAAAATTTATGTTTTTCCATATTTTTTTCCTATTGAAATTTTAAATCCATAGTAAATATCTAAATCGAGAAGGAATGAATCAAAATAATGAAGAAATAATAAAAATTCAAATTAAGGATTTTGATCAATTTAACTTAAAATTAAATGTTGTTGAAGGATCAAATGAAGAAAATAAATTTATTATCATTTTCAGATTTCAATTTTTTATTTTAAATTTCTAATTTTCGTAATGAAATAATATTAAATAAAAAAGTAATTATTAGAGCTTAAGAAAATAATAATAAAAGTAAAGAAAATGATTAGGATAATTCAATTTATTGCAGATATTTGAGGGATACAAAAATTAGTTTCTACTAATTTTAGCTTGACAAGCTTAAGTTATATTTTAACTAAATTTTCCATTAGAAATAGGCGTTAGTTATTATTAAATGGTTTAAGAGACCAGTTCTTACTTTAAGATATCTAATGATAGTTTAATTATTTTACTAATTCATTTTTAAAAAAGTTAGGAGAAATGCTTTCTAGAACAATTGGTATAAATCAAATTTCTAAACATTGACCATAAAATAGACCTACTCGTTTAGATGTAAATCCAATTTGATTTAAACGTCCAGGAGTAGCATCAATCTTAACTCCTAACCTAGGGACTGTTCATGAGTGAAATACATCAGCAGCAGAAATTAATATACGAATTTGTGATTTAAATGGTACAATAATACGGTTATTAACATCAAGAAGATGACAATTTCATAGATTTATTTCATTTTATGAGATTATATGAGTCAAATTCAATATCTAAAAAATCTGAATATTCGTATGATCAGTGTCATTGATGTTTTAATAGAAATTGAAGGATTATTTACTTAATCAATAATATAAATTAATTTTAAAGAGGGTGTAGCAATAAAAATTAAAGTAATTTCAGGAAGAACAGTTCAAATTAATTCAATTATTTGATCTTATAAGAAGTAACGATTAATATATTCATTAATAAATAACCCTAGTATTAGTTGGCTAATTAAGATTGTAATAATTAGTAAAACTAATAAAGTATCATCATGAAAGAAAGAGATCTGTTCTATTAAAGGAGATCTTCTATCTTGAAGTAGTAGGGTTTTTCATGTCACTATGTTCTAAAAAAAGTTTAGACTTTATATATGGGTTTTAAATCCATTGCACTAATCTGCCGTATTATAAATATGACAGAATGGGTAGTTCTGAATATCTATGTTCAGAAGGAGGAGTTAATTTAAATCACTCAGTTGAAGAGGAAATATTTAAAAGAAAAATTACTTTTCGTTGTGAAATTAAACTTTCTCAAATAATATAAAGTAATATTAAAACTCTAATTAAATAAATGTATGAGCCGTTTGAAGAAATAATATTTCATTGTGTGTAAGCATCAGGAAAATCAGAATATCGACGAGGTATACCTGCAAGACCTAGAAAATACCGTGGGAAAAAAGTTAGGTTAACTCCAATAAATATAAAAAAAATTGAATTTTTAATATTAAAGAATTTAAAGATAAACCTGTAAATAAGGAATCTCAATGAACTAATCCTGCTATAATTGCAAAAACTGCCCCTATGGAAGTACACAATGGAAATGAGCAACTAAATAATAGGTATCATGAAGAATAATATCAATACATGAATTAGCTAAAATTACACCTGTTAATCCTCCTACAGTAAATAAAAATACAAATCCTAAAGCTCATAATATTAAAGGTCTATAAGTTCCATGTAAAGTAGCTAATCATCTAAACATTTTAATACCAGCTGATACAGCAATTATTATAGTTGCTGAAGTGTAATAAGCACGTGTGTTGACATCTATTCCTACTGTAAATATATGATGAGCTCAAACTACAAATCCTAATAGACCAATAGCTAATATTGCATAAATTATTTCCAAAGTTCCAAAAGCTTCCTTTTTGCCACTTTCTTAGCTAATAATATGAGAAATTATTTCAAAGCCTGGTAAAATTAAAATATAAACTTCTGGATGACCAAAAAATCAAAATAGGTGTGATATAGGATTGGATCTCCCCCACCTGTAGGGTCAAAGAAAGAAGTATTTAAATTTCGGTCAGTTAATAGTATAGTGATTGCTCCTGCTAATGCAGGTACTGAAAGTAATAAAAGTAAAGCTGTAATAGCAAGTGCTCATACAAATAAAGGTATACGATCTAGATTTATTCCTACTGGACGTATATTAATTACTATTGTAATAAAGTTTACTGCTCCTAAGATTGAATAAATCCCTGCAAGATGAATGCTGAAAATAGCTAAATCTACTGAGGATCCTCTATGAGCAATATTAGCTGAAAGGGGAGGATAAACTGTTCATCCAGTCCCAGCCCCATTTTCTACTATTCTACTTATTAGTAGTAAAGTTAAAGAAGGGGGTAAAAGGCAAAATCTTATATTGTTTATTCGAGGAAATGCCATATCTGGAGCTCCTAATATTAAGGGGACTAGTCAATTTCCAAATCCCCCAATTATAATAGGTATAACTATAAAAAAAATTATAATAAATGCATGAGCAGTAACAATAACATTATAAATTTGGTCGTTACCAATTAATGTTCCTGGAGTCCCGAATTCAGATCGAATGAGTAAACATAGGGATGTTCCTACTATTTCAGTCCATGCGCCAAAAATAAAATATAACGTCCCAATGTCCTTATGGTTTGATGAAAATCATCACTTATTCGTTAAGATGAAATGGCTGAGAATAAGCAGTACATTGTAAGTTTACTTACGATGTTAAATTCCTTTATCAATCTAAATATTCAACTATGATTTTAAATTGCAAATTTAAAGGTAAATAATTTTTTTAAATTTAAATAAAATGTTTAGTAAATTGAAGGGGAAACCGCTGTCTACGGCTTAGAGGGCCTCTATTTTCAGCTTTGAAGGTTGGTAGTTTAGATTTAACTTAAATCCTTAAAAAAAATTAAAAAATAAGGCTATTAATGTTATTGCTGAAATAATTAAAAAATTTGTGTTAACCAAAAAAAATCTATTAATTATTTTAGTAAAAAATTTAGGGAATTATGGTTAATGATTATTCTGCTAAATGAAATTCGTATATTAAAATAAAGAGTAATAAGAATCTTAGTAAATAATAATTATTAAAGATTAATTCATTAATATTTAATCATTTGAGGGTAAATACTAGGAAGGGGGAAGGCCTCCTAAGGAGAAAAAGGTTAGGTTTAAGAATATTTGTATTAAAGGATTAAAATATATTATGGAAAATAATTGATTAATAAAAGAAATTTTTATTTTATTAAAGACATATACTAGATTCAATGTAATTAAAGTGTAAATTATAAAATTAATAAACCAAATAATTTTTCAGTAAATTAGGGCTGCAAGTAATCAGCCAATATGATTAATTGATGAAAATGTTAAAATTTGATGAATTCTGATTTTGTTAAATCCTATAAATTCCTCTAATAACACATATTAAAATAATTAATAAAAAATAAAATAAAAGAAAAATAAAGAAAAATAATTAATAAGAAAAATATGGATATATTAGAAGTATACATGATTAAAATTTAGGGGCAATTTTTTGTCATGTAAGTAAAATAAAACAGTTTATTCATCTAAGTATTTCTATTACTTCTGGGAATCAAAAATTGAATGGGGCAGCTCTTATTTTTGTAAGTAAAGAAGAATATATAATGATAATTAAAGTTTTATTAAAGTTTGAATTAATAAAATAAAAATTTATAGAAATTAAAATAATTAAATAGAATTATTATGGAAGCTAAAGCTTGAGTTAAGAAATATTTAATTGAGGATTCAGAGGAGTATATATTTTTTAATTTGAAAATAAGGGGATAATATAGATTAGGTTAATTTCTAAGCCTATCCATATTCCTAGTCAGGAATATGAAGAGATGGAAATTAAGGATCCTCTTATTAAGGAAATTAAAAATATTAATTTATAAAATGCAACTAAAAAGGAAAGAGGTATATATATATATATATATATATATATATATATATATATATATATATATATATATATATATATGAGGTATGTATATGGGGTGATATGAGGTATGAACCCATTGGCTTTATTGGCTTATTTTTTAAATTTATATTTTAGTATAAGATGTGCAAGAGCTTTTGATACTTTAAGAAATAGTTTTATTCTATAAAATATAATAAGAGTATTGTTATACATAATTAATTCTATCAAAATAATCATTTTTTCAGGCATCATACTTTTATAACCATTTTTTTTTATTAGACTTCTATAAAAATTAAAAAATATAAATTAAAAATTTTAAAGGAATTAAAAATTTATGTTTTAAAATTTTTGAAATTAATTTTGCATTTTCGTGCATGCATTTTCTTTTTGAAAAAAATAACAAAAAATTGTTATTCCAAGTAACTTAAGTCAAATTAGGAGTTTTTATTTATTTTTCTTGAAAAAGAATGTTTTTTTTACTAATATTAAAATTTACTAAATCAGTCAACTCTATATATATAATATATATATATATATATATATATATATATATATATATATATATATATATATATATATATATATATATATATTAAGTTGATAAGCTATGCGGATTCTGGCTCACAAAAAAACCACCCCCTTCAAAATGCACATTTTTGAAAACCACCCCCATTAGTGTCTCTACTTTGTGGGCGTGGTCATGCCCATTTAGATAAAATGGACCAATCAGAGACCGTTTTAGAGGTAAAAGCGGTCATTTTTCACCCAAAAGGCGGCTATTTTGAAGAAATTTAAACAATTATAGCTCTTCTCCCCTCCATCGATCATGCCCATCTGCACATTGAGCCAGAGTGCGCCGGACTCTGGCACAAGAAATCTAAGGAAAGATTTTGCACAAGGGGTTGTTTTAGAGCTTTATCAATTCAGGGGTTGTATTAGAGCTTTATCAATCAATATTCTCACACAAGGGGTTGTATTGGAGCTTTATCAATTAATTATATTGGATGAGATGATATGAAGTTTCATCACCCAACCTGTATTCATGGGAAGCTTAATGAGCTTTGTTGAAAACTAATAATGTTGTATCGGAGCTTCATTGATTGGCTTTCATGTTGCGCCATCTTAATGAAAGCCTTGGTATTTTTAGTGAATTTTCATTAAGAAAATTCACTAATAGAGAGGTATCGATGGTGAGACTTTTTAGCGATGGAGAGGTGTGAATCTTAATTAGAGGCGGGGAATCAATGAAGAGGACTCCGTGATTTAAAGTTACGTGAGCCCACACGGTTAAAGAGAGACAGAGGTCTTTCTGCAGCTGGGAAAAATGGTGAGTCGTTTTAGCAGGAAACCAAACTAAAATTATTTTAGTTAAAAAGGTCATTTTAGCGGTTGAAATGTTTCATTTCGGCAGGAAAAATATTATCGTCGGAAATAGTTTAGTCAGAACCAAAAGGTCTTTTTAGCGGTTGAAATGTTGAGTCATATCAACAGGAAAAATATTATCGTTGGTGGCAGAGAAAAAAATATCGCTGTCGACTTATCAAAAAATACCGGATGTAGCGGTGACTGCAGGTGTTCATTGTGAAACCATGCATGGTTTAAAATTAAAGACAACTTATAACAAAGGCAATAGGCACTACATGGATATATCACATGTTTCAAATTTTCTTTAAAATGAACATAATTGAACATCTTTGTGTAGACAAAAATATATCTCACAGATATATTGTTTAAGTAGATGGTTAATCGTGAAATCGCGAACAGTAAACTCTAAAAATTTTTAGCAGGTCTAGAACTCGACATAGACTGTGTTAGTTTTAAAATGCTAAAACTAAAAAATATCATCTAATATATAAAGACGAGCGAGTTTACCGATATAGCACACCTGCCGAGTCCTTACTTTTAAATGTATTAACTATAATATCTAGAATATAGCCTGGTTTTTTAAACTAAAAACCGGTCTTGTTTACAGGCATAACTTTTTTGCTATAAACAGTAGTAATTTATCACAATCTATATGATATCAATGTAACAGCGAGATCATGCTACAATATATGCTTTTGTATTGATAAACATACACAAACATTTTTTTAGCAATAAAAATAGACCTGACACCCTATAAACCCCAATTTTTAAACTTATACTTTAAGCATGTCCAAATATAATAAATCTCGACAAACATTGAGTGAAATAAACATGAAAAATTCGCTCGAATAGAGACTGTGTGACGTCAGCGAATTCATAAATAAAACAATTTAAGCTAAAATGTATGGGCACATAATTTTTAACGCGATGAGTCAGAAACTCAAAAAATATGTTAGTGTTATAAAGCGTTAATTCTCTTCAACAAAAAACATTTATGCATATTTATGAAAATTGAATATAATGGAGGCTGTGACGTCAAAGATCACATAAATAATTCAATTTAAGCTTGTTCATGTAGAGCTTTATTGTTTTTAACTAAATATGTGAAATCAAGATGATTCATATGACATCAAAACACAAATTAAAGAAGTTTGCAATTTTTTAGCACAACTGTAATAAATACATATTTCGCTTCAAATCCTAAAAACTACATTTTTAAATTTAACAAGCTCACAACGAAAAAACCTTTGAAAAAAATTCTTCAGATGTCCCTAGAACCGAAGTGATTTTTATATACATGCATCATGTCACTAGCTTGGAATTAATGGGTTGATATACCTTCTTTTGATGGCTTGGATAAGTTCCCAGTAAAAATCAAACAAGGTTGTTTCAAAAATTAATTCAAGAAAAGCTATGACAAACAAATTTTGTGGGTTTACGTTATGATAAAATATTTTTGTATTAAATTATTTCTATGAAAATTTGCAAATATTTAGTGTCAGAAGATTTATATGAAAATTCTCTACCATAAAGCACTTGCTGTACCCAGGTTTATTTTGTTTTAAGCTCATTTATATAACTGTGAACAAATTGTTATTCTATTATGAGCGTTATATCAAAAAAAATTAGTGTGAAACAGTCTTTCCATAATAATATTAAAGCCGTCAGTATATTGGGTAAAGTATAAAAAGGTTTTTAATTCTCTTTAAAATTATATGAAAATTCGCCACCATAGCGCACTTGCTGCGTTCAGATTATTTCTACGAAAATTGTTTATAAAACTATAACTTACCGGTTGTCGTTGATTTAAAACATATATCCACACTAGGACTTAATTTTTTGTAAAAAATCCCCAACACAAATTTTCACCATAACCCAAACTATTATCTGAGGCACTTAACATAAAACTCACACAGATTTAGCACCTGTAAACATATTTACAAAAGGGCAATTCGTTATGTAAGACATATAGACCGTCCAGATATTCCAAATCAACTTCCAAAACATAGTCAAAAGTAAAACATCTGATTTTAAATAGATATCGAAATATTGTTAATGCTTTGGAATAAAAAACAATTTTCGCGGACTCAATCTGTAAACTAAAGCCGACATGTGAGCATGTGAGCATTATGCCAACAGGAAACCAACGATAAGAGCTGACGCAATATTGTGTTATATTAAACGCTTGAAACAGTAAGTTTTCTGTGAAAAGAAGCTGAACTCGAGCAATTACCTATTATTAAAAACCACAACTTTCCGTCAGATCTTTAACATTGTTGCCCAAGCTAGTATAAGTGTTATCTATATTAATTAGCCAATGTTGCAAGATTTTCCTTCTATTAATAAAAAAACAATTAAAATCATAGTCGTTTTATTTTTAAGCAAAAACAATTTTGTTAAAAAAATAATAGGAAAATAAACGTTTCCAGAAAAAATATTGAGTGTTACAATAAATAATTAAATCAAATGGTTGATTACAAAAAATATTGATTGTTATAATAAAAAATTATATCAAATGGTTGATTACAAAAAACAGTACACTTTACAAAAATTAGTTTGCTGCAAAAATAAACATTTCCACAAAAATATTGATCGTTATAATAAAAACTTATATCAAATGGGCGAATACTAAAAACAGTTTAGAAAAATTATAATAAAAAACACATATTAGAAAAACATATTAACAAACATTCTATTGCACTTGTAAACACCCCATCACTTAGCAGTTTTTCTCCTTTATAGACAACCATAGCCCCATATGTCTTTAGTTGCTGAGACATTTGTCGAAACACATCAGGCTTGGTGATGGGAACGAAACTTCAACCATTATGGCTTCACCAAACTTTGGGGTAGTTTTAAATATAAACCATAGAGCCTCGGTGGTTCAGGGGCAAGAACGTGTGCCTCTGAACCGCAGGGTACTGGGTTCGATCCCAGCGTACTCCTTTCACTTTTTCAGTACAAACTGTAACATTAATATCAACCAAGGTTCTGGCATTGTATTTGAGCAAGTTGAATGTCTGCACGTTCTGCCCTTCGGAGGGGGCGTAAAGCCGTCGGTCCCGTGTCCATGCGATGTTGGGCACGATAAAGATCCCTACCCTCCTTACAGAAAGGCAGGGGTTCGCGAAAATTTCCAGGATAGTGAGGTGAAACTGCTCCCTGGCGTCGGTGATTGGCCATAGTCGCGGAAATAGGCCGACGTTAAAGAAACAAAACACACACACACAAATATAAACCATATGACGTTTTTTGAGGTAAAATTGTTTTTGCTTGAAATACGACTACTAAAAACCTAGAAGTAAAATTCTATTGCGCTCGTAAACATCCCATCACTTAGCAGTTTTTCCCCTTTATAGGCAATCATAAGACCACCCGTCTTTACTTGTTGAGACATTGCTTGAAGCACATCAGGATTGTTGACGAGATGTTGTGTGACTCGATTTGGTAAAAAAACATATTTATCTTCCAACTCGGCCATTATGGCTTCACCAAACTTCGTGCTGACTTTTTTGACATAAACCATACAATATTTCTTATCTTTTTCCAAGTCTTTGACTTGACTCAAAGGTTTTCTGCCACAAACGCTTATTTTATTGAGCTCCAAAAGCCACTGTGACTAGGCCATTGCAACAAAATTGTTTTTGTTTGAAAATAAACCGACTACCAACTTGAAATGAATAAGACTAGCAGCAGCATTAATTTATATATAGAAAATAGCTGTAGGGAAGGGGAGTTAGCTGGAAACAATCGCCTACACATTTTTCTTATTTGAGAATACGAAAAGGGAGGAGTTTTAAAACAGGGCTCACAATTAAGCGGTTGGTCAAGATTGATTTCGAAACCAAAAAATGATTCGTCTGCGTAGAAGAGTAAAGCGTATTGTTATACAGACAGCGTTTACGTTGGTGGAAACAATCGCCTACACATTTTTCTTATTTGAGAATACGAAAAGGGAGGAGTTTTAAAACGGGGCTCACAATTAAGCGGTTGGTCAACATTGTTTTCGAAACCAAAAATGATTCGCGTAGAAGAGTAAAGTGTATTGTTATACAGACAACGTTTGGGATGTTGGGAGGAGAGTTGGGCGGAAACAAAACGACTGCTAGGAGGGGATAGGTGTCTACACCTACTCATTTTCCCATTCCATACGTAAATGAGGACTATAAAAACGAGAGCTCACAAACAGTCGCTTGTTGTTTTCGAAACCAAAAAATGGAACGTCTATACAGACGAGCGGTATGGACGATTGTCCAGACAGCATTCATGTGCCGTATGATCATCGCGTTAATAAAAAATCTATCACACAAAAAGCCGCTAGAAAATTTCTGTGATTGCTCAAAACTATTTAAACGTAATATTACTGGGGTATTGGAAAAGTGCGAAAACGTTAAAGTTAACACAATATTTTCTGCAATACTTGTAAAAATTAAAGACGATGAAGAAGTTAGATCAGAAAAATATTTGACTACAAAGAACGCTTCAATACATAAAAATACAACTGATTCAAACGAGTGGTTTGAAACTCATGTGAAAGATGTGCTTATGAGAAAATTGAGCGAGTTCCAAGAAGGCGAAAGCGGTAAGTATCATTTTAAAATGTTACAAGTAAACGATTTACCAAGTGTACTAATTTGGAGATATTAATTTGTTGGTTTTGTTTTAAGGTTGGGCTTTGGAAAAAATATAATATTTTCAAGTAAATATAAATCATTATAATCCATTACGTTTTGGAGGCTGCTTTGTGCCGTTACCAAAGGAAATCGCTAACAAGAAGGCCTGCATCAACATGAAAACCGAAGAAGATGAATGTTTTGTGTGGGCTATAACAGCCGCACTGTTTCCAGCTACATCCAACCCGGATAGAGTAAGTTCTTATCCTCATTATTCGCAGTAATTAAAACTAAAAGGTATTACGTTTCCTGTAACGATTTCACAAGTACAAAAATTTGAAAAACAACTTAATTAGTGTTAATGTTTATTATCTTAAAAAGACAAATAACAAATTTACAGTGTATCCACTATATTTAGCCAAAACCAAACAATCAAGGCACGTTAATCTTTTACAAATTCAAAATTATTATCCAGATTCCGATTCTAGTTCAGATAGCAATGATGAGCCTATAAAATATCATTTTGTGTGGATAAAGAACCTATCTAGGTTATTATCCACCCAACTGAACAAGCACAAGCAGAAAATCTTTTTTTGTGATAGGTGTCTACATTATTTTTATAGTCAAGAAAAACTCGATTCTCACACCGTAGATTGTAACATACTTAATCATTACAAACTTACACTGCCATCTGTAAATAAAACTTTAAAATTTACTCAGTTTCAATACAAATTAAAGCTAGGCTATGTAATATATGCCGACTTAGAGTGCGTGTTGAAAAAATCGCATGATATAAAAGCGTATCAAAAACACATTCCATTCAGTATTGGATATTATGCACATTGTTCTTATGACACTACTCTGTGCTTTTATAAGGCGTATCACGGAAAAGATTGTATCGATTGGTTTGTAAAACAATTAGAGCAGTTTGCAGAGGATGTAGAGACTGCTTATTTGTGTGAGATACCTATGGAAAAATTAACGCCCCAACAGGAGTCTGAATTTAGAAATTCTCAAACTTGTAAAATCTGTGAGCAACCTTTTAAAGCTGGAGAAAAAAGGGTACGCGATCATGATCATTTTACGGGTAAGCTTAGGTTTTCTCCGGCCCACGAAAGCTGTAATCTTAATTTACAAGAGAATGGAAAAATTAACGCCCCAACAGGAGTCTGAATTTAGAAATTCTCAAACTTGTAAAATCTGTGAGCAACCTTTTAAAGCTGGAGAAAAAAGGGTACGCGATCATGATCATTTTACGGGTAAGCTTAGGTTTTCTCCGGCCCACGAAAGCTGTAATCTTAATTTAATGCGATACCTGTTGTATTTCACAATATGAATTACGATTTATCATTTATTATTATTGAAATGGCTAGCAAAATAAAAGGTTAAGTAGATTTATTAGGTATAACAAAACATAAATATATTTCGGTAACAAAACACATACAGGATAATTTAATTAGTTTTAGATTCATTGATTCTTTTAGATTTTTAAAGAGAAGTCTTGAGATGTTAGCTTCATATTTAGAAAATTACCCTATTTTAAGGGAGCAGTTCTTTCGAGAGGAAGGTAGAATGAATGACGATGAAGCTTACGATTTTATAAATAATACAAATATTGATGAAGAAAAAATTAGTTTACTGCAAAGAAAAGGTATTTTTCCTTATGATTTTTTAAATTCATTTGAAAAATTAGATTTTGATAGCTTACCAGAGAAAAGAGATTTTTATAACAGTTTAGAAAATAAAAATATAAGTGATGAAGAGTACACACACGCTCAAAAAGTTTGGAAAGTCTTTGGTTGCAACTCTCTGCTCGACTATTCAATCATTTATCTTAAGACGGACATTCTATTATTATCAGAAGTATTTGAAAATTTTAGAAATGCTTTTTACGATGCTTTTGGTTTAGATCCTGCTAACGCATACACACTACCTGAATATTCCTGGCAATGTATGTTGTACACAACTAAAATCGAATTAGAACTACTCACAGACATAGATATGATAATGTTTATAGAGCGTGGTATACAGGGTGGACTAGTACAATGCTGCACAAAGTACCCCAAAGCAAATAATACATATATGGGTGTAGAATATGACTTTAATAGCCCTCAAAGATACCTCCTACACTTAGACATTAACAACATGTATGATCATTGTTTAGGGGATTATTTGGGGTTTAAAGGGTTTAAATGGTGTAGTGAAGCAAAAATGAAAAGTTTTGATGTTGAAAGTATATCTGACACGTCTAAAATTGGCTATATTTTAGAAGTAGATCTTCACTATCCAAAGGAACTACATGATCTACATAGAGATTTACCGTTTTTCCCCGAACATCGGGCTCCACCCGGCTCTAAACACACCAAACTAATGACGACATTATATGATAAATCTATCGTTTACTCAAACAGGCTGTTGAACACGCTGTAGTCATTGTTAAAATACGTAAAATATTACAATTCAATCAGGCTCCTTGGCTCAAAAAATATATTGACCTTAACACAAAATTCAGAGCTGCTGCAAAAAACGAGTTGGAAAAAGACATATTTAAGCTGAACAACAACGCTATATTTGGAAAGACAATCGAAAACGTCAGAAAACACTCAAATTATAAACTTGTTACAAACTGGGAAGGTAGATATGGTGCGGAAGCCTGTATCGCTAACACGCATTTTAAATCGTCCACAATATTTAATGAAAATTTAGCAATATTAGAATTATTAAAGTCAGAGGTGTTCTTTAACAAACCAATATATATCGGAATGAGTGTTTTACATTTGAGTAAGGTTTTATTGTACTATTTTTATTATGATTATATGAAGCCAATATTTGGTGACGACTGCAGTAGATAGGGCGGCACCTGGGACCATCCCCTCCACTTTTTTCTGCGCGTGCGTGATGACGTCACGCGCATGCGTGTGAGGTTGACAGTTGACATCTGACCAGTCATCTGTCAACGTCACTTGTCAATGTCAGCTGTCAATGTCAGCTGTCAATGTCAGCTGTGAATGTCAGCTGTCATTGGGGGCTGTCAGGTGTCACTTGACCTGTCAGTTGTGACCTGTGTTGTCCGATGACGTCAAATGTTCCAAAGATGGCCGGAATAAGTTTTGGTCTCCATGTGTTTATCGATTCCCAGTTATCTGATTGTTTGTTGAGGTTATGTTGGCACACACGTGTTACATACCGATTCCTCCTCTATGTGACTGTTAAGGTTAAGTGTGCTGTTTGTTGAGTCTCCACATGTTTAAGGTTAGATCGGCTACCCCCTAGCCGAATGTTTGTTTGTTACGAGCTATTGCCAACGTTTCTTAGGTTACAGACACACAGCCGTCATATATAAGCTCACCCGTGTGTTATTTATTGTGTTGGTAAGTGTGTTGTATTAGGTTGCTAGGATATTTTAGTTTTTTGGCGGGAAATTTGAATTTTATTGAAAATTAGCGTCTCTCGTGTTCAAAGTTTGGCTCGTCGTAGAAGAGAACATTCCATTTGAAGTGTGGTGAAGTGGGGAAATATTCCCTTAGACGGCGAGTTAAGCTTTTGAACACATATAAATTCAGGTTACACATACATACAGATATGAGAGAGATAGACAGACAATCTGAAATCTGGTTGAAAAAAAAGCATTCGCCTGAAATTAGATTTGAACCCGAGTTCGAACTGACCGTATAAATCAACATATATGCATTCATGAGTAAACCAACTCCTCCACAGAGACTATAGATAAGGTTTGTTTGATGCATGTATATATAAAACAAAACCCACTCGTTGACATATGATAATTAAACGCGTTATCAAGTTGTGTGGGTGTTCTCTCTATTACAGTACAATTTTAACATAAGAGAGGAACTTTGATTTTAAAATATTGGTAAATATACATTCAATAAGTCTAACACACTTCTTATAAAATCAAAAGCTAAAACAAACATTTGATATATAATATTAAATCTAAAACAAAAACCTATTTACATATGCAAACACGTTTTGTTTGCATATAAATGTTATCAGTTTTATTTGGGTGTTTTAATGTAGATCTGAATTTATATCGTTGCTGTATATAGGGAGTGATCAAAAATACAAGTAACAAAACTCGATTTAACAACAAATTAACTTTGATATACGAGGGTTGTTTGATATGTGTTGTTTGAATGCAAACAGACTGCTAATATATGAGAGTGGAATACATACCCACAGTAAGAGAGACATCATCTCTGTTTCACATCTTAACACATACTGAACAAGTGTGCCTGTGTGTGTGACCTTAGTCTTGTTTGAGCTTGTACACCCGGTTGTTTTGAAAGGATATGACACATATAGGTCATGACAGTTAGATGTATTTGCTTAGACTGACATATGTGTGGAATAACAAACGGACATGATGTGTTACTCAGTTTGGTGGGAAAATTAGATTTTCACACACGAAACAAACATACAAATGTGATTTGAATAACATGTTTGACAGACACGACAGCTAGTTAGATACAGACAGCTAGCGTGTTAAAACTTGTCTGTACACTTGCTATCTGTTGTCCTCCCCGGTAGGTGACCTAGTTTTCAGAGTTAGAGCCGTGGCAGAGTTAGAATACAGTTGTTATCAGTTGTCATTTCCGGCAGGTGACCTAGTTTTTAAAGATAGACCCCTGGCAGAGTCAGAATACAGTTGTCATTTCCTGTCTATGACCTAGTTTCTCTGTTAGAGTTTGCTTTAAGCTCATTTACAATTGAGTTGTCGCAGCGAAAAGACGTGCTTCAGTTTGCTCTATACAAGTCTGTCTCAAAATGGCTACATTAAGTGATGTGTGTTACCAGCAAATTAAAGATAACTTCTGGTATGGTCTATTTGGAGACTTTCAAGTTATTATCGATAAGAACACTGGTTATTTCAATGCCACAAAATTGTGTAAGAGTGGTGAGAAAAAAATGTATCATTGGTTGGAAAATAAGAAAACTAAAGAGTTAATTGCCTATTACAGCAGTCAGCTGAAGGAATATTTGGGGTATCGGAATACCGATATGCCAAATGTTTCAACCGAGGGAGCCCACTTAGAGTTATCTCCAGGGAAGCCGGAATACTGCCCCCCTAAAAACGGATGCAACATTTAAATTAACACCAACAACCGCCACCAGTCAGCTAAAGGAAGATTTAGGGTATCAGAATACCGATACCCTAAATCTTCCAACCGGAGGAGCCCACTTAGAGTCGCATCTAGGGGGGCAGAATACCGATCCCCTAGAAGCGGCTGCAACATTTCAATTAACACCAACAACAGCTACAACGTGGTGGACTTTGGTGGAAGACAAGCTGAAAAAAACTTGATATCTGGTACATATGTGTGCAAAGATTTGATAGTAAATTTCTCTTGTTGGATATCCAATCAGTTCTATGACAAATGCAACCAAATTATCTTTAATTTTTTCCTAAGCGAATTTGATCAGAAATACAGGGACAACCTTGAGGAGATTGAAGTGAAATTAATGGAGATAAATGATGAGGTGCAGCGTATGCGAGAAGCAAATGCTAAAGTCACAGAACATCTTGAAGATATATCCGCAAACCCAAGTAACCCGGGAAAAATAAGTGTGTTTGGTTTACTTGCAAGAAACGAGAAAGGCGCCACCTATCCATATCATGCTGTAAGAACACAAAAGAAAAGTTTCCCAAGAGCTGTCAAGAACTTAAAAAATAAACACCCCAACGCCCAAGTGATCCTAAACAAGCTGTATGATCCGAATTCAGTAAATCTCTTTAACAGAATAAAGACTGAAGTGAAATACTTTACAGCACATAGGATCCTGGACACTCCATTTAAATACATGTAAATTTTGTAGTCTACTATGGACAGTCAAGTCTACCTCTGGACATTTAAGTCAACCCTGGACATAATTATAACGGTGTTTAAATGCAAATAGATAGAATTATTTTGCGGGGAGTCAGGTATGGACAAGGTGTTATTAATAATAAAAACAGTGGTAAAATATAAAAATATAACATATTTACTCAAGTGTACACTACAACAAGTTAACTAATTTCAAAATTGTCTCTCTTTACACTAAAATGAGATTTGTCAGTTGGTGTTTGTGACCTTGGAATTTAATCTGGTGTTATTTCCGTAGGATGAGATCATCCCATCATTCGTGTTTGTGCTTGTCTAGAATACAGCTGTTGGCAGTTGTCATATCCGATAGGATGACATCATCATCATTATACGTGTTTGAGCTTGTCGACAGCTCTCGTTTTCGGTTAGTGACCTAGTTTTCCGAGATAGCCCGTGACAGATGAACGTTACTTCATTTCCTGTGGTTGACCTAGTTTTTTTCTCGTAGAGTTCGCTAGATGAACGTTGTCCTGTTAGGCAGCTGCATGACAGCTGTCTGTCCTGTTAGACAGCTGTCTGTCCTGCTAGACAGCTGTCTGTCTTGGTTGGTTGACTGGTTGTTTGTCTGATCCGAACAACACCGATGTTTGACGACAGTATGCGATCATTAAAGATGCACCATATAATGGAATAGTCTAGGTGTACACGGCTAGTATTCTCTGGACATTCATTCTGTTCACATCGTTGTTACAAGATGGCTTCCATATCAAAAGCTGATTATCTGAGTTTACTAAATGTTAATGACATTAAGGCGATTTCACCACAAGAGATGGCCAAAGATTACGAAGAGTGTGTTACGCAGTGGTTTCATCTTCTCTCAAATGAACATGATTTTAATTTGTTAGTTTGTGTACCAAATATTAAGTGGTATTCAATTTGTCGATGTCACCTAGAAGCAGATGATGGAAGTGTGGCGCATGAACACATGCACGCTTTGATACATTTTACAAATGGGTCTACGGTTCATGGATTTAAAAAGAAGCTGCAACGTGTAGGGCGACGTTTGCATCCTAAAACAACTTTCAAGAAAATAATTTGTCTAGATCATGCTGTTGGAGTAGTAAGCTTGTGCAGATGGGCAGAAACCTCTTCAAAGAGATGGCGATGGTCTTCGTGGAACGCCGCATTCGCACTATTCTAGGCGAGTGTACTGTGATTCTTGGCTGCATGGCAGGGGAAGAATGTGTGCTTCTGTAAGAGATGAGATATCATGTTTAGCATCAAAATGAGTTAAAAACGTATCAGTTTACGCATCAGTGAACGAGTTGCACAATAAAGAGACTTGCCAGTGCACCAGAGAAGCTTCTGGTATTCGTAGAAGACAGGAAGCTAATGAAAAGAGAAGACTGTTTTACCAAACAGAAAAAGGAATTGTAATCAGAAAGGCGTACAGAGAAAAACAAGTTCAAAAGAAACAGCTGATCAAACAGTTAATGGAGCTGGGTCTAAATAAAAAAGCAGAATTGCAAAGAGAGACAATTTTGAAATTAGTTAACTTGCTGTAGTGTACACATAAGTAAATATATTATATTTTTATATGTTACCACTGTTTTTATTATTAATAACACCTATTTTAAATTTCAAAAGTATTTATGATTATTAGGATTATATTTTCCTTTATGCTTAATATGAATTGCTTCTAGTTTAGCAGAAACTAATCGTACTCCTTTTGATTTTGCTGAGGGTATCTGAGTTAGTTTCTGGATTTAATGTTGACTATAGAAGAGGAAGGCTTGCTTTATTTTTTATAGCTGAGTATTCTAAAATATTATTTATGAGTTTAGTATGTGTAATATTATTTTTAGATGGGGATATTTATTCTTGGGTATTTTTTATTAAAGTTTTAGTTTCTTTTTTATGAATTTGGGTTCGAGGTACTTTACCTCGTTATCGTTATGATAAATTAATAGTTAGCTTGGAAAAGCTATCTACCTATTTCTTTAAATTATTTTTTATTTAATTTGAGGTCTCTTTTACCCTGATTTTGCAAGTAATTATTTTTAGTGATTAATGATTATAATAAGTCTTATAATTTGAGTTATAAAAGTATTCAAATTAAGACTTCTTTTTGGTTAATTATTTTTAATATTAACTTAATAGAAACTTAAACTTCTATTTTATATTTTCAAAATATATACTTTTCAAGTTCATTAACTAATAAATTAGTTTATCTCAAATTTTATATATTAAAGGATTAATTAAAAAATATAAGAAATAAAGAATAGTAAGAATTTGGCCAGTCAGGATATAAGGATCTTCAATAGGACGAGCTCCAATTCATGTTAGTATAATTACTATACATGTAAATAATAATTTATTAAAAGGGTAAATTTGATTTCTTTGTATATTTTTTGTATTAGTAAAAGGCAAAATAATTAAAATTGCAATTGAAAAAACTAAAGCAATTACTCCTCCTAATTTATTAGTAATTGACCGTAAAATTGCGTAAGCAAATAAGAATCATTCTGGTTGGATATGAATAGGTGTAACAAGCGGGTTTGCAAGGATAAAATTATCTGGGTCTCCAAGATATTAAGAATTAATTAAAGTAATTAATAAAGTAGTTATAAAAATAAATCCTAAAATATTTTTAAAAGAAAAATATGGATGGAAAAGAATTTTATGTAAATTTCTGTTAGTCCCCAATGGGTTATTAGAACCTGTTTGGTGAAGAAATAGCAAATGAATCATTACTATTGCTGAGATAATAAAAGGCAGAAGAAAATGGAATGAAAAGAAACGGTTTTATGTGGCATTATCAACTGCAAATCCTCCTCAGATTCATTGAACAAATATTATACCAAGGTAAGGAATTGCCGATAATAAATTAGTAATTACTGTTGCTCCTTAAAATGATATTTGTCCTCATGGAAGAACATATCCTAAAAAAGGCTGTTGCTATTATAATAAATAAAATTAATACTCCTATTGTTCATCTTAATTTTAAATTATAAGATCTATAGTATATTCCTCGTCCTACATGTAGGTATAGACAAATAAAAAATAAATCTCTTTTAGCATGAAGAGTACCTACGTATTAATCATCCATAATTTACATCTCGACAAATATGAGTTATACTATTAAAAGCTATTTCAATATTAGGACAATAATGTATAGCTAAAAATACCAGTTAGAGTTTGAATTATTAAACAAAGTCCTAGTAAAGATCCAAAGTTTCATAGTAAATCAGGTATATCAATTAAAGCATTATTAATAATTTTTATTATAGGGGATATTTTTCGGAAAGGGATTTTCATTGGTTTATTTGACGTAAAGGTCCAAGTTTTAAATTAGAGATTTTGACTACTGCAATTAGGGTAATTAAAAGATAAATAATAGTAGCAATTGAAATTATTAAATTAGGAATTCTAATGAATTTATTTATTATAATATTAAAGTAATACTTATAATTAATGGGGGTAATATCAAGATTCGTTATATAAGTATTCGGTAAAAAGTGATCAATAATAATTGAAGTTATTATTAATATACTGAAGGAATATGAAAAAATACATTAGAGAATCTAAATTTTTTATTAGAGGCAATTCTAGTTATATAGATAAAAATAATTAATATTCCTCCAATTATGATTAGGAATAAAATATAAGAAAATCAAAAGTTATAAGTAATTATATTAATAATTGAGGAAATTAAAATGGTTTGAGAGAGAAGAATAAGACCTAGGATGAGTTATCGAAGTTACTTTTAAAGCTAAGAAAATAGAAGTAATCATTAAAAATTTAATACATATAATAGTTTAATTAAAATATTAATTTTGGAGATTAATAATAAGAATTTTCTTTTTTTCTGAAGTTTTAAAAGTTAGACTTATTTTTGGCTTACAAGACCAACATTTTATATTAAATAATTAAAACATTAAGTTTATTTTTTATTTATTATATTATTTACTTTAGGTTTAGTAACATTTAGAATAAAACGAAAACATTTATTATTAATATTACTAAGTTTAGAAGTTTTAGTTTTATCTTTATTTTTAGAATTATTTTTTACTTTTAATTTTTATGAGTATGAGAATATTTTTCTTTAATTTTTATTAGCTTTAGCCTTTGTGAGATGGTCTTAGGCCTATCATTATTAGTATTTATAATTCACACATGGTAATGATTATTATTACACTTTTAGATTTTTATAAGAATTTATTTTTCTTAGTAATGTTGATTCCTTAAAGGTTTTAAGATATTGAATAGTTAATCTTTATTTTATTGTAATTTTATTTATTTCATTTTTTAATTAGACTAAATTATATGTTAGTAAGTGTCTTATAATTTTAGTTTAGATTTACTATCTTTTTTAATAGTTTTGTTAAGATTTTGAAATTGTGTATGGATAATTTAAGCAAGAAAGAAGATATATAAAAAATAATAATTGGCAGTATCTTTTATTATTTTTGATATTTATTTTATTAGTAATTTTTAGTTCAATAAATTTGATAGTTTTTTATTTATTTTTTGAATTTAGCTTAACTCCTGTTTTATAGGGCGAGGGTATCAGCCTGAACGGATTCAGATATTTATTATTTTATACTTTATTTGCTTCATTACCTATAATAATCTCAATTTTTTAATATTATAGTAATTATCACAAGTTAGATTATTTTTTTATAAATTTATTAGATAGAGTTGTGTATTTATTTATATATTTTTTTATTTTTATTAAAATGCCAATATATTTCGTTTATTTATGATTACCTAAGGCTCGCGATGCAGCTCCTATTGCAGGTTCAATAATTGTAGCTGGGATTATATTAAAGTTGGGGGGATACGGATTAATTAGATTAATAATTTTATTTATAAAAATTAATTTAAAGATTAATATTTATATTATTATAATTTCTTTAATGGGTGGTTTTTTTATTTCTTTAATTTGTATAAATCAAAGTAATTTAAAGTCATTAATTGCTTATTCTTCTGTAGCTCATATAGGGTTGGTAATGTCTGGTATTTTAACATTAAATTATTGGGGAATTTGCTCACGGTCTATGTTCATCTAGATTATTTTGTCTTTCAAATATTTCTTATAAACGATTAACATTTCGTAGAATTTACTTAAATAAAGGTTTGCTAAATATTATTCCTAGAATTACTTTATGATGATTTTTATTATCTTCATCTAATATAGCAGCCCCTCCTTCTTTAAATTTAATAGGTGAAATTACATTAACTAATAGTTTAATATCTTAAAGTTGATTAACAATAGTATTTTTATCTTTAATATCATTTTTCAGACCAGTTTATTCCTTATATTTTTATTCCTATACTCAGCATGGAAAGTTTTACTCAGGAACTTTTAGAAATATAAAAAGATATTTTGGGCAGTATCAATTATTATTTTTATATTGGTTTTATTTAAATATTCTAGTTTTAAAGGGAAAATTAATATTTATAATATTTTATTTAAATAGTTTGATAAAAATATTAGTGTGGATCTAAAGATATAAATAATATATTAAATCATATCAATTTGTTTTATTTATTTTATTAGATTTTTAATTTTAAGGCTAAATTGTTTTATTTTTAGTTTATTTTTTAATTATATATTTAACTGTAATAGTAGAATAAGTTTTTTTAGGTTAAATAGAAATATAGTAGTTATGACTCTATTATTAGATTGAATGTCTTTAGTTTTTATGAGGTTTGTCTTATTTATTTCTTCTTTAGTAATTTATTATAGAATATAATATATACAAGGTGATTTAAATTTAAGTCGGTTTATTTTAATAGCGGTTTTATTTTGTTTGTAAATTTTATAATATTATTAATAATTTCTCCTAATTTTTTTTTTAATTAACATGTTTATTATATTGCTATGTTACAATAAAAAAAATTGCACTTGCTGCGTCCAGACTTTTATTGATTGGAGTTTTTGCCTAATATTGTGAAGATCATGTGGTTGAACGTTTTCTAGTCTATGTTCGGGTGGATGGTCTGGAAGCACTGATACCTGTTCTGGACTTCCAGTGGATGTCGCGTGCTATCTGCGATGCAAATGTATATCTAATAGGCTTTGACACTTAATTTTATTTATTTTTATTCTACGTTAAAACTAAATCAATTGTTATTTTTTGTTTTAAGGAATTTTGTTTTTAAGACAGTGCTTAGAAAATGTCTATGACATATTTGCTCTACACTAAAACCGATTCCTGTTTGTTTATAATTCAATTAACCGTAATTATCATTATAATTATCATACGAAAAGCGAAGCTGATATTTAGTAAAGCTTATTAGTAATAGTTCACAAATACACATAAATACAGTTCATAGGTTTCAGATTTGTTAGGTTTGTAGATATTTGACGGCCAATAAAGTAAGCAAGCCGTAGGCATAGTAAAATCAATCCTTTTTGACTAACTCTTTATATATTTACCTTTACGTAAAGTTTAATAAATAACCCATATTATTTAGTTAGATGTGTATTGTATATTAAATGCTAAAGAATATTTTATCACATAAGATATAAACAAAAGGCTACATATTAACAGAAAACTATTATTACCTTCAAGTCACTTGTCGTTATTTGAAGCTGTATATATTTTTAAGATTGTATGAAAACTAATTTGCATGTGATCATTTTTTGTTTCAGAGGAACAATTCGGATAAAACTGATGGGTTGTTCAACGCTGGTACTGGAGCAAAAAGCGACTTGGGTATTTTGTATAGGTGGAATTATTGGAACCAGACCCCTTATTATGAGGGAGATTGTGGAAATGTAGGAGGATCCGCTGGAGAACTCTTTCCTGGAAAAAGAACGCAGGACTGTTTAGCTTTCTTCAGTTCAGATGTCTGTAGGGCTATTAAATTAGACTATTTGGAGACCGTCAGAGTAAAGAATATACTGGGTTACAAATACGTGCTGGGAGACAGTTTTTTAGACAATGGTTAGTAATGCAAGCAACAAAAGAAATGTTCATAAAATGATGATCAACAAATAGACTTGGGAAATAAAATTATTAAACTGGTTTGATAGTTTCCACAAACGTAAGAAAACTCTAAGTCAAGGCTAAGATTGATCCTAGATTTCTTTACCAATTCACAAGCCTCAAAAGTTCACCAATTCAAAACGCGAATAAGCTGCTATTTAAAACAATACTTTCATATTACAAAACGTGGAATAAAACAGAAAGCACCCAACCTTTACAGTTAAAAATAACTTTACCTTTACAGTAGGTATAAACACAGTTCCAACCTACTTAGTAAATATCAGAGTCATCCTTTCTTTGAAAAAAAAAAGTCTGTATAGTTGCGTATGCATAATACTTATAGGAAATACCGGAATAAATCCTTAGTTTTATGCTTTTGCGATTATACCTGGTCAATCTTTATTTCTAAAGGAAGTGCCAAGGAACTACCTGGTATAACGTATTTGAAATGGATTAGTATGTAGTTCAAATAAAAGTGAGAATTTATCCGTTTAAAAGAGGTAAATTATACTGTTTTAGTCGATATTTAGACAAAGAAATGTTTTCTGTGTTTATACCAATTTTTCATACATTCACTCACTTCGGTAGGCAATTTAACGCTTCACTCTACACTAGCTGGACAATTATTCTTGAATTATTATCGATTAAATTTTTGAACGAATATAAAAACAGACATTGCGTTAATTTTGGAAGAATTTACAATACCAAGCAAATACAGTTACAAATCAGATACATAAGTGTTACATAACACTTGCTATTTCAATAGCTAAGGTTATGTATCAAGTAACTTTCATGTAATATGATTGATACCAGAAATGTCAGCAGCTGGATACTCTCGCATATATGTAACTGATACATGGTTATATGTATGCTACATTAATGGCATGTTATATATATATATATATATATATATATATATATATATATATATATATATATATATGATATATATATATATATATATATATATATATATATATATATATATATATATAAATATATATATACAATTAAATGTGAAAATAATAAGAAAATGGAGTATTTACACTGTATGATTTTAAATTGTGTTCTCACAAGGGCTGGTTGGTGAAATGTAAATTGTATAAAAAAACGGTATATTAATCTTTATTTTGGTTCTGGGTAAGTAGGCAGTAACTCGTAAAATCTAAACGCGGAATTTTTCTTGTACCCAGCTAGTTTTGGTTTCTGCAAAAATTAAGGGAGGGCTTTATTCTTACGACGGCAACAGGCAGACGATACTTCACCCTGTTCCGAAGCCCGTGTCCCACCTGGGAACAACTTGAGCCCTGACGCAGCCAGAAATACATATATACCTCCTAGCGACATTTTACGCCGCTTTGACACCGGTGTTCCACCTGGGAACAACTTGACTGTCAACGCAGCGGAATATATATCGATCCGCCCCTTTCCGCTATTTTTGACTTTGGTAAGCAACAATCTTTTATTCAACCGTTGATATTTTTTATTTCCCGGATCATTTATCATCCATTTCATGTATAGCTGTCCCCGCTAGTTATATCGGACACCAATTCCAATTTCAGTTTAATTTTTCCGCATTTCCATACACAGGTGTCCCCAATATCCAAACAGAATTGACAGAGTGTTACCGGCCCCATATTTTTAATTGTATTTATTTTATTCTGACTAGGTACGCACCGTCCAGCCGAGAATAATAATAATATAATTTCTTCTCGCTTCCAGCTGTTTGGGTAATACCACCTTAGTGTTTCAGTGTAATTGAGTATCGTGGTGACTCCCAGCTTCCTGTTAAAACAACTTGGGAGTTTGGAGGACTCTATATATATATATATATATATATATATATATATATATATATATATATATATATATATATATATATATATATATAGATATATATATTTCACCTCCTTGGCGACTCTTACATGCCCTATTACTGCTCCCTCTCCGAATCAGTTTCCTGAGTCTCGCATTCTAAGATGCGACGCCATAGCCTCCCTTCTGATGCAGATGGGAAGCGGTGGCAGCATCAACAGGACCTCTAGCGCGGCTGAGATGGTCGTCCTCATAGCGCCTGTGATACCCAGGTTTGCCAGCCTTTGCAGTTTGGCCAGCTTCCTGCTGGTAGTTTAGTTCACACCACATCACCAGACTACGCCCCATAGAGGATTCTCGGACTGACGATCGCAGTATAGATCCAATGAAGGATCCGAAGATTAAGTCCCCAGGTCCTCCCTATCACACGACGCAGCTGCCAGAGGGTGGCTACTCCCTTCCTCACTACTCTCTCTCTATTTGCGACCCCCATGTTAGTTTGGGGTCCAGGATCACCCCCAGATATTTGACCTCCCGCACTAAAGCTAAAGGTTTTCAAAACATCACGGGCGCCCTAAACCCCTCTACCTTCCTCTTCTTGGTAAATAGGATCATCTCCGTCTTCGCCGGGTTTACGGAGAGTCCCTGCTCACCACACCACCTTTTGATTATGCTACAGGCAGCTTGCATGCACTCACAGACGACGCTGAGGAATTTGCCGGTGACTAAGACCAGCCCATCATCAGCGTACGCCTGGGCGTATAAGCCATTCTCAGAGAGTCGCTCCAAGAGGCCGTCCATGACCAGACACCATAGATGGGGCGAAAGGCAGCTGCCCTGAGGACAGCCGCCCGTCGCCCCAACGTCCAGCCTCCGGCCCCTCAAGGTCAGCGAAACTCTCCTGTCCTCCAGCATGCTCGCCACCCAGCTTATTAGGGACCTTGGCGTTCCCCTATCGTGTAGGGCGGTACAGACCCTATCCGTCCTTGCCTTATCAAAGGCCCCCTCCACATAGAAGAACACAGCTAATGCGCTCTTCCCGTAGTGTAGGGCCCTTTCCACCTTCCGTGTCACAGCATAGCGCGCCCTTTCCTTCGACTTCCCCCGCTGGTACGCGTGCTGACCTTTATGGAAGGGGTGATCCTTTAGGATCCCTCCCAACATAAACCTATCTACTATCTTTTCGAATGCCTTAAGCAGGAATGATGTAAGGCTGATTAGCCTGTACGCCTTGGCCAGCGTGTATTCCCCCCTTCCCGGCTTGGGAATGAAGACCCCCCTAATCCGGCGCCAGGCCTTTGGGACGTAGCCCCACGCCAGGCTAGCCCGGAAAACCTCACTTATGTAGGGAAGCAGTATATCCAGGCCCCTCTGGAGCAGGGCCGGAAAAATCCCATCACAGCCTGCGGACTTGAAAGGAGCGAACTCGCCGACCGCCCAGGCTATAGAGCCATCCGTGACCACCCCCTCTGCCAGCTGCCAGTCCGCATTCGGGACCGTCCACCGGCCCAGGTCAGCAGCACCTGTGACGGCTCCACCGCCCGCGAGGTGAACTTCGGCGAGATGACGCAGGGTCTCCTCACCGATGCTTGTCCAGCTCCCGTCCGGTTTACTTAAGGATCCTACATTACTGCCTACCTCCTATTTGAGTACCCTTACCAGCCTGGCTGCGTCCGGCAGGGAGTTGACTTCCCCGCAGTACGCGCTCTAACTAGCTCGTTTACTCAGTCGCAGCTCGTTTACTCCACGTCTAGATTACCGGTGACAAATTAGAAGTCGGATCCTAGTCCATTAATTAGGCCTCTTTTGTGTCTGTCTGTTTGCGGAAAGATTCCAGCAAATGTTTGACCGGTGTTATGTAATGTGACATTGATACCTATAAGATAATTATGGTATTCTTTTCTAAATTCGCGATTCAAAGATTTAGTAACGATATCGTAATGTTCTTTGGGTTTGTTGTTTTCGTCGTATACTGGTTTCAAGTTATCTATGTGTATTAGAGTCTATTTGTCATTTTGTGAAATTGTTCTCTCTAGTTTTCGGAGCAGGAATCCAGGGTTGTTACGTCATTCTTCTAGGTGCGACTGGGCTCCACGTGCCCGCCTGAAAGTCGAAGATTTAGTAAGTGCGGTATATTTTGTTCATCAGTTTTGTGGTTCAGTAATAGTGCTCTGTTATGGTCTAGTAAGATAAGAGGCAGTAAATGGGTTTTGATGTTTCTTGTGAAACCCCGCGCTTATGTTTTTATATACTACATCGCCGTTTTTGAAAGGTTGATTTACATTTTTTTTGTTTCTGTTGAGCATTCTTTCTTTGGAATTTTCAATTCTATCTCTAACTACTTGATGGACAATATCCATAGAATTTGTGTGTCCTTTATTAAAATTCTGAATCACAATTACTTTCGTATTGTAATTAAAAACTTCCGGAATAAATCCAAAAATCAATCCGAATAGGGATTTTAGCGTATGAAAGTGAATTGTAGAATTATTTGCTAGAATCCAGTATGGGATGATTTCCTTAGACTTTAATTGAGGCAACTTGTTTTCGAAGAGTCTGTAGTGTTCGATTGGGGTTCTGTGAAATCTTTACACGGGACTGTTTCAGTTGGGGTTGTGTAGTGGTGTTGTATGTAGCTGTATTTGATATGATTTAAGTAGTTGTTACAGTCTCGTTCGTAAATTTAGTCCCGGCGTCTGTAATTACCACCCTGGGGTTACTGTATGGAGAGAAATACGTCATTAGCGTTTTGGATATTTGTATTACATTCTTGCTTTTTCCAGGATAGGCTTGCTCAAATTTGCTAACTGGGTCTATAATAGTTAACAATTGGGCAGATTCTATTTGAAATGTATCCACATGAATTAGTTCTAAAGGGTGCGATGGTGGTGGGGTATGTTCTAAAGCAATTTTGAAGGGATGTCGACTGTATTTTGCGATTTTACAAAGTTCGCAGTTTTGCATAAATTCGTCGTTTTTTGCTTTAATGTTTGAGCAATAATACTTATGTTTTATTTTTAAATGAATTTCGTCTGTGCTTCTGTGATTCGTTGTTCCTTTATGGATTTGTTTTATAATTGAGGTTCTTTTACCTTACGGATTTTATCTAAAACTTTATCACACGTATGGCGATTGTTTACTATTGAATTTTTGATTAATATGGGAGGCAGTATTGCTGAATAAATTCAGTTATTTGTTTTGAATTGCATATATAGCAACACCTCTATGTTGACTTAGGTCAAGCTTAGGAAAAAGTCCGGCAACGCTATAATTTCTCCGAAACAAATGAAGGTATCATTATTACATTTTAGGATGATAATTTGGCGTAGGCTTAGCATTATTTATAGGACACATTACATCTATATGACGTCAGCGTTTAGTGTACCGCCGCCATGTTAAATTTTTTACTTCTTTCTCTTTTCAAGCATACTAATGACGTATCACATTACCAAGAAAATACCATAGAAAATTGCAGTTTTTAATTTTACTTCAATTTGCATTATTATTTGTTCAGACCTGGTAGCTGTTTATTCAAAACAAAACAAAAAGTCTGGACGCAGCAAGTGCGTTATGGTAGTTAATTTTCATTAAAATGTTTTTAATAGCAAATATGAGTGTTTTTTCAATAAAGTAGGCATCAAATTTGGTTACCAGTATAACCTATATAGTAGAAACATTTCGCCATGTTTAATCAAAATAACTTCATTGTTTGAAAATGTACAACGATTTCCGAAAGTAAACTTAAAGTTTTCCCGAAAAAATTGGTTTCTTGATCAACGTTATAGGTTAATCGCAAATTGAGCTATTCGAATTTGAAGCATTTAATGAAAATTCGCTATCATAACCCACTTGCTGGGTCCCGAATTTCTTTTCTTACAAATATGCATTATATTTTGATGGAAAATTCAAAAATGCAATAACATAAGGCGTGTTCGATTAAAAAACTCTGGACGCAGCAAGTGCGTTATGGAAGTGAATTTTCATAAAAATGTTTTTAATCACAAATATATCGCTCTAATGCGAGCAGGCATCAATTTGGTTACCGGTATAACCTATATAGTAGGAACAATGTATCATATTTTATCAAAATAATTATTTGAAAATGTACAAAAATTTTCGGAAAATAAACTTTATAGGTTTCTGAGAAAACAGGTCTCCTAGCCAATGAACCTTAGGTTAATAGCAAATTGAGTTATTGAAATTTGAAACATTTAATGAAAATTCGCAACCAAAACGCCCTTGCTGCGTTCATACAAAAATTTTCCGAAAATACAGTTAAATCTTGGTTTCCTAACCAACAAAACTTACCTTAATAGCAAATGAGTTATTGCAATAAGGAGGATTTAATCAAAATTTGCTACCAAAACGCACTTACTGCGTCCAGATTTTTTCTTACAAACATGCATCATATTTCGATAAAAAATGCTAAAATGCAATAACGAATTTGTTCTACGAAAATTAGCTAAAAATTATAGACCGTTAAACCATAAACTTCATTAAACATACAGCGAAAGCATTAACTTTACTAAACAGACAGCCAAAGTATCAGAGAAAGGGTGTATTTGAAATGAATTTTCTGGGAACATTTTAGTAAAATGAAGGACAATGATGATTGAAACTAAGACTTTGTAAAACATTATTCTTGAGACATTTTCCTTCCATATCTCATATTAGTTTCAGGTTCATTGCCTAAATATTACCAATTTTGACGTTTAAAATCGCGACTTTTGACGTTTTGAGGAAAACCCAAATGCATTTTTCTTTAAATGCCTGTAATTTTTTTGTCCTTTAATTTTGGTATGTACCTTACCTATAATGATATAAACCCGCGTATGAAATTTGGTTGCCCTTACTTTTTCCGATTTTTTTCGAAAGAAAACACAAAATTTTCCGGGAAAACCTCGGCGGATTTTCCTGGCTAACGAACTTATCCAAGCCACTTGCGAAAGTAAGGTACTTACCAAGTTTTATCAAAATCAGTCCATTATTTTTTAAGTTATAGGTGTGACACGTATATATATATATATATATATATATATATATATATATATATATATATATATATATATATATATATATATATATATATATATATATATACATTTCTTGTATAATATGACACCCGCGTATATAAGTCTGTTGGCGCCGCTGTGCGATATATTTCCGTTAATTATGTTTAAATAGTAGTTTTGGCTAGAATAATTTTTATTTTGATTTATCGAGAGACAGATGGCAACCCCTGTATTGTTTTTAAATTAAACTGGAATTAAAAAATTATCTTATCGTACCTGTGGGCGATAAGCTGCCAAGAACAGTCGTTTTGTAGACGTCTTTAAGCAGTTTTACTAGAAGTATTACTAACTGTTGTCCTCTCGAAACTGCAGACGTGTATATGTGTGTTTTGTTAGTCGACATATTTTTTATTAAGAGAATTGTTAGTGCCTCCAGATTCCTTACATCCTAACTAGTCTATCCCTTTCCCTTCTGGAAGCATTTACCAAGAAGTCAAACCGCAGTTGACCGGTAAGTTTTTCTTTGTTATATCACATCATATTTATAATACATGTATATATGTTTGCTTCATACGGACTCGAGGTATTACATTTGATTTATTTGTAGTCGTTAGTTTTCGCATACAGTCCATTTTTTTGTCAGATCATATGTGTCAATTTAGTTTAGAATGATTTAAACCCAGCGGCCGACACATAATATTTGCTCCTCCGGAGCCGGATCATTAGAGTTTGAATCGATATTAGAGTGCAACGTTGTTTTGTAAATTTGTTTAAAATACTTCGAGTCAGTTGTTTTTGTAAATAGGAGAGCAGTTTTTAGTACATAAGCTAGGTATTTGCACAGTTTAAACTAATGTTGGGTTGCATTCTGTCTATCAAGGATTTGATTAGTTTTAGAGGTGTATGAGTTAGTCATGGTTATTTCCGAAGGATTAGAATAATATTTGGTTCGATTCGCGAACATTTTTTGGTTTGTTTCTTTCCGTTTGGAGATAATTTGGTGGTAAATCATACACCAGTCGTTTCTCTTATAGTGTACTTATCTAGATAGTTTTTTCTTTGCGTGCAAAGAATAACATTAAAATTTTGTATTTAATTTTTCGAATTTATATTGGCTCGTTTTCATATTCATTTATTTAATATTTGTTATTAGGTTCATAACTATTGTCTTTCTTCCAATTTAATCGTAATTATGACCGATCAACAGGTACTAGAACGTCAACTGAAAATTTTAACGTCGAAAAAAGAAACTTATTTTTTGCGTTTACAAACATTATACGAATTGGGTAAAAAATTAAACGATGCAGCTTCTCTAAAAAACTTTGTAGCTAAGCTAAAATTGTTGGAAAAAACTAAAGATGTATTTACGCAGATTATTGACTCGCTTAATGAGATACAAATACAGTTGGATTCAAAATATGTGCCGAGTTTTCAGGCATTAGATGCGTTTGACGACTTATATTGTCATATATTAGTAATGGCTGAAGATCCGCGTGTAACAGCAAGCATAATGATTGACTCAAACCAGAATACGCAGGGTCAAAATAAAGAAAAACGTCAAACTGTTCCTCAGTTGCCGAAGTTAAGTTTGCCTAGGTTTTCAGGTAATATTAGGGAATGGGAAGTCTTTTACGAATGTTTTAAAAGTCTCATTCATGAAAGCTCGGACTTAACTGACGTCGACAAGGTAAATTATTTGGTGGGACAGTTGTCAGGTAAAGCTTTGAATATTTGTTCGGGATTACCTCCGACTGGTACGAATTACAAAATTATTTGGGACACTCTTGTTGAAAAATTTCAAAATCGTCGTGTTTTAGCAACTAGTTATTTGGAACAAATTTTAGATTTGAAACCGGCCCAATCTGCGTCGTCTAATAGTTTAAACAATATTTTAGAGAAGTGTGATACGGCATTTAAAGCTTTGCAAAACTTAAAACTTGATGACTTATTAGATTTTACGTATGCATATTTAATTTGGTCTAAAATGGATGTCGAAACTAGAAGTCTTTTTGAAAACTCTCGTAGAACATCAGATATTTTCACATACAAGGAAGTTCTAGGGTTTATTAAAGACCAAGCGCATATTTATACCATAACTCCGAATTTGCATAAATTGAATAAGTCAGTTTCTTTACAGTGTAATAATAAAGCGAAATCTCAAGCATTTTTTGTTGAAATAAAGAAAGAGTTCAATGATAAGAATTGTATTTGCTGTCGTGTAAAACAACATTCTTTGACTTTGTGTGATAAGTTTTTGTCGAAATCGCCTGTAGATAGATTTAAATTTATAAAGGATCAATACTTATGTATTAATTGTTTTGCTAAACCTAAAGTTATTGCTTGTAAAAGTGCAGTATCTTGTAGAATTTGCAAACATAAGCATCACACACTTTTACATTTTGTCAAAAATCAGAATGATAATACTAAATTATCTACAGATAATGAACAGAGTGTTAGGAAAAATATTTCTGGCAGAATTGGTCTAGAAGATTGTAATAAATAGGGAGAAAACTCAGAGTCACTCCAAAATAGCTTAAACCCATCCACATTTTGTTCGACTTTACAATCTGCATCTGACTTTGGGTTGACGGTTTTGTTATCTACTGCGATTATAAACATTTTTGGTCAAGATGGTAAGGGTCATAGAGCAAGATTCTTATTAGATTCGTGTAGCCAAGCACATTTCTTGACTGCTAACTTGGCCAAAAAACTGGATTTGGAAATTTCTAATTGTGATTCGTTTGTTAAAGGCATGGGTGCTAATGATAATTCGGTATTAGGGAAAGCATCAGTTGTCATTTCGTCTATTTTAGATTCCAATATTCAATATTCGTTAGATGCTTTATTAGTTGAGAAAATAACTGACAGATTGCCTGCTTTTAAGGTTCATAGAGAATCTGTCAACCATTTCTTTGAGCTGCCGTTAGCAGATGTTACTTTTGACCAACCAGGTGCTATTGACGGAATAATCGGAGCACAATTGTTCCCATGTTTGTTGGGTTCCCATAAGGTAACAGGCTCTGTAGATATGCCTGTTGCAGTTGAAACTAAACTGGGTTACGTCATTATGGGTTCAGCTCCAGCGATCATTTCGGAATCCAGAAGTTTTCACTCGTTTCACACTACTATTGAACCTTCCTTGAATAGTCTCGTGGTAAAGTTTTGGGAAATGGAGGAGATTCCAGTTCAAAGATTCGAACATCCTGATGATCTAGAATGTGAAAAAATATACTCGTCTACCCTCAAAAGAGAATCTTCTGGGAAATATGTCGTAAAACTTCCCTTTAAATTGAGTCCTGACAAATTGGGAGACTCTTATGCTATGGCATTAAAACGTTTTAATAGTTTAGAAAAAAGGTTTGATAAGTTCCCAAAATTTAAGGAACAGTATAGTTCTGTTATTCGTGAATATTTACAAGAAGGATATATGTCTCTCTCGAAAGAAATTTATTTTCCTAATTATTTTATTCCGCATCACGGTGTGTTTAAGCTTGAAAGCACTTCTACTCCTCTTCGTTGTGTTTTTGACGCCTCTTGCAAGTCGGCGACAGAATTTAGTTTGAATGATTTGTTGTACACAGGCCCAAAATTACAGTCTGATGTACTTGATATTTTTCTCAATTTTCGTTTGTTTCCGGTAGCCTTTACAGCAGACATTCGTCAAATGTATTTGCGAATTGGAATGAATGCTGAACATCAAAGGTTTCAACAAATATTGTGGAGATTTTCTCAAGATGAGCCTATTCGAACATATCAGTTAAATTCCGTCACTTTCGGCGTGAAGTCATCACCTTTTTTATCGTTGAGAACACTTAGACAGTTGGCTCACGATGAATCGGAAAAATATCCATTAGCTTCGAAAGTCGTACATCGTGATTTTTATATGGACGACTTGGTTTCGAGTGTTGAAAGTTTAGAAAAGGCAAGGGTTCTTTATCAAGAATTAGTTGGTTTATTTTTTGCTGGCGATTTTCAGCTTACTAAATGGGCTGTAAATTCAGAGGAGCTTCTATCGGAAATTCCACGGGCTGAACGTTCACCAAAGGTGGTTAGTTTCGATTTAGATAGCCTAAAAGTATTGGGATTACAGTGGTTTCCCAGCGAGGATGTTTTTTCGTTTGCTATACATGTGGAACACAGGATATGTACAAAACGGAACGTTTTATCCACTGTGGCTAGATTGTTTGATCCACTTGGTCTTCTGGCTCCTGTTACTTTAATGCTGAAACGAATTGTAAAGGAGCTGTGGAAACTAAAGTTGGACTGGGATGAAGTTCCCACTGGCAAAATTCTTAATCAGTGGCAAAAGATCCAGAGTGAATTGCCGTTTCTATCAGATTTTCGAATGTTTCGTCATTTGGGTCTTTTTACAGATTCTGAGGTGACATTGATTGGTTTTTGCGATGCTTGTGAAGAATCATACGGGGCTGTGGTCTACATCAAGGGAGTGACGCCAGATGGTTTTGTTCAGGTTTCGCTTGCTTGTGCTAAAACTAAGGTATCTCCTATGAAGGTGCAATCAATTCCACGATTAGAACTGTGCGCAGCCGTATTATTAGCTAGATTGTTGAAATTTGTAAAAAGCAGTCTCGAATCTCGTATCACTATACGACAAATATTTGCTTTGTCTGATTCAAGAGTGACCTTGAGTTGGATCGCTTCGCCTCCTTATAGATGGCATGTGTTTGTAGCTAATAGAGTGTCACTCATTCAAGAGTTGGTTAGTTCGGAAAACTGGTTTCATGTGGAAGGTTCTGATAATATAAGTGATTGCTTGTCTCGTGGTATGCAACCTTCACATTTCATGAAATCAGATGTTTGGAAATCAGGTCCAGAATGGTTGAAGTTAAGTGTGTCGCAGTGGCCGATTATTTCGATTGCTGCTACCGAGGGGAAATTGCCCGAGGAAAAGGTTATTTTAATGGTAACAACCGAGGTAGAGCCACACCCATTATATCAATTAATTTCTCGTTGTTCGTCCTTTAGTAAGTTGATCCTTACAACTGTTTATGTTTTACGATTTTCTAGAATTCTGAAAACCTCAGGAATTATTTCAAGTTCTGATTTGGAAACGGCTGAACTGCGTTTAATCAAAGTAGTTCAGCGGCATTATTTTAATTCCGAAATCTTATTGTTGGAAAAGAACAAATTGTCTTCTCCCCGTCTTCGTCCTTTGTCTCCATTTTTGGAAGATGGTTTGATTAGGGTGGGAGGTAGACTTAGTAACTCAAGTTTAGAATTCGATCGGCAGCATCCCTTTCTCTTGCCTAGAAACGATCACTTTGTGAATTTGCTAATTGATGACTGTCATCGAAAAAATTTGCATACTGGACCACATTTGGTTTTGTCGATTTTACGTCAAAAGTATTGGATTACTAGTGGTCGAAATGCCGTTAGATATCGCCTTCGAAAATGCAATCATTGCTTTCGTCAACATCCCAAGCCGACGTTTCCAAAAATGGCAGATCTCCCTGCGGTACGAGTTTCAGAAGCCAAACCCTTCTTACATTGTGGTGTTGATTATGGGGGGCCTTTCTTCGTAACTTTGGGGAAAAGGAGGGGAGTTAAAAGTCAGAAGGCCTACATTTGTTTATTTATTTGTTTGGCAAC
Source organism: Tillus elongatus (assembly GCA_964006375.1). NCBI lineage: Eukaryota > Metazoa > Arthropoda > Insecta > Coleoptera > Cleridae > Tillus > Tillus elongatus. The sequence goes on along the minus strand of OZ023266.1, from coordinate 101,648,705 downwards.
TAAAGCTCTGCATGTGGAATTAGTGTCGGACTTATCGACCGACATGTTTTTGGCTGCATTTAAGCGTTTTTTGTCACGTCGTGGGGCATGTTCAGTCATGTATTCGGACGGAGCCACAAACTTCATCGGGGCTAAACATAAATTAGATGCCCTTTATAACTTTGTTAATTCTGATTCGTATAACCACGCACTACAAACCGAATTCACTCCGAATAAAATCGTTTGGAAATTTCAACCTCCTTTGAGTCCTCATTTCTCCGGAGTTTGGGAATCCCAAATTAAGGCTGTTAAAACTCATCTCTATAAAGTCATTGGTTCTCAAATTTTGACCTATGAGGAACTTAATACTGTTCTGACACAAATAGAGGGGTTGTTAAATAGTAGACCTCTTGGTTGGCTTAGTACTGACCCTTCGGACCCACTTCCTTTAACTCCAGCACATTTTCTTACTCTTACCCCATTAAAGTCTTTGCCTCTTGTTGATGAAGAGACTGCTGCTAGGAGTTTGTTCGATCGTAAAAATTTGATAGACCACATGGTACATACATTTTGGAAAAGATGGCACAATGAATATCTCACGCAACTTCAAATGAGGCAGAAGTGGAATGTCCCAAGCATGCCCATAGAGATCGGAACATTAGTTATACTAAAACAAGATAATGTGCCGCCATTTCGTTGGCCGGTTGGCGTTGTCGAAGAGGTTTTTCCGGGTACTGATGGTGTAGTAAGAGTCGCTAAGGTCAGAACAAAAACTGGCGTTTACAAAAGACCTGTAGTGCGACTATGCCCACTACCATCCCAATGACCTTTTACTTCTTATTAGTCTTGTATTATTTTTATTAGTTTTCAGTTAGAATTTGTTATTTTGTTTGTTTTAATTCCAATGGTACGTTCTGAAACAGTCTTTCAGGGCGGGGGGTGTGTTGGCGCCGCTGTGCGATATATTTCCGTTAATTATGTTTAAATAGTAGTTTTGGCTAGAATAATTTTTATTTTGATTTATCGAGAGACAGATGGCAACCCCTGTATTGTTTTTAAATTAAACTGGAATTAAAAAATTATCTTATCGTACCTGTGGGCGATAAGCTGCCAAGAACAGTCGTTTTGTAGACGTCTTTAAGCAGTTTTACTAGAAGCATTACTAACTGTTGTCCTCTCGAAACTGCAGACGTGTATATGTGTGTTTTGTTAGTCGACATATTTTTTATTAAGAGAATTGTTAGTGCCTCCAGATTGCTTACATCCTAACTAGTCTATCCCTTTCCCTTCTGGAAGCATTTACCAAGAAGTCAAACCGCAGTTGACCGGTAAGTTTTTCTTTGTTATATCACATCATATTTATAATACATGTATATATGTTTGCTTCATACGGACTCGAGGTATTACATTTGCTTTATTTGTAGTCGTTAGTTTTCGCATACAGTCCATTTTTTTGTCAGATCATATGTGTCAATTTAGTTTAGAATGATTTAAACCCAGCGGCCGACACAAAGTCTATATAATTAAGGTGAAAGTGGCACCTACATAAATGAGGTCAATATGGCACCATTTTGTATGAAAATCATTACAATCAAAGTAAAAGTGGCACCTTTCAACGTTGCCAAATCACCGGGTGCCTCTTTGTCACGTATCTTCGCAATATATTGAATGTGTTTATTTTCTATAGAAACCTGTTATGCTGTTAACTACCAAACATAATCTTTTCAAGTTAAAGAAACACAATATATATTTGTCAAGGTTTATTGTTACTAACGTACTTAACTGATTTATTGATCTTACCTCCCGTCTTAAAGAAATATGCAACTTATTTAGTTAAAACGGTACTAGAATATAAAAACCACTAAGAAAACTTAAAATTTATGGACTTTAAAAGTAGGTACACATCCTATTAATCGAACAAGAACTTTTAGTAGTTTTACGATTATATTTTACTTCGATTGCACAGTGCATCTGACTATGTGAAGACTGGAACCTGTGATAAGCACTGATAAGTACACTTGGAGAACCTAAATCACCACAACACATATTTTCAAGACCTTACAGTCGTTTCGCTAACAACTTTAGCATCATCGGAGGATGAAAAAAATTCTGAGAGAATTCTTTTCATCTTTTGGAGGATGCTGACGCTGTTAGCGAAACGATTGTAAGGTCTTTTGAAAGATGTGTTGTGGTGATTTGGGTTCTCCAAGTGTACTTAACAGTGCATCTGATATTAAAAAGTCTGTAGATAAGACTCTATATTATACAAAACGTAAGAGTGTCTGTAAGGTGGTTTTTACATACGTCGTCTTTGATATCTTTTTTTGAGAGAAAAATATATCTTGCATAGACATATAATATTATGAGTAGATGTTATAGATTGGAATAAAAACAGGTCGTTTAAAGTTTGGCAAAGATAAAAAACGTGCAAGTCTTACAAAATGTTTTAGAGATTTTACCCAAAAAAATCCGAACCGTTCGTTTGTCGAGTGCTAACTGTATACAGAAATTGAAGACGATATCTTAATTCGTTCTAAAGTTATCGTGGCTACGAACAGACAGACAATCAGACCGACAGACAAAAAAATTCGTTACCAAAACATGTTTTCTATATGTTTTGACAATTTTTACGATGTCTAAGCAAAAAGACATTAAAATTTTTGTTCGCGATGTTATACTTCCACACGTATTCAGGATGTGGAAGTAATATGCAATAATCTTATATACGTACTCCTTCGTATCTTAACAAATGAGAGCATTCAGACATGCTTTTTCACTTAAATCAAAACCTACGGCTCTGAAGTTTCTATATATACTTAAGAAGCATTTGTATATTATTATAGACAATTAATAACCTTACCAAGGAGGCTTCTGATTCTCGCTTTATAAAATCCATTGGTGAACTATTTTTGTTGCCAAATATTGAACCTCGGAATTCCTATTGAAAAATTTGTATTAATGTCATTTGTTCCTGTCATTTTCTAGGAACCTCGGTGGTTCAGGGGTAAGAACATGTGCCTCTGAAACGAAGGGTACTGGGTTCGATCCCAAGGTACTCCTTTCACTTTTTCAGTACAAACTGAAATATTAACTCCAACCGAGGTACTGGCATCGCATTTGAGCAAGTTGAATGTCTGCACGTTCCGCCCTTCGGAGGGGGCGTAAAGCCGTCGGTCCCGTGTCCATGCGTTGTTGGGCACGTTAAAGACCCCTACCCTCCTTACAGAAAGGCAAAATTTCCAGGATAGTGAGGTGAAACTACTCCCTGGCGTCGGTGATTGGCCATAGTCGCGGAAATAGGCCGACGTTAAAGAAACAAAAACACACACAACACACACACACTGTCATTTTCTCGTAATTATAAAATGACCACAAAAAGTTGAGCCAAATGTTTGTTATACATTCTGTGAAAAACCATCTGCACTAATAAGTCGTCCTCGTCTGATTAGCAAATTCGCGCATATACACTGTGTGAATACTCTTTGGGAAAGTTTTAAATATTATTTTGCTTTTGTTTGGTATCCTTTTCAAAGATTATTCACAAATTATCAATTTAAAAAAATGCTTAGCAAATGTCATATGCCGAAGTTTTAATATCAGACAAAAATAAATTATTACCCTGTTTCTTGTTATCTTGTTTTTTGGAAAATCAAAAACAACTGCTATATTGTTGAATACAGAGCGAATACACAGTGCTGTATTTAACAATATTCTAGGCACGTTAGAAGAAACATGTTTATGAAGCACTTTATTAAGGATTATGTATAAATAATTTTACTATTGTTTATAAAAGTAAACTAGGTAAAAGTCTATGAACCCAAGTGTTTTACACTGAAAACAGCTAGTGTACACAGTTTTTAAACATTAAAAAAGTTAACTATAATATTTTTAATTTGGAAGTACTTTTCATCATGTTATTTTAGTAGAAAAAACTATAAACCACTGTCTAATTTTTTTAAACATTTTTTGAAAATTCTGAGACTGCACCATAGGTGAAAGAATTTATATATGTAGGTATTTTACAACAAAAAAAAAGTTAGAATTGGTGTCATTATTTAACAATCGTATTATCAATACCCACTCACATAATTTGAGACAGAGCTTGAATTAGTGGATGGAGGAACATACGATGTATCACTGTCGTAGGTGGCATTCAAGCAACCCCCATCTTTATCAGAATCTGGCAATTGATCACTTTGTTTATTACCACCTAGACTCAAAGAAAAATTTTATTGAAACAAATTTAACAACCACCTTATTTTAAGAATCTCGTAAAGACTGCTTTTTATTACAGTAGTAGACTACATAAGAACTGGTACCCTCTTCTTAATTCTTATATTTTTATAAATTTTATTTAAATTTAATATAATTTATCGCGTATCTGACAAGTAGTGTAATTGTTAATCTAGGTACCCCTTTCAATGTAACATTATAATTTTTAAAACATTTGACGATTCCTGTTGCTAAATTATTACTAAAATTCGGTACATACTGAAAAGTAACAACTACTGCTGAGGATGTAACATTGTGTCTGAGCAAGTTAAATACCTGCACTTCCGCCATTTTTATGAGGCGCTAAGCCGATCGTCCCATGTCCCATGTGTTCTTCGCTACATAAAACATCCTTACCCTGCTTACAAACAGAGACTTAAAAAAATTATAGGCTGGAAGGTGAAGTGATCCCTGGTGTCGGTGATTAATCATGATCGCGGAAATAGGGCGACGTTAAAGAAACAAAAGAACAGACAAGCATATTATTGAAATTAATAATAATAGTTATTTGAGGATGCCGGCTAACTAAGTGATTAAATTTTATGCCGGGTGGGACGTGTATCCAGACTAACAGTTTGAAAAACGTTTAATTTTAAAGCACTCTTAGACTAGGACCAATCACCATGTTCATTTAGGTAACAAATAAGTGTCAAAATATAGCTTAATATTGCCAAACAAAAAGAAAACTTAAAATTTCTTCCTATTTGCTTCGCGAGTGTAGTAGTGGCAGAAGAAAAAAATGACAAATTTATTGTATATAATTATATTACTTATGCTTTGCAGTAAACAGTAAGTAAAGAAAATAATACACTACTAGTATAGGTAATTAATTTATGCTTGAACTAAACATTAAAAACTATGAGAAAATTCTTGTGTACCATCAGATTCTTTCGGCTATAATTATTATTTTCTCTACATATAAATGTGTATATATATATATATATATATATATATATATATATATATATATATATATATATATAAATTACTCTCATTGGATTCAAAATGAGCAAAGTTTCTATACAAAAAATCGCTAACAATGCAAACTGCATAGTTACTATATTAGAACCGTAGTATGTTTTGAATAAAAGTAAAACTGACCGCCAGTATTGACATATGTAATTTCATCTAACAAAAGTAAATACGTTTATACAATATAAGAAATTAATTCACATATTCGTAACAACTAAGAAAAAAAAACGACCGTCGCGTATAGCCTAGATATCAAAATATAGTAGGTACCTACCTATCTACATAAAGGAAACTTGGGGAAACAGATATTCAGTAGGATCTAGGTGCAGCAAATATTGATAAACATCGGAATAAAAAAAGAAAATTTAATAGCACTTACTTTGCAATGCTAGATTTAAAATTCTTTTGCTTCTTTGACTCATCTTTTGTTTTAATAAACACGACCACCTGCTTGCGACTTATTATACAGCGCACTAAACACTCACACTCACTAAACCACTCAACATCAACACTCAACCAGGAACAAGTAGTTCACTACAAGGCTACAGAAGAAAATCTATAATACAATAGGTGCATTCATAAGAAAAACGAAATCTACCTCTTTGTTGAAACTATGATTCAGCGTGAGAGAGATGCTGCGCTACCAAAAATCGCGAGTTAGAAAGAGAGGAAGTGGTGTCAATTTTTCGCGCCCTGCCTGCCCAGTAAGGCTGTTTATAGTATGTACCTACGTCTCAGGTCGTACTGATTTTTTCTCTTCAATAATTATTGATATTTTTTTATTTGTCTTTATAGCTTTGAGGGCTGTGATAGCTTATTTTTAAACTAGTAAATTCAGTCACGAATCACAAGATTTTGGGATTACTTAAATCCATTACAAAGCAAAGCTCGTATTTCGATTTGCTAGGCAAATAATAATTACAGATTTAGAGATCTCTTCTCTGGATTCACAATTGTATTTATTATGGAACAGTTTCACCAAGTAAGGGCAATAACAAATAATAAATAATGTTATACGTTTTCCGCAAATAAAAAGCATCTGCAAGTCTTCTATTTAGGTGGTTTTTTTATAACTCAATTTGGCAGTTATAAGAATTTTGTGTCGAAAAAGGATTTCATTGGATTAAACCCCTCGAAAAAAGTCGCATTTAAAAATTGTTTGACATACACACATGGGCTACCATTATAAAATTGACTATAAATTGAAGATTTGTCATGCCCAAATAATAACTTTTCGCTTGGCATATTATATATAGTACAGTAATAATGCCAGAAAGGTTTTTAATTAGACATGGGCGCATTATAAAAATTAGTGGGTTTAGAGAAAACATGTAAGACTTAACTAAATAACAAATCTTATAGTAGAATAGTAGGTATTCGGATCTGACTGTTTTCTAATTATTTAGATTTACAGATACAATAGGATTGTATATACGAAAACAAAACAGTCTTAATTTTTAGAAGCAGCTTCTGTAGTCTATGGGTCAGAACGTGTGCCTCTGGACTGAAGGGTCCCGGGTTCAATACCCAGTAGACACATCAAATTTGTTTTTCAGTATATGCTGTAAATCAACTTCAAGGTTCGAGGTTGTGGCATTGTGTTTGAGTAAGTTGAGTGTCCGCACGGTCCGCTCTTTGTTAAGGCGTCAGGCCCGTGTCCCACGCAATGTAGGGCACGTTAAAGATCCATAATCTCCCTTACAGAGAGGAGGGGATACGAAAAACTTTACAGGATAGTGAGAGGAAACTGCTCCCTGGTGTCGATGATTGGCCCTAGTCGCGGAAGTAGAACAACGTTAAAGAAACAAAAAATGCAAACACAAACTCTTTGGTATGTTTTAATAGCAAAAAACCATTTTTTAGTGTTTGGCCAAAGAACCTCGGTGGTTCAGGGGCAAGAACGTGTGCCTCTGAACCGAAGGGTACTGGGTTCGATCCCAGGGTACTCGTTTCACTTTTTCAGTTAAAACTGTAAAATTAACATCAACTGAAGTTCTGGCATTGTATTTGAGCAAGTTGAATGTCTGCACGTTTCGCCCTTTGGAGGGGGCGTAAAGCCGTCGGTCCCGTATCCATGCAATGTTGGGCAGGTTAAAGATCCCTACCCTTCTTACAGAAAGGCTGGGGTTCGGAAAAAATTCTAGGATAGTGAGGTGAAACTGCTCCCTGGCGTCGGTGATTGGCCATAGTCGCGGAAATAGGCCGACGTTAAAGAAACAAAAACCCCCACACAGTGTTTGGCCAGAAAAATTGAAAGTGTTTTAGTTCAAAATAAAAATTGTATGTAGTATTTTTCTCACATACTCGTCTCCTTGACTTATATAATGATAATAAATGGGTTTTTTTAATTACTCAGTGAGAAAAAGAATAAAATGTCAGTATTGTAATTTTATACATATTATATATCAATAGCTATTATTTACTAAATCACAACTAGAATAATAAAAGTCTAAGTGGCTAATGGATCTAACGGTCCTAAGCCAAACAAAATAACAATAACAACATTTACTAAATCATTTCTCTCTCTATGTTTAACATAAATATCGGAAAGATATTTCTCGTCTCAGATACAAACAGGTTTTCAGGTTTATATCGATTGATATTTACTACTGTACTGTCTGCCGTATACTAGAGCAGCTACAAGAACGCGTCAGACCGACGTTGCCAGATTTCGTGTGCCACTATAGCGAGTATTTATCTATATGCCACAATGACAAGTTTTAAAAACGTGTATCGTCGGTATATAACAGAGCGCCACCTGGTTAAAACTCTGTTGTATCAATCAGTATATTATGTATCGAAAACAGGTAAATCTGGCACCAAAGAGATTTTACGTTTTTTGACATGTAGATGCTATTAGCTAATGGTTAAACACATTTTCAATGCAAAACAGTGTGGCACCCAAAACCGGGTGCCAGAGTGTAAATTTGGGTGTCACATTTACCGGTATTATGCAATTTTGGTGCCAGAATGACTTCAAATATATATATATATATATATATATATATATATATATATATATATATATATATATATATATATATATATATATATATATATATATATATATATATATATATATATATATATAAAAGTAGATCGGGAGACACCTGAGCTCACCCCCTCCACTTTTTTCTGCGAATGCGTGTGACGTTGACAGTTGACATCTGACCTGTCATATGTCAATGTCAGCTGTCAATGTCAGCTGTCATGGGGGCTGTCAGATGTTACTTGACCTGTCAGTTGTGACCTGAGCTGTCCGATGACGTCAAATGTTCCAAAGACGGCCGCAATCAGTTTTGGTCTCCATGTGTTTATCGATTCCCAGTTATCTGATTGTTTGTTGAGGTTATGTTGGCACACACACGTGTTACATACCGATTCCCCCATGTGACTGTTAAGGTTAAGTGTGGTGCTTGTTGAGTCTCCACATGTTTAAGGTTAAGTCGGCCACCCGCTGGCTGAATGTTTATTTGTTACGAACTACCAACGTTTCTTAGGTTAGTTATGTTTGTTTTGTTTATGTTGGTAGGTTATACACAGCTGTCATATAAGCTCGCCCATGTGTTGTTTATTGTGTTGGTAGGTGTGTTGTATTGAGGTTGCTAGGATATTTCGTTTTTGACAGGAAATTTGTATTTTTTTGAAGATTAGCGTCTTTCGGTTTAAAAGTTTGACTTGTCGTAGAAAGGAACATTCCATTGGAAGTGGGGTAAAGGGGAAATATTCCCTTATACGGCGAGTCAAACTTTGAACACGCATTCAGTTTACCCATACATACAGATATGAGAGAGATAGATAGACAATTTGAAATCTGGTTTGAAAGAAAAGCATTCTCCTGAAATTAGATTTGAACCCGAGTTCGAACTGACCGTATAACTCAAACATACATGTATTCGTCGATAAACCAACTACTCCACAGAGACTATAGATAAGGTTTGTTTGATGCATGTATATATAAAACAAAACCCACTCGTTGACATATGATAATTAAACGCGTTATCAAGTTGTGTGTGGGTGTTCTCTCTCTATTACAGTCGAATTTAACATAAGAGAGGAAATTTGATTTTAAAATATTGGTAAATATATATTCAATAAGTCTAAAACACTTCTTATAAAATCAAAAAGCTAAAACAAACATTTGATATATAATATATAATATAAAATCTAAAACAAAAACCTGTTTGCATATGCAAATTAACCTATTTCCTAAAATGGTAAGATAAATGTTATCAGTTTTACGTGGGTGTCAGTTTATGTGAGTGTTTTCTATTACAGTGAATCCAAATAATTTTGTGGTTGAAGACATGGCCCCTGTGATGCCTAGGCAAGCCATCCTTTGGATCTTGCCTAGTTTTTGTTTGGCACTGGATTGTGTCACCTTAGGCCACCAGACCAGTGCCGCATATGTTAACGATGGTCTGACCACCCTTGTGTACAGCCAGTGGGCCATACTAGGTCTTAGTCCCCACGTTTTTCCATATAGCCGCCTAGTGACGGCTAAGGTCATGACTGCCTTACGCAGTATTTTTCCAATGTGACCATTCCAGGTTAGCTTAGAGTCCAATACGACCCCAAGATATTTTACCTCCCTGGCCATTGGAACGCTCCTACCGTATAGAGTGAGAGTTCTGTGGCTTTCACACTTCCTCCTCCTCGTAAACGGCACGACGGTTGCTTTCTCGGCGCTCACCCCGAGCCCTTGATCAACCGTCCACCCTTCCACCACTTTCAGTGCAGTCTGCATACGCTCCCACACTGCCTGTGTGACCTTTCCTCGGACTATGATGACAATGTCGTCCGCATAGCCCTGTACCTCATACCCCCCTCCCGAGAGCCTCCCCAGCAGGCCGTCCACGACTAGACACCAGAGCAAGGGAGATAGAACGCTCCCCTGCGGACACCCCGCCGCGACCCCCGCCAGCAGAGTCCCTCCCGCGAGTGAGGTGAACACCGCCCTGTCCCTGAGCATGGAACCGATCCACCTGCAGCAGGTCTCCTCTATTCCACGCTCCCGGGCAGCTGCCAGAACCGATCCGAACGAGGTGTTGCTAAAGGCCCCCTCTATGTCTTGTTTGATATGTGTTGTTTGAAATGAATGTAAACAGACTGTTGATATATGAATATATAAAAGGATTAATCAAAATGCAACAAAATAAAAATAAAACAATTGATTTACATACAATAAAAATTTATTAGGATTAATTAGGCTGTACATATTGATACATAAATGACATACTATTATTACATAATAGCTTTAACGATGCCCGTTAGAGGTTTATGTTCCAATATACTGTCATGAATAACCAAACAGTAAGCACGTGTGTTGTTAGGGAAGTTCGCTCGGCTCATAAATTCCACCTTAATGTCCACCGTTGAAGACTTGATTGACTCGTTCTGGTGCTGACAGTCAATCACAAATAGAGCTCGGTCTTTAAACTCGTCATAATTCAAGATACGCTCCGACATGTTTTTATAACAGAAGCTTCTTTGAAAATCTGTATACATGTGATAGGCTTCAACATATTTGGATTTCTCAAAATCCATATTCATAGATTCATAAGGGTAGCATTCTGAATTTAGAAACACTCGGAGATCCAGCATACCAATGTTATCGAAATAGTCTGGCCTCTTCCTTACGTTATCTTTACGATCTGTTTGAAATGCTATAATCATATATTGAGGTCTTTCCAAGTTGGTTGCAGTTTTAACAGCCCACACATCTCTGTTGATATCTCTGAGTGATGGTAACTCATATATGTCCCATTTGCGGTATGCGAGAAATATAGATGTCTTTTGCTATTTTATCCATCAGTTCCAATTTCATTCTATCATTGGAAAAGACATGTTTTACCTTTAAAAACATATTGGTTACGGTAATTTTTGCTCGTGCCGTACCTGTGCTGTAATAGCCGTTGGAATCGTTTCGAGCTCTTGTAAAGCGGAAAGTATGTTTGCCACAGAGAACTTCTTTGAAATGATGAAAGAAACTGAAGAGGAACCAAACAGGTATGAGCATGTGAAACTTGTTATCATTTAAGGTGATGTGCTCCGACGACACATTCAGTCCGGCATTGCTAAGAGATTGGGCTTCATTCTTACTAAGGGATAGCAGACTTTTGATGATTGTTGTGGTGTATGGGTCTCGCACTCGTTCCACTTCCTTGTTATTTAACTCATAGGTCATTGATTCAAACAGAGCTGCTCCTCCATTATTTGACAGATAGCATGCACCATTGGCATTTTGGACTGCTAAAGGTTAGAGAGCACCTTCGATTATTAGAGCTGACTCGGCCAGACATACGAACGCATCTTGTTGATTGATGGCTATTTCAATTTCATCGCTGTTACCAAACGATTTAGTTGGTGAATAGTAAGAGCGCAGTTCTTCTCGATCGATGGCATCATCGAACACGGGGTCTTTGAATATTTCTAGTTTTGACGACATGATAACCCAGGCTTTTCAGGAACTCAATATTATCGGGACGAAGTGTACCCTTTGAAGTGTCTGACTCAACTGAATTTGTTTTGGTAGATGCACTTGCTTTTATATCCTTAAAGACCAACATACTCAGCCACTTTGATAAGTTTCAAGCGAACAGACACCTCTTCACCTTGAAAGTTGACAGGAACTGAATCTTGGTCGACGATGTCGATGCTTATATTGGAAATCTCTTGCTTGTTCACCGGAAGTAAATTAAATTTTTAGGTTCTATGTCGATTGCGTAGCCAGGATCAACCATCGGAGCAAACTCATACAGCGTGTGTGAGGGTTGTCCGTTATAATAGGAACCAGACACAATATTGGTTTCTATGCGAATCTGTCTAACATCCACTATTTCAACAGGTAAATCAGATTCATAAAAGGTGTCCGGCTGAAGAACTTGTTTTGAAAAGCCCAACATTCGCCCAATCGAACCATCAAATTCAAAACTGACATTTGTATAACACTTTAGTCTACATTTGATGGTGTTCGGATTAGGTCTCAGAATCAGAGCCTGTTGCTTTTGTTCGTGTGTTGCTGTAGCACCAACAAGTTCATTTTGAAGTAACTCTTCCAAGTGTGTTATTGTTAGTAGTATGTTGTAGGTGTGAAAGCCTATCAAAGCAACAGAATAACTACCATCCAAAGCAATTGGTGGATGGTAGTCTGACGACAGATGGGAGTTGCGGTCTTTCAACACGAAGGTGTGCGCCATTACTGATACACACAGGCTACTGTTTGAGTCTTTTATTGCAAAAATTGTAAACACAAGTGACCACAATTAAATGTGTTGTATGTTTGATACACATCATGATTATACAGTATGGAATAGTCTTTAAGGTAACGTTGCAGCTCCACAGGAGGCTTCAAGTTTCCATACGAGTCAAAGTACTCGACGATGTCACCCATTTCCTCACAGCGACCCAATGACTGCCTGGCTCCTTGTGTGTTTGCAAATTCATGATGAACGATTCATTTTTACGTGGTCCTTTGCGAGGTAGCTCGTCTCGCATGTATACACCTCTAAAATAGGGGATTTTCATTTTACCAGCAAACTTGACAAGATCTACATTTGTTAGAGGTCTTGCTGGTAAACACTTTAGTTTTTTGGTTTTTGCAGATACAACCCATAACCGGAGCGCTGTTTCTTGAGATACAAGCCTTTGCCCAGTCTCTTGCATTTTGGCTTAAATTTCAAACCACTGCCTCTCCTGCCCATCGCGATGGCTTCCATTGTTTTGTTGTGCCGTTCAACCGCTACATACTTGTTGGACTTTTGTATGTTTGATATTAAATTCGGTTTGCTACATAACCAATGAAAAATTCAACAATTTTTTTATTTTCTGCGTAAGCGAATTTTAATCAGAAATATAGAACCAATCTTCAAGAAACCGAAGTAAAATGATAAGAACATTAAGAACAAACATTCCGATACCGAAGTGATCCTAAACACACCATATGATGCAAATTCTGTAAATCTCTTTAACAGAAGAAAAACAGAAGTCAAATACCTTAAGACAAATAGAACCGACGTACATAACATATGTGTCTGAGGAGAAGCGTATTCAGAACCTTATTGAGTTTACTTAGTTTTAAGTATACGAATATAACAGTCTATGTACCAACCAACCAGGGCAACACAACTAACCAACCAACCAAGGTGTAGCCTTTACGTATGCATGTATGTAATTTAATTTTCGATAGTGTAAAATAAATTTAAAAAGTTAGATATATGAAAAATACGAAAACCAAAGATTTAATTGCCTATCACAACAACAATCTGACGGAACATTTGGACCAACGGAATACCGATACCCTAAATATTTCAACCGAAGGAGCCCACTTAGTCATCTCCAGGGGATCGGAATACCGATGCCTTAGAAGTGTCGGAAGCAACATCTCAAGTAACACCTAGAACTGCTACATACTTGGTAAAAATGGGTGGAGCTCAGACTGTAAACGACTTGATAGGTGATACATATGTTTGCAAAGATTTCATTCTAAATTTAGCCTGTTGGATATCCAATCATTTCTATGAAAAGTGCAACCAACCAACTAACCAACCACCCAACCAACCAACCAACGTTGAGGGGCGTAGAGATAGCAAGCTATCTACAAGTGGACCCTCTGAATATATGATGTTAATGATGGATTAAGAGATTGAATTGGTACGTGTTTGTATTGAAGGCTTGCAAGCTACGTACAAGTGTCTGAATATATGATGGTGATGATGGGTTAAGAGATTTAATTGACATGTATTAAAGGCTTAGCGGTTTTCACTTGAGTCATCGTCATTCGAAAACTATTAGAACGAAAACCAGGTCCTTTACTCTGGTATATCTTACTCAGTAGAAACCAAATGTCTTCGAAAACAACATTCTTTGCTTTTCTGAAAGGCAAGTGAGCAGCCCCCTTGTCGAACCCCTCCGAGCTAAAGGTAAACCCCACCCTGTCTTCGGGATCGACATCATGGACTATATGACTCACAATATCTTTAATACGATCTTTGACCCACTTCTCTGGATCGTTGGCATCGTCAGGTATATCTTGTAGTCTAAAGCATACGCTTCGTCTATCAAGTTTAAACTTCTTATTGGAGTTCACTGTATCTTCAAGTATTTGGAATGCCATTTTTTCGTGCTACACAACTGACTGTTTGGTTAAGGACCGAAGTTTAGCTTCGTGTTTGTTAAAGACTAAAGTTTAGCAGATACTAATTGTTTTCACCTTCACTGTTGGCTACCGACTGAACCTTAACGGATGCTCCTCGCCTTAATATTCGACAGACAACACAACTTATTGTTTTCACCTTCACCGTGGGTTAACGACTGAACCTTAGTCCAACAAGTATGTAGCGGTTGTTGGTGTTAATTGAAATGTTGCTTCCGCCACTTCTAGGGCATCAGTATTCCGAGTCCCTGGAGATGACTCTAAGTGGGTTCCTATTCTGATACCCCCAATGTTCCTTTAGCTGACTGTTGTAATAGGCAATCAACTGTTTAGTTTTCTTAATTTTCCACCCAATGATACATAAAGCCACATCTCAAGACAGTTAGTTAGAGTGTTAAATGATTAAGATTACTCTGAAATGCTAGTGGCACCCATTTTTACCAAGTATGTAGCAGTTGTAGGTGTTAGTTGAGATGTTGCTTTCGCTACATCTAGGGGGCCGGTATTCTGGCCCCCTAGATGTGACTCTAGCTTGTTGTTGTAATAGGCAATAAAATCTTTGGTTTTATTATTTTATATCTCATATACATAAAAGCTACACTTCAAGATACTTAGTTTAACTGGTCACATGGCTAAAATTACTCTGAAATGATAGAGACGTGTTGGTTTAGGGCAATTGAAGACTGTTCTTCAAGACATATTTACTTTAGTTTGTTAGGTACACTTGACAGCTGTCTGTGTCGTCAACTTCAATAAGTCTAAGAGGGTGTACTAAAATTTGCCTGTAGCACGCATCACTTGATGTAGTCAACATTTAAATACGCTATTGAATACTGGTCTTTATGGTATGGTTGAAATTTTCTCTGAAAGTAACTTCATTAAGTCTAAGAGAGAGTGTTGTTTTAGGTGTTAACACAACTTGTTCTGATTTACTTCAAAACTATATTTCTTTCTTCTGTTCAACAAGACGATTATTTTGAGGTGTCACACATGTATATAGCTCTAAGAATAGCTATACCGAAAGTGTCTACCGGAAGTAACATTTTTATTGGGTATGCTTATAGAGTTTGACTTGCTGAACACCGTGCATGTGTTGGTTCTCTCGTACATCTCACAGATCTTCTGCGATAAGGGTTTGAAGTTTTTATCTCATTTTCTTGTAGACCTTGTTATAAAACGATATATTTTTAAAGTCAGTTCATTTCTATCACTTTCTATTCAAAAGATATAACGATTTAAAGTTTAGACCGGAAGTGGCCATTTTATTGTATATTCCACTTTGGTTTGGCCTTCTTAACACCGTGCATGTGTTGGTTCTCTCGTACATCTCACGGATCTTTCGCGATAAGGGTTTGAAGTTTTTTATCTCATTTTTCTGTAGACCTTGTTACGAAGCGATATATTTTTGAAGCCGCTTCCTTTCTATCACCCTCCGTTCAAAAGATATAAGGATTTAAAGTTTAAACCGGAAGTGGTCATTTTATTGTATATTCCACTTTGGTTTGGCCTCCCTAACACCGTGCATGTTTTGGGTCTATTGTACATCTCACAGATCTTCCGCGATAAGGGTTTTAAGTTTTTTATCTTATTTTCGCACAAGCGTTAGTCGCCATTTTTGAATTCTACCTATTAAGACGAATAAAATGAAACCAAACATCATACCTTTAAACCAATTAATAAAAAAGGTAGTTCGCGCATGCGTATATGACATATTTGAATTCTGCTTACTTAGACGAGTAACATGGCACTAAACACGTGGGGGGTTAGCTTAAAAACTAAGAAAGCTGCAAACATCGGGAATTGAACCTGTAACCAACCATTGTTTCTAAGCTTACTGTTTAGTTATTCAGTACCTCTTTGTATTTGTTTGACGCTACCATATCAAGAAGCATATATCAGGAATCGAACCTGTATCTCTTTCAAAATAAAATCAACTACTTGCCGAGCCCACACATAAGGCTAAAAAGTTCCTATTTTTAAGATTTGAACGTGTTGTCCATTTTGTTTCTGAGCTTCCTTCTTTGTTTTGCCAGCGACCTCTATTGTCTCTGCGCTATTCAAGTTTGGTTTCCTATTTGAACCTGTTGTCCATTTTGTTTCTGAACTTCCTTCTTTGTTTGCCAACGACCTCTGTGTGTTATTTTTAGAACCTACCCATATAACAATTGTGGCGTTCGGCTAATTTCTATGCGAAATATAATAGTCTGTCTAATATTAAACATATTAATTATTATGTCTTATGTCTAATAACAAAAGCTTTATGTATGGCTTGTTTTAATGGGGGCGTAACTTTAAATCATGGAGTCCTCGACCAATACCATTATTCTCGCTTATCAACCGCACTCCCATTTGTCGTCTACTTAAGGTTGGGGTGACGTAACTTTAAATCATGGAGTCTTCAATCAATGTAATGATAACCACTTATTAGTTTATTAATTGGAGTCCTCGACCAATACCATTATTCTCGCTTATCAACCTCACTCTCATTTGTCGGCTCTAAAGGTTGGGGTGATGTAACTTTAAATAATGGAGTCTTTAACCATCTTTAAATACGAAAAGCCTCCATCTTTAAAAACGAAAGCCGCCATTTTTTATAATGTCAGGGGTATATATGTCATCTTTCGGCTAACGTGTTAGCTGTAGGCATCATAGGTTAGGTCGCCATCTTTAAAAACGAAAGCCGCCATTTTTTATTCCGCAATTTTTGTTCCGCCATCTTGGGGAGTGGCCACGCCCTCAAGGGACGTGGGGCTCCGCCCACACGAGGGGTGGGGCTCCGCCTCCCTAGGGGAGGAGTGAGGGGTACCCCCACTCTTGTCTGCCTCAAGTGTCGTAATACCTACTTATTCATACTATATGCATGTGTGTATTTTTGAGTTCGTGTTACCAAAATTGTTGGGCGCTATAAAAGTGACTGAAAAAAGCGACCTCCGTGGTCAATTTTTGAAACAGACGTAATTGTGTGTAAGACCCGATAACTCTTTGGTAAAATTTGTGCAAGTCCCGATAAATATAACATATTTTTACCTGGCGGTGACGGGGTGGCGGAGCCACTGAACTGACACAGCCGTGCTCGAGCTAACCCGAACAGCAGCGCAACCCACCACCGACCTAACACGAGCGCTCCGCCCCCGACCTAACCCGAACAGTTCCGCCACCCACCACCGCGAGCGCTCCGCTCGTGACTTGAGATGACGTAAGCAAATTCAAAATCCAACTAACCTGTATTATGTAAACGAGGAACCGCCATTTAAAATGACGTGTGTAAATATGGCGGCTAGCGCATGCGTACAATAATTTTTTTATTTGTTGGTTGAAGTCCTACGTGTTTGGTGTCATATCACTCGTCTCAGTAAGCAGAATTCAAATTTAACATATGTACATGCGTACAATAAAAAATGTATTTGTTAAGTCTTATTGAAATCGGTTTGATTTAAATAATCCGTTAAAAGTATAGCTGGCAACAAGGAATACATCTAGTGGTAATGACCACATCGTTTTCAACTATGGCTATATTTATCATTTCCCGAAATTAACCTTGTTAGCCAACATATTTTTCTCGCAGCTGTTGAAATAACCTTGTGAGCAGTTCATATTTCATGTTTGTGGTTTTATTTCCGTTGAATGACCTTAAAGTCGTATGAAATAGATAAAACTCCAGAATTTTTGTATAAAAGGTTGAGAATTTCAAATCAAAGGTGGGGGATATAGTTATAAAAAACACCGAGTGACATGCAAGCACATCAGTCTACAATCTGCTCACAGTAGTTATTCTTAGTCGTTATAGTAGTGTACTTGTCTGTTCAACATGTATGGTATCGATGTTAACGATGGACCTGAGTCCTTCAGACCTGTTAATAACAGTGTTTGTGAAAATTGTTATTGGGGTCAAGTTGATGCAGCTATGCGGCAGAATATTATTGACATTAAGCAAGAAAGTAGAATGCTGCTGGAAACAAGGTATACTGTTAACCCATCTCTAAGCGTTGCAATTGGTATATCAAACGCTGCTGGATTGATTCCAATAATTAAGATTGTAAATACAAGCCCGTATCCACCAAATCCAAATATAACAATCTCATCTGGCTCCTGGGAATGGGACTATTTTATTTCAACACTTACAAAAGCAGCTGAAGAATACTTTACCAAAGGTAATACGATTGAACCTGAAAATATTGGAGTATGTACTGTCAAACCTATTAAAATTTTAAACAGTAAAGGTATATCAATCTCAGATGATTCTACTACTTTTTATTTAACCGAAGATGCAGTTCAACAACTACTAGATCTGGTTGAAATCATCAACGAAAAGGTGAAGTTTCTAACTAATTTTAACTTTGATATTCGGCTTAGTGATTTCCTCTATTGTGTCGCTGATGTTCTCAAATGTGTTAATAAGAAGGAGCTACCGTGTGACGATGAAATGGTGAAGCTTATAAATATTATGTTGAAAGATCAGGACCCATCATTTCGAGTTTGCATGTTAGAGTGTTTACACTTTGTAGAGAAACGAATACTTAATCGTTTTAAAGAAATACACACGATATACAATGGGCCATTTTAAAGCAAGTTTCGTCATCCTGACAGCACTATGTCAGAATATATTTTATATCTACAAACCACCAAATATGAAAGAAGTGCGAATCTGTTTCGACAGCGACGGCTGCATGAAATGGTCTGGACTTCTAAGAACACATCTACACAACGATGAGGTGATTGAAGTATCAACATACAACTTATCCAAAAGTAAGAGTGATATGGTACGCTATAAACTTATGTTCTTGTTTGATAATGGTACCCGTGATGAGACATATGATTGGCAAACTCTTATATTAACCGATTCTTATCTGTTCACTTCAAATTATATTTCTATGTTTATATCAACTGGTTTTCTTATATGTCTTGCTATATTTATGCTGATGTACTGTTGTTTTAAATATAACACTATACTTAAAGGTATCTATCGTAAACATTTTTGTTAATAAAGATATATAAGCTGAAGATTTGTGTTTTTATTCATTAGTTAAGCACCTATAGTTAAGATGAGACTGTGAATCGTGCTCGTTACAAGTGAAAAAGAGTGCTTTCTCTGGACATTTACGTAGTGAAATTCATAAATCAAAAGTATGTGAACGTGGCAAGTTGAACATGTGCAGATGTTAACTCAAGCTTTTAAAAATAGAATGACTACTTATCGTATATACGAGAAAGGTATTGATATTAAACAGTTTATGGAAACAATAAGACATAAAGTGTTTCATCTGATGGAAGCTGCTTTAGCTAAGCATAATGAAATTAAAATGAATTTAGAATTGTTTGGTTTGTATGTACTCCAGAGTCGAAATAAAAAAGAAATGAAGTCATTTAATACTAAAAATAAAAATGTTACAGTGTCAACTAATTTTGAAAGTATATATCAAGAATTCGTCGACGAAATTTACACAAAAGCTTTGGAGTTTGCAGAAGCTGAAAGCGGATGGATGTTGGAACAGCTAATGTGGCTGGAAATAAATATTAATAAATACAGCTTCAAACCATAGTGGTATCAACATCTATAAATTGTTCACTACACACTGTTAAACTCATTCAAAATTTAGTTGTCGTAGAGGTAAGACGTGCTTCAGTTAACTCTAACGTATCCAAGTGTTTAGTAGCGTGTTTAAAATGACTACATTAAGTGATGTGTGTTAC
The DNA here is from genome assembly GCA_964006375.1 of Tillus elongatus. NCBI lineage: Eukaryota > Metazoa > Arthropoda > Insecta > Coleoptera > Cleridae > Tillus > Tillus elongatus. The sequence continues at coordinate 101,628,637 of OZ023266.1, read as the reverse complement.
CAGCAAATCAAAGATAACTTCTGGTATGGTTTATTTGGAGACTTTCAACTAATTATCTATAAGAATACTGGTTATTTTAATGCGACTCAATTGTGTAAAAATGGTGAGAAAAAAATGTATCATTGGCTGGAAAATAAGAAAACTAAAGAGTTGATTGCCTATTACAAAGGTCAGCTAAAGAAACAGTTAGGTAGCCGAAATACCAATAGCCTAAATATTTCAACCGAAGGAGTCCACTTAGAGTCATCTCCAGGGGCTCGGAATACCGATGCCCTAGAAGTGGCGGAAGCAACATCTCAATTAACACCAACAACCGCTACATACTTGGTGAAGTTTGGTGGAAGACAAGCTGAAAACCACTTGGTATCTGGTACATATGTCTGCAAAGATTTAATATTAAATTTGGCTTGTTGGATATCCAATCGTTTCTATGAAAAGTGCAACCAAATTATTTTTGATTTTTTCGTAAGTGAATTTAATCAAAAATACAGGATAACCTTAAAGAAATTGAAGTGAAATTAATGGAGATAGATGATGAAGTGCAGCACATGCGACAAACAAACGCTAAAATCACAGGACATCTTGAAGATATATCTCCAAAACCAAGCAACCCTGGAAAACTTTGTGTTTTTGGTTTACTTTCAAGAAATGAGAAGGATGCTACCTATCCATATCATGCTGTAAGGACTCAGAAGAAAAGTTTTAAAAGAGCTGTCAAGAACTTTAAAAATAAACACCCTGATTGCGAAGTAGTTTTAAACATTTTAAACATGTTGTATGATCCAAATTCTGTAAATCTCTTTAAGAGAATAAAGACCGAAGTCGAATACCTCAAAACGAAGAGAAACGATCTACATATAGCAGATGTACCGCAGGAGAAGTTTATTCAGGATATTATTGATTTACGACATAAATTGTAATTGTTCACTTGGCTTAATTGTATGTAACCAGATGAAAAAATAAAATAACATTATTTTTAATAAAGACTTTTATTTTATTCTAAGTACATTAATACATTGAATATATAAGCTTATTTAACATCATCTGAATTGATCCAAGAATTATGAGATTTATCAAAACCCAGCCATTTTACATAGAGTTGCGTTCAACCAGATAGGTGTCTGTTTGTTTAGTCGTTTGTAGTTCTTCCTCGTAAAACCCTCCACTGATTGGTTTCCCCTGCATATATTCAAGAAAGTATGTTACTGGATTTGTGAAATGAATACTAACAATCTTGAATAATTCTGTTGACCAGCGAGGTGTATACCCCTTTTCAAATTGAGTTTTTGCTTTACTTATACGTACAACATCACCCACTTTAAATTTATTTTTGTTAAACATTTTGAGATTTGAGTGGATTTGTTTAAGAATAGCTCTTTCATTTTTCTTGTTAACATCTTGAGGTTTTACACCAGTTGTTCTATGAACAGTAGCGTTGTAAGCAGCAGTGACGTCAGGTAGTGTATTAATCCACTTGTAGGAACCAATCAAGTTGAAATTTTTATAGATCTTCTCTTTCAAGGTACGTATGAGTCTTTCCACCATTGCAGCCTTCTTTACACTGTAAGTGCTGTAGTGATTAATGTTATATTTTTTTATTAAGGCGTTAAATTTAGAGTTATAGAACTCGCGGCCAAGATCAGACTGGATGTTAGAGGGTGCTGTACTATTAGCTAAAATATCACCCATAGCTTTAGTCACGTCTTCAGCATTTTTAGATTTAAGTGGACGAGTCCAGACGTACTTTGAAAAACAATTGATAACCACTAAAATGTACTTATACCCAGAGTTTTCTCTATGATAGTCTGTAAATTCAGCTAAATCAATCTGCCACAAGTCGTTCAAACCTTTTGTTATTGTACGTCTACGTTTAAAATTGATTCTTGCTTTATTGTATGTCTACGTTTAAAATTGATTCTTGCTGGTGTGTACAACTCATTGATTATTTGTTTTTTAGCATCAGATGGTTCAACTGTTTTACGCTTCATGGTGAGGTTGGATTTAAAAGTATCCACTTATCATGTAAATCTTTTAGTTTATTGTCTATTTCTCCCAGCTTCTTCTTTAGCGTCTTATTCTTTAACACATCAATATCTTTTAAAACTTGAGCAGTTATATTCTTAGCTAAATTTTTCAATTTATTTTCAAATTTGTTTTTTAAATCTTCCAACTCAGGTTTGTGTACAGCTTCAAGTAGTATAGCAATGATTTTTTGTTTTACCTCATCTTTGTTCTTCTGATAGTCCTCTATCCATACATCAACAAATTTTTTATTTACACCATCTGTTGAATCGACTGGATCAGCGATGTTACACAATCTATGGCTTTGCAAATCAAAATCACCACTAGTAGTTATGGATGTTAATTGCACTTGTTGATATTACCGGGGATGGTGATATTGAATCCATAGGTAAACACTTGATATACTTTATTATATGATACATTTAACTATAATACAATTATAACAGTACATGAGTACATAGCAGATAACTGACCGAGCGTGGAGGACGTGTGTTCACTGTAGCGGTTGGTAGAGTAGAGAGAGATCGCTCTGGTGTTTCTTCGTTGCTGTAGATCTTGACAGCTGGCTGTCGCAGAACATAACGTAACGTTTAACTGTCAAGAGTATTTATGCAGAAACACAGAGTAGTGTTGACGGAAACACTGCGGTCGGAACCACCGCCACATACTCCCCTCTCAGTGGCAGCGCTATTAGTTCAAGTATCTTCGTGGAAATCGAACTCTACGTCCATGGCGTGTAGTTTGAACGGGAACGGGAACTTCACTGTCACTTTCAGTTTCACTAGGTGTTGGACTTTCACTGTCACTTTCAGTTTCACTGGGATGTCTCTGAGGCTGGAAAGTTGTCTGTTCGTTATCACAAAGAATGAATGCGGGTTTAAGACGGTCAACAGAAATTGTCTCTTCCTCGTATGATTTCTTGATTTTGAAGTTCCTCGTATGATTTCTTGATTTTGAAGACTTTGTCAGTTCGGGATAACATTTCAAAGGGGCCGTCATAAACTGGTTCGAGGGTTTTTCGCGGAATATCAATGCGAACAAAAACAAAAGGAGCTTCCATAAGCTTAGGATGGACAAATACCTTTTTTGCAGTATGATGTTTAAAAGGTACTGGTCGAAGTTTCCTTATGTCTTCTTTCAGCTGAGATATAAGTGGTGGAACATCATGAGCTTGGGTGCTGTTGAAAAAGTCGGTGGGAAGTTTGATTGATTCTCCGTAGACTATTTCAGCGGGTGTTGAGCGATATTCTGGAATTATGTACGATCTGAGTCCTAGTAACACAATTGGCAATTTAGCTACCCAGTTTTCGTCCATATGAGCTTTCAAGGCCTGTTTCAGAGCTCTATGCCATCTCTCGATTACACCATTTGCTGCTGGGTGGTAAGCTGTGGTCTTGATGTGGTCTGCACCTAGTGTTTTAGTGAGGTGTGTGAAAAGGTGGCAATCGAATTGTTTACCTCTGTCTGTGGTGATGTATTGCGGAACACTGAAACGAGAGATCCAGCATGATAAAATAGTGTTCGCTACTGTTTCTGCTGTGATATCTGACAAATGGAATTGCTTCGAGCCATCGAGAAAATCTGTCTATTATTGTTAACAGATAGCGTTGACCTTGTGATGGTGGTAATGGTCCCACAATGTCAACATTTATATGCGAGAATCTGCTCATGGCTGGGGTGTATTGTCCAATGGCACTGGAAGTGTGTCTACATATCTTGACTTGCTGGCAGGGAATGCAAGTTTTAGACCAAAGAGATACATCGCGTTTCAATTTGGGCCAACAAAATCTATCCTGGACCAGATCTACTGAAGCTGATATGCCTGGGTGAGATAAATTGTGGATAGAATCAAAAATCTTTTGGCGAAATTTGAGCGGAATGAATGGGCGAAGTTTTTTTTGAAGAAGAATCGCAAATAAGATTCAATCCGTTGTCAAGAGGCATGTTTTGAAATTTGTATGAGGAAGATTTAGACTGCAGAAGGTGTTTGAGTTCCTCACAAGATGACTGAGCTTGCGCAATTTCTTGGAGTGACACAGTGGAAGAAAGTGAAATTGTTTCAATGCGAGAACAATAGTCTGCGGGAATGCTTGTAGGACCTGGTATGTAGCGAATGTCTGTGGTAAATTGACCTAGGAAGTCTAAATGTCGTAGCTGCCTTGGAGATGCTTTATCGACGTGTTGTTCAAAAGCGTATGTTAAAGGTTTGTGGTCCGTATAAATGGTGAAATGGCGACCTCCTAGGGTATATCTAAAGTATTTAACTGCCTGATAAGCGGCTAGAAGTTCGCGATCGTAGGTGCTGTAAGATTTTTGGGCTGAAGTAAGCTTTTTAGAGTAAAAACCTAGGGGTTCTAGTGTTTGATCACGTAGTTGTTGGAGGGAAGCACCTACGGCATAATCAGAAGCATCGACATGGAGAATCAGTGGTAGCGAAGAAGACGGATGAGCTAATAGTGTAGCGTTTTTTAGTGCCTCTTTCAAACGTTCGAATGCTTCTCGAGTCTGAGGAGTCCACTCGATTTTACGTTTGTCGCGTTTTTTCGGATTCTGGCAGAGGTCGAATAGTGGTTGCTGAATTTCCGCAGCACGTGGAAGAGCACGACGGTAGAAATTTAGGAGACCTAGAAATCTTCTGAGTTTTTCAATGGTATCGTTCAGGAAGTGGAAATAATCCAGATTTATTTACACGAAAATCTAAAAATGAAATTTCGGCTCCGAATTCACATTTATATGAATTGATACGGATGCCGTTGTCTTGAAGTGTCTGAAAAAGTTTTGCTAGATGCTCTTGATGTTCTTTTTCAGAGGCTGATGCAACGAGAATATCGTCAAGATAGGAGTAGGCAAAGTCAAGATGTCTTAAAATTGAATGTAAATATCTTTGAAATGTTTGTGCTGAATTACGAAGGCCAAATGGGGTTTTAACAAATTTGAATAACCCAAATCAAGTTATGACTGCTGTTTTGGAAATATCTTGAGGTGCTACTGGGATGTGATGGAAAGCGCGAATGATATCCAATTTTGAAAAAATACGTTTGCCTTCTAACTGGGCATTAAAATCCTGCAAATTTTGAATGGGATATTTGTCTGGGATTGTTTTAGCGTTTAGTGCTCGGTAATCCCCACATGGTCTCCATGAGCCATCCATGTAGAGGGGGCTTGACCATGGACTTTTGGAGGGTCTACAAATTCCCAAGTTTATCATGTGCTGGAATTCTAGCTTTGCTTGAGCTAGCTTTTCCGGGGGCAATCTTCTAGCTTTTGCAGTGACAGGTGGTCCTTCCGTACTTATAGTATGGAAGAACTCAACCTCTGGAAGGTTGCTAGAAGTTTCCTTAAAAGGTCAGGAAATTGTTGTAGCAATTTGAAGTACTGGTGTGTCGGGTCTACGAGATGAATTTTAGAATTAATTCCTGGTGGTGGGTTAGCACCGGTCTTAGAGAGGTTTGTCTTTGTATCGATTAAACGTCTATGTTTTATATCCACAAGTAAAGCAAACTTTGCTAGAAAATCAGCGCCTATAATTGGTTGCTTGATATCGGCAAGTGTGAAGGACCAGCAGAACCTACGGCGTAAACCTAGATCCAAATCTAATAGTTGTTCGCCATAGGTATGAATAGGGGTCCCGTTTGCGCATACAAGGTACGTTTCGATTGAAATTTCCGTTGGTCGTGAGTGGGTGGAATAACTGAAATATCCGCTCCAGAGTCGATTAGAAATTTCATATTGGAGCGTCTATCAAAAATAAAAAGGCGGCGTGTTAGGTGGCTCTCGTCTCCTGCCGCGTGGAGGGAGTGCCTTATTAGTTTTCCGACACATGTTTTGCTTTAAAATTGCAAGGTTGGATGCAACGTTTGGCCTTGTTGCCAAATCGTTCATGATACCAACACGTGGAGGTTGAGGAATTTGTGGTTATGGAATTTCGAGAAAGCTTGGGTCTTTTTTGGGAGGTAGATCGGGACCACGTTCGCAATTCGTTGACAGATGCTGTTAGCTTCTCTATCTGGGCTTCTAACTTGGCTAGCTTGTCGGGCTCGCGTGACTGAATTTCAGCCACGTTGTATTTATCTCCGGAATATTCCACGATTTTGTCTGCTATAACCGACAAATTTTCTAGAGAATCGTTCCTCGAAGTCAAAATTGAACGAACGTTGACTGGTAAACGTTGTAGAAATAAAGTTTTAAGGAAATCCTCTTTAATCTGACTACCGGCTAAAAACTTCGTTTCGCGTAAAAGTTGCGATCGTTTTCTGTCGCCTAATTCTAATTCTGTTAAAAGTTTATTTATTTTGCGACTTTCGGACTCTTCAAATTCCAATAAAAGACGTTTCGTTAGATCTGAATAGGGGGTTGATGATAATGGTTGGGTTAAAAAATCAGAAATTGACTCTGCGACATCAGGATCGAGTAGAGCGAGTACATGACTGAATTTTGTCTTTTCAGAACTGATCTGCGATATATCGAACTGGGCGTCAACCTGCATTTGCCAGATTTTCACGTTACGTCTTCATATAGGAGGTAATTTTATTGCTGCTTGAATAATCTTCGGCCATTGTGAAAAAAATCAGATAATTTTTAAATTAGAAAGGACTGACAAGTTTAGATATTCGTTTTCTGTAGGCAAGAGCACGTGCGTGGAAGTTAGGCGACGTCGGCTGGAACATCAGGCTCGGCATCTTCGGCTTACGGCACGGGGTCACCAATATGGATGTTAATTGCACTTGTTGATATTACCTGGGATGGTAATATTGAATCCATGGGTAAACACTTGATATACTTTATTGTTTCACTAACTGAATAAACTATATGATATATTTAACTATAATACAATTATAACAGTACATGAGTACATAGCAGATAACTGACCGAGCGTGGAGGACGTGTGTTCACTGTAGCGGTTGGTAGAGAAGAGAGAGATCGCTCTGGTGTTTCTTCGTTGCTGTAGATCTTGACAGCTGAACATAACGTAACGTTTAACTGTCAAGAGTATTTATGCAGAAACACAGAGTAGTGTTGACGGAAACACTGCGGTCGGAACCACCGCCACAGTAGTTCTTGGGAAAATCTATCTTTCAATACTTGTAAACTTGGAACCTTTATTGGATTGGGAACGTCCGAACTTATCGATAGACATTTTTATACTAATCACTAGATAGGTATGTCTGTGATATATGTAGGTATACTAGGCGATAACACCAACCTCCTTCAGTTCTTCAATGATTGACTGAATTTCATTGTTATGAGCATTATTACCAGCAGCTTGAGAAGCCACTAAAAGTCTAAGTCTATCAACCAACTCATTTATGTCATCCCAATACACATATTCTCTTTGTTTGTTATTTTGCATCATATGTGCTGATTTTTCTATCACTGACATTCTGAGCTCTAGGTTCTTCGTTAAGACGTATGTCGTAACCAAAACCTTGAGGAGTTGAGCATCTTCGCCCTTGTGGGTTTATAACTGGTTTTATTAGAGTCAGATACTTTTCCGAGGAGCAACCCTTGGTTCGTGCGTTGGGATCGTAGTTCATTTTATGAACACTAGTTGCTTCTAGAATATCTCTATAGTGTTGAAGATCGTCATAAGTATACCCCCTAGGTGTTTTCATAAAGATCAATTCTAGCAGACCTTGTGTTTGTGGATATCTCCTTTGACCCAGACAAATGTCATCATCAGTAAAGTCTAAGCGTTTGTTGCCAAGACTCCAGCTACCAGTATCTTTAGCGTAGCGAGCACCATACGTTTGATCAATGGTAGCAAGTCTCGGTGGTTCAGTAAAATACTTTTCTACATAATACCGAACTCGTTCAGGATATTGCTTCAAAAATTCTTGATATGCTGGGTTCTTTGTGATAGTTTGTAGATCTGCCTCAAGCTCTTCAAATGTTGGGATATCCTCATCGGAACTTGTCTCCTCCCCTGGTTCGGTTTCAAAAACTTCATGGTCTTTAACGAACTCAACTTTGGGTTTCGTTTCTGGTAACGCGTCTTCTTTGATTTGTTCAGCTGGTGACTGCAGTTTAAGCGTCGATGTGTTTTTAGATATTTCACTTAGTGGGTCAACAATTGGTTTATATAAACGCTGCAGGGCTTCATCATTCTCAGCTCTACCAAGCTTAAGCATTAAATGTTTTTTTCGAATGTTTTCAGCAAGTTGTAAAATCTTTTTCTTATTTTTTCTCTCTTGGTTACCCATCACCTCCATCTTGCTAAAGTTATTTGTTTCAAACAACCTGCCAACCTGCTGTAAGCCACTTGTTAGTTGATCGTGCTAAGAGATACAAACTGTTTGGTGGCTTACGACGTACTAGCTTTGAAGTGGATACATATCTACCTATCTAGTGTTAAGTATCTATCGCGACAACTGGTAGACAGCTGTCCTGCTAGACAACTGGTAGACAGCTGTCCTGCTAGACAACTGGTAGACAGCTGTCTAATACAGCTGTCCAATACAGCTGTCTAAGACAGTTGAGCTGTCTTATACAGCTGTCTTATACAACTGTCTTAGGCAGCTGTTAGACAGCTGTCTGTCCTGTCAGACAGTTGTGGCCAATTAGATTACTAAATAGCTATCGAATCCTTTTCTATATCTACCTTTGTCTACATCATTTTCTTTTACAATCACCAATACACCATACTTATTAGATTTCCAGCATTGACAACATATATTTTTAAATTGTTTAAAGTCCATATCAGTGGTCACATGGTCGTCATGGATGTGTTTTAAGATCGTTTCATCCTGTTTAAAGAGAATCAAAACGTTAGCGTTATCACGTATCAGATGTTTGGGTATTCGAGTATATGTTTGACAGAGATAGAATGAATCAATTCTTCTTATGTCTCACCATACTAAAGTATGCTCTCATTTTATCTTGTTTGTCACAAACCACATCATCGAATATAAACACCGAGTTGTCCTGGGCTTCTGCTGGATCTAATATTTCATCGTTTTCACTATATGGATAATAACCAACACCTGTTGTAGCATCCAACACCCTTTGTAACATCTTATATTTAGGTTGATACAGAGACTTTGAATACACATACACGTTATCAAACTTTAAACCGTTCGGTTCAAACAATAAACTTAACATAACATTTGTTTTACCACACCCACTAGGACCACATATGATACATCTAACTGTGTTTGGGAAGAGAGGGCCATGCCTTAGTTGTTGTTCTGCTGTATCAACAACATCGTCTATATTTGTAATATGTAAGACAGAAGCGTGTTTGATGGTACGCATCTTGAGTCGAACTAAACTATATTTTTCGAGTATGTATATAAATATAGACATCTAAGCGGATCACACAGTTAGTAGCAATGTTGGCGTCACAGGGTGAAGGTCTTGTAAACACAGCTATTAACAAGCTACCTGTTGAGCTGCACGTTCCTGGTTATCATTTTTGTGGCCCGGGTACTAAACTTAAAGAACGTCTTGCTAGAGGTGATCAAGGTATCAATCCTTTAGATCGTGCTTGTCGAGACCACGACATCGCTTACTCTCAATCAAAAGAGTTAAGTGATAGGCATCAAGCCGACGAAGTGTTGGAGAATCGAGCTTGGAAGAGAGTCAAGTCAAAGGACGCAAGTTTTGGTGAAAAGTTAGCCGCTTGGAGTGTTACAAACACCATGAAAGTTAAAAGAAAGCTCGGTATGGATCTTGATGTAATCAACTCCAAACCGAAGAAAAAAGTTCCCTTTAAAAACATTCTTAGTCTGATTGGAGAAGTTCTAAAAGACAGAAACCTTATTCCATCAGAGAATGCTGTGTTTGATATCGCTCACGCAATTGTTAAACAGATTGGTGGGCGTAAGAATGTGCTGAAACCGCGTGTTATTCCAATACCTAAAAGCGGAGGCTTCCTTCCACTACTACCTTTAATTTTTGGTGGCCTGTCAGCGCTAGGTGTTCTGGGTGGCGGTGCTGCAGGCATTGCTAAAGCAGTTAACGATGCCAAATCAGCCAAACAAAAACTAGGGGAAGAAGAACGTCATAACAAAACGATGGAAGCTATTGCTATGGGTAAGAGAGGTAATGGTTTGAAATTAAAACCAAAGTATAAGAGACTCGGTAAAGGAATATATCTGAAAAAACAGCGTAGCGGTTATGGGTTGTATTTGCAGAAACCAAAAAACGAGTAAGATGTTTACCAGCAAGACCTCTAACAAATGAAGATCTTATGAAATTTGCTGGTAAAATGAAAATTCCATATTTTAGAGGTGTATACATGCGAGATACTTTACCATCGAATGGGCTACGCAAGAATGAATCACTTATCATGAATTTGCAAACAAACAAGGAACCTGGCAGTCATTGGGTTGGAGTTAAGAAACGTGGTGACACAGCCGTGTACTTTGACTCATGTGGAAACTTGAAGCCGCCAGTTGAGTTGCAGCGTTACCTTAAAGACTCTACTCTAATGTACAATCATGATGTGTATCAGAAATATAATACTTATAATTGTGGCCACTTATGTTTAAAATTTTTAAATAAAAGCCTTAAACAGTAGTATCTGTGTTTCAGTCATGTCGCAAACCTTCACGTTGAAAGATCGCAGTTGCCATCTGTCAACAGACTACAATCCTCCAATTGAATTGGATCTAGGTGGTAGTTATGCAGTTGCTTTGATAGGCTTAATTCGAATATACTATTATAATGAGAGAATTTTAAATTGATTTAATTTTAATAAACAGGTTAGTCTTTGATAGGTGATTTCTATTTATTACTTCTAATTATATAGTGATATACTTCTCAGGTCAGATGGCTTTGATAAGTGGTTTATATTTTATCACTAATAATTAAATTCTTATTACGCACGTTATTTTAAATGGCGGTTCCTCGTTTGCATAATACAGGTTAGTTGGATTTTGAATTTGTTTACGTCATCTCAAGTTAGTTCGGGAACGGAGCGCTTGTGTTAGGTCGGTGGTGGGTGGCGGAACTGCTCGGGTTAGGTCGGGGGCGGAGCGCTCGTGTTAGGTCGGTGGTGGGTGGCGGAGCTGTTCGGGTTAGCTCGAGGACGGCTGAGTCAGTTCGGTGGCGGGTGGCGGCTCCAGAACCGCCTATCTATACCTACTACCAATGTAATTAAAAAAAAGAATAGAAAACCACTGTAAAATTTTTATTTCTTAGAATAATCATATCGTGTTTTATATCAATGTAAAGAGGAAAAAAGACCTCTTTAATGAAGCCACAGCCAACCATGGTTTCCATTTTTTTTAAACACAAGTTTATGTCATAACTCAAAAGTTACAGATCTTTTTAAAAATTGCATATTTTGGTTTTATTTAGAACATATTTATCTACAACTTTCTTCTTTGCACCTTTTCAGTAAACCAATACTAACGCAGCTAAATGCATTTAAAAAAATCGGCAAATATTAGTTTTTTCAAAATATCTAGTAATCCGTGACATTTTTTATGGAAACAAAAACAGTTCTGAATTACACTCATAAAACTGGACTACTTTTCCCTTTTAACCGTCTCTCTAACTGCAGTACTTTACGAGATCTCTGTACTAAACATCGAAATAAACTCACCCTATATATATATATATATATATATATATATATATATATATATATATATATATATATATATATATATATATATATATATATATATATATAATTGTCACCATCTCTTCAGCTAATATGACTGACATTAGGGTATTTCACAATGACCTGATAATCTGGAAGGGGCATTGACCAGACTTTGCTGTTTGTTAATAATTATTAAATTACATTCGTTTGGGTGATCGTGTGACTGATACACTGTTGAATACTCATTTCCTTTGTTATGCATAAACTACCTGTTAGAATAGATTCAGAAGACATTTCGCTAGCAGTTGGTTAATTGTAATGCACGTATTCACAAGTTATCTCGCTGTTCACAATAATTATATTTTATAATTTAAATATTAATATAAGTAACACTTTGTAGTTTTTCCTGAAATACGGTTTTAACTTTTCGGGAACTTAAGTACCGGGTTACATAATTTCATTGTAGCTTTCGCAATTCATAAGGTGTTTCCCTTGGTTCACCACTACCATTTCTCAAAGTATGTGTCCTTCAAATAATGTGATCGAAAAGTTATTAGGTGCCACATGTGCAATAAATTTAGGATATCTTCTTTCAGCAAGCACCTTTCTTCTCTTACCTCTTGTAGCACACTTTTATGCGTCTATTGGGTATACCTTGCCTTTGTCGATTTTCTTTATGAACAGTTTATATTCTCTTCATGTTGTGCTCAGCCAATAACCAGATTTCCGTCTCATAAAATACAGAAGTAAATACTTATGATATGATGAATCTCTTCCCCAGGTTCTGGTAAAATCTTTATTTGTAAGAACGCACTTTATCTACTAAATGTTTGGTTTGTAATTGCAATCCTCCTTTTTGGTAAATTTTCATAAAGAAGTTCACTAATTAGGTAACAGCGACTTTTGAATTTTTATATATATATATATATATATATATATATATATATATATATATATATATATATATATATATATATATATATATATATATATATATGTGTGTGTGTGTGTGTGTGTGTGTGTGTGTGTGTGTGTGTGTGTGTGTGTGTGTGTCACACCCATAACTCAAAAAGTAACTAACCGATTTTGATTAAATTTGGTGAGTACTTTCCATTTGTGAGAACAAGTTCGTTATCCAGGACAATAGGCCCGGTTTATCAGGAAAATTTTGTGTTTTTTTTTCAAAAGTTGTCGTATCTCCTGAATTAAGAAAGTTATGGTAACCAAATTGAGTACGCTGACGGCGTACCAAAATTTGGATCTGCAAGTTAAAAGACAAAAAAGTCTGGACGCAGCAAGTGCGTTATGATGGTTAATTCTCGTCAAAATGTTTTTAATGCCAGATATGCCTTGTTTTTAAAATGACATTTGGTTGGCAGTATAACCTATATAGTAGTAACAATGTACCACATTTTATTAAAATTATTTGTTGTTTGAAAAAGTACAAACACTATCTGAACATAAAATAAAAAGTCCCAGAAAAAACTGTTCCGATTTTCCTGGCCAAACCTCTTCAAGCTATTTACACACCTGCCAAGATATAATTATTGACAAACAGCTTTATGAGCCAAGTTTGCAAAACATTTTTATGAAAATTTGCAAATTTTCTTTTACATTTTTTTTGCTGAAGTTGCCTTCAGTACTTGCTACACCAAATTATATTTTTCACAAAAATTCGACAGCTTTCTTTGCAATAACTTACTAAACAGTTAGTATTAATTACCAAAATTTCCTAAAAATGTTACAACAAATGATTTCTATGGAAACACTAAAAACATTTCTGCGAAAACTTTTCAAATTCAGCCACCATTTGAGAATGCCTGTATACGGCAGCTTTTTTTTCCACGAGTAATACAAACAAAAAGCTCTCTGAATGCGTCATTTCCATGGGGCTCCGCTATCTACTGGTAAAAACGCCGTTTCACAATTTGTGATATGTGTTTGTGCAATGTGTCAAAAACGCGAAAAGTTGCAAAACAAATGAAATAACTAAAAAACGATGACCGATATCAATTTCTTTTCCTTACAAACATGAATTATAATTCAATGGAAAATACAAAAAATGCAATAACATAAGGGGTGTTCTATTAAAACAAGGAACTGTGTATCACCAACGACTTTTGGGCCATCCTGTGATTATCAAAATAGTTTTATAAGATGCAGCTCAAAACACCCTATAATTAACGTATTCAACTTTTGCTCGTATCTTGTATATAAACGAAAATATTTAGTGTTACCGTAGAAATGCGTCACCCTGTATATGTGTAAACAGACAAAAACTGAAACTGAAACGACTTATGGGCCACCCTGCGATTATCAAAATATTTTTATAACATGCAGCTCAAAAAACTCTATAATTAATGAACTCACACAATTTTTGCTCGTATCTTGTACCTATATAAATGAAAATATTGAGTTTTACCGTAGAAATGCATCACCCTGTATATGTGTAAATAGGGAAAAACTTAAACTTACCCCGTATATGAGTTTTAGGGGTTCTAGTTCGCGATCATTTGAAGAAATCTTTACAAAATTCACAACTCGCTGTCTTCTCAATAACGATTTTTTTCTACAAAAATTTGCTAAAATATAGACTATTAAACCATCAACTCTTTAGCTGAAACTACCGCCAAAGTATTAGAAAGAGGGTCATTGGAAATAGATTTTCCGAAAATATTTTTCTAAAATGAAGGACAATGATGGTTGAAGCTAAAACTTAAGGCTTTGTAAAACACACTTGTTAAGACATTTATTCTACACAATCTTTATTTGTTTTAGATTATTTGTCTGAAAATTGCAAATTTTGACGTCTCAAATCGCGAATTTGACGTTTTCAGAAAAAAATTAAAATTTTCAAAATACTTTTTCTGCTGCTTCTCTACCTTTTTGCGTCAAGAAACCTGAACCGTTTTATGTAATGTTCAATTGGTTTTGTAACCCACACAAAATATTTTATTCTTATTGTTTCCTGTGATCACCAGTGGCACCCAGAATTTTTTCCTTTGAATGCCTATAACTCTTTGTTCTTTTAACATAGAGATCTAAATTTCGGCACGTAGGGTGAGTTTGACAATAGAAACGTGTACGCCAAATTTTGTTGTCATAGCTTTGTTATTTTCAGAGATACAAAATTTTTCCGAAAGAAATGAAAAAATTGTCCTAAAAGAGTAGTCCGATTTTCTTGGGTAACGGACTTATCCAAGTCACTGACAAAAGGAAGGTACCCACCAAATTTCATCATAATTATTATTTTTCGAGTTATCAGAAAATTTATTTCAAATAGACCCTTTCTCTGTGGTTTTGGTAGTAGTTGTAGTTATAGAGTTTATCGTTTAATAGTCTATAAGTTTTAGCAAATTTTAGCACGCTAAAAAACGAGACAAAGTTGTAGGTATACATTAACTATAGGTGTCTTGAGCTGCATCTTATAACATTATTTTTATAATCACATCGTGGCCCATAAGTCGTTGGTGATACAAATTCTCTTTTTTCGTAATCGTACACGCCTTATATTATTGCATTTTTGCATTTTGCATCTAAATATAATGCATGTTTGTAGGAAAATCGGGACGCTGCAACCGCATTATGGTAGCGAATTTTCAATAAACGCTTTATATTTCAATAGTTTAGCTTTGTTGGCCAGGAAACCAGTTTTTTCGGGAACATTTTAAGTTTATTTTCGGAAAAATTTTGTAAATTTTGACACGATAAAATTATTTTGATGAAATATGGTACATTGTTTCTACTATATAGGTATACTGATAACCAACTTGCTACACTTACCAACATGCGTAATAATACTGTCGGGAGACGTAAATATGCTTTCTGGGTCAAGTTGTTGGCCGTTTGGCTTTGAATTTACTTACCTTTATTATTACTTTTGTGTATGTTAGGAAAAAGTCCGTCGACGCCGTGTTTTCTTCGAAACAAATGAAGGTATGTTGAAACTTTAGGGTGATAAGTTGGCGTGGGCTTTGCATTTTTTAGAGAACACATTATATCTATATGACGTCAGCGTTTTGTGTACCACCGCCATCTTGCATTTTTTTAAATGGCAACATAGATCGAGTGATATATCAAAAGAAAGCTTATTTCTTCCTCTTTTCAAACGTGACGTAACATTATCAAGAAAATACCCTATAAAACTGCAGTTTTTAATTTTATTTCAATTTGCATTATTATTTGTTCAGACTTGGTAGCTGATTATTAAAAACAAAAACAGTAGTGGGTACTCGTGAAATGTCAAACACATAGCGTTGCTTTAATAAAAAATGTCAGAGTTGATCAACTCAGTTGTATTTGTAATTGATACACATTTAAACTAGGTACAGTTTATAGAATTGAATTACAACTAATAATGGCAAACTTATTAGAAAGAGAACTCACCCAGATACTGATGATGGTCGGATATGGTGACCGAAAGCGTTCCTATAAAGAAACAAGTCATCTTGTTAACAATCTATATCCCCAGCGCCCTCCTATAAGCAAATCGACGGTGAGGAGAATAATGAATAAATTTCTTCTTCTTTGGCGCGAAGAGGTTAAAAATTTAATTGAATTTTTATTGGTATTTCTTCTGAACACCTCAGTGGCCAATTGAAAGGTTAAAATTGGTGATTTCTAAACACAAATTCTGAAACTTATGAGAGTTGTCAATAACAAATATCGGAAGAGGTGTATCTTACAAGGTTTTAAATTGCTGTTCCAATAACTATCTCTAAATTTGACTAAATTGCCTGTACAAAATTCCTTTGAAGTAAACCCTTTCTGTGAATATTGGACAGCAGCATAAATATATAATTTAAGATTTAACGTTATTATATATATATATATATATATATATATATATATATATATATATATATATATATATATATATATATATATATATATATATATATATATATTTAAACATTTCTTCTTTATAGTCATAAGTTGATAATTGGAAAATCATATATATATATCCAGTTGTAAAATTCCGTAAGTAGCAAAAATGTGTAACGGTAACGCATTTATAAAAAACAAATCTTAATTTGCTATCAACCAAAGAGGTTGTAAGGGATAGAGGTAACAAAGGTGCAGTTTTGCAATACAAGAAGCCTGTACACTTTTCCTAACTGGGCGAAGTTCGGTGACTTAAGTGGGAGAAACGTCAGGGACGTATTTAGGAATTTTTAGTTTGGTTAGAAATAAAACTGAAATTATTCAATCATTGAAATGTAATGCTTATTCATGAATTTCTGAAGCTTTTGTATAAATAGGTAACCTAAAAAGGTTCGGAACGCAGCAAGTGCGTTATGATAGTGAATTTTCATAACAATATTAAATAATATATTTATATAAGCTGTAAGATTTAGCCTTATATTAAAAGTTATTAAAATTAATTTATTTAATTAGGAACAGTAAAACAAGGTAAAGAAGGACAAGCAAAAACATGATCTATGACATATATTTATAGAGTAATTTGGATACAAAACTCAAACAAAGCAATTGATAAACAGGAAATATACTCTAGAAAAATACACTAGAAAGCTGAAAAAAAATCCTTTGGTTGATGCATTGAGGGTGATTGTATGCATGCAGGAGAAGAACCCCCAGGAGGAAGAGGGTTTCTGCTCCTCACCCAAAAATTCGGGGGGTTCTCCTTCCCCTTGTGCATGCATACAACTACCTTCAAAGCAAAAAGCACAAGAAAAATTTCTTGTGAGCAACCCCCAAGAAGGTTGCTGGACCTGGGCGAATATGGGGTAGACAGGGTTTAAAGGAGATATTGCTGTAAAATGTGAAAAACGCATGTTTTCAAAGTCCCTTAATTTTCTTGGGGGTTGTTTGCCAGAAAATTTGTCTTGTGGCCGAGGAAGGTTCTAAGCATGTTGCTGGAAAAAATATCTAAAACCCTCATGCAGTCAACTGCAAATTTACCGAAATTACATTTTACTTCGTCGCCTATAATGTCTTTTTCAGATAATGTAGAATACAGAGCTAAATTAAATAGGTTCACTTGCATTTTCATTTCTTTTTTATTTTTATATTACATTTATAAGCACAATATGCGTATAATTAAGGGAACGCTTAATTAACATTGCAGCAACACAAACTTGAAAAGTGGAGAAATTATTTACAGTATATTAACAGTTATAAACTTGATTTCATCATGTTACAGTAGTATTCTGATAATAAAAAATTACATCTAACTGTATGCACACAACAGCTGGTGTGTTACGAGATGTGATGAAACGCCAAACTGACTGTACCACAGCATTAGCATAATATTATTATGCTGCCACATTATCATATCTCTCTAGTAATGGTATCATGTCAAAAACCTACACTAGAGGCTAAATTTCCAATTTCTTCTTTGTTTATGGTGTCTGTTTCTACTGTCCTAAATTTCCAATTTGATATTGTCAATAAATAACACTACCACACAATGACAAATGACAGCTGAGCTTCAGCACAGACGCAGTCTAACAAAGTTGTCGGATAGAGTAAATTATGATCGGAGGGATACCTAAGTTAAAAATCATGAGAAATGGGTAATTCGAAATTTGCAGGTATTAAATACAGTATTTTTTAACTGACTGATAAAATTAAATTTTATAAAATGTTTTCTTTATTATCAGAAGTTGTAAAAATTTCATATGTTTATACATGAAAGGTTTAACTACATGAAATTTCTGAAGATCGGGCAACCCCGATCAGCAACATCTTGACATCTGGCAATGGTTGTGACTTTCATTATTTAGATTTTATCTACAATTCATTTAAATAGCATAACAGTACAGGTAGCTGTATTGCTCTGCCTTTGTCCAATATTGTAGATATTGCATTACAGAATTTGAAGTGATGTCGAAGATTATTTTATTATTAATTTCGAATAACTTCATTTTTCTTTGATCAAAAGACTTGAAAATTGGTACACAACCACATCTCTATATGTTCTTTTAAGTTGTAAATTTTCGTTCCAATCACTTAAACAATTTGAAAGCTATTGCGTTTAAAAAAATATATTTAATTTTTTGTTAGGAAAAACTATGTGTTAAGATCTGATGAACGAACTCATCCAAGCCATTAGCAAAACAAGCGTAATTCCAAAATTTTCTCCAAATCAGTGAAATATTTTTTGGGTTATTGGTTGGATAAATTGTTGGATGAATATATTGGATAAAGTTTTATATTCAAAAGGTTGGATAAATAATAATAATTTTATTTCAACAACAGAAGAGAATACAACATAAAGTATATTGCACTGTTTACAAATTAATGTTAACATTCCTTGTCTTTTTTAAAGAAATAGAGATTAATTTCATTGATTGCTGTTGCCCTTACTTCGTGAAACTGGTCCATACTTCATACAGACTTGGAGACTACTTCTCTGGCTTCACTGTTGGTTTTCGTTTTTGTAGGTGAAGGACGTAGCCAGCGCGTAATCTAACTGGAGCAAGTGGCCCTTCTGAATTCTAGATGTTCTTCAACGTCTCTGTTACTGGTTTTGCTGCTTGATAGTATCCTCAGACAGAAAAAATTTGAATTAATACGAAATCATGACAATTACAAATAAAGATCTGTTGCTATTTTATGATGTTATAATCAAAAAAATCTTTAAAAGTGAAAATAAAATAAAACAAATATGACGGATGACGCCTTTAAAATGTCTACGTGATGTATATCAATATTTAACATAAAGATAGAAGAAACCTATAACAGAAATAACTATAATAACAATTACAACAATAAAATAACTAAACAAACACATTAATAAAGCAGACTATACAACGAAAATATCGACACACATCATGTCTTATAACAACTTTTTGCAAAAAATAGTTAGATTTATGTTGTCTGATTTATTTAATTAGGAAGAAGAATATCTCAGAAATCCTAAATATTGTCCTGTATATGCTTTTTTACTTCTAAAGCTTAAAACAAGTCTAGTTTACACTTGTCATGACAAAAATGTTGTGGTTTTATGCCGTTATTTACTGTGGGTCTATGTTAGGTATCAATAATATGTTTTGCAAATGTAGATTTGTCAGCATGGTTATTTCTAAATGCAAAAATATGTTCTTTGTATCGGGTGTTAAAATTTCTAGAAGTTTGATCGATGTAGATGGCGTTACGTGTGCATTTCACAAATTTTGAATACCTATACAAATACAAAAGTAGCTTTTAAATCTTATAACATGACGCTTGATTTATTAGATTATTTCAAATAATTGATTGGAAGTATTATCACAGATGATGGTAAGTGTAGGAAAGGTCTGAAGAGGATCGCGATGGCAAAACAAGCATTCAATAACCAAAGTACTGTTCTCACTAATAAACATTTTAACCTGTACATGAGGAACAAATGCAAGTCGTACGTGTACGGAGTATGGTAATGTATGGGGCGGAAACTTGGGCTGTAGTTAAGCAGGATATGAAGAGAATATAAGCTTTTGAAATGTAGACAAGAAAAATGTCAAAGACAGTGCAGGTTGATAGAAAGACGCTTCAAAGTGTGCTAGGAGAGGTGAAAGAATAAAGAGGCATGCTCAAAGAAATCGAGAGGAAGCTAAAATGTATCGGTCATATTATAAGACATAATAACTTCCCGATAACATTATTTGAAGGACATACGAGTACTTGAAATGTACACTGAATTATTGGCCCTTAAATAAGAGAAGTTTGTTATAAACAGCCCTTAAACTTCTACTTTTATCAAATAGATTTTTGTTATAATGATGTATTCTAATAGAAACATACATAGATGATATTAGTTTAATTAGATGGCCATAATGGCAAGTCAAAAGATTTTGTTCTCGAAAGTGAACTTCAAGTTTTTTAAATATGCTGTTTTGGTTTATTATAGTTTTTAATATTCGCATGTTTATTTCCTTTACATTTATAATCAGCGCAGATTCATTTAAGTATGTTTGAAGAACTTTTTCTGCAATAGTGCAAATAGATATTACATCGTCAGATGGGTATGTGAGAAGTTGACATTTGTCTTTCTGATCTATAAACGATGTTAATAACGCAGACCTCTCCCCAACAAGTTCACCCGCGCATTCTTCGCATCTCAGAGCTTTTGTTATTTTCCTTACTACATAGCCAGATATATATGTCACGACTTCTTTCTTAAACTCTGATATATTGATATCTAATATTTGAAGAACTGTGTCGTCGTCAAAATTATCTATTTGACTCATGTCTTCATCTGGTTCTTCAGATATTCGTTCTCGCCCACAAGTTTTATTTATTACCTCAATGGGTGACAGAATAGGAATTGCTTCCAAAGGGATACAATTTCCTTTAAATGAATCTTTTAATTCAAGATGCACCATCATCCTTTTATATGCACTTTTAAATTGCTTTGCTGATGGGTTATTGTTATAGCCTCCCATGGATCTAATTTGCCCAAAAAAAAGCTCAATATGATCCTGACTGATTTTGTAAGTGGAAAAATACAGCAAAAAATTATTGTCGGCAATTAAAGTTTTATAAACAAATTGCAAACTTTGTATGCAAAATAAAAAGACAATTATACCCATTTTTCTACCACTCTCACACAGAAGCGGTCCATCAATTATCCTAAGTGACGTTAAATATTGTGATAGCTCTCTTAAAAATACATTAATGTTTTCAAAATTTTCTGCATTTATTGCTTTCTTAAAATCTGAATTGTTTAAATTTCTAGAATTAAGAATGTCAAATAAATTGTTTATAAGTCGGATAAATTTCACAGTTCCCTCACATTCTTTGAACTCCTCAAGATGTAAAACTTCATTGCAATATTCCAAAGAATGTGTCACTGAGTGGCTAAAAAGTTGTGTGGCTAATTTAACCTTCATTTTTTGGTTTGTATAAAATATATGCGATTTTCTTAATTTATTTGCTAAATGAACGCCCTCCTGATCCTGTAACTCAGTTAATTTTACTAAATAATCCCACTTTATATTTTCCCCATTCTCATTAATTATTAATTTTTTATCGCCTAATGTGTTTCTTATCACTTTGATCATATGACATGGATCAAAAAAGACTGCAATTTTCCTACCTGAACTAGGATCAACAAACGTAGAGTTAATGTTCCTCCAATTCAAATCGCAGCCAAGTTCTTTTGCTAACGTTAGATTATTTGTTGCCCCATCAAAAGTTATTGAGACCACGTATATGCCCGACTCATTTAGTAGCGTTAAACACTGTAATACCAAATTTTGTTTTTGTGTACCCCTTAAAGAGTGGATTAAAAAATATCCAAGAGGAAGCTTCCATGATTGATTAATGCTAACAAGCATAAAAACAAGAGCTTCTTTGGCTACAGGGTTACAATCGGTCTCAAGATTTGTACCAAAATCTACAAACCCATAATATTTTACCCCATCCCATTCTATATGTTGGCGAATTGCCATCTCATCTATGACTAAAGAACATTTAAGTTTTCCATCTGTGCTTTCCGATTTTGACTTTAATAAGTTGAACACCTCTGACGTAAAACCAGCTTCCCCATTAACGCTTTGATACCATCTAGATATAGTTTTTGGATGAGGAAGAGCCGAGTTAAATGTGTTTCTGACAAAACTGTAAGCTTTGGGAGAGTAATAATGCAGCGTAAGAGAAAAAGCTTTAAGTTGATTTTCATACTTATGTTTACGACCTAATTGTCTTTGTAAAAATTCTTCATTAGGTCCTATTTGCATTAATGTTTCCAATGTTTCGTCGGTTACTTTACCTTCTAG
Organism: Tillus elongatus; assembly: GCA_964006375.1. Classification (NCBI taxonomy): domain Eukaryota; kingdom Metazoa; phylum Arthropoda; class Insecta; order Coleoptera; family Cleridae; genus Tillus; species Tillus elongatus. The sequence continues at coordinate 101,606,344 of OZ023266.1, read as the reverse complement.
TTGTTTGATTATATTCACAAGGGTTGCTGTTCTCTTCTTATAATGATGAACACTACTGCTGAGCCGTTTAATTTTTTTTCGTGCATCGAATAACTGCTTCTTCAGTTTACGTTTGCGCGGTGTAACAACCTATAAAAAATGTTCAATGATAAACCATTTATTTTCTCAAGTAAAATGAATATATAAACAAAATTTCCAACAACACCTTTTGGTTAATAGTGTTTGAGATAAATTGCAAAACAGTTGTTTCTAACTTATTTAATCATGGACTATACAAACTTAAACACCACATAAAATGTGATGGAATAACATATTAGGTTTTTTAAAATTATACTGATTTCATAAACGGCAAAAACTGATTTTAACTCACCATGTCCTTCAAAGTGGGTGGCATTGAAGGTGTTTTCATTTCAGCAAATCCTAAACTACTAAACGATCTTTGCGGTACCTCTACAACAGTTTTCTCTTCATAAAAACCAGCACTTGTTGATGGCCGAGAATAATCCATTACAGGTACATTGCTACCAGACCAAGTACTAGTTGACGGGTCAGCTGCAAATGGCACATTGATAGCAGTTATATCAGTCATTGGCTGCTCGCCAAAAACGACTTGTGTTGATGGCTTGTTTGTTACCTGCATAAATAAATTTGAAACGAATACCATTAATGTAAATTTGCAGGGCTAATTAAATTACGATAAATATCATAACAATATATTACGTGAATGTAATTAGTAGCATAGTTACTAGAGATGAGCGATATATAGCTACCGGTGATTTAATCGCTTCTATTAAAAGATCGCTGTTATCAGCTGTTATTAAAACACAAAACAACAGCGATTGTGAAAACCGAGATTTACACAAATCATTAGAGTAATTATTTCTATGAAATTCACCTTATACTAAAAACTCCATGACAAACAGCAATTGCTGTATTCATAATACACGCAATCGCAGTTTGTGCGAGCGAGTAGAAGTATCTGTATACTTTCTTTCTCGCCAGTATTAGAATACAACATTTCTTCTTTTCTTATAGGTAGAAAACGAAAAACTCATGATACAAATAACGCGAGATATGATAATGAGACTATCTATTTTTAGAACCGTCACGCGCATGGCGTCATGTGGTGAGTCCAATGCAATAATAATATGCTGTCGTACAGTGAAGTTTGACGTTTCATCACAACCCCTTAACAAATTAGGTATTTTACTGATATTTGAGTGCATACAGTTGGAAGTAATTTTTTAAGATCAGAATACGATACTATGATTATGTAACATGATGATCAAATCAAGTTTATGAATGTTAACGCCCCCTGTAAATGTCTACGAACGTCTTCTCTACTTTTTAAGTTTGTGTATCACCAATGCTAATCCAGGGCTCCCCTTAATTATTATACTTCACTTGTGCATATATGTATATATATATATATATATATATATATATATATATATATATATATATATATATATATATATATATGTGTAATATAAAAATGAAAAAGATTAAATTATGTGCTGCGTTCTATATTATCTGAAAAAGACAATATAGGCGACGAAGTGGAATGTAACTTCAACCACATTAAACTGACGTAAAGAAACTTTTTGATTGCGAATGACTTTGTGTTAAGTGTGTAGTTGGCCTTCTATAACGTTACTCACCATGTGATGTCATAGGAGGGGACGGGGCATATGCGCAATATCATATATCTTGTAAGTCATTATATCATGGAAAAACCTGCTGAATCTAAAATTAAAGCAGCACCGAACCGTAGCATATATATATGCCTTCCAACTTTTTCATTATATTAAAATAAAAATAATATGTAGATTTCTCTCATCGTATATTCTTGTAATATGCTAATTTTATAGAACTTCTATTAATAGTAAAAATCTGAGTAGTTTTAAAATTAATATAATTTAAAAGCTATCTGAAGATCATATTGTGGTTTCAATTAAGCGGTTAACACTAACACCTTGTAAGTGTTTAAAATAATAGCATACGCACATGCAGCAATGTAAATGGCTAAACCACAATCGCAGTAGCTGTTTAAAGTCCCTGTTATTTAAAAATAGCCATCACTGATAGCAGTGCCATTGAAAAACCGCTGTTTGGCTATATATATATATATATATATATATATATATATATATATATATATATATATATATATATATATATATATATATATATATATATATCACTAACAGTTACATAAATTAATAACCTTGATTCAGTACTTACCAATACAGGTATAGAACTTTTTTTAAGTGTACTGCAAAAGGTGATTTTTCTAAATCATAAGATTCTTCGGTAAAATGTAAATCGCACACATTTGAGTTCATAAAAATATCTTCATCGCTTAAATTTAATGCTCGTTTCCAAGCCTCGTATCTTTCTTCAGCTTTGGGAAATCTGAAAATAATATCTCGAATTATCTACTTTATCAGTGACTGAAGCTCTAGAAAGATGCAGTAATAGATAAAACGAAACTATTCTACTTTTTTCTGCTTCTACTGGAACTACATAGGTAAATACATCTAATTCAAATAATAATTGCCAAACAAAATGCTTAATTTCATTACAAATATTCAATAAATAATGCATTATTAAGATTTTATTTCTTAAAAAAAACACAATTGACAATAATAAATGCTAAAGATTTAACAAAAGCAATACAATGTGTAAATACGGACCTGTGAAAACCAATAAACATTTGGCGCCAAACAAGGAAACAGAAGACATGTAAACAACTTACCGAAATAAATGCACAGTTGCTTTATCCTTTTCATAATTGGCACTTTTATTGTACATACAGTTCTTCACAATACACCTTGGCATTTTTTAACTTTTACACTCTTAAAACACTGCTAAAAAACGGCAAAACACACAAGATAACCTCTAATCGCAAATCAACAAACACTTTAAATACTTGTTGACAGCTGACAATAACTTCAAGAGCGGTTGGGGGAACGAATCAAAACAAAACACATTAGCGCGTTATTCAAAATTTTGTTTGTGATTGGACGGTGACAAGAGTGGGAAATTGGCAGGCTGCAAACTCGGCTTTGTTCCCTCTAACATATACAATCTCTTTGCTATCAACCTAAAAACTTTAACTTTGGTAGGTAACGTCAGAAACAAGAAACAAGGGCTCCAGTTTTAAGAAGCTATAAGCTATAAATTCCGGTTGCATTGTATCCTAAAAGATGTAGGTACCTATTTATAGAACACCGAAAACATACAAGAAAAATACACCAGTAAAAAAATAACCTTGACGCAAACGGTGTAACAGGCATGGGATAGTGTTATATTGTGGCCATTTATTTACAAAGTCTGGACGCAGCAAGTGCGTTATGGTAGTAAATTTTCATAGAAACGATCTGGCACCAAATATTTTTTATAACTTTTTTTCTTGTAACATAGAAATCTAAATTTTGGTGTATAGTTTCTTTTTATATCGTAAACATAGCAAACAAATTTGGTTACCATAGCTTTTCTATTTTTAAGATAAAATTTTTTTCGAAAGGAAACTGAAATTTTTTCCGGAAAACCTGGTCCGATTTTCCTGGCTAACAAACATATCCAAGCCACTTACAAAAGGAAGGTACATGCCAAATTTTTTCATCAAAATCGGCCCATTATTTTTTGGCTATCGGTGTGAAACACACACACACACATATATATATATATATATATATATATATATATATATATATATATATATATATATATATATATATATATATATATATATATATATATATATATATATATATATATATATATATATATGGTATCTTAGTGAATTTTCGTAGAAAACATTCACTAATGAGGAGATCGCGAAAATTTATATCTCTGGAAATAACAAAGTTAGGACAACCAGATTCGGTGCGCGTGTTTGCATTAGAAAGAGTGAACCACATACCAAAATTCAGCTTTGCAAGTTTAAAGACAAATAAGTTATGTGCATTTAAAGAAAAAAAATTTGGAGTTTTCCTCAAAACGTGTCGCTAATTAAAACGCCAAAATTGGCAACATTTAGGCAAAGTACCTGAAACAACTACGGATTATGTAAAGAAAATGTCGCAAGAAGACTGTTCTGCGAACCCTTAAGTTCCAGTTTCAACCGCCATTGTCCTTCAGTTTGCTAAAATATTTCCACAAATTTCATTTCAGATAGATTCTTTCTCTGATGCTTTGGCGGTAGTTTTAGTTTATGGTTTAACGGTCTATATTTTTTAGCTTATTTTCGTTGAAAAAATTTGTTAATGAGGAAACCGCGACTTTTGTATTTTAAAGAGATTTCTTCAAATGAGCGCAATTTTTTTTAATCGAACACCCCTTATATTATTGCCTTTTTGCATTTGTGGTTGAAATATGATGCATGTTTGTAAGAAAAAAAATCGTGACGAAGTAAGTGCGTTTTGGTAGCGAATTTTCATTAAATGTTTCAAACTTCAATAACTCAATTTGCTATTGACCTAAGGTTTGTTGGCTAGGAAACCAGTTTTCTCGGAAACATTTAGAGTTTATTTGCGGAAAATTTTTGTACATTTTCAAACAATAAGTTATTTTGATAAAATATGGTACATACATTGTTTCTATTGTATAGGTTATACCGGTAACCAGATTGATACCTACTTGCATTAGAGCGACATATTTGATATAAAAAACATTTTTATGAAAATTCGCTTCCATAACGCACTTGCTGCGTCTAGACTTTTCGTTTATGGTTTAGTTGTGGTTTGGTTGTCTATCACTTTTAACAAATTTATGTAGAGGAAATTCGCTAACGAGGAGACCGCGACTTTTGAATTTTAAAGAGAGTTTTCAAATGAGCGCAAGGTAGGTTCCCTAGGACCCATATCCGGGGTTAGTTTTAGTTTTTATCCGCTTACATATATACAAAGTGACGCATTTCAACGGTAAAGCTGAATATTGCTATTATTCTACAAAATACGAGAAACAATTGTATATGTTAATTATGGGTTATCTTGACCTGTATCTTATAAAAATTATTTCGACAATCACTTAGATAAGTCGTTGCGATGCATTTTTTTTTTAAATCGAACACCCCTTATATTTTTGCATTTTCCATCTAATTGTAATGCATGCTTGTTTTCGAGTTATGTCAATTGTTTTGCAACTTTTCACATTTTTGGCACAGATCAAAAATGGTGATACGGCGTTTTTACCAATAGAAATCGGAGTCTCATGCAAATGACGCATTCCTAGAGGTTTTGGTTTATATTATTTCAAGAAAAAATCGATATGCCGTATACAGGGCGCTCTCAAATAGTAACTGAATTAAAAAAAATATTAAACTGTCCTAACTCAATTGTTGCAAATAGAACAGCCCGTATTTTGTGTTTCAAGAAAGGTTTAATAAGTTGTGTATATATATATATATATATATATATATATATATATATATATATATATATATATATATATATATAATTTTGTATGTATATATCACACCGATAACTCAAAAAATACTTGGTGAGTGAGTACCTTCCATTGGCAAGTGACTTGGAAGTTCGGTTCGTTAGCCAGGAAAATTGGTCCAGTTTTTCCGGAGAAATTTTAGGTTTTCTTTTGAAAAAAATTCATATCTCCTGAAATGACAAAGCTATGGCAACCAAATTTGGTAACCAGGTTTACATTGTAATAATTAAACTATATGTCTAAATTTAGATTTCTAAGTTAAAAGAAAAAAAATCATAGGCGTTTAATGTAGCAAAATTTTAATCCCACTAAAATCAGAGAAGACGCAATAAAAAGATATTGTATGTGCTAAACAAAATATGTGAAATTTTACAGCCAGCGTTTATTTTTTCTTCGCGCAAAAAGGCAAAGTACGAGAAAAATTACTTTGAAAATTTCGTCTGTAAATATCAAAGTGGAGATTTGACACGTGAAAATTAGTGATCTTTAAATAAAGCTTATATAACTAACATAGTTTATAAATGGTAAAAATTGCAATATATATATATATATATATATATATATATATATATATATATATATATATATATATATATATATATATATATATATATATATATATATATATATATATATATATATATATATATATATATATATATATATATATATATATATATGTAGGTAGAGATGATTCCTTTTGAGACCACCTTCCAGCTCCCACCTCCCGCGACTGAGCATGCGTGTGACGTAACAAATGTGTCGGTTGTATTGAGGATGACGTAATCTACAAATTAAGATGACGCAATCCAAGATGGCCGACCAGAAGTGAAAAAACTGGGAAATTTAAAATTTTAGCCGGTAGGTGGCGCCTCTAATTATAATAAGAGGCTCCACCATTTTGATTTTTGCAAAAAGTGACGTAACAAATATGTCGGTTGGCACAAGCGCAAACTCAACTTTTTAGTTTTTGGTTGAAGTCCTAAGTGTGGGGTGTCGTTTTACTCGGTTTGACAAGTAGAATTAAAATTTGGCATTTACGCATGCGCAAACCTAACTTTTGGAGTTTTTGGGTCTAAATCTTAGGTGTTTGGTTTTTGGTTTAGCAAGCATATTTTAAAAAATTTAGAATATGCGAATGCCCGGCATGCTAGACATGGCAACATAGCAACAACTGTGTGTGTAGAGCAACCTTGACACGTGACAGGAAATTAGTCATATGTTTTCAGAGAGTAACCGGTAAATGTATATGACCTTCTACAAATGTATGTGACCTTCTACAAATGTATGTAGCCTTCTACAAATGTATGTGACCTTCTACAAATGTATGTGACCTTCTACAAATGTATGTAACCTTCTACAAAAATGCAAAAAACAACGATGACGGTTAAACGAATTTCAAAATCAACCTTTGAGGGGCCTCTTTCAATAGAGTATATGTATGTATATATATATATATATATATATATATATATATATATATATATATATATATATATATATATATATATATATATATATGTTTTGTTAGCTAATTTTTGTGACAGGAAATGAGTCATGTGTTTTCAAATTGGAGAGTGACCTTCGACAAATATAGTTTTAACAAACAAGCCATAGCAACAACACCGATGACGGTTAAATGAGTTTCAATAACAAGTCAAAAGTGGGGGTATAAGTATATATAAACATTAGGTAGCAAGCAAGTACATCAGTCGTTGTCTGTAGTCTACTCACAGTAGTTATATATTAGTGTATTTGTTCTGTTCAACATGTATGGTATGGATGTTAACGACGAACCTATTAATAACAATGTTTGTGATTGTTATTGGGGCTAAATTGATGCAGCTCTACGGCAGAATATTAGTGATATCAAGCAAGAAAGAAAGAATGTTGCTGGAAACAAGGTATACCATTACTCCAGCTCTGAGTGTTACAATCGGTATATCAAAAGCGGCCGGATTAATTCCAATAATTAAAATTGTAAATACAAGCCTATATCCACCAAATCAAAATATAACAATCTCATCTGGTTCATGGGAATGGGAGTATTTTATTTCAACATTGAAAAACACAGCGGAAGAGTACTTTACCAAAGCTAATAAGATCGAACCTGAAAATATTGGAATATGTACCATCAAACCTATTAAAGTAGGTATTAGACAGTAAAGGTATATCAATCTCAGATGATTCTATTACTTTTTATTTAACCAAAGATGCAGTTCAACGGCTGCTAGATTTGGTCGAAATCAACGAAAAGCTGAAGTATCTAACCGATTTGAACTTTGATATTCGACTTAGTGATTTCCTCTATTGTGTTGCTGACGTTCTCAAATGTGTTAATAAGAAGGAGCTACCACGTGACGAGGAGGTGATAAAGATTATAAAAGCCATGTTAAAAGACTATGAATCCTCATTCCGAGTTAGTATGTTAGAGTGCTTACACTTTACAAAGAAGCAAGTACTTGATCGTTTCAAAGAAATACACACGATATATAATGACTCATCTTAAAGCAAGCTTCATCATCCTGACAGCACTATGTCCAAATGTTTTTTATATTTACAAACCGCCAAATGTGAAGGAAGTAAGAATTTGTTTTGGTGACTGCATGATATGGTCAGCTCTTACAGCAACAACATATCTACACAATGATGAACTTATACAACTTTCAATGTACAACATGTCCAAAAGCAAGTCTGAAGTGGTGCAATACAAACTTATGTTTCTGTTTGATGATGGTACACGTGGTGAGACATCTGATTGGAGAACTCTTGTATTAAATAATTCTTACCTGTTCACTTCAAATTATATTTCTGTATTTATAGCAACTGGTTTTCTTATATGTCTTGCATTATTTATGTTGATGTACTTTTGTTTTAAATATTACACTGTACTTAAGGATATGTGTCGTAAACATGTTTGTTAATATATCTATTTAAACGAAACACATGTGTTTTATTCATTAGTTAAGCATCTATAGTTAAGATGAGATATTGTGAGTCATGCTCGATACAAGTGAAAAAGAATCAATTTTCTGGACATTTACGTAGTAAAACTCACAAAGCAAAAGTATGTGAGCCATGGGAAGTTGAACAAGTGCATATGCTAGCTCAAGCTTTTAAAAATAGAGTGGCTACCTATCGTATTAACTTAGATGGTAATGACATAAACTTAGCTATGTATACTGTGAAACATAAAGTGTTTCATCTAATTGAAGCTTCTTTAGCTAAACATAATCAAATTAAAATGCATTTGGAATTGTTTGGATTGTATGTGCTCCAAAGTCAAAATATAAAAGAAATGAAGTCATTTAATACTAAAAACAAAAATGTTGCAGTTTCAACTGATTTTGAAAATATATTTAAGCAATTCAGCAACGAGATTTATACAAAAGCAGTTTGCAGAAGCCGAAAGTGGATGGATGTTTGAGCGACTAATGTGGTTGGAAATAAACATTAATAAACACAGTTTTAAGCCGTAGAGTGGGGGGGTCAACATCTATAAATTGTCGTACGCATACTCAGAAGCTCATTCAAAATTTAGTTTTCTTAGAAGTAAGACGTGCTCTTGAGTATCTAAGTGTTCAGTACTGTGTTTAAAATGGCTACATTAAGTGATGTGTGCTACCAGCAAATTAAAGACAACTTCTGGTATGGTTTATTTGGAGACTTTCAATTAATTATTGATAAGAACACTGGTTATTTTAATGCAACTAAACTATGTAAAAATGGTGAGAAAAGATTCAGACATTGGCTGGAATATAAGAAAACTAAAGAGTTGATTACCTATTACAACGGTCAGCTGAAGAAACATTTAGGCACCCGGAATATCGATACCCTAAATATTTCAACCGAAGGACTCTATTTAGAGTCATCTCCAGGGGGCCGGAATACCGGCCCCCTAGATGTGCCGGAAGCAACATCTCAACTAACACCTACAACCGCTACATACCTGGTGGACTTTGGCGGAACGCAGATTGAAAACAACTTATATCTGGTACATATGTCTGTAAAGATTTAATATTAAATTTGGCCTGTTGGATATCCAATCGTTTCTATGAAAAGTGCAACCAAATTATTTTTGATTTTTTCCTAAGCGAATTTGATCAGAAATACAGGAACAACCTTAAATAAATTGAAGTGAAATTAATGGAGATAGAGGATGAAGTGCAGCGTGAAACATATGCTAAAGTCACAGAACATCTTGAAGATATATCTCCAAAACCAAGCAATCCCGGAAAAATAAGTATGTTTGGTTTACTTTCAAGAAATGAGAAAGACGCTAAGTACCGATATCATGCTATACGAACCCAGAAGAAGAGCCGTCAGAAACTAAAAATAAACATCCCGATTCCGAAGTGGTTCTAAACATGTATGATCCAATTTCTATAAATCTCTTTAATAGAATAAAGACCGAAGTAAAATACATCAAGACGAATAGAAACGATCTGCAGACAGTTGATGTGCCACAGGAGAAGTTTATTCAGGACATTATTGATTTTCGCCAGAATTTTTAAGTTTTCACTTGACTTAATTGTATGTAACAATATGGAAAAATAAAACACCCTAATTTTAATAACGACTTTTATTTTAATCTAAGTATATTAATACATTAAATATATAAGTAAGTTTATTTAACATCATCTGAATTTATCCAAGAATTGTGAGATTTATCAAAGCCCAACCATTTTACATAGAGTTTCTTGCCTTTCTTCCTCACGATGCGTTCAACTAGATAGATGTCTGTTTGTTTAGTCTTTTGTAGTTCTTCCTCATAAAACCCTCCACTGATAGGCTTGCCTTGGATGTCTTTAAGAAAGTATGTTACTGGATTTGTGTAATGAACACTAACAATCTTGAATAACTCTGTTGACCAGCGAGGTGTATACCCCTTTTCGAATTGAGCTTTTGCTTTACTTAGACGTACAACATCACCCACTTTGAATTTATTCTGATCAAACACTTTAATATTTGAATATGTTTGTTTACGGATAGCTTCTTTATTTTTCTTATTAACATCTTTAGGTTTTACACCAGTTGTTCTATGAATTGTAGCGTTGTAGTTAGCAGTGACATCAGGTAGTGTATTTAACCAATTGTAGGAGCCAAACAAGTTGAAATTTTTGTAGATCTTCTCTTTTAAGGTACGTATAACTCTTTCCACTATTGCAGCTTTTTTCACACTATAAGTGCTATAGTGATTGACGTTATATTTTTTCATTAAGGCGTTAAATTTGGAGTTGTAAAACTCCTTACCGAGATCAGACTGAATGTTAGAAGGTGTTGTACTATTAGCTAAAATATCAGCCATAGCTTTAGTCACCTCTTCAGTAGTTTTAGATTTAAGTGGGCGAGTCCACACATACTTTGAAAAACAATTGATAACCATTAAAATATACTTGTAGCTAGAGTTTTCGCGATGATAGTCTTGAAACTCTGCCAAATCAATCTTCCACAAGTCATTTAAACCTTTGATTATGGTACGTCTACGTTTGAAGTTGATTCTTGCTGGTGTGTATAACTCATTTATTACTTGTTTCTTAGCATCAGATGGTTCAACTGTTTTCCTCTTCATGGTGATGAAGTATCCACTTGTTATGTAAATCTTTTAGTTTGTTGTCTATTTCGCCCAACTTCTTCAACTTGTTATTGTTTGACAGATAAATGTCTTAAAACTTGAGCAGTTATGTCCTTAGCTAAATTTTTCAATTTATTTTCAAATTGGTTTTTTAAATCTTCCAACTCTGGTTTGTGCACAGCTTCAAGTAAGATGGCAATTATTCTTTGTGTCACTTCGTATTTGTTTTTCTGATAGTCATCTATCCATGCATCTACAATTTTTTATTTGCACCATCTGTTGGATCGATTGGATCACCAACGTTACACAATCTATGGTTTTGCAAATCAAAGTCACCACTTGTAGTTCTTGGGAAAAGTTCTCTTTCAATAATTTTAAACTTAAAGCGTTTATTGGACTGAGAACGTCCGAACTTATCGATAGACATTTTTATACTAAGCAGTAGGTAGGTATGTATGACATATATGTAGGTTTACTAAGCAATAACACTGACTTCCTTTAATTCTTCAATGATTGATTGAATTTCGTTGTTATGAGCATTATTACCAGCAACTTGAGAAGGTACTAAAAGTCTAAGTCTATCAACCAACTCATTTATGTCATCCCAATAGACATATTTTATTTGTTTGTTATTTTGTATCATATAGTTGGTGCTTACATTCTGAGCTCTAGGTTGAGTTTTTTGTTCTTCGTTAAGATGTGTATCGTAAACAAAACCTTGAGGAGTTGAGGATCTTCGTCCTCGTGGGTTTATAACTTGTTTTATTAGAGTCAGATACTTTTCCGAGGAACAACCCTTGGTTCGTGCGTTGGGATCGTAGTTCATTTTATGAACACTAGTTGCTTCTAGTGTTGAAGATCGTCATAGGTATACCCTCTAGGTGTTTTCATAAATATCAATTCTAGCAGACCTTGTGTTTGCGGATATCTCCTTTGACCCAATCGAATGTCATTATCAGTAAAGTCCAAGTGTTTGTTGCCAAGATTTCAACTACCAGTATCTTTAGCGTAGCGAGCACCATACGTTTGATCAATAGTAGCAAGCCTCGGTGGTTCAGGAAAATACTTGTCTACATAATATCAAACTCGTTCAGGATATTGCTCCAAAAATTCTTGATATGCTGGGTTGTTTGTGACAGTTTGTAGATCTGCCTCAAGCTCTTCAAATGTTGGGATATCCTCATCAGAACTTGTCTCTACCTCTGGTTCGGCTTCAAAAACTTCATGATCTTTAAGGAACTCAACTTTGGGTTTCTTTTCTGGTACATCATCAGAAGCTTCTTCTTCTTTGATTTGTTCAGCCGTTGGTTGCAGTTTAAGTACCGATGTGTTTTTAGATATTTTACTTAGTGGTTCAACCAAGGTTTATATAAACGTTGTAGGACCTCATCATTCTCAACGCTACCAAGCTTAAGCATTAAATGTTTTTTTCGAATGTTTCGGCAAGTTGTAAAATCTTTTTCTTGATTTTTCTCTCTGGTTTACCCATCACCTCCATCTTGCTAAAGTTATTTGTTTCAGATCGTGCTAAGAGATGCAAAATGTTGGGTGGTTTAAGGGGTACTAGCTTCGAATTGGTGGTATGTCTACCTATCTAGTTGTTAGACAGGCTGTTAGACAGGTTGTCTAACAGCTGTTAGACCGCTGTCTAACAGGTTGTTAGACAGGTTGTTAGACAGGTTGTTTTAGACAGGTTGTTTTAGACAGGTTGTTAGACAGATTGTTTTAGACATGTTGTTAGACAGGTTGTTTTAGACAGGTTGTTAGACAGGCTGTCAGACAGCTGTCTAACAGCTGTTAGACAGGTTGTCTGTCTTGTTAGATAGTTGGTTGTCCTGCTAGACATCTCTTTGTTGTTGTTGGTTGTAGTCAATTAGATTAATATGTAGCTATCGAATCCTTTTCTATATCTCCCTCTGTATACTTCGTTTTCTTTTACAATCACCAACACACCATACTTATTGTCTTTCCAACACTCGCAGCATATATTTTTTAATTGTTTAAAGTCCATATTGTCGTTACATGGTCGTTGCAGATGTGTTTTAAATTGGTTTCGTCTTGTTTGAAGAGAATCAACATATTAGCATTATCACGTATTAGATGTTTCGGTATTCGAGTATATGTTCGACAGAGATAGAACGAATCAATATTCTTATGTCTTCCCATACTAAAGTATGCTCTCATTTTATCCTGTTTGTTACAAGCTACATCATCAAATATAAACACAGAGTTACCCAAGGCTTCTGCTGGATCTAATATTTCATCGTTTTCACTATATGGATAGTAACCAACATCTTTTATTGTCTCCAACACATCCTTTAACATCTTGTATTTGGGTTGATATAGAGACTTTGAATATACATACACGTTATCAAACTTTAAACCGTTCGGTTCAAACAATAAACTTAGCATAACATTTGTTTTACCACACCCGCTCGGACCACATATGATACATCTAACTGTGTTTGGCAAGAGAGGGCCATGTTTTCGTTGTTGTTCTGATGATGTATAAACAACATCGTCTATATTTGTAATATGTAAGACAGAAGCGTGTTTAATGGTACGCATCTTGACTTAAACTAAACTATATTTTCGGTAAGTATAAATATTTATAGACAGATGCAAGTGAGTCATATAGTTAGTATCAATGTTGGTGTCACAGGGTAAAGGTCTTGTAAACACAGCTATTAACAAGTTACCTGTTGAGTTACACATACCTGATTATCAATTTTGCGGTCCAGGTACTAAACTTAAAGAACGTCTTGCCAGAGGTGATCAAGGTATCAATCTGCTAAACCGTGCTTGTAGAGACCACGACATCGCTTACTCTCAATCAAAAGAGTTAAGTGATAGACATCGAGCCGACGAAGTTTTGGAGAATCGAGCTTGGGAGAGAGTTAAATCAAAAGACGCAAGTTTTGGTGAAAAGTTAGCCGCTTGGAGTGTTACAAACACCATGAAAGTGAAAAGAAAGCTTGGTATGGGTCTTGATGTAACCAACTCAAAACCGAAGAAGAAAGTTCCCTTTAAAAACATTCTTAGTCTGATTGGAGAAGTTATAAAAGACAAAAACCTTATTCCATCAGAGAATGCCGTGTTTGATATCGCTCATGCAATTGTTAAACAGATTGGTGGGCGTATCGAGTTATTCCAATACCTAAAAGTGGAGGCTTCCTCCCACTGTTATCTCTTATATTTGGTGGTCTATCAGCTCTTGGTGCTCTGGGTGGTGGTGCTGCTGGTATTGCTAAAGCCGTAAACGATGCTAAAGCGGCTAAACACAAACTGGAGGAAGAAGAACGTCACAACAAAACAATGGAAGCTATCGCTATGGGTAAAAAAAGTAGTGGTTTGAAATTAAAACCGAAATGCAAGAGACTCGGTAAGGGTCTATATCTGAAGAAACAACGTGGTGGCTATGGTTTGTATCTGCAAAAGCCAAAAAAACGAATAGGTCGTTTACCAGCAAGACCTCTAACAAATGAAGATCTTGTAAAATTTGCTGATAAAATGAAAATCCCATATTTTAGAGGTGTATTCATGCGAGATACTCTACCTCGAAATGGACCACGTAAAAATGAATCGTTTATCATGAATTTACAAACCAACAAGGAGCCTGGTAGTCATTGGGTTGCAGTGAGGAAACGTGGTAACACAAGCGATTACTTTGACTCCTATGGAAACTTAAAGCCACCAGTCGAGTTGCAACAGTACCTTAAAGACTCTACTCTAATGTATAATCATGATGTGTATCAAACATATAATACTTATAATTGTGGTCACTTATGTTTAACATTTTTAAATAAAAGACTCAAACAGTAACCTCTGTGTATCAGTCATGTCACAAACCTTTGTGTTGAAAGACCGCAGCTCCCATCTGTCAACAGACTACGATCCACCAATTGAATTGGATTCAGATGGTAGTTATGCTGTTGCTTTGATAGGTTTTCACACATCCAACAACATACCTAACATATATAAAGGTAAAAATAAATTTTATGTAAAAGAAGAAGGTGCTTGGAGAACCATCACGATACCTACTGGTGCATATGAAATAACACATTTGGAAAACTTGCTTCAAAATGAGCTTGTTGGTGCTGCAGCGACACATGAACAAAAGCAGATAGCTTTGATTCTAAGACCTAATCCGAACACCATTAGATGTGAAATAAAATGTTTCACAAGTATCATTTTTGAATCTGATGATTCGATTGGGCGAATGCTGGGATTTTCAAAGTAAGTTCTTCGACCAGGTGTCTTCCATGAATCTGATTTACCTGTTGAAATAGTGGATGTTAAACAGATTCGCATAGAAACCAATATTGTGTCTGGGTCCTACTATAACGGGAAACCTTCACATACGTTATATGAGTTTGCACCGATGGCTGGTTATGCAATCGACATCGAACCTAAGAATCTAATTTATTTACCAGTGAACAAGCAAGAGATTTCAAATATAAGCATCGACATCGTGGATCAAGATTCAGTTCCTGTAAACTTTCAACGTAAAGAGGTGTCTGTTCGTCTGAACCTTAAAAAGATTGTCTAGAATGATAGTCTTTAAGGATATAAAAGCAAGTGAATCTACCAAAACAAGTTCAGTACAGTCATCCACTTCAATGTGTACACTTCGCTCTGATAATATTAAGTTCCTTAAAAGTCTTGGTTATCATGTCATCAAAACTCAAAATATTCAAAGATCCCGAGTTTGACGATTCCATTGATCGAGAAGAACTTCGGTCTTACTATTCGTCAACTAAATCCTTTGGTAACAGTGATGAAGTCGAAATAAACATCAATCAGCAAGATGCCTTTGTATGTCTAGCAGAGTCGGTTCTAATAATCGAAGGTTCTCTGGAACCTTTAGCAATACAAAATGCCGATGGTGAGTGTTATATGTCAAATAATGGAGGAGCCGCTCTGTTTGAATCTGTGACCTATGAATTAAATAACAAGGAAGTGGAGCGAGTACGAGACGCATACACCACAACTATCAAAACCCTGCTTTCGTTTAGCAAGAATGAAGCCAAATCTCTTAGCAACGCCGGGTTGAATGTATCGTCAGATCATATCACCTTAAACGATAACAAGTTTCACATACTCCTACCTCTTTGGTACCTCTTCAGTTTCTTCCAGCACTTTAAAGGAGTTATCTGCGGTAAACATACTTTCCGATTCACAAGAGCTCGAAGTGATGCCAACAGTTATTATAGTACTGGTAGTGCAAGATCTAAAATAACTGTAACCAACATGTTTTTAAAAGCTAAACATGTATTTCCAAACGATAAAATGAAGTTGGAACTGATCAATAAAATTGCAAAAGACACATCTATATTTCTAGCATAGGATATATATGAGCTGCCAGCGCTCAGAGATATTAATAAAGATGTGTGGTCTGTTAAAACTGCCACCAACTTAGAAAGACCTAGATAGGTGATTATAGCATTTCAAACAGATCGGAAAGATAATGTAAGCAAGAAAGGTGACTTCTTCGATAACATCGGTGTGGTAGATCTACGAGTGTTCCTAAATTCAGAATGCTACCCTTATGAAGCTATGAATAGGGATTTCGAAAAATCAAAATATGTTGAAGCCTACCAGATGTATACAGATTTTCAAAAAAGTTTTTATTATAAAACCATGTCAGAGCCTCTTTTAAATTATGAGTTTAAAGATCGAGCCCTATTTGTACTCGACTGTCAACACCAGAATGAATCAATCAAGTCTTCAACAGTCGACATCAAAGTGGAGTTTATGAGTAAAGACAATTTTCCTCCGAGAACTAAAGCTTACTGTTTGGTTATTCATGATTGTGTATTTGAATATAAACCTTTAACTGGTATCGTAAGAGCTATTATGTAATAATTTTGTATGTAAATCATATTAATCCTAATAAATTAATTGTATTAAAATCGAATGTTTTATTTCTAACCTTAAACTGTTGTCAACTCTAAGAAACAAATTTGGTGGGTTAACGATATAAAAACTATATAGCAAAAAATTTATATTTCAATTTTATAATAAAATAATTTGTACCAAATAATTTCTATGAAAATTCGCTACCGATTCTCTATTTAAACTAAAGCCGTCATATGATCTGGGCATTCACCTATCAACTAAACCGGAAGCCCTCTTGATAATGCGGTTAATCAGCTGGTGTGATATTTAAGCGTTTGAAATAAAATCATAACGTTTTGTTTACATGTGATTTAATTAGATCGTGTTAATTTTCATCCTACATACGACAAGTGATTTATATTAATTATAATGAGAGATTTAGCAGCTGTAAACATATTAATTAAAACACCTGTGTCATATTAGGTAAGATTGAAATATTATGTATTATTAATACTTTGGAATAACAAATAATTTGCGCGGATTCTGCTCGAATATCGGGGTCAACTGAGTTCTACTGCAAGTCGCTATCACTATCAGCTGGTTCTTCCGGTTGCCTTGAAACGTTTATATTCGGTTAAAACTATAACAACGTTTTGTTAAATTCGAATATATTATTATAATGAGAGAATTTTAAATTGATTTAATTTTAATAAACAGGTTAGTCTTTGATAGGTGATTGCTATTTATTACTTCTAATTATATATTGATATACTTCTCAGGTCAGATGGCTTTGATAAGTGGTTTATATTTTATGACTAATAATTAAATTCTTATTACGCACGTTATTTTAAATGACGGTTCCTCGTTTGCATAATACAGGTTACTTGGATTTTGAATTTGTTTACGTCATCTCAAGTTAGTTCGGGATCGGAGCGCTCGTGTTAGGTCGGTGGTGGGTGGCGGGTGGCGGAACTGCTCGGGTTAGATCGGGGGCGGAGCGCTCGTGTTAGGTCGGTGGTGGGTGGCGGAGCTGTTCGTTTTAGCTCGAGGACGGCTGAGTCAGTTCAGTAGCTCCGCCACCCCGCCACCTGTGTGGCGGGTGGCGGCTCCAGAACCGCCTATCTATACCTACTTGCATACAAAACTGCTTGACAACACTCCAAATTCAACAACCTTAAAATTTCGACATTCCAAAAAATGTATCTCCTCTTCCATTTCGTTCTTTACAATTAATACTAATCACTCCATAATACTTTTCCAACTGCAAAACTTTCTCAACTACCCATATTTTTGCCGAAATTGTAAATTTTGTACGAGACCAAAAATGACATTTTAATTTGACATACTTCAAATTATGTATTCAACGGATAACTCAAAAAGTAATTAACTGATTTGGAGTAAACTCGGCAAGTACCTTTCTTTTATTGATATCTTGGATGAGTTCGCTAGCCAGGAAAATAAGACAAGGTTTTCCGGGAAAATTTTGAGTTTTCTTTCGAAAAAAAAAGTTATCTCCGAAAGTTACAAAGCTATTTTATTGAAGTTTGGTGGTTATGTTGCCTTGGGAAACGCTTTACTACGTACCAAAATTCAACTTTCTAAGTTTATAGAAAATTAAATTATTCACATTTGAAGCATTTAACGAAAATTCAGTACCATGACGCACTTGCTGCGTCCCGAACTTCTAAGATATATTTGGATAGAAAAAATATATCGACGTCGGGTTTGCACTGGTTTGTTGTTTCTATGCAATATTTTTAAGAAAAAACACGATTGGTAAAAAAATACGCAGCGCCCTCTAAAATTCAAAATATTTATTATATTGGTTCAAATTTATATACATCCTATTGGCTTAGAAGATATCTTTGGAGCAAGACCACGTTTGATTTGGTTAAGCAGAACCGGACTTCGAAGAGTTTTTTCAAAACAAGATTCCCACTCTCCCCACCTCTTCTTTGGCATGAAAAAAGAAAATTCTTTCCAGAAAAAATATTCACATTTTTCCGAAGATTCTTATTTCTGCATTTTCAGTAGACCTTAATTAAGAATTTTTTTGCAAAAAATCGGTTTTTTTGAGTTTTTATTTTTGGTTTAAGTTACGCCCTCTGGCAGTCCACCTACAACCCTGCAAATAAATTTCAGGCTTTTTGCCTGGCCACTTTTGTTACTAAATTTTTATACGGTTTCTGAGATACAGCCGGTCGCTACCCCTAATGAATCATTCTGTATATATAAATATATTTCTTTTAATTTATTTACATTAAATCCTTTTAGTAAAAAAAGTTCAAGATTCAAGTGGTTTCACAATTTTTTCTCTAAGGTCTCAAACTATTATTTTATTAACAATTGCACTGCAATAAAAAACAGGTATTTCTTATATTTTGTTAGTACAGTCGGGACAAACTTATATAAAATATCTCATTTAAAAATATTTATTCTCTGAATTTTATCAATCCTTTTTGTTGTTTTATAGAAACAAATAATTCGTTTCCATCCAGTTTATTTTTTTTCCAAAATATGTATTTAATGTGGAAGTGAAAATTACATTGTCACAATTTCTCATTTATTAAATAATTTAAAAAATATATTATACGTTTAACAAAATATTGATCGCAAGTACACCATGATATTTGTCGTAATATTTTCGTTCATTATTTTTTAACGTATGTATGTACACTAAATTTTATGAAGACAGTAGATGTCACAGCGCATTCTTTATTTTACACCTGAATAGGAAACTCAACATTTCAACCTATGGTCTATAATATTCAAAACAAATATTATAACATGTATCAGCAAAGGTATACGCATAAACAGGTTCTAGTATGACCTTGACGCAGCGGCAAGGGAGTCGTATATAACCGAAGATAAATTATATGTAGCGGGCGCCACCTCACGTAGAAGACTGAAGAGGTCATTACAACAGGACTGTGAATTACAAATTAGTGAAACTTCTTACACACGAAAATTAGAGGTTAAGTGATATTTTCATCAGCGAAGATGATTTACAGCAGAATGAGATGAGACATCGTGTGTATGAGGTGATTACTTGAGAAGATGTTATACTACACGCTCATGTTCACACAGGAGGTCGTTTTAAATGCAATGCAAACACACACACACACACACACACACACACATATATATATATATATATATATATATATATATATATATATATATATATATATATATATATATATATATATATATATATATATATATTGATACACACGGATATATTAAACTTATTGATTTTTTACAAAAATTCGACAAAAATTATATACCATTAAACGATAAACTTTATGGCTAAGCTATATCAAAGCATCAGAGAAAAGGTCTATTTGAAATGAATTTTCTGGAAATATTTTTGTAAAATGAAGGACAATGACGGTTGAAGCTAAGATCTCAGGCTTTGTAAAACATTATTCTTGAGACATTTTCTGTCCATAACGCGTGTTGATCTCAGGTTCTTTCCCTAAATGTTGCCCATTATGACGTTTAAAATCTCGACTTGGATGTTTTGAGGAAAACAACAATTTATTTTTCTTAAAGTGCCTATAACGTCTTTGTCTTTAACTTACATAATTTACGTATAACGATATAAACCCGCGTACCAAATTTGGTTGTACTTACTTTGCTCTTTCCGGAGATATAATTTTTTTTCGAAAGAAAACGCAAAATTTTCGGGGAAAAGCTGGGCCGATTTTCCTGGCTAACGAACTTGTCCAAGCCACTTGCAAAAGGAAGGTATTCACCAAATTTGATCAGAATCGGCCCATCATTTTTTGAGTTACCGGTGTGATATATATATATATATATATATATATATATATATATATATATATATATATATATATATATATATATATATATATACAAATTTTAACTGACCTAGGATATGTGTTCTAGGGTGCCTTATTAGCGCTCATTTGAAGAAAATTTTCCAAAATTCGAAAGTCGGGTTATCCACATGTGTATTTTTTTTTACCAAAATTCATTAAAACAGTACTTAGTGGGCACTCGTGGAATGTCAAAAACATTCCGTTGCTTTAGTAAAAAATGTCAGAGTTGATCAAATTCAGTTGTATTTGTAATTGATACACATTTAAACTAGATACAGTTTCTAGAATTGCATTACAGCTAATAATGAAAAACTTATTAGAAAAAGAACGCACCCAGATACTGATGATGGTCGGATATGGTGACCCAAAACGTTTCTATAAAGAAGCGTGTCATCTTTTCAATGATCTAAATCTCCACCTCCCTGCTATAAGCAAATCAACGGTGTTGAAAATAATGAATACATTTTAGCGTGAAGAATCGTCCAAGGTCTGGCCGACCGAAAACAGCGACCACTAATGAAAAAAAATTGATGTTCTAGATGTGCAGGAGAATCCAAGAACATCTACATCAGAATTGTCAAAGAATCATTACATTAGCAGAAAGTCGTTACAAACAATTTTGCATAACAATAACTTTCACCCTTACAAACATCAAATTCACTAAGATTTAAATGAAGATGATTTCGATAGACGATTAGAATTCTGTGAAAAGGTTACAAAATTAATGAAGAAAACAATTTTTCAGATTGTGTTATATCCAGTGACGAAGCCACATTCTGTTTGAATGCTACTATCAACGGGCATAATACCCGGTACCGGTGAGATTCTCATCCACACTGAATGGAGGAAGGTCAAACACAATGTCCACAAAAAGTTAATCTGTGGGCTGGTTTGTCAAGAAATAATTTGATACGACATTTTTTCATTGAGGGTACGCTAACCGATGCAAAATATCTCGATATCTTACAACGGCAAATCAAAGCTGAAATAAACAATTTATTTCCAAATATGCAAGTCCACTTTCAACAAAATGGTACCAGTACACTATCATGGGGTCGAGGAGTCGGGGACCAAAGGACTCCAAAGGGTAAGCTAAGGAAGTGGAAACAACAACATGACCTTTCGATGAAGCTTTCCCCAAGGCCGTCATGCGCGGTGAAAGGCCGCATCCTGCACGAGGTGACCCTGCTTATAACTAAACATGACGGATTTAGACCCGTAGGTCGATAAAACTGCCCCAATCTACGATGTCACGTGACCCGTGCCTACGGATGGATGGCACCATGGTGATGGTGTCGTGAACGGAACCTCTGGAGTGCCGGGCAACCCTCCAGAGTAACCCGCCTTGCACCACACAGGGGGTTCTGATGGTGTGGACACTTATTTCTCCCATTCTCGTGGGAACAACGTGGAGAAGGACGATAATAAGATCAAAACAAATGAGACTCGATGAGTGGCTCCGGCTACAGACTCGTGCCTATTCCGAAAACGGCGACGAGCCAAGGGGCGGCAGCGTCCGCGTACTCTGGAGGTCTCATGTGTCCTCCCACTGGAGAAGCAACCAGGGGTTGATGGGACTTAGGTTGCTTCAGGTTAACCTCCAACACAGTAGCGCAGCCACGGCGGGACTACTAATAACTCTGAGGAACACGACTGTGGCCCTCATCCAGGAACCGTATTCTTATAAAGGAGAGATCAAGGGAGTCGGCGGAACTGCTGGAAAGCTCATTCACAGCAGATCCAGTGGGCCTGAATTTTTGTCTGGGGTGGGGATAGAGTTTCTGCCCTTAATCAATTTCTGTTCCAGGGACCTGGAAACTATCAAAATTCGATGTGGAGGATGGGCCGAGGGACACGACTGTCGGATCGGCCTATCTACCAGGGAACAGCACTGATCCTCGTCTACCCAAGGAATTGGAGCAGCTGATGGTGGGTAGCAGAGCAGGTGGATGGCAAACCATGGTCGGCATGAATGTGAACGCGCACCATGAGTTGTGGGGAAGTACGGACACAAACTCTAGAAGTGGGTCACTTTTACCATTCTTTATGAAATTTAATTTAGACATATTGAATAAAGGTAATAAACCGACCTTCGTCACAACTCGGCGTGTGGAAGTTTCAAATCTAACAGTTCTCACCCAGCTTCTGGGTCACTTTGTTAAGAACTGGGCTGTGTCTAGGGAAGTGAGTAGCTCAGACCACAGATACATCCGGTTTGAAATTGCCAAAGTCGGAAGAGAAACGGTATGGTACCGGGACTCCCGCAAACTGGACTGGGAAGCATACAGGGCAGACCTAGCAGCAAAACTGCGGGGGGTTAAGAGTACCATAGACAATTCGATAGACCTCAAGATTGCGGCAACCCAGGTGCGAGACGCAATCACCTCGGCCTATAACGCCAACTGCCCCCTGAAAATAAAGTCGTCCACCAGGAAGGTCCCGTGTTGGAACGAGGACCTCAGGCAAAGGAGGACGCAGGTTCGTAAGCTGTTCAACGCAGCCAAAAGTCGGGGGCATGGGATGAATATAGACATTCCCTAACGAGCTATAACAAAAGACTGGGGGACGCCAGGAAGGAGTCGTGGAGGAGGCACTGCGGGGAAGTGGAGAACACATCCGAGAGTGCTCGACTACACAAGATCCTGTCCAAGGGCACTCAGACGAACATAGGCCCACTTAAAGCATCCACGGGAGGCTTTACAGGCTCGGGGAAGGAAACTATGGAAGTTTTACTACAAGCGCACTTCCCGGCTGCAACATAATAAACTAGTCACCTCCAGAAAACACTCAGAAATAGAGGCGCCGTACAGGCGCGCATTTAGGGTAGACTGTACAGCCGCTAAAAAGGTGGTTACTTGGAGCAAAATCAAATGGGCCATTAACAGCTTCAAGCGCTTCAAATCCCCGGACTTTGATGGAATAATGCATATCATGGTCCAACAGGGTATAGACATACTGGCGCCGGCGCTTACCCACATTATGAGGGTCAGCCTGCCTCTGGGGTATATTCCAAAAGCATGGAGGCTGGCCAGGGTTGTATAAATACCTAAACCTGGGCGTCCAACAGACCAGGCAAAGTCCCTGAGGCCAACAAATCTCATGTACTTCTTGCTAAAAACAATGGAAAAACTGCTCGACCGGCAAATTAGGGACGGTGTACTGGAAGCATATCCTCTACACTGCGGAAAATACGCATACAGAGCAGGAGTCTCAACAGAAGAAGCACTGCACCAACTGGTGCTGAAACTGAAGAATACGCTGGAGAACAGAGAGGTGGTGCTGGAGGCCTTCCTAGACATAGAGGGGGCCTGCAGCAACACCTCATTCGGATCGGTACTGGCAGCTGTAAGGGAGCAGGAGTAGGTATAGATGATGGGTTCTGCAACCGCCGCTTTCGCCGCCAGGCTCTGCGCTTGCGTGTGACGTCACGGTAACGAAAAAAGATGGCGGGTTATATATAGAGAGAAAAGAGAGCTGACCTGAGATGATGTAATCCAAGATGGCGGCCAAGGTGGCCGACCGGAAGTGAAAAATCTGGTGTGTTTGTAGTCAAAGTGATAAAACAGAGATGGTGGATGGATATAGAGAGAAGAGAGATTTTTAATGAGATGACGTAATTAAAGATGACGGTCAAGATGAGCGACCCTAAATGAAAAATCTGAAAAATTTGAATCTTTAAACGATATTTAGACTAACCTATCAAAATAATACAGCCGACCATGTTGATTTTTGTAAAAATGACACATAAAAAATATGGCTGACAGCACAGCCGCAAACTAACTTTTTTATTTTGTAATGTTAGACACCCATGTGTGAGGTATCACCGTACTCATCTCGACGAGTGGAATTCAAATGTAGCATTTGAGCATAAGCAAACCGACAATTTTGAGTTTTCAAGTAAGAGAACACATGTGGGGTATCATTCCACACGTCTCGATGAGGGGAGATCAAATATTTATTTATTTATTTTACATATTTATATATTTATACTGTTTAGGGAGCGGAGGATAATTAGGGAATAACTTTTATAACTAGGATAATATGGACATGGTAACGATGTAGTAAAATTTAATAAAAAAAATAAAAAAACTATTTTTTACAAACTGATTTAACCGAATGAATTTAAAACCGAAATCTTTACATAATGAATTCTTAATTAAAAGTTTCGTGCATTATTTACAAACACTAATATTTATAACCTTGTATGTTCTACATAATTAACCAATTGCAAACTTATCAGTCAGCATTCCTTGTACTGTACGCTGCAATTCCAACTTGTTTCTTATTTAGATAAATATGTAACATTATTTCATTGCCAATGTTTATATCTATGTGACCCACTTCTACATGAAATATTACATTGATTGTTGTAGCGACTTTTCCTATAACAAATTTTTAGTTATGTGTGTGTGTGTGTTTTTTGTTTTTTTTAGCAGCGGCCTATTTCCGCGACTATGGCCAATCACTGACGCCAGGGAGCAGTTTCACCTCACTATCCCGGAAATTTTGCCGAACCCCTGGCTTCTGTAAGAAATGTAGGGATCTTTAACGTGCCCAACATCGCATGGACATGGAACCGACGGCTTTACGCCCCCTCCGAAGGGCGAAACCTGCAGACATTCAACTTGCTCAAATACAATGCCAGAACCTCGGTTGATGTTAATGTTACAGTTTGTACTGAAAAAGTGAAAGGAGTACCCTGGGATCGAACCCAGTACCCTTCGGTTCAGACGCACACGTTCTTACCCCTGAACCACCGAGGTTCTTATTTTTAATTATAAATTGAATGATATTAAAAATATATTTTCACGCCTAAGAATACCCTCCTGCATAGCTTCCTGTTCCATGAACATTCTGCCGAGTCAACAAAGGTCGACTTCCTCTGGATAGCTATGGGCTATAGGAATCATCAGTTGTTTCTTGTAATCTGCTCAACTCTGCCATCTCTATTGGTTCGACGTCGGGGTAGGCCTTCTCGACACCAGTTCTTCTGTTCTTCGGCAGTGCTGACATTTTCTTAGTTTTCTTCTGAATCCTCTGTAGTATATAGATAGCGGCTATAATTGCTTTAGCTACTGTTGCTGTGGTGGCCAGGCTTGTTATTATGAAATGATGTGTGACCGTGCGCCATCGAATTCCATGGAGGTGGTCCTCCTCTTGTAGTTCTTCCTGAGCGATATCCGTCAAATCATCATATGGGCGGACTACTGCTTCTGGGGAATTGTTACTGGACTGATTAAGGCTTTGGAAAACGTTAAATTGGTTGGTACTGGTTTCACGAATTCACCTATGATCGGCATTCCCTCTATCTACCATAGTTTTTGTCTTGATGATACGGTCTTGGGAGATGGATATTATGCCATACTGCTCCATCGTAACTTCTTCCCTTTGGCCGTTACATACGATTTCAACTCTAGATTATCGTGGGTTGATGAACATCCATGAGCTTCTAGTGTAAAGTTGCTTTCAGATTGTCGACTTGACTTTCTAGTGATAGATTGGACACGCAATTTTGTCTTCCCTCTGGTATATCTCAGCTATTGTGCAGTTGTGGTTGCTCTCCATGCTTCTTACCATGGCTGGGGAACACACGTATAGATTCTTGGAGATTGGGATGCTGCTTGCGAGTTCATTGTATGTTATCTGAAAGTATCGTTGTGTGTTATCGTCCACTCCTAGGATTTGGTTGGGTACTTCCATAGACCAATAGGTTTCTTTTTCGACCTTATATAGAATCGGGGTGACTTTTATTAGCATACATTGCGTTACCTCTGTCATTTTGAAGCAACTGTACAGATGAATATATTTGTCACTGTGACCAATTTCTGACCTAAGTATCGGGTATGAAATAATCTCCAGATGCTGTGGTAGTTTTCTCGTTGCTGCGCTTATGATTTGATCAATGTGTGCTGGTGACAGAAAGTCGTAAATGTTAGCTTGGTTCACCTGTATGTTTAGCATCCTTCTATAATGATGAGTAAGTTCATCTAGATATCGACCTCATAAACACTTAATATGTGAATGTTTAATGAATTGTTGTCTACTGCTTTGTATCAAGGCTTCATGTTGTTGATGGCTTCCCCATGTGTGTGGTACTCTCCTGGATCTGAGGTTCTTTGCTGATTGTTATTGCTTGTCTTTGTAGTGTTGAGTTCGCTCCTACGAATGTTGTCCCATTGTCACTATACATGTGGTGACACATACCTCTTCTGGATATGAACCTTTTTAACGCAGCTATGAACTCACACATGTCGCTTACGACTTCTATGTGGATTGCTTTTGTTGACATACATACAAATATTGCCAGATAGCCTTTGTATGATTTTTGACCTCTGCCTTTTGTAGCTCGTACTTGAATCGGACCTGTGTAATCCACTCCAGTGTGTGTAAATGCCTAAGTGGCTGTGATCCTTGCTACTGGCAATTGACCCATTAACTGACCAGCTGTCTTTGCTTTGTAACGGATGCATCTTATACAATTATTGATTGACTTTTTGACACATCTCTTCGCGTTCGTGATCCAATATTTTCTTAGAATATATGCTAATGTTTCTTGGTTGCCACCGTGGAGGGTGTTGTTATGAGCTTCTATAATTATTAGCTCCGCCATGTGTGACTTCGAGCTTATAATTTTGGGGTGTTTTTCTCCATAGGTCTGTAAGGAGTTTTCAAATCTTCCTCCTATTCTCATTATTCCATTTTGGTCGATGAATGGATGCAGATTTGCTATTTTGCTTTTCTTCTCTACCGATTTCTTTCTTTGTAATTCATTGATTTCTTCAGTAAATTCTACCCTTTGCTCCATTCTTATCATGCGGTCTTCGGCTCCACTCGCCTCTCTTGTTTTGAGATATGCGTGTATCTTGTTGTTTTTCCTTGTGTTGTAAATAAATCTTTTGCAATATGCTATTACCCGAAACATTCTTATAAATGACGAGAATCTTTGGATCAGATTTGTTGCCCTGTTTGTATACCAAGACACACCATTACTTTTGGCTTTTTCCTTTCTTCTAGTACTTCTTGTGGCTTTTCTTCTTTAATTAGATAATATGGACCTTGCAACCATGTTGGCCCTTGCCACCATACTGGTAGGTTTACAAAATTCCCTGGGTTTATGCCTCTGGATATAACATCCGCCGGGTTTTCTTCTGACTTTACGTGGTGCTATTTGTCTTCGGCAATTAATTGTTGAACAAAGGTTTTCCATCTACTTGGATCTCCCTTTAGCCAGCCTGTTACAATAATTGAATCCGTCCATGCATAGAGATTGATGAGTTCCAACTGAAGTGTTGTTCCTGCTCTTTTCAATAATTTTGCTAATAGGTGTGCTGCACACAGTTCTAATCTTGGAAGCGCAGCTTTTGTCTTTATTGGAGCTACTTTCGATTTTGCTGTTAGTAATGATATGTAGCTTTTACCTTGTTAGTTGGTTGCTTTTACGTAAATTACTGCACCATATGCGGCTTCCGATGCACCTGCAAAACCATGAACTTCTATTTTTGATTTTTTCGATGTTTTTATCCACCTAGGTATTGTTATTTCTTTTACTTCATTTAATTCCTGGATGAATTGGATCCATTTCTTTTGAATGTTAGTGGGTACTATTTCGTCCCACCCTGATTGACTCATACATATTTTTTTGAATTATTAGCTTGACTTTGATCACCACTGGCGATAGCCACCGCATTGAGTCAAATAACTTGGCTATTGCTGATACTATTGCCCTTTACCTTCTCTGCATTTTTAGGTCTAGTTTCAATTTAAATGTATCTTTTCTTGGTGTCCAGTAGATACCAAGCCACTTGTCTGTCCCATTGTCTGGTAGCTGCAATACTTTTTCATTCTGCAATTCTTTCGCTAATTTTGCAATAATCTGCGATTTGTTGCTGGACCATTTTCTTAAATTGAACCCACCCAATCTAAACATTTTGTTGAGTTCTGTCTGTAATAATGCTGCTTCTTGCTCTGACTCGGCTCCCGATAGAAGATCATCCATATTAAAAACTGCCTTGGCAACCTTTGCTGCAATCGGGAATTCTTCTTGTTCGTCTTCGGCGAGTTGCTGAATGGTTCTAACAGCTAAGTATGGTGCCGCTGCTGTGCCATATGTTACTGTCGTAGGTCTGTATTCTTCAAAGGGTTGGTCTTTTGCTTTTCTCCATAATATTCTTTGATATTCTTGATCTTCTCTTGCTACTTTCATTTGGCAATACATTTTTTCTATGTCCGCCTTTATGGCTACCGGATGCGTTCTCAATCTTAATATGATGTCGAACAGTTCTGGTTGTAGTCTTGGACCGACGTGCATGCTTTCATTTGGACTAAAGCCTGGACTACTTTTACATGATGCATCAAATACTACTCTTAATTTGGTAGTGGTGCTATCCTCACGTACTACTGCTTGATGCGGAATATAGTATTTTCCTTGTTTTTCTTTGATACTTGGTACCTTTTGCATATGCCCCAAGTTAATATATTCTTCCATAAGTTGGATATATTCTTCTTCTAAGCTTTTTTGTTTCTAAAATCGTTTCTCTAACTGCATTATTCTTGCCATTGCTCTGTTTCTGGATTCTCCTACCTCTTGCACTTCTTGTTTAAATGGGATTTTAACTGTTTATTTCCCATCTTTTCCTCTTGATACAGTTTCATTGTAAAAAATTTTACATTCTTGTTCCTCTTTTGTTTTTGTTTTTTTTACTTCAGGTACTTTTTCCAATTCCCAAAACTTTGAAATTTCATATTTCTCTGTTTGTGTAATCATGCTTGTTACCTTGACTTCGTCCTTATTTTTCGAATTGGTAAATGTGCCCGAGATTATGTATCCTAGTTCTGTATTCTGGCCCATCAGCCCGTCATCTGTTTTCCTCAATCCTGCACTTGTCTGCACTCCTTGGTTCCTAACAAAATATGGATTGGCCCTGTTCTATTAAATGTTGGGCCAGCTAGGATATAATTCTTCCAGGTTTCTAGGTCTACCTCGAACGTTCTGCTTGGCATTGCAGACGTGATTTTTTGTATAACAATCGCCTCTGTATTCATACTGAAATTGCTTGAAAAACAAGGAGCACACTGTATATTTACCCTATAGTTTGATTACTCCTCTCCTCCTTCTAGACCAGATATCTGTGTCTCAACTCTGTTAAATGGTAGCCCCAATATTTTTGCAGCTTGATAAATGCACCTTGAGAGTCGGAGTAAACTAATGCTCTCAAGTGTTGGCACTGCCCTGTATCAGTTTAAACCTGTATCATTGCTGTTGATAATACTGATACATTGTTTTGGACACTTACATTCGACTTGATCTCTGTGGTTTCTTTTGTGAAGCGGTGATCTCTTCTGTCATTATTACTTCTATGTAGTAGCGTATGATGTTTGAATTGACAGATCTTACATTTGATGGCTGAGAAACATCTCTTTTTTGAGCTGTGTTTTAAGCAGTTTGAACATAGCTAATTTTTCTTAGAAATTGCTGTTTTTCGTTTTGTTGCAATGATTTAAATTTTCCACAATCTACTATTGCATGGTAAGTCGATTTGCAATATTTACATGATATGCTGGAATTTTCATACAGATGGCTTTGTTTGAAATTCTTTCCCATTTCTTCATTGTACTGTATATATCTTCCTGATCTTTTAGATGCCTCTATATTCTGGAATCCTGTGCGCAGGAATGATAACAATTCCTCTAACTTTTGAATTTCCATTGAGTTTCTTATTGTTGCCTCGTATAAGTCTTTCGTTCTTAAGTCTCATTTCTTTGTAATTATATATATATATATATATATATATATATATATATATATATATATATATATATATATATATATATATATATATATATATATATATATATATATATATATATATATATATATATATATATATATATATATATATATATATATATATATATATATATATATCATTAGTGGGTCCCATGAACTTGTGTCTATGCCTATTGTTTTTAGTGATTGCATTCTTTGATGGTATTGTAAATATTTTTTAATTTTTCTGCCGACTCATAAATTATGATGGGAGTTTCCATAATTATTTCGACTAATTTGGATACTATTAGCTATTTCTTGTTGTACATTTCATTCAACTGTTCCCAAGCTGCTTTATAATTTGCTTCGCGTATCTGTATGTTGTATTGTTCTGCTAGCCTCGTCTTTGACTTGGGTTTTTAAGTATTGCATTTTTTCAATATTTGATAAAGACTTTTTTGAATCTATTACCTTTTGGAATAGTTCTTGGAATGTTGTCCATTCTTCGTATTTGCCTGTAATGATTGGTATTTTTATTGTTGGTAGCTTGTTGCTATTCTGCCCTGAATTGTTGCCTGTTCGGTTACTAATTACTTCTGACAGCTTGTCACTGGCATTCTGGTACCTTTGCCTTAGCGTGAAATATGCTTCATCTTCAATTTCTGATTCTGTTTGCATATTTGTCTCAGCTATGTTTTCTTCCAGTAATTCCCAATGTGTATCTAATTCCATAAAATTCTTTTTATAGCTGGAAAGTAGATTGTCATCGTCCATCATTTCTGCTTCCTCTAATATTCGCTTAAATTGGTTTACCATGACTTTCCGTTTTTTCTTGAGTCCCGTGAGTTCTGTAACTTCCATTTTTTCCATACCATTTTTCTCTTCCCTTAGTAATTTAGGAAGAGAAATATTTGAAGTTTCTTCTACCGAACCTTCTTCAGATTTAGCTTGTAATCGTAGTTTCGTTGCTTGTATATATTTTTTGATGCCATTATGTACTTTTTCCATTTGTTCAAAGTATCTAGCCTCATACTAAGGGTGTTCTAGTGGCCCTAATGCTTCTAATTGTTTGTCGTTTGCTATAGCTTTGGCCCAATCTTTTTGCAATAAATTTTATTTTTTCTCGAACCCTTCAAGCGTTCTTCTATTTACTGGTTCTTTCTTCATGCTTGTTAGTAAATTGTTCATTGCCTCCTGGGCTACTTCCAGAGTATTAACTTCCTCCATTATGCTTCCTTAATTTTATTTGATTTAATGTAGCTTTTTGTTACCTTGTCTGATGCCTAGTTCTTTTTTTATTTGGTTTATTGATGGCTTGTGACCTATATTTTGCCTTTAACCCTGTACTGGTGCTTTTTGTGGCCGCTTGTGACCTTGTTGCTTTGATTACTTTCAATTTAACCCTGTATAGGTGCTCTGCTTCAAACTGACCTTGTATTGGTGCTTTGCTTTTGAAACTGACCTTGTATGGGTGCTTTTCTGGACGCTTGTGTCCTTAATTACTTTGAATTTGACCCTGTATAAGTGTTCTGCTTCAAACTGATCTTGTATTGGAGCTTTGTTTTTGAAACTGACCTTGCATGGGTGCTTTTCTGGACGCTTGTGTCGTTAATTACCCTGGATTGGAACTGACCTTATATTGGTACTCTCCTGGACGCTTGTGTCCTTTTATTTGTTTTGGATTTGGACGCTTCTGTCATTTATTTGTTTTGTATTTGGACGCTTCTGTCCTTTATTTGCGTTGGATTTGGACCCTTCTGTCCTTTATTTGCTTTTACCAAAAATAAGAAAAGGTATTTAGAGACTTGGGTTAAAGGATGTTTGATAAGGATAGTTGATTTTGTAAAACGAGAATTTTTAGTGCGCACTATATCAACAACGGCACTGGTTACTTTTTCGTCGATGTTCTTCAACTGTTGGCTTCGAAAGACCATGTTCAGGGAGCGGAGGATAATTCGGAAATAACTTTTATAACTAGGATAATCTGGACATGGTAACGATGTAGTAAAATTTAATAACACAAATAAATTAACAATTTTTTACAAACTAATTTAACAGGATGAATTTAAAACCGAAATATTTACATAATGAAATCCTAATTAAAAGTCTCGTGCATTGTTTACAAACACTACTATTTATAACCTTGTATGTTCTACATAATTAACAAATTGCAAACCTCATCAGTCAGCATTCCTTGTACTGTATGCTGCAATTCCAACTTGTTTCTTATTTAAATAAATATGTAATATTATTTCATTGCCAATGTTTATGATATCTATGTGACCCACTTCTACATGAAATATTACATTAATTGTTGTAGAGACTTTTCCTATAACTAATTTTTAATTATAAATTGAATGATATTAAAAATATACTTTCACGCCCAAGAATGCCCTCCTGGATAGCGTCCTGTTCCATGAACATCTACATATCTACATCTACATATATATCTACATATATATATATATATATATATATATATATATATATATATATATATATATATATATATATATATATATATATATATATATATATATATATATATTGGAACTCAGAAGCATGTCAAGCAAGATGATGGTAAATAGATGATAGCAACAAGAGGTCAGCTGCACGCGGGAACATCTGAAATCCTGTCGAGACTTGCATGTGACCTCGCTAGACTGGCCAGTGCTAACGTTTTTGCTCTTATATCCAGTGTCAGCGTTCCTTAGGTTGATGAAAATAGTGTAAAATAAAACGATTGATTTAAATACAATCAATTAATTGGGATTAGGTCACAAAATGTACATATTAACATATTACGCAATAGCCCTTACAATACCAGTTAGAGGTAAGTCTAGATGCATTCTCACAACTATTAGAACCGTAGACCGGTTTCGCTCTAATTAGAGCTCGTCAGTACGGCAGACTAATTTCAGCGAAAATACACCTATAAAATACCGGTATTACCTTATAGGTGTATTTTCGCTGCAGTTAGTATGCCGTACTGACGAGCTCTAATACAGCGAAACCGGTCTACGGTTCTACTTGTTGTGAGAATGCATCTAGCCTTGCATATTTTGTCCCTATATTATGGTAGAAATGGGCCAGGACTGACAATGTACTAAATTGTTAGTTGGTTGTATACAGTCTCTATTTTTTAACACTTTGTGTTATTTGGAGCTGGCGTGACAAACTTACTACTTGGTTCCGCAATTAGGTGGCGGCACGCTCACCACTCACTTAGTACCAGTTAGAGGTTTATAGTCAAATACACAATCATAAATAGCTAAACAGTAAGCCCTAGTTCTATTTGGAAAATTGTCTACTCATAAACTCCACCCTGATGTCCACCGTTGAAGACTTGATTGACTCATTCTGGTGCTGACAATCGATTACAAATAGAGCTAGGTCTTTAAACTCATCATAATTTAAGAGAGACTCTGATATGTTTTTATAACAAACACTTTTTTGAAAATCTGTATACATCTGGTAGGCTTCAGCATATTTAGATTTGTCGAAATCCATATTCATAGTTTTAAAAAGGTAGCATTCTGAATTCAGGAACACTCGTAAATCTACCATACCAACGTTCTCGAAAAAGTCACCTTTCTTGCTTACGTTGTCTTTTTGATCTGTTTGAAATGCTATAATCACATATATATGTCCTATGACCATACATCTTTATTAATATCTCTGAGTGATGGTAAATATATCGCAAATGGTATGTCTCATTTGCGATATACAGGAAAGATAGATGTGTCTTTTGCAATTTTATCCATCAGTTCCCACTTCATTTAATCCTTTAGAAATACATGTTTTACTTTTAAAAACATGTTGGTTACAGTAATTTTAGATCCTGCTGTACCAGTACTGTAATAGCTGTTGACATGATTTCCAGCTCTTGTAAATTGGAAAGTATGTTTACTACAAAGAACTCCTTTAAAGTGATGGAAGAAACTGCAGAAGAACGAAATAGGTATGAGCATGTGAAACTTGTCGTTTAATGAGATATGAACTGACGATACATTCAGCCCAGCATTGCTAAGAGATTTGGCTTCATTCTTGCTAAATGAAAGCAGGCTTTTGATGGTAGTTGTGATGTATGGGTCTCGTACTCGTTCCACTTCCTTGTTATTTAATTATTAGGTCGGTCATTGATTTAAACAGAGCTGCTCCTCCATTATTTGACATATAACACTCACCAACAGCATTTTCTACTGCTAGAGGTTCCAGAGTACCATCGATTATTAGAGCTGACTCCGCCAGACATACGAAAGCATCTTACTGATTCATGTTTATTTCGACTTCACCACTGTTACCAAATGATTTAGTTGGTGAATAGTAAGACCGAAGTTCTTCTCGATCGATTGAATCGTCAAACTCCGGGTTTTTGAATACTTCTAGTTTTGATGACATGATAACCGAGACTTTTAAGGAATTCAATATTATCAGAACGAAGTGTACACTTTTAAGTGGTTGACTGTACTAAACTTGTCTTCGTAGACTCACTTGATTTTATATCCTTAAAGGGTAGCATTCTAAGCAATCATTTTAAGTTCCGAGCGAACAGACACCTCTTCACCTGGAAAGCTTACGGGGACTGAATCAAGATTCAGTGCCACGATGTCGATGCTTTTATTTGAAATCTCTTGCTTGTTCACTGGTAGATAAATTAGATTCTTAGTTTCTATATCAAAAAAAAAACTGGCAACAATGGGTACTAGTGGTGATTTTGCTGGTGAATTGTTAAAATTGAGAAAAGAATATTTAATAGACATTATATTGACAAAATGTGTTCCAAAGTGTGTAACAGTGAGTGATGCATTGAGAGAATATATGACTGGAGAACAGGAGATTTATATGGATTCGGTAGACAGTGCAAAAGACCAGGGTATAACTCCTAACCTACAGGTTTGTTTACCTGTCATTCGACTATAAAATGAATTACAAGTTACCCAGGTAAAGTTGGAGTCAACAGAGAGACTTATACAAGACATGGAAAAGCAAATAAGTGATAAAAATTTAATTATTAAGTTGTTAAATAAGGACAGTTCCAAAAGTGACGTAGACAACTCAAAACGCGGTGTTGCCAATGTGAAAAAGTTGGCGGAGAAAGAAGCAAATTTAAAATTTAGTGTGACTGAGAATTTGGTGAAGCCATCTAACAGGGTTAGCATTGACTCAGACACAACCTATAATATAATCCGGCAGAAGAGGCAGGAGATTATTACAGGCGAGTGTGACATTTCGGCGTTTCCAAAAAATGCCTCTTGTGGGCAGGGTGGAGCCAAGTGCCACATCAGAAAATATAAAAAATTATTTACAAGAAAATTTCCAAATAATAAGTTTTGAGTGGAAATGCTGCCAAAAATGGAGAAAGCTAACAGTATATCATTTAAGGTGGGTGCAGATCTAGCGCTAATGGAAGCTTTAAACAAGCCACAGACATGACCCAGTGGTGTAGTGGTGAAACAGTTTCGCTTTTTTCGATCAAAAAAACAATGAAGGAGACACAATGCGGGTGTGGTTTTCTGATGCTGAGACAGGGAACGATACTGAATATCACTGTGAGACCCTGAGCGTGGATAAGCCGCTTAGGATACTAAACATAAACTCTCAAAGTCTCCGTAAAAAGATCGATCTCTGGATCTCTATTTGTGTTCGTTGAAGTATCCTGAGGTGGTTTGTATGACGGAAACCTGGTTGACCAAGGAAGAGGTTAGCGTTTTGAAAGTTGACAATGATAGTATTGCCAGCTATTTTTGTAGACGCAATATGGTAGGGGGCGGTGTTATTATTTTAGTTAGAAGTAACCTAAATTTTGTAGAGTTGAATGTAAGGAATGTTTCTCTAAGCGAACAATTGTTTGAGGCAGCGTTCGCAATCGTGATATATAATAGTTTCGGTAAATGTAGGTTGTGTTTATCGCACTAAACCCAAGTGTGCATCTGCCCTGCCACAATATAAAACATGCTTTTTTGACAGGTTAGAAGAAGTATTTATCCAATTAAATGACAAGGGAACTGCTGCTTTCGTATGTGGTGATTATAATTTAAGTTTTTTAGATAAATACAGTGCAGATGTTGTGAGGTTGCAAGATTTAATGACTTGTTACGGTTTCTTTACCTGTTTTAGTCAGATTTCGCCAAGGCAGCTTGCCTCGGCATCTTGTATTGATAACATATTTTGCAATGTACACTCGGCTGACATTGAGACTGAAACATTGACAAATACAATAGGATATCATACCACGCAGTTATTATCGTATAGTATCCCCGGTATTGATCAGACTCCTGTTGAATATGTGTATAAAAGGTCATTCAGTCAGGAGAATATATCCCATATCTTTTGAATAGTGCATCCTGGGACCTGGTCTATCGGGAGCCAGTGGCGGCAAACATTTGATGTTTTTTTTCTCTGAGTTTGATGCCTTGTTTCAGATTGCGTTTCCGGTTGTCAGAAAAAGATCCATGGCCGGCAAGATTGCTCCTAAACCATGGATATCGGCGAAACTTGTAAGAGAGGGCTGTTTGCTTCGAGATTTTCCACTTCTACTGGATACGGTTACGGATCCGCGGTGTAATGAGTTTTATAATAGTCTACAGAAACAGCACGGTGCTAGGTTAAAAGACGTCAAGAAGAAATACTATGAAAATAACATCTCTAAGGCTTCAAACCAAAATAAAGCTATGTGGGAAGCAATTAAAGAAAATGTCAACGTGGGGAAGATGAACAGCAACGCGCCAATGTGAGTATTCTGTCTTGTGACGGAGTCGTTATGACAGATCCTAATATGATTGCTGACAGTTTCAATGCGCACTTTGCCAACTCTGTTAAGTATCTGACAAAAAACTGTGACATAAATTGTGCATTGAAAAATAGCTCTAATCCCTATTCTATGTTTTTATATCCTGTCTCAGAGGATGATGTATTAGAGATAATAAAATTAGTTTCAGTTAAAAATTCATCAGGAATAGATGAAATAACATGTTGTCTTCTTGGCGGGATGCTCATCTTGTGGTGGCTCCACTAACTTACCTTATAAATGTGTCGTTTGACATCGGTTGTTTTCCTGAGCGTCTGAAGACGGCCATTGTCGTCTTTCTCTTTAAGAAAAGAGATCCACGTCTTTTGAACAACTACAGGGCGATTACGCTGCTTTCGGTTTTTTCTAAGATCTTTGAGAAGGCATTTCTGCTAAGACTCAGGTCCTTTTTGGAGAGATACAATTTGCTGCCTCCGTGCCAATTTGGCTTTCGTGGGCAGCTGTTAACTCAGGATGCCGTACTTAGCACTTACCTGACAGTATTGGATTACATAAATAGTCCAAGTCCGCCGGGCTGTTCTTCGACATTTCGAAAGCGTTTGATGCGGTCAACCATTCCCTTTTATTGCAAAAATTGGAGCATCATGGCATAAGAGGAAATGCATATTTATGGCTAAAAAGATACCTGTCTGGGAGAAGTCAGGCTGTCAGGATACGACAGGCAGGTAAGAACTATATGTCTGGCTTTTCAGCCGTGTCGAGCAGCGCGCCGCAGCGCAGAATTATGTTTACAATTTTTCTTAACGATATTGTTTATGATCTCCAGCAATACCACTCAAATTTGTACACAGATGACACCACTGCTGCAATCTCAGGGGAAATTTTTTAAGAGCTTGGTGCTGCAGCTAATGTGTGTGTGTCTCAGGTGTCAGCCTGGTGTTCGCGAAATGGTCTGGTTCTTAACACGCGGAAGACTGAAATGCTTCTTTTTCTCCGGTGGGTGTGCATCCGAATCTGAGCCTATATGTGAAGTCTAATAACGATTAAATAAGAAAGGGCACGTCTGTTTTTTGGGATCCATCTGGCTTCTAACTTTTCCGTCCATGTTGACCATGTGGTGGCCTCTCTTGCATCTAGGAATTACGCGTTGCTGCAGCTAGGGATTCCTTGAGTACTCAGGCGTTGTTGACATGCTACTATGGTACTTGCGTCCTTCGACTTGACTCTCTCCCAAGCTCAGTTTTCCAACACTTCGTCGGCTCGATGTCTATCACTTACATCTTTTAATTGAGAGTAAGCGATGTCGTGCTTTCGACAAGCACCATCTAGAGGATTGATACCTTGATCACCTCTAGCCAGACGTTCTCTAAGTTTAGAACCCGGGCCACAAAACTGATAACCATGTATATGTAACTCAACAGGTAGCTTACTAATAGCTGTGTTCACAAGATCCTCACCCTGTGACACCAACATTGGTACTGACTGTACGACTTACATACAATTTTTGAGTTTTCAAGTAAGAGAAGACATGTGGGGTATCATTCCACTCGTCTCGATGAGGGGAGATAAAATATTAATTTATTTATTTATTTTATATACATATTTATTTATTTTATATATTTATTTGTTTATTTTATAAATTTATATTATATTTATTTATTAAAAAAAGGGGGTCGCTTCGCGAATCTTATTTACTGTCAGAATTCCCGGCAGACCCATTAACAATTCTTTCCGGCTAGTGTTCACGCTGACCTCGTTTATAATCTCATTTCCTGTCAGAACTCGCACATAAATATGTTTTGTTAGGGAGATCATTTTTAGTAACACACAGAAGTCTGTAGCAGTATGCAGTATAACAGTGAGTTGTGGTATACAAGTAAAAATAGAAGATATCATAAAGAGAATATCGCAACACTAAGACAGTTAGTGCTGAACATACAAGAACAAGCTTATATGGATGAACGCGGGTCTGAAGGTGAAGATTATGAAACTGGACATATAGTTGAATTGTGTGACGTATATTTAGCTGGTAATTGCTCCACACAGTTGTTTGCATTATCACTCGTTCGATACGAGCTGATTTAAGTGAGCCGTTCTTAAGGTATTTACCAGAAGAAGCAAAAAACCAATATAAATATCTTTACGATGGAGACGACAACAGAGAAGGTTGCTGCAGCGGAGAAGGCTCCAGAAGCGGAGGTTGCAGCAACAGATAGAGTGAAACTTGAGGCTGTGAAAATGATGAGACAAGGGTTTAATGAAAATTTTGAGTTCTCAAGCTGTGATGACCTCCACAAATTTGGATAACATCTATATGGTATACTGCTATACGATTACAAGTCTCACGGTGAACAAAGTAAATCCTTTAATTTTCTAACACGAAAACTTCACCGTAGAGATGTCACCGAAATATTATATAAAATTTGTAGCGAATATTTTGATAGCCTTACAACTAATGCTGATTGGGATACATATGAGAAAGAAGGTTGTGCTGGTGTAGAAAAGTTTGTTAAAGTCTGGCATCAACATGTTGAATGCTTTGGAGTGTATTATGGATCTGACGACGATGAAAAGAAAATATTATAAGGTATTTAGTGATCGCAATAGATTTTAAAGTTTAAGACTAAACAAGCAGGCAAGTACAACCAGTGGGAGTGATGGAAGGGGAACAACAACCTACTTAAGATTCAGTTTTACAACAGTAAGCTCAGTTCAACATTAAAGAGTGTAAACATTAATCATTGTGATTGCATTAACATGACGTGCGATGATAGTTCTGATTTGACACATGGTGTAGATGTTAACGATGGACCTGAGGTCTTCAGACCTGTTGATAACGATTTTTGTGAAAATTTTTATTGGAATCGAATTCATACAGCTCTACGACAGAATAATAATGAGATTAAACAAGAAAGAAGAATGTTGCTGGAAACAAGGTATACTACTAATCCATCTTTAAGTATCGCAATTGGTATATCAAAAGCTGCTGGATTGATTCCAATAATTAAAATTGTAGATACAAACTCGTACCCATCAGAGGCAAATATAATAATCTCATCTGGCTCATGGGAATGGGAGTATTTTATTTTAACACTGGAAAAAGCAGTACTTTAGCAAAGGTAATGCGAGTGAACCAGAAAATATTCAAATATGTACCGTCAAACCTACTAAAATACTAAACAGTAAAGGCATATCAATCTCAGATGATTCTGTTACTTTTTATTTAACCGAAGATACAGTTCAATAAATACTGGATCTGGTTGAAATCACCAACGAAAGAATAAAGCTTCTGACTAATTTTAACTTTGATATTCGACTTAGTGCTTTCCTGTACTGTATCACTGATGTTCTCAAATGTGTTAATAAGAAGGAGCTACCATGTGACGATGAAATGGTGAAGCCTATAAATATTATGTTAAAAGACTAAACCACCATTCTGAGTTTATGTTAGAGTGCTTACACTTTGCAAAGAAGCAAGTACTTGATCGTTTCAAAGAAATACACGCGATATACAATGGTTTCTCTTAAAGCAACTTTTATCACCCTGACGGCACTATCTCAAAATGTGTTTTATATTTACAAACCACCAAATGTAAAAGAAGTGAGAATCTGTTTTTACATCGACGACTACATGATATGGTCTGGTCTTCCAACAACACATCTACCCAATGATGAGTTCATCTAACTTTCAATGTACAACATGTCAGAAAGCAAATCTAAAGTGGTGCGTTATAAAATTATGTTCCTGTTTGATGATGGTACTCATGGTGAGACATCTGATTGGAGGACTCTCGTATTAACTGATTCTTATCTGTTCACATCAAATTATATTTTTCCATTTATATCAACTGATTTTCTTATCTGTCTAACTGTATTTATGTTAATACACTTTTATGTTAAATGCAACATTTCACTTAAAAATATGTATCGCAAATATGTGTGTTAATAAATATATAAACTGAGTATATGTTTTATTCATTAGTTTAGCACTTGTAGTTAAAATGAGATACTGCGAGTCATGCTCGTTACAAGTAAAATGGGTGCATTTTCTGGACATTTGCGTAGTGAATCCCACAAATCGAAAGTATGTGAGCCATGGCAAGTTGAGCAAGTGCATATGTTAACTCAAGCTTTTATAAACAGAGTGGCTACTTATCGTATATACGAAAATGGTATTGATATTAAACAGTTTCTGGAAGCAGTAAAACATAAAGTGTTTCATCTGATTAAAGCTGCTGTAGCTAAACATGATAAAATTAAAATACGTCAGGAATTGTTTGGCTTATATGTGCTCCAAAACCGAAATAGAAAAGAAATGAAATCATTCAATACAAAAACAAAAATGTTACAGTTCCAACTAACCTTAAAAATACATATTAAGAATTCACTGTGGAAATTTACTCTAAAGCTTTGGAGTTTGTAGAAGCCAAGAGCGGATGTGGCTGGAAATAAATATTAATAAATAAAGTTTTAAGTCGGAGCGGTGCCAACATATATAAATTGTCGGCCACACACTATCAAGCTCATTAAACATTCAGTTGTCCTAGAAGTAAGACGTGCTTTAGCTTGCTGTTGAGTATCCAAGTGTTCAGTAATGTGTTTAACATGGCCATATTAAGTGATGTGTGTTACCAGCAAATTAAAGACAACTTTTGGTATGGTTTATTTGGAGACTATCAATTAATTATCGATAAGTATACTGGTTATTTCAATGCAACAAAATTGTGTAAAAGTGGTAACAAAAGATTGAGACATTGGTTGGAAAATAAGAAAACTAAAGAGTTGATTGCTTATTACAACAATAACTTAAAGTCACATTTAGAGTCACATCTCAAGTAACACCAACAACCTCTACATACTTGGTGGACTTTGGTGGAACACAGACTAAAAACAACTCGACATCTGGTACATATGGGTGCAAAGATTTGATATTAAATTTAGCCTGTTGGATATCTAATCATTTCTATGAAAAGTGCAACCAAATTACCTTTGATTTTTTCGTAAGCGTATTTATTAAAAAATACAGGGAAAACCTCAAGGAAATTGAAGTAAAATTAATGGAGATAGATGATGAAGTGCAGCACATGCGAGAAACAAATGTTAAAGTCACATAAGGTCTTGAAGATATATCCCCAAAACCAAGTAGCCCAGGAAAAACATGTGTTTTTGGTTTACCTTCCAGAAATGAGAGACGCTACCTATCCATATCATGTAAAAACCCAGAAGAAAGGTTTTAGACGAGCTGTTAACAACTTTAAAAATAAACATCCCGATTCCGAAGTGGTTCTAAATATGTTGTATGATCAAAATTCTGTAAATAAAATACCTTAAGGCGAAGAGAAACGATCTACATATAACAGATGTACCGCAGGAGAAGTTTATTCAGGACATTATTGATTTACGTCATAATCTTTAATTGTATTAGTCTATGTATATGTCATATGGAAAAATAAAAACACATTAATTTTAACAAAGACTTTTATTTTATTCTAAGTACATTAATACATTAAATATATAAGTAACATCGTCTGAATTCATCCAAAAATCATGAGATTTATCAAAACCCAACCATTTTACATAGAGTTTCTTGCCTTTCTTCCTCAAGATGCGTTCAACCAGATAGATGACTGTTTATTTAGGCTGTTGTAGTTCTTCCTCGTAAAACCCTCCACTGATGGGTTTTCCCTGCATGTCTTCAAGAAAGTATGTTACAGGATTTGTGAAATGAACACTAACAATCTTGAGTAACTCTGTTGACCAGCGAGGTGTATATCCATTTTCAAATTGAGCTTTTGCTTTACTCATACGTACAACATCACCCACTTTGAATTTATTTTGATCAAACACTTGAATATTTAAGTAGACTTGTTCACGAATGGCTGCTTCATTTTTCTTATTAACATCTTTCGGTTTTACGCCAGTTGTTCGATGAATGGTTGAGTTGTAGGCATCTGTGACATCAGGTAGTGTATTAAACCATTTGTAGGAGCCAAACAAGTTAAACGTTTTTATATATTTTCTCTTTTAAGGTATGTATGACTCCTTCCACTATTGCAGCCCTCTTCACACTATAAGTGCTGTAGTGATTAATGTTGTATTTTTTCATTAAAGCGTTAAATTTGGAGTGTAAAACTCCTTACCAAGATCAAACTGGATGTTGGTAGGAGGTGTACTATTAGCTAAAATATCAGCCATAGCTTTAATCACCTCTTCAGCATTTTTTAAGTGAGCGAGTCCACACATACTTGGAAAAACAGTTGATAACCACTAAAATGTACTTGTAACCAGAGTTTTCTCGATGATAGTCTGTAAACTCAGCTAAATCAATCTGCCACAAGTCATCCAAACCTTTGATTATGGTATGTCTGCGTTTAAAATTGAATCTTGCTGGTGTACAATTCATTTATTACTT
This sequence comes from Tillus elongatus, assembly GCA_964006375.1. Classification (NCBI taxonomy): domain Eukaryota; kingdom Metazoa; phylum Arthropoda; class Insecta; order Coleoptera; family Cleridae; genus Tillus; species Tillus elongatus. Next base: position 101,562,706 of record OZ023266.1, on the reverse strand, counting down.
GTTTTTTAGCATCAGATGGTTCAACTGTTTTGCGTTTCATGGTGATGTCGTATTTTAACCACCTGTCATGCAAATCTTTAAGTTTTTTGTATATTTAACCCAGCTTCTTCTTTAACCTATATATATATTTAACTATTCTTTGTGTTACCCCATCTTTGTTCTCCTCATAGTCATCTATCCAAGTATCAACATTTTTTATTTACAGCGTCTGTTGGATCGACTGGATTAGCGACGTTGCATAATCTGTGGTTTTGCAAATCAAAATCACCGCTTGTAGTTCTTGGAAAAATCTCTCTTTTAATAATTTTAAAAATAAAACGTTTATTGGACTGGAAACGTTCGAACTCATCGATAGACATTTTTATACTAAGCAATAGGCAGACATGTATGGTATATATGTAGGTTTACTAGGCGATAATCAGCTTCCTTCAGTTCTTCAATGATTGACTGAATTTCGTTGTTATGAGCATTATTACCAGCAACTTGAGAAGTCACTAAAAGTCTATCAACCAACTCATTTATGTCATCCCAATACACATATTCTATTTCTTGGTATTTTGCATCATATAGTTGTTAGTGCTGCTTTTTCTATCACTGACATTCTGAGCTCTAGGTTCGGTTTTTTATTCTTCGTTAAGATGTGTGTCGTAACCAAAACCGTGAGGAGTTGAGGATCTTCTCTCTTGTGGATTTATAATAGGTTTTATTAGTCAGATACTTTTCTAATGTATAGCCTTTGGTTCGTGCATTAGGATTGTAGTTAATTTTATGAACACTAGTTGATTCCAGAATATCTCTATAGTGTTGAAGATCGTCATAAGTATACCCCCTAGGTCTCTTCATGAATATCAATTCTAGCAGACCTTGTGTCTGCGGATATCTCCTTTGACCCAGTCGATTGTCATTATCAGTAAAGTCCAAGTGTTTGTTACCAAGATTCCAGCTACCAGTATATTTATCGTAGCGAGCGCCATACGTTTGATCAATGGTAGCAAGTCTCGGTGGTTCAGTAAAATATTTGTCTAGAGAATATCGAACTCGTTCAGGATATTGCTCCAAAAATTCTTGATTTACAAACTATCACAACCAACCCAGCATGTTGGTTGTGATAGTTTGTAAATCTGCCTCAAGCTCCTCAAATGCTAAGATATTTTCATCGGAACTTGTCTCCTCCCCTGGTTCGGCTTCAAAAACTTCATGGTCTTCAAGGAACTCTACTTTGGGTTTGGTTTCTAGTACCGCTTCTTCTTAGATTTGATCAGCTGTTGGCTGCAGGTTAAGTGTTAATGTGTTAATGTGTTAGATATTTCACTTAGTGGTTCGACAATTGGTTTATATAAACGTTGCAGAGCTTCATCATTCTCAGCTCTGCCAAGCTTAAGCATTAAATGTTTTTTCCAATGTTTTTAGCAAGTTGTCAAATCTTTTTCTTGATTTTTGTCTGATGTTTACCCATCACCTCCATCTCGCTAAACTTAGTTGGATATCGTGTGGAGAAATACAAACAGTTTGGTGGTTTAAGGTGTACTTGCTTTAAGTTGGTTATCTGCCTCCTTATCTTTCGTTAGTTGCCTTAAACGACCGCTGTTGGAGAGACAAAACAGACAGAACAGACAGCTGTCTAGCAGGATAGACAGCTGTATAAAAACTGTTAGACAGCTGTATGACAGCTGTATGACAGCTGTAAGACAGCTGTTGTAGTTGATTGTAATCAATTAGATTTATATATAGCTATCGAAACCTTTTCTATATCTGGCTTTGTGTACATCGTTTTCTTTTAAAATCACCTTTTGTAACATCTTGTATTTGGGTTGGTATAAAGACTTTGAATACACATACACGTTATCAAACTTTAAACCGTTCTGTTCAAACAATAAACTTAACATAACATTTGCTTTACCACACCCACTAGGACCACATATGATACATCTAACGGTGTTTGAAAAGAGAGGACCATGTCTTCGTTGTTGTTCTGAGATCTATCAACATCATCTATATTTGTAATAGGTAAGGTAGAAGCGTGTTTGATGGTACGCATCTTGACTTAAACTAAACTAAATTTTTTCGGTAAGTATAAATATATAGAGAGATGCTTGTGAGTCGTGCAGTCAGTATCAATGTTGAAGTCACAGGGTGAAGGTCTTGTAAACACAGGTATTAGTAAGCTACCTGTTGAGTTACACATACCTGGTTATCAGTTTTGTGATCCGGGTACTAAACTCAAAGAACGTCTGGCTAGAGGTGATCAAGGTCTCAATATTCTAAATCGTGCTTGTCGAGAGCACGACATCGCTTACTCTCAATCAAAAGAGTCGACGAGGTGTTGGATAACCGAGCTGAGGAGAAAGTCAAGTCGAAGGACGCAAGTTTTTGTGAAAAGTTAGCTGCTTGGGGCGTCACAAGCACCATGAAAGTTAAAACAAGTTTGCTATGGGTCTTGATGTAATCAACTCAAACCAAAGAAGAAAGTTCTCTTTAAAAACATAATAAGTCTGATTGGAGAAATGCTAAAAGATAGAAACCTTACCCCAACAGAGAAAGCTGTGTTTGATATAGCTCATGCAATCGTTAGAACAATTGGTGGGCGTAAGAATGTACAGAAACGTCGACTTATGCCAATACCTAAGAGTGGAGGCTTCCTTCCACTGTTGATTTTTGGTGGCCTGTCAGCACTAGCTGCTCTGGGTGGTATTACTAAAGCAATTAACGATGCTAAGGCAGCCAAACATAAACCGGAAGAAGAAGAACGTCACAACAAATCGCTATGGGTAAGAGAGGCAGTGGTTTAAAATTAAAACGAAAATGCAAGAGACTCGGTAAAGGTCTGTATCTGAAGAACCAGCGTAGCGGTTATGGGTTGTATCTGCCAAAACCAAAAAACGAATAAGATGTTTACCAGCAAGACCTCTGACAAATGTAGATCTTGTGAAGTTTGCTGGTGAAATGAAAATCCCTTATACATTCTATATGCTCTACCATCAAATGGTCCACGTAAGAATGGGTCATTCATCATGAATTTACAAACCAATAAGGAGCCTGGTAGTCATTGGGTTGCAGTTAAGAAACGTGGTAACACTGCCGAGTACTTTGATTCGTATGGAAACCAGTCAAGTTGCAACGTTACCTTATAGACTGTTCTATATTATATAATCATGATGTGTGTCAGAAATATAATACTTATAATTGTGGTATTTAGAAGACTCAAACAGTAGCGTCTGTGTTTCAGTCATGTCGCAAACCTTCACGTTGAAAGATCGCCCTTCAACAGACTACGATCCACCAATTGAATTGGATCGGGATGGTAGTTATGCTGTTTCTTTGATAGGCTTTTACACATACATCAACATACCTAACATATATGAAGGTAAAACCAAATTTTATGTAAAAGAAGGAGCTACTTGGAGAACCACAGGATACCCACTGGTGCATATGAAATAACACATTTGAAAGACTTGCTTCAAAATGAGCTTGTTGGTGCTACAGCAACGCGCGAACAAAAGCAGCTAGCTTTCATTCTGAGACCTAATCCGAACCCCATTAGATGTGATATAAAGTGTTACACAAGTATCAATTGTAAAGCTGATGATTCGATTGGGTGAATGTCGATATTTTCAAAACAAGTTCTTCAACCAGGTATCTTCTATGAATCTGATTTACCGGTAGAAATAGTGAATGTTAAACAGATTCGCATAGAAACTAATATTGTGACTGGGTCCTACTATAACGGAAAACCTTCACATACGTTATACGAGTTTGCACCGATGGTTGATCTAATTTATCTACCAGTGAACAAGCAAGAGATTTCAAATATAAGCATCGACATCGTGGATCAAAATTCAGTTCCTGTAAACTTTCAAGGTGAAGAAATGTCTGTTCGCTTGGAACTTAAAAGGATTGCTTAGAATGCTAGTCTTTAGGGATATAAAAGCAAGTGAATCTACCAAGACCAGTTCGGTGCAGTCAACCACTTCAAAGTGTACACTTCGTTCTGATAATATTGAATTCCTTAAAGTTCTTGGTTATCATGTCATCAAAACTAGAAATATTAAAAAACCCGGAGTTTGACGATTCAGTCGATCGAGAAGGACTTCGGTCTTACTATTCACCAACTAAATCATTTGGAAACAGTGATGAAGTCGAAATAAACATCAATCAGCAAGATGCTTTCGTATGTCTGGCAGAGTCAGCTCTAATAATCGAAGGTACTCTGGAACCTCTAGCAGTAGAAAATGCTATTGGTGAGTGTTATATGTTACATAATGGAGGAGCAGCTCTGTTCGACTCAATGACCTATGAATTAAATAACAAGGAAGTGGAACGAGTACCAGACTCATACACCACAACTACCATCAAAAACCTGCTTTTATTTAACAAGAATGAAGCCAAATCTATTAGCAATGCTGGATTGAATGTATCGTCAGATCATATCACCTTAAACAAGTTTCACATGCTCATACATAATAAAGGAGCTTTTTGTGGTAAACATACTTTTCGATTTACAAGAGCTCGAAATGGTGCCAACAGCTATTACGGTACTGGTACAGCAAGATCGAAAATTACTGTAACCAACATGCTTTTAAAAGTAAAACATGTATTTCCAAACGACAAAATGAAGTTGGAACTGATGGATAAAATAGCAAAATACACATTTATATTTCTCTCATATCGCAAATGAGACATATATGAGCTACCATCACTCAGAGATATTAATAAAGATGTATGGTCTCTTAAAACTGCAACCAACTAACTAAGACCCAGATATGTGATTATAGCATTTCAAACAGATCGAAAAAACAACGTAAGCAAGAAAGGTGACTTTTTCGATAACATTGGTGTGATAGATCTACGAGTGTTTCTAAATCCAGAATGCTACCCTTATGAACCTATGAATGTGGATTTCGATAAATCTAAATATGCTGAGGCCTACCAGATGTATACAGATTTAAAGAAAGGTTTTGTTATAAAAACATGTCAGAGCCTCTCTTAAATTATGATGATTATAAAGTGCGAGCTCTATTTGTAATAGATTGTCAGCACCAGAATGAATCAATCAAGTCTTTAACGGTGGACATCAAGGTGGAGTTTATTACTAAAGACAATTTTCCAAATATAACTAGGGCTTACTGTTTAGTTATTCATGATTGTGTATTTGAATATATACCTCTAACTGGTATTGTAAGACCTATTGCGTAATAAGTTAATATGTAAATTTTGTAATTTGATCCCAATAAATTGATTGTATTTAAATCAGTTGTTTTATTTTACACTATTTTCATCAACCTGAGGAACGCTGACACTGGAAATGAGAGTTGTAGGTAACGCGTCGGTTGGACCAGAGAGACTGGCACATTTGAACTACACATTTTAATTGTGATTAAGTATGGGCTCTGCATTACCGACTGGCGAGTCTAACGAGGTCACATGCAAAACTCGACAGGATTTTCCTGCGTGCAGCTAGCCCTGCTGTTATCATCTAGTTGCCATCATCTTGCTTGACATGCTTCCGAGTTTCGCTCACGTGGGGGGAAGCGACACCTCATTTTTTTGTTATATATATACCTATATATATATATATATATATATATATATATATATATATATATATATATATATATATATATATATATATATATATATATATATATTATCTCCCCTCATCGAGACGAGTGGAATGACACCCCTCTTACTTGAAAACTCAAAAAATTGAGTTTGCGAATGCGCAAATGTCACATTTGAATTTCACTCCTCTAGACGAGTACGGTGATACCCCACACATGGGTGTTTAACCATACAGAATAAAAAAGTTGGTTTGCGCCTGCGCCGTCAGACATATTTTTTATGTCTCATTTTTACAAAAATCAATACGGTGGGCTAGAGCGCCTGCATAAAATAAGAGTATTTTGATAGGTTAGTCTAAATATCTTTAAAAATTCAAATTTTCCACATTTTTCGCTTATAGTCAGCCTTTTTGGCAGCTATCTTGAATTACGTCATCGCATTCAAAATCAATTTTCTCTCTCTATCCACCATCTTTGTTTTATCACTTTGACTACAAACTCACCTGATTTTTCACTTCCGGTCGGCCATATTGGCCGCCATCTTGAATTACGTCATCTCAGGTTAGCTCTCTTCTCTCTCTCTATCCAACACACCATCTTGTTTCATCACTGTGACGTCACACGCATGCGCAGAGCCTGGCGGAAGTGGCGGAGGTTGCAGAACTCCCCATCTATACCTACTTTTAGTATAAGTCAAGATGCGTACCATCAAACACGCTTCTGCCTCACCTATTACAAATATATATGAGGTTGTTGATACATCTTCAGAACAACAACGAAGGCCTGTCCCTCTCTTTCCAAACACCGTTATATGTATCATATATGGTCCTAGTGGGTGTGGTAAAACAAACATTATGTTAAGTTTATTGTTTGAACAGAACGGTTTAAAGTTTGATAAAGTGTAATTTGTATTCAAAGTCTTTATATCAACCCAAACACAGGATGTTACAAAAGGAGCTGGATGCTGCAGAAGTTGTTGGTTATTATCCATATAGTGAAAACCATGAAATATTCGATCCGGCAGATGCCTTGGACAAGTCTGTGTTTATATTCGATGATGTAGCTTGTGACAACCAAGATAAAATGAGAGCATACTTAAGTATGGGAAGACATAAGAATATTGATTCATTCTATCTCTGCCAAACATATGCTCGAATACCCAAACATCTGATACGTGTTAACGCTAACGTTTTGATTCTCTTCAAACAAGATGAAACCAATTTAAAACATATGTACGACGACCATGTGACCACTGATATGGACTTTAAACAATTTAAAAATATATGGTATCACTGCTGGAAAGACAATAAATATGGTGTGTTGGTGATTTTACAAGAAAACTATGTACAGAAAGGTAGATATAGAAAAGGATTCTATAGCTATATATTAATATAATTGGTTAAATCCAACAAGAGCTGTCATACAGCTGTCTAAAAGTTGTTATACAGCTGTGTAACAGCTGTCTAACAGCTGACATACAGCTGTCCAACAGCTTTCTGTCCTGCTGGACAGCTGTCTGTCCTGCTAGAAAGCTGTCTGTCCTGTCTGTTCTGTCTCTCCAACAGCGGTCGTGTTAGGCAACTAACGAAAGATAAGGAGGCAGACAACCAACTTAAAGCTAGTATACTATAAACCACCAAACAGTTTTCTTCATACGATATCCAACTAAGCTTAGCAAGATGGAGGTTATGGGTAAACAAGAGAGAAGGATCAAGAAAAGATTTTACATCTTGCTGAAAACATTCAAAAAACATTTAATGCTTAAGCTTGGCAGAGCTGAGAATGATGAAGCTCTGCAGCGTTTATATAAACCAATTGTTGAACCACTAAGTGAAATATCTATAAACACTTCAACACTTAACTCACAGCCAACAACCGAACAAATCAAACAAGAAGCGACACCAGAAAAGAAACCCGCCGAGTTCCTTGAAGACCATGAAGTTTTTAAAGCCGAACCAGAGGTGGAGACAAGTTCCGATGAGAATTTGGGGTATTCTCATTTGATTAGCTTGAGGGAGATCTACAAACTATCACAACCACACCAGCATATCAAGAATTTTATAGCAATTCCTGAACGAGTTCGATATTATGTAGACAAGTATTTTACTGAAACGCTGAGACTTGCCACCACCGATCAAACGTATGGCGCTCGCTACGATAAAGATACTGGTAACTGGAGTCTTGGCAATAAACACTTGGACTTTACTGATGATGACATTCAACTGAGTCAAAGGAGATATCCACAAACACAAGGTCTGTTAGAATTGTTATTTATGAAAAGACGATCTTCAACACCATAGAGATATTTTAGAATCAACTAGTGTTCATAAAATAAACTACGATCCCAATGCACGAACCAAAGGTTGTTCCTCGGACAAGTATCGGACTCTAATAAAACCAATTATAAATCCACGAGGGCAAAGATCCTCAACTCCTCACGGTTTTGGTTACTACACACATCTTAACGAAAAACAAAAGACCGAATCTAGAGCTCAGAATGTCAGTGATAGAAAAAGCAGCACTAACAACTATATGATGCAAAATAACAAACAAATAGAATATGTGTATTGAGATGACATAAATGAATTGGTTGATAGACTTAGACTTTTAGAGGCTTTTCAAGTTGCTGGTAATAATGCTCATAAAATCGCAATTAAGTCAATCATTGAAGAACTAAAGGAAGCTGGTGTTATCGCCTAGTAAACCTACATATATACCATATATGCCTATTGCTTAGCATAAAAATGTCTATCGATAAGTTTGTACGTTCCCAGTCCAATAAACGTTTTAAGTATAAAATTATTGAAAGAGAGATTTTCCCAAGAACTACACGCGGTGATTTTGATTTGCAAAACCACAGATTATGCAACCTCGCTGATCCAGTCGATCCAACAGACGCCGTAAATAAAAAAATTGTTAATACATGGATAGATGACTATGAGAAGAACAAAGATGAGGTAACACAAAGAGTAGTTGCCATACTACTTGAAGGTGTGCACAAGCCACAGTTGGAAGATGTGAAAAACGAATTTGAAAATAAATTGTAAAATTTAACCAAGAACTTAACTGCTCAAGTTTTAAAGGATATTGACCTATCAAGGAATAACAAGTTGAAGAAGATGCTGGATAAATATACAAAAAACTTAAAGATTTGCATGACAAGTGGATACTTCTTAATCCAACATCACCATGAAGCGCAAAACAGTTGAACCCTGTGACGCTAGAAAACAAGTAATAAATGAGTTGTACACACCAGCAAGAATCAATTTTGAACGCAGACGTACCATAATCAAAGGTTTGGATGACTTGTGGCCGATTGATTTAGCTGAGTTTAGAGACTATCATCCAGAAAACTCTGGTTACAAGTACATTTTAGTGGTTATCAACTGTTTTTCAAAGTATGTGTGGACTCGTCCACTTAAATCAAGAAATGCTAAAGAGGTGACTAAACGTATGGCTGATATTTTAGCTAATAGTACACCTCCTACCAACATCCATTCTGATCTTGGTAAGGAGTTTTACACTCCAAATTTAACGCCCTAATAAAAAATACAAGATCAATCACTACAGCACTTATAGTGTAAAGAAATAGTGGAAAGTAATACGTACCTTAAGAGAAAAAAAATAATAACATTAACCTGGTTGGTTCCTACAAGTGGTTTAATACACTACCTGATGTCACGATGCCTACAACTCAACCATTCATCGAACAACTGGTGTAAAGCCTAAGGATGTTAATAAGAATAATGAAGCAGCCATTCGTGAACAAGTCTACTCAAATATTAAAGTGTGTGATCAGAATAAATTCAAAGTGGGTGATGTTGTACGTATTAGTAAAGCAAAAGTTCAATTTGAAAAAGGGTATACACCTCGTTGGTCCACAGAGTTATCCAAGATTGTTAATGTCCATTTCACAAACCCAGTAACATACTTTCCTGAAGACATGCATGGAAAACCAGTGCAGGGGTTTACGAGCAAGAACTACAAAAGACTAAACAAACAGACATCTATCAGGTTGAACGCATCTTTGGAAAGAAAGGCAAGAAACTCTATGTAAAATGGTTGGGTTTTGATAAATCTCATAATTCTTGGATAAATTCAGATGATGATAAATAAACATATATTTATTGTATTAATGTACTTAGAACAAAATAAAGGTCTTTGTTGAAATTAATGTGTTTTATTCCTCCATATGACATATATACATAGACTAATACAATTAAAAATTATGACGTAAATCAATATTTTGAATAAATTTATCCAGCGGTACATCTGCTATATGTAGATCGTTTTCCTTCGCCCTAAGGTATTTTACTTCGGCCTTTATTCTGTTAAAGAGATTTACAGAATTTGGATCATACAACATGTTTAGAATCACTTGGGAAACATGATGTTGTTTTTAAGTTCCTAACAGCTCTTCTAAAACGTTTCTTCTGAGTTGTTACAGCATTATATGGATAGGTAGCGTCTTTCTCATTTCTTGAAAGTAAACCAAAAACATATTTTCCTGGGTTGCTTGGTTTTGGGGATATATCTTCAAGATGTTCTGTGACTTTAGCATTTGTTTCTCACATGTGCTGCTGCACTTCATCATCTATCTCCATTAATTTCACTTCAATTTCCTTGACGTTTTCCCTGTATTTTTGATTACATTCGCTTACAAAAAAAAATCAGAAATAATTTGGTTGCACTTTTCATAGAAATGATTAGATATCCAACAGGTTAAATTTAATATCAAATCTTTGCACACATATGTACCAGATATCGTGTTGTTTTCAGTCTGTGTTCCACCAAAGTTCACCAAGTATGTAGCGGTTGTTGGTGTTACTTGAGATGTGACTAAATGTGACTTTAAGTCGTTATAAGCAATTCACTCTTTAGTTTTCTTATTTTCCAACCAATGCCTCAATCTTTTCTCACCACTTTTACACCATTTTGTTGCATTGAAATAATCAGTATTCTTATGGATAATTAATTCAAAGTCTCCAAATAAACCATACCAGAAGTTATCTTTCATTTTCTGGTAACACACATCACTTAATGTGGCCATGTTAAACACACTACTGAACACTTGGGTACTCAAGAACAAGCTGAAGCACGCCTTACTTCTAAGACAACTGTATGTTTAATGAGCTCGATAGTGTGTGGCGGACAATTTATATGTCGGCACCGCTCCGACCTAAAACTATATTTATTGATATTTATTTCCAATCACATCAGACATCAATTCGCTTTCGGCTCCTAAGCTTTAGCGTAAATCTCCTCAGTGAATTCTTGATATGTATTTTTAAAGTTAGTTGCAACTGTAACATTTTTGTTTTTAGTGTTGAATGATTTTATTTCTTTTCTATTTCGGGTTTTGAGCCAGACAATTCTAGAATCATTTTAATTTTATCATGTTTAGCTAAAGCAGCTTCAATCAGATGAAACACTTTGTCTTACTGCTTCCATAAACTGTTAAATATCAATACCCTTTTCGTATATACGATAAGTAGCCATTCTGTTTCTAAGAGCTTGAGTTAACATATGCACTTGTTCAACTTGCCATGGCTCGCTCACATACTTTCGATTTGTGGGTTTCGCTACGCAGATGTCCAGAAAATGTACCCTTTTTCACTTGTAACGAGCACGACTCGCAGTATCTCATCTTAACTACAGGTGCTTAACTAATGAATACCACATATACGCAGTTTATATATTTATTAACGCACATATTTGCGATACATATTTTTAAGTGAAATGTTGCATTTAACATAAAAGTATATTAACATAAATACAGTTAGACCATTGAGAAAACCTGTTGATATAAGTATAAAAATATAACTTGATGTGAAGAGATAAGAATCAGTTAATACGAGAGCCCTCCAATCAGACGTCTCACCACGGGTACCACCCTCAAACAGGAACATAATTTCATAACGCACCACTTTAGATTTGCTTTCGGACATGTTGTACATTGAAAGTTCGATGAACTCATCGTTGTGCAGATGTGTTGTTGGAAGACCGGACCATTTCATGCAGTCGTCGTCATCGAAACAGATTCGCACTTCTTCTACATTTGGTGGTTTGTAAATATAAAACACATTTTGGGATAGTGCTGTCAGGATGATGAAAGTTGCTTTAAGAGGAACCGTGTATTTCTTTGAAACGATCAAGTACTTGCTTCTTTGCAAAGTGTAAGCACTCTAACATACAAACTAGGAATGGTGGTTTACAGTCTTTTAACAATATTTATAAGCTTCACCATTTAATCGTCATATGGCAGCCCTTTCTTATTAACACATTGGAGAACATCAGCGACACAGTACAGGAAATTACTAAGTCGAATATCAAAGTTAAAATTAGTTAAAAGCTTTAATCTTTCGTTGATGATTTCAACCAGATTTTGTATTTGTTGAACTGTATCTTTGGTTAAATAAAAAGTAACAGAATCATCTGAAATTGATATGCCTTTACTGTTTAATATTTTAATAGGTTTGGCGGTACATATTCCAATATTTTCTGGTTCAATCGTATTATCTTTGGTAAAGTACTCTCTAGCTGTTTTTTCCAGTGTTAAAATAAAATACTTACATTCCCATGAGCCAGATGTGATTGTTATATTTGCCTCTGATGGGTACGAATTTGTATTTACAATTTTAATTATCGGAATCAATCCAGCAGCTTTTGCTATACCAATTGCGATACTTAAAGATGGTTTAATAGTATACCTTGTTTCCAGCAACATTCTACTTTCTTGTTTAATCTCATTAATATGTCGTAGGGCTGCATCAATTCAATTCCAATAAAAATCTTTACCAAAACCGTTATTAACAGGTCTGAAGACCTCAGGTCTATCGTTAACATCTACACCATGTGCGGAATCAGAACTATCATCGCACGTCATGTTAATGCAATCACAACTAATTTTCAGGTTTACACTCTTTAATGTTTGACTTGAACTGAGCTTACTGTTCTAGAACTGAATCTTAAGTAGGTTTTGTTGTTCCCCTTCCATCACTCCCACTGGTTGCATTTGCCTGCTTGGTTTACTGTTGAACTTTAAAAATCTATGGCGATCACTAAATACCTTATAATATTTTGTATTTTGTTTTCAACGTCGTCAAATCCGTCTCGACAGGACTTCAGATGTTCCCGCGTGCAGCTATCCCCTTGCTGCTATCATCTAGTTACCATCATCTTGCTTGATATGTTTCCGAGTTCCCCTTACGTTTAATAATTAAATATGTATAAATATATAAATTTATTAAAATCTATAACTATATATATATATATATATATATATATATATATATATATATATATATATATATATATATATATATATATATATATATATATATATATGTAAAAGCGTTAATTGCTGGACATCGGTTTTTATATGTCCATGCGTCATTAGCTGGACACAAACTCCATATATTTAAGCGCAAATTGCTGGACAGTGTTGATTCAACGTTGCCAATAATACATGTTTCATTTCAAAGCGAGAATAATTTGTAACCTCATGCAATATTTCGAATTTTACCTGCTTAGATAGAATTTACTTTCTATGTAATAACTTCCTACGCTAATTGAAACTACACTCCTAAAAAAAATTATTACTATTAATAATTTTCGTTTATTTTTTGGTTAGAATCGAACTTTCAACATTTTATTTTCTGTCAACTAGCGTGATACCGTAAAAACAATTGTGTGAATAAAACAGATAAAACCGATGATTTCTGTTATTAAAGTTTGAATAGAAATAGATAGCGTGATTAGGTTTTGTATAAAAACATTGAAATATGGTGTGTGTAATTTAAAAATAGGTATAGCTGAAAAGGTTTAATAGTCCCTTAGTTGACATATAAAACTTAATCCCAAGGGCGGAACGTACAGACATTAAACTTGCTCAAATACAATGCCAGAACCTCGGTTGATGTTAATGTTACAGTTTCTACAGAAAACGTAAAAGGAGAACCCTGGGATCGAACCCAGTACCCTTCGGTTCAGAGGCACACGTTCAATTTCAATTCTAAAGGTCTATATTACATTATAACAAATTTACAAAAATTTACAATTTTTATATATACTACGACTTAAATATAAAGCTCCTGTTAAAATATAATAACTTATCTCTAATTTGTTATTTACAGAGGAAAAAAAAGTACTTCCTTATAGTAATTAATGTGTTTTCTGTTTAGTTATTATAATTATATTGTACAAGTTGTGCGGTTGTATATAGGAAAACTGTTTACAAAAACCTATTTAAAATAATTATTATTACTTGCTATGTTGCAAGTTGATTTTATTTGTATATTATTTGTATAACATACAGCTTTCTAACCATGGCTATAGTGAATTCTCGTGTCAAACGGTTATGGGCGTTTTAAATATTTTTAGATTTTGATACGGCAGTCTATGTTTGATTCTATAAGGACTGTTATTGTATCTTATGTCTGTTATTTGTCTTGTCAATGGATTTATTTTCAATTTGTTTTCGTAAAAATTTGTGGATGTTTTGTTAATATAGTCTTTGATTGTTAGGATGTTGGTCATGTCATGTAAGTGTTTAATTCTTGTGTATCTGTTTCTGTTCGTCACTAGTCGTAGGCATTTGTTTTGGTATATTTGAATGGGTTTAATTGTCGTATCTGATACTGAGCACCACACTGGTGCGGCATAAGATACAACTGGTCTTATTATAGTCGTATAGATTAATTTTTTGTTTTCGCTGCTAAGTTTACTGTTTCTTGCCATTAGGGGGTACATGTACTTCATTGCGATATGAGCTTTGTTTAGAACAGTTTTAATATGGTGTTTGAAATTAAGTCTGCTGTCCAGGTGTACACCTAGGTATTTTACTGTTAGCGAGGGTTTTATTTTTTGTCTCCTACTTTTAGATGGTTAAATATTTTGGAATCGTTGGTTTTTCTAGTAAATACTATTGTCTCCGTTTTTTCAGAGTTGAGTGATATTTTCCAAGTCTGTAGGTAATTTTGAAGTATATCAAGATGAATTTGTATCTGTTTATTTGCAACTTCTGCTGAAAAGGAATGGGCATATATGGCAGTATCATCTGCATAGAGAGCCAGGTTGGTCTTAGGGAACGTAGGTATATCGTTAATAAAATAGTTGAACAGTTTTGGTCCAAGTATGGAACCTTGCGGCACTCCTGCTCGGATTTGTTTTTCAGTTGATGTGCTATTGTGAATTTTGACTTTAAAGCGCCTGTCTGATAAGTATGAGTGTATCAGTCTAATAAGATGGTAGGGAAATTTGAGTTTTATTAGTTTGGCCAGTAATCCGACTATCCATACTTTGTCAAATGCCTTCTGTATGTCTAGTAAAACCATTGTCGTTACTTTGTCTTTATTAAAATTTAGTGTTATGTCGTTTACTATTCGTGTTACTTGATGTACAGTGCTATGTTTTTCCCTAAAACCAAACTGACAGTCTATCAAAAGTTTATTTTTTCTTTCTATGGATTTAAATCTATTAAGTATTATTTTTTCTACTATTTTAGATAGGTTGTTTAACAAGCTTATGGGGCGATAGTTGTGCGGATCTTTTTTATCTTTATTGGGTTTGGAGACGGCAACAACGTGGGCTATTTTCCATTGGGTTGGGTAATGTTGTAGGATAAGAATTGCATTTACTATATACATTAATTGGACTATGGCTTTCTGTGAGAGATTTTTAATTAATTTGTTGTCTATTTCATCAGGCCCTGGGGCCTTATTACTGGGTAGGGTTTTGATAATTTGTTTGATTTCTTGGGGTGAAGTGATTAGTTTTGACCTAGTTTGTGTGTCCATTGTTTGTCTATTGTTAAGATAGTCTTGTGTTTTGTTTATTAAATTGTTTTGTTGTTCATCGCAGACTGGGTCTGTTTGGTGGGTACTTTCTAATACGTCTGCTATTACGTTAGATTTTTCTTGGTCTCTATAAAACGTTTTATTGTCATGTTCTAAAGGTGGCATGTTGCTGTGTGGGTTCTTTAGTGCTTTTGTCATTTTCCATAATGTGTTGTTATTTGGTGTTAGGTTTTGCATTTTTTGTGTCCATTTTCTGTTAGTATATTCTTTCATCTTTTGCTTTATTATTTTGCATTTTTGGTCCATAGAAATTTTGTATTGTGGGTTTAATGTATTTTGCCATAGCCTCCTGTCTTTGTTTTTGTCTTTAATAAGTTCTTTTATATCGGTGGGAAGGAAATCTCTTGTCGGGTTAATCGTTTTGTGTGTACAGTGTTTGTTTTTAGCTTTTTGAATATTTAGAGTTAGTTTTTTTACCTCCTCTTCAATTTTATCAATAGAATCAATAGTATTGTTTATGGTAATGTTTCTGTCCAGTGTTTTTCGGAATTCTGTCCAGTTAGTATTAGTGTAGCTTGAAATTATTTTTAGTCGGTCTTGTTTGTACTGATTGTTTAACGCGAAGATAATGGGATTATGATCAGAGTCTAGTTCAGAAAGGGAGACAGGGTCACTGACATTTATTACGTTTTTGTTAACTATTATATCTATTGTTGAGGGTGTGTTACCGTTAGGAGGGTAGTGTGTTGGTGTCGGCGTAAACATAATCGTCAAGTTATTGTTATTGCAGTACCTGTTTAAAACATTCCCATTTGTGTTATTGGTTATATTTGACCAGTTGCTGTGTCTCGAGTTTAGGTCACCAATGACTAATACTTTATTGCCCATACCTAGAAGTGCATCTAAACAGGTAGTTGTAATGTTATTTCTTGGGTTATTGTAAACAGCAATAAGATGTGTATTATCAGGTAGTTTTATACCTACTGAATCTATTGTGGTTCTAGGGACTCTTATTTTATGGTACGGTATATTATCTCTAACTATTATCGCAATGCCGCCTGAAGTCATCCGACACGATAATGTGTAGTTTATAAAATAAAATGCAACGATGACACTTCCCACACATTACATCATAGTCTCGGCTCCCATAATGCCTTGGTGTAGCGTGGCTTGGTTCCGAGCTTATAAATGTATGTAATTACATTGTTTAACCGTTGTTGTTGTACTAGTCTCATAATAAACGTTTAGTTAACGCACATAGTGTATTACTAGTGGGCAGTACCCAACCCCCTTGTTCCGTAATTGCTTAAGAAACCCCTTTAAAAAATTCAGACAAGGGTAGTAACATCTTTACTGGCGCAGTTGGTAACGGATGATTTTCTTGCTTTTGGCCCTTGCAAAATTCGGGAGTGAACCGTGCAGAAAAGCCGCAAGAAAGGTCCGACGAATCTACACTTAGTTCATAAGTGCGAAGTGCTACAGCTATACTTACGTCATAAGTACAAGTGCTTCATTAGACGCAACCCCAGGAATACCCTGTCTTCACGACATAACTGTGATCGTCCCTTCAACAGGCGCAACCCCAGGAAAACATCGTCTTCACGGCGTAACTGTGGTCGCCCCAGCTCAGCAGACGCAACCTCAGGAATACCCTGCCTTCACGGCATAACTGTGGTCGTCATCTCATCAGGCGCAACCCCAGGAAAACATCGTCTTCACGGCGTAACTGTGGTCGCCACACCAGCAGATACAACCCCATTGAACGCAACCCCAGGAACACCTAGTCAATATAGTGGCTTAACTGCGGTCGTCAATGTAAGTTTTTAATTTATTGATATATGTATTTGCAATCAATATTTGTGAATTATCTCTTTTTACGTTTAAATATTTTTCAAATTTTCTAAGTAAATATTTAAATATTCATAAACTACTGAAATATTAATACATGTACATGATACATAAAATTTAAGCAACATTTTTATTATTGATTTATTTTTAAATTTTATCATCAAATGTAATATTGCATCAGCTTACCTTATAAGAGTGATATCTGTTTTATTTAATATATGAATACCGAAATAGACAGTGAAGTAGAAATACTACAATTTGACGAATTAAACAACTCACTAAATTCAATAAGTTTAAACGATTTTTTCGAAAATACCTTGTCAAATACTAATTTAAATATGCCTGCTAATAATACTAGAGCACAGGCCGCAGAAAATGCACAAGCCAGGCCTAGTACTGAACAATTAATTATAAGTGCCAAAAATTATGGCGAAATTTTGCCAAAATTTAATGGCAAAGCCGCAGCTTTGGAGGCTTTTATTTCCAAAGTCGACGTGTTTTATCAAAGGTACGGAACGTCAGAAGACGTTACCTTAAATAGTTATATTTTTAATTTAATATGTAGCAAATTAGTAGGTGAAGCTGAAGATTTTATGATTTGTAGACCTGATCTTGAAGATTGGGTTTCTCTTAAAGAATCTCTACGAAATAAATTTGGTGACCTTACAGACCGAAAAGTTTTAGCAAATCAATTTAAAAATTTAAAAATTAAATCAAACGAAAGTTTTAACGATTTTATTGAACGCATAAAAAGCGTTATGACACAGCTTAACGTTAAAATTGTTATGGACCATGGTATAACAGCGGACCAGAAGGTGGTTTACAGGGAAATTAATGAACAAACCGCACTAGAGGTACTATATAATAATTGCCCTTCAATTTTACAAACAATTTTGGACGTTAAAGAACCTAAAACATTGTCCGATGCAACTAATACAGTATTGACGTACGTAGCTAGACATCCGACGGACAAACTAAAACCCGAAAATGCCTCTAAACCTCCACCAAACTTCCCTAAAAATAATTTTATGCCAATTTTATGTCAACCGCGTTTCAATTATTACCCTTCACGGGTCGAACAAAATAGGCCACAACAATTTTATTCACGTCCATCAAATGCATTCAATAATCAAAGAAGTCCTAGATATCAGTTACCCTCAAATTCTAATCAAAGACCAGTCAATAAATTTCCACCCAATATCAGTAATAATCGCCAACCGTCTGGCAATAACTCTGGCACAGTAAATTATCAGAGAACTGCTTTTAGGAATTGGCGACAGCCAAATGCAAATCAAACAGAAGTAACATACTTAGAAAATCCACCAGAAAATGACGAAACAAATTACGACAATAACTATTTCAACGATTACCAGGCTAATCTAGAACAAAATATTGATTTTGATGCTGAACAGTTGGAACGTCACATAGACGAAAATTATGCGTTTAACCCCGATCAATATTTTTCAGAAAAGACGGATGCTCAGGAAAATGACTACGATACTCAGAAAATGTGTAACAGTATACAAAATTTTCATCTACCTGCCTCGGAAAATTAATAAAAAACGAAAACTACCAATCTTGTCTTCCTTGTTTAATTTTAGAAGACGGAAACGAGGTATTAAAAATTTTAGTGGACACAGGCGCGACGCATTCTCTGATTAATCCAGAGACTGCAGATTTTTATTTTTCAGATTGCGTATATAACCAAAATTTTTTATTAAGAACAATAATGACTCAATCTAAACACAATAAAGCGGCTGAAATAGACTTATTTAAAGAAAATCAATACTTAAAATTTTTTGTAGTCAAATTTCATGAACATTTTGACGCCCTTTTAGGTACAGATAGTTTAGAACAAATGGGTGCAGTGCTTAATTATAAATCAGGCATAACTATTTTAAATAATATAAATTATTCTCTTAGTCGTTATGATAGCTCGACTTTATGTAACAACATAAACGTCTTGAAACCTGAACCGAGCACAGTGATAACGGGTAAAGTTAGGATAAAAAAAGGCACAGTGTTCGTTCCCAAACAACGTGTAGAAAATTATTTCATACCAGATACACTGACTGTTGCAAATAACTATGCATGTCAGATACCGGCAGTTAGGAAATTTAATAACTTAGGTGATGATAAGTTTGCTAGTAATTGTATACCTACGATACAAGCACAGCACGTAAATTTTAATGAAACTGATATCTGTAATGCTCTTAAGAGTGAAGAAATAGCAACGAAACATAACAATCTAAAACTTGATATTAATCATCTGCCTTTAGATAAAAAACACTTAGTACAGAACTTATGTAATAACTATAACGATATTTTTTATCACGATAATGATGTACTGACCTTTACACACACAATGAAACATAAAATTCCTTTAAAGTCTGACGAACCAGTTTATTCAAAGCCATATCGTTTCCCTTACTTTCAGAGAGAGGAAATTGATAGACAAATAGCAGAATTAAAGCGACAAAATATTATTACTGAAAGCGAAAGCCCTTTTAACAGTCCAATTTTTTTGGTTCCGAAGAAACCGAACAAAGATGGTAAAAAAACGTGGAGATTAGTCGTTGACTTTAGAAAATTAAATGAAAAAACCATCGAGGATAAATATCCTATCCCGAATATTACCGATGTTTTGGATTCTCTAGGCAATTCGAGTTATTTTTCTAAACTTGACTTAAAAAGCGGGTATCATCAAATCGAAATCGATCCAGCGGATAGATACAAAACGGCGTTTACAGCTGGTAACTCCCACTACTGCTTCCTGAGGATGCCGTTCGGAGTTAGGTCAGGTCCGGCAATTTTCTCTAGAGTCATGCAAAATGTGCTACAAGGACTAGTAAATAAAATATGTTTGGTTTACCTAGACGATATTATTATACTGATAAAACTTTCGACGAACACTTACAGAATATAGAAACAGTTTTTCAACGTCTTAGACAACATCGCTTTAAGGTCCAACTAGAGAAATCGGAATTTTGTCTCCGTGAGATCGAGTATCTGGGCCATATTGTCACTGTGGGCGGAGTAAAACCGAACCCAAAATTAGTGGAGAAAATACAGAATATTCCAATACCCACAACACAAAAACAAATAAAAGCCTTTTTAGGACTTGCAGGTTATTACAGGAAGTTCATTAAAGGATTTGCCACTATTACAAAACCATTAACGCTTTGTTTAAAGAAAAATAGTCAGGTCGCTCATACCCCAGAATTTGTTAACTCGGTTAAAATTATTAAACGTGCAATATCTAATCCACCAATTTTATCGTATCCAGATTTTACTAAACCTTTCAATGTCACTACAGACGCGTCAAACGTGGGTTTAGGAGCAATTTTGTCACAGGGCGAAATTGGAAAGGATAAACCTATAATGTTTATTAGTCGCACACTCAATAATCATGAACAAAATTACTCAACGGTAGAAAAGGAATGTTTGGCAATAATTTGGGCAACTAAAATTTTCAGGCCGTATATTTATGGTAGACAATTTAATGTCATAAGTGATCATAAACCATTACAGTGGCTTTTCAGCTTGAAAGAACCAAATTCTAAATTAATTAGATGGCGTCTCAAACTCGAGGAGTTTGATTATAAAATTATTTACAAGAAAGGTAAATATAATACTAACGCGGATTTTCTGTCAAGACTAGAAGCTTATCCGGTGGAAACCGCTGACGATTTATTATCAATGTTTAATCACCCAGGAGACATAAATGAAAGAGAACCAATTAACCCTTCTGATTTAGATTTATTTTTACCTGACACCTCTTTTGTAGATCACCCTGTAGTTACTCATACATCAGATGTCAACATAAACACACAGAAAAATAAAATAAATATTGTATCTGATATCCAAATTAAACCACCTACCACTACTATTACGCAGCATTCACAATCAGAAAATGTTAGTGCAACCTTGCCTATTACTGATAAGCCTATCAATACCTTTAAAAGTCAATTTATATTTTCACTCTTTAGCACGCCTAACCTAATCGCATCAACCCCTTTTGGTAAAAGAAAATATTTAATACATATCACTGAAAGAAATTATGAAAGCGAAATTATTAATATATTACGAGAATATGCAACCCCTAATAGTATAAATGCGATATATTGTAAAAATAGAGACTTTTATGAAATTATTGCTCGCATAATACAGCAAACCTTTGATAGCTCGCTTAAATTCGCATATTGTACTCAAAATTTAGAAGACGTTACCGATGAAATAATTCAAAGAAATATTTTAAAAGAATTGCATAACCCTGGCCATCGCGGTGCACAAACATTAGCAACCGAAATTTCACGTAAATATTACTGGCCAAATATTACGAGGGATTCTCAAAAATTTGTAGACGAATGTGTTACCTGTCAACAGGCTAAATATGAAAGACACCCAGTACAGTACAAATTAAAATTAACACCTACTGATAAAGAACCTTTCCAAACTGTTTTTATAGATATTTTTTCCATGGCCTCACGTAAATATTTAACTGCAATTGATTCTTTTTCGAAATACTTTATGTATGAACCCCTAAATTCCATGAACATACCAGACATCGTTGAAGCATATCTTAATTTATTTTCACGTTATAAAATGCCAAAATTAATTATATCCGACAATCAATTTGATGTGTCGTTATTCAAAGATATGTTGCGAATGCACAAAGTGCAGCATCATCTGATTACTCCAAATCACCCAAACAGCAATGGACAAATTGAGCGTGCCCATGGCACAATAATTGAAATTGTAAAAACCATATTTGCAGCAAAAAACAAATTTTTAATGATGAACCCTTTTCAAAACGCAGTCATGAGTTTTGTGCTGTGCTGCGATCGTGTATGGTTCGCCGCGTTACAGTGATAATTAAAATAGTGTTATTGAGGGTAAACAGTGGTAAAAATTTTTAAATTTTGGTACAACAAACAATAACAAAAGCCTCTACATTATTATAATTGAAAATTGCAGTTAGCAACACACAATAATAGCTAGAAAATAGCGTTTAAGTTTTTAAAGAATGTCGGTCGACTCGGGTGGTGGGAGGCCACCTGATCAAGCAGCTCTTATCAGAACTGATATACAAATAAATGAAAATAAACAAACAGCTGACGGTACTGATTTTCATACAGGTAAGGTCTTTGACTTTAATAATAAATACTCAAGTAAGGATTTGCCTCCATATTTCGTTTGTGTCGAAAGTATCGACAAAAACCTGGGAAAATTGCATCCGATCCGTGTAGGTCATCATCTAAGAGTTGATAATTTGTTTAATGAACATGTGACAGACATTAAGACGGTAGGTATAAATAAAGTAAAAGTAGTTCTTAATTGTAGAGAATCTGCAAACAAGCTAGTAAATAATAAGATATTAAATGATAATAAATTAGTAGCATATACACCTACTTTTTGTACGCAAAGAAAGGGTATAATCAGACAGGTAGACACGTTTTTTTCTGAAGAATATCTATTGCAAAATATACAGAGTTCTCATAGGGTAGTGAAGGTGGAAAGAATGAAACGAAGGATTACAGACGAAAATGGTTCTAGTAAATTACAAGATCGACAAATAATAATAGTTACATTTGAAGGCACTCAATTACCAAAACTTGTTAAAATTAACAGTGTTGTTTTTGAGGTAGACACATATATATTTCCTGTTGTACAGTGTTTTAACTGCCTTCGTTACGGGCATACTAGGACACAATGCAGAAATAAAGATAGTAATTGCAGAAAATGCGGTGAAAAACATAACGATACTGAATGTGGAAGCGACTCTATTTTTTGTATTTATTGTAAATGTAATACGCACAATACAATATCTAAAGCATGTCCAGTATATCAAAGGCAACGTAAAATAAAACAAATAATGTCGGAAAAAAATCTTAGTTTCAAAGAAGCTGAAAAAATCGAAAAGAATCCATCCTATGCAGTAGTGACTAACAATAGGTATAGCCTATTAAATAATGAGGATAATTTTCCATCTCTTAGTAACCCAGATAAAGTTAGTAAAAGTAGTGGTTTTTTTTAGTAACAACATCTCTAGGAAAAATATTAATACAAACCTTCGGTCGAGGCCTATAACTATTTCACATACATCTACTGGAAATCAAACATTAAAGCGAGCAGCAACCTCCCCAATAGAATCTCAGTCATATAAAAAAAATCCTTCCTTTAGTCCAGTGATTCCCAACCCACATAGAGAGGATATGATTAAATTCAAAGAAAATATATTAGACAAAGTAACAAACTATTTCACTAAAATATTAGGTAATGTCTTAACAAAAATTGATCCAGATGATTTAAATATAGATTGCGATAATATAAGAAGGACTTTAGATAATATCATTAATAATACTGTAGAAAATGAGCTTGAGCAAATGGACGCAAGTAGTGAAAATGGCAGTCAATACTAATAGAGTTGAGGGACTTACTATTTTGCAATGGAATTGTCGTTCTATTAAACAAAATCGACATAACTTATCCCGGTTATTGAATGGGAAACAAATTGATATTGTTTTGCTTAGCGAAACTTGGTTAGACTCCAATGACCAATTAAAATTTCCAAATTATAATTTTGTAAGGAAAGATAGAGCATCTGGAAAGGGTGGAGGAGTTGGCATATTAATAAAAAGCAATCTATCTTATTCTATTTTAAACTTTCCACAGTGCTTACCAGATCGAATTGACATATGTGGTGTACAAATCTTAAATCTTAAATTAAATGTATTGAGTTTGTATCGCCCTCCAAACATTAACGTAACGTATAGACAATGGCAACAATTCCTAGATATAGTGTGTAAAATGGATCTTATTGTTGGCGGAGATTTTAATAGTCATCATGCGTCTTGGGGCAGTACAAATTGCGACACCTCTGGTAACATTTTAATAGATATCACTGAAGATTTTAACTTAAATATTTTAAACGATGGAACCCCCACTAGGATCGCAAGACCTACAGAGTCTCCGTCAGCAGTTGATCTAACTTTCGCTTCACAATCGATAACAAGTAAATTGTCATGGAATGTGCTGCAGGAATCGCTCGGCTCGGACCATTTGCCAATAATTATTGGATATAACATTAATTTTGAAATAATAGATAAAATTCCATATAGAAGGTGGAGGGAGTCGAGCGCAGACTGGGGCGCATTTCAGTTGGAGATTGACAATATAATTGATGCACATAACGAAACAGAAACAACAGCTGCAGGCTTGTATAATCACGTAATAGACAGCATCACTCTGGCAGCTGACCGTGTCCTCGAAAAAACTAAATTAGTAAAAAATTGGCAACCTAGACCAGCATGGTGGGACAACGAGTGTGAGAAGATGCAAAGAGAACGCAAACAACGATTACAAAACTATAAACATCAATCAAATATGGATAATTACCTAAAATATCAAGAAACGGATGCTAAAGTGAGAAGACTTCTCAAGAAGAAGCAAAGGGAAGCATGGAGAAGTTATGTTAGTAGGCTCAACAAACAAACGCCTTTAACAGATGTGTGGAAGTTTGTTCGGAAAATGAATAACAAATCATCAAATGGTGGAAAATCAATTATGACAGATGATTTAATAAGTGAAAGCTTATCTCTCATGGCACCAGATACAGTAGAATTACCTTTGTATAACAATGGGGAATGCGATAAAAGTAAAAGTTTTCCTTTGGAACACCCATTTGCATTAAATGAGTTGGTTTCCGTTATAAAGTCATTACGCAACTCATCGCCAGGCGTAGATAGAATAACAAATAGGATGCTAGAAAACATCTCTGAAAAAGCCATGGGTATACTGTTGCGAGTTATTAACGAATTATGGTCAAGTGGACAATATCCTGAGCAGATGAAAGTAATAATTATTTGTTTAATACATAAAGTTGGAAAACAACACAATCATCCATCTGGCTACAGACCACTATCTCTGATGCCCTGCACAGCAAAGGTATACGAAAAAATGATTCTTGGTCGTCTGGAGCATTATTGCGAAACTAACAACATATTCTGCAAAAATCAATATGGGTTTCGAAAAGGACAAGGAACGCTAGATGCGCTGGTACATTTAGTAACAGATATACAGTGTACGTTAACTCGAAACCGATATATGATGTGCATATTTGTTGATCTGAGAAGTGCATTTGACGCAATTAATTTATCTTTGTTGATAAAAGATTTAGAAGATATAGGGCTTAGCTCAGTTACCGCAAGAAACATTGTATCTCTATATAGTAGACGTCTAATTTACATAAGGGACGAAAATAACAAATTCCACGGCCCAAGGTGTGTATACAGTGGCCTCCCACAGGGAGCAATTCTCTCACCCACACTCTTTAACCTATACACCAGATCATTACACACAGACATGTATCAAGGGGTAGAATGCATCCAGTACGCAGACGACGTTTGCATATATGTCGAAAAACAATCTTATCAAGAGTGTGTAAACGAATATAGTAAAATCCTCCTTAATTTAAAATCCTGGACAGAGGCCAGGGGATTTGAGCTAAATGAAGAAAAATCCAAAGTGGTTATATTTACCAGACATCGAACACATTTACCAGATATTATGCCTAGTAATATTTACAAAATTAAAACTGCCAACACGTTCAAATATTTGGGCGTAATATTAGATAGAAAGCTCCTGTGGACGCAACACATCGAATACCTCAAAACAAGGTGCGAGAGAGGAATGAATATCTTGAGAATGACTACACATACACTTTGGGGTGCAGACAGAGAGGTAGCTTTACTTTTTTACAGATCTTACATCAGATCCATTTTGGATTACGGAAGCAGTCTATATGGGTCGTGTTCTAAAACAAACTTGAAGAAATTGCAAACAATACAAAACAAATCACTAAGAATTAGCATAGGGGCTATGAGGTCAACGCCTATTAATATTGTTACAGCAGAGAGTAGAGAGCCACCTGTACATATCAGAATCGGTACATTGGCCGCTAAATATATGTTAAAAATTCGAGTCAGATTTCCAGAATTATTGACAAAAATGCAGTATCTACACACACAACAGACGACCAACAAGTATTGGCAAAATAAAAGAAGCACGCCACTGGTCGACGCTTATAGGGAAACTATGATATATGAAACATTTATCCAAGTATCCGAAAAACTACCAATGCACAAAAAAGACTACAGTATTTATCACAATGACCATACAATCATCATACCCAAGTACGAAGAAATCCCGGATTTAATGCTAGCTGATGCAAAACATGAATTAGAAAAGTATCCAGAACACCTCCACATTTATACGGATGGATCAAAAATGGAAAATGGTACAGGGTGTGCTTATTACGTATCACAACTGAATATAAGTAAGAAAATCAAACTCCCACATCTGGCTTCAATTTACACCGCAGAACTAATAGCCATACAAGAGGCACTACAATGGATGCTCAGCAATGATAAACTAAAAGCCATCATACTCACTGATTCACAATCCTCGTTAATAGCCATGAGAAGTAAAGCAGGATCTTACTACGGAAATAATGAGAACATTATTAACATCATAGACTCATGTAGTAAAATCACAAAAAAACAAGGCAGTGTAGCTTTTCTTTGGATAAAGGGCCACTCCGGAATTCGGGGTAATGAACTTGCTGATCTGCTGGCCAAACAAAGTATCGATGACTACGACACATACAAGGAAACGGTGCCATATAAAGATATATATCCATTAATCAAACAAGAACAACATAAAAAATGGAACGAAGAATGGAAAGATTTCTGTTTAAACACTAATAACCCATACAAAATACTCCACCCTAACTTACCTACTGAACAAGATTTTCACATGTATTCCGGGAATAACAAAGAATTGACGACATTGATAACAAGACTGAAATCCAACCATGGCCGGTTTCCGGCTCATTTAAATAAAATCGGTATAATAAGATCTCCAGCTTGTGATTGTGACAATGTAACAGTGGCTGATTTAAATCACATTATATTTATGTGCCCACGGCATCAAAACTCACGACTGAATTTAATAACTTCTATCATACAAATAAATGATAAAAATATCTGTATGCCATTTTCTTTAAATCAGCTATTGATGCGAAAGTCAAAATGTATAATAATGAAATTGTATAGATTTTTCAAAGAAATTAGACTACAACTGTAGTTACTTTTGTTTTCATTAGAGACATTGTATAATGTAAAAATGTTTTAATAACTATTGTTTGTTAGAATAAGTATGGCTCCTTTGTAATCCACTCCTTTGTGAATTTACCTACCTGCATGAAACCAAGGCCCAGTACAGTTTGTTCAAAGCCGTCCTGGCGGGTCTCTGGACGCACAGTATCCCAGTCATCCTTCACAATACTTAGAAAAAAAGAAAAAAAGAAAAAAAAAGATATATGTATTAAAAAAATAATAATAAAAAAGATATACAAACAATTTATTACAAAAAAAGAAAAGAAAAAAAAAAACAAAAAAAAGTATAGAAACTGAATTTATTATTATATAAAAAAAAAAAAGTATACAAAGTAAATTTATTATTACAAATTAGTTAATTAGGTATAAAAATAGTGTAAGATAATAAAATTGGCTGGCGATATAACTTGATGCAAATTTATTGTTTATAGATTTCATAAACACCACTAGACATAAATTTAAAAAAAAGTCTGTGGCTAATGGACCTAACGGTCCGAGGCCAAACCAAATTACAACAACAACAACAACAACAAAACGCAGTCATAATATATAACAGGACTATACATTCTCAAACTAAATTTAAACCCGTAGAGTTACTTTTTGGTCATCTTGAAGCTCACGATATGTTAGAAATATTTGACGAAAATTATTACCATCAGTATACAAGTGAATTATACGATCGTATTAAAGCCCTTTATGAATTAGTCCATAATCGTGAATTAGAGAATAAAGAAAAACATAACCTCTATCAAAATCAAAGTCGTGCAGATTTTCCCGTTATTCCTTCCAATGTACCGATTTATGTACAGAACCGTGGTAGAGATAAAAGAACCCCTCATTTTAGGCAAGAATTAATAAAAGAAAATTTAGACGATAAAGTCGTAACACATAAGTCAAAAGTATATCATAAACAAGAAATAAAACCAGTCAGGAAGTCCCAATTAACCAAATGCTTTGTTACAGATGAAGCCATTCCTAGTACTTCTTTTAGTCCACATAATTAGTCAGATGTGTGTACACGCCCAAAGAGTAGAAATCAAAAGCTTGCATAATAATCCAGGGATACTACCATTAAAGTTAGGACCTGTACGTATTCAAAAATCTACCCACACTTTTATTCATAATTATTCATTTAAACCTCTTAGGGAATATGTTATCAAATTAAACGAAAATGTACGCAGTTTAACTAAAATAAATTCAGATCTAGGCAATCCAAGAACGACTCTGGAACTGACGGTTTTAGAGCAAGAAATTACACAGCTAAAAAATAATTTAAAAATTATTCACCCTGACATTCTTAACGAGACACCGACCAAAAACAAACGCGGACTAATTAACGCATTAGGTTCGATTTTTAAATTTGTATCGGGCACTCTCGACTCAACAGATGGGGAAAAATATGATAAAGCCATTTCAGATTTAAAAATAAACGAGGAAAATATAATTACAAACTATAACAAACAATTATCCATAAATAATGCATTAATTCTAAATTATCAAAATACCTTTAAAAACATTTCAGATAATTTTCGAAAAATTGAAACTGCTGTAGGCACCTTAGAGAAAACGGTGTCAATATCATATATAATAACTATGTTACGGATAGCATGTACAGACATTAAACAAATTGTTGATGAGATTTTAACAGCCATAAATTTTGCTACCATGAATTTCTTACATCTTAGCATAATTAAAGAAAATCAAATTTCGGCTATGAAAGAAATTCTTACCAAATACCATAATCAAGACACATTTTATTATTACGATAATATTTTATTCACGCAAACGATTAACGTTGAATTTTATGTCACCCCTGATCACGTGGTATTCCTACTTCACGTACCAATATTAGATTTATTAGTTTATAATTTATATCATTTATATTCTGTTCCAACGGTAGCTAACACTATTATAATACCCCCAACTTCATATATTGCTACAGTGGAAGAAAACATTTATTATCTGAAAAATCAATGTAAAAGGTTACAACAGGAATACTATTGTTCACTTCTAGATATAGAACGCAATTATCAACAAGATACTTGCATCAAAAATTTATTGCAAGTAAAACGTGATCCAAAATGCAGACATATACCAGTGAATATAACAGACTCCTTAATAGAAACAATTAGTGATGAAAAATATTTAGCTATAATGCCCAAATAGACACTAATTCATGAAAAGTGCAAAAGTGAAGAAATGCATAAGGTGAAAGGTGTATTTTTAATAATTGTTCCATTTTCTTGTTCATTTGTAACTAAAGATTTTACCTATACAAATTTGGAAAGTAGTGTTTTAGAAGAACCCGTATATTTGCCACCATTGCTAGGAAACGTGTCAAATGTATTTCCGATTCATTTAAATCTAAAATCTGTCAATTTAGACAACCTATCAAAATTAACATTACAGACAAATGAGCCAATAAATTTTATTAAAGATCACTCGCATTGGCCTCACTTTAATACATTTCAAATATGCCTAGCCATTGTCATTTTTATTGTAATTTTAGTGTACGCCTTTGAGAAAACCGTATCATATGTTAGAAATTTACAAAAATTTAAAACTTCCAACCAGGTTGAGGAAGACGCAGAAATTGAAGAAGCTTTTCCTTTACCTAGAGGAAAACAGTAATGTATTGTTTATGTTAAGCTTATAGTAAGAAGTGCAACAGTGATAGAGTGTACAGTGCGGAATATATGTTGTAACGGGTGTTCCATAATTATTGTTTACTATTCACTTTATGTACTTGATATTTAAATTTCCGTACAGGTTAAGGAAAATGCAACAAACAAAAGGCTTTTCCTTTGCCTAAAAGATAACAATGTTATACGTTATAGTTTCTAAATTTTATTGATTATATTTATCTATTGATGTAAATTGTTTTCAATTTTAGGATCATTTTAAATGTTTTACCTTAAGATGTAAAATTTGCAAATGAAATTTTATGCACCCCATAAAATTCCATCTAACAGGGGAGGAGTCATCCGACACGATAATGTGTAGTTTATAAAATAAAATGCAACGATGACACTTCCCACACATTACATCATAGTCTCGGCTCCCATAATGCCTTGCTGTAGCGTGGCTTGGTTCCGAGCTTATAAATGTATGTAATTACATTGTTTAACCGTTGTTGTTGTACTAGTCTCATAATAAACGTTTAGTTAACGCACATAGTGTATTACTAGTGGGCAGTACCCAACCCCCTTGTTCCGTAATTGCTTAAGAAACCCCTTTAAAAAATTCAGACAAGGGTAGTAACATCTTTACTCTGATGGGGTGTTCGTGTTAGTAATCTTATCTTGTCGGATTATGCTAAATCCTCTAAGTTTGATTTTGTCACGTTCAGTCAATTTTGTTTCGTTAATAAGTATAATGTCAATTTTGTATTTATCGGTAAAATGAATAAGTTGTCCTATTTTACTTTTTAGGCCGTTTGCGTTCCAAGATACTATATTCAAACAATAACTCATAATTAGAAAGTGTACTTACGAAATTATAAAATGCTTCGAATTTCTCCGGCATTTCCTTACAGTTCTGTAGCTTCAAGTTCAATTCACGGACGGCAGATAACATCTTGGTTACATTTATATGTCCACTTAGTATTTTCATTTCTTTTATAAGTTCATTAAGTTCACCTACGCCGGTTGCACTTGCTCTCACATTGTCACTTTCAGTTCTGTTATAATTAGATGGCTTTGTATTTTCTGCGGTGTTCCACGGATTAGTCTTTGGGGTAGGTGCTGGGACGTATGTCTCTGTGATTTTAAATGTTTTTTGTTTGGATCTATGCGTTTGAGCTTCTATCCACTTTATTTTTTCCACATATACAGGGCATTTAAAACTATTAGCTGGGTGGCTGTCCCCACAGTTGGCACAAGTTGCAGGAGTGTCTTCTGATTTTGTGCATTCGTTTGTCATATGTCCTTGTGCACACTTTAGGCATTTTGCGATGGCCCCACAGTTAGACGTAGAATGTCCATACTGTTGGCAACGATGACACTGCGACATTTTCTTATTGTTATGAACACGTTCCCATTGTATTTTAGTCAAGGATACAAACTTAACATTCGTTAAAAGTTGTTTTAAAAACACATCAGCACTTGTTATTACCATGTAAAGTGGGTATTTAGTGCCTCTCATTCTGAAGCACTTTTGGGCATTTATTTTGTAGGTGGTTCTTAAATCTTCTACAATTTCAATAGGATTTATTTCATGCAGCCCTCTAAGGACAAATGCGTGTGTTTTATCTTTTTTGAGCGTGTATGTATGGTATTCGATTTTAGTTTGCGCAAGATATGCCTTAAAGTTTTCCCAGTCTTTCATCTCCTTGATAAAGACGCTTATTTGAGCTTTGCCGTATTTTATATTGAATCCGGATTTCACTATTTTTGATATTTCTGCTATCAGTTGCTTATGATCCTTTGTTTCACAATGAAGCACAATAGGAGGAAGCTTTTTCATCTTAGTTTGTTTTTCAGATGGGTTGAATTTTTGCGATTCATCTGTCTGCATTTTTTCTGTGGAGCCACCTTCATCGTCAAGACTTAACGAAGAGTATCTGTTTTTTGTTGTAATCGTCGTCTGATCCATATTCGAAGTTTTCTTAATCTTTTGTGGAGTCTGTCGGGGGGTTTCCACCAATTTTCTTTTAGCAGTATTTTGTTTACTAACTAATATTTCTTTTAAACCAATATGTTGGCCGTTATTTGTCGTACTGGGTTCTTCCAGGTTATTAATGCCCATATCATAGGCATTGTTATCCTTTATATTTATTGAGGCACACGTTCTTACCTCTGAACCATCGATGCTCTACCTAAGTAGGTGTGCAATAGAAAATGGTTACGTATACTATTTTATTGTAGTTACATTACTGTAACTTCAATACCAAAGTTTAAATCCATTTCATTCAAATTAAGCCGAATATGAAAATTTAAAATGTGCATTATTTTTATTCGTTGTCTATATATTAGTCAATAGTCAATCTGCCTTGTTGGAAAAGTTATTTATTTCACATTGTTTATTAATTAAATAAATTTTGGCCAGATTTGTGTTTAATTAAATTATTCATTGAATAGGGTACGTAAACTGTTTAAATATAGCTTGCAAAGAAGATGCATCTTTCACGAAAGCGAGTATCTACCTAATTTAGAAGAAAGCAGCAATAATTTGATTTATAATTTCTAGTAAAGTAGCATACAGAAAACCCGTATATATTCAATTTAAAGGAATCTACAAAGCTTTGCATTTATGTAAAAATCTACCGATTTTGTGCGCCATCTACCGAAAAGTAGCTGATGTAAAATCTACCGATTTTATGCGCCATCTACCGAAAAAATGGGTACTTTCTACCGAAAACAGGACCGTCGGGGTTAACATCACAATCTGACATTTATCAAAATAATCTTGTTTTTTTTTTAAATACAAAAGCTTATTTTACTGTTTAAACATTTTTCGATGCCTTAACCTGAAATGGTTTTCGTCTCATTGAACGTTGTTTAGAGACACAGTAGGTTTTAGAATCTAGAAATTATTCTATTTTGTGTGACATACTTAGAACAAGTTTTATTCTCCTTTAATTATAAATGACAATTTTATGTAAATTCCTATATTTTCTGTGCCCAATGTGTTGAACGAATGCGAAACGGGAGAAGGAAATTTCATTTGAAGTTAAAATGACGAAGAGAACTTTATTCGAGGTACGAGCATTGTTTCCATTTTTTTTTAATATTAATAACATTTATATGTAAATTAGCAGATTAGCGTATTGTTCGTTTTTTGAAAAAAAAAAAAAAACAGAAACATGCTTAGACAACCCCTTTATGCATTAACCATCGGACAATTGCTATGATCTCAACTCCACAATACAGTTAAGAGACCTGTAGTAAATGTGAGGTTCTGTGCAAGGTAAACATGCTACAAAGGGAGCTAGAAATGCAAACTGTAAGAAATTAACCTTACAGAAGTCCATAGAAAGGAGAAACTACTGACCAACACCCTTTCTCCATAAAAAAATCACTTTGCCCAATTGAAAAAAAAAAAAACGCTAAATAATAAGCGTAATCAGATTCCTGAAAATTAAATAAATAACTGAAACTGCTACTAAAGCATCACATAAAGGGCCTATTTTAAATTAATTTTCTGCAAATAATTTAATAAAATAAAGAACAATGAAGATTGTAGCTGAAACTTAAGGCTTTTTTAACTTACGACATTTATGCTGCATAGCCGTTCATGTAGAATCTCTATCTAGAACATGTCAATTGTGACGTTTAGAATCGCGATTTTGTTGACGTTTTATAAATAAAAACTAAAAAGTTTATAACTTTTTTTATTTTAACGTAGTGATTTAAATTTTGGTGCACGGTTTTATTATATAAACCCTCGCACCCAATATGGTTGCCCTAACTTTGTTATTTCCGGAGATATAAAAATTTTCCGAAAGAAAACGCAAAATTTTTCGGGAAAAACTGGTCAGATTTCCCTGGCTAACGAACTTATCCAAGCGACTCGCGAAAGGAAGGTTTTCACCAAATTTTATCACAATTGGTCTATTATTTTTTGAGGTATTGGTGTGACACACACACACACACACACACACATATATATATATATATATATATATATATATATATATATATATATATATATATATATATATATATATATATATATATATATATATATATATATATATATATATATATATATATATATATATATATATATATATATATATATATATATATATAACATATAAAGTCTGAAACCGACCTCGGATTTGGGTTCCAGGGGTCCCAAATAACGCTCATTTGAAGAAATTTTTTTAAAATTCAAAAGTCGCGATCTCCTCATTGGTGAATTTTTTGTAAGAAAATTCACTAAAGCCTTTAGTTTTCGAGATGCGTTTTAATTTTTTTATTGTTTTTCCCTAATATCTCGAAAGCGCATTAGTATTTGAAAACCAAATTTTACATATTTGCTACTACCCTGTTTTTTTCTGTTCTTATATAACAGTTTCCGAAACATATCAGTGACGTAGAATTTGAGCCCGTCATAGATTATATGTACTGAAATTTCTAGGCCACATTACAAATTGCGGTTTTTATACATTTTTTAGAATAAGCAGGGTCTTTTACATGTAAAAAAGCTACGGCAAGGAAAACACATTAAAATGCACCCCTACATAAATTTTGTGTAAGTAGCTCGCTGGCATGGTTTGTAAAAAAAATCCGAAAACAGACCTCGCGCCACCCCTCCCGTTCCCCCATAAATTACGCCCTGTTCGCCCAATTTAAAAGCTAGTGGAAAGAAAAACCACATAACAATATACAATTTACATCTTGCTATGCCCGCTCTTTTGTCCTAAGGACTTCCAAGTTGTGGAATTCCTTGCCGGCACATGTTTTTCCTTCATCCTCAGAACCTCCAAACCTTCAAGTCCAGAATTAACAAGTTGCCTCTTTCCTCCTTGTCGACACCCACGGCACGATAGTATTTAGGCTGTAAGCCCTCGTGGTGTGTTGTTGAAATAAAAATAAAATGTCCGCAGAAGTTAAGGGGAAGGAGAAATTTGCCCGCCAACCGCCCCCACTACCGACCAACCACCTTATTATTCTTGCGAAGACAATTTTGAAACTACAAAAATTACAAACATACTTTCATTCTGTATCCATTTATGCCATTCGGTAGATCTTATATTAGCTACTTTTCGGTAGATGGCGCACAAAATCGGTAGATTTTTACATAAATGCAAAGTTTAGTAGATTCCTCTCAAATTAATATATACGGGTTTTCTGTATGCTACTTTACTAAAAATTAGAAATCAAATTATTGCTGCTTTCTTCTAAATTAGGTAGATACTCGCTTTCGTGAAAGATGCATCTTCTTTGCAAGCTATATTTAAACAGTTTACGTACCCTATTCAATGAATAATGTAATTAAACACAAATCTGGACAAAATTTATTTAATTAATAAACAATGTGGAATAGATAACTTTTCCAACAAGGCAGATTGACTATTGACTAATATATAGGCAACGAATAAAAATAATGCACATTTTAAATTTTCATATTCGGCTTAATTTGAATTAAACGGATTTAAACTTTGGTATTGAAGTTACAGTAATCTAACTACAATAAAATAGTATACGTGACCACTTTCTATTGCACACCTACTTAGGTAGAGCATCGGTGGTTCAGAGGTAAGAACGTGTGCCTCTGTACCGAAGGGTACTGGGTTCGATCCCAGGGTTCTCCTTTCACTTTTTCAGTAGAAACTGTAACATTAACATCAACCGAGGTTCCGATTACCATGGTAACATTGGAATTTTTCTCTTCAAGCTATTGTGTATTTTCATCGGGATAGCTTCCTGATCTTCCGGCCATTAGCCGCAGACATGAATTTTTTATATCTTTCTATGACACATCCATTCTCCCATTCACACCATAGACAGGGTATTAACAAAGTGTTTCCCCGCCCGGGAATCGAACCCGACACCTCCATGTTATAGGGCGTCAGCTCAAAACCCATTGTGTAATGACTATTACGCAACACTTGTAATAATTAATATCACATATACAATGATGTAATAGTCGATTTATATTCACATGGGACAGAAAATTGTTTACTTTACTAGATATTATAATTCCAGTCAACATTTATTTATTTATTCATTGTCGGTCAAATTCCGTTAGTATGGCCAGCCATTGATGCCAGAGAGCAATTTAACATCACAATTGAAAAATAGTAAGGCCAAACCACTTTCAGTAAGCCAAGTTTGGGATTTTTACGTGCTGACGGCACGGAACCGACGGCTCAACGTCTCCTATCTGACGAACGGTGCGTGCATTCATTCAATTCAACTTGCTGCAACACGATGATGTCACGCACTTTGTTCTTCATTATAACCTGAATGAAAACGGTAAAACAGTTTTAGAAAATATCTAAGTTTCTGTTAAAAGCACATGAAAGATCAGAGTAAATTAAATAGTCTTTTAAAATTACAACGTGAAGGTCGTCGATATTCGGTATCCAGACACACAAGGTGACGTCACAGTACACAGGTTAAAAATTAACAATAATTTCAGCTTCAGCAGTCCAATAACAAACAGTCTCCCCTCTCTGTTTACAACCAAATGAAAATTAGTTAAGACAATGCCGTGACTTTCCGCGATTCACACGAGGTTCCATTTTTTTTAAATTCATATTCAGTATGCATGTAGCTGAAGATAAATAAATAGAAGCAACCACATTATATAATTTACAGTAAATTATTGTTACAGGTATGTCCTCATTCTGAAATTCGTCCTCTTTTCCGTTCTTCTTTTATTTAAAAATATTTAATTGGGGCATTAAAGCATACTGTTATTATCATTATTATTATTATTATTATTATTATTAATTTAATATTGTTACTAAATTATGCAACTCAATGTAAGTACCTATGGAGTTTTTAATCAATGTCAAGATATGTACTGATATTAAAACGAATATGTAACAGGTGTCGAAACTGAACGTTAGGTGTCTCATTGAACAGTTTGGACACTTGACATGCTTGAAGAATGCTATACACGACATGTGACTTCCAAGTGATGTTAACCCGACAGTCCTTGTTCGGGGGAAAGTACCCAGTAGATCTTACATTAGCTACTTTTCGGTAGATGGCGCACAAAATCGGTAGATTTTTACATAAATGCAAAGTTCTGTAGATTCGTCTCAAATTAATATATACGGGTTTTCTGTATGCTACTTTACTAGAAATTAGAAATCAAATTATTGCTGATTTCTTCTAAATTAGGTAGATACACGCTTTCCTGAAAGATGCATCTTCTTTGCAAGCTATATTTAAACAGTTTACGTACCCTATTCAATGAATAATTAAATTAAACACAAATCTGGACAAAATTTATTTAATTAATGAACAATGTGAAATAAATAACTTTTCCAACAAGGCAGATTGACTATTGACTAATATATAGACAAGGAATAAAAATAATGCACATTTTAAATTTTCATATTCGGCTTAATTTGAATGAAATGGATTTAAACCTTGGTATTGAAGTTACAATAATCTAACTACAATAAAGCAAATAAAAAAGATGTATTGATAAAAAAAACTGAATTCATAACTTATTATTTATTGTCCATTGTCTCTTTACCACAGTGAAATAGTGCGTGAGTTTACAGCCGAAAGGCCTAGATGGTACAGGTTTAAACTTGGATGGGAAAGACATGCTTTTTGGAAAAGAAAAATGGTACACACCGTTTAAATTCACGTTAGTCGCGGCTATAGCATTGTGTTTGAGCAAGCTGAACGTTTACACCGACCGCCCTTTAAAGCGGCTTTAAAGATCCGTATACCCCTTAAAGGAAAATAAGGGTTTTCAATAGTAAAGTCGTAAGATGAAATTCTTGCCTGGCGCAGATTTTTGGCCATAGTCGCGGATAGGCCTACTTTAAATGAGCCAACAATAATTTACAACACCGGAGTACTGGCACAGCATAATCAAATATGCTGTGGTACTGGCTTCAATCTACTGCCGAGTGGGGTCGGTAATGGTCTGGGATGTTCGTTTAAAAAAAAATGGAGGCTGTTACAAAATTCAATGCAAATATTTTAAGGGCGTATTCTCAGGGTCAAAATAAGACTTATAAGTGTATGACCTAAAGTCTGTAGATACAGGGTGTTCAAGTTTTAGTCTCTTTATCGTTTTTCGCTAATATCTCAAAAACTATTCGGTATTAGAAAACCAAATTTTACATATCGGTTACTACTAAAAAACTGCTTATTTCGATTATAGTCATCAGTTTCCACAACATGCTAGTGGCGTAGAATTAGAGCCCGTCAAAGGTTCTACGCCCTGAAATTTTTATTCCACTGAAAAAAATGCGGTTTTATGCATTTTTTAGAATAAGCAACATCTTTTACATGTAAAAGGTACTAATATTCTTCTTATTTATTTTAAAAATTGAGTTTAATTGGGATCTGAACTGAATCAAGTCATACGTATAGAGTGTTATAATGATGGGGCGGACGTTGACTAAACAGGATACCAAGGGAATAGAAGCTTTTGAAATGTGGACATTGAGCAAAATAACAAAGAGTATATAATAAGAATACGTAGTAAGTATAATAAGTATAAGTATAAGTATATAATAAGGTACACCGATAGAAAGACGCATAAAAAGTGTGCTTGAAGAATAAAAATGCTTGCTGAAAAAAATTGATAGGAGGAAGGCAAAATTAAGTCATATTTTAAAACATATTTCTGATAGTTTTATTTGAAAGATACATACCTAGACAAAAAGAAAGAGGTAGATCAAAAGGAAAACTTCTGGAAAACATGGTACAATAGTGATTAAGGGCGGACGCTACACTGAATTAAAATGGGCAGTTGCAGACGGAGAGCCACGATTGCGACAGGTGGTATCGCCTCATGATTATTTATTTATAAGAGCCTCGGTAGTTCAGTCGTAAGAACGTGTGCCTCTGAACCGAAGGGTACTGGGTTCGATCTCAGGGTTTTCCATTCACTTTTTCAGTACATACTGTAGCACTGTATCACTAACATTAACCGAGGTTGTGGCATTGTATTTGAGCAAGTTGAATGTCTGCACGTTTCGCCCTTCGGAGGGAACGTAAGGCCATCGGTCCCGTGCCCATGGGATGTTGGGCATGTAGAATATCCATACTATGCTTGCAGAACGGCAGGGTTCGGCAAAATTTCTAGGATAGTGAAGTGAAACTACTCCCTGGAGTCGGTGGTTGGCCATAGTCGCGGAAGTAGACCGACGTTAAACAAACAAAAACATACACATATTTATTTGCTTCTAAGGCTGGCTCTACATTAATTGAGCTAAAACTTCCATGGCCATAATGTTGAATACAACATTTTTAAACAGCAATATATAGTTCTATATTTATACGACGACTTATGTACATAATTAATAAGATCATTATATAAGCACCTATTCACTATGCATTATTCTAAGTGAGATGTAATACACGAAACACCTGCCGCCATCTCGTTGCAGAACTAGATAGCCTACCTGGTTCCGCAACGAGATGGCGGCACGTGTTTCGTCTAACTTGGTTTTGGGAGGCTAGCTACCAAGCCGTATTACTTTATAGGTGTATTTTCGCTGCAATTAGTATACCGTACTGACGAGCTCTAATTACAGCAAAACCGGTCTACGGTTCTAATTGTGGTAAGAATGTATCTAGCCTTACATGTATTATTCTATTAACACCAGGAGAATCATAGTCAATAAACCAATTTTCTTACCTTTGAGTTTGTAAACACCATCAACTGACTCTAAAACCCGTACAGGTAGAGCTACCTACCTAATTACACATCAATAGTCAATAGGTAAACGTTTTGCAAGTGGCACTA
The DNA here is from genome assembly GCA_964006375.1 of Tillus elongatus. NCBI lineage: Eukaryota > Metazoa > Arthropoda > Insecta > Coleoptera > Cleridae > Tillus > Tillus elongatus. The sequence goes on along the minus strand of OZ023266.1, from coordinate 101,522,929 downwards.
CCTGGCCCCTTCGTATAAAACTCTTGAATAATTCTGAGTTTTTGCATCAGAATTCTTACTTTTTTATCTCAGAATTCTGACTTTTTATGTCACAATTCTGAGTTTCTATCACAGAATTCTGACTTTTTATGTCGCAATTTTAACTTCTTTATCTCAGAATGTCTAATTGAATTTTTTCTTATTATATTTAAGAAGTGTGCTGATTTCTGCTACTCGGCTGTTTCCTAAGTTGAGAACAAAAATATTTTTAACGCAAAACTTTAATTTATTATCTGCAGGTTCTTGAAAAACTATGTGCATAGAAAATACTTATTACAAGCTCTTTTTCATTTCATTCTGAAAATACAGTTTGATTATAATTTTATTAGGTATTATAATAGTTATAATATTCAATACATATGATGTTTAAAGTTTAAAACTATTTGTTTTATATTTACAATAATTACAAAACTGTAGGAATGCGAAGGAAACAAGGAATACTGAAACATAACATATTTGGCAACGTAGCTAAAACTCATGTTTTTGCTTGTGTCCAGCCATTTACGCTAGTACTTATAAAGAAGTAGTGATCATAGCTGGACGTCCAGCTATGATGCGGTTTGTCCAGCAAATTGCGCATTGACATTATATATATATAAATATATATATATATATATATATATATATATATATATATATATATATATATATATATATATATATATATATATATATATATATATATATATATATATATATATTGTTTGAGGGAAGGGGAGGTTAATTATAGGAATAAAATGTAGGCACGAAGCACATATGTATGACATAGATAACGGTATATTGGTAACTATATTAAAGCACAAAACTTAATAAACAATAGTAATAACGATATAACAAATTGAATAAGAGAAACTTACTTAGGTATGGTCATCTTGACTATTAATTTTAACAGTGTTTACATAATTAAATTATCGCGGCGTTATTTAACCGACTACATTTCAGAAGCTTATTTAAATGAACGATATATTTTCCGCCTACATTTTAGAACGGTGTTTAATTAACTATCTAATTTTTACTACAATGAATCTCCTTTATATTTACCAAACAATAACATATTTTGATTCTTATCCTTGCTGACTATAACATTTCTGTCTATATTACAAATTCGTTTGTTATTGCTTATATGCTGAACGTGATAATTTCAATGTCAATCCATACAATGTTGACCTCTAATTCATTTAAACTGAACTACTTGTACTAATTATTTTGGTGTTTTTACTAATTACGTTTTTAAGGCTATTAGCGCCGTTATGAGATATCATCTGTTCTCTGAACACACTGCCAAGTCAAAAAGAATGACAGCTCGCTCGATGGCTCTGACCTAAATATTTAATTTATCTTTGACCTAGGTTTGGCACTAATTATAATCATCGCAAGAATGTTAAATTGTATAGTATCCTAGGGTGAGAATTTGAACTACTAATACTTTAATAAGTGTAGACAATCTTAGGTATGTTACTGAACTTAACAGTAAAATTAATAATTTTGGATTTAGTCTTACGATATCACAATAATTAAAATGATATAACTATGCATACCACTCTATGAGGGTAATCGTAATAATAAATAAATTAATCTTTTTTGAATACAACCTTACGTGAGATAATCGACATAGCAATAATTACAATTACAATACAATTATGTCTACTACTCTAGGATGGTAGTATGAATCTTAATGATTAATATTTTTTGATACACTCTATGTATCATAATAGAACTAACAATGATTAAAATAATATAATTATATATATCCCGCTCTAGGATGGTAATATAATAAATAAAATAATATTCTTGATACACTATATGTATCATAATAGAAATAACAATGATTAAAATAATAGAATTATGTATATTAGGAGCGTAATATAATTTACATGATCTAACAATTTCTTTCTTCTTTCTGGTGATGGGTTGGATACGTCCTCTCGTCTTCCTTCTGGTGTCTCTCCTCCATGTTGTGTGAACTGTCTCTGCTTTGCTTGCAGAGCTCTTCCCACTCCATAAAATTCAGCCACGCCGACCTTGAGTCGTTTTGGAGTGCTTTACCATTGACCCATGACTGAACTTGACCACGCAGCGGCCATTGTTTGGTTGTTACCATGTGCCCTGCGTGTACTTTCTTCCTCTTGAACTTCCATCTAACCCTGTGCTTCAACTTGCGAACATGCACCTTATACCCATCTACCTTGTGGTTTTGCTTTCGTGAGCCCTCCACTATTGCTGGATGGCCCCAGTATACTTTGTGGCCTCTGCCCATTTTTGCTTGTCCCTGCTTCTGACCTCCATACTCCACTTCAGTGTGTGTAAATCTCTGGGTGGTTGTACTTCTTACCGCTCTTACTTTATACCTCAACTGCTTCGTGGTTCCTTTCTTGGACGCATTGGTCAAACCATTCACTTCTACTCTTGATGTGGTTGCTGTTTCTTCCCCCCTTGGTTGACTTATCCAAAATTTGGGAATTTTCAGCTTGGCAACCATTCTTGACTTGTTGCTGGACCATTTTCTATAAAATTCTTTCTTTCCTATCTTCGTTTCTATTGGGACTTTTTCTATTTGTAATACTGCTTGTTTTACTTCTTGTGCTTCTTTCTTTCCTTTTAATAACTTGCTCTCTCTACTTACATTAGTTTTCTTCGCTGCTGATTTGGCTCCAGATCTGAGACTATCTGGATAACTTTTTAAATTCACTCTTTCCTGCTCGTCTTTGGCTTCTTCTATCTTTGGTATTTCTTTAATTAAATTTAAGTTAAATATTTCTTGCTCGTTTGTTGCTTCTTCAACTTCTGGCATTTCTTTACTTAAATTTAAATTAAACCTTTTATGATTGCTTCTTGCTTCTTCAACTTCTTGTATTTCTTCAAATAAATTTAGATTGAATCTTTCATGCTCATTCCTTGACGCTATTTTTGCGTGGAATTCCTCAGTTGTTGAATTTATTGCTTTTTGGACTTTTTCTGCGAATGCAGTCCGTTCCTTATACTTGCATGTGAATACTGGTATTCTTATTTTTGGTAATTCGAATTCTGGAAACAGTGATGAATAGCGGTATGCTTCTTTGTTAATTGCTCTTTTCAGCTTCTTCATGGCGTTATCGTACCATTGGCTTAGCGTCGAATGAGCTTCATCTAGATTTTCTGATTCTGTCATTATTTTTATATCCATTATGACATCTTCAATTTTATCCCATTGCCTTTCTACGTTTCCTATTCTGATTTCAAATTTGATAGGTATATCGTTATCGTTCATTTTTTCTACTTCTTCTAATTTTTGGATAAATTTGTTTACCCGTAATTTTAGTTCTTTCGAACGCATTTTTAATTCCTCCATTGCTTCCTTAATTTTAATTTGATTTAATAAGTGACTTTGTTACCTTGTCTGATGCTTTGTTCTTCTTTTATTCTGATTACTGGTTGCCTGTGACCTATATCTTGTCTTTAACCCTGTATTTTTGTCTTTGACCCTGTATCTGCTTTACTGGAACTGACCTTCTTTCGGTACTGCCCTGTATGCTTCTGTTTATTTGCTATATTGGAACTGACGTTCTTTTTGGTGCTGCCCCGGACTCTTCTGTCCTGTTTATTTGTTTTATTGGAACTGACCTTCTTCTGGTACTGCCCCGGACGTTCTCTGTCCTGTTTATTTGCTTTATTGGAACTTGACCTTCTTCTGGTACTGCCCCGGACTCTTCTGTCCTATTTATTTGCTTTATTGGAACTTCACCTTCTTCTGGTACTGCCCCGATTATTGGGTTAAACGATATTTTATAAGGTTTAAGTGAGCACTGTATTTTCACTGACACTGGTTCTTTTTCGTCGAAGGGCCCTGCTCTTCAACTACTCTTGTCTTCAAAGGACCATGTTTTCTTTTACTTCATGGACCATGTTTGAGGGACGCGGAGGTAAATGTAGGAACGAAGCACATATGTTAAAGCACAAAACATAATAAACAATAGTAATAACGACATAACAAATTGAATAAGAGAAACTTACTTAGGTATGGTCATCTTGACTATTAATTTTAACAGTGTTTACATAATTAAATTATCGCGGCGTTATTTAACCGACTACATTTCAGAAGCTTATTTAAATGAACGATATATTTTCCGCCTACATTTTAGAACGGTGTTTAATTAACTATCTTATTTTTACTACAATGAATCTCCTTTATATTTACCAAACAATAACATATTTTGATTCTTAACCTTGCTGACTATAACATTTCTGTCTATATTACAAATTCGTTTGTTATTGCTTATATGCTGAACGTGATAATTTCAATGTCAATCCATACAATGTTGACCTCTAATTCATTTAAACTGAACTACTTGTACTAATTATTTTGGTGTTTTTACTAATTACGTTTTTAAGGCTATTAGGGCCGTTATGAGATATCATCTGTTCTCTGAACACACACACACACACACACACACACACACACATATATATATATATATATATATATATATCTATGTGTACTGTGCACATTGGGTCCCCTAATTCCCTCTACATTTGTTTATGTTTCCTGGTCACTTTGGATCCAAAGCGAAATAAGGGGAGTATGCAATGTTGCCATTTAGTTATTTCAATATATTATTAGTATATGACGGCTATGTTGAATAATTATACATATATTACGTAAAATACCTTTTATTATTTGGCAGGCATTTAATAATAAGCGATGGTTAATAGCAACATCTATCTATTTGATTAATTCTACGTCAACAATTTTCCGTGGTCAGTAAAATTGGTCTTAGTGATGATTGCAAGTGTATAAATTTAGCAATAAAGATATACAGTGTGATGATAAAGTTTAAAACAATTCATAAATGCGCTATTTAATTTTTTTCAAGTAAAACGCTCAGACGGGTTAGATTTATGTTTTCAATCGTCAACTTATGACGTAAAAATTACATTTACGACGTCGTCCATTTCTGAATGTCACCACTAGTTTTTTTAAATGACAACCATAGTTTTTTGCTGTTTTTTCACGGACCTGCTTACTAATTAAATGATGATGAAAAAAATTGGTACTCGACATAATAATTTATTTGGAAAAATTGCATTGTTTACTTTAAAAAGTGAAAATTAACGAAGAAAAACAAACAAAATTTTGCGCAAATGTTCAAATTGTGCCCCACCTACAATTTGGTATTGACCTATACGAGTGTAGTAAACACTTTGTACAGTGCGTTAAAAAATGTCGGGACTAATTTGCTCCACTTCAGCGCGAATTTTTTGCTGTAGCTCCTCTAAGTTATTTGGTCTGTTGAAAGAATCTTTTGATTTCAAATAACGCTATAGAAAAAAAATTAACGGATTAAAATCTGGGGAACGCGGCGGCCACCCAATTGCTCCTCGACGCCCTATCCATTTTTCAGGAAATGTGGCATCTAGATATTGACGGACGTCTACACCAAAATGTGGAGGGGCCCCGTCTTGCTGAAACCAAATATCTTGATGAGGCACATCTGTCTCATGACTAGTTGGAAAAATTATTGCCACAGTGGACGCTAAATCAAATCGCAAGAAATTTAGGTAACGTGCTGTTGTAAGATTTCCTTGAAGAAAGCAAAGTCCTATGAAATGCCGTCCGATTATTCCCATCCACATTCACTTTGTCATGACGTTGACTGTGGGATTTGGCGACCAATTTACTCACTGTAGATCTTGCAGTTGGTGGTCTATCAGGAGGTTGTTGGTTAAATAACTCGCATGCTACCTGATGTCTTCCAAGGCTGTCGCCGCATGCAATTATCATTAATATCTATTCTTTCCCTTTCAGATAAACGTGCCATTTTTGTTATTTCGAATTAGAATTAATCACTTCTATCACTTTTACACTTTCACCAATAAGACTATTAATTAATTTAAACGGCAGGTAATAGTTGCAATGAATTTACGTTTTAACATTATAGTCTTTCTTGATTGAATTACAAATTCATATACTGCGGTAAAACTCCCATAACTAAATACTGACAACAGAAAATAATCAATAAATTATCACAACGAGTGTGGCTAAAAATTGATGTTGACTTTACTTTTTGTTCCACCTGTCAAATAGGTGCATGACCACGTACATTGTAAGATGTACGACAGGATCATCATATTGTTGCGGAATCAGGTAGTATGTTGTCACAACAGCTCCAATTAATACAAAATATTATAACATAGAGGCTGGACAATCAACCAACAATTTTTGGAAATTGTCAGCCCTGGCGCATTTCTTCCCAAATACTGGGACAATGTATATAAGGCTAGATGTATTCTCACCATAATTACAAACGCAGACCGGTTTCGCTACAATTAAAATTCGTCAGTGCGCTATACTAATTACAGCGAGAACACACCTCGAAACTAATACAGCCTAGTAGAATAATGTGAGATGCACGACAGGGTCGCCATATTGGTGCAGCACCAGGTAGTATCTTGTCACGAGAGGTCCAATTAACAAAAAACGGTATAAATAGTGACTATTCGCAACCAACAGTGTCGTGAAAATGTATTACCTGGTTCCGCACCGAGATGTCCACCCTGTGGTACATCTCACAATGTTCTCGTTCTAGTAGGCTGGCTACCATAGCCGTATTACTTTATGGGTGTGTTCTCGCTGTAATTAGAAGAGCGCACTGTCCATCTCTAATTATAGCGAAACCGGTCTGCGTTTCTAATTATGGTGAGCCTTACATGGCAGCGTATAAAAAATCACAAAATCAAGTGTTCATTACTATAGAAAAGTGAAGGAAACCCCACTATTCTCGTCCTAAAGAAGAAAGCTTCTTTTAAATAAAAATGGTAGAAATATATCTTTTTTTTTATAAAGTTTACGTTGCCATTTTGTAAAGTAAATAATGCAATTAAAAAAAATATCAGGTACCAATTTTTTTTTCATAATCATTATTTAAGTAGTAAGCAAGTCTATGGAAAAACAGAAAAAAAGTATGGCTGTCATTTTAAAAAACGTATGATGAGGTCATCATCCTGAAATAGGTGACGCCATTAAGGTAATTTTTACGTTATAAGCTGGCAACTGTAAATATAAAATTAACCTGTCCCGAGGGTTTTTCTTGAAAAAATGAAATAACGCATTTATGGATTGCGTTCCAAACTTTATCATCACACTGTATGTGTGAGATATAAATAAATCTTGTCATTATCTTCTTTGATTACACGTATACTCCTTCTATTTATCTATTTTTCTCCAATGAACTCATTCATTTTCCAAGTTTATCGTTTTTCTGTACGATGTAATTGGACGATCTATGTTAATTCGTATTGAAAACGTATGCCTGAAGTAGGCACTGCATGTGCCTAACATTGATAGATTACAAACTTGATTTTTGTTTTGTAAAATATTTATATCATAGCCCATGGAATTGTAGTAGGGGATTCCAAAGGATAATTCGTTAAAATTATTTAACGTACCACGTGCCTTTAATATGCACGAATATTGTGAATTTGTTAAGAAGAACGTCAAAAGCAATATATGTAGGTCATATGTAACCTACTTTTTATTTGGTATAATACTGGGTGTTCAGTACGTAGATAGTCTTATATTATATTACAGACATGACAGACGACTACATAAACTACCTAATAGTTTTACTTGAGGATTATGTGCTTATGTTCACAAAACGTATAGAAGGGATTCCAGACAGCACAGACACATTCAGAGAATATATCAGGAATGTTTCGACAGAATGTTTAAACATCCCCAGAACATTCTCACAGGATAAACATATATTTATAGAACATGACAATTGGACAGATTCTGTCATACTAATAAGGCTCTTAAAATGTTATTTATAATATTCTTAGGAGCTCCCAGTATCTTCTGAAAATGTCCCAGGAACAATTCAATGAATCTTCTAAAAATTATCATACACATCCTTATGAGAACAGTGCTTTTTTAAAGATATACAGGGTGTTTCGCATAAGAACCGACACAGAGCAGGGGCATGTATTAGGGGAACCTAAAATATGATGACAACGCAACTTTGACAAGTTATATGCATTTAAAGTGGGGTTCAGCCTATCCAACCCTTTTAAGTTCATCACTTGAACTACTTACCATCGATTAATGCTCATCGTATACTCAAAATGTATACCAAATGTGATTTTTCTAGAAGTTTTTCGCAGATATTGATTTTTTCGAAATTTGAAACCCCATTTTGAAGGCCTACAATTTCTCAGGGGTGCAACTTCGAATAAGGATAAGTTGCGTTAAACTACTATATTTTAGGTTTACCTAGATACCCCTGCTCTGTGTCGGTTTCAATGCGAAATAAACCGTGTACATTTTTTGAATGACAGAAATTAAAGAAATGCAAAGCTATGAAATATTTTATTTATCTTCAAAGTTTACTAATTTTCCTCGATTTAGCTGACCTTGTATATATTTTCGTATAAGCCCAACTCGCCATATATGTTAGAATTTGAACTTCAATCACTCACCCTTGTGTAGGTTACCATCATCCCAGTGGCTACACATATCTGTAAACTCACGTTCAGATACTTAATAAGTCAATAATTCGAGTATGGCACATTTATTCAGATTAAGTATGTACTCATAACAAATGTAAATAAATGTTTGTGAATAAAATATTAATAAAACAATTACAACTTCAATAACTTAATAATAAAATAAATAAAGATACATTTGTTGGAGTTCCCAGAAAATTTAATAACCAAATGCAAAGTTTCCGAGATGAATATTCGAGGTTACCTCACTCAAATAACTTGAAATTTGGCTATACTATTGATCCTACAAGCTTTCAGTGTGGCACTAATAAAATTGCATTACATAATAGTACTTATACCTTTATAGAATACAATTAAATTAGACAGCATATGTTACAAAATCACATTCACTTGCACTTACAAAAAACTACAACTGAAAGTCATCGATCAGACCTTTTGACACTGCCCTTGGCTGGTTGCTTTCTGCTCTACTCCCACAGACTTGATTTTGATTTCTAAAGCTTTATTGTACACAACACATCCTCCTGCAATATGTTCAGCTCTACATTTTCTGCACTTTATTGTGATACTTCTCACAGCATTAATTTTTTCCACGGGAATAAAAAGCCTGAGATGTTGCTTAAACAATTCTATAAAATTGCAGTAGTCTTGCACTTTTGATAATGTAATATCAGTTTCCCTAATAATCCATTGTACTTGCTTGTCGTAATGGCCCAGAATTAATTTATCTTTGATCGTCAATCTGCATGTGGATTTGTATAATTATAGAGATATATCAATACCTAGCAGGTAGCTTTTTAAGTTGCGTTACAAAAGAGTAAATAGTCTCGTTTTCTTTTGGATAGAAGTTATACAATTTTAACGTCTCCATAGTAATATTTGTCTTTGGCTTCATCAAAACAACCGAGAACATCATCCAGCTTATTTGTCTTATCTACTAGAAAATTATTAAAGATATCTAACCCCGCTTCACTTATAATATGTAAAAGTAGCTTTTAGAAATAGATCAAACTTTTATTTTGATTTAGACTCAAGTTCCTGTCCATCCACATGAAACGATGTTGGTGGTTAATATTGCATGACTTACTATTGAACAACATAATTTTTTAATGATATGTTATAGAATGTATGTACAACTAATTCGTAAGATGATCCAATTTGAAGCAAAATTGGCGAACCCTTTGTCGGTGTCAACTACGAGAGATGCTATAAAACATGTTTCTTTACTGAGTGCGTTTTAGCTTTTGATAACCTGTGCTTGAACCTATGTTTTAGTTGATTTTGCACTCTGTATCTATGTTTGCAATTACACATTATTCTCCGTGTTCACGTCACATTATTATTTTTAATTATTTCTGTTACAATATAACCCTATACAACATTGACCTCACACCATTCATGTTGACATTAATTTACATTTACGTCTATCGGGCGGTCCGATAATCGGACTATCGGCTATCGGCCATCTTCCCTTCGACATGGACATGCGCTTTATGCCTAAAGAAGGGAGGGGCCTAAATATGCAATTTTTGGATGTGTTTAACATAGAACAGGTAACGGAGTCTAACATGCAAAATAGTTACTATTATAATTCTCACCATCTATCTTTTTCATTAAATTTTAAAGTTATATAATATAAGGGCATCTCAAGCACATTCTGAGTGAATATTCTGAATAATGATCTATTCAAATATTCTCAGTATATCGGTGAAGAATTTCCTTAAAATGTGATTGAATGAATGTACTCAGAATATTCAAGATGCAGTTTGAAATTCCATAAATGTTATTAGAACATTCCTAAACAAATATTCTGAAAAAAGAATGTGTGTGAATTGTGAGAACATTCTGAGAATATATTGTGCTCTATGGGATGTGTACGACTCTGTGCAACTGGTTTTCACAAAATCAAAATACGTGGAATTAATATTTCAGCTTAACTTTCCTCAAAAAATAACTCATATACAGTCCGTGCCATATCTGTTGAGATAGAATTCTCAGAAAATAATAAGCCAATAAAGTTCTGTTATCAGAACTACTGTAACAATTACCGTGGCAGGGGATGGATTAAAATGTGTTTTTTCTTTTCAGTACAGTAGGGTACAAATCATAAATAAGCTAGAAGATAATACAATTATAAACGCGCTGGTGAAAAAAAAGAATAAATAAAGAAACATGTACTTAAGTAACATACTACAGCCCCTAATCCGAACGCCACGCCGCCAATGTCTTTTGTACAACCTCGAATCTCGAATGGGGTTAACTCCAAGAAAGTGAGGATCTTCCCGGAATTCTCAACAAATATCGTACCGACTGTAAATCTCTGTGAAAAATTTAGAAAATTAAAGAGTGCATTTGAAATGATAGGCAAAATTATTGATTTCCAGATATTTTTAGTTAGGTACGTATCTAAATATGCACCTGACTTCTGTTGTCTTCACAGATAACAGATAATCGTATCCTTGACGAAATATAAGTAGGTATAAATGAGAAATACTAGTACTTCGACCTCTATAGTTTTGCACATGCGCAATCCGTAAAACTAAACTGTATATAACCTGTATCGAATCTGCATTAAGATCTTTATGCGATAAAAACTGCCTGTATTTTTTGATAAGCGACGATGCGGGTTTGTATCCATTTTGGTTCCAGCTTAAATGAAATTAGTGTTTATCGATTCGATATCGCCACGATACATTTTGAATCTAGATTGGATAAACTTAATGGGCACGTTCAGCCGACACCAACGTTACTTGCAACGTAAATGGTTTCTGTTATGAGAAAAAAAACATTTTGAATGTGTCTGAACGGCATCTTGACTGTTGAACTCCCCAAAAACAAAATATTTTCGTGTCAACCAATAGCCGACAAATAAACTGTCATTTGTACTGAAAGTAGAGTTGAAATTTACAGTTTATTTCAGTGAACGTAAATAATCTTGGTGCCTAAATGTCCAACAGTTAAATGTCATGTAGGTCAAATTTTAGCGTTCAGCGGATTAAAGGCCTCAACTGTTGGCTACCCTGAACGCGCCCAATGCATCTGATAGCTATATCTTAGTGACAATTTCTCGATAGTATATTTAATGATATTTAGCAAATAAACTAAATATTTTTTTTATTGTATGGGTATTTCTTTTAGATGCATTGATGGTATATATTATATTTAATATTTTTACTGTATTAGATAATTATTGTGTGAGTGCTTGAGTATTAACTTACAGTGTTGATGACAATGGACGGGATTCCAGCTTGCATGATAATGGATCTAGTTGACTTCCATCGGTGTGTATGTACACTTATTAACGGTGAATGTCTAAACCAAACCAAGAAACTTTCGGCGTTAGGCGGGATTTCGGACTGAAATGTCTAGAGGATATTAAACTGGTCGACTAGATGTATTGCAGTAAGGTTGCAGTAAACGCTTATATATCTTTTCTCGTTAAATGATGTATTATGCTTACACAATAAATTCCTTTTGTTGGGCCATTTATTAATTATAGGTACGCAGGAAAGAAATGTAATAAACACTACAAGATATTACACATATGATAAAATTCCTGAAGAAAATATAAGCACGAAAGGTGTACCTATTAGATAGTTACATCAGATAGTGTTAAAGTAGTTGATGAGTAGATAGGAACTTGAAAATCATTTTCCTATAAATTATCTACTACTCATTCCGTAACTAATAGTACATGTTTCTATTAAACCAATGTATGTATGTTTGTTGTAATTGAAATGTTTTTAATGCCCAGTCACTCAAGGTCTCCAGTCGATTAAAAATTTTCTGCTCTACGGTAATAAAGTAATAAAGTGATTCTCTTATATCTACAGCAGCTTGCGAAAGAAAGGCACTGGATATTTTACCAGACTCATTGTGATGTCACATATATGTGTGTCAATTAGGGTCAATTTGAATGACGGATAAATTCGGTACAGACAAAAATAAGAGTCGATATAAATTAAGGACAGAATATAAAACTTAGGTATTTTCTTTTTTGCAACTGCATTATTATATTTCAATAAATGTATATTCATTTCTTATGGTCATCACGTAATAAGAGGTAAGGGCTATGAAGTTCTCGTTCCTTGTATAACTGTTGTAAATCGTTTTCGCTATTTAATTATAACGGGGCCAGTACAAGGTTTTTAAGCATGTTATCTGGGAAATAGAACACTTTAGTAATTTACAGACGGTGATATAAAACGAATTGCTGATCGTATTGACAATCTTTATCAGGCATGCGAGAAGTATGAAATTCAACAGGGGAATTGCTGGTAGGAACAGCTTAACAACTGTTAGCTTCATGATACTTGACATCCAGAGATCTATTAGATATACCATCAAAGGCAAGTTAAAGCATGGTCTCCAATCGGTAAACTATTCAACAACACGTTAAAATTTGATGCCAAGAGAAGAAAGTTAGACCACCTTTTCCAAAGTGTGCCCTTTCACTTAATTTAAAAGTTAGGGACGGGAAGACAACTTTATAATGGATCTCCGCAGGAATCCAGGGGAAGCAAAAACTTCCTACCAACCTCCCCTATCCGGGACCAAGCATCTATTTTACTCACCCATTGGCTTAAGGCGTAATTTCTTTCAGGAATACACTATGTTGTTCTCCTAATTAAAAAGCTTGGGGAAGGGAAAGCCGTATCACCTGGCACCCACGCTAAGGGAAGGAGGAAACGCTTTATCACCTGTGGCCACCCAAGAAGACCCACCTTATCCCCGTGTCCAATCTTCATTTTTCCCAGAAGGATCCTTTTTCGCCCATAAGTTAATGGGAGGGGTGAGGGGGGGGGGGGTTACAGCACATCACGTTGCAATTTGCGACGAAGGATAAAAATCTAAAAGTTTTTATTTTAACTTACCGTATGTGGACCCAGGCCCTTAGTCGACCCTGCCTACATACTTCTATGTTTGAAGGAGACCGTAATTCGATATCACAAAAATGGCTAAGTTTTGATCAAACAGTTTACAGTTTTATTGTTTTAGTAAGTACAACAGTTTGATATGTGTACCTATCTACTCTTTAAATAACGATATTGCCTATCACTATTGTAATTTTACTAATCACAATGAACTTTTATTGGTAGTTATTCCGAAGGGTACTGGGTTCGATTCCCAGGGTTTCCCTTTCACTGTTTCAACACATACTGTAAAATTAGCATCAACCGAGGTTGTGGCATTGCATTTGAGCAAGTTGAATGTCTGTACGTTCGCCCTTCGGAGGGGGCGTAAAGCCGTCTGTTCCGTGTCCATGCGATATTACCCTCCTTACAGAAAGGCAGGGATTCGGCAAAATTTCCAGGATAGTGAGGTGAAACTGCCCCCTGGCGTCGATGATTGGCAGTAGTCGCAGAAATAAACCGACGTTAAAGAAACAAAAAAAAACACACACATTGGTAGTTGGGTATTTAATGTTTCGGTGGATATTAAATCTGTAGATTTTAATTTTTTGGTAGATTTATGTAAAATAAAAATCATGCTATAAAAATTGCTTGTATTTCCAAGTATTGACTAACTATAAAAGTCATTGTTAAAGGTTGTTTAATGACCGACCATTGACTAACCCAAACTACAGATGGCTTATGGTTTCAGTACTAAGGTTGAAAATTGACTGCATGGGCACGACGGAAAATGATTTGTTGTCTGCACGTGTTGAAGTCTCTTTATTGTTTGTGGTATAAATCTCCTATCTAAATAAAAAGAGTTTCCCAATATCTTTGTATTTGTAAAGGCTTAAAGTGAGATGATCATCGAGACATTGAAATTATTTGTTTTATATCACATTTTTTACTATTTCTATTAATTAGTCTATGTAATTTACACAAGACTCTATTAACAATTTGACAGTTCTTTCCAAACAGGTTATGAATATTTCCTAGCCCTGGGATCTGTGACTGTAAATTAGCTCCTCCCTCCTGGAACTTTCTGGCTATTTATATTTTCCAGAAGGCAGTAAATGGCGAGTCTCGCTCAAAATTGAATTCTAAAAACTACGTCAGGTAATACTGTAGAAACAGGAAATAACGTTTTCGAAAGAAATTTTTCTTGCTATACACTCGTTGGCCGTGAAATCTGCCGCCGAAAGTTCGGGACGGAAATTTTCACACCACGGTGTTTTTAAAAAACCAGGTTATCTGATACTGTAGGAACAGGGGATCACATTTTCAAGCGAAATTTTTCTTGCTATGCATTCGTTGGCGGTAAAATATGCCGCCGATAGTTGGGGGTGGAAATTACCACACTATTGGCGGTGAAAAACACTTGTAGTGTGAAAATGTTCGCCGGCAGATTTTACCTCCAACGAGCGAATAGCAAGAAAAATTTGTTTAGAAAATCTTGTCTCCTGCTTCTACAGTATCAGATCGCGTAGTTTTTAAAAACATTAGTGTGAAAATTTCCGCACTGAACTTTCTGCGGCAGATTTTACACCCAACAAGTGCATAGCAAGAAAAATTACTTCGAAAGGTGTTATGTTCTACTTCAAGAACAGTATTGGACGAGTTGGTTTTTACAGATACTGTAACGTGAAAAATCACCCACCGCCCCAGCAATTGGCGGCTGACTTCACAAACGACAAGAATTTTTTTTCTGGACAATGATATCTCCTATTGGTGCAGTATCGGGCGAGTTCATTTTTAAAAACACTCTACTCTGTGTGCATTTTTGCCCCTGACGTCTTGCGTCTGGCTCCAGCTTTCACCGCCCAGAGTTTGATAAAAAAATGTTTCGCAAAGATATAACAAGCTAGAAATGTACAATCTTTTAGAAGAATTTAAATTTACGCTTTTACTATAATAGTATCAGGCCCTGCGTACATTAATTAAACAAAACACATGTAAACTTTATTTTTGAAAGGCACTGTTAACTATGTCTTATAGCATTTAATATCGCATTGCCTATTTACCCCAAAAATAGTCAACTTACATTGTTGTTAATAAGTATAATTTAATATACCATTTAAATGTCCTCTCGACTCGCCCTTATAATACTAAGCCGCATGCTATCTAGTGTTATGTAAGTCTATGATGCGATTGGAAATAGTCGGATTTTTTCCGGTTGGGATTTATCCGGACCTGTGATGAGCACAGATCGGCACAAGAGAGAGATATCTAAATCACCACAACGCACCTTTTAAAGACTTGACGATCGTTTCACTAACAAAATTAGCGTCATCATAGGATAGAAAATGCTAAACTACTTAACTACTACAAATAATTGTATTTATATTATGTTAGGTAAAAGACCGATTCCTAGAGATGAGGGAATCGAGGCAACTTTCTGCGTTTGTATTTTAATTCCCGGAAGTAGTTTAAAAATACCGTTATAACTGTTCCTAACCGAGTCTTGGAATACGTTTTATATCAAAGAGGCAGTGAGAATACCGAACTATTTATCAGTGGCGGTGCTTGGTTCGGGAACATTTTGCTGTTTGTGGCTATAGAGCTATAAATACTCTCATAGGCGTCTAATCGCACCGGTTGTCAAACATTTTTGATATGCTTCAGGTTTTCGTCATCTATGTGGTGATTTTTATCCCAAATATGTTGAACCACGCATGACTTGTCTATACTACCGTATCTCAGTTGTCCCAAATGTTTCTTAAATCTGGGGTCAATGGTGACTTTATCCTTGTCTTTTGTGTAACCTAACAATTTTTTTAAACTATTTTTTGTCGAAAAAGTTAGCTGCCAAATCAACTTTCTTAAAAATGCTGGGCGTCTTGAGAGCAGCAGAGAGTGTGATCAGAAACTCAAAGGGACTGGTGGACGTACACATTACACAGCTATTGAACTGTTGGCGCCTGGTGAAATCGACCATTATGTTTCGAAGTTCTGTGCTACAGGTTAACTTTTTGTGCAAATTACACTTATATCAAACTTTTCGTTGTAGGTTTGTAGTAAATTTTAGGAGAATTTTTTTACAAATTAGAGAGGTCATTTTTAAGTTTTTAAAATTGTTACTTATTCTTATAAAAGACTGAATTATTTCTATTTCCTCAACCTATATATTAAATATATATACAACAGAATTTAAAACATAAAGTAAAAAATTGTATATAAAATAACTGACAGTTAAGTAAATACATAAACATTACTGTACGTAACTACAGAGTTAGTCAGTGGCGTAACTATACCCAGTAAAAATCGTCACGTTGTAATTTAATTTTAATAAATCACTTAACTTGTTACTCAACAGTATTACTAATATTGTGTGCATTTCAGTTAAATAGTTAAATATCTAATAAATCTAATTTTCAAAAGCACAGGTATTGTATAATTTTTATGAAATAACAATTTAGTATTAACAAGATATTTATTAATAAAATTCTTTTCTCCGAGCTTTCTCTTCCGTAAAAGTATCAATAACATCATCAAAGTGTAAAGATTGGGCCATGGAATTTTTAATAGACGGAATAGCCAAGTTACGTAGCCTGTCTTGTCCCATAGAGATTATTAAATAGGTTTTTATTAATTTTAGTTTCGAAAATGATCTTTCAGCACTAGATGTAGTCATAGGAGTTGCAACAAACAACATTATTGCAGTACATACTTCAGGAAAGCTGCACGAAATAAAATGATTCTTTATTATTAATAAATCAGCAAATTCTCTAATACACGAAGAATTTTCTATTTCATCTCTGAAGGTAGACCGAAAACAGATTTTCCCTGGAAAATGATCCAGATATGTCTTTTTTATATATATCGACAAATTCTGGAGCTTTTTTTTAATACTTCAGTGTCATTTAAATTTTGCAAAGCGGCAGGTTGCAAAACACTGAAATTGGAAACAATTTCATTCATTGGAAGGAAACGGAATTTCAATTGATTAATAATGATGTCCAATACTCGATAAAATATGTTCACTTTGAGCAAACTTTCCGGATCTTGGATCTTTCTCTGCTACACTATTTGCTTCCTTTTTTAAATTTTCAAATTCATGTCGATACCTTTCCAATTTTTCGAGACAAATTTTCAAACGTTTTAAGGCATTTGAAAAGTCGGTGTCTCTAGACTGTAGTGCTTTAGAGGCTGCACCGATAGTTTGTAGAATTTTGCAATGGAAAACCAACAACATAATAAAATTGTAGTTCTCGATGTTCTTGAGTGAAATAGCTTCATTTCTTTCATCTGATTTGCAATTTATCAGAATTGTGTTCTTTAGGGCTTTTTGGACTTGAACAATCCGAACTTTTAAAGCAAAAATAGCATCATAATGTCCTGCCCATCTAGTACGGTTCAATGCTTTTAATGTTATCGAAGTTGAAGACTCCCTTTCTTTATCAGATATAAAACTTGATAAGATATTCCATATTTTAATACTATGCCCAAAAAAATTATACATTTGTTGAACTGTTTCAAAAATATGTTGTATATCAATAACTTCTCTTACTGCCTTATTAAGTACCAGATTTAAGTTATGAGCAGCACAGTGAACATATACCGCATTTGGCTCAATATCTTTTATGAGTTTTTGAACTCCACCATAAGTGCCTTTCAGTGTATTAGCACCATCATATCCTTGTCCTTGATACTTATTTAGAGGAATATGATAGAGTAAAATGGTGCGGCATTTATTTCATTTATTAGTGCATTTTCTATTTTTAGAACCAGAACAGAAATGAGCTCAATTTGTATCTTTTGACTTAAGTATTTTATCTGGCCCTTTTGTTTACTTAACAATTCTTGTAAAATTGGATCGTACTTTGCTAATAACTCAATAATACCCAAAAAGTTTTCTCGGGAACTTGTATTATTGCTACGTGCATTTTCTCTGTGGCCACGAAAGACACGTTGAAAGTGTCAGATTAACATCACGGAGTCTAGAGAGTACTTGGAGCCAAAAAGATTTTTCTCTCTTGATCATGGGCTCTTGCTCTTCATCTAGTGTTCCATTTAGCCGCCATTGTTGATACGTAAGACAAAAATCCAGGTTAATTTTTGGTGTCTTTTGCTTTCTATGGCGTCTACAATATGTTTTTAGTCATAGCCTTCCAACCAAACATTTTGTATTTTTTTAGATGGCCGATTGGCGAATAACCAACATGGTTCACAATACGCCTTCTGAAGTATTAAGGAATAGGATAGACATGTACGTTCAAGTTTCACGCCAGACTTGGAAACAATATAGTAATGTTTTTTCTAGGAAATATCTATTGTCACTGTCTTTTAAGAAAGCACCCTCAGGTTTACAATGCCCGTTTTCGATAACGAACCGTTTCACGTGATCATTTTTTCTGTAAAATTACCCTTATCAGTAATATATGGTGAAGACGCAATATTGTTCACGCTAAAATATGATTCACTTTGATTTTTGCTTGTACCTTGTTGTGGCTGTTCTTGATCTGGATATACACTGGTGTCGGGTGCTGCATCTGCTATACTGTAACTTTTTGTTACGTCCAATTATTCACTTTCGGAGGACTGTTTACTGGCTTTTTCATCAATAAAGTCATCATTCTTAAAGTACTGACTAATTTTAGGTAACTTTTTATTTTTTTCTTCAGACTCCCTCTTTCTCTTTCTCTTTCGTTCTTCGCTCCCACTTAGATATTTGCTAGAACTAGACATGTTAAATTGTTGATATCTAACTTTCAAAATTAACTTTACTTTGCCTCTATTACTCTAATTGTAGATTCGATAAAACAAAAACTACGAAAAATCAAAGATACAAATGACCAATTCTCATAACAATCAAACGAAGAATGCGTAGTAGAGCCCTTACTAGTACTTAAAAAAATGGAAATTCCGGATTCCCCCAACATCGTGCGTCGCTAGCCCGCCAGCCCCACGAAAAAATTACTTTCTTGGTTAACAAAATGCGGGAATTCACCGAACATTACTAGCTCGCCCGCGCCACCAAAATACCGCGACAAAATATGAAACAACCAATGGATGCGTTCTAAACTTGATCGACAATCTTTTCTTATGAACGCGTTTAAATCTTAATAATTTATTTGAATTTGTATATGGTCTTTAGTTGCATCTAACTTTAATTGATTTTAAGTATATACTTATATAAAATTTATAATTTTTACTACATTTTGTTAAAACCGGGGGTCGGGGACCCGTGGCATTTTGCCAGACCTGCCACCCTATAGTTACGCCACTGCAGTTACCAAACCAAGGATATAAGAAATAGGTATATTTGTTAGTTTATATCACTATACTTCACAATTGATTTTCACAAAAAGAGAATATCATATAATTTCTTGAACGCAAATATTGACATAGATTTTGTGGTATCAGCTTGTTGATATTTTTAATATGGGTTATAGAGTTTTCTGTACTTCCTTTCTATTACAAAAGACTTAGAGGAAATACTCAAAAATAATGACTTGAAAGTTGTTTATAAAGTTAATAATTTAAGACACATTTGGGTCCTGGACCAAAGGATACTGTTGCATCCTTCTCTATGAGAGTTAAATTTATACACTCGTAGAGCATATTACATTTAAATGTATTACCTCTTGCCACAGAAAACTGGTAGAGTGTGTTAGTAGTAGCAGATTCCCTGGAATTATATTTCTAGAAGGAACCAGAAGTGACAGGTCTAGATTCTGGACCGACGCCATCTAGGTGCTGAACCAAGTAGTACATTGTCCCAGTATTAGGGAAGAAAATGGGCCATGACGGACAATTTACAAAATTTTTTGGTTGGTTGTACACAGTCTATTTATTACATTTTGTGTTAATTGGAGCTGTCGTGTGACAACATACTACCTGGTTCCGCACCGAGATGGCGACCCTGTCGTATATCTACAATGTTCTAGGAGGCTGGCTGCCTTAGCCGTATTACTTTATAGATGTACTCTCGCTGTAATTAATATAACGCACTGACGAGCTCTAATTAGAGCGAAACCAGACTGAGTCTCTAATTATGGTGAGAATATATCTAGCCTTACGTACACTGTCCCGGTATTAGCGAAGAAAACTGGCCAGGGCTGACAATTTACAAAAATTGTTGGTTGCTTGTACACAGTTTATATTTTAATAACATTTTATGTTAATTAGAGCCGTTGTGATAACATACTACCTAGTTCCGCACCGAGATGGCGACCCTGTCGTACATCTTAAAATGTTCTAGGAAGCTGGCTGCCTTAGCCGTATTACTTTATAGATGTGTTATCGCTGTAATTCATATAGAATACTGATGAGCTCTAATTATAGCAAAATCTGTCTGCGTTTATAATTATGCTGCTTGTTAAAACGGATGTACTTCAAATGTAACATGGTTCATTTTACATAAAAAACTATATAAGCACACTTTGAGAAACCCAATCACCACAACACATATTTTAAAGACATAACGATCGTTTCGCTAACAACGTTAGCTTTATCAGGGGATGAAAAAATTCTAAACAAATTTTCTGCTACAACCTATATTTATATACATTCTTAGGTAGCCGAACGAAACCAAAGGTAAAATTTTAGTCGAAGGCGCATCTTTCGACTAAAATTTTACCTTCGGTGTCGTTCGTCTACCTAAGAATGTATATAAATATAGGTTGTAGCAGAAACTTAGTTTAGTATTGTTTCATTCTCTGGTGAAGCTAACGTTGTTAGCGAAACGATCGTTAGGTCTTTAAAAGATGTGTTGTGGTGATTGGGTTTCTCCAAGTGTGCTTATAAGTGCTCGTCACAGGTTCCAACCTTTACTTAGTAGTAATAAGAAAATATGATTAGCCCTCTCCTTTCAGCTAAAGCGATCTGTAAGAAAGCCTTTCTTCGTTATCTGCTATAGGTAATTGTACTGTTTCCCCACTGCAAATAGTTTAATAACATCTGAACTAGGTCAAAAATCATATTTTCACCAGGGTTTAATAAATGGTACAATGACCCGTGACCCTTGTAAGCCGAACACCGGCACTACCATCAAATACCACAGGTTGTTGTTTTTTTTTTCCATAAACGGCTGGAAGATAAAAAAATTTTGCAAGGTTTCTTAATAATTTTTTTTCATATTCAGGAATGACTTCATCATATTTCAGTAGTTTTTCAGTTGCTTCTAGTAATTTATTTGTTAATGTCTCAACTCTATAATGTTATTAGTATAGGTAGAGAGACATATTCTTAAATTATTGTCTAATGTTTAAACTACATCATATCTCTCACAGTTACATACAATATTGATTTTTATAAACTGGTTTTCTTTGTTCACATAAATAACCTGCTCTGTTTGTTTCGTACTTATAAGTCCCAGTTCCAAGAAATTACTCTACTTCTGGTGTTGTAACACTGCTGCCAGATTGGTAAAGTCCAACAAACCACTGTATTAACAGCCGTTATAAGGAGTCAAAAATAGGCAAATTATTTTCCGATTCGATATGATCAAATATTGATTCCTGATATAGGCTGTATTCGACGGACTCATACATTTGTATTTGAGGCCCTTTACAGGCAGTTCTTGATCCGAGGGCACAGGCACATTATCGAGACATCTTTCTGCTATTTCAACCGCTTGAATTTCTATTATCCCATTGTTGTATTGACTTCCTAATTTAATTAAAAATTTATTACATATTTTAGACAGGGAACATTTAGAAGATCCAAAAGTAACAATAATTGATATCACGTGTCCCGATTACATCCAGATTTAGCTTTTTCACGGTCTTCAAAAAAGGAGAAGATTCTATATTCGTCTGATTGTAGTTTTTGTTTTGGTATTTTTATATGTATGCGTTCACCGATATTTTCCTGAATTCCAGACCAATTTTACAAAATCTGTTTTTGTTTGAAAGGGTATACCTACCCCTGAGGTGGTCCCATTTTCACAAAATCAGGATCTGATGATGGGATCTAAGGGAAATCGAGGAAAATCCTTAAAAATCATTTTTTTATGTATGTTTACCAATATCTTCGTCAATTGTGGACCAACTAAAAAAACGTTGAAAGGGTATACTGCTGAGGTGGTCCCATTTTCACGAAGTCAGGATCTAATAATGGGATCTCGGGGAAATCGAGGGAAATTCTCAAAAATTATTTTTTTATGTATGTTCACCGATATTTTCGTTAATTGTGGACCAATTTAAAAGATTGTTTTGTTTTTCTAAAGGGAATCTCATGATGGAAAATCGAGGAAAATCCTTAAAAAGAGAATGTATATTCACCAATATTTTTAATTATTGACCAATTTAAAGAAATTTTTTTTTCGTTTGGAAGGGTATACTCCTAGAGTGGTCCCAATTGCACCAAGTCAGGATCTCAGGAAAATCGAAGAAAACCCCAAAAAATATTTTTTATGTATGTCCATCGATTATATTATAGCAGTTTTCTAATACAGTACTCACTATGTACGTAAATACACTGAGAATATAAAAATAAACAAACTTAAAAAAATAAAGCGACTTCAAAATAGGCAGTAGAAAGCGAAAGATAACTAGATTAGAGGTTTAATTCAAAAGGTAATAAATAATTTTAATGAAATATTATATGCGCTACCTACTTATCTGTCTGAAATCGGTGGAAAGCCCGAAATACAATAATACTTAGAGATATAAACAGCTTAATTGATAACGGATTATAATTCTAACGAAATTCCTAAATGTGTTGTTAATGATCAAAAACTAACCCACGCTTACGCACTCCGTCGCGTGCGTGGAGAACCTTGCGATGTGGCCGGAGTGGACGTAGCCTATCTACCTACTGCCTAATTGGCTCGGCACGGACTTCAAAGAGATAAGTAGGTAGCGCATCTAATAATATTTCATTGAAATTAATTTTCATCTTTTGAATTAAACCTGTAATCCAGTTATTTTTCGCTTTCTGGTGCCTATTTTGAAGTCGGAATATATATTTTTAAGTTTGTCTATTAGATATATTTTCTTTTGCAATAACACCTCCACCATCCATAACTAGTCTGATAAGCCACGGTCGCTCTCAGATGCGACGAAAGTACAGGCGGTCTGTAAGAAAACCTGCCGTACAGGACACCCACAGGCTGTCCAGTCATGCAAACTGCTTTGACAACTGGTTGTTTTTCCTAAGCTAGTTATTTATATCCTGGGTCACACATGGAAATATCGTGTCTTTCCTTGCAGATCTGGCATTAACCATTTTGTATTCGACAGTCTTTAGAGTTATGATTGCTTTTTGTACATCTGAAGCACCTTTAGAGTAAAAAGTGATCAGGAAAAATTAATGAATATGTATAGAAAAGACCGATATATCAAAACACAATATTATCAAGCAAATGAGTTCAGTAATTTAATATTTTGTTTTTAATTATTTTTTTATTTTTTAAATATTTTTCTGTAAATGCGTGGTGAAAATTTGGATATATTTTTTATTTTGATATAAAAGTTTGTAACATACTCTGAATAAATGATGTATAGTAGAAAAAAAGTGTCAAATGAAATTTCAAAGTGAGAGATTTAATTACGTTCTTATTTCTGAAAGCTTGTGACATGAATATATGGGTATTTTCCGCTTATATTTTTCCTTATTTCCACTGGCTCAATGTTCCGAGAAAAGTTAAAAAAAACTTTTAAATTCTCTTTTTTCCTTTTTTTCAATGTCAATTACATATTAGGTCAGTTTTCGGAGAATTCTTTTGTTTCCGTAAAACTAATTCTGTACATATTTTTTTTGTTGTGAAATATTGGTAATAAATATAGTCTTTTATACATTACTGAGAAAAATAAATAAATTTGTGAACAAAATTCTTTAGCAAATTGTATTTGAGCAAG
Organism: Tillus elongatus; assembly: GCA_964006375.1. Taxonomy (NCBI): domain Eukaryota; kingdom Metazoa; phylum Arthropoda; class Insecta; order Coleoptera; family Cleridae; genus Tillus; species Tillus elongatus. The sequence goes on along the minus strand of OZ023266.1, from coordinate 101,498,715 downwards.
TTGAATGTCTGCACGTTCCGCCCTTCGGAGGGGGAGTAAAGCCGTCGGTCCCGTGTCCATGCGATGTTGGGTCGCTAAAGATCTCTACCCTTCTTACAGAAAAGCAGTGGTTTGGCAAAATTTTCTGTATAGTGAGGTGAAACTGCTCCCTGTCGTCGGTGATTGGCTATAGTCGCGGAAATAGGCCGACGTTAAAGAAACAAAACACACACACTTTAGCAAATTTCGGAAAAAATATCATTTTCGTGTAACAGACCTACTAAAGCCAATTTTTTTAAAAAAGGCGAATTTTTGTGAAAGAGGTTATATGCAAATTTTCAGGTGAAGTTTTTTTTTTTTAATTTTTGCAAACAAGCTTTTTGTGGATATTTATATTTTGGCAGGTGTGTAAATAACTTAGAGGTTCGTTTTTCAGAAAAATCTTACCTGTTTTTCGTTAACATTTAAAGTTTTTCTTTACTACCACTCCTTCAAACTTTCGTCGTGAAAAGTAGAAAAAAAACTTTTTACATTTTCCTTTTTTTTCCAATTTTTAACTACAGATTAGGTACATCGAATTTTATGTACTTTTTCAGCAAATTTTTATGCAAAAGATATTTGGTCAAATTATTTAAGTGTTTCCGTGGAAATCTTGAAATCCCAGTATATCGTTGGTGGTCTCCTTGCAAAATAACCACACTTTATATTGGACACCGAATTGCCAAATCCATATGAATCATATATGTGTTTTAGAGAATGCTTTTAACTATACAGTTCGTTCAACAGGTAAAAAATGCTATACTTAGATAAAGCTATATAATAAATATAAAAAAATATTTGCCCTAACAAACACAATTTGTCAAAGTAAAAATAAAAGTGTACCTGGAAACGTCAGCGTTAAACACCTGCTATATAAATTCCCTCGGTTAAGAATACTACATTATTTCATTTATTTCAGTCTGCAACACTGCTTTAATCTTAAAGTGTGGAGGGGGAAGAAATTAGGGGTAGGTGGACTCAAAGGGAACAGTAAACATATAAGGCACTTTGAGCCCGGATCCAAACTGACCGCTGTGGACTCAAACTGAACGTTAAATATATATTTTTGGACCCAAAGTGAACGGTATACATATACATATATATATATATATATATATATATATATATATATATATATATATATATATATATATGTAAATGTATAAATTTATAAATATATAAAATAAATAAATATTTTATCTTCCCTCATCGAGACGAGTGGAATGATACCCTACATGTGTTTTCTTTCTTGAAAACTCATAATTTTCCGTTTACGCATGCTCAAATGTCACATTTATATTGCACTCATCGAGGCGAGTGCGGTGGTACCCCATACATGGGTATCTAACCATACAAAATAAAAAAGTTGGTTTGCGCCTGCGCTGTCAGCCATAATTTTTGTCATTTTCACAAAAGCCAAAACGGCAGGCTCTCTTATTTTGATAGGTACGCCTAGATATCTTTTAAAAATTCAAATTTCCCAGATTTTTTACTTAGGGTCGGCCATCTAGGCCGCCATCTTGAATTACGTCATGACGTTAAAAATATATTTTCTCTCTATACACACCCACCATCTTTGTTTTATCACTTTGACTACAAACTCACCAGATTTTTCACTTTTGGTCGGCCATCTTGGCCGCCATCCTGAATTACATCATCTCAGCTCAGATCTCTTTTCTCTCTCTATATAACCCGCTATCTTGTTTCGTGACCGTGGCGTCACACGCAGGCGCAGAGCCTGGAGGCGGAAGCGGCGGTTGCAAAACCCCTCATCTATACCTACTAGCGGGGCATAGAGGATACCTGTTGAAGCTGGATGATAGGGCGGTATTTACCTCACTCGCGGAGGGGACGCGGCAGGCGGGGGTGGCAGCGAAGTGCCCGCAGGGGAGCGTTTTGTCTCCACTGCTCTGGTGTCTAGTGGCGGACGGCCTGCTAAGGAGGCTCTCGGAAGGAGATTACGAGGTACAGGGCTATGAGGACGACATTGTTATCATAGTCCAAGGAAAGGTTATACAGTCAGTGTGGGAGCGCATGCAGACAGCACTGAAAGTTGTGGAAAGGTGGACAGTTAGCTAAGGGCTCGGGGTGAACCCCGAGAAAGCCACCGTCATACCATTTACGAGGAGGAGGAAGTGGGAGGGCCACAGAACTCGCACGCTATATGGTAGAAACATTCCGATGGCCTGGGAGGTAAAATATCTTGGGGTCGTATTGGACTCTAAGCTAACCTGGAAACGTTGAAAAAATACTGCGCAAGGCAGTTATGACCCTAGCCGTCACTAGGCGGCTTTATGGAAAAACGTGGGGACTGAGACCTAGTATGACCCATTGGCTGTACACACGGGTGATCAGACCATCCTTAACATACACATGCTCTGGTTTGGTGGCCTAAGGTGACACAATCCAGTGCAAAACAAAAACTGGGCAGGATCCAAAGGATAGCTTGCCTCGACATCACAGGGGCCATGACTACAACCCCAACAGCCGCCATTGAGGTGTTGCTGGATCTGCCCCCTCCCCCTCGCTTTGTTATCATGAGGGAGGCTAGGATAGGACTATACAGACCAGCCTACAATGATAGATTGAAGGCTGAAGGGACCACAAGAGTCAGGAGATCGTGAAGGAGCCCATGCTAGAAATGAGGTCAGACGTCGCGAGCCCGCGAATCTGCAGGGAAAAGAAGTTGACAGTGGTAATCCCCGACCGCGGGGCATGGCGGGGGACGACGCCGTGCCTACCACGGGACGCGATCATCTGCTTCACCGACGGATCGGGGGATCGGGGAGGGGGTCGTGGGACGGGGGTAGGTGTTTATTCGAAAGGAGCTAGGTTAGGTCACAGTATTTCCCTCGGGGCTCATGCAACGGTCTTTCAGGCCGAAATGTACGCAATATTGCACTGCTTGCGAGAGAACAAGAGGAGGGGCTACACCAACAAGCGGATCCTTATAGCCACAGATAGCCAGGCAGCCCTTAAGGCCCTAAGTAGCTCACGGGTAAATTCCAGACTGGTTAGTGAATGCCGAGACGAGACAAGCGACCTGGCTGGGTAGAATAAGGTCACCCTCATCTGGGTGCCGGGTCACTCGGAGGTCAAAGGCAATTAAGAATCTGACAGTCTCGCGAAGAGAGTCACGGACAGAGGAACCATCAAGTCCTGGGTCAGGGGCCAGCATAAGGCATACTGGGCAGATTGCCCAGGGCTCGGGAATGGGAAGACACTAATTGGGGATCCCAATTCAAAGAGAACTATGGAGTTGCTAAATCTCAGCACATGATAGCTCAGGAACATAACAGGACTCTTGAGGGGACACATGGCTGTCAAAAAACACCTGCATCAAATGGGGCGGTTCGAGGGGGACCTGGCGTGCAGACACTGTGGCGATGGGGAGGAATCAGCACAGCACATCTTGTGCGAGTGTAAAGCTCTGGACCGCAAAAGACAACTGATTTACGGACAGCCTAGACCGAAGACATATAAAATTACACCCTACCAATTGCTGTGCAGACTAGTTCAAGACAGAGTGATTCTGAAATAAGTGGAGTAGAAGAAACAAAGGGCATGCACAATAAGTCAAAAGCTGCGGTGCTATCGGGGCGGCAAAGACACGGACGAGCCCTAAGGGAAGGAAAAAACACACATCACAGCGGCGTTAGTCAGTGTTTGAATAAAATTATTCCTCAGAGATGCATTGGTCGTAGGGATGTGATTGAGTGGCCAGCAAGAATACATTTCATTTTCTTTTTGTGGGGTTACATAAAAAACCTGGTGACCGTTAACAGGCCAACTAATTTACATGATTTCAAAACTCGAATTTGTCTTGAAATGCAGGCAATTCCTCCAGAAAGTGTCAACAGTTCAATTCATGACCTCCAAGACAGGCTTTATTATTGCCAATAAACGAATGTCCAACATTTCGAGCACTTGTTTTAATAAAAAATCTGTTAGTTTAGTCGTTTCTCTTATATGCTGTTGTATGTGTTCTGCAATTATATTTTCTCTGTTAATTTATTTCATGCTTATCTCTCCAGTAATGTGATACGTCACTAGTATGTTTGCAAAGAGGAAGAAACAAGCTTTCTTTTGATATATCACTCTACCTATGTTGCCTTTTAAAGAATCCAAGACGGCGACGGTACACTAAACGCTGACGTCATATAGATGTGATGTGCAAAGTCTAAATTATCACCCTAAAGTTTCATAATGATACCTTCATTTGTTTCGAAGAAAATACAGCGCTGCTGGCCTTTTTCTCTACCCTATATATATATATATATATATATATATATATATATATATATATATATATATATATATATATATATATGCATGCTATAGCGACACTGTTTCGTTAAAGGTCCTACTAGCGTATGCAATGGGTCGGTTTCTTTGGCCCTTGACTAAAGATGGCACTTAGTGCGAGATATGAAGCGTCCGTAGTAAGTCTGAAAGGATTTGAAAAATCAGGAGGTTGAAGTATCTGACTATTCACTAAAAGTTGTTTGCATGTTTTAAAGGGTTATTTGTATTCTTCATCATTAGGGTTAATGGTAGAGCCCCTTTTCAGACAATTTGTCAATTGGAGTTCCATTTGCGAAGTCTTTAATAAAATTACTGTAGTATCCAATTAGTCCCCAAAATGCTTTTTTTATAATTCAACAACACACCACGAGCGCTTACAACCTATTTAGCCTTGTCGACACCCACGGTGCGCTAGTATTTACTAGCGTACCGTAGGTGTCGACAAGGAGGAAAGGGGCAACTTGTTAATTCTGGAGTTGAAGGTTTGGAGGTTCGGAGGAGAAGAAAAAACTTGTGCCGGCAAGGAATTCCACAACTTGGAAGTCCTCGGGACAAAAGAGCAGGCATAACAAGATGTTCTATGTCTGGTCACCTGGGCAGTTAAAGGGTGCATTCGCTCTGTTCCCCTGGTAGATGGGGGCAACAAGTGGAGGAACTATGGAAGAAAACTCCCCTGAGCAGTGCCCGTGCAGATATTTATAAAAGAGAGAGAGGTCACCAACGGCACGTCGGTGGGTAAACGATGGCAGCCTTTGGGTGAGGGTAGGGTCACCGATGAGACGTATAGCTTTCTTCTGAATGGAGTCCAGGATAGCGAGTGTAGAAGCGGCAGCGGCACCCCAGATGTCGGAGCGGTATTCGAGGTTTGGTCTTATTTGTGAAGTATATAAGGTATAGAGATTAGCTGGTGAGAAGTATTTGCGAACCCGGAAGAGGAAACCTAATTTCTAGGCGGCCGCTTCTGCAATTGATGTGACATGTTGGTGCCAATTGAGATTTCGATCCACAGAAATGCCAACAAGTGAAAAGGACTCATTACTTTGAATAACTTGGTTGTTCATTGTGATGGGTCTAGGGCTGGTGTATCTCGTATGAGAAAGAAATCAAGAATTGGTGGGGTTGAATTGTACAAGATTTCTACTTCCCCAGTCTAACATTTTTTGGAGATCCACGGAGACAGAACCCTCCATGAGTCTGCGATCCTCATCTAATTGGGCTAAAGAGACAGGATTAGAATATTGTATATTTAAGAGGAGGGTGCTGTCGTCCGCGTAACTGTGAACCGGGTTGGATGTGCTAGAGAGGAGGTCATTGATGTGGAGAAGAAACAAAGTAGGGGCTAAAGATGAACCTCGAGGAACTCCTGCATTAATTGGATACAGCTTAGAGGAATGGCCATCTACGTCAACAGAAATGCTCCGGTTGGAGAGAAATTTTGCTGTCCAGGTACAAAGTTTTGGTGATAGGCCATAGGCGGGAAGTTTATTAAGTAGCGCTGCGTGCCAGACCTAGTCGAATGCTTTGGATATGTCTAGAGCGACAATCTGGGATTCACCGTGTAGTTCCATAGACTTGTTCCAAGAATGGGTTACAAAAGAAAGGAGGTCGGCAGTTGATCTGCGCTTACGGAATCCATAATGCCTGTCGTGGATAAGACTGTGTTCTTCAAGAAATTTTAGTAATTCGGTGTTTATATATTTTTCCATCACTTTAGAGACGACCGAAAGGAGAGAAATAGGCCTGTAGTTGCTAGGAAGCGCTTTGGATCCTTTCTTGGGGACGAGTTGTACTCGAGCAGTTTTCCAGTTACTAGGAATATGCCTCTATTGTAGGATGCCTGAAACAGTCGAGTCGGGACAAGAGCAAGTTCTGGTGCGCATTTTTTGAGAACAATTGCTGGGATCTGGTCAAGGCCAGAGGCTTTCCTGGTATTAAGAGAAGAGAGCATCTTTCGTACCTTTTTAGTTTTGAAAATGATATTCGTCATTTTATGCTCGACATTGGGGACTGTTGGTGGTTAAACATTTGGAGGTGGGTTGAGAGTAGAATTGCCGGCGAACAACGAGGCAAAAACTTCAGTCTTGCCCAGTGCGGTAGAAACAATTTCATCCCCTGAGACAAGAGGTGGGAACGTGCTCTTGCAGAAATTATTCCCCGCTTTTCGTCCCAGTTCGCGGAGTTGTAGAGCCAAACGATACGTGGCTGTGATAAATGTGTGACCTCGGGTTGCGTTGCGCAGGATGCGGTGACCATGCCGTGGTCTGAGCGACCAAGGGTGGCGGTGAGTGATATCTAATAGCATTCAGGATTTCTAGTAAGAAGGAGATCCAAGGGATTTGAGCGGTGTGTTGGAATGCGAGAAAAGTAAGTAGGTTGCTGAACCATACTCGCGTCGAGTTAAGTTTTTAACTGGCATCTTCTGAAAATCTGTTAAATACTTGCGATAGTTTCTATGCGTGTTCCCGGAGAGAGGTGGAGAATATGATGACGTCACCCATACTGACTATGCAGATTTTAGCTACAAGGCCATAAAGAACATTGTTCATTTGTTTTTTGAACGTTGCAGGAGCGTTATTTAAGTCCAATAGCATGCGTCTATACTCGTAATGTCAAGTGTCAGTGGAAAACGCAGTTTTCTCTACGTCGTCCAGGTGAATTTCGATCTGGTGAAAGCCAGAAATTAAGTCAAAAGTGGAGTTAGCTACTGAGCTCTGCCAATCTTATCTAAAAGTTTCTCGATCTTTGGTATTGTATAGCTAACGGAGATGGTCTTTTTATTGATGTTTCTCTACTTGAGGACGACTCGCCACTGTTTCTTCTCAGTGGCATATTCCTTTTTGGAACCACCCAAATAGAGGAGCAGCACTATGCCTAATAATATTTTGCCTTAACATTTTATCTAATTGCTTTTGACCCTCCTCCTTGTGTACTGTAGGGTATCTGTGTAATTTTGAATACACTGGAATATCGTCTTTTGTACGAATTCTATCTTTGCCAAGAAGTGTTGGTGTTAGCGGCTCCGTTTTCTTTTGCGAATATGCCAGAATACTTTAGACATAATCGGGTAAGCTATTCACGGTCTTTGGTATTGAGGCGTTGTGTCCGTAACCGGGACGGCCAATCCTTATCGTGATTAGTATAACGATCAATACCTTGACTGCTATCAGAATCGTAATTATTTATTGCTTTGACATTCAATGGCTTCATACAGACTTGTAGACTACTTCTCTGGCTTCACTCTTGGTTTTCGTTCTTGTAGGTGAAGGACGTATTCAGCGTGTATGCTAACTGGAGCAAGTGGCCCTTATGAATTCTGGAAGTTCTAGGATGTTCTTCAACGTTTCTGTGACTAGTTTCGCTGCTTGACAGCATTCTCAGACAGATTAAAATTGAATTAGTACGAAATCATGACAGCTACAAATAAACATCTGTTGCTATGTTATGATATGATGTTTTGATCAAAAAATGTTTATTAAATTGAAAATAAAATTAAACACAGCTGACAGATGAGGCTTTCAAAATGTCTACGTGATATATGTCAATATTTAACATAAAAATAGAACCAGTCTATAATAACTATGATAACAGTTATAACAATAAAATAACTAAACAATAACAGTATAAAAGCAGTTTCTATATAACGAAATTATTGACACAGATCAACTCATTATCTTACTACAACTTTCTTTTTTTTTTCGAGAGAATAGTTAAATTTATTTTTCTTTGACTTATTTAATTAGAAAGAAGAATATCCAAGAAAGGGGAATTCATTAAATCAGTTTGCTCGTTTAAAACAAGGTAGCTATTGTGTGTGTGCTTTTTGAGTTCTAAAGCTTCAAAAAAGTCTAGTTTACGTTTGTCATTATAAAAATGTTGTGGTTGTATGCGGTTATTTACTGTAGGTCTATGTTCTGTATCAATAATATGTTTTTCAAATGTAGATTTGTCAGCATGGCTATTTCTAAATGCAGAAATATGTTCTTTGCATCGGGTGTTAAAATCTCTAGAAGTTTCACCTATGTAGTTACAATGTGTACAAGCTAATTTATAAACTCCAGCTTTTGTCAGGAAACAAGATTTTTCTTTAGCGTTAAATAGTAAATCACGCGTCGTGTTGTAAGATTTAAGAGCTACCTTTGTATTTGTAAAGTTATTTAATATTTTTGAAATGTTTTCTGAAATGGTTCCCAAATAAGTTATCGAAACGTATCTGTTGTCTTCTTTGTCTAATATTTGGATAAATTATGTTAATCGCTAATTTGTAATCTTTTCTCTCGATCATTTTATCTATTATTTTAACAGAGTAGCCATTATTAAATGCTGTTTGCTTAATTATTGAAATTTCTTTTTCAAAATTGTTTTGTGACAGGTATTGAAAATGCAAGATAGAAAAAGGGTGACATGAATCGTATGGTATGGTTGTGTCAGTGTAAGTAGGTTTCCTATATATTGAAAAATCAAATGAATTATTTTCTAACTTTCTAATTGTTAAGTCTAAAAAATTGATACAACTGTTAGTTTCTTCTTCTAAAGTAAACTTAATATTTGTGTGAAAGTTATTAATAAAATTCAAAGTTCAATGCTAAAATATCATCTACGTATCTGTACCAAAAGACAATATTATGCGAAAGTTCTGATGTTAAAATTTGGTTTTCTAAGTTTTCCATAAATATGAAAGCCTCATCTGTCATCTGTGTTTCATTTTATTTTCAATTTGATAAATATTTTTTGATCAAAACATCATATCATAACATAGCCACAGATGTTTATTTGTAGTTGTCATGATTTCGTACTAATTCAATTTTAAAATGTCTGAGAATGCTGTCAAGCAGCTAAACTAGTCACAGAAATGTTAAAGAACATCCTAGAACTTCCAGAATTCATAAGGGCCACTTGCTCCAGTTAGCTTACGCGCTGGCTACGTCCTTCACCTACAAGAACGAAAACCAACAGTGAAGCCAGAGAAGTAGTCTCAAAGTCTGTATGTAGTATGGACCAGTTTCACCAAGTAAGGGCAACAACATGCAATGAATTGAAGATATCTTCTATCGAAGAGCTTGCCCATTTGTATAGAAAATTGAAAATCAAGCAGATGAACGCTGCCCAGAATGCATGGTTTAACCAAGAGTGCATAAGAAAGAAGGTCATCCCGAAGTACGTAATCATAACAACTACTGCAACATCAAATCAATCAAAAATTGCTATTAGAAAAGCCAGTTTTATCTGGCTGAAGAAGAGTCCAAGAAATTGTTTTCAATTCGTGATAGTTTGCTCCTTTATATCAAGGTAATGCATTCAGAACTCACTTATAAATTACATCCAGTAGAATTTGATATATTAGATGACAAAATACATATCTTAGTTAGTGAATTGAAATTTAAAAAACGCTTAACACAGACAAACAAAATTAGAAACCTAGAAAGCACACAACATTTACATAACCGAGAAAGACCTCCCCCACAACACATGAGGTCTACAAAAGATTTGAAAACCTAAGCGATACAATTTTTACAACTGAAGAAATTTATTTTCTTAATAAAGGATATAAATACTGTCCAAAATTTAAATTTACAAACAAAATTAAAGAGATATTACCTTCTGAATCCGAAATTGCTTCCAGATCTATAAGGCAATATGAAAGATAAAAAATATGTGAATTTTTAAGAAATTTAACTTCAAAATATGGCAAACGTCAAATTAACGAAATTCAAATTTTAAAATCTGTTCAACATAAAATATTAGAGAATGATTTAGTTTTTACTAAAGCTGATAAAGGAGATAGAACTGTAGCTATAAGTAGGGACGCATATAACACTAAAATTAATCATTTTATTACTGCAGAAAATTTAACAGAAATTAGGAGAGACCCAACAAACGCATTTCAGACAAAACTAAAGTAAACTTAAAAATGTGTCTGTTTAGTCAACAAGAAAAGAAATATATTTTATATAAAAGCCCGCAACCACCAAAAATGTATGGCTACCTGAAAATTCATAAGCCAAATATACCGATGAGGCCAGTAGTTAGCTCTGTTAATACACATAATCATAAGATAGCGAGCAAATTGGTTTCACTTATTAGAGAATACAATTACTTTCCAAAATATTCAGTTAAGAATTCTTATGAACTTACACAAAAATTAAATAACTTAATTATTCCCACAAATAGTAAATTAGTCTCGTTTGATGTTTGTAACATGTGTTCTAAGATATCCCCTAGGGAATGTTTACCTCTATTAGAAAACGTTTTAATAGAAGAGAACGTAAATGTCATAAAAAGTAAAAAATAATGAATCTTTTTAACGAATGTATAAAACAAAACTATTTTAAATTTAATAATAAAATTTATATGCAAAATGAAGGCCTACCTATGGGTAATCCGTTGTCACCTTTATTAGCCAACATATTTATGGAATACTTAGAAAACCAAATTTTAACATCAGAACTTTCGCATAATATTGTCTTTTGGTACAGATACGTAGATTATATTTTAGCATGTTTTCAAGGTAGTCATACAAAATTAAATGAATTTTTGAATTTTATTAATAACTACACACAAATATTAAGTTTACTTTAGAAGAAGAAACTAACAGTTGTATAAATTTTTTAGACTTAATAATTAGAAAGTTAACTTGTTTTAAACGAGCAAACTGATTTAATGAATTCCCCTTTCTTGGATATTCTTCTTTCTAATTAAATAAGTCAAAGAAAAATAAATTTAACTATTCTTTCAAAAAAAAAGTTGTAATAAGATAATGAGTTCATGTATGTCAATAATTTCGTTATATAGAAACTGCTTTTATACTGTTATTGTTTAGTTATTTTATTGTTATAACTGTTATCATAGTTATTATAGGCTAGTTCTATTTTTATGTTAAATATTGACATACATCACGTAGACATTTTGAAAGCCTCATCTGTCATCTGTGTTTAATTTTATTTTCAATTTGATAAACATTTTTTGATCAAAACATCATATCATAACATAGCAACAGATGTTTATTTGTAGTTGTCATGATTTCGTACTAATTCAATTTTAATCTGTCTGAGAATGCTGTCAAACAGCGAAACTGGTCACAGAAACGTTGAAGAACATCCTAGAACTTCCAGAATTCATAAGAGCCACTTGCTCCAGTTAGCTTACGCGCTGGCTACGTCCTTCACCCACAAGAACGAAAACCAACAGTGAAGCCAGAGAAGTAGTCTCCAAGTCTGTATGTAGTATGGACCAGTTTCACCAAGTAAGAGCAACAACAATTAATGAATTCAGTGGCTTATTAAATCTAACGTTAATTGAGGTATTACTACTGGCGTTTCTCATATTTACAATAGCCTGTCGCTATAAGGATTATACTAAATTGTAGCGTTACTCACATATACCTCGTCTATAGATCATCCGTTATTTCTGGATTATTCATATTTTGAAAATTTTGTTGTTGGAATCTAGGGTGTGGCGTTCTCGGAATATTATTATCTGATGCCTTGGAGCTTGTCAGCAGGTACAATAATTTTTGTTTCAGTACATGGCTCTAATGCATACTAATGGACAAATATATCTATAGTTTTATTGCTCAGATATAACTTTTTATTATTAAAATCTACCTTGGCAGTATTCATAGCTAAAAAATCTGCACCTATTATTATTACGTATTTTTGTTAAAATAAAATAAGCCAAATTCTTGAGGTTCATCTGCAAGTGATTTCTGCTCTATATTGATGAGTTGAGTTTCTGTGTGCAGTTCTTATTTCAAACGGCTTTTTATGGATTTTATCTGGGTATTTCAATTTTGCGATGCCTGGATTAAAAATGCTATATTCAGTGTACTAGAAGTGTCCATCTGTTCCGGGAACCGTCTGTTTAGAAACGCACCTTGTCGTGTGTTTCTTGTCAGACCACTAGCGGTATCCGTTCTTTCTGGATTATTCCTATTTTGATTTTTTTTTGTTGGAATCTGGGGTGTGGTGTTCTAGTCAGCGTACTGGAAGTGTTCAATGGTTCTGGGAACCGTCTGTTTTGAAACGTACTTTGTCGTGTGTTTCTTGTCAGACCACTAGCGGTATTCGTTATTTCTGGATTATTCCTATTTTGAAAATTTTGTTGTTGGAATCTAGAGTGTGGCGTTCTCGGAATATTATATTGATAATGGAACGGGGGCGGAACATATCTAGAAGTCGAGGGGTTTGTATTTCTGTTTGATTGTAAGGGATTTTGAAATTGCATGGTATTCATCGGTGGAATTGGTGGCCTAAATGTTTGCGGTCTATGGTTAGTTTGTAGATTGGGTTTTGCTATTGGTTGTTTTGTTTTTGAAACATTTTATCACGATAATCGTAATTTTCTTTCTGGTAATAAATTTAACAGCTGCTTTGATTGATTTGGGTAATTTAGATCGAACCACCATGCCTAAGCGGTTTCGTAGATCACCTAAAATGCTTTAAGTGTCTGTTGTGAATAAATAACAACTTTTATGCTCTTATTTGATCATTTGCGACATTGCACGTTAAATTTGAGATGAAAATCTGTTCTATCAGCCTACACCGGTTACTAGAAGTAAGAGCATCTTCATTGTGCTTTTGTTTATGTGTTAGGAGTTTACTTAGAAGGCTAGTTTCATCAGGCTGATCTGCAAAGTTTTATACAACTGCTGTCCTTAATTCAGCCCATGTACTAATAACCTTGGTAGCTAGCTTGCCCGTGTAATTTTTACTAAACAAAATTAAGTAAGAAATCATTTAAATATAAAGTGGGGTCGTTTATTGTATAAAACTAATTCATAGTCATGTCACATGCCTTGAGGAAACCGCTTGTGCGGCTTTAATCTCGAATTCTGGATTCACACGTAAATAAAAATGACAAAAATTGGTCATATTTAAATTAATCGGACGAATATAATTTCCTCTGATTCTTTGTATATTTTGATCAATACTAAAATTAATGTTATTATTACTATTATTATTAGTTTGTTGTACAGACTTTTCTGGCACAAATGCATTTTCTAATTGTTCAATTAAATCTTCTATGCCAGACATACAAAATATATATTTAAAGGAGAATGTAAAGGATGAGCAACTTACAAGAAGATGCGAATGAGCACCAACCTCCGTGGTATATCTGCTAAGTGTTAATATACCAGACACTAATATTCTCTTGACTTCCCAGCTGTATCCTACCGACTGCGCCAATTAAGAACTGTTGCACATCACTTTATTTTTAAGAACATTTATTTCACTACTCAATTCGACATAGTAACTGATATAAAGCTTATAACAAAATGAATTATATAATTTAAACTACATCTCATTTATATTAAAACTAAGCCTGGGAAATTGATAAGGAATGCAACGTGCTGGTCTGGCTGCATCCACGCCTACTGCTGAATGGTCAGATTGCAATATGCAAGGAACGTGCTTATCTGCACGTTGACTATGATGTAAGTTAATATGTTGACCGTGTTATCTCACGACTCGATTATTTACCGAAATACTAAAATTCTTAACTGGGACCAGCAGCATGTGATGAAGGATTTAAAATGCAGAATATAAACCTGGTGAAAACAAAAGTGGTTAAAGACTAGGTGGCGGGACGTGCTTCGGGTCGTACCACTAACTTAGTGTTGGAAGGCTGGCTACCATAGCAGTATTACTTTATAGGTGTATTTTCGCTGCAATTAATAAGCCGTACTGACTAGCTCTAACTAGAGCGAAACAGGTCTACGGTTCTAATTGTGGTGATAATGCATCTAGCCTTACATACTATATTAGGGTAGAAATGGGCCAGTGCTGACAATTTACTAAATTGTTAGTTCGTTGTATACAGTCTCTATTTTTTAACACTTTGTGTTATTTGGAGCTGCCGTGACAACATAATACTTGGTTCCGAAACTATATAGCGGCACGTGCTTCATGTCTTACCACTCACTTAGTGTTGGAGGGCTGGCTACCATAGCCGTAGTACTTTATAGGTGTTTTTTTTCGCTGCAATTAGTATGCCGTACTAAAGAGCTCTAATTAGAGCGAAATTGGTCTACGGTTCTAATTGTGGTGAGAATGCTGCTTGCCTTACATGCTTTTAGACATGTTATAACAATAAAAATATAATCTATATTTGTGTCAGGTAAAAATCTTTTTCATTGTTATATTAATTAATAGGCGGAAAATTATTTTTGACAATTCAATAATTAGTTTCTTATAAAGTTATATTGCTGTAGCTCAAACTTCAAAAATGGCTTACCTTGACGGTTTTGGTTGAATGTCTAACAACTACTGGTTTAAAACTTAATCCTTAAAACTTAATTCTTTCCTAGAAAGAATTACACAAATGTAATAACTGTTTGGTTCCTTGACATTTTAGTGTTTTTTTCAATTATTTCTTCTTTCAGGAACTATTATACCACAGAATGGATGTCAGTGTATAGGAGATTGCTTACCTTCAGGAGCCGTAAATATTTCAACATGTAGATATGGTTCTCCAGGTTTTGTATCACTACCACATTTTTACAAAGCTGACTCTTATTATACCGATTCGATTGAAGGAATGAAGCCCAACAAAAGTGAACATGAATTCTCTATGATCTTAGAGCCCGTATGTATTTTACATATACCATTTAAAAATATTTTGTGTTGCCAAATGTCCATTACTTATTTGAACCCTTTAATAATTTTTATTAGAATAATATCAGTAACTAGAACTAATCATGTCCATTTAGCAACAATAATATTTTTTAGATTTGGTCAAATAAGTTATAACGTAGATAATATTTTTTATTATATTAATCTGCAATCTATAATGTGGAGTTTAATAGAAAATACAAAAAATGTTATATTTAGAAAATTTCAAGTTAAATGCATAACATATTTAATATTTATTAGAGAGTATTTTATATTTTGATCCAAAAAATTTAAGAATGAAATGGAAAAATATTTTAAAGATTTTCTAATTGTTTTGGATATCTAATTACGTCATCAAAATATTATAATAAACCAAAACGAACACATAAGCTCAATGCCTTCACACACAATAACATACAGACATACGCCGTTTTTGCTATATCTAGGTTTAGAAGCAAAAAATAAGGACGCTCTAGAATTCGATGTCCATAGAAAGGAAACGACCACTCTAAGCTACATTCCGAATGACTCACATCATACGACGCACGAAAAATGGCCAGTCTGATTTTTTAGTAAACAGTATTAAAGTATATTAAGAATGCGGCCGAATATAACGGATACACTGCTTGCCTAGTGCAGAAAATAATTAACAAACAAAAATGTTAGCGAAATCAACGAATTTTAGAAGAGAGAAAGCCGAAAAAAATGGTTTGCTTACCATTTGAACCTTGAATCACGACGGGTCTGGATAGCATTTAAAGAAAACAAATTTGCAACTAACCATCGACAAAAATACTTTAAAAAAATTGCTAGGCAACCCAAAATTGTAAATTGTAAAGATTGTGATCTTAAATATGTCGGACAAACAAAAAGATCCATTGGAATTAGAACATTTAATACAATTAAGATACGGTACTATTAGATAATAATAATCACCACCTTAATGAGGAGAATCTAAAGTTAATAAAAAATGTTAGACAACTAGAACAGCTAAAGGCCTACGAAATTAAATTTATATATATATATATATATATATATATATATATATATATATATATATATATATATATATATATATATATATATATATATATATATATATATATAAGACTAGATGCATTCTCGCAACAATTAGAACCGTAGACCGGTTTCGCTCTCATTAGAGCTCTTCAGTACGGCATACTAATTGCAGCAAAAATGCACCAAAAATAACACGGCTATGGTATAGCCAGTCTTAAAACACTAAGTGAGTGGCGAACGTGTCGCCACCTAGTTCGGAACCAAGTACTATGTTGTAACGCCCGCTCCAAATAACACAGAGTATTAAAAATAGAGACGGTATACAACTAACTAACAATTTAAAAAATTGTTAGCCCTGGCCCATTTCTACCCCAATATAGGGACAAAGTATGTAAGACTAGATGCATTCTCGCAACAATTAGAACCGTAGACCGGTTTCGCTCTCATTAGAGCTCTTCAGTACGGCATACTAATTGCAGCAAAAATGCACCAAAAATAACACGGCTATGGTATAGCCAGTCTTAAAACACTG
The DNA here is from genome assembly GCA_964006375.1 of Tillus elongatus. Taxonomy (NCBI): domain Eukaryota; kingdom Metazoa; phylum Arthropoda; class Insecta; order Coleoptera; family Cleridae; genus Tillus; species Tillus elongatus. The sequence goes on along the minus strand of OZ023266.1, from coordinate 101,482,233 downwards.
AGTGGCGAACGTGTCGCCACCTAGTTCGGAACCAAGTACTATGTTGTCACGCCCGCTCCAAATAACACAGAGTATTAAAAATAGAGACGGTATACAACTAACTAACAATTTAAAAAATTGTTAGCCCTGGCCCATTTCTACCCCAATATAGGGACAAAGTATGTAAGACTAGATGCATTCTCGCAACAATTAGAACCGTAGACCGGTTTCGCTCTCATTAGAGCTCTTCAGTACGGCATACTAATTGCAGCAAAAATGCACCAAAAATAACACGGCTATGGTATAGCCAGTCTTGTCGTGTTATTTTTGGTGCATTTTTGCTGCAATTAGTATGCCGTACTGAAGAGCTCTAATGAGAGCGAAACCGGTCTACGGTTCTAACTGTTGCGAGAATGCATCTAGTCTTACATACTTTGTCCCTATATTGGGGTAGAAATGGGCCAGGGCTAACAATTTTTTAAATTGTTAGTTAGTTGTATACCGTCTCTATTTTTAATACTCTGTGTTATTTGGAGCGGGCGTGACAACATAGTACTTGGTTCCGAACTAGGTGGCGACACGTTCGCCACTCACTTAGTGTTTTAAGACTGGCTATACCATAGCCGTGTTATTTTTGGTGCATTTTTGCTGCAATTAGTATGCCGTACTGAAGAGCTCTAATGAGAGCGAAACCGGTCTACGGTTCTAATTGTTGCGAGAATGCATCTAGTCTTACATACTTTGTCCCTATATTGGGGTAGAAATGGGCCAGGGCTAACAATTTTTTAAATTGTTAGTTAGTTGTATACCGTCTCTATTTTTAATACTCTGTGTTATTTGGAGCGGGCGTGACAACATAGTACTTGGTTCCGAACTAGGTGGCGACACGTTCGCCACTCACTTAGTGTTTTAAGACTGGCTATACCATAACCGTGTTATTTTTGGTGCATTTTTGCTGCAATTAGTATGCCGTACTGAAGAGCTCTAATGAGAGCGAAACCGGTCTACGGTTCTAATTGTTGCGAGAATGCATCTAGTCTTACATACTTTGTCCCTATATTGGGGTAGAAATGGGCCAGGGCTAACAATTTTTTAAATTGTTAGTTAGTTGTATACCGTCTCTATTTTTAATACTCTGTGTTATTTGGAGCGGGCGTGACAACATAGTACTTGGTTCCGAACTAGGTGGCGACACGTTCGCCACTCACTTAGTATATATATATATATATATATATATATATATATATATATATATATATATATATATATATATATATATATATATATATATATTGTGATGTACCCCGGCTCAGCAGACGACCCGACAGATAAGTTTCCAATCCGTCCTTCGGGCGTGACCTAAATAATTTTTTTTGTTAAACTATCCTCGGGCGCCATCTTTATTCCCTATTGAATAGAACAAGGTCAGATCCCCGTGATGACTTCTGCTAGGGCCCTCGTAGAACACCACAAAGTTACTGTTTCATAACAGCCTTGTCCTAGGGTAACTCGAGTGGAGACGAAAACTATAGCCAGGGGTCGTAAGTTATTATGTCCCGTAGAGTTCTCGAGAGGTAAGTGGGTTTTAATTACTCACTCCCGAATAATGGATGTTTTCCCTAACTTATAAAGTTGGAAGCAGAAATATTCTAAGCAGGCAACTATCGACTACGATATACCTCCAATAGTCACAATCCCTCACATGATTCTAGCCCTAACACACTCACACTAGTACAAATACCTACAGGCAGTGCAGTGAAACGCAACTAATTACATAAAAACCCTCTAATAACATTCAGAATATTTACAAAATGAAATCGACAACAATAAAAATCCATCAAATAACTAAAACCAAAAATTCGCTACAATTCATGCGAATACCGAGACACATATCTCAGTTCAGATAATGTTATCTCTGGCAAGACATTCTTTTATAATAGAATTGATACAACAAATGGGTAATATTTAAAAATACAGTGATATTCGCCTACAATAATACGCATAATAATTAATGCCAATAAAGCGGGCGGCTAACATTAGCACAGCAAATAAAGCATAACAAAGCAACGGCAAGCGTAAAGCAGGGCACCCCAAACCTCAAATGGAGAATGGATCCGCGACGGGAGCAAGCAAACGGTTCCCACGCTGACACGACCCTAACTCGCTAATGAATAACACTAGGTAATTCGTTACCTAATTTGTATGGAACACCTTAACTAGCCTACAATGTTCTCCAGCGATTGAGTACCACTCTGGATTGATCTCCGCTTCCTCCGAGGACTTTACCATCCCTCAAAGCAAACATAGTCGCCCCAATACATCACACGATGCCGGGCACACTAAATACTACCCTAACTCAGCACTGTCCGTGATCATGTTTCCCTTATATGGGTACGAAACGTGACCAGCTTGGCCCTTACCTAGGCTTGACACTTTAGCTAGTTAACCACCTGGTTTAGCGAGCGCATACCCTTCAGAATAAATCCACGATTTCTCAGAGGACGTAGGTCCCTCCAAGCGACCCTGTATAGTCCGATTTGACTCGCTAAAACACCCTAACTCCACTACAATACGGTATAATTATTTACCTTACTTAGATCTCCCTTAGATGGGTAATCGTGACTAGTTTGGTCACTACTAAATTCAGTACACTCTATATACACGTGAAATCCTAACCCCGCCGTTAATATTTCACATAGAACAGCATTAATAAAACACAACCAGTTTAACCGTTTACAAATTATACTTCTGCACGTTGCCCGAAGAACTAACCTTGCAAACTTATACTTTTACAGAACACAGTCCTCCTAGACTATTATTCTTTGTTAATAACAGACCAACACACGGCCTTTGTGCTACTCTGTAGCGCAACGGAACAATCTTCCCCCAGGTATTACACCTAACTAACGCTTTAACAAATGACCAAGCAAGGTACGGACGACGGCTACCTGTTGTCGCGGACGACGATTGAAACAACTCCTTTCTCGTTCCGCCTTTTCTGCCCGCTTCCCTGACAACTGCGTGTCGGCTCTGGCGAATTTTCGTACTTTGACGTGCATTTAAAATGAGTCAGATTTATTGTCCAGCAAATATCCGTTATTTATACCGCCTAAACGACTTATTAGCTATTCAAATAACCGCAATAAATCGGACTTCATTACAATATATATATATATATATATATATATATATATATATATATATATATATATATATATATATATATATGCTGCTAAATATAGTAATAATACAAAAATAATAATACAAAATGTCTGAATCTCGCTCCGCCGCCTATGAGCAGTCTCCTGATAGATTGCTTTGTAGAATAGTTGCCGGCAGAAGCACGTCCGATAGATAGAAGAATAGAAATATTTCCGCCAAACGAAATATGTAAATTTTGGTGCCGTTGAACTTCCCTAAATCGTTAGTGACCGACTACCTGCAGAAGAATATAACTAGAGTTGTGGATACAAGATATTTAGACTTATTCATACTCTGATGACGCTAGTGAAACGATCGTCAGGTTTTTTTAGCTTCTAATCTTCACTTAGTTTAGGAGCAGTAAAATTTGCCAGGCAGTGAATTCCATTTTTTTTAGTTCAATTTAAACCTCATGTGTACCGTAACTTGCGATATTCCAAGGACAAATTTAATTGTGAAAATTGATGAAATAAATAGTCTTATATATATATATATATATATATATATATATATATATATATATATATATATATATATATATATATATATATATATAGGCATAAGACTTCTTAAATTTAGAGTTCTGTATGCTGCGTTACTGGTATCTAAACGAAATATAAGTGCAAGTCGGAAAATGTAAACAGTTTAGAGGATAATAACTAATTAAAAGTAGGAACTCAGCAATAATTATTTTTAAAATGAAACAAAATACGTCCATTTTTTTCTTTTTCATCTCAATCTTTTATTGAATGTTAGAAATTAGGTACGTATGAAAAATAATATCAGATAAATATCCACCTCTGGAAGTCGTACAACTCTGAACCCTTTTAATTACATTTTCCAACACTTTGTGTACGTTTCGGAAGGAATATTTTGAATCGCCTCCTAAATATTCTTCTTCAGCTGATTTACAGTGTTTGTGGGATAAACTTTATTTTTTCGAAATCCATATAGAAAGAAGTCTAGAGCCGTTAAATCCAGTAACCTTGGCGACTAGATGATATCTCCAATTCGAGAGATTAAACGCCCCATTTTTTCGCCACATAATCGTTGTTTCCCTAGCTGTATGACAAGTGCCCTGTCCTGCTGGAACCACGTGTTTTGCATGTGAAATTGTTAAATTTGAGGAGCCACAATGTTTTGCATCATATCGCAGTATGGGTCGCCAGTGGCAGTGAGAGAAATACCTGCAGCGTCTTCGAAAAAGTTAGGTTAGTGACACCTTCACACCAAGCACCGCACCAAACTGTGACCCCACGAGGATGAAGTGCTCGTTGAGCGATGACACGAGGGTTTTCTAATGCCCAGATACGACAATTCTGATTGTTAATAAATCCGTTTATATCGAAGTGGGCTTCATCACTCATTATGATTTTTCGGAAAAAATCGTTGGTTTGGTGGTTAAGCTGCAATATTGCGTATCTGTATTGTCGGTGACTTTCGTGGTCTCTAGGCAGCAGCTCTTGGGTTAACTGAATTTTGTATGGCCGAAAATGCAAGTCTTTTGTTAAAATAGTTCCTCATGACGTGTGACGAATGCCAAGTTCTTGAGAACGATGTCTGGTAATGGTCTCATGGCCCTCCATTGCACTTTCATTAACCCTCACAGCATTTTTCCGAGGTACGAAGACGACCCGTACTTGGAAAGTGTTTAACTTCCCCGCTTTGTAAAAATTTCCGCACTAATTGACTAATGCTGTTGATACTAGGCACATTATTTCGACCGAAATAATGAATGAATCGAATGGCTTTAAAAAGCTACATTGTTAATCAACCACTCTCCTGAAAAATATGAAATAATTCACCTAAATTTGTTTGAATTGGGAAATTTTCCCTTAATCAATTTACATTACATATTATTTATAAAACGGCACAGTTAATGTAGGAAGCGGTTTACACATAATAGTATCAAACCCAGCTGGTTATTGAAACGATCTAGCAGGAATTGAACCTAGATTTACTGTGTAGCTGTATTCTGTACCTACTTAGCCAAAAGATTGTCTAGTATTCGCTCGTAGGCACGATCTTAGATTCCAATGGTAAACTTGCAATCAAACTGTAAAATTAATTTGCTTATTCCATTGTATTCCATTGTGGTTTGAGTTTTTACCTCTAAATTTATTCAAATTAAATGTAATCAAAATGAATTATTACATCTGTTGACGATAAATGTGCTGGTAGAGTTCAATTAACTTATAGTGGATTCTATACTAACATATAACAAATATTTATTAACAATATATTTTAATTAACATTTACAGCGTCGTAACAGATTGCTAATTCTCAACTATTGTGAGTGTATGAACCGTTTTCTAGAAAATACATTCTGTTCACACTAAACCCATATATTGAAGGACCCAAGTCCTGAAATAACTAACGGGGCAGCTTTTCATTTGCTTTATTTAATTTACAAAATAAATATTGTCAATAACTCGGTCAAACCACGAGCGATTAATATGGGTATTTCAGTAAATATTCATGTATTATTTCAAAAGTGGCAACGCCGAGCGGCTGGCGTTTTAAGAGATAAAAGCGGTCCGTGATTTTATTGAAAGAAAATAAACTTTTAATTAGCCCTCAATATAGGCCTATGCAATTTATGTTGGAATGAAATACTGTAGAGCATGGCATACTTAATTTAAAACCCCAATTTTGCTATATCCACTACAGTAATGATACTCTGCAACCTCTTAACGTCGCCCTTGTACTAGTTTATAATATTAATTAAAGCTTAGGGTGGTTGGTTTATTATATCTAGAAATTAAAACCAGTCCTCTAGTTTTGAAACTACTTTAATATAATTTAAATAAATTTAACACACAAGATTTAATCCAAAAATAAGCAACAATTATTTCTTGTATGACTTTACATAACTGCGCCTCCAGTGAACGAAGCGTTAGATCTTGCGCAATTGCGCCTCAAATGAATATCGCTTAATTAATCCTTTCAGTAAATGACAAGGTTTCCTTGTTTTCATAATTGTGACGAAAATAAATCTGATATAGTATTAGCCTACGTTTAAAATTTAATTTTCAAACAGGTCCCTTTGTCCTACCCCTTACTGGATAATAGTTTATGAGTCCTTCTCCATTACGTCTCTTTGGAGTAACTTGATTTGTGCCTTATTATATCTAGAAATTAAAACCAGACATCTAGTTTTAAAACTACTTTAATATAATTAAAATAAATCTAACACAATGTCTTATCTATGATAGTCTAATTTCTCAACCCCCAACTATTGACCTTACAGTTACTTCCCTGACTTAAGCTGCTTATTCCTTGAACATGAATTCACTCTCCCTTAATTAGGTACAATTATCTAAAGATCTGAGGACTCTTAGGATCGATTATGGCTATGGTAATTCTCAAATACAGCTACCATCTATGTATGTTTATCTTGACAAGAAAAGAATATTATATCCAAGGCTCACCCGTCGTTAAAATAATCCAGTAGGATGGAAAACCAATACCTTGTAAGGTACGAGTACCTTGTAAGGACCTCCAGTACACTATCACTTATAGGTTTAAATAAATATCGAGCGATAACGGTTTAAACTGTTTAAACCGCTAGCTTAACACCAACTTTTCCCTGTAAATTTAATGACTAATTCTTCAGCTTCGGATCACTGCGCACTATAGTGACTTCTATCTCACGCGGCAGCGGCGTTTCTCGCGACCCTAGTCCCACTAAACTTTTCTTCTCCGTTTACCTCCCAAGAAACCTGCATTTCCTCGCCTTATTTTCTGCTGACTCGGCAGTGTTAAAGTCCGAACTCTAACCTCGTGTATCAGCACACTGGTGGCAAGTTACTTATCCAAGTTCTTTCACAAGACCCTCCTTAGGTTACCGAAATCGAGGCACATCACCAGCACAAAATTTCACTACATTTCGCACGTTTCGTAAGCATCGTAGCAAATTCTCCACCATGTACAATCGCGACCGTTAAAGAATTCGCTGTCTCTGTGTCCCTATTGTAAATTTGTTAGCGAGTAATTAACTGTCGCATTAATAATAATAAATAAAAATTATAATTTAATTTCATATCATCTAGACAATTGTTTTAACGCAACAAAATATTAAGTTAGCAAATTTATGTACTATATAGACTGTCCCGTAATTATAAATCCCAATTAAATGACAACACCATTTAGCGGTATCTATGCACTATATAGCCTGTCGCAATCATAGCTGCCACCTTGAACACTAGCCAAAATAATCAAGCAGGTATCCTGCTTACATAACATTAATAAACAAAGTAAAAAGTGAATTCTACAACATAGTCATTTACAAATCTACAGGTACGAAACACCTTGTTAAGACATCTCGTCACACTGTTACTTTTCCCCTTCCCTACACATGTCACACCATAAATTACGTGAATTTGCTCTACTATGCGCCCAAGTCGCTACGGCAATGTAGGTGTGCTGTCATTGTTCCATTGGGAATCTCAGGAACACTCTTGTGACCACCTTTTCCAAAATCACTGCTTCAATTGTTAAATGCATTGGTATACATATCATCTATTTTCTGAAATGACCTTGTAGTCAGGTTCCGGAACTGAAGTTATATACTGGTCGACAATGTAGAAAATGTGCATGGGTTAAAGGTCGTAAATCATGGGACCAGAAGTCATGGGATTTAAAGGACATGAGTAGGTATAGAAGAGGGGTTCTGGAACCACCACCCACCACCCACCACCCGGGTGGTGGAGGTGGTGGAGCCACTGACCAAACCCGACCACCCCCGACCGCCCCCGACTTAACCCGAGCACAGGGTGGTGGAGCCACCGACCTAGCCCGAGTAGTTTCGCCACCTGACGTCGTATTTAACCCGAACAAGTAGCGAACTGACCTGAGATGACGTAATCAAATTCAAAAGCCAGCTAACCTGTATTATGCAAACAAGGAACCGCCATTTAAAATAACATGCGTAATAAGAAGTTAATTATTAGCAATAAAATATAAATCACTTATCAAACCTATCTAACCTGAAAAGTATATCAAAATAAGTAATAAGTAATAAATGTAAATCACCTATCAAAGACTAACCTGTTTAGTAAAATCAAATCAATTTAAAATTATCTCATTAGAATTAATATAAATAACGTCGTATGTAGGATAAAAATTAAGTCGATCGAATTAAATGGGAACCGCCATTTAAAATGACGTGAAACTCTCGTCCCATAATAATAATATTAAAGCTGTCAGTATTGGATAAAGTATAAAAAGGTATTTATTTCTATTTAAAAGTATATGAAAATTCGCTACCATAACAGACTTGCTGCGTTCAGCTTATTTATGTAAAAATTGGTAGACCAACTCACCAGACATAATCATCGGTTTCAGACATAGATCCACACCAGCACTTAATTTTTTAAAACACCAACACCAATTTTCACGCTTTACACAAAATAACTAGTTCCATATTAATAGCACCTGTAAACAGATTTACAAAAGGGCAATTCGTTATGTAAGACATATAGCCTCTCCAGCTATTAAAAAATAACCCTGTTTTATTTAAATGTAATCAAACAGTAATACACTTAAACATCTGATGCATTTTAGGTAAGATTCAAAAAATTATTAAACACATAATTATCATGACCGCACCCAGCTGATGATTTAAACTGTTATTAGCGGGCCACTCACCTAAACCGGAAAGACTTGTGATAACGGTTAAAGATTTCGCATAGAAATTAGCCGAACGCCACAATTGTTATATGGGTACGTTCTAAAAATAACACACAGAGGTCGTTGGCAAACAAAAGAAGGAAGTTCAGAAACAAAATAGACAACAGGTTCAAATAGGAAACCAAACTTAAATATCGCAGAGACAATAGAGGTCGCTGGCAAAACAAAGAAGGAAGCTCAGAAACAAAATTGACAACAGGTTCAAATCTTAAAAATAGGAACTTTTTTAGCCTTATGTGTGGGCGCGGCAAGTAGTTGATTTTATTTTGAAAGAGATACAGGTTCGTTTCCTGATATATGCTCCTTGATATGGTAGCGTCAAACAAATACAAAGAGGTACTGAATAACTAAACAGTAAGCTTAGAAACAATGGTTGGTTACAGGTTCAATTTCTTTCTTAGTTTTAAAGCTAACCCCCCACGTGTTTAGTGTCATGTTACTCGTCTAAGTAAGCAGAATTAAAAAATGGCGACTAAAATAAGATAAAAAACTTAAAACCCTTATCGCGGAAGATCCGTGAGATGTACTATAGAACCAACACATGCACGGTGTTAAGGAGGCCAAATCAAAGTGGAATATACAATAAAATGACCACTTCCGGTCTAAACTTTAAATCCTTATATCTTTTGAACGGAAAGTGATAGAAAGGAACCGGCTTCAAAAATAGATCGTTTCGTAACAAGGTCTACAAGAAAATGAGATAAAAAACTTCAAACCCTTATCGCGGAAGATCGGTGAGATGTACGCTGGAAACAATACATGCACGGTGTTAAGGAGGCCAAACTAAATTGGAATATACAATAAAATGACCACTTCCGGTCTAAATTTTAAATCGTTATATCTTTTGAATGGAAAGTGATAGAAATGAACTGACTTTAAAAATATATCGTTTCATAACAAGCTCTACAAGAAAATGAGATAAAAAATTTCAAATCCTTATCGCGGACGATCGGTGAGATGTACGATAGAACCAATACATGCACGGTGTTAAGGAGGCCAAATCAAATTGGAATATACAATAAAATGGCCACTTCCGGTCTAAACTTTAAATCGTTATATCTTTTGAACGGAAAGTGATAGAAAGGAACCGACTTCAAAAATGTATGTTTCGTAACAAGGTCTACAAGAAACTGAGATAAAAAACTTCAAACCCTTATCGCGGAAGATCGGCGAGATGTACGATAGAACCAATACATACACGCTGTTCAGCAAAGCAAACTCTATAAGCATATTCAATAAAAATGTTACTTCCGATAGACACTTCCGGTATAGCTATTCTTAGAGCTACATACATGTGTGACACCTCAAAATATTCGTCTTGTTGAACAGAAGAAATATAATATTTAAGTAAGTCAGAACAAGCTGTGTTAACACCTAAAAACAACACACTCTCTCTTAGACTTAATGAAGTTACTTTCAGAGAAAATTTCAACCATACCATAAAGAACAGTATTAAATAGCGTATTTAAATGTTGACTACATCAAATGATACGTGCTACAGACAAATTTTAGTACACCCTCTTAGACTTATTGAAGTTGACGGCACAGGCAGCTGTCAAGCGTACCTAACAAACCAAAGTAAATATGTCTTGAAGAACAGTCTTCAATTACCCTAAACCAACACATCTCTATCATTTCAGAGTAATCTTAGCCATGTGACCAGTTAAACTAAGTATCTTGAAGTGTAGCTTTTATGTTAATGAGATATAAAATAAGAAAACCAAAGAGTTAATTGTCTATTACAACAACAAGTAAAAGGGGTTGACTTGGTACCTACAGCTGCTACATACTTGGTAAAAATGGGTGCCACTAGCATTTCAGAGTAATTTTAATCATGCAACACTCTAACTAACTGTCTTGAGATGTGGCTTTATGTGTTAATGGGTGGAAATAACAAAACTAAAGAGTTGATTGTCTATTACAACTGTCAGCTTAAGAAGCATTTAGGTAGCCGGAATACCGATATCCTAAATATTTCAAGAGGAATCTTGGTCATACAACACTCAAAACTAACTGTCAAGAGATGTGGCTTTATGTGTCATTGGTTGGAAATAACAACACTAAAGAGTTGATTGTCTATTACAACGGTCAGCTAAAGAGGCATTTAGGTAGAGGGAATACCGATACCCTAAATATTTCAAGAGTAATCTTAGTCATGCCACACTCTAAGCCGGAATACTGATACCCTAAATATTTCAACCGAAGGAGTCCACTTAGAGTCATCTCCAGGGAGCCGGAATACTGGCCCCCTAGAAGTGTCGGAAGCAACATTTCAATTAACACCAACAACCGCTAAATACTTGTTGGACTTTGGTATGTTTGGTATTAAATTCGGTTTGCTACATAACCATTCATTTTTATGAAAAACTCAACAATTTTTATTTCTGCGTAAGCGAATTTAATCAGAAATATAGAACCAATCTTCAAGAAACCGAAGTAAAATGATAAGAACATTAAGAACAAACATTCCGATACCGAAGTGATCCTAAACACACCATATGATGCAAATTCTGTAAATCTCTTTAACAGAAGAAAAACAGAAGTGAAACACCGTAAGACAAATAGAACCGACGTACATAACATATGTGTCTGAGGAGAAACGTATTCAGAACCTTATTGAGGTTACTAAGTTTTAAGTATACGAACATAACAGTCTATGTACCAACCAACCAACCAACCAACTGTTTTTGAGGTGTAGCCTTTATGTATGTATGTACGTAATTTAATTTTCGATTGTGTAAAATAAAATTAAAAAGTGTGATATATGAAAAATAAGAAAACCAAAGATTTAATTGCCTATCACAACAACAAGCTGACGGAACAGTTGTACCAACGGAATACCGATACCCTAAATATTTCAACGGAAGGAGCCCACTTAGAGTCATCTTCAGGGGATCGAAATACCGATGCCCTAGAAGTGTCTGAAGCAACATCTCAAGTAACACCTAGAACTGCAACATACTTGGTAAAAATGGGTGGAGCTCAGACTGTAAACGACTTGATAGGTGGTACATATGTTTGCAAAGATTTCATTCTAAATTTATCCTGTTGGATATCCAATCATTTCTATGAAAAGTGCAACCAACCAACTAACCAACCACCCAATCAACCAACCAACGTTGAGGGGCGTAGAGATAGCAAGCTATCTACAAGTGGACCCCTCTGAAACTATGATGTTAATAATGGATTAAGAGATTGAATTGGTACGTGTTTATATTGAAGGCTTGCAAGCTACGTACAAGTGTCTGAATATCTGATGGTAATGATGGGTTAAGATATTTAATTGACATGTATTAAAGGCTTAGCGGTTTTCACTTGAGTCATCGTCATTCGAAAACTATTAGAACGAAAACCAGGTCCTTTACTCTGGTATATCTTACTCAGTAGAAACCAAATGTCTTCGAAAACAACATTCTTTGCTTTTCTGAAAGGCAAGTGAGCAGCCCCCTTGTCGAACCCCTCCGAGCTAAAGGTAAACCCCACCCTGTCTTCGGGATCGACATCATGGACTATATGACTCACAATATCTTTAATACGATCTTTGACCCACTTCTCTGGATCGTTGACATCGTCAGGTATATCTTGTAGTCTAAAGCATACGCTTCGTCTATCAAGTTTAAACTTCTTATTGGAGGTCACTGTATCTTCAAGTATTTGGAATGCCATTGTTTCGTGCTACACAACTGACTGTGTTGGTTAAAGGACCGAAGTTTAGCCTCGTGTTTATTAAAGACTAAAGTTTAGCAGGTATTAATTGTTTTCACCTTCACTGTTGGCTACCGACTGAACCTTAGCGGACGCTCCTCGTCTTAATATTCGACAAACAACACAGACAACACAACTTATTGTTTTCACCTTCACTGTTGGTTAACGACTGCACCTTAGTGGGCGCTTCACGTCTTAATATTCAACAGACAGCAACGACAGCTGTCTGACAGGACAGACAGCTGTCATACAGCTGTCTAACAGCTGTCCTGTCTAACAGTTGTCCTGTCTAACAGCTGTCCTGTCTAACAGCTGTCCTGTTAACACAGCTGTCTAACACAGCTGTCTAACACAACTGTCTAACACAGCTGTCTAATAGGGCAGACATATGTCTAACACATGTCTAGCAGACGTGTAACAGTCACTCTTTAGCGGAACATAAGCTGAATGTTTTTGAGTCAAACAAGAAGAAAACAATTTAAAACACATTTACGATGACCATGAGACAACCGACATGGACTTTGAACGGTCGGGTCAGCTAGGCTCCGGTCGCCTAGCTGACCCGACCGTTTCCACCACCCCGACTCTTAGCTGACCCGACTGGTCCACCACCTTGTCATGGAGCTAACCCGGTATTAACCTGGAAAGCTTAGAGGTCTAACCTGGGCACATGCACCACCGTTTCTTGTGACGTCACTCGCTTCCAGCATCGTTTTTATTTAAAGCGTCAGCTGTGACTGACCTGGATGGTTGATCAACTAACCTGGCCGCATCTATTTTTAAAAATTGTTCAAAGTCCATGTCGGTTGTCTCATGGTCATCGTAGATGTGTTTTAAATTGTTTTCTTCTTGTTTGACTCAAAAACATTCAGCTTATGTTCCGCTAAAGAGTGACTGTTACACATCTGCTAGACATGTGTTAGACATATGTCTGCCCTATTAGACAGCTGTGTTAGACAGTTGTGTTAGACAGCTGTGTTAGACAGCTGTGTTAAGAGGACAGCTGTTAGACAGGACAACTGTTAGACAGGACAGCTGTTAGACAGCTGTATGACAGCTGTCTGTCATGTCAGACAGCTGTTAGACAGCTGTATGACAGCTGTCTGTCCTGTCAGGCAGCTGTCGTTGCTGTCTGTTGAATATTAAGACGTGAAGCGCCCACTAAGGTTCAGTCGTTAACCAACAGTGAAGGTGAAAACAATAAGTTGTGTTGTCTGTGTTGTTTGTCGAATATTAAGACGAGGAGCGTCCGCTAAGGTTCAGTCGGTAGCCAACAGTGAAGGTGAAAACAATTAGTACCTGCTAAACTTTAGTCTTTAATAAACACGAGGCTAAACTTCGGTCCTTTAACCATCACAGTCAGTTGTGTAGCACGAACCAATGGCATTCCAAATACTTGAAGATACAGTGACCTCCAATAAGAAGTTTAAACTTGATAGACGAAGCGTATGCTTTAGACTACAAGTTATACCTGACGATGTCAACGATCCAGAGAAGTGGGTCAACGTTCGTATTAAAGATATTGTGAGTCATATAGTCCATGATGTCGATCCCGAAGACAGAGTGGGGTTTACCTTTAGCTCGGAGGGGTTCGACAAGGGGGCTGCTCACTTGCCTTTCAGAAAAGCAAAGAATGTTGTTTTCGAAGACATTTGGTTTCTACTGAGTAAGATATACCAGAGTAAAGGACCTGGTTTTCGTTCTAATAGTTTTCGAATGACGATGACTCAAGTGAAAACCGCTAAGCCTTTAATACATGTCAATTAAATATCTTAACCCATCATTACCATCATATATTCAGACACTTGTACGCAGCTTGCAAGCCTTCAATATAAACACGTACCAATTCAATCTCTTAATCCATTATTAACATCATAGGTTCAGAGGGGTCCACTTGTAGATAGCTTGCTATCTCTACGCCCCTCAACGTTGGTTGGTTGGTTGGGTGGTTGGTTAGTTGGTTGGTTGCACTTTTCATAGAAATGATTGGATATCCAACAGGCTAAATTTAGAATGAAATCTTTGCAAACATATGTACCACCTATCAAGTCGTTTACAGTCTGAGCTCCACCCATTTTTACCAAGTATGTTGCAGTTCTAGGTGTTACTTGAGATGTTGCTTCCGACACTTCTAGGGCATCGGTATTTCGATCCCCTGGAGATGACTCTAAGTGGGCTCCTTCCGTTGAAATATTTAGGGTATCGGTATTCCGTTGGTACAACTGTTCCGTCAGCTTGTTGTTGTGATAGGCAATTAAATCTTTGGTTTTCTTATTTTTCATATATCACACTTTTTAATTTTATTTTACACTATCAAAAATTAAATTACATACATACATACATAAAGGCTACACCTCAAAAACAGTTGGTTGGTTGGTTGGTACATAGACTGTTATGTTCGTATACTTAAAACTTAGTAAACTCAATAAGGTTCTGAATACGTTTCTCCTCAGACACATCTGTTATGTACGTCGGTTCTATTTGTCTTACGGTGTTTCACTTCTGTTTTTCTTCTGTTAAAGAGATTTACAGAATTTGCATCATATGGTGTGTTTAGGATCACTTCGGTATCGAAATGTTTGTTCTTAATGTTCTTATCATTTTACTTCGGTTTCTTGAAGATTGGTTCTATATTTCTGATTAAATTCGCTTACGCAGAAATAAAAATTGTTGAGTTTTTCATAAAAATGAATGGTTATGTAGCAAACCGAATTTAATACCAAACATACCAAAGTCCAACAAGTATTTAGCGGTTGTTGGTGTTAATTGAAATGTTGCTTCCGACACTTCTAGGGGGCCAGTATTCCGGCTCCCTGGAGATGACTCTAAGTGGACTCCTTCGGTTGAAATATTTAGGGTATCAGTATTCCGGCTTAGAGTGTTGCATGACTAAGATTACTCTTGAAATATTTAGGGTATCGGTATTCCGTCTACCTAAATGCCTCTTTGGCTGACCGTTGTAATAGACAATCAACTCTTTAGTGTTGTTATTTCCAACCAATGACACATAAAGCCACATCTCTTGGCAGTTAGTTTTGAGTGTTGTATGACTAAGATTCCTCTTGAAATATTTAGGATATCGGTATTCCGGCTACCTAAATGCTTCTTTAGCTGACAGTTGTAATAGACAATCAACTCTTTAGTTTTGTTATTTCCACCCATTAACACATAAAGCCACATCTCAAGACAGTTAGTTAGAGTGTTGCATGATTAAAATTACTCTGAAATGCTAGTGGCACCCATTTTTACCAAGTATGTAGCAGCTGTAGGTACCAAGTCAACCCCTTCTACTTGTTGTTGTAATAGACAATAAACTCTTTGGTTTTCCTATTTTATATCTCATAAACATAAAAGCTACACTTCAAGATACTTAGTTTAACTGGTCACATGGCTAAAATTACTCTGAAATGATAGAGATGTGTTGGTTTAGGGTAATTGAAGACTGTTCTTCAAGACATATTTACTTTGATTTGTTAGGTACGCTTGACAGCTGCCTGTGCCGTCAACTTCAATAAGTCTAAGAGGGTGTACTAAAATTTGTCTGTAGCACGTATCATTTGATGTAGTCAACATTTAAATACGCTATTTAATACTGTTCTTTATGGTATGGTTGAAATTTTCTCTGAAAGTAACTTCATTAAGTCTAAGAGAGAGTGTGTTGTTTTTAGGTGTTAACACAGCTTGTTCTGACTTACCTAAATATTATATTTCTTCTGTTCAACAAGACGATTATTTTGAGGTGTCACACATGTATGTAGCTCTAAGAATAGCTATACCGGAAGTGTCTACCGGAAGTAACATTTTTATTGAATATGCTTATAGAGTTTGCTTTGCTGAACAGCGTGTATGTATTGGTTCTATCGTACACCTCGCCGATCTTCCGCGATAAGGGTTTGAAGTTTTTATCTCGGTTTCTTGTAGACCTTGTTACGAAACATACATTTTTGAAGTCGGTTCCTTTCTATCACTTTCCGTTCAAAAGATATAACGATTTGTAGTTTAGACCGGAAGTGGCCATTTTATTGTATATTCCAATTTGATTTGGCCTCCTTAACACCGTGCATGTATTGGTTCTATCGTACATCTCACCGATCTTCCGCGATAAGGATTTGAAGTTTTCTCTCATTTTCTTGTAGAGCTTGTTATGAAACGATATATTTTTAAAGTCAGTTCATTTCTATCACTTTCCATTCAAAAGATATAACGATTTAAAATTTAGACCGGAAGTGGTCATTTTATTGTATATTCCAATTTAGTTTGGCCTCCTTAACACCGTGCATGTATTGTTTCCAGCGTACATCTCACCGATCTTTCGCGATAAGGGTTTGAAGTTTTTTATCTCATTTTCTTGTAGACCTTGTTACGAAACGATCTATTTTTGAAGCCGGTTCCTTTCTATCACTTTCCGTTCAAAAGATATAAGGATTTAAAGTTTAGACCGGAAGTGGTCATTTTATTGTATATTCCACTTTGATTTGGCCTCCTTAACACCGTGCATGTGTTGGTTCTATAGTACATCTCACGGATCTTCCGCGATAAGGGTTTTAAGTTTTTTATCTTATTTTAGTCGCCATTTTTTAATTCTGCTTACTTAGACCAGTAACGTGACACTAAACACGTGGGGAGTTAGCTTTAAAACTAAGAAAGGAATTGAACCTGTAACCAACCATTGTTTCTAAGCTTACTGTTTAGTTATTCAGTACATCTTTGTATTTGTTTGACGCTACCATATCAAGGAGCATATATCAGGAATCGAACCTGTATCTCTTTCAAAATAAAATCAACTACTTGCCGCGCCCACACATAAGGCTAAAAAAGTTCCTATTTTTAAGATTTGAACCTGTTGTCCATTTTGTTTCTGAGCTTCCTTCTTTGTTTTGCCAGCGACCTCTATTGTCTCTGCGATATTTAAGTTTGGTTTCCTATTTGAACCTGTTGTCTATTTTGTTTCTGAACTACCTTCTTTTGTTTGCCAACGACCTCTGTGTGTTATTTTTAGAACCTACCCATATCACAATTGTGGCGTTCGGCTAATTTCTATGCGAAATCTTTAACCGTTATCACAAGTCTTTCCGGTTTAGGTGAGTGGCCCGCTAATAACAGTTTAAATCATCAGCTGGGTGCGGTCATGATAATTATGTGTTTAATAATTTTTTGAATCTTACCTAAAATGCATCAGATGTTTAAGTGTATTACTGTTTGATTACATTTAAATAAAACAGGGTTATTTTTTAATAGCTGGAGAGGCTATATGTCTTACATAACGAATTTCCCGTTTGTAAATCTGTTTACAGGTGCTATTAATATGGAACTAGTTATTTTGTGTAAAGCGTGAAAATTGGTGTTGGTGTTTTAAAAAATTAAGTGCTAGTGTGGATCTATGTCTGAAACCGATGATTATGTCTGGTGAGTTGGTCTACCAATTTTTACATAAATAAGCTGAACGCAGCAAGTCTGTTATGGTAGCGAATTTTCATATACTTTTAAATAGAAGTAAATACCTTTTTATACTTTATCCAATACTGACAGCTTTAATATTATTATTATGGGACGACTGTTTCACGTCATTTTAAATGGCGGTTCCCATTTAATTCGATCGACCTAATTTTTATCCTACATACGACGTTATTTATATTAATTCTAATGAGATAATTTTTAATTGATTTGATTTTACTAAACAGGTTAGTCTTTGATAGGTGATTTACATTTATTACTTATTACTTATTTTGATATACTTTTCAGGTTAGATAGGTTTGATAAGTGATTTATATTTTATTGCTAATAATTAACTTCTTATTACGCATGTTATTTTAAATGACGGTTCCTTGTTTGCATAATACAGGTTAGCTGGCTTTTGAATTTGATTACGTCATCTCAGGTCAGTTCGCTACTTGTTCGGGTTAAATACGACGTCAGGTGGCGAAACTACTCGGGCTAGGTCGGTGGCTCCACCACCCTGTGCTCGGGTTGGGTCGGGGGCGGTCAGGGGTGGTCGGGTTTGGTCAGTGGCTCCACCACTTCCACCACCCGGGTGGTGGGTGGTGGTTCCAGAACCCCTCTTCTATACCTACTGACATGAATACCTCAATCATTACAAGCAAAATCAAAAACATGTTCAAAAGTCACGAATTAATTTGTCAAAATTCTACGCATATAAAATTTTGTTGATTTTATGACAGCCTCCCATATTTCCCAAAGTTTGGTGAATAGAGCGGTATAAAATGTCAAGATATACCAAGCACAGATGTTTCATTACTTAACTGATTGTGATATTGTTGCATGAAATTACATAATTCATCTAATCATTTACTTGCCTTGACATAATAAGTTGAACCGTTATATGAGTACATGGGCAAATGTACACCTTTTCTGGAAATAAATAGCTTAAATGTTGCAATAAATGACTCTGTTTTCAAGTTTGTTAGTGGTTCAAGATAAATAGCCTTAGTTGACAAGCAAATGAAAATACTGTTATGTTAAATTAAGTATTAAGAAGAAGAAAATAAGAGTCGGTGGCGACAGTCGACAGTGACAGTTGGCGTGTCAATGTAAAGAGAGAATAATAATTAAGTTGAGCTGTTAACCTGTCTAGGAGCCTCAAGTGTCAAATATTAGAATAAAATAAATTGGCGACGAGGTGAAAATTAAAGTCCTAGAACTGGTGTCAATTAGTAAAATTGCCATTTTGATTCACAAACGTCAGAATTCACATCCAATGTAAAGCGAATGGAACAGTTAGTGATTGTAGAAAAAATTCGATCACGGGATATCCCGACTTTTGAATTAAAAAAATAATCTTCAAATGAGCGCTAACCCCTAGATCCGGGGTCAGTTTCAATTATATATATATATATATATATATATATATATATATATATATATATATATATAGTATTAAGTTTTTGTGACGGCAATAATGTTATTTATCAAAAAATTGTGGGAAAGCCGTCAGTTGCAAAATAAAACCTTTTATTCTATTCTCAAGGCTACAACATGGAAAGAAAAAAGTTTACAATTTACATAGGAAAAATACAAAAGTTTAAAATACTTAGATATAACGTGAGTTTCACTAAACTAATTATTCAGTAACAAACATGAAAAAAACCTTTTTATAAATTTGAGTGAAGTCGTAAAGTACCAACCTGGCATATAAAGCTAACTATTGTCTAATTGAATTTGTTTTTGTCTAGGAAATATAAATAGGGGTAGTGATTTCTAAAATTATTATCTTTCTTTAAGTTTATTAAATTTTCGTTAAACGTAATTTCAAATTCTTCTAAACACATTCTTTTATTACTTAAGGTTTCACAGTGTAAAATAGAAACATTACTAAAATTTATATTGTTGCCAGTGTCGAGATTATGTTCTGACAGAGCGCAGGTTCTTTTTTGTAAACGTATGTCACTTTTGTGCTGTGTTAATCTATCTTTAAGGACTCTGCTTGTTTAGCCAATGTATCTTAAACTACAATTATTACATGGAATACAGTATACCACTCCAGACACTTTGGAAATTTCATCCTTACTTTTGAGTTTACTGAAAATGTTATTAATTGTTTTTGAATATCGAAACGTTGTTTAAAAATTGGTTTAATCTTTGAATATAAACTTTAACCTATTGGAAATACTTTTATTGTATGGGATTTATGTGTAAAAAAAGTTAGATGTTTCCGAACTCGAAATTATATGAGTGTAATGTTTGTCAGATAAATTTGATACTGTTTGTAGAAAGTGTCTTGTATTGTAATAGTGATTGTTTGAACAATTGTATAAAAGTTTATTAAGTAGTTTGGGAGGATAATAGTTGTTAACAAAAATATTTAAAAATTTTTTAATTTTTTTTCGTGGAAAGAAGGATGGCATATCTTTAATATTCTATTTTTAAACCTAATAAAATGTTAAGTTTAGTTTTAAATAAATGATCTGAATGAATATTAATATATCTTTGAGAATTAGTTGGCTTTGTATACCAATCTAAAAGTATGTTGTTATCGTTTGTTATAATTAATTTTGTATCTAGGAATGGTACACTGTTATCTGTTTCCTCTTCTAATGTAAATTTAATAAATTGGTTGTAAGAATTAAAAACATCTAAAATGTGTGTTGTTGAATTTAGAGGAACGCTACAAATAATGTCGTCAACGTATTTTTTTAAAAAGGAATATTGAAATTTAATTTTGGTATACACGTTTCAAGTAAATCATCTATAACATATTGTGTAATAATTGGAGAGATACAAGCACCCATTGGAGTTCCAAAAATTTGTTTAAAATATGTGTTTTCAAAAACAAAATAGCTTGAGTTAAAAATAAAATCAACTATTTCAAGGAATATATTTTTTGGAATGGATGTTTCTAGAGAAATAGAAACCCATCTTTTCTCAATGCTATCTTTAAAGAGTTGAAGTGGTATGTTAGTAAAAAGTGAAACAATATCAAGACTAACAATTACATAATTATCTGGAATTGTTATATCCTTTATAAAATCTGAAAAGTTAAAAGAGTCTCTTATGTAATAATCATTGTTTATATTGTAACCTTTTGTTAAAATTTCAGTGATTAGTATAGGTAATTTACTATTACGTGAATTTGTGGAAGAAATAATTGGCCTTAAAGATAAAACAGAATTAGGAATTTGGACACGTCTGATTGTATATTGTTAATTTTTTAGCCATTTCTTGTGTAATAAAATTATAAAATTATTGTTTTTTAATTTGGAAACTATTTTATTAGCTTTTTGTTGAAAGGTGGATGTTGGGTCTGTGGTTAATTTTTTGTAATAATTTTCGTCAGAAAGTAAATAATTGGAAAGCTATATATATATATATATATATATATATATATATATATATATATATATATATATATATATATATATATATATATATATATATATATATATATATATATATATATATATCACAAGTAATTAATATTCTAACAGTTTTTTATCGAAAACAAACAAAGTTCACCAACCTAGAAATACTTTACAAAAAATCAGTTCCTTTTTAGTGAATTTTCGTAGAAAAAATTCACTAATGGGGAGATCCCGACTTTTGAATGTTGAAAAAATTTTTGCAAATGAGCGCGAAGTAGGACCCCTAGAACCCATATCCGGGGTCAGTTTCAATTTTTATATGTTTATATATATATATATATATATATATATATATATATATATATATATATATATATATATATATATATATATATTCTTAAAAAATTGTGGGAAAGCCGTCAGTTGCAAAATAAAACTCTTTATTAAAAGCCGAGCTTTCGGAAAAGTTTATTCCATTCTCAAGGCTACAACATGGAAAGGAAAAAGTTTTCAATTTACTTAGGAAAAATATAAAAGTTTTAAAATACTTACATCTAACGTGAGTTTTACTATAACTAATTATGAAAATACAAACATGAAAAAAAACCGTTTTTTAAAATTTGACTGAAGTCGGAAAGTAATAAAAGAATGTGTTTAGAAGAATTTGAAATTACTTTTAACGACAATTTAATAAACTTAAAGAAAGATAATAATTTTAGAAATCACTACCCCTATTTATATTTCCTAGACAAAAACAAAAAACAAATTCAAATACACAATTGTTAGCTTCATATGTCAGTTTGGCACTTTCCGACTTCAGTCAAATTTTAAAAAACGGTTTTTTTCATGTTTGTATTTTCATAATTAGTTATAGTAAAACTCACGTTAGATGTAAGTATTTTAAAACTTTTATATTTTTCCTAAGTAAATTGAAAACTTTTTCCTTTCCATGTTGTAGCCTTGAGAATGGAATAAACTTTTCCGAAAGCTCGGCTTTTAATAAAGAGTTTTATTTTGCAACTGACGGCTTTCCCACAATTTTTTAAGAAAATAACAGTATTACCGTCACGAAAACTTAATACTATATATATATATATATATATATATATATATATATATATATATATATATATATATATATATATATATATATATATATATATATGTATCACACCGATAACTCAAAAAATAATAGGCCGATTTTGATAAAATTTGGCATGTACCTTTCTTTTGTAAATGGCTTAGATAAGTTCGTTAGTCAGGAAAATCGGACGAGGTTTTCCGGGAAAATTTTGAGTTTTCATTAGAAAAAAATTCTTATCTCAAAAAGTAATAAGCCGATTTTAATAAAATTTGGCATGTACCTTCCTTTTGTAAATGGATTTGACAAGTTTGTTAGTCAGGAAAATCGGACAAGGTTTTTCGGAAAAATTTTGAGTTTTCATTCGAAAAAAATGTTTATCTCAAAGAATAATAAGTCGATTTTGATAAAATTTGACACGTACCTTCCTTTTGGAAATGGCTTTGACAAGTTCGTTAATCAGAAAAATCGGACGAGGTTTTCCGGGAAAATTTTGAGTTTTCATTTGAAAAAAAATTTTCTCTTAAAAAATAAAAAACCTATGATAACCAAATTTGGTAGGTAGGTTTACAATATAAAAAGTAAACTATACACCAAAATTAAGATTTCTATGTTACAAGAAAAAAAAGTTATAATAAAATATTTTGTGCCAGATCATTTCTATGAAAATTCACTACCATAACGCACTTGCTGCGTCCAGGCTTTTTTAAATCACATAACAACCTTATAGTTACAAGATCTGACAAAGGCAATATCACAGTTATTATGAAAGGATCAGTATATTTGGCTGTTTAGTTTATTGCGTGCTGTGTGTCCACTATTATGTTCTCTATTGTAGATTTTTTTGTATCTGAAAAGTTGGGTTGTTCTCTATGAATTCTTTTTCTTCTTTTGTGAATTTTGTGTCTGTTATGTTTATGAATCTATCCTGAAATATGTGGTGTATTGTGGTTGTTATGTTTACGTTATCTAGTTTTTTTTAAGGTTGTGTAGTTTTTTTGTTTATTTTCTTTCATTGGTTTAATTTAATCGGTTTTTATATTGTTATGTGTTTGTGTCCATGTGTCATATTTCATCTGGTTTGCTAATAAGAGATGTAGTCTATATAATTTTTTGTAAGTGTGGTTATGTTGCTGTATTGGTGTTTGATTTCGTTCGTGATATATAGTTTTTCTGCTTGTGTTTGGGTGCATTTGGCCGTATTGGTATGGTTCTGAACAGTGATTTAGCGTATTTTGGTGTTATCTTAAGCATTCTCTATTAAAGTATATGTTAGCTTTGTTGTAATATATCTTCATGTAAGTATTTTTGAATAATTTGATGTTTGTCTGTATGTTGTCGCTGTCATGTTGAGCATTTTGGGTGTTATTATCGTGTGTTATGTTCATGTTTCTGGAATTTTCACTATTTTGTAGTCCCTCACTGTACACGTGTTATTCGTTATTAGTGTTAATTATTGGTGCGTTATTACCTTGTGTGGCTTTTATATCTTTTGGAATGTTGCACTACACTGTAATTACTTTTAAATATACATGTATATTTAAAAGTGATGTGTATATGTATATTGAAGTGATTACACTGTAGTGCAACATTCCAAAATATATAAAAGCCACACGAGGTAATAACGCACAAATAATTAACACCAATAACGAACAAACGAATAACACGTGAACAGTGTAGTGGCTACAAAATAGTGAAAATTCCAGAAACATGAACACAACACAAGATAATAACACCCAAAATGCCCAACATGACAGCGATAACATACAGACAAACATGTATATTTAAAAGTGATGTGTATATGTATTTTTAAAAGTGATTACAGTGTAGTGCAACATTCCAAAATATATAAAAGTCACACGAGGTAATAACGCACAAATAATTAACACCAATAACGAACAAACATATAACCCGTGTACGGTGAGTGACTACAAAATATTGAAAATTCCAGAAACATGAACACAACACAAAATAACACCCAAAATGCCCAACATGACAGCGATAAGGTGCGTCAAGTTGACCCCCCCCCCCATTTAAAATTTATTGTAATTGGGTATACTACCAGTTAGTGCATCGTTAGTGCTCTTTACTTCACAGGATAACTTCGTTAGCCAGGAAAATCGGCCCAGGTCTTTCCGGAAAATTTTGTGTTTTCCTTTGGAATAAAATTATATCTCCGGGAACAACAAAACAACGACAACCAAATTTGGGGCTTGTTTGTATTATAAATAGTGACCCACATACCAAAACTTAGGTCTGTTTGTTAAAAGACAAAAAAGTTATAGGCATTTAAGAAAAAAAAAGGGTTTTCCTCAAAACGTCGAAGTCGCGATTTGAAACGTCAAAATTCGCAACATATAGGCAAAGAACCTTAAACAAATACGGATTACGTAAAGAAAATGTCGCAAGAGGAGTGTTCTAAAAACCCTTCAGTTTCCGCTTCAACCGTCATTGTCCATCATTTTACTAAAATATTTACAGAAAATTCAT
This sequence comes from Tillus elongatus, assembly GCA_964006375.1. Lineage (NCBI taxonomy): Eukaryota > Metazoa > Arthropoda > Insecta > Coleoptera > Cleridae > Tillus > Tillus elongatus. Next base: position 101,457,270 of record OZ023266.1, on the reverse strand, counting down.
TTTAAATAGACCCTTTCTCTGATACTTTGGCTGTAGGTTTAGTTAAGTTTTGGTTTAATGGTCTATAATTTTTAACAAATTTTCATAGAAAAAATTCGTTAATGAGGACAGTCGCGATGTCCTCATTGACGAATTTTTGAATTTTAAAAAGATTTCTTTAAATGAGCGCAAAGTAGCCCCCCTAGAATCCCTATCCGGGTTTACTTTCAGTTTTTATCTGTTTACATTTTCAAAGAATAAGTATTTTCGAAAAAATATGGTACATTTTTTCTACTATATAGGCTATAGCGGTAACCAGATTGATGCCGGCGTGCATTAGAAAGACATAACATTTGATATTAAAAATACTTTTATGAAAATTCACTACCATAACGCACTTGCTGCGCCCGGACTTTTTTCTAATTGAACCTAATAAAATTTCTATAGTGGCGTATCAAAAACCAGACGTTATTTCGGAAAATGCAAAAAAATCATATCTTGCCATTTAAAAAAGAAAGATTTAGTTGCCATAGCAACGAAGTTGTTTACGCTAGGAAAATTAAATATCGCCGGTTTGTAGCAAAAAATATGTCGAAAAGCTTTTGTAAAGATATATTTTTTGAATAAGCAATATTTCAGGAAATATAAATCCATTCCATACTAACCCTCTGAGTGTATATATATATATATATATATATATATATATATATATATATATATATATATATATATATATATATATATATATATATATATATATATATATACTAAACATCTTTAATTCTCTGAATTAATTCTTATGAGTCCTTAATAGAAAATTTTGGCCGAGATTTGCAACAACTTTGAATAGTGTCATTTGTGTGCAGGGGCCGTCAAATACGATACTACGGGTCTAATAGGGTAACCGTCTTTATGTAACTTAATTAATGAGTATAATTGTGGTAGTTGCGAATTAGACTGAATGATTTTATATTTATTTTTGTCTGATATGATTGCTTTTGCTTTGTTACAGGCAGTATTGATTTGTCACTGAAATTGGTGTGTCCTCTGCTAAGGGTTAAATAATTTTCTGTGGGCCAAAATTGTTCCGATTTTTTGTACATAATCATATTTCGTGAGATCTATAATTGTATTACCTTTATCTGCATTTGCTGAATACAATGTCGTGTGATTTTTGTTTATTTTTAATTTATTTTATAATTGCGAATTCTGACTTTTTGATATAGATATACAGAAATCTGTCTTTATAATGTTTGCAGCTTGGTATTTCACTTCTATATTATTTGGGATATTTCTGAGTAATTTCTGCTTCAATTCCTAACATTTTAAAGGTATCAGCATTACGCGCTTGGGTAGATTATGTTTGAATCCTTTATTTAATGAATTTGTTTCCTGTGAAGTGAATTGCGTATCCGTTAAGTTAATAAATCTACCAAAGAGTTTATGAGTAGAACATTTTAATTGAGTATGTCTGTTAGTTGTTTGCTCGGAAATCAGTTTGTCAAGTTTACGTCTCTGCATTATGTATTTTCTGTAAATAGTTACATTAACTTTTTGTCTTGTACAATATAAAGCATCAAATTCAACAATATCTAATCTAAAAGGTAGTTCTGAAAGGATTACCCTTATATAAACGTTCAAAATATCCCTCTTGCTGTATTGAATCTTCATTTCCTGCTTTAGCCACTTAAAATACAGAATTCTGTATTTGACAAAGCAGAGTACTTCAGCCAAACGGCTTTGACAAATACAGCATTCAGGATACAGAATTCTGTATCTGACAAAGCTGAGCACTTCAGCGAAATTGCAGCGGTTATACATATACATTATATAAAATAGTGTAAATCAATTTGTTCATTTACCTAAGTTGGCAATGGATTTACATCAAGTATCGGCATCCACAATATTATATTTGAAAGAAGCTAAAACTAGTTTCCTGGCCTTTGGTATTTTAAATTATTACTTGCGTTCTAAGTGTACGCAAAATCTCTGATACTTCAAAGTCTGCCTGAAAAATGGAATTTTTCTGAAATACTTGAAGCTAAAAAAGAAGTAGTCATCTATGGACAAACTAAGCGGCTAAAGCAGGAAATGGAGATTCAATACAGTAAGAGGGATATTTTGAACGTAATCCATTCTAAACTACCTTTTAGATTACATATTGTTCAATTTGATACTTTAGATTGAACAACAAGAAAAAAAGTTTATGTATTTATGTCAATTAAAGTTTTCTAATTACACATTCTTTGATAAATTTAGATTTAACGCATACACGATTCACTTCACAGGAAACGAATTGATTAAATAAATGTTTCAAACATAATCTACCCCCATCGCGTAATCGCGTAATGCTGATACATTTGAAATGTTAGGAATTGAAGCAGAAATAAGTCTGAGAAATATCCCAAAGAATACAGAAGTTGAATACCAACCAAATATAGAAGTTAAATACCAATTTCGATATCAAAAAAGTCAGAATTCGAAACTGTCAAATCATAAGTACAATTTGGAGAACCCAATTCATCATAATACAGTTTTTTGACCAGACAATGGTTTCGCTAACAAAATTAGCGCCATCAAGGGAATGAATAAACTAAGTTGGAGTCCGCCGTGGGACGTACCACGCATCGGACGTGTGCGATTTTAGCAGGTGACAAGTGCGATATTTTATTGTCGGTGTAAAGTGCAGTATCAAAATGAGAGTCAATACATTTAGCCTCGATTTTTCGGAAGTAAACAGAAAACTGTCAGCACGTCGGTGGGCAAGGGATGCCAGCCTTTGGGTGACGGTAGGGTCACCAATGAGACGTATAGCTCTCTTCAGAATGGAGTCGAGGATAGCGAGTGTAGAAGCGGCAACAGCACCCCAGATGTGGGAGCAGTATTCGAGGTTTGACCTTATTTGCGAAGTATATAAGGTGTAGAGATTAGCTGGTGAAAAGTATTTGCGAGCCCGGTAGAGGAAACCTAATTTCTTAGCAGCCGCTTTTGCAATTGATGTGACATGTTGGTGCCAATTGAGGTTTCGATCCACAGAAATGCCAACAAGTGAAAATGACTCATTACTTTGAATAACTTGGTTGTTCATTGTGATGGGTCTAGGGCTGGTGTATCTTTTATGAGAAAGAAAGCAAACTGAGATTTGGTGGGGTTGAATTGTACAAGATTGCTACTTCCCCAGTCTAATATTTTTTGGAGATCCGCGGAGACAGAACCCTCCATGAGTCTGCGATTCTCATCTAATTCAGCCAAAGCGACAGGCTTAGAATATTCTATATTAGAGTGGAGGGTGCTGTCGTCGCGTAATTGTGAACTGGGTTGGATGTGTTAGAGAGGAGGTCATTGATGTGGAGAAGAAACAAAGTAGGGGCTAAAGCTGAAACTTGAGGAAGAACTCCTGCATTAATTGGATATAGTTTAGAGGAATGGCCATCCACGAAATGCTCTGGTTGGAGAGGAAGTTTGCTGTCAGGGTACAGAGTTTTGGTGGTAGGCCATAGGCGGGAAGTTTATTAAGCAGTGCTGCGTGCCAGACCTGGTCGAATGCTTTGGATATGTCTAGAGCGACAATCGGGATTCACCGTGTAGTTCCATAGACTTGTTCCAAGAATGGGTGACAAAGGAAAGGAAATCAGCAGTTGATCTGCGCCGACGGACGCCATACTGACTGTTGTGGATTAGACTGTGTTTTTCAAGAAATTTGAGTAATTCGGTGTTTATATACTTTTCCATCACTTTAGAGATGATTGAAAGGAGATAGATAGGCCTGTAGTTGCTAGGAAGCGCTTTGGATCCTTTCTTAGGGACGGGTTGTACTCGAGCAGTTTTCCAGTTACTAGGGAATATACCTCTATTGTAAGATGTCTGGAACAGACGAGTCAGGACAGGGGCAAGTTCTGGTGCGCATTTTTTGAGAACAATTGCTGGGATGTCGTCAAGACCAGAGGCTTTCCTGGTATTAAGAGAAGAGATCATCTTTCGTACCTTTTTAGTTTGGAATATGACATCCGTCATTTTATGTGCGACATTGGGGACTGTCGGTGCTTGAACATTTGGAAGTGGGTTGAGAGTAGAATTGCCGGGGAACAACGAGGCAAAGAGTTCAGCCTTGCCCAGGGCGGTGGAAACAATTTCATCCCCTGAGACAAGAGGTGGGAACGTGCTCTTGCAGAAATTATTCCCAATAGATTTAGCAAGAGTCCAGAAGGGTTTGCTGCCCTTGGAGCTTAAGAGGATTTTGTTTTTGATGTGGTTATTAAACGAGTTTTTTGCCTCAGAAAGAATGCGGACATAGCGGTTTCTTGCGTCGTTAAATGCTTCTTGGCAGGGATTGTGTAGAAGCGCTTTGTGAGCTTTGACCTTTTCAAGTCTGGCCTTATCACAAGATTTAGAGAACCAGGGCTTTTGAGTGGCTGAAGAGGTTTTCTGTGTACGTGGAATAAATAATTCCATGCCAGCTTGGATAATTTCGGTGATATTTTGTGAGATATCAGAGGGGTCAGGATGAGAGAAGCAGACAGACGCCCATGGAAATGAGGAAAAGTAATCTCGCATTTCGTCCCAGTTCCCGGAGTTGTAGTGCCAAACGATACGTGGGTGTGATGACTGTGCGACCTCGGGTTGCATTTCGCACGAAGCGGTGACCATACCATGGTCTGATCGACCGAGGTGACTGATACCTTGTAGCATCTAGGATTTGTAGTAAGAAGGAGATCCAAGGGATTTAAGCTGTGTGTTGGGATGCGAGGAAAGTAAGTAGGTTGCTGAACCATATTGGCTAAAGAGTTTCTGACTGCAAAGGCCTCCGCTGCTCTCCCTTGTGGGTCGGTTTTTGAAGATCTTAGCCATTCCTCATTATGGACATTGAAGTCACCAAGAATAGTGACCTCGGAGGAAGGATATTCAGAAATCAGATGGTCGTTTTTTTCAGAAAGGTAGTCAAAGAGCTGGACAAAGTTGTTGTCAGAAGGTGACCGGTAAATGCAACAGATGAATTTAATTGCAGCCCTGAGAGAGAGTTTTATCCAAAGTATGTCTTTTCTTTCGGCTTCTAAATTGGGGAGTCTGGTGTAGGGTAGATTGCTACGGACGTTTGCGCACACGCCTCCATGCAATCTAAAATAAGTAAGGAGCTCATACCCCGGAAAATTATGGTGATTAGTGGCTGTTTTGGCACTGATTTGGGTTTCGGTGAGGAAGAGGAGTTGGGGCCTATTAGCCTGAAGGAAATGGTGGACGGAGTTCAGATTAGAATTTAGGCCACATATATTGAAGAAGGATTCGTTAAATCTTGATGTTGGCGCCTTCCGTACACCCCTCTCCCGGCGCTCCGAATGGAGGGGTATTTGACCTCCGGAATGTTTTTCACAAGGAGAAGCCATCATCATTTTTGCTTATAAGGGAAACCGACTCTTACACCAGAACCGGAAACGTCCGTTGGGACTTCACCGGCCCCTTGATGCATGGGGTGGTACCTCCTCGGGCGTGAAAAACCTTTACTATCACGTAAAGGAAAATTCCACTACCACCTGCAAAAATGTTCAATTTATATCAATAAAGTGAGTAATTTTAACAACAATTGTTTACTTTCTTAAATTAAATTGCACAGTTGGACACCCAACATAACAAAAATTTTGAAGGTAAACTTCTGTATACTGATACTTAAGAAGATAAAACTTACGAAGTAAAACTTCTAAATGAAAGCAACAAACAAATTGTAAGAATACATAGAATCCCGATTGAAGTGTCAGATTTTGATTAAAAAAACACTGTTAAAATGGAGATAAAAAGACCTATCCCATTATATATATTTATAGGCTCACGTCAGTATTGGATAACATATGTAGGTCAACAGATAACATGCAGAAAGTGTAACTCTCTTGAACATGAAGCACGAGACTGTACTTTTCAAATAAATTTAAGTCTAGGTCGAAATTACGCTGGAACCTTGAGAGGTGACCGACAATAAAGTGATCCCATAGCACTAAGGAAAGAAATTATTGTACCGAACCCCCACCAAAAACAAACTAGTGAAGAAACGTCCAAAAAGTTGCTTATTTTAGAAAACATAAAAATAGGCAATGTCAATTGTGGTTCTGGAGAAATTGTTAGAAAGGAAAATGAAACTAGTAAAAATAACAATGACAGAAAAACCAAACCTGAACAAGCAGAAGTAAGCAATTCAAAAAGCAACGCTGGACCCGCAATATCATACCAAGAAGAGGAGGAAAATCTAAAGAGAAAAGCCCTGGTAAGGTTATCTAGTAAAGAAATGAGTGAGACAGGTGAAAGTACGCTGATTGCGAAGAAAAAATTAGACACGTCCTGGTTAGATCTAATGGATGGACTGATCGTCCAGAATGAAAGTCATCCAATAGTTTTTGAAAAAGAAGCGACACCTCATCAGGGTATGGAAGAAACTACTGTTTCGTCCGAGTCACAAGGCGAATAAAAGGTAAAATTAATGTCACTCCCAGCTATTAGTTATATCATAGGAACACTAAATGTATGTACAATTTATTCCACCTTAAAACTGCATATGCTAAAACAGTTTATACACAGACACGGTATAGATATCTTGTTGTTACAGGAAGTCTCTATCTTAGATTTTAGTTTTATTCAAGGCTACAAAGCTCTGATAAATGTAGCTGAAAACAAGAGGGGCACTGCAATTCTTTTAAAAGAACATATTAATGTTTCACATGCGAAATATTTAGAAAATTCAAGAGGATTTAGCCTAAATGCAGGAAGCTTCAAAATAGTTAAAATATATGCACCAAGCAGAAACCAAAACAAAGGGGAGAGGCATCACTTTTTTGCAAATGAATTGCCAACATTACTGACAGATAAAAGAGAAAATATATTAATTGGGGGAGTTTTAATTGTACTATAAATAAAAACGAAACATCAAATCCAAGTTCATACAACGTTTGTATACACTGAACTCCTTTCTACAATGCTTCAGTTTAAAAGACTGCTGGATAAACAAGAATGCTACACCTGGTTATACATATTTTTATAAAAAAGGCGCTTCAAGGCTGGACAGAATATACATCAATCAGGGAGCTGTCATGAAATTAAAATCAAGCAAAACACTTCCAGTGCCATTTTATGACCGCTCTGCAGTGCTAATATCGATTGAAATGTCAGACCGAAGAATAAAATCACTTATACTTATTTGTGGCAAATAGATTATGAAATTCTTGGTGACAGAAACGTAAAAGACATGTTTCAGTCCAACTGGAATTCCTGGAAAAAGGCAAGAAACAGATATTCTTCTACAATCGTGCGCAAGCTCAAAACCCTCTCCATCCCAGTAGACCATATAGATGACATTAATATGTGCACAGCTGTTAAACGTTAACGACGTTATATATATATATATATATATATATATATATATATATATATATATATATATATATATATATATATATATTCAGAAAGATTTCCGCGGTCTTTAATGTGAGACATGCTTGGTTCTCGGGTTAAACCGCGTCCAGAATTTATGGACACTCGACGTTTCGACTCCTGTTTTGGAGCCATTTTCAAGAGGTAAAGGAAATATGTAAGGATACTCTAAGGCCTCAATCTGCCTACTCCTTAGAATGATGGACAAAGGTGGGTAAAGGAAATATGTAAGGACACTCTAAGGCCTCAATCTGCCTACTCCTTAGAGTGGTGGACAAAGGTGGGTAAAGGAAATATGTAAGGACACTCTAAGGCCTCAATCTGCCTACTCCTTAGAGTGGTGGACAAAGGTGGGTAAAGGAAATATGTAAGGACACTCTAAGGCCTCAATCTGCCTACTCCTTAGAGTGGTGGACAAAGGTAGGTAAAGGAAATATGCAAGGACACTCTAAGGCTTCAATCTGCCTACTCCTTAGAGCGGTGGATAAAGGTAGGTTGGGTTGTTGTAGCTCGATTACAGGGCCTCAATCTGCCTACTCCCCAAATCTCGCCGGAGATCGTCTATGAGGTCTCAGTGTGTTCAACCCTAGGCCTCAGAGAGATCTGGCAGTTTGTTGCAGTCTTGTCTTATATATGTCGTTCCGTCTACCTGTTTCGTCATCAGTGAAAGTAGTGGGGTGACCGTCAATTACGTGGGGAGCTTTGGTCACGGTATTTAGAGGGGGATTAAGAGGGTCACCAGCATTTGTTGAGGCAGATAATGATGCAATAAAATTGTCTGTGGAATTTATTTCCTTTTTGTGTGTTTATAAAGAAGATATAATATGTTTCCAAGTAGTCGGAAGGCGAACACCATCATCTCTCTTATTTAAACAATCGGGACGTTTTTCAATCTCGATTGCTTCGCGGATAATTTTCGTTTTGAAATTGTAAACCGGTGCTATTGTTTTGGCATTATCGAAGTCTATTTTGTGCCCTGTATGAATATGATGCATGGCCAGCGCCGATGAGGGGTCGGATTTTCTAACTGCGAGGGTGTGTTCATATATTCTATTGTGGATGCGTCTATTTGTTTGTCCTACGTAAGTTCGGGAACAGTCGGAACAAGGAATTTCGTAAACTCCGTGGGATTCGTTTAGAATCGTATCCTTGGGAGTTTGTATAAGATTTGACAGTTTTTGGTCTGTTATGAATACGGTTTTGATATTATGGGTTCTGAAAATTCGGATGATTTTGTCGGTGACACCTTTAATGTATGGTAAAAACGCTGTGTGTTGTTGTGTGGACGCTGTTTGTTCTTGTTGTGGTGTAGTGGTTTGTTGTTATTCGTTTCTAATGTTTCGTAGTGTGTGATTGTTGTCGTATCCGTTTTCTAGCAATGGCTGTCTTAAAAAGTTTAATTCTGTCGGTTTGTTGTTATTGTCCGTTAGTCTAAGGGATCGTGTTACTAATGTTCGAACCACGGAATTTAGTTGCGATGGGTGATGGTGAGATTGGGCGTTAAGACAACGTGGGTTGGTTTTCGGTATACAATATAAGAAAATACTCTGACTGGGTTTTTAGTGATGCGTACATCTAAAAAAGGCAAAGAAAAATTATTTTCTATTTTCATGGTGAACTGGATTTGGGGGTTGATGTTATTTAGGTAAGAAAGGAATTTGTCTAGAGAGTCTTTGCCGTGTGGCCAGACAGAGAAAATGTCGTCAACGTATCTTAACCAACAGGTTGGTTTAAGTTGGGATGAATTGAGGGCTTGTGTCTCGAAGCTTTCCATGACAATGTTGGCCAATGCAGGAGAGAGGGTTGGACCCATTGGAGCACCTCGAACTTGTTTGTAAAATTTGTTTTGAAAAAGGAAATAAGTGTTAGATGTGCAGTGTTCTACAAGAACTAAGGTATCGTGCGAAATTTTGTGTTTATTTTTGAGAATGTCAAGGGATTCAGATAGAGGTAAATTGGTGAATAAGGAAACTATCTCAAAGCTAACTAGGATGTCGTTTTGAGAAATGGTGTTGTTTTGAAGAAGGTCAATCAAATGGGTGGAGTTTTTGACATAGGATGTACCGTTTTCTACTAATGGTTGGAGAGTTTTGGCTAGATGTTTTGCAAGTTTTTGTGTGGGTGAACGGTGGGCACTTACGATAAGGCTTATGGATTTTCGGGAGAACATATTTTCTAGGGATGCGAGATGATTTTTCGCGGGGGATTAGTTCTTTTTTGAGGTCAGGATTGAGTTGGGAGTTATTGATGATAGTTTTGGTTTTCTTTTCGAGATAAGTTGTAGGGTCGTTAGGGATTTGTTTGTAGTCTGTGTTGTTTAGTATATTGTCCATCTTCTGTATATAGTCTGTTTTGTCAAGTATGACTGTAGCGTTGTCTTTGTCTGCTGGTAGGATTATAATTTCTGTGTTTCTGTTTAGGTCTCTGATTGACTGTCTTTCGTGAGAAGAAAGGTTGGAAGGTGGAGGTTTGGCAGAACGTAATATCCTGGCAATGTCTTGTCTCGTAATTTCAGCTTCGTCAGTCGGTAAGTGTGTTATCGCATCTCCTGATTGAGAAATTATCTTTTCTATTGGGATGAATTTAGGGGTTGGTGCGAAATTAAAACCTTTGGATACGACTTTGATGGCGACGTCACTTATGGTGGAATTTGAAAGGTTGTGAACTACTATAGTAGGATTGGCATTGTGTGTGTGTGTGTGTGTTGTGTGAGATTTTTATTGTCTAGAAGATGCTGTAATTTTCTTTTTTGTACGTCCGTCTTTTGTTGTGTAACATCTTCTGATTTACTATGTGAGAGTCTGTCAACAGTGTCTCAAAGTGTAGGGTGTATTTTGTATGTGTGTATTTTTATGTACGTGTCGTAAAGCAGTGTGTTGGTAGTATCAAGATGCCGTCTTGTCTCGTGAATGGAATTTCTAAAGAGAGCAACAACAAACCACTACACCACAACAAGAACAAACAGCGTCCACACAACAACACACAGCGTTTTTACCATACATTAAAGGTGTCACCGACAAAATCAGCCAAATTTTCAGAACCCATAATATCAAAACCGTATTCACAACAGACCAAAAACTGTCAAATCTTATACAAACTCCCAAGGATACGATTTCAAACGAATCCCACGGAGTTTACGAAATTCCTTGTTCCGACTGTTCCTGAAGTTATGTAGGACAAACAAATAGACGCATCCACAATAGAATATATGAACACACACTCGCAGTTAGAAAATCCGACCCCTCATCGGCGCTGGCCATGCATCATATTCATACAGGGCACAAAATAGACTTCGATAATGCCAAAACAATAGCACCGGTTTACAATTTCAAAACGAGAATTATCAGCGAAGCAATCGTGATTAAAAAACGTCCCGATTGTTTAAATAAGAGAGATGATGGTCTTCGCCTTCCGACTACTTGGAAACCTATTATATCTTCTTTACAAACACACAAAAAGGAAATGAATTCCACAGACAATTTTATTGCATCATTATCTGCCTCAACAAATGCCGGTGACCCTCTTAATCCCCCTCTAAATACCGTGACCAAAGCCCCCCACGTAATTGACGATGACCCCACTACTTTCACTGATGACGAAACCGGTAGACGGAACGACATATATAAGACAAGACTTGCAACTAACTGCCATATATCCCTGAGGCCTAGGGTTGAACACACTGAGACCTCACAGATGATCTCCGGGGAGATTTGGGGAGTAGGCAGATTGAGGCCCCGTAATCGAGCTACAACAACCCAACCTACCTTTATCCACCGCTCTAAGGAGTAGGCAGATTGAGGCCTTAGAGTGTCCTTACATATTTCCTTTACCCACCTTTGTCCACCACTCTAAGGACTAGGCAGATTGAGGCCTTAGAGTGTCCTTATATATTTCCTTTACCCACCTTTGCCCACCACTCTAAGAAGTAGGCAGATTGAGGCCTTAGAGTGTCCTTACATATTTCCTTTACCCACCTTTGTCCACCACTCTAAGGAGTAGGCAGATTGGGGCCTTAGAGTGTCCTTACATATTTCCTTTACCCATTTTTGTCCATCACTCTAAGGAGTAGGCAGATTGTGGCCTTAGAGTATCCTTACATATTTCCTTTACCTCTTGAAAATGGCTCAAAAACAGGAGCCGAAACGTCGAGTTTCCATAAATTCTGGACGCGGTTTAACTCGAGAACCAAGCATGTCTCACATTAAAGACCGCGGAAATCTTTCTGAATATATATATAAAGATTTCCGCGGTCTGTGAGACATGCTTGGTTCTCGGGTTAAACCGCGTCCAGAATTTATTTATATATATATATATATATATATATATATATATATATATATATATATATATATATATATATATATATATATATATGTTCAGAAAGATTTCCGCGGTCTTTAATGTGAGACATGCTTGGTTCTCGGGTTAAACCGCGTCTAGAATTTATGGTAACTCGACGTTTCGGCTCCTGTTTTGGAGCCATTTTCAAGAGGTAAAGGAAATTTGTAAGGAAATTTGTAAGGCCTCAATCTGCCTACTCCTTAGAGTGGTGAACAAAGGTGGGTAAAGAAAATATGTAAGGACACTCTAAGGCCTCAATCTGCCTACTCCTTAGAGTGGTGGACAAAGGTGGGTAAAGGAAATATGTAAGGACACTCTAAGGTCTCAATCTGCCTACTCCTTAGAGTGGTGGACAAAGGTGGGTAAAGGAAATATGTAAGGATACTCTAAGGCCTCAATCTGCCTACTCCTTAGAGTGGTGGACAAAGGTGGGTAAAGGAAATATGTAAGGACACTCTAAGGCCTCAATCTGCCTACTCTTTGGGTTGTGGACTAAGGTAGGTAAAGGAAATATGTAAGGACACTCTAAGTCCTCAATCTGCCTACTCCTTAGAGCGGTGGATAAAGGCAGGTTGCGTTGTTGTAGCTCGATTACGGGGCCTCAATCTGCCTACTTCCCAAATCTCGCCGGAGATCGTCTGTGAGGTCTCAGTGTGTTCAACCCTAGGCCTCAGAGAGATCTCAGAGCGGCCTAGGGTTTTGAGAATTGTTTTCCGAAACATGCTTAGGATTCTCCTAGGTGCATAACCCACAACAAACATTTCTTATAAACAACCTCTAAAAAAGTTACAGGACCAGGAGTTAATAAGGGTGTAGGGCGAGGAAAACAAACTGTAAATATGAGTGGAAAAGCAAAAAAAATAGCTTAGTCGGATCTCTAACAGCTGCCTTTTTCAGATTTTGCAGTCGTACCTCCTTTAAATGTTTTTTAACTTATAGTAACAGATCATGAAGAAGTTCACATGTAAATAACTCAGTAAAGACAAGGAATGCAAAGGGTAAGTGTAGTGTCGACGTGCATTAGTGATGTCAAATTATATTTATCAGCAGTTGATTTATCTAAAAGTGTCAAGGTAAACTGCGAACCGACCTTTTATTATTATTATAATTAATCGCCCATATGAAATACAATAAAAACAAGAAATCGCTACAAATGAATTAAAATTCTCAATTTAAACTAATTTAAGATGAAACCTCATGGCGAAGTCTAGCCTTTGGCTAATCTACTCAATAATAAAGTTCACTCATGCAATAGTGCAACGTGAGCAGGTATATGATTCACTACAATACAATATCACCAACCACACTCACATCTCAAGCAGTAGCCTTTAAAAAAGAAGAATCTATTACTAGTATTACTAACATTATTCACATTGTTTGTCTCATCTATACCACTAATATTTTTGGGAGAGTAAATAACACTTGACGAGAATTATTCCTTCAGAGAAGATGGTGATGAGCGACCACCAATCACGGTCAAAACAAATTTTCCAACATGTAGTTTTCCTCTATCAATCATTCTTAACCAACCCAACTCCGTATAAGTATGTGACACATGATCCCTACCATGCAATCCAAATATAAATTTCGAATACGAATTATGTACTACCTGTATGCGAATCCTATCTCTCACGTTAATGGAATGTCCGTAAGCTAGATCACAATAATCAAAACTAGACAGCACAAGTGTCTCAAAATGGTTGTTATGTAAGTCTGTGCTTAACATATGCCTGTTACTATACAATAATATCAATCAAATGAAGCTCCTCTGCAGCATTATTTTCACATGATGCTTAAATGAAAGGCACGTACCGAGAGTAGTGCCCACGTTCACGGCGGATTGCACAAAATCAAGATATGTACCATCAATCATAATATTCAACATGTTGGAAGAGATGCTCACACCTTTCATGCTATCAAATATTACTTTCGATTTAAGAAAATTAAGTCTCAAGCCATGCCTCCTCGAAAGGTCTTTCAACCGCAGCAGTTCGGAGTTAATGATCACCGACGCACTAAGATAATCTATGCTATCAAAATCAAACTGTAGCTGTGTATCGTCAGCAAAGCCTTGAAATCGACTGTGCTCAAGAGACTGTGCATATTTCGAAGTTATTTCCCCTGTAAATTTTCAGCCGTATTTAGATTTATTTAAATAAATATCGCAAAAAGAAGAACCAATCAAGATGCATGATTGTTTCAAATGGTTTGTATTTTTTTTGTGTGAGTAGAGACATTTACTAAATTCCGAAATTTACTAGTAGAAGAAAATTTATGTTTTATGACAAAACTCTAGAAATTGATGTCTTTTTGAAAATCATGGTTATAGATACTTGTCAAAATTGTATCTTGGACAAGCACTTTGAAACTTATTGGTCATGATGTCATCTATAAATATCAATAAGTATTTTTATTAGTAGGTAGACTAACTTAGAACTGTATATTATATTAACGAAATTCAAGTAAAAGATTCACAAAAAATATTTACTTACCATGTTTACATTGCAAGTCAGTAAAATAAGACGAACCTCTATTATTATTCATAATAACCCGTTGACATTTGCCGTTTGGTGACTAACAATGACATACTGTTAGTTACTATAATGCAAATGCGGATACAAATGCCATCAGCACATTGTCAGATGGTATAATAGTAAAATTAAATATACTATTTTAAACAATACTATGACAAATTATTAGTTCAAGAAGTATGGGTATTAACCGCAGTTATTGGATGGATTTACTTTTTTCAACGAACAATTATTTCTAAATAATTATGAATATGTCTTATGCCTGATCATGTTTTACATTCTAACATTGAAATGTTATTTTATTACATTTGACAACTTGGCTCATGTATAATCTCTGATTGTTTTGCGATTAACGCTTTTAAAATCTCTACTTTAAAGTGGAAGATATTCGTGCTTTTATTATCCTTATCAATGTTGAATTTGCGAAATGCTTTATTGAAATTGATGTCGTAGATTAATTTTATTTTTTACAATTTTAGTGAATTTTTATTTTATTTTCGAATAATTTATGTTCTCTGACTATTTAATTTAAAATTTGGTTACTAGCAATATTGTGACGCCTTTACCCATGCACAATATTTTATTAGAATTCACGTTAATATTTCAAGAAATATTGTAGTTTTACAATTTTCTCTACTTTTTTTTTGAGAAAAATTAGAGCTAGTGTTCATCTACGAACTCATCCAAGCTATTAACATAGTCCAGGCAATTTACAAATTTGATCAAAATCGGGCAAGTATTTTTTGAGTTATTGGTTGGATACGTATATACATATACATACATATATATATATATATATATATATATATATATATATATATATATATATATATATATATATATATATATATATATATATATATATATATATATATATATATATATATATATATATGTATGTAAACATATAAAAATTGAAATGAACCTTGGATGTGGGAAATTCCCTAATAGTTCTCACAGAAAATAAACAATAAGTTAAAAGAAAGGAAGTTTAATACAATTTTAAAAGTGGAATTAACAAAAAACAATACAAGGTATATTTAAGTAAGGGACAAAATTCGCTAATTGTGACAATACAATCAAAGGCTGTTAATGAAAATCGTGTAAAATAATATATTTACTAACAGGTGTAAGATTTACATTTTATTATTATAATTACGTGACAGCTGTTTCCCTCCGATATGGATAAATTATCTAAAAAAGACACAACGTTGGGAAAGAGCTGTCATGTAAAATCAATATAATATATAGGTCATATTAATAGTTTTAATATACATTTGAAAGTGAATTTAGTTCTAGTGTTATCTACTATCGACTAATTAAAGAAGACTATGTATCACAATTCCAACAGTTTAGTAAATTTAAAATAACATGAAATATAATTCTTCAACAACAAAAAAAAAGAGGCAAAACAATACGCCTAGTTGGTTTTAATTTAAACGTTTTTAATTAAATCAATTCTGATAGTGGTTTGAGATGGACAAATGAACTATTTTAATTTATAATTAATTGTTTTCTAGAAAAAATATTGGTTTGTTTAAAAATACAGACGATACAATGTTTTTATATGTTGAAGCTTAAGGTTTCTCTGGTTGGCGTTTCACGGAATTGTTACACATGTTGATTTCCTAGCAGTCCAATGTGACACCGTACATATCTCTTCTTGAACTCATTGTGACACTCGAGTAAATTATTGAGTCCTCGCGACTGTACGTTGCTTATAAAAGTCTATACACTAATAAACAGATTTGCGTAGTATGTACATATAGACGAGGCCCACTCATTGTTGTTTGATGATGTATCGCTACCTTACTTAAAACACATTCAAAGCAATCTCCTCGGCTCTACTGCCTGGTTGGTCAAATTGACATATTGTCAAAAAAAATTGGAATCTTCTGCCTGAGGTTCCAGAAGTGCACAGTCCATTTTTGTTACAATTTGTGCATTGTGTTGCTTGGAGTTTATGCAGGTACGTCAAAAACTTTTGTAGTTTCAAAGTTTCCATTTATTTTGATTGTCCAAATAACTAATACTGTCCCATACACAAATATAAAAAGCATGATTTGGAAACAATTTTTTTTGGTCTGTAACGAACGGTTCAGATTATTTTAAAAGTGCTCCAGGGGATAGGTGATAAATGATTTTGAGAAAATTGAATGTTTTTTTAAACCTTCAGTAATATAATGTTTTAGGGTTTGTTTATTAAAAAACTTTGAATTTCATCAAATATCTGGTATTCTATTCTGAAATCAAATTTGGGGTTAAATGTGTAAGGGTGGAATATTGGTGCCAAAAATTTCAATTTTTTTTTAAGAAAAAAAAAGACAAAACATCTCAAAACGTACACAACTTGATTCTGGAATGGGATTTGTTTTGTCTTTGGCAAAGGAACACTTCATATTGTCTTTGGGTTGGGTCACTTCAGGGGGTAGGGGATTAATGGGGGGTGATTTTATGAAAATTTAATTTTTTTTGTTAAAAGTCGAGTAATATAACCTTTCAGAAGTTTATCGGTAGAGAAATACGAATATTTTCTTTTTGTTCAAGTCATGGATCCTGAAATCATTTCATGAGACAGTATTTCTAACAAGAGTAGATTATCACAGCTATTTGGATGTAGTGATTTAATTTGCAATACTTTCTCGTTAGAAACGATTTTGACAATTGCAGTGGGGTTACCTTCCACTGCATTGAGAACTGACTCTTTAATTTGAGGAGGTCATTGGTATCTTTTGCATATAGAATTAGATTTTACAGATTTTAAGGCATCTATTTCCCTAAAACATCTGCAGATATGTTCAAAAATATTTCTGCTGCGTGCTATTCATCCGGGAAAACCTGTCATAATAAATTCTCACTGCTTCTTTTCCATTTTGTTTCGCTTCACCACAATGTAATAACAAATTAGCTAATTCACCTAAGGTATAATTGAAAAGTGCATTTTAAAAGCATATACAGCATCTATTACAAGGCTTGTTCAATTAAAACCCATCTTTGGTCAGGTTAGCCTTGAAAACAGTTGTAATTACTCAAATGACGTTTTGAAATGTTAGTTTTGTTTGTAAACATCACACTTATGAGTTCCTGTCATTTGTATTTAACAGCGATTTTAAGTATTGTGACTTTAAAATGGCGTTTGTTGTTAACAATCCGTCTAAATATAATCAGTGTGCGGTCATTCAATTTTTGTGTGATAAAGGTTTGCAACCATTGCAAATTCAAACACGAATGCAAGCAGTGTATGGAAACACATATTTTGCATATCCAACTGTCAAGGAATTGTTTCGAAAATTTAAGAGTGAAAGAGAGAAGATGAATGATAAGCCGCAACTAGGTGCATTGAGTACTGCATCAACAGACAGGAATGTGGCATGTGTAGAAGACCTGATTAGAGGAAATCGTCTATTGTCATTCAAAGCAATTTCAGAAGATGTTGGTGTGATTATAGAATCTATCCGTAGTATCGTATACAAACTGGCTTACAGCAAAAGGTGTTAAAAGGTAATCGCTTTCAGTCGGTTGAAGAAGTACTAAATGCCTTAAAAGAATTTTTCGGGCATTAGCCATAAGCATTCTTTAAGCAGGGTATACATCAGTAGGTGAAACAATGGGATATGTACCCTAATAATAATAGTAATTATTTGTAAATATATTTGCCAATAAATTTGTTCTGAACCAAAAATGGGTTTCAATTGAACAAGCCTATTATTACCTTGATAAATAAATGACAATAACAGCCTAATTTTTTGATTCTTTCTAAAACATATTCGATACACAACATAAGACAACATAATTGCATTTATTTCATAAAAGAGATGAAAATCGACAAAATATCAAAAAATAAATAAATTATCAGCACTAAATGACCTACATAACTGCTAAGAAAGAAACATCAGTGACAGATATTTTTTTTCTTAGAAAATTATTAGTAAAGGCACCAATGTACCGCCCCTTTAAAGGTAACCACACTCTTTTAGCAGTAAAATATGTACCAGTCTGAATATCTATCACCTTCCAAATTTCATGCAGGTTGCTGGTCATGATCTTCATTTTGATATTTTTGACACATCGATCCTTACCAGATACCAAGTTTGTTTTTTCAAATGAAACCTCCGGTATATATATATATATATATATATATATATATATATATATATATATATATATATATATATATATATATATATATATATATATATGTTTTAATATAAACTAATAAACCAGATTTTTTTTTCAGCTTTATTTGATAATATGACAGGTTGTTGAGCAATGATTGGTATTACTCCACGAAGTTTCGAAATTTTACTTGCAATATTTTGGTTTTTTGCTAATAAGTCGAAAACCGCTAAGAATATGTAGTACATTATATGGTACTTTAAGAAAGAAAATCTATTGACCTTGCTATTCCTATATAATACAGGATGTTCCATTTGAAAATCTCACATTACCTGCCATTATATGATTTACCTAAAGACCATTTTTATTGTAGACCTATATGCAATAATTGGATTTTCATGACTATATCAACCTATTAGCAAACAGCAACAAAAAACTCAAACCTCTATCTATGCTGGTTATGGAAAGACTCTTTTGTTGTTGTTAATGAATGGAGGTTGCGAACTTTCCTAACTAATAACTTTTATTTTCTTAACGTCTTGAGATAGGTTAACAGATATATAAACAAACAAACACACACACACAATATATATATATATATATATATATATATATATATATATATATATATATATATATATATATATATATATATATATATATATATATATATATATATATATATACTTTAAAAATGTTACTGCAAACATAAGAGTGTCACAATACAGACATTTTTTTCATTTGAAAAAATGTTATGGGACGACGCCGCGATGTCATAAATATTTTCAAAATAAAGACCATAACTACTTAAGAACATAACCTAAATTCACATTTCTATCAATTTTGATTCACTATATACTTCTAATACTCCATCGAGTTTGGCCCATGCTTTACATATAATTTTGATACAAGTATATACAGTGGTGATATTTGGTGGTTTTAAATTACAAATGCAAATTAAATTAGCTGCGATTTCTATGAAATCCTGTTTTTGGGATTGTCATTTTAGGACTAAGAGTACAACAATTATACTATTTAACTCATCTGTAACAATGTACAAAGTTTTCACATCACCAGACAGACGATCCTAAATTTGATATTTTTTGTCTATGATGGACAAACCTTCCCTTTAAATCTTCATTCATGTCCATGAGGCGTTTCTGGTATGGTTGATAATCTGCAACACAATTATAAAAAACTTAGATGCATAAAAAATTCTAGATTCTACATCTAACATTCTATATGTGAGGTATATAATAAACCTCACCTGCCCAATCAATATCCCCAATAAGGATTCAGATGAAAGCCCCACTATAGACAATACAGGACCGCCAAAGGACAGTTTGATCTCTTTCAAGTCTATGGTTGAATACACCAAGGCTTTAGAGATGATATCCGGTGAGATTTCGAGAGTAGGAAGATTACGACTCCATAATTGAACTACAACCCAACCTACACCTAACCACCACTCTAAAGATTAGCAGATTAAGGCCTAAAGAGTTCTATTCCATCCATATTTTACTCAACCTCTTGAAAATAACAAATGGCTCCAAGCCAGAATGTCGAGGTTCAACAAATTCTAGAGAAAGTTCAACCAGACATATTATTTAAGCGAATGATATGATATCTGTCCGCTTTACATAAGTCGTCACAAGTTATTTACTACCAGTTTCAATAATTTTCTGGGCATACTAGATCATTAAGTTTTCATAGCCAACTTAGAATGTTCTGACGACAGCCATATTTTTATGAGGCCGAATGGAGAATAAAACTAGCAGTATAAGTCACAAAAAATCAGAGATAGCATCACAAAAGGCTAAACTGGCTTCCACTTTTTGTAAGGAGTGTACATATGCTCCTGCGCTATGTTTGTATAATAGAACATTTCTTCATGACAATGGCAATTTTTTCATGTTTTAACTTTTTTTTTCACATATATAAAAAATAAACACTATTCCTTATACACTTCGACTACTCTCTTATTTCAACATGCACAACTTGACGAAACTGAGTCACCAACGATGCCCACTTGTCATGTTACTTGATTCATTTAGATACCACTGCCATATTTTATTTGTCCACTTTTATATACCTACCAGCAATTTTTACATTCTACTAAATATAATATTACAAGATATCACCAATAATACAATTGGTCCACAAATTATCAAAGAGGTTTATGCACCAGCACTACATATAGCATCACAACGGAAGAACTTCGGCATAGTGTTAAAATCTAAGTATATAATACAATCTGAGTGTAGCGTGACCAGCATTAACATTGCTTTCCATAATTATAATTATAAAATTTAACTATTTAAAGGAGCACCTATTATAATAACCAGTCTAGCTAATCATATATAATCCTGTCTTATTGAATCAGACAGGATAGAAACCTTGTCTGCTTATACTTTGTAATCAGTATGGAAAAGCTTTCTGATAATGTAACAAAATTAATCAATGACATTAGCTTAAGGGAAATTACAAGTTTGACACTAGTAAAAAAATATTACCTGGACAGTACAGTTCCTGTTTTCAATACTCCATACTACATATTTTAATTAGAAAGAAGCCACTGTAGCATCAAAGGTCATAGGTTATACCTCCTGCGTGACCCTCTTACTCTTTCTCATCTTTAAGAAAACTTACTACTGCTGATTTTGTGGAAACTACCATTGCTAAAAAAGGAAATAATTTTTAAAGTAAGTTCTGATTATGTCTCCATAAATCACAATAAATTATAACAAAAACTAATTCAAGCTCACAAAACACAACAGAAAAAAATCTTAGGCTTTGGACATGTGCTAAATTATTTCACCTTGGGTAAATACTTCAAAGTATATAAGATTACCTCTAAAATGATAAAATAAAAAATAGGAATACATACCTTTTATATATAGTAAACATCTTTCAACTTTAATTATATAAATTCATCTTTGTTTTGATTCGCAAATTTAGGACGTGTACCGCACCTAACGGCGTTTAAATAAAAACAGATGACAGTAGACAGTAGTACAGTGCTGCATTGACATATAATATAAAAAGTTTTAAAGTACACATACGTTTTAATTTAAAATATCATACGGATTTGGTAATTCAAAATGTTTGGTTATTGTACCGCAATTATTGTTTGAATTATGTCATTAATAATTAAAAAATATGTTAGGTCCATATGTTTTCATCCTAAGAATCCAATTAAATTTTAATATTTGTTAATTTTTATTATATCTGACAACCCTGCTTATTTATATTTAAGGACTGTTGTGTGGCTTCGACGGTTTTAGATTTTTCGGGTCTGAAGTAATAAAAAACACATTAATACTCTAACTATCCTTGTCAACGTTGAATGTGCGAAATGCCTATGCAATTCAAACTGATGTAGATTATTTATTTCTTACACATTTTTCATTTTCGAACAACTTCTTTCCTCGTGGACCATTTAAGTTGAAATTTGGTTACCAACTTTATTTTGACATCTGACATTGAAAAAATATTGCGTTTTAAAAATTTCCTTTACATTTTTTATACAAAAAATTAAACCTACGGTGCTCATCTTCGAACTCATCCAAGCCATTAACAAAATCAAGGTAATCTCCAAATTTAGTGAAGATCGGTCAAGTATTTTTTGAGTTATCAGTTGGATATATATATATATATATATATATATATATATATATATATATATATATATATATATATATATATATATATATATATATATATATATATATATAAACATATAAAAATCAAAACCGACCTTGGATGTGGGTTCTAGAGGTCCAAATTCGCGCTCATTTGAAGAAATTTTCCAAAAGTCGCATCATCGATACCTCTCTATTAGTGAATTTTCTTAATGAAAATTCACTAATACAACGGTTACAGTTATATGTGTTTATATAGTTCACTAGATTTTAAGAAATGTATTATGTTTTCTGGTGCTGCTGTGGCTACGGTTACCGTGGATATGTTTTCGCCTAAAAACAACCTTCTTTGGAGTCTGTGTTTAGTGCACTCTGTGATAATATGACTTGCTGAAAGGCTCACATTGCAGGTATCACAAACAGGTGGAATTTGTTGTTTCAGTAGGTACTTGTGTGTGAGTGCTGTGTGTCCTATCCGAAGTCTTCTCAGGACGGCCAGGGATCTGCGACTTAGTATAGGTGGTTGGAATGACTCAATGGTTGGTGCTAGTTCGTGCAGCTGGGTGGTTTGATTATTCCAGTATATTTGCCATTTGTCGTAAATTACTACTTTAACGTGTGTTCTTAATAGTTTGTGGTGTTGGCTTCTTACTATCGTGCCTTCCGTGATCGCTCTTTTAGCAGCAGTATCTGCCAGCTCATTGCCTATAATACCGGAGTGTGAGGGTACCCAAACGAATGTAATGTGTGTGGATTGGCGTTCAAGATCGTGAGCAATATTTTGTATTTCCCTTGCTATGTGTTTCTTGGTATATAGGCTACTTATTTCATTTAATGCCAGTTTAGAGTCTGTGCAGATGACTATTTTCGTTGGTAAGTTGGAAATGTCTTTTATCCTCTTCTTTATGGTTTGCAGAATTGTAAAAAGTTCAGCTGTGCCAATACTTATGTCCTTGGGTAATTTAATAAGCTGCTCAGAGGAGGGCAATGTCACTATCGCCTCACTTACTTCATGTGGTGACTTAGAGGCATCGGTGTACACTACCAGTTCGGTATTATATTTCCTTAGTGTTTCTGTAATTATTGTCTGCATCGCTGAATTTGGTGTTTGGGCTTGTTTAGGTGACATTAGTAATGTGTTACAGTCTATTTTTAATTGAAGCCATGGTGGTGTATTTGGATTTACAGTGGTTCCTGTGAGAGCGATTTGGTAGATGTCTTTTATTATTTCTGATATAAGACGTGGTTTTTCGGTGGAGTTGGACCGTTGATGACTGTGGCATTAGGTGTCAGTTAGAACTGCACGAACAGGATTATTTTCAGAACGAGAAATTCTCGTAGCGTATGTCAAAATTAGCAGTTGTCATCTTAAAAAGAGTGGCAGCTCGTAAGACTCTCTTTGCATACTTGTTGTAGGGCTTGTTCTAAAGGCGCCGAGACATAGCCTCATAGCTCTATTCTTTAGGATATTTAGTGGTTTAAGTGTGGTTTTGCTTACATTTGCATAAACTATTGCGCCATAATCTATTTTAGATCGTATTAGTGATTTGTATAAGCTAATCAAAACTGATTTTTCTGCTCCCCAGTCCTAGTGAGCTAGGGCTTTGAAAATGTTCATTCTGCTAGCATATTCCGTTCTAATATTGTTTATTTGATGCTTCCAAGCCAGTTTTGTATCGAATATAACACCCAGGAATTTGTAATGATCTACTCTGGAAAGCGTTGCACTGTTTGGTATAAGGCTTGGTACAGTTTCCTGGTTGTGTCTTCGACTGAATAACATAAATTTAGTTTTCTCTGCTGAGAATTTGTAACCTGTGTATCTTGTCCATTGCTCTAAATCCTTTAGTGTTTGTTGGATTAGTTGTGCTGTGGTTTGTCTCTTTTTGCCTCTGCAGAAAATAACTAAACCATCAGCATATAAAAGATGTTTGACAGGTTTTACGATTTTACTTCTAATGTCGTTGATAGCAATCTGAAAAAGTGTTGTGCTTAAAACTGACCCCTGTGGCACCCCATTTTCTTGTATGTAGCTGTTAGACAAAGTGCTATTTACCCTTACTTTATATGTTCTTTTTTTAAGAAAGTTATTTATAAAGTGCAGGATGTTGCCGTTTAATTTCCAATCGATTAGTCTTTTAACACAAAGACTAATAGATTGGAAATTAAACGGTGCCTTGATGTTGTGTCAAACGGCCCTTTCTATATCGACATATATGGCTAATAGTTATTGTCCCATTAAGAAAGCATTGTGCAGAACTAGACTGTCTATGGTAGATCGGCCAGGTCTGAACCCTGCTTGAAATTCTGATAGTAAATTCTGTTGGTTTAAATGCCACATTAGTCTGTTGTTTATGATTTTTTCTAGGATTTTGCAGAGTGTACATGTCAGCGAAATTGGTCTGTATGATAGTGGGTCGTTTTTTTATTTTTCTTGTTTATAATCGGCATTATTATATTTTGTAGCCACTGGTCTGGGGACACCTGCTGGGACCATATGTAGTTGTAGAGCTGGAGTAGGTATTCTAAGGAGAGGTTTGAGAGATGTTTGAGAAAAATTGTTGGAATATTGTCTGGTCCAGCAGCAGATTATTTGGAGCTGGTAAGAGCGTGCTTTAATTCATCGATGGTTATTGCAGCATTTATAGGGTGATCTTGACATTCGTTTGTTGCTATTGCTGTGTTTTCTAGTTGTTGTCTGTGTTGGATTAATTGTCTGGTGTAACGCTTGTTGCTCGATTTTTCGTAATAGATCTTCGCAAATGTTTCCGCTATATCTTCGTCTTGGCTTATGAGGCGTTTACCGATCGGGTCCATAATAGTTGGTAGATGAAACTTGTTTTCTTTATTGCCTAATTTTCTGATTTGTTGCCATACTTCTCCTGGATTGGTATCAGCTGTTATAGTGGATACATAGGCGCGCCATGAGCTTTTTTTGCTGTTTTTTATTGTTTTGCGGGCGACGGCTCTATTTCTTTTTAGTGAAATAAGATTATCAAAGGTTGGACACTTTCTGTATCGGTTCAGTGCTGCTTTACTTGCTGCTATTGCATTTTTACAATCTTCATTCCACTAGGGGGCACTCTTTCTTGTATTCTTGTTGGACTTGTACCCTATATCTTATTCTGCTGCGATAATTATGTTGGTCAATATCTGAATACTCTGGTTTATATTTACTATTGGACCTAGGTTATTCAAACGGCATTCTACCTCTATTTTAAAGTTGTCCCACTTAGCCTTTGATAGATTCCAATTTTTAGCCATCTTCTGGTGCTGCGGTGTGCCAATGTTTAGTTCTATCGTGATTGGGAAGTGATCACTTCCATAAGGATCTTCTAGCACATTCCATTCTGCTAGTGCTGCTAGTTTGGGGTCACAAATGCTTACATCAATGCTATTGAAGCTGCCTGTTGAGATGTTTATGTGTGTCGGTTCTGCTCGATTTAGTGTTGTGTATCACCTTTTCTATTATCCTACCTCTGCCAAATCAGTTTTTTGAACCGCATGTAATACCATGTGCATTAAAGTCTCCAACAATTATAAACGGTGATTTAAGTTGATTAAACAAGTTTCATATTTATGCTTCTGTAGTTTGGTGATCGGGTGGGATATATATGTTACATATCGTGATGGGTGATAAGCAATAAACTCTTGTCACTATAGTCTCAAAACTGCTGCTTACATTAAGTTCTTGCGTATAGTGCTTCCATTTTATATATGTCGTAACTTCCCCACTTGCTTTTTGGTTATTTGTGCGATAGAAGTGGTAGCCTTCGTAACCATTTATTTGAGGTGATTGGCCAGGCTTTAGATTTGTCTCCTGAAGACATACAAAGTCTGGTGCACGTTCTTTTATTAATTGCTGTAAGCTTTCAAGATTGTTGTAGAGTCCTCTGCAGTTCCAATGTATAAGAGATGTGAATTTAATGATATGTTTAAAAGGATGTTTGGGATCGATCTGATTGTTGCTCTTATTTTTCTGACTCCCATTCGTCTTGGGAGCTTTGTGTAATGGTTCTATGGTTATCGTCGGGCGAGTGGGATATTTGTTTCTTTATTTTCTTACTTATTGTCGTTAGTCTACTTTTTAGCGCTCTATTTGTTATGTGTGGGTAAATATTATTAATGTCCGTCAGCAATGAGTCAATGTCAGAAGTGAAGCGTCGAGCTTATCCTAGTGGGTCCCTGTTGCTATAACAATTCTCGATAAAGCTTTTTAGGTGAGTGAACGAGGTAGTGCACAAATATGGGTTTTTCTTGTAGTTCTTCTAGACTGTTCCAAGAGTTAGATACTGTTGTTATATCTCGAGATGGACTTTTTTTGGTCTTTTTTTCTTTTTGTGTTTTGGCTTTGTGCTTGTTCTTGAGGCAGTTAAAGAGGATGGCATCATCTGATTATCTTCGGCGTACGTAAATATAGATCCTTGCGTGTCCGATATAGAAGGCGATTTCAATAGCGATGCTGGACGTTTGTTTACTGTTTTATTGATATTTTCTTGTATTTCTTTTACTGGTTCTGGTTCCCGAGTTTCTTTAGTAGATTCTGCTTGTTGTGTTTCTTTCATTGGTTTCAGAACCAGGTTTTGTGTTTCTTTCACTGATTCTGGTTCTTGGGTTAATGCTTCGTTAAGTGACTGTACTTGTGGTATTGTTGTTGTTGCTTCCAGTGTTTGTGGTTCATTAATTTTATTATTATCATTTTATGTACACTTATTTGCTACATGTCCTTTCTGTTTACATATGAAGCACTCCATGTTATCGCTTGAGAGGAAGATTCGGTATGTGATATGCACTATTAAGACGGATGAGGGAATTTCTTTTTCTGTATCAGCTATATATATATATATATATATATATATATATATATATATATATATATATATATATATATATATATATATATATATATATATATATATATTCATTTCATTTCATGACTGTAATTTGAGACAAATTATTTAAGCCAATTGTTTAAAGTGTTTTTTCAATGATTGCGTTGGATATTGTGCGGCATACGTTCCAGATAATAAGCCTTTTTGATGGTGTAGTTAATCTGCGTATTTGAACTGTGATATTGTTAATGTTTATGAGTTTATGTTGATTGATTAGTAGGTCGACAAATGTTTTGTTGCTTAGGTATACACATATGCTGCCATTTGATATTCGTGAGGCATATAGTATATTTTTTGCTCCTATAATATTTTTAATGGCTTTGACATAGTAACCCAGCTTTAAATCGTCTTTAGTGTCCATTAGGATAGCTTGATCCTTTTTTGGATAGTGTATAACTTGAGGGGATTTTGCTACTCTCGCATATGAGGTGGAACGTTGAGGATTAACTTGACATGTAGACTCTGTTAGTGAAGATGTTACTTTTCAGTTGTTGCTTTCTGCACCACATCTGTAGTCAGAGGAGACTTATGGGTATACCAGGTAGCACTGTATATTTCAAGTTAAAATTATTAATTTCTTTAACTCGTTAAACACTGTTAATAGCTGTTCCCTAATGGTAAACAGACCTGCTTAACACTATTCACTTCAACCCTTCGTGAGAAAACTCCTATGTTAATTGCGAACTGTAGCTATGTTTAATTACGTCAATGCATTATTTGTTTTGATATGTAAAACTAGGGTTTTACTTAGTAAAAAAGTACGTTTAAATATACATATCGAAATACTAGACTGTTTTATTCTCTTATAACTCCCTCTAGGGATTTGTTGATGTAGCCAGCTTCGGAAAACGAGTTTGTCGCTTATTTTCAACTGTATTTAGATACATACACACACACACACACACACATATATATATATATATATATATATATATATATATATATATATATATATATATATATATATATATATATATATATATATATATATATATATATATCACACCATAAATGCATTGACTGTGTTATTTAATAATTTTACTTTTATATCACATATATGACGTGTGTTAAACAATCTCTGATATTAATTCAAAAGATAGTTGTATATATATATATATATATATATATATATATATATATATATATATATATATATATATATATATATATATATATATATATATATATATATATATATATATAGCCGCTTTAACGCTTTAATTTTCATATATCTCAATGGCACAGTTGTCTTGAACTGTGTTCTCTAGAAATATCAGGTTCAAACCCCAGATACCACTTCAGCACGATTTTCTATAAAACAAATTCGTTGTCTCTATCTCTGACCATCTCACGTACCAACTAGCTAGCTTTCTGTATGTGTGTGTGTGCAGAGTCCATATAATAACTCTAGCAAATGTATGTACTCTGCACATGCCAACTGCTTTTCAATGAAATTCCCACCCACCAAAACTGAGTAACATAGCAACCATACAACAAACACACCATCAAACATACAAAACATAACCTTAGCAAACAAATAATCATAACCATAAATTTTCACATGGTAAGCTCATAACAAACAAGCATGTGTACAGACATTCGACATATACAACACGTTGTGAGACTGTTGCTTGGCAACCAAACACGTGGTAAGCTTAACCTGAGAACACCACGGCCAGCGGAAAGCGGAGTTCTATACGTCACAAAAACAACACACGCTTGATGTCAACAAAAACATAATCTAACATACAAGACTTAACCTATAACTTTCGGTAAGCGGGAGTCCTAACCTCACAGTCGGCTAGCGGGCAGTCGACATAGCCTAACAAAAACACATGTGTGTGCCCTACCTAACATTCTAGGATAGCGGGAAGCAGAAGCCTATATGTCAGACTTAACCTCAAATTAACACGTGGTGAGCTCCTAACAAACATTCGGCTAGCGGGCTGCAGGTAACCCTCTTGGAACCTGACAGCAGCAACCATGTTGGAACATGTGAACTGACAGGTTACCCGCTACCAAATGGCAGGTTGCTGCAGCGACCGTCTTGAAACCTGACGGCAGCGGCCATCTTGGAACATGTGACGTCAGCTGACAGATGACAGCTGACAGGCTTGGAACATCTGACTCCCGCCATATTTGAACATGTGACGTCAGCTAACAGATGACAGGTCGGGTGGCAATTGACAGGTCAGGTGACAGCTGACAGATCAAGTGACAGCTGACAGTTGTCAGCTGATTCCCGCCGTAGTGACGTCATCTGTCAACGCATGTGCAAAAAAAAGTGGAGGGGGTTGTCCCAGGGGTCCGACTATCTACTCATTGGGATCTTTATCGGTGCAACGCTTCAGACAGACTTGATAAAATTCTATAGGTTTTTCTATATGCACTTCTTTTCATTTTAGTTTTCCATTTAAAAAACGAATTTATTTTCACTTTCGCAAAATTTGTCCACCACACGATTTTTTTAAGTGAATTCCTCATTTTGCGGAACCCTGTTGCTAACAATCGCGTTAGTTTAACAGATGACTTTCATCTTGTCGTGTTGGAGGACGTAGTAATTGTGACAAATTTCGCAAGTAGGTTGTCAGTATATATACTTTCGATTCTACTAAAATCAGCAATGCAACATTTAGCTCTATGTCTATTTCCATCTCATAAACAACCACTTTTTGGCGGTATCCACACTTGGTATATAAGTCGTTTCTCCCATTTGGGCGATGCATACTGTAACATGAGAGCGGAACAGCAAAAGTTGCAGTTACCCATCAAAAACCACGACAGCACCTTTGGAAGTGAAAAGTGTAATAGACATGGCACGTGACTAGGAAATTATATTAGGCGAGGCATTTTAGGAGGCGTATCTGGTTGTGGAAAAACAAATGTTATGGTTTCACTTTTGGAACATGCAAACGGCCTGTGAAAATATATATGTGTATTCTAAGTCCTTGAACCAACCAAAATATCAATATCTCAGATCTCTTTTGCAACATATGAAAGAGATCAGCCATTCTGAATACGATGACGAAAATCTGATAATCACCCCTGATCAGATTAAACCGAACTTAGTAGTTATATTCGATGATATAGTTTGTTGTAATCAAAGCATTATCAGGGGCTATTTTTGTTTCGGGCGCCACAATAAAGCTGATTGCTTTTATTTGTGTCAGACATATTCTTCAATACCGAAACAGCTGATTCGAGATAATGCAAATTTGTTAATTATATTCAAACAAGATAACACTAATTTGAAGCCCCGATAATGCGATCACGTTAATGTTGACATGCCGTTTCAGAAATTTAAGGATTTGTGTTCTTACTGTTGGAACGAGTTGTTTGGTTTTTTGGTTATAAATAAGGAATTTCCTATCCATTGCGGCAGATATGGGAAAGGTTTTGACGTTTATTTATGTGTAGATTAAACAAGATTTCAGTTCGTCAGTATATGTCAAAGAAGTGAACAAGATGAGTGAAAACGTTACCAGAGAACTTTTAAAAACGAGAAAAGCTTTGAAACGAAATTGCAAAGTTTAAAAGCTGATATTTTGGAATCTTTACTCAAAAGAGAAGAGGAGTTCAACCCATCTGTCTGTGAACCTCTAAAAAAAACAAATTACTGATATAAAAACAGAAAACATTATTCCAAAAGTTCAGCCTAAAGATGAAAAACAAAAAATGTCTACTCCTACAAACGTCGCCCCATCACAACCTCAACGCTTATTTGCACCCGAATTTTCGAATTATGAAGAAGTGTTTTCTGCACAACCTGAAATTTCTGACACCTCAGCAAATATTCTTGAAAGTACAAGAGCAGATATTGATAGAATGATCCATCCTATATTGTTTATTTACAACAATATTAAGCACAACCTAGGCAATATTTTTAAAAAATGGTAAGAGACACTAATGATCGTTTCGATCATAAATACAGAATATGATAATGGAATAATATAATACTGTATATGAAAAGATTTGTGGGTTTAGTCTAACAACCAAATACTAGTTGGCTAAATTATTTTTTTAAATAACTAGCGCCATCTGTTATCAAAACTAGCACGGAAATAACTACTAGCGCCATCTGTTGTCAAAAACCGGAACTAATTACAGGAACCTGTAATTTTGGATTTGTATAGATTCAAAACAAAACAAATTGATATATATTCCAAACAAAATAACCTACTTTGTTTTCAGGCGACATGGTTCCCCGGGACCCTATTCCCATTTCTAAGGATTATTGCCGGAAATAAATCCAGAAAGTATAGGGCTGTAATTCAACCAAATGGCATTTAGTTGAATTACAGCCCTATACTTTCTGGATTTATTTCCGGCAATAATCCTTAGAAATGGGTTCACAAACTACTTTTACGTTTCCTACAAGAATGCACACGGGACAGGACCTATGAGGTGGAATGAGAAGACAACAAACTACCTTTACTGGGATGAACCTAACGAGTTAGTTGATAGATTGAGACTCCTTCTTGCATCGAGGAATGCTGGCAGTAACGGCAATGATAATGAGATTATTTCAATAATTGAAGAGTTGTAGGAGAAAGATATAATCGTATAAATAAACGGCATTTTTATTGTACATTACCAGTGCGACTATGACTTTGGATAAGTTCGGAAGAAAAATTAATAAGGATAGGGATTAGTTAAAGAAAAAACTGTCGCAAACAATAATATAAACATATTTTGGCCAAAAAGTCATATCACAACAGAATCTTTCTAGCACCCAATTTAATGCATACAAAAATCTTTAGGTTTGATGGGGAAATAGATAAACTTAATATAAGACCTGCAACTGAAGTGACAATTTTTTTTTAATGGAGAACAAACATCTGCAGATGAATGCGTTGGCAGGAAAATAAAGTCTGGTGACAGCATGCATTCCACCTATGTAGAAAATACTACGAGTATTTCATATTGAACTAACTTTAAGATGTCCTCTCAAAAGTGTCAGGGAATTGATCGCAAGAATGCAAAACAGTTATAAATAAAAGATAACTTTAGTTCATTACCGACATATAAAAGCAAGCACTGTCAAACTCAATTGCTCTAAATATGACTTTGGACAAATTTGGTAGACAAATTGATCAATATGTTAACACGATAAAAAAAAATATGGCAAACACTCATCATAGCCGTGGAGGGAAATCCCAAGACGTTCCCCGCAGAATCTTCCTGATCGACCATATTTCCCACAACTATATTTTTGAATTCGATGCAGAAATAGCTGGGGTTGTTGGAAATCCTAAACCTGATGTGATCATCTTTTTTATTGGAAAAGAAACATCAGCAGATAACTTAGTCGGTGTGAAAATTAAACCGGGTGATGATATATATTTCGAATACAGTTCGACGAGCAGTAGAATTGAATTTTTCTTAGAAATAACATTAAGATGTCCCCTAAAACTGTCAAGGAATTGGTGGTGACAGAACTTCACAAACCAGCAAGGAGAAGTTATAGAAGAAGGCGAGTATTAGTGAAGGGGTTGAATGATCTGTTTCAAGCTGATCTGGTGGAAATGCTTCCTTATTCGAAATTAAATCGTGAATATAAATATATCTTAGTAGTGATCAACGCTTTTTCAAAGTTTATCTGGGCGGAACCTTTAAAAAATAAAACGGCCAAAGAAGTATCAAAAACTATGAAGAAAATTCTACCATCACTAAAAAATGCATATGAAATAATTCATAATGAATCCTTCACAACCCCGAAACACTGAATCACCTTGAAGACCTTGTATTCCAATGAATGGTTGAAAATTGAAGTCATAGGCTGACCCAACACACACAAATTTAGATTTAGAAGGGTTAATATGGTATCGCTTTTCACAAACTGTAGTCAAAATGTCTTTATGGATTTTGCTTTCTGAACACTGTCTTATAGAAGTACCAGGAGCGGCATTTTTAATTGTATTTGAAACACTGCAGGTATTCATTGTCAGCAGTTAAATGTGCACTGATCACGGCAATTTTAGACGCAGAGCTTTAGACTGCGTTTCACCTCCTGTCACTACATTGCAGATGTTATTTTACATAAAGGAATTCTTAATAATGTACCAATAATGTTAATAATGTTAACAATAAAAGTGCTCAGTTATTTTCAGTCACGATGTTATACTAAATTTATAAATTACATTGACAAAAAATTGTACAGACATTTCAATGATTGAACATAATCTTCAGATTTTGTAGATGGCCATTTACCGCAGCTTGGCCCATACTTCCACCCAACATTCTCATTGCGAGAGGCTTTATATATATTTTTCTGGATCCATTTTAAAACCTCGTTATGTCGCTGATTGCGTTCCTGATCGAAAATAAAACTTACGCCGTGATGGCTTGCAGACTTTAAGATGGAATTTAATAGGTTATTGTACGAAAAATATGCAGTCTCAAAAATGCACTCATCGAACAGTTCTTGAGTATTATTATAAAAATTGGAAAACTTTTCAACAGGATATTTTTGTTGATGTCTTCACATCGATTTTGGCTGAGCAGTGTTATCGAATAATGCTTTTCATACACTGTGGTGTTAATGTCATATTCCTTACAAAGGTCAATAAGCTCGTCCGGAGTTACAGATTCCAAATTATTATCTGTAAGCGCTTTCAAAGTGTCTCCAATCAGTTTGTCAAGTAACAGCTTCTTCTCGATTATCAATGATAGTCTCCCCGGCGCATTTGTCAGAGTGTGCAACCCACAGAAACTTTTAATCAGGTACAACAAGTGTATCTAAAATGGTTCTTAAGAATCTAATATCATTTTCATTTACACAATTCTTTAAAATTTTGCTCAAATCTTTTTAAGAACTTTACGTGTAGCACTACACAGACGCAAAAATAAAGTAAAGTATGCGTTTTCACTCATATTTGAAATAAAACTAAGACATCTTTGAAAGTAAGTCTTTTTTATAAGAATGTAGATTCTACCCCCCCTCCCCTTAGGAACCCTCGTTCTGACATTCATTCAATAAACGTATTAGCATATCTAGCGGCTCTTCATCAGAGGGATTTGAAATCGAAGGTATGTTTGTGACCCCAGGCTAAACTGTGCAACGAAGAAGGGATGAAGTATCTCTTATCATCGGTATTGGACAATGCAATTTTACATAAATAGTTTGTAAATATTCGGTGACATTCAGATTTGAAAACGTACATGTTGAAGTAGACCTGGCGGCGCTCCTCCTCTATTATTTCTTTATAATGCACCAAATCTTTTTGTTTTGCAATGCTATATTTACTAACTCCTTTAGCTTTCTTACAAACATCGTCAATGGATTTTATGCAATAAGCTTTTGAGCCAGTACCATAATATTCCATCAACGGTTTTCCTTTATATTCATCTTTCATTTTGCCAATAATCGAATTGGTTACTGGCATATCATGCATATTTATATGAGGATAATTTGAAGTGTCAAACTCGCTAATATGTTTCATCATATTTTCATAAACATTTTCAGTTTTCACATATATTATTAACGAATCGGTGTCTGTGTATAGCAAGGTTACGTGTTCTTTATAGAGAGGTTTAAGAAAATTGCAATAAAAGTTATAAAAGACTGTTTTTGAGATTTCCAGTATTGAGAATCCGACATATATTGGCTTATAATAACGTACAAGACTTCTTTTCATCTCAATAGCCACTAAATTTTCACTGAAAATTTTAAAATCTTTGTAATTTGGTTTGCTAATGTAATTTTCAGCGCCTCTTTTTTGACGGTTTTTACTAAATTGTGTAGCAAGTTTTATGTCAACTCTTTTTTCCACATTTTCGTGAAAATTTGAGCGCTCTGTGAATTCGAGTGAGTTTTAAACCATTTCGCAGGCATTGTTTCAGAGCTCGATAGTGAATTATGTACTGTTTTTTATCTTCCAAGTTTGGTATTAATTTCTCATTTTTACTGCCAGGAGGTGTATAATTTTCTGGGAAGAAGGGTAAATCGTGGAAGTGATCGTGAAGGTGTTTAGTAATAATCAAGTCAACTTCAAAAACATATCCTGTCGATGATGTATCAGATAACTAAAAAAACAGACTTTTGCAAGCGTTCAATTTCTTGACTTCCTAACCATTCAAAATTTGCAATTGGAAGATAGTGTTGTATTCTATAGCCATATAAGTTAGTGGCGTCGAGTATACAAGATATAATGATTCTTTTGACGGGTCATAGTTAGGAAGGAGCTTATTGTTCGCTATGGCTCTTCTACTGACACATGTGCTTACTCCTCCACGTATGCCCCGTTTGAAAAAGTGGATCATATCGATGTCGGTGAGCGTTTCTAGTTCGATCTTTGTATATCGCAACATGGCATCCCAACTTAAGCCTGGACCTGTATATTAATGCACCGCATCAATCTTGTAGGTCTTCAGACACCAGTCTCTATAATTTTCAAAAACATCTGCCAATAATAAAACATCAGCAGTTAAATACAAATCAGAGTAGTCTCCAAGCGTTTTACATTGGACCTTTTCGTCTCATACATAAAAGTTTGTCATTGTCTGGAAAAATGCTTCGTACCTCGCGACACTGACTATCATCTAAAAGTGTTGAAAGCTCGTCAAGAGAAAACGTCAGAAAGTCGTACGAGTCCAGGAATGTCATTTGCAGATTCATAGTTTTAACGTCGCCTTGTTCGTTTTTGTGCTTGCTAACAGGTAGAAGAGAGATGAGCATCATAATTTTTCAAATTGTGGAAAAAATGGAATTTTCAATTGTGTTTTATAAAGAAGATTGCAGTTGTTATGTGCAGCACCTCTAAAGCAGCCCGTCAAATGGCAATGATCCTTCACTTTAGTGTCGGCAGAAGCCAACGATTTTTCACAGATATGGCACTTTGAAAATTTAAACTATCTTGCTTCTACATTCTTATTGGAACAATTCTTTTCAAATACTTATTAAGTTAAAGTTTTAAGTGTTCCTCGAGTTTGGAAATAAACACCTCAGCAGCATCTTCGTTTCTGTATAGAATTAGCTTTGATTCGGAATCATCGAATGAACACTTAACGTAATATGCGAAAGAGCAAGGCTTATGCTCATATTTGTTTATAGTCGTTTTGTCATCATCAGACGGTACGTTTTCAACCGGGCTAAGGATGCATTTCAACTCTACATGTATGAAGAAAGGCGCTTGAATTTGCTTTTGGAAGTTTTCAAATTTTAGCACATTTTCCATTACCGTTTGGCTTAAGCTATCCTTTTTAGTAATTTTCTCTAGCAATTTTGTAACGATAAAATTGCAGTCGTGAGCCATGTGTGTTGAAAGCTCTTCTTCAGAGGAAAATTATTGCAAGCATCCATCACAAAAATGTTTGACAGCTGTATTTTTTGATATTTGTGAAGAAACTAATAGAATCATTTATACAGGGGGGGTAAACTAAGTTTATAAACGTTGACTTAAAAGTCAATTTAACAGCGTTGATTGCAATTTGCTATACAGACCATGCACTTAAAAGCCAAGTCTAATGTTGCTTCCGCAAACATGACTTTAAAAAAGGCATATATTAAAAAAGGAATTTAACTGTTGATGTCGATTCCAGGCGAATAACGAAGCACATCTCACGACACTAACATTTTTTTTCAAAAGCACTAAAAACACACACACTATACATGAACTTTGTAGAAACGTAAAATTCAGGCATTGTAGGGCAGTTGTCTTCAATAGCAAATATATTGAATAGCAGCCATCTTCAAACGCAGATAATTTGAACAGCAACTATCTTCAATAGCAAATATGATGAGACAGCAGGTATCTTGAATAGCAGATATTTCTTTTTGAATGGCAGGTCTCTTGAAATAGCAGATAACCTGAAGACAGGGTTGATCATTTCGTACAGTAGATAACCGATGCATTTTAGACTTGAATGACAGGAACAATCTGATAATAAACACTTCATGTAATTAAGAAAAGGAATAAATAATTTGAATTCTGAAAGCTAGAATACAGAATTAAATTTCGTTATTGGGGAAATTTATTTCATTCATTGATTTAACGAGGTTTTAATAAAAAATTATTTATAAAAAACAAAATAAATACCTGAAAGGAAGTAATCCATGTTCTCACAGCTACATTCAGAGTCAGGGGGTAAATTACATTCAGTTATCCAGCAGAACCTGAAATTTCCAACATTTAACTATATGCATCTGCTAGTGAAGGGATGATGACATTATTTAAAATTACATGATAAGCCATAGAAATTTTGTATTGCACCTATAACAGACAATTAAAGTGAATAATGAACTGCAATTAATACAGAGTTATGATCCCCGAGACAAAATATTATAAACCGATATTAAAGAGGTCGGTGAAAGAACAAGTTTAATAAACTGTTTTCGACAAAGTGCAAACTAGTGAACTTCAACTGATTTGTTTAGTGTAAGTTTGATGAAAATTTGTTAATATGTATAAGGAAATTAATGTAGGAACAGGTAAATTAGTAATTAAGGAAAGAATTTGTTATTAATAAGGATAGGTAAGGTTTAACATTTTAATAAAAAATGAATAGATTAGAAATTTGAACATACAAATATTTTTTGACTAACCTGACTATAAATCCAGTTATTTAATTAAATATGATCAAAGGGAAGTAGCCTTCTCTTGACTTATTTTGTAAAATCTGTTCTGGGATTAGACTCATCTGAAACAGACATTGATTGTTTAGAATGCAATTTCGAACACTAAATTAGCAGGTTTTATTGGTGATATAAAACAAAAGAAACGAATTTTAATTTCCGGGGGGATTAAGAACGGGACTGTTAACAAGAACCTGAACCAAGCAAGATAGCAACGTGCAGATTAGCAAAAAACGTTTAAAAATTTAGAAAAAACACTAGAAAAAAGTATAAGTGAAATGGAAACGTGGTATTTACCAATATATCAACTGTTGAAGAACTTCAAGCAAGCTTATCAGTGCATATAGTGATAAAACAGATAAATAAATTATCCATAATTTTCAATTAAATGTTAGAATTATAAACAAATTTAAAATTAAATCGAAATCATAAATAGTTTAATGCAATAAGAATGTATTATATTATAATGTTTTCTTACAAGTGTTTAAGAAATTAGGTTTTCTGTAATTTTTTGTTTTGTTTTCCTAAACTATTATTGTGTGTGGTTATGTAGAAGAAGCTCCACTCTTAACAACAAAATGTAACATTTAATGCTGATATTATTTCAATAAATATATCTGATACTGATGCCCAACTATATTACATAGATATATCACGAGACAAACTGTATGCATGACATTTCGGGTTATATGTAACTTACAAGTTCATAACAAGTTACATAAATGTTACTTTTGTAAATAACAAAATATTATTTCAGTTATGTGAATGTTACATAACCGTGTTTGTTGGATATATGGATAAGTGTAGCATGTAAGATTAATGTTAGTAAAGTGTATATTATAAGTTTGTGATTCTGTGTGATATTATAGTTGAGTAATATAGGTATATTGTAAATTTTCTGTTCAGCAAATCTGCAAAATAAGGTTCCTGAATTAGTGAATTTGTTTAGAAAAAATTCACTAATGGAGAGGTCCCAACTTTTGAATTTTGGAAAAATCCCATATTTCAATATATATATATATATATATATATATATATATATATATATATATATATATATATATATATATATATATATATATATATATATATATATATATATATATATATGTGTGTGTGTGTGTTTGTGTCCGTATAATTATGAGGACAAACCACATGCATGGACGTGACTTGTCGGGTCTTCCCAACTTGTCGGGCCATACACGCGTCCCGACAATTTAGAGACGTGGTTTTTCGGATTCTCCACCTCTTAAGTAGTATAAATAACTAATTTTCTGACGATGTCCTGATATACATACTATATGCATGTGTGTATTTTTAAGTTCGTGTTACTAAAACTGTCGGGCCCTATAAAAGTGACTGATAAAAGCGACCTCCGTGGTCAATTTTTGAAACAGACGTAATTGTGTTTAAGGCCCGACAACTGTCTGGTAAAATTTGTGTAAGTTCCGATAAATATAACATTTTTTATACCTCGTGCAGGTAGTAAATTATCTGTTTTCAAGTGACTTGTCCCTGGTTTTATAAATAGCGTCTTTGTTGTTATTTTTTACTGCTTAATCTGCAAGGGTTATTCACGGGGAATAACGGTACATTATTTTTGCTTGGGCACTAAAGCAGATGGCGGTGGGTTTTATGTAGTATGTTATATTTCAGAGAATATTAAGATATTGTTAAACTTATTTATTAGGGAAATTTCATAGAAAACATCACTCTATTCTTCAAACGAAACAGAACTCATATTTGGGATGGAATCATTAGTTTATATATTATTTTACATACACATATTTATGTATATATATATATATATATATATATATATATATTTATATATATATATATATATATATATATATATATATATATATATATATATATATATATATATATATATATATATATATATATATATATATATATATATATATATATATATATATATATATATATATATATATATATATATACTTATAGGGTTAGTATATGATGGATTTGTATTTACTGAAATATTCCTTATTCAAAAAAAAATATCTTAACAAAAGCTTTTCGACATATTTTTTGCTACAAAGTGGCGATATTCAATTTATCCTAGCCTAAACAACTTCGTTGCTATGGAAACTAAATCTTCCTTTTCAAATGGCAAGATAATTCTTGATACGCCACTATAAAAATGTAGTTAGGTTCAATTAAAAAAAAATTGAGAAAAAATTAATGTAATTATGCAGATGATCGCAAAAGTGATTTTTTTAAACAAAAACACGCTTAAAACCAACCCTGTACGCATAAGCAACATAACAAATGCTGTAAAATAACCCCCCCCCCCACCAGTTACGGGACCTGGCGTGAATAGGGGTGCTGGGTGGGGAAGGAAATATAGAAATCAAATCAGAAAAAACACCTTCGTTGGACTTCTATAAGCAGCCTTGTTTACATTTTGCTCCAACATTTCTTCTGAATAACATCCCCTCCTTTCGGCTTTTTGCTCCAAGTTCCCCAGCTAGTTTGCAAGTTGAAATGAGCAGAGTTTTGTTGTTGTTTATGCGCAAGATACTGTATCAGGCAGACCTGAACCACCTGACCTGACCTGGCTAGCCCTGACCCAACGTGACCTGACCAAACCCGACTCTGACGTGATCCTGACCTGACCTGACCTGGGTAAAGGCGTATGAGAAAACCCAAGCAAACCCAAAAAAACATGCATTTTACACACAAAAATGTGTATGTGACCAGCGATGAACCAATAATGTCAATAAGTTGACAACAACAAATTCTCATAACGTAAAAAATATTTTCGACAACATAAAATAGTATAAAATTGCATATAAGGTAATAAACATTATCTATCAGCAGTCGACATCACGTTGGTGAAACTGCAGATGAGAGGCAAACTAGCTTTAATTATTAACTTTAATTCTAATGCTCTATTGCTCTTACAGTTTCTTCTTTGGTGATAGGGGGTTCATACAGGTCTACGTCCTCCGCAACCTCTATATCAGGTCTATTATCGTCGAAAAGGTTGTTAATATATTCCTCCCAAATAACTCTTCGCTGCCGATCATCTTCTGCCATTTCCCCATGTTCGTTTTCCAGATTAGAAAAGTGTCTCTTCCGGTAAACTACGGACGCCTCTTTTATTTTTCTGTGTATGTTAAATTCATCGTGCAGCTCTTGTAGTTGTTCTATCTCCTCGCATTGCTTCTTTAACCAGTCATTCTTTGCTGCTCTTATTTCCCCCCTAATAATTCTTTGGATGTGTTTATAGCTCTCTGGATTTCCTTGACTTTTACATCTTCTCCTTTCTTCAAGCATGATTTCTGCTGTCATCCAATTGTGTTTCTATGTTTTCCGCTTATGACCTAGTTCACCTTCTGCGACCCTAATCAAAGCTTCCTCCATTTCTCCCCATATGACATATATGCTTGCACTCTCTTCCAACTTCGGTTCTATGCATCATATTTAGATAAAAAATGCAAAAATGTATTAACGAATTTGTTCTACGAAAATTAGCCAAAAATTATAGACCGTTAAACCATAAACTTAACTAAACGTACAGCGAAAGCATCAACTTAACTGAACCGACGGCCAAAGCATCAAAGAAAGGGTCTATTTGAAATGAATTCTCTGTAAATATTTTAGTAAAATGAAGGGCAATGACTTAAGCGTTCGCAGAACACACGTTTTGAGGAAAACTCCAAATTTTTTTTAACTGACGATAACTTTTTTCTTTAAATTTAGAGATGTACATTATGGTACATGGTTTACTCTTTATAACACAAACACGCGTACCGAATTTCGTTGCCCTTACTCTGTTATTTCCGGAGATATTAATTTTTTTTAGAAAGAAAACATAAAATTTTTCAGGAAAACCTGCGCCGATTTTCCTGGATAAGGAACTTATCCAAGCTACTTGCAAAAGGAAAGTACTCACCAAATTTGATCAAAATCCGCCCATTACTTTTTGAGTTATCGGTGTGATATATATATATATATATATATATATATATATATATATATATATATATATATATATATATATATATATATATATATGTATATATATATATATATATATATATATATACATATAACACATAAGAATTCTAACTGACTCCGGATATGTCTTCTTGGGGGCCTAACTAGCGCTCTTTTGAAGAATTTTTTAAATTTAAAAGTCGTCATTAGTTAATTTTTTTTTGTTGCGAAAATTCACTAAAAGGTTTCTTAACTCTTTTTTTTGTTGTCAAATACTGCTTTCCAGCAACAAAAAATTACAAATGCTTCTGATTCTCTTAACTAAGTTCTTCAAAGGTAATTCCAAAAATATAATTAACAATTAATTATCATCAACGATG
Source organism: Tillus elongatus (assembly GCA_964006375.1). Lineage (NCBI taxonomy): Eukaryota > Metazoa > Arthropoda > Insecta > Coleoptera > Cleridae > Tillus > Tillus elongatus. The sequence continues at coordinate 101,415,435 of OZ023266.1, read as the reverse complement.
ACAAAAAAGTATGCTCAAACTGGCGACTATTTTCTGTTTGGCAAACGTCATATCTTCTAATAAGCTCTACAGTGCAAGAATTTCTAATAACCTGAGACAAAATTTCTCTGCAGGCACGAATAATTTTGTTAATAAAATCCTTTTAATTTCTTGGTTGAACAAAATAGACCACATATTTTACATAACCCCACAAAAAATCGAATGGTGTCAGGACAAGCGAGCTCGTGGGTCACCTGGCGGTTCCCTATCCGCCTTGTTCAAAATTTATAGTTTAAAAGATTTGACATAGATCTTAGGATGAACAGTTATGATACTGACAAAATACATAATAGTTGTGATGCTGTGATTGTGGACAAATAAAATCATTATTGAAAGGAACATGAAAACCGTTTATTTGTTGGGTTTTCTCGAAAACTTTTGAAATGAGAAAAATGTTTGACATAATATTGATTAAGAATGAAATAAGAAATCCAAACTTGACTAAAATACAGAGTGTTCCATTGAAAAAAATGAAGTTTATGTCAAAAAGCACACTTTGTCTAAGTAAAGCTTATTGAAGCAGCCTTTTACCAACCAAATTTTGATCTAAAACTTTTTCTTCTATCATGTACGGGGGCTGTGATATTTAGCGTCCAAATAGATCTAAAAAACACACACACATCTATATATATATATATATATATATATATATATATATATATATATATATATATATATATATATATATATATATATATATATATATATATATATATATATATGCAGTTGCCCCACGACAAAAGCCCGGAATCGATTTCTCGGAAACTAGACTTTGCAAAATTTTTAAAATTTGGCAGCTTATTGAAATTGATGGATGCACCTTGGTTAAAGTATTTTTCAGATAGTGGCACTTCTGGATATACAGGGTGTTGATGTTAACTTGCTTATTTTAGATAGGATACATATTATTGCATTTTTATATTCAACGCAAAAGTTTAGACACGTGTTATGTATAATATTCCATACCTAAGTCCAACCGTAATGTGATGTTATTTTGATAATAACTACAGAGTGATCAAAAGCTCTCATTGAAAATTGAGTTAAAAAAATCGTTGTCTGTTTTTCAAATAGAAACTCTTATTTTTATAATCATATCTTATTTAACATTGAAACTTTAGGTAAGGTTCTCTGCCAAAAATTTGTAGTTTTAAAAATATTGGCAATTTAACATTTTTATATTGAAAAAATGTTATACGGCTTTCAAGTTTTGTTGTTATATAATCATGACGGCGACGCCTGTCAAAAAAAAACTATCGAGAACTACAAAAACCTCAGTATTTGTTGTCATTTGACAATTATTTATAAAAATTATGCCGGGGCGACTGAATTATACTCAAGAAGATTATTAAAATTTCTTTATTATCTATGGTGAATGTAACCAAATTTGATCAAGAACGTGCCAAATATTTGCTGATATCCAGATAAACAAAAACCGTCGCGGAGGAGTGTTCGGCGAATAATAGAAACTTACAAAATTTTGGCACCGTGAAGGCAAAAATGCATAAAAGAAATAACATCCTTAAGACAAGTAGCTCTGCAGACAGGACTCTCGAAGAGCTTGATACACAAAATTCCGTTAAAGCACAACTTCCACCCTTATTCAATATCTTTGGTTCAACATCTGAGAGAAATGGATATGCAGAAAAGAGTTTTGTAAATTCATTTTAACGATGATACAAGAGGACTCTCGATTTTTTGGACAGCATAATTAGGAGTGATGACGCGAAATCTATGAAAATTGTTCTTTTTAACACACAAAATTCTTATTTTTGGAGGAATTGAAATCGTCATGCAGTAAGAACCCGGAATTTTCAAAATGAAAACTGAAAATTGAAAACTAGTATAAACGCAAATAATTATATGTCGATAGTTATAAGCATTTTCTAATAAGCAATAATTATACTTCAAATTAACTGAATTTGAAAAAGTCTGGACGCAGTCTGCCTGAATTTTCGTGAATTTTTATAGAAATAATCTGGTACCAAACATTATTTTTTATTAAATGCCCATAACTTTTTTTTCTGGTAACTGAATGTTGGCATATGGTTTACTTTTAGCGAATTTTCTGTACAAAATGAACTATGGAGATCGCGACTTTAGAATTTTGAAAATATTTCTTCAAATGAGCGGGAACTAGGCGGCTAGAACACATATCTGGGGTCTGTTTCGTTTTTTATATGTGTATATATATATATATATATATATATATATATATATATATATATATATATATATATATATATATATATGTATATATATATATATATATATATATATATATATATATATATATATATATATATATATATATATATATATATATATATCAACTCAAAAAATAATAGGACGGTTTTGATCAAATTTTGTAAGCATTTTCCTTTTGCAAGTGGCATGGATAAGTTGGTTAGCCACGAAATGCGGCCCAGGTTTTCCCGGAAAATTTTGTGATTTCTTTCGGGAATAACAAAGTAAGGGCAACCAAATCTGGTACGTATGTCTGTATTATAATAAGTGAACCACGTACCAAAATTTCGATCTGTAATTCAAAAGTCAGAAAAGTTATAGGCATTTGAAGAAAAAAAAATTTGGAGTTTTCCTCAAAACGTCCAAGTCGCGATTTGAAACGTAAAAATTCAAGGAACATGAAATAAATACCTGTTACGTAGGTAAGGTTAGGTTAGGTTAGATTGTGAGTGGTCCATATCGGTCCCTCCACCGCGACCATAGGTCTATTGTGGCTCACGCCTAATGTCTATATTTCGCCCAACAAATCCAGCCTCCTACAGAGGTCGATAACCTTTGCGGGCGAAAGTTGATCCAGATCCTCTGGAGCAAGCTTTACCTTGGCAAAGAGCAGGTGTCTAGTCCTATCCGCTGCCGGACAGGAACACAGCACGTGCTCTGCTGTTTTGTCATTCTCCATACACAGCCGGCACTCGGTCTCCTGACCGATCCCAATACGGTGCATGTGATGCCGCAAGCGACAGTGTCCTGTATACAGGCCGACTAGAGTACTCAGTTGTTGTCTGTTCAACTCTAGAAGTTTCTTAGCCCTTGACTCAGACAGGCCATTTATGAAGGCCTTAGAGTGAGCTAATCCTGGAAGATTTTGCCAATATTGAATTGTCCTTCTATCTGTCCAGGTCTTTAAGGTGCGTTTTGCTGTGCAAGATGTTATTCCCAGCACCGGTTCTGGTCCGACAAAGTCACACTGGGCACCACTCCTGGCAAGCGCGTCTAACGCAACGTTGCCATCATGGTCCGAGTGACCCGGTATCCAGACCAGCGACACCTCATTACAGCTGCCCAATTCGTTAAGGGCAGATTTACAACTCCATACCGTCTTTGAATTGCACCGGTAGGAACCAAGAGCCTTTATTGCAGCTTGGCTATCTGCATATATATTTATCGATTTGTTTGTGCATAGGTCTTTTAAGCATTCCCTTGCACACATCTCGATGGCATAAACTTCTGCCTGGTGTATGGTTGCGTACTTGCCGAGGCTAGCTGATAGTCTAGCATCGGTGCTGCCCCCATATGCGCCGGCTCCTACTCCCATATTGGTTTTGGAGCCGTCAGAGTACCAGCAGAGGTCCGCTCTCAACAGGGTCGATTGGTTCCGGTCCCAGTCCTCCCTTTCCGGGCGGACGGTCTTGAAAGACAGATCTCTGCTGATTTTTGTAGGCATCAAGTCTGAGACCATTCCCAGAATCCCGTGACAATCACTGTCATCAAGGAGTCCGGTCCCCCTCAGACTGACTTCCCTCGGCATGTTAACTGCCGTTTGTTTTAGTCTGTACGTTGTCCACCTCGCCACCCTGTTACGTAAAGAAAATGTTGCAAGAAGAGTGTTCTTAAGGTTTAGCTTTACCCGTCATCGACCTTTATTTTACTAAAATATTTCCAGAAAATTCATTGCAAATAGACCCTGATGCTTTGGCAGGAGCTTTAGTTACGTTTATGGTTTAACGGTCTATAAATTTTAGCTAATTTTCGTAGAAAAAATTGATTAATGAGGAGACAGCGACTTTTGAGTTTGAAAAAGATTTCTTCAAATGAATACAAACCAGGCCCCCTAGAATCCATATCCGGGTTTACTTTCAGTTTTTATCTGTTTGCATATATACAAGGTGACGTATTTCTACGGTAAAGCTCAATATAATTGTTATTATGCAAGATACGAGAAAAATTGTATACGTTAATTATATAGTGTATTGAGCTGCATCTTATAAAATTATTTTGAAAATCACGGCGTGGCCCATAAATCGTTGGTGATAACTGCAATATTTTTTTCGAACATTCCTTATACTGTTGCATTTTTAATTGGAATATGATGCATGTTCGTAAAAAAATCAAGACGCAGTAAGTGTGTTTTGGCAGCGAATTTTCTTTAAATGCTAGGAAACCAGTTTTCTCAGAAACATTTAAAGTTAAAGTTATTTTCGGAAAACTTTTGTACATTTTTAAACAATATGGTATTTTAATAAAATATGGTAAATTTTTACTATATAGATTATACCGGTAACCAAATTGAGGCCTGCTTGAATTAAAAACATTTTATGGAAATTAAATTCCATAACGCACTCGCTGCGTCCAGACTTTTTCAAACCTATAGCCACATACCCAATTTGGCGGCCCATTATTTTTTGAGTTACCGGCGTGATACACACACACGGAAATATATATATATATATATATATATATATATATATATATATATATATATATATATATATATATATATATATATATATATATATATATATATAAACATATCAAGATAGTAACTGACCACAGACATGGGTTCTAGAGGCCCTAGTTCGCGAATTGTTTTAAAATTCAAAAGTGTAGGAAAATTCACTACAAAATATATGTAATAATATATTTCAGAATAACTGCACAAGGTCAATGTGATCAACTATACAATACCTCCACACAGCATTTGATAAACAAACCCTTCCCTTATATTTGTCGGTCCTTTTACACGCACACAAGCCAGACAGTTTTTTTTAAATCGGTTTTTTTGTTGCCATGTGTAATTCAGAAACACAGTTATGTTTGTAGAAAAAACACTATGGTTTATGGGGTCTTATACACACTTCAAACATAATCCATATTTAAGGGGTCTTCACACAACGTGTGCATTAAACATAATTGCGGGACCTCACTTTATTTGCAAATATTTTCTAAACGAGCGTGTGTATAGTATTTTGGCGCGAATTATGCACATCTGGAGATAAATCTACAACTACAACTCATCTCAAACATTAAGATCCCACAAGTTGGTGTGTTTTCGTGTGTCCCTGCAAACATACGAGCACATGTATGCGTGTGTGTGTGTGTGTAAAAAAATTGTAGGAAAGCCGTCAGTTGCACAATAAAACGCTTTGTTAAATGCCGAGTTTTATTTATATAACGTGAGTTTTACTAAACTAATTACTCAATAACAAACATGAAAAAACCTTTTTATAAATTTGTTGATAAATAAAACTATAACCGTCACAAAAACTTTAATATATATATATATATATATATATATATATATATATATATATATATATATATATATATATATATATATATATATATATATATATATATATATATATATAGTTTTAGTTATAGAGTTTATGGTTTAGTAGTCTATAATTTTTAGCGAATTTTGTAGACAAAAATCGCTAATGAGGAGACCACTAATTTTGAATTTTTGAAATTTTTCTTCAAATGAGCCCGAACTAGGTTGTTTAGAACCTATATCCGGGGTTAGTTTCAGTTTTTGTCTATTTACATATATACAGGGTGACGCATTTCTAAGATATAGATTATATCCGTTATTATACAAGATACGAGAAAAAAATTATACATTAATTATAGAGTGTTTTGCAGTGCATCTAATTAAATTATTTTGACCATCACAAGTGGCCCCATAAGGGACCACTTGTGTTTTTTAAGCAACAACCCATTATATTATTGCATTTTGAAATTTTCTATCCAATTATAATGCATGTTTGTGGGGACAAAAATTTCATAGCGTTCTTTGTTTTCGCGTTATTTTAATTGTTTTGCAACTTTTTGTATTTTTGCACTCATATTATTCATCGAAAAGATTGACATGCCGTATACATAGCGCTCTCAAATAGTGACTGAATTTGAAAAAATTAAAATTAGTATTTACATTTATAATCATTCACTATGATTCATGTAGGAGACAGTTTTATTTATTTTTTCAGTTTTCTATTCAATTCTAATAACCGAACAGACTATGTGATTATTTAGAGAATTGTCGAAGAAAAATATTCAAATATTTAAATTAGCTGGTACAAAAAAGTAACAAATAATTAATCTCATAGGGTTATATTTATGTTTACACATGCAGTTGATAAATTGCTTTTATAAATGTCAAATCAAAGTTCAAAGTGACAAGTCATAAGTCTTAAAAGTTAGGCAACACTGGTTTAAATTTCCGTGAAAAGTTAAAAACATTACATTTTCTTCTTCTCAATTTTAATTACAGTTTAGGTGCATAATTTAAATTTTATGTATTTTTTCATTACATTTTTGTGTAAAAGATTTAGTCAGTTTTCGGAGAATTTTTTGTTTTATCTCAGCAGACATCATTTTTTGTAAGATTTTTGTAAATTCTTGGTAATTAATATAGATGTTTAATAAATTACTGTCAACCAATTTGTTCGGATTTTCGTCAAAAATATTGTTTGCTAATTTTAATGCAAACATTTTTCTTGGAAGTTTCGTGGAAAAGCTTCCTGTGAATAATTATATAAATGTATAAAGGTGTGTAAATAGCTTGAAGGGGTCCGTTGGCCAGGAAAAAGTGAACCAGTGTTTGCGGGAATATTAAGTTTATTTTCGAAAAATTGTTGTACTTTTTCAAACAATAAAGTTATTTTGATGAAATGTGGAACATTGTTTTCACTATACAGTACTTGTAACCAAATTTGATGCATGCTGTCATTAAAAAATACATATTTGCCATTGAAAACATTTTTATAGAAATTATCTACCATAACGTAACATCCAGCATCGGGAACAATAGTCTATTATAAGACAAAGTGATACCGTGTAAAACAGTAGACAGTAAAACCGCAAGGTACCATTCTCATGGATATACGACGGAGCTGATCCAACAACCGACATCAATAAACAATGGAATAGCTGATGCAGAGACCTGCATCCAAGAACAATTAACAACAATAATTAACAACCAACTGACAATTTAGTAAATTGTCAGCCCTGGCCCATTTCTACCCTAATATAGGGACAAAGTATAAATAAAAAAATAAACTTATACGTAAGGAACCTTATAATCAATACTCGCTCATGAATGTAGCTAGTGAATATAGTAATACAAACAGTAATATAATCCCAGCTTACAATAAAAAGACACGGAAATTGTAGCAGCGTTTATCAGCACAAGAATGTTGCAGAAAATTTACCGAATAATAATATCGTGATGTGAAATAATACGGGGGTCATTTAGAATACTTTAGCAAATCAAATAAATTATAGTCATTTTAACAATGAAGAAACAGAAATTTTACTGAGCTTATGTAATCAATATCAAGAAATATTTGCAGATCCAAACCAACCATTAACACACATGTAATTTAACATAAAAAGATTGACGGATTATATACTATTCAATGCAAAGCTATATAGATACCCTTATATTCACAAACCATAAGTAGGTAGACAAATTAACAATATGCTAGAACAAAAAATAATTAGACACCGCCACAGTCCGTATAATAGTCGAATCTGGATCGTTTCAAAAAAATCTGATAATAGTGGCAAACAGCAATTGAGAATAGTACTGGACTATAGGAAATTGAACGAGAAAACTATTCCAGACAGGCATCCTATATCAAAACTAGACGAAATTTTAGACAAATTAGGGCGTGCGCAATATTTTTCGACAACAGATTTAATTTCGGGCTACCACCAAATTGAAACGGACCCTAATAACATGGAGAAAACAGCCTTTAGCACAACACAGGTCATTTCGAATGTCTCAGAATACCGTTCGGGTTGTCTGGAGCACCAGCCACATTTACCAGACTGATGCACCGGGTTCTGAGTGGTCTAATAGGAAAAACATGTGCTGTATATATGGATGACGTAATAGTATTTTCAACATCGTTGCAAGAACACGTAGAAAAACTAAGCTTAGTAGTTGAAAGATTTAGGCAAAACAATTAAAAAGTAGTTAGATAAAAGCGAATTTTTGAAAAAAGAGGCCGAATTTCTAAGACATGTGGTAACCACAGACGGGATCAAACCAAACCCTAAGAAATTTGATGCTATAAAAAAATTCCCGATACCCAAAACGGCAAAAGAAATAATTTTTAGGACTTGAAGGTTACTATAGAAAATTTATAGAAAACTTTGCACACGTTACTAAACCTCTAACCAAATGTTTGAAGAAAAACTAAAAAATTAATGTAAATGACGAAGAATTTTTAAATGCATTCAACTCGTGTAAAAGCATATTAATTAATGCACCCGTACTTGTTCCCCCGGATTTTTCAGAAGAATTTATTCTTACAACAGATGCATCAAATGATTCCATCGCCGGTATATTAAGTCAAGGAAAACCAAATTCAGACCAGTCTATAGCATATGCAAGTAGAACATTAAATGACACATAATCTAGGTACAGCACTATCGAAAAGAAGTTATTAGCAGTAGTTTGGGCTACTAATTAATTCAGACCTTATTTATACGGTAGGAAATTTATAATTTATACAGATCATAAGCCACTAAAATGGTTATTTTCTTTAAAACAACTACACTCCAAGCTAATAAGATGGATATTAAAAATAGAAGAAACAATTTTTAAATTGAATACAAAAAAGGTACATTAAATTGCGCAGCGGACGCACTTTCTCGTGTAGAAATAAACCCCATTGATATAGACAACCAATCTACAAACAATGTAGACAGAGACGAATGGAAAAATGACAACGCTATAATAATAAAAGACAGTGATATAGACGAAACCGAAAACCCTAATGTAGATTCGTACTCAGCACCGGGAATACCTATTTTAGAAGATATAATTAATAATAAAACCAACCAAATTTTCTTTAGAAATGCAGAAAATCCGGAAATTTTCTGAGAGAAAAGACAAAAGAAATTTCACTCATGCTAGTTTAAATTTAAGTGAACCAGATCGAATAGAAAATTTTATTAAAGAATGTTGTTTACCCCAGGGAAAATATTACTGTGTATTTATAAATGAGAGAGATTACGAATTAGTAAGTTCAGCAATCAACCAAAAATTTAACAATGTAAAATCATCTAAGTATTATAGATGTATGTTAGCGTTAGAAGAAATAAATAGCAAGGAAGAATTAAAAGAAAAATTGATCTTATATCACGAAGGCAAAACAAATCATAGAGAGGCGGACGAAACATACTTAAGAATTAAAAGTCAATATTACTTTCCAAACCTAAAGAATCGCATTGACGAATTCATCAAAAACTGCGAATTGTGTAAAACATGCAAATACAATAGAAACCCTGTTCATATTTCATTGGAACATACACCAACGCCATCTAGACCTTTAGACGTCTTGCATTTAGATAAATTTCATATCGAAACATCACAATTTTTGACTATTTGACCCCTTCAGTAATTTCGTCCAAGCATTTCCAATTAAAAGTGAAAATGCTACACAAACCGCTAAAATTTAATCAAGTATTTCTCACAATACGGAAGCAGTAGATCGGTAATCAGTGACCCAGCAACCGAGTTCTCAAATATAACAGTTAAAGAGTTATTAAAAGCATACAAAATTGAATTACATCTGATAACACCGCAAAATGCAATGTCAAACGGTCCAGTCGAAAGATTTCGCAGTACCATAATAAAACACTATAAACTGGCAAATTAATATATATATATATACAATTAAAAAAAAACTTAAAAAAAACATAACTAAAATAGAGAAAATCTTCTAATATATTAAAAAAAATATATCAATAAATATATATTGTATATAAATTACCAGAAGTAATAAATAAAATAAAAAAGTACAAATAAAATATTATAGTATAAATAGTCTTAATTTTAGTATATTTATTATTTAGTATAGCACAATTTTGTCATTTGGGGTAATAGAATAACAGTGATGTCATATATTATACGCATAACTCCGATTTGTTACTCATTATTGTGGACCTTCTTCTTTGATTTCTGTCTGTCTCGTACAACAGTTTGTGGCTAATGGACTTTGCTTCCGAGGCCATCCCTAAACTAACACACACACAAAACACTATAGATTAATTAAGACTAAGTTCAAAGATATGAAACCTTACGATTTAATGCCTTATATTTTTGAGTATAACTCCTCCATACATTCACAAACATTAAAACCGCCCTTTGAATTGATATTTGGCTATACTCCGGAATTATTTAATTACGATCCTGAGGTAATTATCTCAGGAATATAACAGTAAACACAAAGAACTCACGAAAATTATTTACGAAGTTATACAAGACAGAATTGAACATTCCAAATAAATAAGATGCTAAAACGTACGAACAAGGACACTAATCAACCTTCTAAGGAAGGCGACATAGTATACAAAAATATTCCTCCCGGGTTTCACAAAAAAACATAAAAATCCACTTACAGGACCGTACTCAATGATTTCTTTTAGAACACAACAAAGCAACTATATTAAACCACAAAACTGACGAACAATCAATCACACATTTACGAGACCTTCGTATTTCAGGTTCATCCTCTTCACGAAAACAAAATTCCAGTTAGAAAGCTTGACATAGTATACAAAAAGATTCCTCCTGGGTTTCACAAAAAACATAAAAATCTACTTACGGGACCGTACTCAATCATTTCTATTTTAGAACACAACAAAGCAACTATCTTAAACCACAAAACTGACGAACAATCAATCACACATTTACGAGACCTTCGTATTTCAGGTTCATCCTCTTCACGGGAACAAAATTCCAGTTAGAAAGCTTGACAGACAATCTAGGCATACTACCCAAAAAACTAGTACTTGCATATTCGGAAAACGACAAGTGGAGAATAATACATATACATGACCTTACACAGTTACGAACTGACTATGATATGATAAAAACATATTTTCAAAACATTATAAAAGTTATGAATGACGGCTACAGACTAGAATATCAGAATTTCATATTGACAATAAATTTTATAATCTCTAACATAGACGATATATTTCAGAAGATATTTCCCAGCATTAATATTATGTATAATTATAATAATAATCAATATTTAAGTCTGTTACAGGCAATTTAGATGAAGAAGACGGAGAACGCATTTATCGAGTACTCGATATCCTAAGTAAAGATCATAATGAAATGCACCAATTGTTAAACGTCACTAATGATAGAGGCTATATCAGAATTTAGTAATACGATAGAAAAACTGGATCATGATCAGGAAGTTATAGTAAACATAATAAATGATTTAGAATACACAATTGACAAAAAGCGAACAATTAACAAATTTTCATAGAGTAAAATATTTAGAACTTATAACACAAATAAGCTACCTGTTAATTAACATTCAGGAAATAATATTAACAACAGAAAATGCCATTACCTTTTCAAAATTTAATACTTATCATACATCAATACTAAAGCCAAAATTCGTTATAAATAAATTAAACAATATAAAGCCATATCACTGAATCACGCCTTGTTACCAGAGATGATATTACACTTTACGAGAAAATATTTAAAACTAAAACAGTTCAAATTAATTACAAAATAATATTTCAAATAAATGTGCCTTTAATTGACAAATCAAATTATTTATATTACCAACTATATACATTACCTGTTCTTAAAAGTCCTGACGTATTCACAATGATTATCCCCAGAACGAAGTACCTTATCCTAAGTGTCAAACAATATGCATATAGAAACAACCAATGCAGAAATTTAAAAGACCAGCTATACTTTTGTGAAGACGACAACCTAACAATTCAATGAAAACAACCTTTGTGAAATCAAAGTCATCAAATTTCAAAAACCAATCTATAATTGTAATAAAGAATTTGTCAAAATTAATAAAACAACCATCTAAATATATGGGAATACCCAGTATATAATTGTAGCACCTGAAGAAACCAAATTTAGAATAAGCCGCGAGGAGCAAAAAAAAACCAAAATAACAACTGGCAGAAAATTAGTAACTTTGAAGCCAAAGTGTCAACTGATAATCACCGTTAAGAAATACAATTCAATACAAATGACATCAGAAACACGACAACTATTGAACCGTCCCGAATTGGATATAAGAACTCAACAAGAACCTGTAATTCCAAATAAACTACCAGAAGTCAAATTAGAAAATGTGCCATTAAACGATCTTAACAGCATTAAGCAACAACTTCAATCAATAAAAGGTAAAATTCCAGGTGAAGTAAATCTTACAATTTACTATACCTGCATTTGGACAATCTTGCTATATATAATACTAATAGCAGTCATAGCTGCAGCAATAACCCAGATTATAAGAACAAATGTGAAGAAAACCAAGACAGGAACTGCAGAAAGCACTCAAATCGGATTTCCCATGAAAATCCGGAACGAACCTTAAGCTTCGTTCCTCTATAGAATGGAGGAGATATCGGGAACAATAGCCTATTACAAGACAATAGACAGTAAAACCTTAAGGTAGCGTTCTCATGGATATATGACGGAGAAGATCCAACAACCGACATCAATAAACAATGGAATAGCTGATGCAGCGATAGACACCTGCATCCAAGAAGAATTGAAGTCTCGTCGATAATATTATAAAGGGGCATAGGACGAAGACTCACCGTTCACTTCTCGCCGCAGTTTAGTCTCAGTCATTTCGTCGCTACGCAATTTTGTATCACATTTATGTTGATATCAGTATTTTATTATTTATATTTTATATGTATAACGTAGTGTATCTTTGTAATAGTAAAATAAAATTGTTTTAAAAAGTCAATCGTGTAACCCGGAAGTTAACTCGCGCTTTCAGACTTTTTCATTCAACAGCCGCCTATTGACACCAGAGAGCAGTGTCACTTCACCATCATCCTTGAAATTTTGCCTTTCCTAAGAAGGCTGGGACGCTATTGAGATAGTGATATATTTTATAAATACAGAAATACAAAAAATTAAACTTAAATAAATCACCAGAGGTAGTAAACATTGCATTTCATTAATCGATTTCAGAATGTGGAATTTTTGGAAACTATGGCACTAGTAAGTACACAGCGGAAAACCTACTTCACCACCACCGCGTTTTTAAACCTCAGAATCGTTTCAAAATAAGTTACTATGCAGGGTATACCACGAAATGCGTTGGTTAGATATTTTTCTAGTTACTAAGGTACTTGAGCTCTGAAAATTTGCATTCATATATGACATAACGTTCTTTCCATGTAAAATAATTTAGAGTGGATATTACTTCCGGTTTAATCGGAATTAGTGATCAACTTTATTATTTTAAATGAAACATCCTGTATACTTTTACATATTTGGATTGCACGTATAATTCTGTGTACACCAACGTCAACTACCTTAATCTACCTTCAATTGTGTCAGTTATTGTGATTTTTTAAAATGTTTATTCATTTGCAATGAAATATTGAAGCCATTCGTTTTCATTTATATTTCATAATTAAAAAGTACAATTTTGTTAGTCGCTAGGACAGATATTATGTATGTAGAATGTATAAGGATAATTGATCTTATTTATACCTTATGTTCAAAATTTAATGCCGAATCAGGAAAACTTCAAAGATCAAAAACTCATTTTTTCAAATAGAACATCTTGTATATTTTTAGATATTTGGATAGAAAATTTAATTTTACGTCGACCAGCTTCAACAGTTTACTTGTTATTAACGTTTTATTTTTTATAAAGAATAAATAGTAGGTGGTTATGGCAATAATAGTGTTGACAGTGTCAGTTACAATGGTTTGTTATAGTGTAATAGTGAATCATTAAAAATTAAATTTTTAGAACATTTTTATGATTAGGTTGTTTAAAAATATACAAACAAAACACGACTCCTTTCAATAGTTATAATTAACGAGACATTGACAAAGAAACTGTATTATGTATACGATAATAAAAGCCAGAAGTTAGATTAGGCAAATACAAAGAGAATAATAGGGAACATTATAAGTGTTCTCTATGACATCCCCGCTGTTAAATACATTTGAGTATTCTTAGTTTAGACTCATTTACAGATGCTCTGCGCATTTCGTTAGGATCTAATGTTTTGAAAGCCGTCCTTATTCGATTTAATATAATATAATATATATCTTGCCTGCTTTCCACGGGTCTGGAGGAAACCTTGCTCTCTATGTGTTCTCACAAGTGGAAATGATCTGGTGATCGTGGAAGAATTCTGGGAAGTACGGTTTCATCGTCAACTTCATAATGCACATTTTCATTTTGGATAATGCAGAATACATTAAAACTAAATTGTTCTTGGAAATTCCTTTGTCTAGTTACATGCGGATTTTCTCTACCCGAATAATGATTATTTTGACAATATACGATTCCTTCCCTAGTGAATTTACACTCATCATTCCAAACTATTTTTCAGAAAAAATCCTCTAGAAAATCATCTAGAAGTCTTAATTGGATATCGTGGCAATATAAGTTCATCTCCGGTATGAAGGGCATGTACCTGAATCTCCGAATAATGATGCATTTCAGCTTGTTTCAGGATTCGTTGAATTGACATTCTTGATATGCTTAAATCTTGGGTAGCAGCCGATATAGAGCTATGCGGATAAACTTAAAAATAATCCAAAACATTTACCTGATTCAGCTCATCGCCTGTAACAGGCTTTGTAGAGTTGACCTTATGTCGCTTGATACTGACAGTTTCCAAAAAAGGGACTCCAGTCTTAGAAAATTACTTATGTTCATTACTGGTGAATTCGGATAAGGTGGATTATCTAATTGATGTAAAATAGCAATTAGATAATGCACCTTATACAGCACTAATAACAATGCTTAATGTGTACCACTACGATTGTTTACGCACTTTTGACAAATAATGACAAGAACTTTTTTATATTTTTAAGATAGTTGTCAAACTCATGGCCTACGTTCTGAATGCGGATTTCTATTTATTATCTGTGATATATCTTTCAATCTACGCTTCTTAAAAACTAATACTTCTAATGTATTTTTCTAAACTAACTTATTGTCATATGTCATCCTGTTGAATCATTCTCAATATTGGCATTATAGAATTTAGTCTTTTTCTCTTTTATTTAAAGAAACGTTAATAACAGGAAAACTATCGCAGATAGGTATAGGGTATGCTACGTCCAGTCGACGTAAAATTAAATTTTCTATCTAAACATATCAAAATATAGAGGGTGTTCTATTTGAAAAAAAATGAGTTTTGATCTTTGAAGTTTTCCTGATTCGCCATTAAATTTTGAACATACTGTATAAATGAGATCTATTATCCTTATACATTTTACAAACCTAATATATGTACCAGCGACTAACAAAATTTTACTTAATTATGAAAAATATACGACAACGAATTGCCTCAATATTTCAATGCAAATGAATAAACATTTTAAAAATCACAATAACTTTGAAACAATTGAAGGTTAATAGAGATACTTGACGCTCTTGTACACAGAATTCAACGTACAATCCAATTATGTAAAAATATAGGGGGTATTTCATCTGAAATAACAAAGTTCATCGCTACTTCTGGTTAAACCGGAAGTGATA
Source organism: Tillus elongatus (assembly GCA_964006375.1). Taxonomy (NCBI): domain Eukaryota; kingdom Metazoa; phylum Arthropoda; class Insecta; order Coleoptera; family Cleridae; genus Tillus; species Tillus elongatus. The sequence goes on along the minus strand of OZ023266.1, from coordinate 101,399,617 downwards.
TCGACTCCAAATTATTTTACATCGAAATAGCGTTATGTCTTATATATGAATGCAAATTTTCAGAAATGAAATACGTTAATAACTAGAAGGGCAATTGTAATGCTGGTGCATAATTTTAGAACCACTTGTAATCAAGTGGTTTAAATCACTTTAATAGGTGTGGGTATAGAACAACAATGTTTTGTGTAATAAACAAATCTTACATTTTTGCATATTACTAGTGGTAGAAAATAAACCTGGCGAGCTTTCTCATTTGATTTAAGATTATGAAAATCACACAGTGTTGTCAGTTCCTGGGACTGGAACGTCAACTATGGATTGTGTGGGTTTGAAAACGTCTTGCATAAGCTGTTGTATATATTATATACAAGACGCCCACTGCAGAAAATGTGTAAAACTGCCTCCTTACAGAAAGAAAGTGATTTGGCAAATTTTCCAGAATAGTAAGGTTAAACTGCTGCTTGGCGTCAGTGATTAACCATAGTCACAAAAATAAATTAACGTTAAAGAAAATAAAGATACCATACAACAGACAAAAAAGTTGTGTTTGCAATTATACATGTATGTGCAAATTGAAATTCGTAACCTTGCTACTTTAAGCAAACTTTGTAACCATATTATTTAATGTTGTTTATGGTTATTAAATCAGGGAAAATTAGGTCATTTCACATATTAATAACGTTCCTAATTAGCGCGACTATAAAAATATATCTCTTGCCTATTTGGATGGACTATAATTTCTTTTCTATTTTAGGAGACTGGTATCCCACTTGAGGTGTCTGCTAGGCTCCAGGTTAATTTATTTGTACAACCTATCGAAGGTGTCAAGTAAGTTTTACGTATATATGCTTCAATTTGGTTTTTAATCACCAGAATTTTGAAAAACAAATCAACTTACCTAGACATAAATAATTCTCAAAAATAAAAATAATGCAAAACGTAAAAATTACAGTAAATACTAAGTGTTGAGAATATTGTTGCTGATTAAACTTCTCTTGTTAAGTTTAATTGCACCTTGTATTTGAGGAAACTTGTAAAGAAAAAGGAAACACACGTTACTTGTACGGCATCTATTCTACAACACACGTTCGTGCGCTACATACCACTCAAGTCTCTTACCACCTTAGTGGTGGGGTTGACAATGAACATAAATTTGAATTAAGGCGCCAACATACCCCCGGCCTTGAAAGGGTCAGCTCTCAACATAACAATAAAATTGTAAACTTGCATAAAATGTTAATAAACTGAAAATTACATGCACTAAATTAATAAATTATCAATGAACAATTAATGAGTAATAACTGGACTATAAAGTCTGAAATAAAAACTGTAAACTTTAGTGTCCTAGTGAGTTTCTACATTGTCTTCTTCTAGGGGAAGCACACATATCTTGGCAAAGCTACGCTTCACGATGCTACTGGAGGTCCTTAAAGTGGCCACACGGGATACTCCGTCAGGACCTGGATGAAGTTGCACTACTCTGGCCAGCTGCCACTTTAAAGGAGGTGCGTTATCATTTTTGATCACCACTAAGGATCCAACTTTAAGGTTAAGACTGGAAGTCTTCCACTTGCTGCGAATTTGTAGTTCAGATACAAATTCTTTTGACCATTGGTGCCAAAAGTGTTGTTGCAGTTGTTGCAAATGTTGATATCTAGAGAGTCTCGACAGCGGAATATCTTGTAGGGTTGGATCTGGCAAGGCTGTAGCTGGTCGGCCAATAAGGAAATGAGAAGGAGTAAGCGCGGATAGATCACTTGGATCTGAGGAGATTGGGGTGATAGGTCTAGAGTTTAAAATTGCCTCTATTTCGGTCAATGCTGTATAAAACTCCTCGAAGGTTAATCTTGCATTACCTAGCACTCTTTGAAGATGGTATTTAGCAGCCTTTACTCCGGCTTCCCAAATTCCACCAAAATGGGGGGAGAACGCCGGAATGAAATGCCAGTTGACTCCTGTCGCAGTCAAGCTATCTTGTAAATTAGGTGCGTGAGACCTAAGGAATTTGGCAAGCTCAAGCAGTTCGGCGCGGGCTCCCACAAAGTTTGTCCCATTATCCGAATAGACGTCCGTTGGTTTACCACGACGGGAGGTAAAGCGTCTAAAGGCAGCAATAAAGGCAGAAGTGGTAAGATCACTTACGAGTTCCAAATGTACAGCCTTGGTTGTGAAGCAAATGAAAAGTGAGATATACGCCTTAGTTGCCTTGGCCCCTCTACCCTTTTTATTAAGTAATAAAATTGGACCAGCATAGTCCACTCCTGTGGTATGAAACGCTGGTGCAGAAGTTACTCGGGTTTTGGGAAGAATTCCCATGATAGGGGATTGTTGTAAGGGTTTGCAACGAAAACACCTTATGCAAGAATAAACGGTCTTTCTGGCTAGGTTTCTAGCGGATAAAGGCCAAAACATTTCTCGTATTGAGAACAGAAGTTGCTGAGGACCAGCATGGAGTAAACGTACATGTTCATGAAGGAAAATTAACTTTGTTAGATGATGGTTACCTGAAATAACCGCAAGGTGTTTTTTTTCATAAGGGAAACTGGACAATTGTAAACGTCCCCCTACTCTTATAACACCATTTGTGTCTAGGAAAGGGTTCAAAGCCAAAAGGTTTGATTTTTTAGGAATTTGTTTGCCGACCTTTAAGGCTAACAACTCTTCTGGAAACGACTCTGCCTGCGATATTCTTACAAGACAAAGTAATGAATTATGTAGTTCAGCCGAACTCAAAGGGCCAGTTTTTCTCTCAGCAGGGTTTGATTTGCAATTTAAAATGAACCTAAAACAGAAGGCGGTTACACGCTGCAGTCTAGTAAGATTGGAATACTTATTTAATTCAATCCAAGTATAAACCTTAACCGTATGGTGCGAAGTTTGTTGCTTTCGTAATTCAGGAACCTCCTGGGGAGATTGGAAAGGATATTTTGGCCAAGAGGTTTTGTCTGTGCTGAGAAACCCTGGACCGGAAAACCAAATTGTAGCATCAAGAAGGTCCTTTGGAAGAACACCGCGAGAAAGAAGATCTGCTGGGTTTTCCTTAGTAGGAATGTAGTTCCAGTCATCAGGGCTGCTCTGCCCTTGAATTTGGGCGACCCGATTTTGGACAAAGGTTTGTAGGCAATTAGGTGGAGTGCGTATCCAACAAAGGGTCACTGTTGAATCGCACCAAAGAAACGTTGCATCAAAGGTAAGTTTAACTGAAGCCTTAACTCTGTTTACCAACTGAACTAACAGCAATGCCCCATTTAGTTCGAGTTTAGGTACGGTAAGAGATTTTAATGGTGCTACCTTGGACTTAGCGCATAACAATCTAACATTAATCTGGCCAAAACTTGAAATACTACGTAGGTACACACATGCACCATACGCTTGCAAACTTGCATCTGAAAAGCCATGGATTTCTATCCTAGAAGGTGCATTACAAAGGGAATGTCTAGGTATTTTCAAAATGTTTAATTGTGTAAGTTGTTGTCTAAAATCTCTCCACCTGGAATCTAGGTCTGCCGGAAGAGACTCATCCCAATTTAGTTTTTTCAGCCACAATTGTTGAAGTAATATTTTTCCTAAAACAATACAAGGTCCTAAAAGCCCCAAGGGATCGAATATCTGAGCTATGTCTGCTAAAATCGTTCTCTTTGTAACAGGCTTAGAACTGATGGGATCACTAATGCTGTACATTAAATAATCTTGGAAGCAAGAGCAATATAGACCTAGGGTTTTGGTTTTTTCATTATCACCAAGTTTGAAAATAGCCTTTGGATTTTGTGTTTGAACATGTTGCAACACTGCATCACTATTAGATGCCCATTTTTGAAGTTTAAAACAGCCTAAGGAAAGGATGTGTGAAATTTCATCACAAATTTGAATTGCTTCTGGTTCTGAATTGCAACTAGTAAGTAGGTCATCCATGTAGAAGTCTTTGGCAATAATTTGAGAAGTAAGAGGAAATAGTTCTGAAGATTCTAAAGAAAGTTGTTTTAGACATCTCACGGCCAACCATGGAGCTGACGCAGTGCCGTAAGTGACTGTTTGAAGTTGATAGTCTTGTAGTTCATCATTGGGACTTGGTCTCCAAAGAATAGTTTGCAAAGGCCTTTGAGATTCATCAACTAGGATTTGCCTGTACATTTTAACAATATCAGCACAGATCACTATTTGACCTTGTCGAAATCTAAGCAGAATTGCAAAAAGATCGTCTTGTATTGTCGGACCAATGTGTTGGATATCATTTAAGGAAACACCAGATTCTGATCTTGCCGAACCGTCAAATACGACTCGTAACTTGGTTGTTTGACTTTGTTCATTGAACACACCATGATGAGGAAGAAAGAATTGACCTTGATCTATTTCAGAAGATATTACATTTTGCATGTGACCTAGAGAAATATACTCATTTATGAAGCTTGTATATTCAGTTTAAAAATCTTCATTTTTTGTAAACTTGCGCTCAAGAGACTTGAAACGTCTCATTGCATTGGACCTTGAATCTCCAAGAGCGCAAATATCAGCCTTTAAAGGAATTTGTACAATAAATCTCCCCTCATCATTGCGCTTTGTTGTTAAATGAAACCGTTCTTCACACAACTGCTCTTCAGCAGAAAGAGGTGAAACATTTTGCACTGTTTCTTCAATTTCCCAGAATTTGGAAATAAGGTTATGTAAATCTGAATTTGTAATCAGATTGCAATAAGTACGATCCGTAGGATAAGAAGGAACTCTGCCTGATATTAACCAACCAAAGACAGATTTTTGCAATGTAGGTAGGTTAGGACCTAAACGTATTTGACCAATGCACAGCAAGTTGTAAAAAAGCTCAGCACCTAGGAGGATATCTATGCAACCGCCTTTGTCGAAGGTAGGGTCTGCAAGCTTAAGATTTCTTGGAATTCGCAGGCTTGAAACATCAACAGGATGACTAGGTAAGCTTTCGTTTATTCTGGGTATAACCAAGCAAGAAACTTTGGCGCTAAAGGAAGTTTGTAAACTTTCAATGGCAATGTTGCATTTTGCATTGATATTTGATAACGTATTATTAATACCCAGAACCGAAAAGTTCATTGGAAGCAAAGGTAACTGTAATTTGTTGCATAACTCAGATGTTATAAAATGAGATTGCGAAGCAGGATCTAGAAGCACTCTGCATGTATGAAATGTACCTGTTGAATCTTTGATTTGAACTAAAGCAGTTGAAAGTAAGACATTTGTATTGTAAGTTGCAGCTGAAAAGGAATCTGCTTTAGTTGCAATTGCACAAGAAGTGTTATTTGTAGTTGCACTTATTTGGATGTCTCTTGCACTAGAAGTAGTTTTTTGGAAGTCATTATGAAGTAAGGTATTATGCCTTTCATTGCATTTTTTGCAATGACTAGCAAAGCAATTTTTTAAAGGATGAAACCCACGAAGGCAGTTAATGCAAAGTTTTTTGCTTGAAATTTGTTGAATTCTTTCTGAACCAGACAATTTGTTGAACTCTGGGCAGTTTTGAATGAAGTGATTAAGCTCCTTGCAGAATGTACATGTCATTTTGTTAGATGAGGTTGAGATACTGGAAGAAATATTTGAGACAATATGAAGTGTTTGAGAACTATGTTTCGACAAAGACACACTTTCCAAAAAGTCAGCCCTTTGTTTAATGAAGGTCTTAATATCTTGCATTGTTGCCATACGTGACCTCGTTGAGGACTGAGTTTCAACGTCTACCTCACTGCTGCTCGAGTCTAGCTTAGCCTTATACAGCTCCCACTCCCTTGAAGTAACCTTATCTAATTTGTGACTAAGAATATAAATAAGAAGGGTATCCCAGTGTTCCACTGGTTGATCCATGGTTTGTAATGAACGTAAATGTTTGCAAACGTTGTCAAGCATTTTACGCAGATCTGAAGCAGATTCTCGAGTTAGAGAAGGTAACTCAAAAATAGCTCTAACATGATTATAAACAAGTATGTTTGAATTGTTATACCGTTGTAAAAGAATGTCCCAGGCTACTGTGTAATTTGCAGCTGAAAACTCAATAGACCTAATAACTTGTGCAGCACCCGACTCCAGGGATGCTCGTAAGTAATGAAACTTTTGAATTTGGCTTATTGCTTGATTTGAGTGAATAAGAGAATTGAAAGTATCTCTAAATTCCAACCAGTCTTCATACAATCCGGAGAATTTAGGTAAATGAATTTGAGGAAGTTTTATGGCAGGTGCCATTTCTGTTAAATTGTCAAAACCCCTAACTACTGAACTGCTTGAGCCGCTATGGTTGCTGGCAACTTCAGATTTAGGCATCTCAGAATGAAAGGAATAATAATCTGAAACAAGTTTTTTTGCTTCTGCATTAATATTATAAAATACTACAAATAACTCGCGTTCTTCAATTTGAATATCAAAGTTTTCTTCTAATATTTCAATTTGTTCTTGTACAACCTCAAATTCATTAAGTAAAGCAGCATGTTTTTCTAAACGCATTTCTAGTTCTACTATTTTAAGCCTATCGATTTCTTTTATAACATGTGTAGAAATTGATTCTTTTAAATTATTAAAGTATTTTTCAAAGAGTGTCTGGCGTGCCTTAACACTACCTCGTTTTTTAATAAGTGTTTTTAATTCATTGTATTCAGACATGTTCTAATTTTAAAGAAACAGTTATAAATTATATAAATGGATAAATGTACGTTCAATTCTGCCTGGAAACTAAAATATACTAAATTTATTTTAGCAAGTATTTTAAAAAGATTTACGACAGTAAATAAAAGCAATTTGAAGGAATTTGTATATCTCTTAAGTAAGTTATTGAAATAAGAAGTAATAATTATGAATAAGGTATAAGAATTATTGTGCAATAGTATGCTTTAGGTAAAGGAAACTAGGCAATAGTTTAAATTGAAAATGAAATTAAGGAATACGAAACGGCCTTACAGCTTCTCGGTAGATCGTAGTTCTCCAGTTGAAGGTTGCATGAAGAATCTTTGCCTGTCTCTGGTGACTCGATTGTTCTATTGTATCATGGAGAGTCGCTGCAGTTGCCCAGTTGTACTACTAATCTGATGAAGCCGGGTAGGATTGGAATACCTTGCACTGACTTACTGTGACTGTGGCGCGACTCGACCCGACTAGTTTGATGGGTATGCGTTTCAGGGTTGAATTTTGTAGATAATTCGGTAATTCATTGATTTACTTGCACTTTTGTTTAATGCATCCAGCTTCGAAGGACCAATTATTATGTTAAGAATATTGTTGCTAATTTAACTTCTCTTGTTAAGTTTAATTGCACCTTGTATTTGAGGAAACTTGTAAAGAAAAAGGAAACACACATGTTACTTGTACGGCATCTATTCTACAACACACGTTCGTGCGCTACATACCACTCAAGTCTCTTACCACCTTAGTGGTGGGGTTGACAATGAACATAAATTTGAATTAAGGCGCCAACACTAAGTGCACTTTAGAAAATGGTTTGTAAAATACAGATGCAACTAATGTATTTCTTTATGACATACGCGAGATTGATGGACCCATAACAACGGTCTATTATTAATAACATTGTAACAACCGAGTATGCAGACACCAGAGTCAGCGGTAAAGCATCAAGGAAACTCCGCCAAGCGTGAGAAGCTGAGTCAGCAGTGTAGAAGTCACCTCTAAAGACAATAGTGCCACTGCCGAGGGACTTTATTATAAATAGGTAGTTCGCCTTCAGTGGGGCGTCCATTCTTGTTCCACAGCCAATACTTTGCACATAGCGTGCTGCAGTATTATATTTTATTAGTAGTATCACACTTATGTTGATATCTATTTTTCTTATTGTATTTTTTATTATTATATTAATAGTTGAATTGTCAAATAAATATTGTTTAAATAAGCGAAACGTCTTACCCGTGAAGTTAAGTGGCGCAGTCGTTTGTATTGTTAAAAAAATCAAACGGATATTGAGTTTTAAGCGTCTCGACGCATAATAACCGGTCAAAGAATCAAGTAGTCTAAAGTTAGACCCAAGCAGTATAGAAACAGAGCAAAGCAGTCCAACGGAAGCAGTAGCAGTAATTGTTTCGTAAGTGTTTGCTACTTTCCTATTTTTTTATGCATTTTTTATATTTGTGTATTGTCGATAATAATTGTGTCTGACTCAGACAAAGAAATAAGAGGTTTATTAAATTCACAATATAGATTAAGACAAGGAAGCATTAGTGAGAGTAATAACGAACTACTTAATTGTGCGAATAACTCAAAAATTAATAACAAATGTGGCAGATCAGTTTAAGGAATTTTATTTGAAAGCCATTTACGAGGTTGACGGCCAAGCGGCAAATGTGGGAAACTTTTAAAAATCAGTAGATTTAGTAATGAACCAGTTCTACGTACCAGATCAAAATTTATATTTAAACCATTTTTTGTTGAATTTTGTACAAACCATGCCGACAGGGCAAGTCAGACTAATCATAAACACGAAAATCATTATATCATGGATAGATTTAAGGCAAGCGACAGTTCAAAATTTTACTGATCAACGTGACGACACTTGTTTGTTAGAGGAAATGTTGCAACTGAGACAAAGACCGAATGAAGATGCATTATCATTTAGTAACCGGTGTAGGCAGATAGAACGGCTATTAATTTCAAACCTCCTCTCAAATGAAAACAACGAAGCCATTGCAGCACTGAAAATGACGATATATCAGCAAACAAACACTAAAAGCATTCTTAGGAGTTACGCAACCCTCTCGAAATGACCTTGCGGGCAACCAGTCCTTCAAGCATTGAACAGGCGTTGAAGTTCGTATTCGTCGAAGAAAACTGTGACTATAGAAATAAATCGCTACACAAGCAACAATCCCACACAAACACACATGACACACAACAAAGACTGTTTTATCAAACGCGGCAGTTCAATAATATTCATTTTCAGAGGCCTTTCCAGCCAAACTTTGGGTCGTACAATCAAAACAATTCAAAACAATAATCAGGGCAATAATCAAACCAGACCCAATTTCACACATAATACACAATCAAATCAATTCAGACGCCCAAATTACAATCCAAATAACCCTAATAACAGACAATATCCACAGGCTATGGATATAAGTGTTGCAAATTCGAGGTTAAACCGACAAAATTCAACAAAATTTAGGAATAATTTACCACCAGTACGCAGAGAGCAATTACATCACACCGATGTTTATAACGACGAAACAAATTGTAATGAAAATCCGTTAAGAAATTTTTATAATGAATTAGATTACGATACAATGAATCAGGAATTATCAGTAGCTGAACAATATGACGAGGAACAACAAAATTTCCCAATAGCAGGACCATCACAGGTCGCACTGTGATAGATATTAATAATTTCAGTACATTATGCCCGATACCTTACGTGGAGCCGAAGGAAATAAAAGGTAAATTATTGTTAGATGGCGGATCATCAAAAAGTTTATTAAATCTAGTAGTAGCTTATCATAATTTTGCGAATAATATATTCGAGGAAATATTTCATATAAAAACCGCACATGGTATCTCTAAACACTTAAAAAGACCTAAAATAGTTTTAATAGTTTTAAGTTCAGTATCAAACGAGAGTTCTGTGTATTTAATTTCAATAACGAGTATAGTGGATTACTCGGGATAGACTTTTTAACAAAAGATGAAGCTAGAATAGATTTTAAGAAACGCAAATTGTATTGCATTCACATTAAATTTCCCATTGAAGGAAATGTAAAAATGCCTTATAAATATAGTGAAATTTCAGACGAGGCCAACGCACATGGCATTGCCAATAACTTAGAATTGAATCACATAATAGGGAACCAATACTTTAATTGTAATAATGAACTTGACATAGTAAACGAGGTACTTAATGCAGATATAGCAACGCACAGAAACCAAACGGACAAAGGCCGTGCAAACAGATTATATAATTACAATGCCGATAAGCGCACGTATGCAGCTAGCAAGGCAGAACAGAGTCATAAACAAAGATCACATTACGGGCCGGTTAACAATTTTTAGATTAATCCCCGCAATGAAGCCGTAACCGATATAACGACGGTTAATTTAAATAATACGAGGGTCAATCATTAAACCAAATTAAACCAACGTAACGTAATTAGTCAAATAAACACGGAATATTTAAATGACGAAGAGAGACACGTGTTAACAAATCTTTTAACAGAATACCAAGGATAAGGACAACAGACGAAATACCGGTGCATCAAAATTATACAGGTACCCGTATGTGCACAAACCCGAAGTCGACAAACAAAAAGCGACATGTTATGGCGAAAAATTATCAGACACAGCCATAGTCCATATAACAGTCCCATTTGGGTTGTTTCAAAAAAACTCAACAAGAGCGGGAAACAAAAATGGAGACTTGTAGTGGACTACAGAAAACTAAACGAAAAAACAATACCAGATAGACACCTGATTCCCAAAATTACATAGAAAAAACAGCGGTTACAAGTAATATTGGACATTTAGAATTTCTGAGAATACCGTTCGGGTTAGCAGGAGCCCCAGCAACGTTTTCTAGAGTAATACAGAGCGTCTTACAAGACCTAATAGGTAAAACAGGCCTTGTATATATGGATGACGTAATAGTATTTTCAACATCGCTGCAGGAACATATAGAAAAGCTAAGGTTAGTATTCTAACGTTTTAGACGAAGTAATTTAAAAATACAACTCGATAAGAGCGATTTTCTAACAAAAGAAGCCGAGTTTTTAGGACATAAAATAAGCCAAGACGGAATTGCACCAAATGCAAAAAATTGGACGCCGTAAGGAAATTCCCTATTCCCAAAACACCAAAGGAGATAAAATCATTTTTAGGAATTATAGGATATTACTGAAAATTCATAGAAAACTCTGCTCACGTTACAAAACCTTTAACCAAATGCTTAAAAAGAACGCGAAAATAGACATTAAAAACTAAGACTGCATAAACGCTTTTAACACATGTAAAGGATTATTAATGAATTCACCTGTACTGATACCACCAGACTTTTCAAAAGAATTTATTCTAACAACTGACGCATCCTATATAGCCATCGCGGGCATATTAGGCTAAGGCGAACCAAATAACGACCGATCTATAGCTTATGCAAGTCGAACACTAAACGAAACGAAAACTAGGTACAGTACCATTAAGAAAGTGCTATTAACAATAATATGGGCAACAAATTATTTTAGACCTTACTTATACGGTATAAAATTTACAATATACACGGACCATAAACCACTAAAATGGTTATTCTTCCTAAAAGAACCAAATTCGAAATTAATGAGATGCAAACTAATACTGGAAAAATATGGCCATAAAATAGAGTATAAAGAAGGGAAATTAAACAGTGCAGCAGATGAATGATCAAGAATTAAAATCAATCCGATATATAAAATCAATCAATGGTAAATGACGTAGACGAACAAGAGGAAGTTATAAGTATAAGCGACGACACGGAGAACTTAAACGCAGACTCGTACTAAGCAACAGGAATACCGATATTAGAAGAGGAAATAATTAATAACAAAACAAATCAAATAATTTTTAAGCACACGGAAACCCCAGAAATATTTTCAATTAGGAAAGATAAAAGAAATTTTATTTATGCTAGTATTAACCTAAACGAACCAGATTAAATAGTAAATTTCATAAAATAATATTGCTTACCACAGCAAACGTATTACTGTGTTTTTATAAATGAAAGAGACTACCAGTTAGTGAGTTCGGCAATAAATCAAAATTTTAACATTGTGGAATCACCAAAATTTTATAGGTGCTTAGAAATAAGGGAAGAAAGAAATAAAAGAGGATGATTTAAGAGAGATTATGCAACATCATGAGGGTAAGAGTAACCACCGAGGCGCAGATGAAACATCTCAGAATGAAAAAGAAGCACTATTTTCCCAATCTGGAGAAACACATCGAAGATTACGTACTAAATTGCGAATTATGTAAGACGTACAAATATAATAGGAACCCGGTACAAATTGCGTTGGAACACACGTCCACACCATCAAAACCGTTAGAGATATTACACGTGGACACATTTAAAATTGAACAGCAATGTTTTTAACAATAATCGACATCTTTGGTAAATTTGGCCATTTCCCGATAAAAAGTAAAAACGCAGTGGAAATTTCAAAAAAATGTAATCAAGTATTTTTCACACTACGGGGCATACAAAACAGTCATTACCGACACAGGCACTGAGTTCTCAAACCTGGTAGTAAAGGAGCTGCTCACAGCCTATCAGATAGACCTACATACAACGACACCGCAGAATCCAATGTCGAACGGACTTATCGAACGATTCCTTAGTACCATAATAGATCAATATCGATTATTCAAAGCAAAGTGAAAGAAATGAAACCAATCGATTTAATATCCTATTGCATATTTGCGTATAATTTAACCATACACTCGCAAACATTAAAACCACCTTTCGATTTAATATTCGAATGTTTAATTATGACCCGAAAGCAATAGTTACGCAAGAGTACAGTGCTAAACATAAAGAACTAATGCAAATCGTTTATGAAATAATACGAAGTCCTAGGACACTGCAATGCACTAATAAACATACGAACCAACCTTTTAAAGAAGGAGACATTGTATATAAGAAAATCCCATCAGGATTTCACATAAAACATAAGAACCTTTTTTCAGGACCGTACTCAATAATTTCACTGTTAGAACAAAATAAAGCAATTTTAATAAACCATAAAAATGACGAACAGACTATAGCCCATTTAAGAAACCTTCGCCTTTCAGGTTAATCTCAGCAGGAGTAACTGCCCAGATACAAGACATGACAGACAATCCAGGAATACTACCCAGAAAAATAGGAACCGTTCATTCCGAAAATAACAAATGGAGATTACTACACGTACACGACCTGAAACAATGAAATTACATGACGACTATAGCAAAATAAAACAATAATATACCGAAACATTAAGACTAATGACTAACGACTACCAATCAGAATATCAGAATTTTATATTAACCATTAATTTTACAGTAACTAACATACCTGACATATTTTATCGGATATTTCCGAACGTAGCTACTAATACTATAGATATCAATAATAACAGAAAAAGACGTGGAATAATAAACGGATTAGGCTCAATTTTCAAATCAATAACAGGTAATCTTGATTCGGAAGACGGTACACATATCTGTCAGGCAATTGAGGTATTGACTCGCGATCAAAACAAGATCCATGAACTAATGAATTCGCAGGCATCCTTGATACTGGAAGCCATTTCAGAATTTAATCAAATCATAGAAAACCTAGACCATAATCAAAAAAACAATAGTGACAAGAATAAAAGAATTAGAATATACAATTAATAGCATACAAAGCGAACAGTTAACTTACTACCATAGGGTCAAACACCTAGAGTTATTAACACAAATGGAATGCTTATTAAATAACGTACAAGAACTAATCCTCACAAAAATGCTATTACTTTAAAACCAAAATTCATAATAAAAGAACTAGCTAAAATAAAAAATTATATAACAAGTTCGAGACTAATAACAAATGATTTAAATATGTATGAAAAAACATTTAAGATAAAAACAGGCCAAATTGACTTAAAAATTATCTTCCAATTAGAAATACCATTAGTGGACGAGTCAGATTATGCATATTACCAGCTGTACACATTACCAATCTCAAAACATCCTTACACATTTACAATGATAACCCCAAGAACCAAATACCTCATCCCTAGTAGCAAACAGCAAGCTTACGGAAACAATGAATTCAAAATTTGAAGAACCAACTATATTTTTGGGAAATGATAATTCAACCTTGCTTAGCAACCGAAATCCTTGCGAAATCAAACTAATCTACTTTCAGAAGCGTATAGATAATTGTAAACAAGAAACAGTCAAAATTAACAACACAAATATATCAAAATATGGAAACAGTTAATATATAATACTAGCGCCAGAAGAAGCGAAGATCAAAGTTTTTTGCGAGGAACAAGAAGAAACCAATATAGTTAAGGCAACAAAATTAATAACCCTTAAACCAAATCGTAATTGCCAGACAGGGAACAAAATTTATAAAACTACACAAACAACATCAGAAACTCAACAACAAAGATTACCAAAATTAGAAGTCTCGACACAAGACGAAATCAAAATTCACGAAGAACTGCAAATTAGATAACGTACAGCTACACTATATTAACAACATCCAAAATCAACTCAAATCGATAAAGAGGAATATTCCAGGCCAGATCAACATACCAATCCATCACTTAAGTACCTGGACCATCCTGTTATACATAGCAGTAGCAATAGCCATCATAAGAAGAAGAATCCACAAATGAAAGAAGACCAATGAAGAAAATCCAAAAAGCACCGAGACCGGATTTCCTTAAAAAATCCGGCTCAAACTATAGCTTCATCTTCAAATGGTGGAGGAGATAGATGGACCCATGGTATATTATTAACATTGTAGCAACCGAGTATGCAGACACCAGAGTCAGCGGATCCAAATATCATCATGGGAAACTACGTCACAAAGCGCGAAAAGCTGAGTCAGCAGTGTAGAAGTCACCTCCCGAGGGACTTTATTATAAATAGGTAGCTCGCCTTCAGCGGGGCGTCCATTCTTGTTCCTCACTCAATACTTTGCACATCGCGTGCTGCAATATTACATTTTATTATTAGTATCACACTTATGTTGATATCTATTTTTAGTATTGTATTTTTTTATTATTATATTAATAGTTTAATTGTCAAATAAATATTGTTTCAAAAAGCTAAACGTCTTAACCGTGAAGTTAAGTCGCGACTTAACGTTACGGTTAAGACTTTAAGCTTTTTCAAACAATTTAATTTTTATTTAACTATTACACAATTAATATATAAAAAATACAAAATAAAAATAATAGATATCAAGAAAATTGTAATAGTAATAAAATAATAGTATTTTATTACTATCACAATTTTGTTGATTTCTGTTATTTTTATTATTGTATTTTTTTATATATTAATTGTGTAATAGTTAAATAAAAATTCAATTGTTTGGAAAAGTTTAACGTCTTAACCATAACGTTAAGTCGCGACTTCACGGTTAAGACGTTTAGCTTTTTGAAACAATATTTATTGGACAATTAAACTGGAGTATAGACTCCAGAATGCGATGTGCAAAGTACTAGGTAAGGAACAAGAATGAACGCCTCCCTGAAGGCGAGTCGTCTATTTATAATCTATCACCTAGGGCAGATCACTATTGTCTTTGGAGGTAACTTCTTCTCTGCTGACTCAGCTTCTCACACTTTACGGCGTAGTTTCCCAAGGTGGCTTCTGATCTGCTGACTGTGATGGCTGCACACTTGGGTTGCTACATTGTTGTAATAATAGCTCGTTGTGATGGTTCCATTTATCTCCTCCCCCCTTTGCAGACAAATCTATGGTTCGTTCTACATATTCAAGGGAAATCCGGTCTCGATATTCTTTGGTGTTTATTGATTGGTCCTCTTCAATTTATTGATTGTTTGTTTCGTTATGGCAGCTATGATGGCTATTGCTACCGCTACATATAATAGGATGCTCCATATACTTAGGTGTTGGATCGGTATTATAATCTGGCCTGTATATTCTTTTTAACGGATTGGAGTTAATTTGGATGGATGTGACTAATACCGTGTAGCTGTACGTTGTCTAATTGACGTTCTGGTAGTTCTTCCCAAATTTTGGGTTTTTCTTTTGCTGTGACTTCTAACTTTGGTAGACTAAATATTTGTTGAGTTTCCGATGTTGTTTGAGTAGTTTTATAAATGTTGTTCCCTGTCTGTAAATTACAATTTGGTTTAAGGGTCATTAGTTTTGTTCCCTTGATTATATTGGTTTCTTTCTGATCCCCGCAAATTACTTTGATATTTGTTTCTTCTGGTGCTGGTATGATATATTGACTGTTTCCATATTTTGACTGTTACTTGTTTACAATTATGTATCGGCTTTTGAAAGTTGATTAGTTTAATTTCGCATGGATTTTGGTCGCTCAGTGTTGTTGGATTATCATTTTCGCAAAAAACAGTTGGTTCTTTAAATTTTGACGTTCTTCCTATCGGTAAGCGTATTGTTTGCTACTAAGGATGAGGTATTTTGTTCTTGGAATTTTCATCGTGAATGTATAAGGATGTTTGGGTATTGGTAGAGTGTACAACTGGTAATGTGCATAATCTGACTCGTCTACTAATGGTATTTCTAATTGAAATATAATTTTGAAATTAATTTGAACCGTTTTTATCTTAACTATTTATTTATAAATGTTTGAATCGCTTGTGTCATTAGTCTCAAATTTTTTATATAATTTTGTATTTTAGCCAGTTTTTTAATATGAATTTTGGTTTTAATGTAGATATGTGAATTATTCCTAATTTTGAAAAGGTAATGGCATTTCCGTTGTGAGAATTAATTCTTGTATGTTATTTAACAAGTACCCTATTTGTGTCAATAACTCCAAGTGTTTTATTCTATGGTAATGAGTCAACTGTTCGCTTTTAAACTATCAATCGTGTTCTAATTCTTTTATTCTTGTCACTATTGTTTTTTGATTATGATTTAAATTTTCTATGGTTTGGTTAAATTCTGAAATTGCCTCTATCATTAATGATGTTTGTGGATTTATTAGTTCATGGATCTTGTTTTGATCGTGAGCTAATTTCTATTGTGCCTGATATATATGTGCATCGTTATTATTTGTCTCACTGTTATTGAGGTCTGTATTATTACTAGCTATGTTTGGAAATATCCGATAAAATATGTTATCTATGCTACTTAGCTTAAACTAAGGGTTACTATAAAGTTTTGATATTATAATTGGTAGTCACTCGTCATTAGTCTTACCGTTTTGGTATAGTATTGCTTTATTTTGTTATACTCATCATGTAATTGTTTTAGGTCATGTACGTGTAGCAACTTCCCGTTATAAATAAACATTTCGGTTATGTAGCAAAATATTAAGTCAAAAAGAGGTTTTTCAACGTATGTGAGTGTATAGCATAATTGTCCGCGAAGATACAATACGGTATTGAGTCTGCTAGTCTCACGTCGTCTTTGTTTCGTAACTGAAATTTCTCAGTTATGCTTAGATGGGGATCTCAATTTTTTCAACGTATGTGAGTGTATAGCATAATTGTCCGCGAAGATACAATACGGTATTGAGTCTGCTAGTCTCACGTCGTCTTTGTTTCGTAACTGAAATTTCTCAGTTATGCTTAGATGGGGATCTCAATTTCCTCCGTGGTTATCTTCTGATCTGCAAATATACCAGGGTTGTTCGTCAAGTTGTACCGTAGTTGAGAATTTATTTAGTGAAGTTCGTAAGACGGATTTTATGTTTTAAATTTATGACTATATTTAATGTGTGGCATATTTCTATTAGACCTATTATTACTGACTGCGATGTTTTATGGTAATATGTTGGCTATGACTTCCTTAAAATGTTTCATAAATGTGATATGGTCTGCTAGTCTTTTTTGTTGGTTATTAAAATTGCTTTATTATGTTCTAGAGGTTAAACTATTAAATAAGTCCGGCAAAAGGTTTTTATCCTTTTTTGTAAAATCCGGAAGGCATCTATTTTTTATATACAATGTCTCCCCTTTTTTTAAAGGTTGGTTCGTATTTTTATCAGTTCTTTGTAGTGTCTTAGTTTTCAAGTTTTTAATACGACTTCGTACTTTTTCGTAAACGATTTGCATTCGTTCTTTGTGCTTAGCATTGTACTCTTGAGTGATTATTCTTTCCGATAAGTTTGAAATTTATAGTCTTCGTAAAAGTTAGTATTTTAATTTGTAGAAGTTCTTCGTGATTTTCGCGGTGTTATGAGCTTTTTTCTTAATTGTAAAAGAGTTTTTTCTAATAATTTTTGTCGTAATATGTCATTCATTTGTTTATCTACTCCAGTTTTGTGTACATACGGGTATCTATTTAATTTTGAATACATTGGTCTATCGTCTGCTGTTCTTACTCTATTTTACCTTACATTTATATGTGTCAAAGGTTCGTCTTTATTCAAACATGTTTAGTATTCTGTTAAAAGATTTATTAGTACGTGTGTTTCCTCGTCATTTGAATAATTCGTGTTTATTTGGTTAATTGTATTATTTGTATTTACTTTGGGTTTTCGATTGGCATTCGTCGTATTTAAATATACTGCCTTATTAACTATTTCATTTACGACTCTATTCTGCTGATTAATATGAAAATTGTTAGCGGATAAATAGTGGTCAATAAGATAAGTGAATCATCACTTACAATCCTTAGCTTATCTGTGTAAACATAAAAAATATAAAATTTGTCAATCGTATTACAATATTCTCTTTTTTCTGTCGATACCATTACGTTAACATTAATAGTGGTTTTAAAATTGGTTATTTTGGTTTATGATTGGTTTTTATGATTTTATATAAGAAGGTTTTTCTTGATTTCTTCCTATTATCAATTTAATATTTATCTGTAATTATTCTAATCAATTATGCAGGGTTTATTTGTCTGTTTGAATTTAATGTTACAATGAAATTTCGGTATTTTAATTTGTCCTATTAATCGGTCTTTTACGTCATGTCTCGTTGTCGTTTATCCGATAATCGAGATACTATTTAGCTAGGTGCTATAATCTGACTGTTTGTTTAATTTATTTAGCAGGAACGGGTCTTTTTTGTCTTTATTACAATACTCACATGTTCTTATGTAATCTTTAATGTTTCTCTTAGGTTAGAAAAATAGTATACTTCTTTCATCCTTCGATATGTCTCATCTGTTCCTCTGTGATCTAATTTTCCTTCGTGATATAACGTAATTTGATTCGCAATGTGATTTCGTACTTTCCTTGTATATTTATCTCTGTTTTTTTTTGTTTGATATTTGTACTTGTTGGACGAGTTGTTATTGATTTAATGTGTGCCTTTTTGAAAGGTTCACCTTGTTTCTCTATAACTATCATGTATTATATTGTTACGTAATGTATTATTTTGTGTGGTCCTTGTAACTACTATAAGCTTATTAACTTTAACTGGCTGGACTGTCTTGCGCTCTGTGCACATTAAATATACATACTGCATTGTATTATCTGCATTGTTAGTTTCGTGTTAAGACTTATTATGCCTATTGGCTGAGTCGACGTAATTCGATCGTTGACCTTTACCTACTGGGCTGTTAAAACTTGCTGGATTGTTATACGTATTCAAGTTCAGCTTGCTTATATCATTATGTTTCATATCTTCACTATAATTACAACAACTACTACTACTACTCTGTTTATTATTTTTCTCGTTATGAACTTTGATATTTGGATAATTTGTTTTCGGTTCGTTTAAAGGTAAGCCATATGCGTTCGCGTTTTCCTCCTGATTATTATTTCTTCTTACATCTTTTATTTTAAAATTACTATTACAATTACTAATTATACAACGCCATATGCGTCGGCGTTTTTCTCCTGATATTATTTTTTCTTACATATTCTATTTTAAAATTACTATTAAATAAAATATGTAGGAAGAAATAATAATCAGGAGGAAAACGCCAACGCATATGGCTTATCTTTAAACGAACCGAAAATGCAGTTGCATTATTTGTTTGAAAGTTCAACTGATTAATATTTACTATCTGCTGTCCCTTGACTGACTGGTTATTTCAAAATTTTGAAGGTTTTCATCGTATTGCGCTGTTACAGATAATTCGTGATTCATTGTATTGTAATTTCGTTCATTATAAAAATCTGATAAAGGTAATTCTTGATTTATTTCGTTAAAATTTGTCTCATCCTCATAAAAATCAGTATTGTGCAACTGTTCCCTACTTGCTTGTGGTACGTTGCTCCTAAATTGAGTTGAACTTTGTCGATTAAAACGAGAATTCGAACTGCTTACATCCATTGGTTCTGGATATGGCCTATTATTGGGCTTATTTTGACTGTAATTAGGGCGACTAAACTGATTTAGTTGGGCATTTTGTCTAGGTATTTGTGAAAAATTAGATCTGGTTTGATTAGTATTTTGATTGTTATTTTGGTTATAGGGTCTAAAGTTTGGCTGGAAAGGCCTCTGAAATTGCATTTACTAAAATTTGGCGTTTGTTGCTTTTAATAGAACGGTTGTTGTTGTCCGTCATTTTCACGTGTGTGAAATTGTTGTTTATGTAACGTTTTGTCTCTATAGTCACAGTTCTCTTCAGAAAATAGACATTTTAAGGCCTGTTCAATGCTTGGCGGATTAGTTGACCTTAAGACAATTCCTAGAGGATTGGGTAATCCTCCCGAGAATGCCTTTAGTGTTTGTTGCTGATATATTGTCATTTTCAGCGCTCGAATGGCTTCATCGTTCTCGTTCGCGATAAGGTGGGAAACTAATAACTGCGTTAAATGTCTACACCGGTTGCTAAATGTCAATGCATCTTCGTTCGGCTTTTGTTTTAACTATAACAGTTCCTCTAACAAACTCGTGTCATCTCTTAGTATTTATAATTAATCTTTCTTGTCCTGTCAATTTAGTTTGCACATAGTTTAACGAAAGTGATTCAAATATAAGTATTGATCTGCTACGTAAAATTGATTCATTACTAAATCCACAGCTTTTAAGAAGTTTCCCACACTTGCCGGTTGGCCGTCAAATTCGGGGATTGCTTTTAAATAAAATTCTTTGAATTGATCTGCCATTTTTTGTACTATTATGCTCGGAATTATCCGCACAACTAGGTATTTGGTAACTATTCTCACCAATGCTTATTTCTTTTAATCTATATTCTAAGTTTAATCTGTTATTTCTTCGTCCGAGTCAAACATACATTTATCAATAATACACAAAATGGAAAATGTGGATAAAAATGGAAGTAGCAAAACAACTTACATAGCGATTACTGCTATTGCTTCCATTGGACTGCTTGGCGTTGTTCCTGTACTGCTTCGCTCTTACTATGGACTGCTTGGTTCTTTGACCGGTTATTAGGCGTCGATACGCCTATTCGTTTGATTTTTCAACCTATATAAACGACTGGACCACTTAACTTTAAGGTTAAGACGTTAAGATTTTTTAAAAATTTGCATGTAACTATTACACAATTAATATATAAAAAATACAATAATAAAAATAATAAATATCAACATAAGTGTGATACTAATAAAATACTATACTGCAGAACGCGATGTGCAAAGTACTAGGTATTCGCTGAAGGCAAGTCATGTATTTACAATCTGTCACCTAGGGCGTAGCACTGTTGTCTCTAGAGGTGACTTCTACTCTGCTGACTCAGCCTCTCACACTTTACGGCGTAGTTTCTCAAGGTGTCTTCTGATCTGCTCTCTGATTTCTGCATACTTGGGTTGCTAGATTGTTGTAATTGTGGCTCGTTGTTATGGTTCCGTTGATCTCGCGAAATATAATAAGAAAACAATGTCTCTATCTAGACAATTTCACAACTTACATGTCCTAAATTAGATTTTTCTTTCGCCCCTTTCATGAATTTTCTTGAAAAAAATCACTACTGAGGAGATTGCGATTTTTGAATTTTGAAAATTTTCTTCAATTGAGAGCAAGCGAGCCCCCTGGAAACCATATCCGAAGTCAGTTTTAGTTCAGGTTTCTATGTTTATATATATATATATATATATATATATATATATATATATATATATATATATATATATATATATATATATATATATATATATATATAAATATCCTGGTATATTAGCACATTATTTTCTTTCGGACCCGTCAGCTATTAGTCATTTTATTGGCTTTTGATGTTTACTAAATAACTCTCATACGACAAGTGCAATGCTGATT
Organism: Tillus elongatus; assembly: GCA_964006375.1. Classification (NCBI taxonomy): domain Eukaryota; kingdom Metazoa; phylum Arthropoda; class Insecta; order Coleoptera; family Cleridae; genus Tillus; species Tillus elongatus. The sequence goes on along the minus strand of OZ023266.1, from coordinate 101,377,814 downwards.
GAAAGTTTATGTCTTTGTATTTGCTACTCCCTGTATAAAATAGAAATTAAGCTACAGCTGCTGCTCGATCTAGACGAAGTAATTTAAAGAAAAAGAGGTTGTTTCACGTAAACTCATATTGAGAATGTCATGCTTTAAGTCACACGGTTCTCTCCTGCAAGTACAATAATTTATGAGTCTGGGTCTGTTTATTCCTGAAAGAACATGACAAAGGGAGTGTCGATGTATATATTTGTACTTATATCTCAAGAGTTTGAGAGGTTTAGACCATTAAGCAGAAACAGACACCCTAATATCGTGAGAAATTCTTATTCCTGTGTCATCTAGATCGAGCATCATTACATAAAAACAAAAGAGATAAGAAATTGACGATGGAATGTAAACGTTCATGCCACCAATATGCAATAATCAATGCAAGTTATGAATATTATAATTATATACACTATTCCTTGTAAAGTAAGGTAATTAATTAGAAATCGATGTCAGGCGACTCGCAAAAAAAATGTATTTTCCCATTCTCGTCTTATTTTATCTGCAGTCGTTTTTGTTTTAACTAGGGTAATTGTTACACATGCTTTGCATAGAGAATCTCGTGGCTGATTGGATTTTAAGTAAACTTAATATGTTGTAAAGTAAAAATCAAGTTTCCACCTTACAAACGGTATTGAGAATTAATTGTCGGCTGTATATGCGAATTTTTAAAGTAACAGACATAAATATATTTTATTTGCAGATTCGTGGCAGGCAGGTATATTATCTTGGTGATATGGAAAAGATGCACACAATATTTCGTATGCAATTTGAAACGGAATTGCCAGAATAATTCGGCACTGTTTTAAAAAATATATATAATGTTTTAGGTAATATCGCGTACCCGGCACAAATAAATATTTTTGTATTATTTCTAAATTGTATTTAGTAACAAGTACGTGTAGTAATGCAATTTGTGTACATGTACCGAGGGCAATAAAAGGGCAACTAACAAAGCAGTGATGCACAGGTACACTCACAGAATAATTGTCATAAATGGAGTAATTGATTAGTAAAATTAAGTTTTAATTAAAACAGGACGTATTGCAGCATCCATAAAGTTTTTCTTGTGTGGGGTATGGGATCAGGCCGTGTAAGGTGGCACGTACGCAGCATTAGGTCGATAATTGTGTACATAATTAATATCTCTTCGACCATAACGACTGTGCCTGGAATTCTTTGTTCCCACGCGGAGGCGGAGCGAATTCTGCAAAGCTGTCTTCGAACTTAAGGTTCTTTAAGCAGATTTGTGGACACTGTCCCGCTGGGAAATCCTGGGCTAGTAAGCAACAGCACACTCTCGCCATTTAGATCGATTCGGGCTGATTGGTGCTAATGCTAAAAACTGTGGTTTTCTTTGGAATTGTATCTGCCTTTTTGAACGTCCTTCTGCTGAAAAGTTCCCTGTGGTTAGTAGGCACAGCATACTATCGCAATGATCGATTCTGGCAGATTTATGCTGTGTTGAACACTGTGGGGTTCCTAGAGCCTCGTCTGAAATCAGCTGGCTATAGTGCGGAATTTCTATAGGTAGTAGGTGCAGTATACAATCGCCAAGCTCAATTCGTGTCGGTTTGTACTGTTACTGAAAGCTGTAGGCTTCCTAACGACTCATCTGGGGTTTCAGTTTTTCATAGTGTAAGCGGAGAAGCCACGGACAGAAGGTCCGAGTACGCAGCCAACGGTGAGTGTATCCATTTGAGTAATTTAGGTCATTTTCAGACTATTTCTGACCAGTATCGGCAGGATTTTGTCATATTTGAACACGATCGCTTGCGTGCCCGCTTTTACCCCACTGGGTGTCCCCAGAGTCACCCCTAAATTGTTTGCCCAATTCGATATATTTAAACAGAAACTTGAACCCTGTAAGTTTATTTGCATGCATATTATTTAAATGATATTTGTGCATTAAAAGTTGCCAAGTTTGTGATATTTAATCTAAACTTGAAACCTAGCATTTTATTTACTTACATATCATGTATAGAAAGTATTTTTTTGCATCTAAATGTTGCCAAATATGTCATATGTAAACCAAGCTTGAAACCTAGCGTTTTAATTGTGAACATATAATGTACAGAAAGTATTTTTTTTGCATCTAAATGTTACTGAAATCGGCGTATTTAGACTAAACTTGACCCCTAATATTTTAGTTGTTTGTATATCGTGTAGAGAAATTATTTGTGCATTAAAAGTTGCCAAGTTCGATATATTTAAACTAAAACTTGAGAGCTGGGATTTTGTTGATTTGTATATCATCAAAGCGAAATTATTCGTGCATTTAAATGTTTCTCAATTTGGTAGATTTAAATGAAACTTTTTTTTTGTATCGGATTTATTGGCTTCGGATGCAGTGTCCATTCGCCTAGTTTCCCCTTCTTATATTCTTATATAAACATGTAGCACCAGATCGCCACTAGACTGTTTCTGATAGATATCTACTAATAATCCCAGAATCTGATCACCGCCTGTATTTCATCTAATTATTGTTTTTTGTGTGTTTTCCTATGACTAATTATTTATTACTAATGGTTCATCTAATTATTGTTTTTGTGTGTTTTCCTATGACTAATTATTTAATCTTAATGGGATGTAGACTGGGACACAGAACTTCGTGCTGCTGGGGCCGTTCAGAGCAACTTTATGACAAACACAGGTAGGCCACTAACGGAAAGGGTTCTTAAACAAAGGTGCGCAACGATGGGTTTTTCTAAATCTATTACAATTGGTGTAAATTACATAAGGTTAATATTTATTTTTTTAAATTTTTGTTTGTGATTTAGCTACATATAAAAATAATGCGTATAATATTTCCACATTTTGGGTCCTTAAAATTTGTGGCAAGTTGAGTGGCTTTTCGATACAATAATCTTTATATATTTTGTCCATGAATATATTTATTTCCGCTTGTTTAAGAGGGCTGTTCGCTCCTCGTATAGTGTAAAAGCAGTGGAATTTATAATCTTTATTTTGCGATAAGAAGAACAGACCAGAATTCCACGAATCGTCAAGAGGAACACAACTTAAGTAGTCAGCAACGCAAAACCGCGATATCGTATAGTACCGCTACCTTAAAAGTATATGTGTGTGTGATACAGTCAAACCAGCCTTAACAAATCCATTAAACGCACCAGCAACCCAGGATAGCCTTTTCCGGGACACGCACGAGTTTCTGTGAGTCCAGTACTCGACAAGAGAAGAAATTCACAAAGGTAAGTGGCTTTTTGGTCATTCACGAGTTTGCATCAATTTCCACTGCTTTTGCCCCTTCTCTTTTCATTAAAAACGTTACTTAATTAACAAACGCAAATTACAGTCCACTTTGTTCGTAATAGCCCGCTTAACGCCAATTTCTTCGCCCGCTCTAGCCCATTTTTTGGTCCTTCTCAGCCGGATAGTTTTTTTGTCTCGGAAATAATACGCAAGTAAATTTGGCTATTCAACTTTGTTAATTTTGAAAATAACTAAAGCGCGCTGGTTTAGCTGTATTCAATTCAGATTTTAAATTAATTTCCCGCAATTTTCATGTATATATCGCTAGAACCTTTATAATTATAGAATTTTTTAAAAGTTATTTTCTTATCGCAAGAATCCGCCATTCAGTTAAATTTTGCTTTATTTTGAACAACGAGCACGGCTTTAGGAGTCGACGCATATCATTTCACGCATATATCGCTCTTTGCTTCTGTTTCATTCTTATCAATTTGTACCTGAATAATTCTTTGTTTCACATTGGTACGTATATCTGTTATATTTCCATATACGAGGCCTATTCAATTAATATCATGACTGACACTAAATTAAGGAAATACAAAAACCAACGCAATATTCAGCTATCTGAAATAGACACATTGTCTTCTCTAGCCCAGAAAGCCCAGTCAGATGTTTCGCTTTATAATTTACTTAGGGTTAGATCTTCCGAAATCGACTATTTAAGGGAACAGTTTATTCAAACGCACGAAAATATCGTTTCTGTAATTTTAAGTAGTGAACATGGAAACGCTTCTGATGAAAACACTATTTACGCTGGATTTATGGACGCTTATTTTGAAATTAAAGCCATTTGTTCTAGGTTATTCCCTGACAATAAAACAAATGTCCAGGAAATTCTAAATTCAAATACAGCTGGTCTTAATGAAGGTGCTAAAGCAAGGCTAGCTAAAATAGAAATTCCTAAATTTAGAGGTGACTATAAAACCTTTAACACTTTTATCGATTTATTCAATGCCTTAGTACATGACTGTCCCGCATATTCCGACATTGAAAAGTTTCATTATCTAACTATATCAGTAGAAGGCCCGCCGTTATCTCTAATAAGATCTTTGCCTCTGACCGCTGACAATTATCAGATAGCTTATAATACATTAGTCACTCGTTATTCTAACAAACGTCTGCGTGCCCAAGAGCACTGGCATGCTATAGATAGCATTTCGAAATTTAATTCTGATGACCACGTCAATATTCGCAATTCGCTAGACATTATTTCGGAAAATCTTTCTGCTTTAAACACTTTAGGCTTTCCTACAGACCAATGGGACTTTGTTATGTTTATGTTGGTGTCAAAACGCCTTGACAGGAACATGTTGACGAAATTTGAGTTAGACCACGCTTCCACCGAGGTCCCTACATTTACGCAATTGCTTGACTTTCTAAATAAATATTGTATCGCTGGTGATGCTATGAATCAGAAGTCATTCCTTTCGCACTCTCAAAAGAAATATTCTGACAAATCGCAAGCTAGACCAACGCCTCGAACTTCCGCTTTTTTCGCTGATAATTTAAATTGTAAATCTATCTTACATACTTGTGTGTTTTGCAAAGATTCTTCGCATTCTATTTATAATTGCTCCTCATTTTGTAATAAAACTCCAAAAGATCGCTATAATTTTGTTAAATCTTCTCGTCTTTGCCACAACTGTTTAAGTAGCCTACATTATCTTAACAAATGCAAATCTACCAGGTCCTGTCGCAAGTGTGGTCAGCGTCATCATACGCTCTTGCATTTTGATAAAAGCTCCGCGCCTATTCCGTCGCCAGTGTGTAATAACCCTTCCAGATCTCCAGTTCCTTCCGCTCCGCTCGACCAAGAGCAGGTCTTTGCTGCTTCTGGGATTGTATCTAATCAAACCACGGTCTTATTGGCCACTGCGCTGATTGAAGTTCTTGATAACCATGGAAATTATCAGATTATGAGATGCCTTTTGGATGGAGGTAGTATGATGTCTTTTATCTCGCAAAGGGCTTTTAAGCGTTTGGGGTTGCCTAAGCAAAACTGCATGTTTGCAATCAAAGGACTGGCATCTATGCAGACTTCTTCTCAGAGTGGTTGTGTAACGCTCACTGGAAGACCGGTTGGTCAAGATTCTTTCAATTTTATTGTCGACGCATTGATCTTGAACGCCATTTGTGATAATTTGCCAGCAACCGCTATTTGCTCTTCCAATTGGTCTCACATTCGCAATTTAAAATTGGCTGATCGCCATTTTAATCGTCCAGGTCAGGTCGATATATTGTTAGGAGCCGACGTTTTTTCTAAAATCCTTTTAAATGGACGCATTTCCGGTGGGGAAGGTCAACCTGATGCCGTCAACACCGTCTTTGGTTATGTGCTCATGGGTAAGATTGGCAACACAGTTCATTCTTCTGCTGTCTCTTCTTTCTTGTGCAGTAACTTTGAATCAAATCTCGATCGCACCCTTAGGGATTTTTGGGAAGTGGAAAGTGTTCCGACTTCGTCGCATCACTCTAATGAAGATATTTTTTGTGAACATCATTTTAAGACTAAAATATCTCGCTCTCCTTCTGGCAAATATATCGTTTCGCTCCCATTTAAATCTGAGTCGCTGCCTATTTTTCCTGGCATTCGCGACCTCGTCGTCCAAAGATTTCTTTCCCTGGAACGCCGCCTTGCTAGAAACATGGACTTGTATACCCAATATTCTGCTTTTATGAGAGAATATTTGGAACTAGGCCACATGAAACGTGTTTATGACAATAAAGATTCTCCCGACGCATATTATATTCCGCATCATTGCATTTTGAAACCAAATAGCTTGTCTACTAAACTCAGGGTAGTTTTTAATGGTTCGGCGAAACTTCCCAACCAAAGCTCTCTTAACGATTGTCTACATACTGGACCAAAACTACAACAAGATATTGCCACAATTCTGTGTCACTTTCGCCTTCATAATTATGTCTTGTGTGCTGACATCAAAATGATGTATCGTAACATTCTTGTCGACCAATCACAGCATGATTATCAAAGAATTGTTTGGAGGTTTGCTTCTGATGAACCTTTGGTGGACTATAACCTGGTTACGCTTGTATATGGACTAACGCCATCCCCCTTTCTCGCGATACGCACTCTTCATCAGTTAGTGAATGACGAAGGGGGCTCTTACCCGCTAGCTTCTGCCGCCATTTTAAACGACACTTATGTTGATGATGTTGTAACCGGCTGCTCTTCTTATGAAGACGCAAAGCTTTTACAGTCAGAGCTGATCTCGCTTTTTGAACGAGGCGGCTTTGAGCTTAGAAAATGGTCTAGTAACTGTTCCGCATTACTTTCACATTTACCTCCGGAACATTTGTCGCAAAATCCGCTTATTTTTGGTTCACTGGCAAACGACACTCCTTTAAAAATTCTCGGTCTGCAGTGGAGTCCCTCTGAGGATACATTCTTTTTCTCAGTCTCGCCGTTGGGGAAACCCTGTACGAAACGCAACATGCTCTCGGAACTGGCCAGAATCTTTGACCCGCTTGGATTTCTTTCGCCTATTACTATTTTTCAAAAGATTCTAATCCAGTCGCTGTGGACTTCTAAATTAGATTGGGACCAAACCCCGCCCTCGCATATTGTTGAGGCTTGGAACCGTTATCGAAATGAACTCGGTTTACTAAGCAATTTACGCATTCCTAGAAAAATCCTTCCACCTCATTCTGGATGTGGTTATGAATTACATGGGTTCTGTGACTCTTCTGAAAAGGGTTACGCTGCCGTTGTTTATATACGATGCCTCCGCCCTGACAAAACAGTTTTTGTTCAGTTTGTTTGCTCTAAAACCAAAGTCGCTCCGGTTAAGAAACTAACCATTCCTAGGCTAGAACTGTGTGGTGCAGTTTTGTTGGCGAAACTCCTATCGTTTCTTCTGAACGTTTATCAGACTCGCATGACTTTCGAAAGAATTTTTGCCTGGTCAGATTCGCAAATCGTCTTGAGTTGGATAAAATCTTCGCCTCATCGTTGGAAAACCTTTGTGGCAAATCGAGTTGCCTACATTCACGAAAGGGTTTCTTCTGAATTTTGGCATTATATAGATTCTGCTAATAATCCCGCCGATATCGCCTCTCGAGGTGTTCATCCTTCTCAATTTCTCGCCCATGATATTTGGTTCAATGGTCCATCGCTACTATGTCGTTCTGAGCTGTCTGCCTGCTCCCCGTCTTCAGAGCTGCAGTCTGAAGAGGTCTCTGTTGAGGAAAGGACAGTTTCGCTTTTAACATTTACAGGTGAAGAAAATCTGCTTGATGATTTGTTAGAAAATCATTCTTCTTTACATTACATACAGTCTATTTTGTCATACGTATTACGCTTCGCTTTTAATTCTAGACATTCTTCTATTGCGAAATTTGGACCGCTATCTCGGTTAGAGCTTCATGATGCTCTGACCCTTCTGGTCAAGCGCACTCAAGCGGTCTACTTTGAAAAGGAGTTATCTAGTAAAAAATTCCCTAAGTCCTGGAGAAAACTCGCCGTATTTCAAGACAGTACTGGTCTTTTGCGTGTAGGTGGTCGCTTGACTCACTCAAGTTTGTCTTATGAGCGAAAGCATCCGCTCTTACTTCCACAAAAGTGCCGACTCACGGTGCTTTTAATTGAACAATACCATAAAAGGTATCTTCATATTGGCCCTCGCACTCTTCACTTTTTGTTGTGTCAGAATTTTTGGATTTTGTCTGCAAGACGTGCCATAAACACTGTTATTTCGAAATGTATGCCATGTTGGAAAATAAAGCCTCAACCTTATCAGCCACCTATGGGTGACTTACCCCTTTCTCGAGTTTCGCAAGTCAAACCATTCTCGCATACTGGGGTAGATTTTGGTGGTCCATTCGCGATCACTATGAATCGATACCGAGGTGCTAAAACCTCTAAGGCATATATTTGCCTCTTTGTGTGTTTCGCGACTAAGGCTATACATCTAGAACCTGCCTGTAGTCTTTCGACTGACGCTTTTATCGCTGCCCTCCAACGATTTATTGCTCGTCGTGGTCGATGTGATAATCTCTATAGTGATTGTGGTACAAATTTCGTTGGCTCCGCCAAGGAGCTTAAACGCATTTTTTCTGATGCAACTGCTAGGGAAGGAATCCATTGGCATTTCAACCCCCCTTCTGCACCACATTTCGGTGGTCTTTGGGAATCTGGTATCAAGAGTGTAAAATCTCATCTCTCTCGTGTTGTTGGCCAACAAATCCTATCGTACGAAGAATTCTACACTGTCCTGACGCTTATAGAATCTGTCTTGAACTCCCGACCTTTAAATCCCATGAGTTCGGATATCGATGACATTCACGCTTTAACTCCTGGACACTTTCTTCATATGGAGCCAGTTTCTACGCTTCCAACTCCCGATTTGTCGTCTGTCCCCTTAACTCGTCTGTCAAGATGGCAACTTCTCCAACGTATGCACCATGATTTTTGGATTCGCTGGCACAAGGAGTACCTTCACACCCTACAACAACGAAGCAAGTGGCTTGACGCTGGTGCTCTTCCTACTATTGGGGCGATGGTGGCCGTGAAAGCTGAAAAACTTCCGCCTTCTAAATGGCTACTAGGTCGTCTATTGTCTCTAATTCCTGGTCCTGATGGTGTCGTAAGAGTTGCTATTGTAAAGACCTCGAATGGTATCCTTCGTCGCCCTTTGGTGAAGTTGTGCCCGTTGCCAACTAATGACTAGTAGTAGTAGTATTTGTTTCTAATTTAATTTAATTTTTCTTTTAAGTCTTTTTATTGTTTTGTGGATTCTTGCTAACCGGGATAATCATTTATTTTGTTTCTTGTTCTCTTTTTTCTTATCCGCCGCATGTTATCGCTTCTCCTTCGCGTTAATTATTTTTTTTTGTGTAGAAAAATGTCTTGCTTATAGCAGCCATTTTGGCCGGGCGGGATGTTCGCTCCTCGTATAGTGTAAAAGCAGTGGAATTTATAATCTTTATTTTGCGATAAGAAGAACAGACCAGAATTCCACGAATCGTCAAGAGGAACACAACTTAAGTAGTCAGCAACGCAAAACCGCGATATCGTATAGTACCGCTACCTTAAAAGTATATGTGTGTGTGATACAGTCAAACCAGCCTTAACAAATCCATTAAACGCACCAGCAACCCAGGATAGCCTTTTCCGGGACACGCACGAGTTTCTGTGAGTCCAGTACTCGACAAGAGAAGAAATTCACAAAGGTAAGTGGCTTTTTGGTCATTCACGAGTTTGCATCAATTTCCACTGCTTTTGCCCCTTCTCTTTTCATTAAAAACGTTACTTAATTAACAAACGCAAATTACAGTCCACTTTGTTCGTAATAGCCCGCTTAACGCCAATTTCTTCGCCCGCTCCAGCCCAAGGGCAATTCAAGATTATATGTTCCAAGTCACCCAACTCTCCGCAATCACAATTCGGGTTTTCCCTTAAGTTAATTTTAAATAAATATTCTGGGGTTAAAGCGTGGTTAAAGCGCAATCTACATATAGTTTTAACAATTTTTTTATTTTTATAAGGACAATCGTAAAACCATGGCTTGTGAGGTATATGTTCTTGCAGTGCCATATATGCTTTTCCTTTGTTATTGTTCCTGTATTCATTTTCCCAGGTTTCCCTATATTTCCTATTGGATAAAACTATTCGGTCTTGGAATGGTGTTAATAGTTAAGTTTCTTGGTCATGTACGGTGGCCCGTTTTGCAATTTTGTCTGCTTCGTCGTTTCCAACTAATCCACAGTGTCCTTTTACCCAAACTAGGACAACGCTTATACCTTTATTGTAAAGATTTTGTAGTTGTTCCGCGACCTCTACAATTATATAGTTTGGGTATTTTTTATTGAATACTAAGTTTTCTGTGGCTTGAATGATGCTTTTGTTATCGGATATAATAACAAAGTTTTGTTTTGGCAAGCTAGATATATATTTAAGCGCCTCTAACATTGCTATTCCTTCTGCCGTATATGTTGACATGTCTGCTTTTAATTTTATTACATTGTTGATTGATTTGCTTGCGGATCGTAATACGCACAGCCTGTTAAATTACCTGTTGTGGAACCATCGGTGTAAATTTGATAGTTATTTGGGTAAATGTCTTTTAAATCCGCTTGTAGCATATTATTTCTAATCCTAAGTGGAAATTTGGAATAGTCGACCATGTATTTTACCTTAATCTCTTTTAAGTTTTGCCAATCTATTTCGAACATAGGATTTATAGATTTTGTAACCATGTTTTGTTTATTGTTATAGTTTTCTTCGTACGAACCAATTAATATTGGAGTTTTCTTTTTCGACCAAAATTTGCTTGACAAATCCAGCGTAAAGAATAAATGTAATTTATTGCATATACTGCTATTCTTGGCAAACATTTTTATTAAAAATCTGGACGCTAGCATTTTTCGTCTTATAGAAAGAGGCATTTCACTTGCTTCTGCTAGCAAGATGTGAATCGGTGTGCTCCTAAGAGCCCCCAGACACAGCCTAATGCATTTATTTTGAATAACACTAATTTTATTCATGTGTGTTTTGCCGGCCTGGTCGTAAAATACTGCCTCATATTCTACCACAGATCTAACATAACTTTTGTATATTAGCAAACTAATCTCTGCATCTGCACCCCAGTTGGTGTAACTTACCATTCTCAATACGTTTAAACCTTTCTCTGCTTTTGTGGCCACATATTCTATGTGTTCTTTCCATAGTAGTTTACTATCTAGCAGGACACCCAAATATTGTTTTTTCTACTGGATAGACGATCTCTTGTAGAGTAACACTGTTGATTTCTGTTTGTCTTTTTCTGGTGAACGTGCAAATTTTAGTCTTCGCCGCAGATATTTCCATGCCGTTTTCTTGCGACCATGTTTGAAACTCTTCAAATGTTTTCTTGAGTATGTTGATGCCTTGTCCGATATCACAGTTGTTTACATATATGCATATATCGTCGGCGAATTGAAGAATATTCGCTTTAGTTAGTTTTTGATTTAGATCGGCTGTGTACACAAGAAAAAGGAGAGGAGAGAGGATTCCTCCTTGCGGAATTCCTTGGCTGGTACATCTACTAGTTACTATATTTCCATTAACTCTGATCAAAATAATTCGGTCTTGGTACAATTTAACCACCTTTCTTGAGAAATTTTCTGGTATACCGAGTGATGACATTTTTTTGTAAAGAATTTTTAAGTTGACTTTGTCGTAAGCTCTTTCCAAATCTGTGAAAATTGCCACTGTTGATTTCCCATTTGAAAAGGAAATATATGTGTCTGTTACAAGGTGGGCAATATTTTCTACTGTGGAGCAATCCTTCCTGAAACCAAACTGCGAATTTGAGAGTTTATGGTTGTTTTATAACCATGGTTCCAAACGATTTTTAATCATACGTTCTAATGTTTTGAATATGCATGAAGCAAGCATAATTACTCTGTAGGATTTTGGATTTTGACTATCTCGATTCGGTTTGTGAAAGATTGCTGTTATATAGGTCTTCCAGTCTTTTGGTATATGTTCAGAATTCCATATATTATTTAAGACCTTGAGTAGGATGTATTTAACTCGCTCTGGAAGTTTTTCTAACATTGTGTAGTAAACCTTGTCCACCCCAGGCGCTGTGCTGTTTTTGTTTTTAACTGCAAGCCCAAATTCCAGTAACGAAAATTCTTCCGTCAATGCATGTTGCGCGTTTGTTTCGTTGAACTCAATTTTGTCGTTTTCTTGTTTGGGAACCAAGTTGTCTATTATTTTGTCCAGATTATTGATTTCCATAATTGGATTACATTTGCATGTCATAGTATTATTTATCCTTTTAATTTTTCCCCATATTTCTTTAATCAGGGTGTTTTTGTTAAGACTGTTGCAGAAGTTGTTAGGGCTCTTACGCTTGCTATCTAATATAACTCTCTTAGTTAAGGCAACTTCTCTTTTGTAGTTGATGAAGTTTTCTGTAGTTGGCCTTGTTTTCAATTGCCTCAGTGCTAATCTTTGTTTATAGATTGCCCTTTTACAATCTGCGTTCCACCAGCATTTATTAAATGACAGATTGAGAGATCTTTTCTTCTTAGGAATTGCCATATCTGCTGCAAACGACACATTTATTAAAAATTCGTCATATGAAATATTTTCGTGCGCGATCTTATTATTGATGGTATCAGAAAAGAGCTCCCAATCTGCCTGCGCTATATTCCATGCCTCTTCCCCAGCGCTCCTGTCTATAATTACATTATTTTGCCCTCCAGTTCTTACCGTGAGCTCATATGCTACCACGAAGTGATCAGATCCCAAGGTTGTATCTTCTACTTTCCAGTCGAGTCTGTGAACTATATCAGGAGTGACAATCGTCAGATCTATAGCCGATCTGGCACTACTATCTGGTCTAAGTAACAACGTTGGATTACCATCGTTCAAAAAATTTAGGTTACAGTCCTCTAAAGAAATTAACAAATTATTGCCCTGAACATCGGTGTTGCTGCATCCCCAAGCCAAATTATGGGCATTTACGCCCCCCCCCCAACTATAAACGGTTTAGGAATATTATTAAAGAAAGTGTTCCATTGATGACTAGAAATCGCTATACCTGGTCTTACATAAACTGAAACTACATTTATTTTTTCTTTGTTTTCTGAAAAGAGCGTTATCGCGGTGTACATGAAGTTATTGATATTAATGTTTAAATTTAAACGTTGATAATTTAATTTTGTATCGATTAGTATCGCCACACCTCCGTATCCGCCATCCCTGTCTTTTCTCTCTATCCTAAATCCACTAAAACGTACCTGGTTCTTTTTGTTTAGCCATGTTTCACTGAGTAGAGCTATGATTACCTGGTTTTCAAATAAGTATCTCTCTAGCATCCCCTTATTACTGATAATTGATCTACAATTCCATTGCAAAAATTTTATTTTGTTAGCCATTAAGATCTAAAAGTTGGTGTGTTGTCGCTCTATGGTCATCATTGTTAATTCTATTTGTAATATTCAACATCTCTGAAAGTGCCTTTAATATTTTTTGACATATTGCCTCTACAAAGTCATTATTCGGGTCTTTAAAATAACTACTATAAGAAGGAGGGTAGGGGTTATTTATAGGGGAGAGGGGTGAGTTTGGCCTTTGACTTGTTGGCCAATTTAATCTTGGTGTATTGAGTTTGGGTTTGTAACTTAAATTGATTTGTTTCAAGTGTGTGCTTTTTCGTATTTGGTCAGTTTGTCCGCTTTGTGTTTCGTTATTGGTATGCCTATTCGCGTTTTTTTTCAATTGAAGGATTTTTTAGTACCGTGGAATAGCTATTTTTATATTTGTTAAATGCTTCACGATATGGTATATTTTCGACAGCCATTAATTGTTTGATCTTTTTTTGTTTTGTGTATTCAGGACACGCTTCTCTGTCTGTTGCCATGTGTGTTCCTTCGCAAAGCACACAGGTTGGCGTAGAATTGTTGTCACAATTTGTATTTTCATGACTACCGCCGCATTTCTTGCATCTTTCCTTACCCCTACACTGACTACTGATATGATTGTAACATAGACATTTGAGACACTGGACCACACGTTTTACGTATGGCTCCACTTCATACATAATTTTTTCTATACAGACCTTACTAGGCAGATTATTACCCCTAAAGTTAACGAGTACCGAAAACGTGGGGACATATTTTATTGTTCCCGCGTCCTCTACACTGCGGTTAAGTCGTTTAACACTCAATTTCAAAATTGTCACCCGTTATTGGTTTAATGATTTCTCTTAATTCTTGTTCTGGAATTTCCTTGTCGACTGATCTTAAAACACCCTGTCTAATTGTTAGATATCGCGGTATAAATGTTGTGTACCCTTTTTCTTCAATTTCTTTGCAAGTTACTAATTTATTAGCGCTTTCGGGAGAGTCGAACTGTATTTTAATTCTGTTTCTACCCATACTTACAATACTTAAAATATGATCACTCATTTCAGGTAATATTCTATTAATAAAAGTAGAGAGATAATGTATGTTCTGGAACGATCTTGAGGCGGAGGAGGAGGCATTTTCAAGGTCAAGGCCAGAGGTATTTTTCAAGGTCAAGGCCAGATGTGTTTTCCCACGGTTACGGCCAGCGATATATTTGTTTAAGGTCAAGGCAAGATGTATTTTCCCACGGTCACGGCCAGAGGTATTTTTTAAGGTCAAGGCCAGATGTGTTTTCCCACGGTCACGGCCAGGTGTATTTTTTTAAGGTCAAGGCAAGATGTATTTTCCCACGGTCACGGCCAGAGGTATTTTTTAAGGTCAAGGCCAGATGTGTTTTCCCACGGTTACGGCCAGCGATATATTTGTTTAAGGTCAAGGCCACCCACATTTTAATGGTCACAGACACGTTCAAGTTTACAAATTTATCCTTGAAATTTGTTTTATATATGTACAGGAGATATCTCAGGGAATTAATATTATTAGAATCCTCTATATACGAGTTCGAGTTTATTTATAATAAAGTGTAAAGAATATTAGCAAGCGAGTTTTCAACATAAAAGAAAAGTAGTTTTTTTAAGTAGAGAGTTTTTAATTAGAGTGTTGAATTTTTTTACAAAAAATGAACGATGTAAGCAGTACCACCCCAACCACCATTGAAGAAGTCTTAAGCCGTATACAAGACAATTTACGTAGTGAAATTCTATGTTCAAGAATCATAGAAGATATGCCAGACGATCAATGTGTTCAAGTTTGTGTAAAATACAATCATCTAATGAAGGCAATTAGAACGTTTAGAAATGGTCAAATGTGTAGTTGTAACTTTATACATCAACTAAAGCAGTCTACATTCCAGCATTTATTTTTTAATTATAAGGAGCATTTTATTAAGATGATTAGGAATTATCTTGCTGCTTGTGAAAAAAAAGTGAAAATTAATTAAATATATAATATATATATATATATATATATATATATATATATATATATATATATATATATATATATATATATATATATATATATATATATATATATATATATTGAAGAGTTCTAAATTTTAATAATTGTGATTGTGTTCCAAGCATGCTTTTTAATACAATGAGCATATTTTTCCAAAAACTATGCATTTTTTATTCCAAGTTATAAATTAGTATGTGTGAATGCTTTTTTTGAAATGATAAGCGTGTTTTTTCTTTGCATGTTTACAAAAAAAATTATTATAGTGATTTTGTTTCAACTTATATATATATATATATATATATATATATATATATATATACTATATATATATATATATATATATATATATATATATATATATATATATATATATATATATATATATATATATATATATATATATATATATATATGTATATGTATATGATGCAACATTGTAAACATCTAGAATACACTGTTTTCATATATTTTAAAATAAATAGATTATACTTCCACAATTGCTGTCTATTTTTTTGATCCATATATCCATATTAAAAATTCTAGATATCAATGTCTATGTGTACATATTTTTAACAGAGAATATATATATATATATATATATATATATATATATATATATATATATATATATATATATATATATATATATATATATATATATATATATATATATATATTGAAGAGAGTGCTAAATTATAATATAAAATTCATACATATCTATCTTTAGGATACTTAAATTTAAATGCTTCAGGCTATCTCTGTAGAATCTAGATATTACATGCATCTGCCTCAATACCATATAAAGAGTCCCATAATCACCTCCATAAATGGATATGAAAAAAACCTTCATTTGCTACAGATAATCGTCGACTACCCGTATAAGAATTAAATGACTAATTATTCACATTGGATCGTGTACACTTGCCTAATATGGTGGATTTTAAGTGGCAGATTATACCTATATAAAGCGAGTTTTTAAGGTATGATATAAGAATCCTATCAACTGCATCATTATAAATGCAGGTAACTGTTTTAAATTACCATCATTTATGTATAGCTCCAAACTTGTATATAATAGGCCGCGTTGGCTGGTTGAATATCTATTACCGGTCAGATAACCTTGGAAATATTTAGCCACTTCTCGAAAGAACCTTGTGTGGCAGTATAGTTTTGAGTGAGCAACGACCAGTGCTTCCGTGGTGAAATTGTTTTAAGTGGGCATATCTATATATTACGGTAAGTCTTATTCTAAGTTCTCTTAATTATCATTTGAGAAAAAAAGTGTGTATTTTTTAATTTCTAGTGAATTTATAGACCATTTCTCTAATATGTTGTCGAATTTTCGTAAAAAAAAATCAATAAAGTTTAATATATCCGTTAATATACAAGATATGAAAAAAAATGTATACATTAATTATAGGGTGTCTTGAGCTACATCTTAAAAAAATATTACTACAATCACAGGCTGGTCCATAAGTGATACAAATTTTATTTTTATAATAGGACATGCTGTATGTTTTTTTGATTTTCCTTCAAAATATTATGCATGTTTGTAAGAAAATAAATTCGGGACGCAGTAAGTGCGTTATGGTAGCGAATTTTCATTAAATGCTTCAAATTTAAATAGCTCAATTTGCTATTAATTTATAAGGTTAACCAATAAACCATTTTTCGGGAACACTTTAAGTTTACTTTCGGATTTTTTTGCACATTTTTAAACAATAAAGTTATTTTGATGAAACATAGCACATTGTTTCTACTATATAGGTTATACTGGTAACCAAATTTAATGCCTGCTTTCTTAAAAAATGTGGCAGGTGGGATACGAGGGAATCATTTTACCAAAAATATTTCCAGAAAAGTCATTTGAAATAGACCCTCTCTCTGATGATTTGGCAGTAGTCTTACCTATAAAGTTTATCATTTAATGATATATAATTTTTTTTGTCGAATTTTCATACAAAAATCAATAAACTGTAATATATCCATTATTATATAAGATATGAAAAAAAATTGTATACATTAATTATAGGGTGTCTTGAGCTACATCTTAAAAAAAAATATTACTACAATCACAGGCTGGTCCATAAGTGATACAAATTTTATTTTTATAATAGAACATGCCGTATGTTTTTTTGATTTTCCTTCAAAATATTATGCATGTTTGTAAGAATATAAATTCGGGACGCAGTAAGTACGTTATAGTAGCGAATTTTCATTAAATGCTTCAAATTTAAATAGCTCAATTTGCTATTAATTTATAAGGTTAATCAATAAACCATTTTTTCGGGAACACTTTAAGTTTACTTTCGGATTTTTTTTGTACATTTTCAAACAATAAAGTTATTTTGATGAAACATAGCACATTGTTTCTACTATATAGGTTATACTGGTAACCAAATTTAATGCCTACTTTCATAAAAAAATGTGGCAGGTGGGATACGAGGGAATCATTTTTACAAAAATAGTTCCAGAAAAGTCATTTGAAATAGACCCTCTCTCTGATGATTTGGCAGTAGTCTTACCTATAAAGTTTATCATCCAATGATATATAATTTTTTGTCGAATTTTCATACAAAAATCAATAAATTTTAATATATCCATTATTATATAAGTTATGAAAAAAAATTATACATTAATTATAGGGTGTCTTGAGCTACATCTTAAAAAAATATTACTACAATCACAGGCTGGTCCATAAGTGATACAAAAATTATTTTTATAATAGAACATGCCGTATGTTTTTTGTATTTTTTGCATTTTCCTTCAAAATATTATGCATGTTTGTAAGAAAATAAATTCGGGACGCAGTAAGTGCGTTATGGTAGCGAATTTTCATTAAATGCTTCAAATTGAATTAGCTCAATTTGCTATTAATTTATAAGGTTAACCAAGAAACCGGTTTTTTTCGGGAACACTTAGTCATGACAGTTCAAAAAAAAATGTGAGGGAAGGGGCACGAGGGGGATAGATGAAGCAAAAAAAAAGTTTTATACAGAAATAATGACGCTTCAGAGATTTTTTATTTATTTCACGATTAGAATGCGATTAAAGGGGTATTTATTATAAGTATTTAAAACCGATAACTAAATTAAAACCACAATTTTTTTGTGAAGCAATCATTTGCGCTATTTGTGAAATGTCATTTATAGATACAGATATAAAAGTAAGGGATCACCGTCAGTTAATGGGAAACTTTAGAGGTGCGACACGGCACCTACAACCTTAAGTTTAAAACCCCATAACTTGAAAAAAAAAATAATGCACATGTTTTTTGTAAAACAACTTGCTCTTCATCAAGGATTTTAAACATTTGAAAAATAGCTTAAGAAATGGGAAGAAAGCGCATTCTTTTTACATTTTCTTCAAAATTTATAATAAAGGGACACTTTTTTTTGTTTCTAATAAAGATTGTTTCTATTGTAGAAAACAAGATGGCGAGCAATGATTATACAATCCCACGTGGTGTCGCCGGATAATTCGAAGATATAATCACAATGAGTATTTAGTGAGTGATTTTGTTGACTTCGGAATCAGTTTATCAACATGAGTCTCACATGTACGACCTGTCAGAAAATCTTCACAAGAAAAGATAACCTTAAGCGACACAGAACTATACGTTGCGTCAGCAAGTCGACAGATCTCATACAATATGAACCACTAACAAAACTCCCTGACAACGCCGTCGACACGGCGACAATTTCAAGCATTGCTGGACCAAGTGGAATCAGGAATGTTGCAGTATCACTGACAGATAGTTCTAACGCTGGACAGTCGATAGCAAATCAATCAACTGTGACAAGAAAGCGTCATCACACAGGTATCGACACGGCGCCAATTTCAAGCATTGTTGGACCAAGTGGAATTAGCAATGTCGCAGTTTCACCGACAGTGCCAGCAAAGCGTCGTCGTACAGCTATCGACATGGCGACAGACATTGCTAGACCCAAACCATCGGCAACAAATCAACGAGTTGCAACTATACGCTGCAGTGCCTGCGACTGTGAAGTTCCCGCCAACATGTATGCTGGACATATCAGGAGCACCAAGCATAAAGCTCAATTTTGGAAACCTTTAGCAGATGGTGTTTGTGTGTGTAGGAGCACATTTAAAGGGAGAATAGTGAGTTATCACATTACTTCTGACTATGTAGGACTAAATATAATTGATTATATGAATAGTGTTAAAGATAAGTCTATTGATATGCTGAAAAATGAACTTCATAAACTAACAGCATTTAAATGTAATTTTGAATTATTCGGATTATACATTTTACCCTCTCGTAATATAAGGGAAGTTAAATCTCATAACACATCTAATAAATTAGTAACATCTTCATCTGATTTAGAAAATTTGTTTAATGATTTGGTAATTAGAATAGACCAACGTGCTTCAGACTTCACAGAGAGAGATTCAGGCTGGGCGCTGGAAAAATTTTTATATTTGGAAATAAATATTAATAAGTATAATCCTTTAAGAGCTACTTCATATTTGCCATTACCACGGGAAATCAGATTAAAAAAAGCTATAATTAATATTAAAAATAATGATGTATATTGTTTTGCTTGGTCAGTAATAGCTGCTATTTACAAACCAACTGGCTCAGTTTCTTCACCAAGCTCCTATCCAAATTTTAACTACACCTGTATCGATTTTACTAATTTATCATTTCCTGTCGCATTAAAATCAATACCTGAATTTGAAAAAAAGAATAATTTTTCTATTAACGTTTACGGCATAGAGAATTTTTTTAAAAATAATGTCTATAAATATCAAGTTACTGGCCCTCTACATTACACACAGAAAAAGCAATCCACCCACATAAACCTATTGTTACTTGATGATTGTGAGGGAAATTATCACTTTTGTCTTATAAATAATTTTTCTAGACTCGTTTCTTCCCAGATATCAAAAAACACACGATCGAAGCATTTTTGCGATGGCTGTTTACAATATTTTGATTGTAAGCAAAAGCTACTTCGACATGCCCAAAATGATTGCAATTATGTGACTGCAAAAATTCCACAGTTAAATACAAGGATTGATAAGTTAGGTCATACGGTTTTAGATAACGTCTTAAAATTTGAAAATTTCCAAAAGCAACTGAGATTACCTTTTTCTGTTTATGCAGACTTAGAATGCATTTTAGAACCTATAGAAGATAATACCGATAACAATAACAAAGAAACTTTTACTATTAAAAAATATAAGCATATACCTTGTTCTTTCGCCTATTACATAAAATGTTCATTTAATGATAAACTTTCAAAATTAGTTTTATACCGAAATAATGATGCCCCGGAGGTTTTTGTTTCACGATTAGAAAGTGATTTGAGAGATATTTATTATAAGTATTTAAAACCGATAATTAAAATGAAACCTTTAACATGTCAAAAACAAAAAAAATTCTATGACGCCACCCTTTGCTTTATTTGTGAAATGCCATTTACAGATTCAGATGTGAAAGTAAGGGATCACTGTCATTTAACGGGAAATTTTAGAGGTGCGGCACACAACGCCTGCAACCTTAATTTTAAAACCCCTTTGCAAATACCAATTTTTTTCCATAACTTGAAAAATTATGATGCACATCTTTTTGTTAAGCAACTTGCTCTCAATCAAGAAGAAGTGACTGTAATTCCTCAAACATTTGAAAAATACATTTCCTTTGCGAAAAAACTTTCAGTTGATAAATATATTAGTGCTGATGGCACAACAAAAACGATTTTTCTACAAATGAAATTTTTAGGCTCGTATCCATTTTTATCCGCATCATTAGATGAATTGGCTTCAAACTTAGATTCGCCACAATGTCGTGAAGTACGTAAATTCTTTTCTGGTGATCAAAAGTTTTCTATCATGAGGCGGAAAGGAGTTTTTCCTTACACATATGTAACCGAATTTTTAAAATTTCATGAAACATTTTTACCAAGTAAAGATAAGTTTTTTGACGAACTTCGAAATGAAGAAGCATCTCAAGAAGATTATGATAGGGCTTGCAATGCATGGCATGTTTTAGATTGTAAAACTTTAGGAGACTACTTTGACTTCTACTTAACATCTGATGTTCTATTGCTTGCCGATGTTTTTGAAAACTATAGGGACTTATGTCTAAAAACTTACAAACTTGACATGGCCCACTACTACACAGCTCCAGGCTTAAGTTGGGATGCAATGTTACGATACACAAAAGTTGAATTAGAGCTATTAACTGATATTGATATGCTGCATTTTTTAAAAAAGGGTATTCGAGGTGGTGTGAGTACTTGCATTCGACGAAAAGCTATCGCCAACAATAAATTTCTTCCAAATTATGATCCCTCAAGGCAAAACTCATTTATAATGAACTTAGATATTACATCCATGTATGGCTTCGTGATGAGTCAGAAACTTCCCACGGGGAATTTTCATTGGCTCTCGCAAGAGGAAATTGAATCTTTACATAATACTGTTTCAAATATTCCAGACGATGCTGAGACGGGTTATGTTTTGGAAGTTGATCTTGAATATCCTACATATTTACATGACTGTCATAATGACCTACCATTTTGTCCTGAAAATTATAAACCACATGGTAGCAAAAGTCGAAAATTAATTCCAAATTTGCAAAATAAAGAAAAGTATATTTTACATTATAGAAATTTAAAACAATGTCTAAAGTATGGTCTTAAATTAATAAAAATTCACAGAGGTATACAATTTTCTCAATCGGCATGGCTTAAACCATACATAGAGTTGAATACAAAGTTGCGAAATTCTGCCAAGAATGACTTTGAGCGTCGTAGTTTTAAATTGAAAATAAATTGTATATTTGGAAAAACAATGGA
Source organism: Tillus elongatus (assembly GCA_964006375.1). NCBI lineage: Eukaryota > Metazoa > Arthropoda > Insecta > Coleoptera > Cleridae > Tillus > Tillus elongatus. The sequence continues at coordinate 101,355,807 of OZ023266.1, read as the reverse complement.
AAATGTTGAAAACCGTGTAAATATAAAGCTTGCAACACAGTTTGAAAAAAATGTTAAAAGAAATGGTGCCGGAAATTATGTAAGCAGACCCCATTTTAAAGAATCAAGAATATTTTGTGACAATTTAGTAGCTATTCAAATGCAAAAAACATATATTGAATATAACAAACCTATTTATGTTGGATTTTCAATACTAGATATATCAAAAACTATCCTTTATGTTTTTTTATGGATTTTTAAAACCATTATATGGTGATAATATATCTCTTTTATATAGTGATACGGATTCTTTAATAGTTTATGTTAAAACTGAAAATTTTTATGAAGATATGAAACAGCACCTTGATAAATATGATACTTCTAATTATAGCCTAAATAATATACACAATATTCCAAAAACTTAGCGAGTATAGGAAAAATGAAGGATGATATGGTGGGAAAGTGTTGGAATCCTATTACGGTACTTCTGCAAAAGCATATTACATTAACACTCCAGAGACAATTTCAAAGAAGGCAAAAGGAATAAATAAGTCCAGCATTAAAAAGCAGTTAGAACTTAAACATTATAAAGCAATTTTGGATGGAGAATCTTCAACCATACATTGTCTAATGTATATCTTTAAATCAGAATCTCATCAGATTTTTACCAACCTTATACGTAAGGTCGCATTATCTAATAAAGATGATAAACGATACCTCATCCCTTCATCAAGTGCCACTTTGGCTTGGGGGCATATAGATATACCATTAGCAAGTCTATCAGCTGACGAAAGATTAGATCGTCTTATTCAAGTAATGAAAGAGGTTGCTGAAAGCGACATTTAGCAATAGATTTTATGGAAGGGGGGTAAAATATATAAGTAGCATTTAATGTTAGCTTGTCAGTTACTTTAACTCTAAACATGAGTCAATACTTATATTCAGAACTTTTCTCTCGCTTATGTGGTGAAACACAAACAATTTGTAAACGTATTTTGCGATATATAATTACTAGAAATGCTTGTGAAGAAAATTTGCCAGTTGCTGTAGCTATTTTAAATAAAATAGCCGTACCAGATGCAGCTTTTCGTTATATAGTTGATAGCGAAGTTTGCAGCAATAATTTAATTTCATTATTGGTGGAAAAAAAAAATTAAAGTTGGATAAGTTTATAGATGATGTGATTGAAGTAGTGAAGTAGTGGCCATGAGTTTTTAAGTATTTTGGAATTGGACGATTTACTTGGTGAGAATCACATCACTTCACTGATTTGTGAAAAATACTATTTGTTTACTTTATTAACATGTGGAGATTTGAAAAATTTCGATGAAAAATATCAAGCAACAAATATTTCCTCAAAATATAGGAAAATTGATTCATTAATCGATGAAACTATTTGCAATGTTGCCCATTTTGCCGATGTTAAACTTTTAAAATGTATAATGGATGTAGTTAAACAATTTAATATTAAATTTCACTTTGAGCCAAATCATAATGATGAACATAAACAAGTTCATGCATGGTTAACAAAAAATATTGAGAATGGGTTGAAAGGTGGTGATAATTTAGGGTGGGAAGAAGGACCCTGTATGGCCAAATGGCCTTCAACAAAATTTAAAGATTATATTGAAACTTTAAGTTGTTTGTATGAATGTTCTCATTAAAGGTTTTTTTTACTTTTTTGTATACCATTACATTACTTGCATTATATCTAAATTTAATGTATTGTTTGAAAAGAAACAAAATGTCAGAATAAATAATTTATTCCTAATATTTTGTTTATTACGTTTAATTATGATTGTCACTAAATACTTCAAGATTGTATGTTAGAGTTATTCTTAAATTGTTCTCATAAATCTGCAGCAACTCAAGGATATCCCCCTCCATTCAATACTTTTGGAAGGGGGACTACTATAAGTTGAAGAACATGTTTATTATAGGTAGTTCTTAAACTTTTAATAAACAATGAATAACTACAACAATTGCCAGCCAGCTAACCAAGCAATTTCTGAAAAATCAGCTAAGAAAAATAATTTTGTTACAATTAATGAGAAACAATATCATCTCAACCCATCCAAATCAAAATATGTATGCTGTGCACTAGCTTACGAATTTAATTTTCAACCTTTGGTGATAATTAAATGTTTGAAAGGTGATAGTGTGTTTTTAAATGAGTCTTAATGGAATGAGTTCCTGAAGCACCAAGGCATAGTAACTAACTATTTTTATACGAGTTGTGAAACTTTTCAACCACTAAAGTCTTCATTTACAATACATTTTGAATGGTTTAGAGATATAAAAATCATAAAAGTGGAAGATAAATATGGTAATGGGGTCTATTTAGCTATGGAAACTGTTAGCAAATTATTTGAACTGGCATCCCTAATCAACTATAAAGTAGATATGCTCAAGAAACAAGAATTTTCCAAGTATTTCGATACCTTGATCGACAGTGTCAATTCCAACATTGATGTTGGTGAGTTTATTTTAAATGAAGTGTCTACGACAGGCAATTCGGAAAATGTCAGCTCAGTAATGGAGCTGGTATATCAGTATCCGAATTTGAAAGTATTCAACAGATACAGCCCCTTTTCATTTTACAATCAACATTGAATATGAAGATGCACGTTACTTTTAATGAATCACGCAATCAAGTAAAATATATTACAGTTTGGAATTTTGCACATCGTCAAGCAAGAATTGGCGAATGGGAGCAATATGCAAGGGATCGTGATCGATTTCTTCGTCGAATAAACAAAACTGCTGAAACCATTAACTACATTCTTGATAAAAGTCATAGACTGCGGATTTATGAAGAACGCTTTTTAAATTTTGTGTGCTAATTAGTCTTTTATAAAATAATTATTTTTTGTCAGGAGGTGGTTTTTTGTAAAATTATTGTACTTTGTAAAAATTATAATAAACATGTCAAACTAAAATGTTTTTATTATTTAAGAAAAATCTATAAACTTCCTGTAAAGACCTCTTTATTTAGGTAAATAATTACATTGCAAAAAATATAAAACAAGGTAAGTATATATTTAACGTAAATTATACAAAAGTATCCTTAGGTATCCAAGAATTATTTGATTTATCTAGTCCTAACCATTTCACAAATACCTTACCCCCCTTCCTCCTAATAATTCTTTCTATTAAATATTTGTCTGGATATTTTACTTTCTGAAGTTCTTCTTCGTAGAATCCTCCTTTAATTGATTGCTTTTTTCCATCTTCAAGATAATACATTGTTGGATTTGTCACTCTCACCTCAGCTATTTGAAAAATCTCATTGGACCAGTTCGGTGTATAACCTTTTTCAAAAAGTTCACGATGTTTACTTATACGAACAAAATCCCCAACACGAATTTTTTTTTCTTCGGATCAACTGTTTTCATATAACTAAATTTTAATTTAAATGATGTTTTTCATGTTTCTTCTTAACTTCTGCCGGCCTCATACCAGTAGTACTGTGTACTTTATTATTATAATATGAAACAATTTTTTTAAGGAGATCTAGCCATTTGTAATTTCCCTGCATGCTGAATTGCTTCCACGCTAAAGTCTTCAATGTTCTGTTTACACGCTCACATATACTAGCCTTAAGATTTGTATAAGTGGCGTAATGATTTATTTGAAACTGATCCATCAGGGATTTGAACTCGCGACCAAAAAACTCCATACCATCTGTACATTTTTGGGTTGAGTTTTCAGAGATTTTAGAATATTAGCCATAGCTTTTGCAATTTCTTTTGATGTTTTACTTTTTAATGGTTCAGCCCAGACAAACTTTGAAAAAGCATTAATTACTACTAAAATGTATTTGTATCCTTTATTGAATTTAGAATAAGGAAGCATTTCTACTAAATCTGCCTGAAACAAATCATTTAAACCCTTAACTATTACATGACGCCTTCTATAATTTCTTCTAGCGGGTTTGTGAAGTTCATTCACCACTACTTCTTTTACATTGATAGCGGACATTTTAGGTGTAGTTCTATGGCGCAAGCGATCGCTTTGCTGTTTGGAGAATGTTCAAAATGAAATGTGTCTCCTGATTTTATCTTCACACCAACTAATTTTTTAGCAGATATTTTTGTATTATTTAGAAATATAGTGGACTTCAGTTGAAGGATTTAAATAAATTTTTTCAATTTCCGCAGCGTAGTCAAACAATATTGCATAGGATTCATTATTTAAATACCATCTATGGATGTTTTTATCGATTGATTTATATCCATTATATAGTAAAATTATTTTGTGTTGTAGTTTTGAATTAAGATTTCTGTTTATTATTCTACAAAATTTGACTAAAGTCATATTGAGACTGATAAAGCGATGACAATTAATTATTATTTTATACTATTATACGAGCTTCCTGTAATTCCTCAATCAAGAAAACTATCTCATTGTGGTTGCCGTTATTACCAGCATTTTGAGCCGCAATTAGAAGTCTTAGTCTATCAACTAATTCATTAGGGTCATCCCAGTGTATATAGTTTACTGGATTTTTGTTCCATTTCATAAAACCCTTTCCCGATCGCAAATCATACACTCTGCTAGGAAATGAACCCGAGCGTGGTCTCTGTCCAGGAGGTTTAATTACAGAAGTATATTTCTTTGAGGGATTACCTATTTTGGGGTAATTTGCATCATAATTTCGTCGGAGAGCATTTGTTCTTTCTAAAATATGAAGATAATCTTTATGTTCTGCTACTTTATATGGTGCTGGATTCTTTTTAAATAATAACTCATACAATCCTGTTGTTCCTTTATATCTGACACCTTTTACAACAATATCTTCGTTATCAAAATTAATTTCAGAGTCTCCAATATAAAATTTATCTGAAAGTATGTCATGCCTAATCCCATGCGTATGATCAAAGGCATCATCGGAATCCCGTATCATTGCTTCTATGTATTGTCGGGGTAGTGGAGCAAATTGGTCCAAATATATCTCAAAAGAAGGTTCACTGAGCAGTCTTTGAAGTTCTGCTGTGCTAATTTCAACGGGAGTTTCCGGTTCTTGTTCAGGTTCTGCGATAAATACCTCTTCACCTAACAGCTCTTCTTGAAATAAGCGACGCGGTCTCATTTTTGTCTCATATTTCACGGATGTTTCTTCTGACTTGTTAAATTTTTCTTCTTTTACTTTGGATGCATTTTTTCCAGTTTAATATCTGAAAGTATCTTTTTTAAGGGTTCTGTAATAGGTTTTAATTCTTCCTCTCTCTGAATGGCAGATTCTACAACATCAGATTTTAGACTTTGCAACTTTCGTTTAAGTGCTTTTCTTGTTTTAATGAGTTGTCTTGCAACTGTTTGATCCATGTTTGCGTTGTCAATAGTTAATTAATACTAAAGCTTTTTTTCATCCTTACGGATAAATATAGGCATCAAATCATTCTCTATATCTGCCAGCCTGGAATGGAAATTCTTTATTTATAACCAAAAATCCGAATTTACCTTTCCAACAATAACAACATATATCTTTAAATTTCTGAAATGTCATATCAACATTAACGTGATCATCATAAATATGTTTCAGATTAGTATTATCTTGTTTAAATATTACAAGCAAATTTGCATTATCTCTAATTAATTGTTTTGGAATTGAGGAATAAGTTTGACATAGATAAAAACAATCTGCATTGTTATGGCGGCCGAAGCAAAAATAATCTCTCATAATGCTTTGATTGCAGCAAACAATATCATCAAATATTATTATTGAATTTGACTTTATCTGGTCAGGGGGCACTATGTCATCACCGTTTTCATATTCAAAATATCCTATATCTGTAATAGGTTGCAAAAGATGTTTGAGATATTTATATTTTGATTGGTTAAGTGACTTGGAATAGATGTAAATGTTTTCAAAACGTAATCCATTCGGATGTTCTAAGAGCGTAACCATTACATTTGTTTTTCCACAACCAGATACTCCAACCAACAGACCTCTTTTACATTCACTACCCAATAAAGTACCGTGTCGGCTGAACTTTTCTGCTAAAGAAATGTCATCGTGATCCTGAATCGGCAACTTTAATGCTTGTTGCGTCACCCTCATTTTATTTATGACAAATGGTTTGAATTAAGTAAATTAAATGTATTTATAGATTACAAAAAACAAACTTCAAGAGTATATATAGCCCAATAGTTTCATAAATCAATCATACTTGTATTATTATTTAACCTAATCACACAATATGAAGTTAGAACGTTTGTTGGCACTGGCACTTCGTAGAAAAGGTAAATTATTAAAAAAAGGAAGAGGTTTATCTTTTTCCAAAATGCCTTTCGGCATTAAAGGAAAACATAAAAAATCGAAACGTAGTAAGAAAAGTAGAATAATACATGCTCCCAAAATTGGTGGCTTTTTACCTTTCTTGCTACCTGCTTTGGGAGCGTTAGGTGCATTAGCCGGAGGCGGCGCCAGTATAGCGAAAACCGTAGTTGATGCCAAGAATGCTGCAAAGGTATTACAAGAAGCAAAAGTCATAATATGGAGCTTGAAAAAGTTGCCAGATCATCTAAAGGTTCTGGGTTATTTTTAAAACCGTACCAAAAAAACTTCCCATAAAACTACCATCGCGACCTTTGACGAATATTGATTTACTAAAGTTTGCAAATTTGTTAAAGATAAAAAAATTTCGGGGAGTATACATGAGAGACAATCTACCAATCAAAATTAAAAACAACGAGTCTGGCATTATTAATCTTGACAGTAAACAGGGTAGCGGAACTCATTGGACCGCATATGTAAAGAAAAAAGCACATATAAATTATTTCGATAGTTATGGAAACTTACGACCCCCCAGCGATGTAGTTAATTATTTTTTTAGTGGTGATTATAATAACACAATCACTTATAATTATCAAAGGGAGCAAAGTCCCCATTCTTTTAGGTGTGGTCACCTGTGTTTGAAATTTCTATATAATACACAGTAATCTCTGCTGTATTGCCAGTTGTGTAACATGTCTTACGCTTTTACATTTTCGGGAAAGGAATCTGTGCTTAGCGCAGATTTTAATCCTCCAATATTTCTAGATGACAATTCACAATATGTGATTGGTCTAACAAATTTCGAGACTTTCAATGTTATCCCTAATATTGATGAAACCAACAATAAATTTTTCTATGGCACTGAACATGTTACAATTCCAACAGGTTCTTATGAAATTTCAGATATACACCAATATTTACAGAAAAACATGAAAAAAGAAACTTTAGAACTCGAAGCGAATAATAATACATTAAAAACTATTTTAAAATGTAGTAAAGATATTGATTTTTCAAAAGCCGATTCCATCGGTAAACTTTTAGGATTTAGTAATAAGCTTTTAAAGGCGAATTTAGTTCATGAATCAGAAAATCCAGTTGAAATTATTAAAGTAAATGCTTTATGTATTGACTGCAACATATCTTCTGGTTCCTATAATAATGGTAAGCCGGTTCATACAATACATCAGTTTTTTCCCACTGTACCTCCTGGATATAAAATAGTGGAAACGCCTCAAAACATCATTTACTTTCCAGTTACCGTTAAGACCATTACTAATATAACCATTAAGGTGCTTGATCAAGACGGAAATTTAGTAAATTTTAGGGGTGAAACGGTTACAGTAAAGGTATTTAAAAAATTTATATAAATGGTTGTGAGATATAATGCTTTATATCTACCCTCTTGGTTGCCAGAGTATAAAAACAGAAACCTTCAGAAAAAATTCAGTATTCTAAAAAGGCCTAAGCAATTAACACCTTCCAACCGACAATTCTTACAATCACTTGGTTTTCAAGTAAAATGAATATCCTTGACGTTGCACAAAAAGTAGTTGTAGATGATTCTATTGTAGATTACCAGTACCATACCTACCAGGCATGTACATCTTCACAATTTGATTATAACGATGAACAACGGATCACTGTTATCACTGTTCAAGAACTTGATGCATATACACTTCCTTCTGACAGCTTTTTGTACATTGAAGGTAAATTAACCAAAACAGATGGTACAGTGTCGAACAATTTGTTTTTTATTAACAACGCAATAGCTTTTCTTTTTAGAGAAATTCGTTATGAATTGAATGGTGTAGTAGTAGATTCCACACGCAATGTAGGACTTGCTTCAACAATGAAAAATTATTTTTCATTAAATTCTAACGAAAGCATATAACTTCAAAACGCGGGTTGGTTTCCTAAAAGCGAAAAACACACAGATGATCGTATCAAAGTCGATGCGAATAGAAATTTTAATGTTTGTATTCCATGTTCCCACTTATTGGGATTTTTCGAAGATTATCGCAAAATTATAATGAATATGAAACAAGAATTAATCCTTATTAGAAGTAGTGATGATAAAGATGCTGTAATCTACATTGATGATCCTGCAGCTCCCACCCCTACAGTAGATGAGCCAAAAGTTACAATTGAGAAGGTCTCCTGGGAAGTTCCCCATGTCACCGTTTCTCTCGCACAGCAGTTACAGCTTTCCAGACAAATTCAAAAGGGGGTGGAAATTCCATTAGCCTTTCGAAGCTGGGAGTTAATAGAATACCCAGCTCTTCCAGAAACATCTAGACATACTTGGCCAGTTAAGACCACTACAAAACTCGAATCACCACGCCATATTCTTACAGGATTTCAAACTGATAGAAAAGAAAAGATTTTAAAAGATGTGAGTAAATTTGATAATTGCAACCTAAGAAATTTTAGAGCTTTTCTAAACACTGAAAGGTATCCTTACCAGGACCTCAACTTAAATATTCTGGAAAATAAATTTGCCTCGCTTTACGAAATGTTTTCAAAATTTCAACAATCTTATTATCAAAAAGAAAATCAACCCCTTTTTACACCAACTGAATTTGCAAAATTAGCGCCTTTAGTTCATATTGACTGCTCCTGACAAAAGGATAGCATTCAATCAGGGTCGGCTGTAGTGAGACTTGAATTCGAAACAAATGCAAACATACCACATAATACATCCGCATACTGCTTAATTTTGCATGATAAACTATTTACTTACAATCCCCTGACGAAAATCGTAAGACAAATTTAATTATACTATTTAAGCTAGATGCACTTCTTTGCCTATTTCAATTTGATGATGACGTTGAGGTATAAACAACAACTCAGTGCTGATTTAAAAAACTAAAAGAACTCAAAAAAGTGATTTTCTTTTACGACATGAAGAAAAAAATGTATAAACGCTTTTCAAATCTATCATTGTAAACTATGGTACTCGTAATTGACATTCAAGGTTTCAAACTGGAAAATAATAAATTTCTTCCAAAAGAACTTGCATCGTTTGATGGTTCCAAGACCTGTCACTATGTTTTTAAAGCACCATTTAGTCTGGATTATTTACCTCAAAATTTACAAGTGCAGACGAAATGGTTAATAAACCATCATCATTGTATTGATTGGAAATCAGGTTTTACACCAGTACACAATTTTGCTGAAATAATCAAACATCTTACAAGCGACACCAACGTCGTTTATGTGAAAGGAAAGGAGAAAGCTGATTATGTAAAAAAATATTCATCAGCACTCGTTTTGGAATTAGATGAATAACCCGCACTTCAAGCATCTACACCTTCTTGCATTTATCATTTAAATAATCATTGCGTTTGCGCCCTTACTAATGTATACTTTTTATTTAACAATCATGTTATCAATTAAGTTTTGTATTGTAAAAAATAAAATGAGTAAAAAATAAAACTAGTTAAAATATATTGTTTTTTTTAAATTTATTTAAAGCGATGTATAGGAATACAATGTCTAATTACATTTCTTTTATTCTATAAATTTAAAATGGAACATAATGCGTAAGTATGTGTTCAATTTCTCCATTTTGCACATAAGCTTTGTATGATAGAACAAAAAACTCTTTTGTACAGTTACCACTTAAATATATGTTACACAATTCATACAAATATGAACTGGTCCAGTCATCTCCTTCAGACTCAAATTTTTCATCACCAGCTATGTTTCTTATTTTATAGACAATTATTCTAAACTTCTCTTCTAGCTCATCACTATCTATTTTTTCACACTGACATTTACTGTTCACATTTCCCATCATATTAAATTGTTTATACTGCACTGACGTTGACTGTGGCTTCATAACTACTGACACTACTCACTGTTTTCAATATTCCCAGCTGGACTCATTCTTAAACAACTACACACAATGGTCACTTCGGCCGGCTGCCTATACTGTTCTGCAGATCTATATTTTATTCGCCTGTTACAATGTGTGCAAAACCTACTATGCACATGATATTTTACGACGACACTTTTGTCACGCAAAGTAAACATTGCATACCTAGCTCCTACCAGGCAATCTCCGCAAACTATGGAACCCATACAAGGATCCCCAATAAAATAAAATTTTTGACATTTTTCTTTACACACATCGACAGCCCTAAGGTGTGCCTACATTAATGCCACAGCTTGAATATGGCGATTTTGCAAAACACTCCCTTCATAATTTGAACACATATCGCTGGCGAATATTTGAAGTGTCACGTAAACTGTCCCAATTAATCAAAAAATTGTGATCAGACATTGTATTCCTACTACTTTACACTAAATTATAAATAAACTCGAACTCGTATATAGAGGATTCTAATAATATTAATTCCCTGAGATATCTCCTGTACATATATAAAACAAATTTCAAGGATAAATTTGTAAACTTGAACGTGTCTGTGACCATGAAAATGTGGGTGGCCTTGACCTTAAAAAATATATCGCTGGCTGTAACCGTGGGGAAACACATCTGGCCTTGACCTTAAAAAAATACACCTGGCCGTGACCGTGGGAAAATACATCTTGCCTTGACCTTAAAAAAATACCCCTGGCCGTGACCGTGGGAAAATACATCTGGCCTTGACCTTGAAAAATACCTCTGGTCTTGACCTTGAAAATGCCTCCTTCTCCGCCTCAAGGTCGTTCCAGAACATACATTATCTCTCTACTAATAAATCGTATGGTTGTTATTTTATGAGCATTCCTTATATTTCTATCGTTAGATTGTAGAAACACAAAAAATGGTCCCTTATTAAATGTATTATAAGTTATAATTTGTTTATTTACATTAATGTTTTCTCTCCCTCTCTGTTCTTCATATATTCTTGATAAAGAATGATTAAAATTTACGGGAATATTCTCTGTGTTTACGTCCTTTTTTGTTTGCTTATCTTTATCAGTAATTCCACACTTTAAATTAAATAAATTCGATTCTATATTCTGACTTATAATATGAGAAGAATTAATTTGTTTACTTACATTATTTTTCTCCATACCTTCAAGTACTGCTTTTGAAATTGTTATTTTAATGGGCTTTTTACTACCTACCCCAGTTACCTTACATTTCTCGTCACCTTTTCCTTTCCATTTCTTGTATTGTTTATATTTATATCTTCCATCTATGTCTTGTTCCTGTTCGTATTCCGTTGCGTCATCCATGATCATTGCCTCGTCGTCTTCTGTTTCATTCCTGTCCCCCGTTCCCCCTTTATCAGGGGGCTCGGGTCTTTCAGCCATCGCGATTTATAGTTCTCTGTATTTAATATCCACAGCCTGCACTCGAAAGACGTGTTTCCACTTCAACGTACCGACACCGAATGTTAAATGAAACTTGAAATCTGGACTGTTATTTGTTTGTATATTATGTAGAGAAATTATTTGTGTGCTTAGATGTTGCCAAATTTAACATATTCAGACTAAAACTTAAAGTCTGGAATTTTGATTTGTTTGCATATAGCATAGAGGAATTATTCGAGCATTGAGACGTTGCCAAATTTAATATATTTAAACTAAACTTGCAACCTAGTATTTTAGTTGGTTGCATATTATACGTAGAAATTATTTGTGCGTTTAAACTATGTAAATTAAATTGAAACTTGAAATCTGGACTGTTATTTGTTTGCATATTATGTAGAAAAATTATTTGTGCGTTCAGATGTTGCCAAATTTAATATATATAGACTAAAACTTAAAGTCTGGAATTTTGATTAGTTTGCATATAGTGTGGAGGAATTACTCGAGCATTGAGACGTTGCCAAATTTAATATATTTAAACTAAACTTGAAATTTGGAAACTTAGTATTTTTGTTGATTGCATATTATATGTAGAAATTATTTGTGCATTTAAATTGTATAAATTAAACTGAAACTTGAAATCTGGACTGTTATTTGTTTGTACATTATGTAGAAAAATTATTTGTGCGTTCAGATGTTGCCACATTTAACATATTCAGACTAAAACTTAAAGTCTGGAATTTTGATTTGTTTGCGTATAGCATAGAGGAATACTCGAGCATTGAGACGTTGCCAAATTTAATATATTTCAACTAAACTTGAAATTTGGAAACTTATTTGTTTACATTATGTCGAGAAATTATTTGTGCCGGTAAATGTCACAAAATCTGATATATTTAAACTGAAACTTGAAGCCTGCAATTTACTTTGTTTGTATGTCATTCAGATAAATTACTTCCGCATCTGCAGAGTTGCCAAATTTACTGATAGGTAAACTGAAACTTGAAATCAGAAACGTTACTAGCTCATGCCGTATTTAATGAAATTACTTTGCATTTGAAAACAAATATCTTGTTCCCACCTAATGGAATTTAAATTTGAATCCTGAAACCAGAATTATGTAGCTTTTTATAATATAATTTGAATCTGAATCGTGATACCAGAATTCTGTAGCTCTTTATAATATAATTTAAATCTGAATCGTGAAACCAGAATTATTAAGCTCTTTATAATATAATTTGAATCTGAATCGTGAAACCAGACTTATGTAGCTCTTTATAATATAATCTGAATCTGAATCGTAAAAACAGAATTATGTAGCTCCTTATAATATAATTTGAATCTGAATCGTGAAACCAGACTTATGTAACTCCTTATAATATAATTTAAATCTGAATCGGAAAACCAGAATTATGTAGCTCCTTAGAATATAATTTGAATCTGAATCGTGAAACCTCAATTCTGTAACTCTTTATAATATAATTTGAATCTGAATCATGAAACCAGGAACATGTAGCTCCTAAGAATATAATTTGAATCTGAATCGTGAAACCAGAATTATGAAGCTCTTTATAATATAATTTAAATCTGAATCTTGAAACCAGAATCATGTAGCTCTTTAAAATATAATTTGAATTTGAATCGTGAAACCAGAATTTTGTAGCTCTTTATAATATAATTTAAATCTGAATCATGAAACCAGAATTATGTAGCTCTTTGTAATATAATTTAAATCTGAATCGTGAAACCAGAATCATGTAGCTCTTTATAATATAATTTAAATCTTAATCGTGAAACCAGAATTATCTAGCTCTTTATAACATAATTTAAATCTGAATTGTGAAACCAGAAGTACGTAGCTTCTTATAATATAATTTAAATCTGAATCGTGAAACCAGAATTATGTAGCTCTTTATAATATAATTTAAATCTGAATCGTGAAACCAGAATTCTGTAGCTCTTTATGATATAATTTAAATATGAATTATGAAACCAGAAGTATGTATCTTATTATAATGTGAATTAAGTCTGAATCTGGAAACCAGAAGATGCAGCTCTTCAGAATATAATTTTGAATCTGAAACTTGAAAACGAGAGGTCCGTAGCTCTATATAAGATAATTTGATTCTGAAATTTGAAATCAACAGTATCTAGTCTTACATAATACAATTTTGAATCTGAAACGGGAAACCAGCAATATCTAGCTCTACATGAGGTAATTTTAAACCCGAAACTTACAACTGAATGTATGTAATTCCATTTGTGTAATATTAAAACTGAAACTTGAAGTCAAAAATATGTGGCACACTTTTAATGCACTTTGAAACTAAAACCTGAAGTTAGGAATCTCATTCTTTTATATGTTACCTGATGAAATTGCTTTGTACCTGAAACAGACATCTTGGCTCCCCCTTTTGTATTAAACTAAAACTTGAAATTAAGAATATGTGGTGTGCACTGGACGGTTCGGAAAATAAAGCAAAGATATAGAATAAATGAAGTACTTCCCCCTATGTTCTGACAAAGTTGTGTAATTATTCTCCTTGTATCTAGAATGACATTCAGGTGAAGCCTCGTTTCACGAAGTGCCACGATCCGAACATTTAAGACCTCCAGTGAGGCATAGTCCAAGAAGGACTTCGCGATTTATCACAATTTTGCATGACTGAAACGAGAGGGCAACCTGAAGGTCAGTAATTAGTTGAAAGCTTTGCGATACACGTCATAATATTGGGTGAGGTAGTAATAGGTTTGTTGCCGCCTCCGCTTAGTCAGTCTACAGTGATCTGGCCTGGATTACAACAATGCCTTCCCCTTGCGTCTCCTACAGCCTACAGGTCCAAAACAAAATACTTTTCAAGCGGTATTTGGGTGAACTTTCTACTTCTTGACCTGCCAAACCTCCGAAAATCTAAGACCTCCAGTGAGGCTATAGTCCAAGAAAGGGCTCGCGAAAAATCTTAACTGTGGCACCATGGAAGTTGAAAAGGCAACCCAAATGCGCAATGCGTCATTTCCTAGTGACCAATGGCCACATGAGAGACGTAGAGGAAGGCGTCCGTTAGCCTCAAGTATATGCCCGGGTGTGGTGTCCTATGCTGCGGTGTTGCTCAATCAGTCCCACGGTAATAAAGCAAAGACAAACCAAAACTGAAATGTGAACGATGAAACGAATAAAATCTAAATAATGAATATTGAAATGAAAATACCAATCTTTAATTCTACACCACTTTGGGAACTGAGAGTGATATCGGAGACCTTGACCTACACCAGGTCATCACCCCTCCAAGGGATCCAAATTTTTTATGCTAGTGCATTCCCCATATGTGTTATATTAGGCCCAGCCGTGTGATTTCTCGTAGCAATAGGGCGCCTAGATGTCTGTGCTTTCATGTCCGTTTCACTGTATTGGTCAAATGGGAAACTTTGTTAAATAAATTAAGCGTTTGCGAATTATAGCGTTTCTCTCACAATGTTTCAACCCATAGTCTGAACAAACACAACCTGGTCCTAACCCTAGGTTTTAACGTCTTAATCCATCCTGGTAGCCCAGAAAATTAGTCATCCTTAGTAAGCAAATGTAGAGGCCTTTAAAGTAAAGTAAGTGAATACATTTCTGGTCACCCGTAGTAATTTAATTTAGTCCGGGATTTAATCACATATTAGTCAACAATGCAAGACAGACTAAGATGCATTTTCTTTAAAATAAAACATGTTTAAATTAGATATTACACAATATCATGCTATGTTGCCATTTTAGTTGTATCGTTGCCTTTTGTTTGTAAAATTTTGATTAGCTTTGGGGATATTACACTATATATATATATATATATATATATATATATATATATATATATATATATATATATATATATATATATATAAACTCAATTCGAGGGCAACAACCAAAATCGCCACGGAGACAAAGAAATCACCTGCCGAGCCCAGTTGTCATATTATTTATAACAGGATTTTTAACACGGCATTTCTGTATACTATACAAGGAGAAAGGTTAAGCGCAAAGCGGTTGTCTCCTTGTGGCCTTGTCCGTAACCTTTCTCCTTGTGTAGTATAAATAAATGCGGTGTTAAAAATCCTGTTATAAATAGTATGACCGGTAATAATCTTTATATATATATATATATATATATATATATATATATATATATATATATATATATATATATATAGTTACTGAAAGCATAGTTCCCAAAAAAATTAAGCAGCCATTTAAACAAAAACAGATTAAAAATTAAAGTAAAATTAACAAAAAACAATAAAATATAAAATTAATTAAAGGAGAAAATCTTATAGTTATGGGAGTAGATATGGCGCCACCCTGGCTGACCCCCGCCACTTTCCAAGATGGCGTCTGCGCATGCGTTGACCGATGACGTCACGACGGCGGGAGCCAACTGATAGGTTCCAAGTTCCCGCCAGTCGCCATGTGAGCATGCGTTAACCTGATAATTAGCTATGTGAGCATGTGTTGACAGAAACGTGTCAGGTCCCAAGTTCCCGCGTGCCACCATGGGGTTATACATACGTGTTGAGCAGGTACCGGAGGCCCGCTTGCCGAGAATGTAAGGTTAAGCCACGCATGTGTTAATTTGAGGCTAAGTCTGATATATAAGCAATCTGCTTCACGCTATACGAGAATGAAAGGTATACATGTGTTGTGTGTAAGTTTATGCCGGCTGCTTCTGCCCGCTGGCCGAATGTGGGTTTAGAACTCCCGATTCCCCATGCTGAATGTTAAGTCTTGTATAGGTTATGTTTTTGTTGACATCAAGTATGTGTTGTGCTCTTAGGTTATTGGTTGCCAGGCAACAACGTGTATGTTTGTATATAGGCTTGTTTGTTATGAGACTGCCATGTGAAAATTTGTGGTTATGATTATTTGTTTGTTAAGGTTAAGTGCTGTATGTTTGATGGCGTGTTTTAGGGTTGCCATGGTACTAAGTTTTGGCGGGAAATTTGAATTTTATCGAAAAGGTGCGCGCCTGTGCAGAGTACATATATTTGCTGTATTTATTATTGGTATCCTGTACTCTGCACAGACACACACACACACTCATACACACACACACACACACACAGAGAGAGAGAGAGAGAGAGAGAGAGAGAGAGAAGGCTAGCTAGCGGTAAATGGACAGAGACAGATAACTAAGTTGTTTATAGATGGTGTTGAAGAAGTGGCTGAGAATTGAACGCGTTCCTTTAGAATAGCAGGCGGAGATGCAAGCCGTTAGACCAAGGAGATCTAAGTGAAAGTAATAGTTTAACGTGTAATATATACAACTATCTTTTGAATGAATGAATATCAGTGACCTAGATAGGGTATATTAGTACTAAAGTGGCGGTTTTAATTTTTTTGAATTATTTATGTTGAGTGTTAGCGTTATACCTACATGAATTGCTTAAAACAAAAATGACATATTATATAATTTAAGTATTAAATAACATAGCCAGTTATTATGCATTTTCTTGTGCGAGACAAGTGTATCTTCAGTTGAAAATAATAAAAATTCACTAATAATGACAAACTCGTTTACGAAGCTGTTTACATTAACAAGAGGACGTTACCAGAGACAGACAACAGTCTAGTATTTCGATATGTATATTTAAACGTAGCTTTTATTGCAAATAATCCTTCGACGAACGTAAACACACTATAGTTCTTAGGTGCAGTTGCACTTAATATAAAAGGGATTGCCTACGGCAGAGTATTCATACAGTTGTTTATTTAACAACATATTATGTAAATGTAAACACACGTCTTAAGAGTTAACGGGAATGTGATGCATATGAATACCATGACTCTTCAATAAAATTAAGTATGGAAGTTAAACACTCATATATACGCGGGTTTTTCAATGATAACAAACTCAATTTAATACATAAAATTAAATATGATATATATATATATATATATATATATATATATATATACAAGGGGTACTCATTAACAATGGAGATTTAAAAAAAAACACACACACACACGCTCGTTTGTTGTGTACCACGTCTTGGTTCTTTACTTGTGTCGATTTTACTAGTGGAATATACGAGGGTTGCTCAATAATAACATTGGTTTGAAACTATATATATATATATATATATATATATATATATATATATATATATATATATATATATATATATATATATATATATATATATATATTGTGACGGCCACTTGGGGTGGCCGGGAGTTACTACTAGTTTTCCCTAACCTGGGGAATTTCGGGATGACTTCCGGGACACGGCTTTCCTACGGGATCATGCTCAGACGCCAGTGTTTATAGAGTTTGTCAAGGAGTAAACACGCTCCTGCTGGATGCCCCCTTCTCCCAAGTCACTGTCAACGGATACACTAGCCCAGGGTAGTTCCTAGTGGAGACAGGGTCTTCCTAAGCCAAGACAAAGTCCCTCGGGACTTCTGGTTATGGTCTTTATTAAAGAGCTGGAGTTGAATTATATTTGGGTGGATATTCTGGGGAGACTAAATGAAATACCGAGTAAATTAAAATAAAATTCTATTGTCTAATTATATACACACGGTGGTAACGGGGTCCTGTTACCAAGAAGCCTAGCAATAATGGGCGGCCAGAGGCAGAGGTGGTTATTTGGCTTTAAATCATGGTTACACGCGGATTATACGGGGGCGGTAAAGCGGCAACGACGTTTAAGCGGTGCAGGGTGGTAGCAGGATAGTGGTTAATAGCGGGTGTTCCCAGGCGGGCATGCAACTTACAGGGTGCGTCGAACACCACATCGAGCTAAGTTAGCTGCGCACTAATTCGTATGGCCCAAACAAGCATTAGCCAGGATACAGGGGGCGGCTTCCCGGAGGGTCGTTTTTGACTGGAACGGAGAGTGCAATCACTCCAACCGCCCCGATACACTATTCCTCCGCTCGGCCGTTTCCCCTGTTACCACGGGCCTGCTAAATAATATTCGACTGTCACGTACCTAGGGCTTTCCTCGGCGGCGACGTTCACACGGCCAACTCTCCGGCGGTGCCCTTCACTGGCCTTGCTCTCTGCTTCTTCCGTTAAGCTGATCTTTTCACTCGGCGTATTCTACCACGGCTCCCTCACTGTCGACGTACTCACTTCTGCCCGGCGACACTCGTACTACCCATTCTGTCGCGGTTTCCGACCTCACCGCTATTCCTAGCCCTGCGCTCTCTGCGCGTGTCCGGCCTTCGGCGACTCCCGATGTATTCTCCTCGCGAAAGCAACCTCTGCGGCTTAACGTGTCGGGCTTCGCGTATTATTTTACCGGAGCGTACGCGAATATTCCCACCGTTACAATTGGTAATTGTAGTTTATTACGCGGCTGCAGTTATTGTTGCTGCATTTATTATTGCGGTTAGTATCGAGCTAGATAATCCCTTCAAGATTAGTCACCCCGTGACACATTCCCCTCACTTGCGGAAGAAAAAAAACGAAGTTTTTTTTTCTTATTGCGCGAACCCCGACTGCCCCTGGCTACCCATGTACAAAACGGCAAGGAGCGGACAATAGAGCCAGTGGGATCTTCCCTGCCCCACCTTCTGGCAACCGGACCCAGATAAAAATACATCCTACATTCTAATAGACAGACAAAACTTCAAGTCCTTACACACTAATTCAATACCTAAGCTATCTACGAAAAACAAAAGGTCCTAATTTCTAATAAATAAACAAAACTTCAGGTCCTTACATACTAAACTGAAACAAAACACAATTTGCGAACTGGCTCAGATTATACTGTCCTCACCTATTGTCCGGCTGTCTCTGCACCATAGGGGTGGCGCTCTCTGGGAGTGTCTCACACACTCGCGCTTGACACTGTACTCACTGTATGTAGAGCGGCCGCCTGTTGCAGCTGTAGTTGCCTTGGCGTGGTCCTCACTGTCAGGTCCATGGCGTGTCGGCTGGTACCAAGTGGTATGGCCTGTCTTGGCAGCAGCACAGGTCCCGAGAGGTGGCCTCCAAGTGGGCTGGCTCGCTGGCTGGTGGCTCCTGCTGGTTTGTAACATATTACATCGGGTTTCCAGCTGTGGAGCAGTCCGGCTGCCACTCCTTGGCTCTGGGCACGGGCATTCTCTGGACATAATGCCTACCTTGCCACAACGGGAACAAAACAATTTAAGCGGTCGGTTGCAGCGGTAACGTGTGTGGCCAAAGTGACCACACCTCCAACATAAACTCCGTTCCTTAACTGGCAAATATTCCGGGTCTTTTTCGACTTTTGGCGTTGGCTTTTTCCTTGACCAGCGGATCGGACGTGTTTTACGGTCGGTAGGGCCATTGGTACGAGCACCAGGCTCTCTGGCCATGAACTTATCCATCGGATTGTGCTGTTGCGGTATCCCTTCTCCCAGGGTGTTAGTTTCCATAATGTGTATCGGGACCGCTGGTGGGGGTGGAGCTGCTGTAGTTAGTAACTCGCCCTCTAGGCAGCTCTGGGTGGTCTGCAAATCTATGCAAAAGTCGTACTTGCCTAGGGTGTCCATTCCCAGTACGATGTCTACCGGGAGGTGTGGCAGATATAATAGATCACCCTGTATCCTCTTACCACCTAACTCCAATTGCGTCGTATACATTTGTTGTACGGAAACCAGTCTTTCATCTCCGATGCGGGTATTTGCCTCTGGTAAGGGAATGACCTGCATATATTGTGCATCGATTTCGTCCAGTGCGGTCTTGCTTAAAAAGGAACGGGTTGCCCCTGTATCTAACAGGGCATTGAAATACTTCTGTCCGATTCTTGCCTTTATTACGGGTCGGTTGTCAATTCTAGTTCGCCTGTCAATAGCAGAGACCTCTGAGAGCTCGGTCATATGCGCGGCTGAAGGTGAGGGGCGACTATTCACGGAGGAAGTGGCATGCCAACTTTCCTGTCGCCCTGAGGGAGGCCTTAGCGTGTTCTCCTTTATCCCCTTCAGCTCTTCTAACATTGACTCGATTGCCTTAGTCTTTTCTATGAACACCCTGATGTCCGGCACGTCGCAGTTCCAGAGCATTTGAAGAAGTTCAGGACGTAGATTTCTCTGTAACCAGGTCAATTCTTGCTGCCTGGTCATGTTTCCACGTCTGCGAATAAGCGTCTGTAGCTCTGTGATGTAGGAAGCTACGGACTCGCCGGGTCGGTGCAACCGGTGACTTATTTCAGCTTCAAGGTCCTCAAAGTAATTCACGGGGTAATAGAAGCGCTTGAAGTCGTCGATAAAGTCTTGCCACGACGTCTAGTCAGCCTTATGATTTCGGTACCACAGCAAAGCTTGGTCTTCTAGAACCTGGGGTAGTGCCAGTAGGAGGCGGTCTGAGGAGATGTTAAAATATAAGCCCATTTCCTCCAATCGTTCCAGAAATGCTACAGGGTCGGACTTGCCGTGGAAATGCAAGTTCCATTCACCCACATGCAGTGGTGGGACCGGCACTCGTGCAGGCGGCGTTAAGTGTTCTAATAAGTTTCTCATTGGCGGTGGCGGTGACGGTGACACGGTATTGTCAGGCAGTGAGGCTGCCTCGGTGTGTAGCGGTCTTCCTTCTCGTAAAAAGCTAATCAGTTGTTTCCTCATTTCCTCAACGGTAGCCTGCGGTCGCAGATTAAACGTCTGCAACACCATTTCCAATTCAGGCTTCTTAAGCCTGTATACTCATCCTATCCGGCCATCAAATATGTCTGGGTCGGGTTTCTCTGGATGGTCAGACTCGACGGCACTATCAGCTTTCGGGTCTGACATTCTCTCGCTTATATAACAAAACTGTAAAGCGGGAAAAATAATGTTGTGACTCTGTCAGGAGCGTCAAAAGAGTATCAATTCGTCGTTATTCGGGTCGGTCACGGTAGCTTTTCTCAATCAGCAATAGTTTAACAGTACTAGTAAATTAAAAAAATACAAACACAACGGAAAAATTCGGTAAATACGGTTAAAAAAAATAAAAAAATATCTACTGTTCTAAACTAAAGCAAACAAAGCAAAGATCTAAGCCAGGAATTAAATTTGTTGATAGGAAAAAAAAGCATGTTACATAGCGGTAAAAATTCACCAAGCGTTATCTAAAGCAGTGTTAGCTATTAGTTCTTAAAAAAAACCAACTTATAAAGTCCAAAATCTGTCACAAGGAATTCTACCAAAGCATAAATAAAGCAATTTAATTATCGAGGTTCTACAAAGTAATATATAATATACGGCGATGGCTGTCGTCGATAATGATATTAAAAGAATGTGTAAACTCTGCCTCTGTTTTAAATAAAATAAAACGGATTATTAAAGGTATTATATCTTATCTCTTGTTTCTAAAAATTACTTATCGCATTTCATATTAAATTATATGCATTAAAATTTGCAAAGGCTAAAATATTTACGGTTCCTCAATAAATTCACTTTTCTCTAATTTAGATTAAATACAACGGGTTGATCGGTATATCATATCTTATCTAAAATACCTGAAATTTTCTTCTCGTATTGAATACCAAATTATATACCTACATTAAAAATTTTCAAGTTCTGAAATATTTACAACTTCTCCACATATCCACCTTTCTTTAATTTAAAATGACTCAGGTCCCATGCTCGGGGCTGCCATTTGTGACGGCCACTTGGGGTGGCCGGAAGTTTTCCCTAACCTGGGGAATTACGGGATGACTTCCGGGACACGGCTTTCCTACGGGATCATGCTCAGACGCCAGTGTTTATAGAGTTTGTCAAGGAGTAAACACGCTCCTGCTGGATGCCCCCTTCTCCCAAGTCACTGTCAACGGATACACTAGCCCAGGGTAGTTCCTAGTGGAGACAGGGTCCTCCTAAGCCAAGACAAAGTCCCTCGGGACTTCTGGTTATGGTCTTTATTAAAGAGCTGGAGTTGAATTATATTTGGGTGGATATTCTGGGGAGACTAAATGAAATACCGAGTAAATTAAAATAAAATTATATTGTCTAATTATATACACACGGTGGTAACAGGGTCCTGTTACCAAGAAGCCTAGCAATAATGGGCGGCCAGAGGCAGAGGTGGTTATTTGGCTTTAAATCATGGTTACACGCGGATTATACGGGGGCGGTAAAGCGGCAACGACGTTTGAGCGGTGCAGGGTGGTAGCAGGATAGTGGTTAATAGCGGGTGTTCCCAGGCGGGCATGCAACTTACGGGGTGCGTCGAACACCACATCGAGCTAAGTTAGCTGCGCACTAATTCGTATGGCCCAAACAAGCATTAGCCAGGATACAGGGGGCGGCTTCCCGGAGGATCGTTTTTGACTGGAACGGAGAGTGCAATCACTCCAACCGTCTCGATACACTATTCCTCCGCTCGGCCGTTTCGCCTGTTACCACGGGCCTGCTAAATAATATTCGACTGTCACGTACCTGTGGCTTTCCTCGGCGGCGACGTTCACACGGCAAACTCTCCGGCGGTGCCCTGCACTGGCCTTGCTCTCTGCTTCTTCCGTTAAGCTGATCTTTTCACTCGGCGTATTCTACCACGGCTCCCTCACTGTCGACGTACTCACTTCTGCCCGGCGACACTCGTACTACCCATTCTGTCGCGGTTTCCGACCTCACCGCTATTCCTAGCCCTGCACTCTCTGCGCGTGTCCGGCCTTCGGCGACTCCCGATGCATTCTCCTCGCGAAAGCAAACTCTGCGGCTTAACGTGTCGGGCTTCGCGTATTATTTTACCGGAGCGTACGCGAATATTCCCACCGTTACAATTGTTACCCAGTAAGAATTGGGTTTTTTAAAAATACACACACACATACACATACACATATTACAGGTACAGACAGGTTGCATTGAATACCTTTGCTGCTGTTTAACATATGACACACGCAAACATGATGCGTTTCGATGGTTGGGGTGTAACCTTTGGTTTTGTTTGAGCTTGCACATGATGTTGTTTGAAATAATAGTTAGAGACATGACAACTGTCGTAAACAAACCAGTCTTGTGTTAGCTTCCAAAAAAGCAAGTAACATAGATTTTAGCTCCTGTGTGTGTGTGTGTGTGTGTGTGTGTGTGTGTGTGTGTGTGTGTGTGTGTGTGTGTGTGTGTGTGTGTGTGTGTGTGTGTGTGTGTGTGTGTGTGTGTGTGTGTGTGTGTGTGTATTAAATACGTAAAGACTGGCGGTTATGGCGTTTTAAATTATTGGTGAGTGGACAACAAGAAACAGTCGTTACAATATTTTGAATACAGTGCGTTTCAAGTTGAATCCGCTCAATAGCAGTGGCGTGAACAATGGCTTAAGAACGGCATGCAGGAAATTTACAACAGAATGATTCGAAACTTTAACACCGACACCAAAGTGGGCTTTACATTCTCCGGCTTGGACAGAGACTATCATGTGCCGTTTAGGAAGCTGTCACTTTTGACGTTCGAAGAAGTGTGGTCTGAGTTGCACAAGATGTACCAGAGTAATAAGGGGGCCGTCGAAGGTGATGCATTCACCATAACAGCCACCAGCCTAGGATCGCCACAACAACAAGACACTGATCAAGCAACCACTTCACAAGGTTCTGGTTTATTGTTGAAACAACACGTTCCGGAAACAAATCAACAAGTGAGTGAAGAGCAAGTTATCACACAACCACAGCCAACACCAAATGACAAGCAAGAACTGAATGATGATGAGGGTCTCCGTTGTTGTGCCATTTGTTCAAAACGATATCCACCAACGGAGAGAAGCTGCTGTGACAAATGTTTCATCAAAAAAGGTCAAAACTTGGGAAAATTGATGCCGTATAACGCACACTCCTGGGAAAGTTATGAAAATTTCTTAAAATGGCAATACACATACGACAGGAGAAAGGTTTCATGTCCGCACTGTAAGAAACAAATGTTGAGAACATCCATATATAGACACAAGTAAATATGCCCAAAGAGACCAGACGCTTATCTGGTACCCGTACCCGAGTAAAAAGTATACCACCCTGTACATACGGCCACATCAGAATACATATGCATACTTTAGCAAAGCACAAGAAAAAAACAGAGAACTGACAACACGGTTATGACTCATACCCAGTAGGATGACATCAACACTTCATTCGTGTTTGAGCTTGCATAGAAGATGGTTTGTTGCCGTACGTAGAAGAAGTTGTAGCTAATCAAACCAACATGGTGCAGAATAATAGGAAACGAAAATCTATCAACACAGAAAATACTGGTGGTGCTGCTGTCGGTGGTGGTTGTAGTAAAAAGCTTAAAGTGTTACAAGATGTCTTGGTGGCAAATGCAGTTGAAAGATTACAACAAAAGAAGAACCAAAAACGTTGGATAATATCATAGGTGAGCTGTACACAATATATCCAACAACAACAACAGACACAAGTGAACAAAATAATTACGCAGATATGAATGCTGTATATCCTACAAACATACAAATAACCGAATATCAGCCTACACACGACGAGCTATTCAATCAGAAGTTGGTAGACGTCAATCAGAAAAGTTTGGAGAAAAATTAAAAACACAAGACTGTGAGCTCATAGGTCAGACAACGTTTTCTCTGCTGCCAAACGGAGTTAGAACACTCACTGTCGGTGTTGACCCGCTTTTTAAGTTTTTACCTTTGGTGAAGGTTTCGCAAAAAAAAACTGTAATTTACCTGTGTTTTTCGATATGTGGATATTTGAGGAATTTTTAAACGTGTTGCCTACCATAATTTACAATATCGAAAGCCAGCCAATGGGCACAGACAAAAGTGGCGAATCATATACACTAACTAAATACTTGGTTAAAACGCAAAGGAAATCAGTGTTTTTTAAGTTTAAGCTGTGGTGATACATATGCCAGTAATTTCAACTTAACCCTCGAAGCATTGAAAATAATAGAAGACATTGGCCGTGTGGTCAGAGACCAGCTTTTAGAATTACGTTTTAGAAATTTCTTCAACATGGACATGTTTATGGCTGACATTAGCTCGAAACTGACCAAATTCACAGACCGGGCAGTCATATCTTGTGCCTTCTTCATTGACAAGTTAAAATACTCTGAGAACCCGTGTTTGGTGTGTGAATTTATTACCAAATATCAATTTGTACTGAAAGATATGCTGACTTGTAACAGACTTTAATACAACATTGATAATAATAATAAAGATATTTGTAAAAAAATCTGTATGTGTTTCATTAACTGTGTTTTCTGTCACAACCAATCTGTTTGCGTGAATGCATAGAGAAGGGTTTGAAATAAAAAAAATACTTTTAACATGTTTCCTTTATTCATAGCATAATACAAATTATTTAATGTCTTTGGTGTTGACCCAGGAATTATGGCTCTGATCAAAACCGAGCCATTTCACATAGGACTTGGTGCCTTTTTTTCTCAACACTCGTTCGATTAAATACATATCAGAGGATAAAGTCTTTTGTAGTTCTTGCTCGTAAAACCCTCCGCTGATTGGTTTGCCTTGCATATCTTCTAGTAAATACGTCACTGGACTGCTGGGTTGCACTGTGACGACCTTAAACAATTCTGCGGACCAGCGCGGTGTATATCCTTTCTCAAATATGGTTTTTGCCTTGCTTATACGTACAACATCACCCACTTTAAATTTAGTTTATGCAGACACCTGTATAGTATTAGAGTATACCTGCTTACGAATAGCTACTTAGTTTTTCCTAGTGACATCCTGAGGTTTGACACCGGTGGTGCGATGAATGGATGCGTTGTATGCAGCTGTGACATCGGGCAGAATATGTAGCCACTTGTAAGAACCAGACAAGTGAAAGTTTTTATATAGCTTCTCTTTCAACGTACGTATGGCTCGTTCAACCATTGCAGCCTTCTTCACACTATACGTACTGTAATGATTGATGTCGTGTTTGGTCATTAAGGCCTTAAATTTGGCGTTGTAGAACTCCTTGCCAAGATCAGACTGTATGTGGGACGGTGCAGTGCTGTTAGCTAAAATATCAGCCATGGCTTTAGTCACCTCTTCAGCATTTTTAGATTTAAGCGGACGCGTCCACACATACTTGAAAAACAATTGATCACCACCAGAATGTACTTGTAGCCAGAGTTTTCACGATGATAGTCTGTAAACTCGGCCAAATCAATCTGCCACAAGTCATCCAAACCTCTAATTATGGTGCGCCTACGTTTAAAATTGATTCTAGCCGGTTTATACAACTCGTTTATAATTTGTTTCTTGGCATCAGATGGTTCAGCGTTATGTTGTTGTCGTCGGCGACGCTTCATGGTGATGTTGGATTTAAAAGTATCCACTTGTCGTGCAAATCTTTCAGATTTTTGTCTATTTCACTCAACTTCTTCTTTAGCTTGTGGTTCTTTGACAAATCGATATCTTTTAAAACTTGAGCTTGGTTAAATTTTTCATTTTCTGTTCAAATTCGTTTTTCAAATCTTCCAACTCGGGCTTGTGCACAGCCTCTAGCAGTATGGCTATTAGTCTTTGCGTCAGTTCATCTTTATTCTTCAGATACTCAGCTTTATGTTTCTGATAGTCGTCCACCCAGGCACCAACAAATGTTTTAGTTACGCCATCTGTGGAATCGATAGGGTTGGCGACGTTACACAATCTATGGCTTTGCACATCAAAATCACCACTTGCAGTTCTTGGGAAAATCTCTCGTTGATCACTCGGCTATGTATAGAGCGGCTGTTGTTGAAGTTTGCAGCAGTACGACCAAACTTGTCGATAGACATGATGAAGCTGATGATTAGCGTGTGCTAGCTCTTTATATGATGTGAGCCTCCTTTAGTTCTTCCAGTATTGACTGTATCTCATTGTTATGAGCATTATTGCCTGCAACTTGGGAAGCCATCGGGAGTCGAAGTCTGTCAACCAGTTCGTTCACATCATCCCAGTACACATATTCTTTCTGTTTCTTAGTATGCAGCATGTATGGCATGCCACGACCTAAAGTTAACGAGGAAGAACGCGCCCTAGCACCTGCTTGTTTTTCCAAAATTGGTTTTATCACCTGCTGATATTTGATAGAACTGTTTCTTATAACGTCTTCTTTAGGATCATTCTCTTTTCTAGTAACTTCCATAATGTCTGCATAGTCACGTAAAGCTTGCAAATTTTGCGTGGCAGCAAAAACAGGTTTTCTCAAAAATATCAATTCCAACAGATGATTAGTGCCGTTATATCTTCTATCGCCAACCATAATCTGAAAGCTTTGTCTGTTGTTAGCATCTATGTTGACGATGAGAAATTTAATAGGTTTGTTGCCGAGCATCCAAGTGTTGGTGGCTTTATCATAAGTAACACCATATATTGAATCACATGAATGATTATCTGTGAAATATTTATCAATATAATATCTAACAACTATAGGATACGAACTTAACGCTTATTCGTAAATGGCTTCCGGTGTATTTGCTGCAGCATCTTGTTCTCTATAAGCTTTCGTCGCCCATAATTCAGGTTCAGGTGCCTCTGCTTCCAACTCAAACGTTTCATCGTCGCTAAGGAATGAAACTTCCTCCTTTCGTGTTGCTGTTGGTGCTGTTGCTGCTGCTGGTGGTGGTTTCACATCAACCTCAGATTTAATCGGCTGCTGCTGCTGAGCTGTTTGAGTAGAGGCCAACGCGGTGACTGCTGTGCTTTGCGATATATCACTCAAGGTTTTAACAGAGGCTTATATAAACGCTGTAACGTTTCATCCCTCTCTGTTTTGTCCAGTTTCAAAGCTAAATATTTGTATCGAATTACCTTTGATAAATCGGCTATTTTACATTTGCCATTTGGTGGCTGTGTTGATTGTTTAGTCGGGCGAGGACGACTTTTAGATTTTTTGGCCATGTTCCCAGTATGTTGAACACATGAAGATTAACACACACGCGTCAGTTTAAATATATATTAAGTGATCGAAGCCTTTGCGATACCGTCCTTTTGCTAAATCACAATCTTTAACAATCACCATCATATCATGCTTGGTCTGCCAACATTCACCACACAATGTCTTGAACTTTTCAAAAGTCATATTGGTCACATGATCGTCGTACACATGTTAATATTTGTTTCGTCCTGTTTGAATAACACCACAACGTTTGCGTTGTCACGCACCAGTTGTTTTGGTACTTTGCTATATGTCTGACAAAGATAAAAGGAATCAATGTTTTTATGCCAGCCCATGCAAAAATACGATTTTATTTTATCTTGCTTGTCACACGCCACATCGTCAAAGATAAAGATTGAGTTGCCTAAGGCATCTGCTGGATCTAAGATTTCATCGTTTTCACTATACGGATAGTAACCAACACCTTTTGTACCAGCCAACACCTCCTCTAACATCTTGTATTTCGGTTGATACATCGACTTTGAATACACATACACGTTTGCAAACTTTAAGCCGTTTGCTTCAAATAATAAACACAGCATGACATTTGTTTTACCGCATCCACTTGGACCACATATCAAACAGCGCACCGTATCGGGTAACAGAAGACCGTGTCTGTCTTGTGTAGCTGTTTCCACACGAACAACATCGTCCAAGTTTGTAACTGGTAAGGTTGCTGTTGTGTGTTTTACGCTACGCATCGTTAACTAGACTAACACCAACCTGTTTGCTGTAAGTATAAATACTCGTGATTAATACACCAACGCTTTAGTATCAATGTTGGTATTTAAGGGAGAAGGTCTCGTCAACACACTCATCAACAAACTGCCTGTTGAGTTACACATACCAGGTTATCAGTTTTGTGGGCCGGGCACTGAACTTAAAGAACGTCTTGCCAGAGGTGATCAAGGTATCAATCCTTTAGATCGTGCCTGTCGCGACCACGACATCGCCTACTCTCAATCGAAACTGTTGAGTGACAGGCATCGAGCAGACGAGGTGTTGGAACACCGAGCCAAGGAACGAGTCAAGTCGACGGATGCAAGTTTTGGTGAAAAGGTTGCCGCTTGGAGTGTAGCGAAACCAATGAAAGTTAAACGAAAACTTGGTATGGGTGTGAACAAATGCAGAAAAGCTAAGAATGCTGGTGCTGGTAAGAGAAAAGTTGGTGGCAAGGTGCCGTTTAAAAACATACTGGGTTTAATGCGAGGCGCTATCAATGTGGGTGAGCAAGTGCCATCTCTGAAAAATCTGCTACATGTAGCGAGAAAAGTCATCAAAAATGCTGGTGGTTGCAAGAAAGTTAAGGTACCTCGTGTTATTCCTATACCTAAAAGCGGAGGCTTTCTGCCACTATTACCTCTGATATTTGGTGGACTATCTGCTCTTGGAGTTCTGGGTGGTGGTGCCGTAGGCATTGCCAAAGCCGTGAACGATGCTAAAGCAGCCAAACAAAAATTGGAATAGGCAAAACGTCACAATCAAACAATGGAGGCCATTGCTGTGGGTAAGAGAGGCAGTGGTGTGGGTGACGGTCTGTTCATGAAGAAACAACGTAGAGGCTATGGTTTGTATTTACACAAGCCAAAAAACGTGTGACACTTTTACCAGCAAGACCTCTAACAAATGTAGATCTTGTCAAGTTTGCTGGTAAAATGAAAATCCCATATTTTAGAGGTGTATACATGCGAGATGAGCTACCTCGCAATGGACCACGTAAAAATGAATCGTTTACCATGAATTTGCAAACAAACAAGGAGCCAGGCAGTCATTGGGTTGCTGTGAGAAAACGTGGCGGCATCGTCGAGTACTTTGACTCGTATGGAAACTTGAAGCCTCCTGTGGAGCTGCAACGTTACCTTAAAGACTATTCCATCTTGTATAATCATGATGTGTATCAAACATATAAAACTTTTAATTGTGGTCACTTGTGTTTAAAATTTTTGCAATAAAAGACTCAAACAGTAGCCTGTGTGTATCAGTCATGTCGCTAACGTTTGAGTTGAAAGGCTCTACATCCTCCCTGTCATTGGAAATATTTCCTCCGATAGTGTTGGACCCACGGTTTGATCATTCGTTGGCCCTCTCAAATTTTCACACCTACAACACCATACCAAACATAGAGGCCGGCTGTAATAAGTTGCATTTTTATTTTACACTCGAAGCCAAACCGAAGAAAAACGGTGTGCTACAAGAAATAATAATTCCCAATGGAGCTTATGAAATTAGCGATCTGGAACGATGTATCCAAAACGAAATGGCTCGTATCTATCTCAAGTTGAATAAGTTGCCTGCGAGTGCTGGTGTCGCAGATGCAAGTAAACTGTTTAGTTTGAAAGCCAACAACAACACTTTGAAGTGTGAGATACAGTGCAAGTACGACGTTGATTTGACAAAGGATGCCTTAATAGCTCCTCTCTTGGGTTTTTCCTGACACAGATCTCTCATTAAGGATGAGGTGCACGAATGAGATTTACCCGTGGAGATTGTTAAAGTGAAAACGATCCGTTTGGAGTGTAACATAGGGAGCGGATCTTACCACGATGGCAAACCGACACACACGCTATAAGAGTTTGCTCCGATGGTTGATCCGGGGTATGCAATTGACATAAATCCTCACAGTAAACTGTTTATGCCCGTCAACACACGCATCACATCCCATATAAATGTAAACATCCTCGATCAGAATGCAGTGCCTGTGAACTTTCAAGGTGAAGAGATCATCGTGATATTGCAATTGAGCAAGACACCGGCGGTATGTTAGTTATAAATAACAGTGACGACGTCGAGCAACAACAGTCAGTATCTTCGTTACCTGCATCACAGACGGTTATATCCTTGGAGAACGTACAGTTTCTAAAATCATTGGGTTATAATGTTGAGCAAACTACATATCTTCGCAGACTCCGTGCACGACGAGTCCATCAGAGGAGAAGAAGTACACACGTACGCTCCGCAAACCAGATCATTTGATTACCACCACACATGTGAGTTTGCCATCCACCAGCAAGATGTGTTTTACGATTGGTCTTCGGCAGCTCTCCTGATTAGCAGTACCACTGAGACAACGGGCACAACAGGCGATGTGGCAGTAACAGCGAATGCGGCAGCTAATTTGTTCTCCTCTGTGGCCGTTGAGATGTGCAATCAGATTATCGAACATGTTAGGAATCCTGGCATCGTTACAGCAGTCCGCACCTTATTACAAGCAAACAGCGATGGAGCACGAGCTCGCATCCCAGCTGGCTGGCATCCGAGCAAAAGGAACACCATGGTGAAAAACAACAGATTTTGCTATTGCCTACTGCTCAGTTACCTGTGCAATATTTTCAAAGATTGGCGAAGGGTGCTGTTTAGCCGTTTGCTGGTACGTATCACTCGTGGTCAAAACGATAAAAATTGCTATATTCTGAGCGGTACACAAGAGGCCGACAAAGCTATAAAGTTTCACATTGAACATATGGCATTGCAAGTCAAACACATCCATCCCAGTGATGTGATACAACAGCAGCTGTTGACATCGATCGCCCAAGATAAAAAGATTCTCATACCTTTTAGAAAATGGGAGATGTACGAATTACCTAATGTGAGTCATTCAAACAAGGACTTGTGGTCTGTGGACCTCCTCAAACACCGAACGACCTCGCTTTGTTATTGTCGTCTTTCAAACAGAACGCCACCACAATCCTAGAAAAGATATCAATCAGCTTGATCAAGTGAACGTTCGAGATGTAAGACTGCACCTGATTTCAAAACAAATACCCACCAAAGGTATGAATCTGAACTTTGAACAAGCAAATTATATGGAAGCATATAGAAACATGATTGAATTTCAACGAGCATATCTCGGCAGAGAACCGCAGCCTACATTGAATTACAAAGCTTTTGAAAACTATCCCATGTTTGTGTTTGATTGTTCAAAGTATACGGATTCCATCAAACCGTCCACTGTCGATATCAAATTGGAGATGGAAAGTAATCAGAACTTCCCAGATCACACCAAATGTTTCTGCATAATTATACATAATTGCATCATCGAATACTCTCCACTCTCTAACGTTGTACGCTATATCATCTGAGTACAAGACCCCTTCCTCCACCTCTCTCTCTCTCTCTCTCTCTCTCTCTCTCTCTCTCTCTGCGGGGCTATATAAGCCAAGATGGAAGTATAGTTGGGCAGTGTCAAGATGAAGTTCGTCGTTGTCGACACTCAAGGTTTCTGTCTGCCCGAGTTCACACGTAAAGAACTGGTGATATATAATGGGTATCAAACGGTGCATCATGTGTTTAAGCCGCCACAGCCTATGCGTTTTCTGTCTGCTGATGTAATCAAACAAGTCAAGTCTCTGCAGACCCGTCACCATTGTATCGACTATAATTATGGTACTGTTTATTTGGAAGAATTGCCAAATATCCTGGTGAAGCATATCGTCGAACAACCGGTGGACAGAATCTATGTGAAAGGTGAGAATAAACAGAGATTTCTGACACATATGCTCCTCACTTGTGGCTACCGGGTGGACGTGATCAATTTGGAAACACACGTGGATTGTCCTAAGCTGGTGCCAGACATTCCTATGTGTATGTATCACTCACCAGGATACACTAGAAGCTGTCTATGTAGCATAAATAATTGCATGTTGCTATTTCGTTATATTGTAAGCTTAATGCCTTAATAAAATTGTAAATTATATATTGCTGTTTTGTGCTAGTACCCTTACAATCCTTAAAGCTAGTAAATAAAACACATGTGTTCATTTTATATATTTATATTAGCAAACACGTCTGCGATACATGTGCAGAGAAGTGCTATATTTAAAACAAAAGTACATCAACATGAATATGGTAAGACATGTAAGAAAGCCAGTGGCTATAAACACAAAAATATACTTTGAAGTGAACAGCTGGGCATCAGTCAACACAAGTGTTCTCCAATCGGATGTCTCACCACGGCTGCCATTATCAAACAGAAACATAACTCAGTAACGCACCACATCAGATGACATGCTTTTGGATGACATGTTGTACGTTGCAAGCAGTATGAGGTCATCGTTGTGAAGATATGTTGTTGTTGTAAGAGCTGACCATATCATGCAGTCATCGGTGTCGAAACAAATTCGTACTTCTGCTACATTGGGTGGTTTATGAATATACAACACATTCTGACACAGTGCTGTTAAGATGATGAAACCTGCTTTAAAAGGAACCATCGCGAATGTTACGGATGTCTGTGAATACTTGCTCTTGAGCGTAGTGCAAACACTCCAACATGTAATATTTAAATGCTGGTGTTACGGTGTCGAGTAAAGTTTTTATAGTTTGGATGGTCTGCCGTACATTGATGTCCCACTTACCCAGATCGTTTAATATTTCCACTATGTTTTCCATAAAACACGTGTAAGTCCATGCAAGGTGTGATTCTTTCAGATAGTCCAGTCTGGCTTTAACCAACACCTCAAGTCCAAGCAGCTGTTCCACACACTCTTCGTTCCAAAATAGATGCATAGATGTGAAACCGTGATCGATACACAGGGCTTTTTCACTTAGTACGTTTGAATAGGTTATGCGACAGTAATTAAGATGATGCACTATAAATATGTTAGTTGGTTCGTCTTCACCTTTAAGATATTTCATACACAACTCACGTATGTTGTCTAGGAAATTGTAAAAATCCCACTCTTCCAAAGCCAAATATTGGTTTTCTTCATCCAGTGACAACGGGTTGACAAATTTCACAACATTTGTAAAGTCGTTTCTTGCACTGATGCCTGTAATCAATTTCAAGGATCGTCTAACAGTAAAAGTGGTTTCCATCAACAGCCTGTCGTCAGCTTGATACTTGTTAAATAATACTCTTTTCTTTTGGTGTTCTGTGAAATCGGGACCGTCGTTTTCATCAACGGCGGCATAGTCGTCGCTGTCGTTATTGTCACTCTCCGACATCTTCATGTTAATACAATCACAAGTGGACATGTTTACACAAACTCGTTGACGTTTCAACTGACACTTGATGAACGTGTTAAGTAGGTTTTGTGATTCTCCTACCACAGCATTTGGTTGTATGGTTCTGCTTGGTTTATTGGTAAATTTTAAAAATCTATTGCCATCACTAAATACCGTACAATATTTCGTGCTATACTCCACAATCTTCCAGATGTTTCTGCCAGACTTTAACAAACTTTTCTACAGCGACACAATCTTTGTGCTCATAGCTATCCCAATCGGCATTGGTTGGCAAACTGGCAAAATATTCTCCGCAAATTGTATATAACATGTTCGTCACATCTGTTCTGTGAAGTTTGCGTGTGAGAAAATCAATGGATTTTGTACGTTCAGCATATTCAGCATCAAGAGATGTGTAACGGTATTTTAATATATCGTCCAGATGTTCTGCAAAGCAGTGGATATCGTCGCAGCTTCCAAACTCGAATTCTTTATTAAATCCTTTTCTCATCGTCTCGAGTGTTACGTGTTTAAGTTCTGCCTCGGTTGGTGGTTCAATTTCTATGTTCCTTATTGCGAGTGTGTCCTCATAATAATAACTTTTGTATTGGGTTTTTGCTTTTTCGGGTAAATATTTGAAAAATGGTTAGGTTGCATCTGCTCCCGGCTTGCATTGAATGAGGGCCAATGCAAAAAACTGTGTAGAACAACCGTTAACTAAATAAACATCGCACATGTCCACTTTCATAATTTTCCCCTTCTGAATCACGTTCGTCTGTATACGCTTCTTCTTGTATCTGTAACACTGACTCTTTTAATGTAAATTCACAGTCTTCTTCGATCAATCTATTTTTATGCCCATACCACAAGAAACTGTTAAACGTCATGGTTCAACAACTAACTAATAATACAGCCGAACTTGTCCGCTCATTTATACCTACGAGCTAACATATGTGTGTGTGTGTGTGTGTGTGTGTGTGTGTGTGTGTGTGTGTGTGTGTGTGTGTGTGTGTGTGTGTGTGTGTGTGTGTGTGTGTGTGTGTGTGTGTGTGTGTGTGTTTGTATTCCCATATTTGTGGAATCTTGTGCGTGCTTGGAACTTTGAAGTGCCGTCTTTTTTGAATTGTGGATTCTTACACTCCAAAGCCACAATTTTTTTCTCGCAAAACAAATGAATTCCCTAATATTATGCCCTCTTTATCATCGCTTTACAACCAGCTTGCAGCTACCTTTGTTTTTACCGGTTGTACTAGTTTCTAACAGATGCCAGTAGGAAGATTTATTTGGGTAAGGAACGATGCCAGAATTGAGGTTATGGTTGGAGTACACACACTAATATTTATGGTATCTTATAGAGTCACTGATCAGAAGCGCCCCCTGCACAAAATAATTTCAAACAGCCAGTGATCAGTGCTGCGTTGCCAGATATGGTTTCCTCGGCATTGTCTCGATGGAAGATCGATAATTTCAGGGTCGTTTATTCGTTTGCTCTTTGTATTTCGGTTCTCTCTAAAAATGTGTGTAGGTTTTATGGATGTATGGTTGTGAATTCTTACATTAAATGTCGAATAAATTAATCAGAGATACACACCCATAATAAATGTTCATGACTATAAATAAAAATCTGATTTTAACCGTTCTTCAAGGAAACATTTAGGTTTTAATAAATTTGATTGATAAAATTTCAAGTTCATTTGTGTCTAGATTATGAGTGCAAAAGCCTGGACCCAGCAAGTGTGTTATGGTAGCGAATTTTCATAGAACTGTTTTGAATGTTAAATATATATGTATGTTTTTAATGAAAGACATCAAATTTGGTGGATATTATAACCTTTTGTAGTAAAAACCATGTAGCAGATTGCACCAAAATAGCTTTCTTATTTGAAACAGTACAACAATTTTCCCGAAAAAACTGGTCGGATTTTCCTGGCCAACGAACATATCAAAGCAATTTACACAAAAATTACTCTTGCCAAG
Source organism: Tillus elongatus (assembly GCA_964006375.1). NCBI lineage: Eukaryota > Metazoa > Arthropoda > Insecta > Coleoptera > Cleridae > Tillus > Tillus elongatus. Next base: position 101,319,563 of record OZ023266.1, on the reverse strand, counting down.
ATATAGATATTCACAAAAAGCTTTTTGACAGAAATCTAAAAAATGTTTCTTTCAACTATTCACGGAAATTTGAGTGGCGGAAGTGAAGTGGAAGTAAAGAAAACCATCAGAAAATAATAATTATACTTTCATGTCACACGCTCTCAGAATATGTCTGTCATTAGGAAGTTTCATTTAACATTTGTGAAAAAAATGTACTAACTACTTATATATTATGAAAATGTAAACCTAGATAATCCTATAAAATTAATCATTTCTTACTTTTTTGTATCAAAGGTTATTTATATTTAATTTTTTTCAGAAAATCGCCAAATAATCATCATCTAATCGCATGTTAGAATAAAAATAAATAAAAATTTTCTTTTTTAAACTGATCCCTACAAACAGAAATCAGTTTGGCTTTTTGCAAAATTTATTTACAGATAACATAATAAAAAATATATCTTTTACTTGTCATAATTATTATACAAAAATAAATGTAACTAAAAAGTTATATGACTCTCTTAATAATAACACAAAATGTATGGGAATATTCCTTGATTTAAAAAAAGCATTCCATATAGTCTCACATGATTTACTATTGATAAAACTGAAAACAATTGGTATAGGAGGTCTTGCTCTCAACTTATTTAAATCATTCCTTTATGATAGAAAATAAAGATTCCGCAATAGGCCGACGTTATGAAAAATGCGCACTAACTTACGTAATAATAAACCTATATCCTTCATCAAATAATATTTAAGTAATTGCTGCTAAACAAGCTTCAAGTGCTAGTTGTTTATAAATAATAAGTTTGGAGAAAGAAATGGGATGTTATTTTGAGTTATAAATGAGATATTTCAGAAACGTAATATATTGAGTATTTTATGCTAATAAGCTTACACTGAAATTTTATGTAGAATTAAAAAATTACATAATGTACCAGATGTTATTTTCGAATAATTAAGATGGTGTTAACTCGCTCACCATAAAGCTAATGTTTTAGAGAACACAAAATATTTTTGCTGATTTAAAAATGTGTAAAATAATAGATATGAATTTTTAACGTGCCCAACATTGCATGGTACATGGGACTGGCATCTTAACGCCCGCACGGCTGAACGTGCAGATGTTCAACTTGCTCAAACACGATGCTACAACCTCGGTTGATGTTAATTTACTGTATGTACTAAAACATAATTTGACATTTCTACTGAGAATTGAACCCGGGAGCTTTGGGTCCAGAGGCACACGTTCTTACCCCTTGGACACAGAGGCTGCTAACTAGGTAAAATGTATTTTGTTAGATTTAAATCGTTCTTGCATTTTCGTGTCCATTTTTATGTATAAGGAATTAGTTTTTAGTGAATTTTCTTTAAAAAAATTCACTAATGAGGAGATCCCGACTTTTGAATTTTGAAAAAATGTCTTCAAATGAGCGCTAATTAGGCCCCCCAAAACACATATAAGGGGTCAGTTTCAATTTGTATATGTTTATATATATATATATATATATATATATATATATATATATATATATATATATATATATATATATATATATATATATATATATATATATATATATATATATATATATATATATATATATATATATATATATATATATATATATATATATATATATATATATATATATATATATATATATATATATATATATATATATCTCCGAAATTAACAAAGTAAGGGCAACCAAATTTGGTACGCAGGTTTACATCCTTACCTACCAAAATTCAGCTATGTAGGTCAAAAGACAAAAAAGTTATAGGCGTTTAAAGAAAAATAAATTGGGGTTTTTCTCAAAACGTCAAAGTTGCGATTTAAAACGTCAAAATCGGCAACATTTAGGCAAATAACTTGAATCTAATACGGGCTATGGAAATCAAATGTCTCAAGAACGATGTTTTACAAACCCTGAAGTCTTAGTTTCAACCGTCATTGTCTTTCATTTTACTAAAATGTTTCCAGAAAATTCATTTCAAATAGACCCTTTCTCTGATGCTTGGCAGTAGTCTTAGCTATAGACTTTATCGTTTAATGGTATATAATTTTTGTCAAATTTTCGTAAAAAATCAATAAAGCTCAATATATCCGTTATTATACAAGATATGAAAAAAATCTTTATATATTAATTATAGGGTGTCTTGAGCTACATCTTAAAAAATATTTCTACAATCACAGGCTGGCCCATAAGTCGTTGGTGATACAAATTTTTTTTTAATCAAACACGCCTTATGTTATTGCATTTTTGCATTTTCCATTGAAATATAATGCAGGTTTGTAAGAAAAGAAATTCTGGATGCAGCAAGTGCGTTATGGTAGCGAATTTTGATCAAATGCTTCACATTTGAATAGCCCAATTTGCTATTAACCTATAAGGTTGACCAAGAAACGAGTTTTTTCAGGAACACTTTAGGTTTACTTTTGGAAATTTTTTGAAAATTTTCACACAATAAAGTTATTTTTATGAAACATGGCACATTTTTTACTATATAGGTTATACCAAAATTGATGTCTGCTTTCTTAAATAAAAAGAAAACACATATTTGCAATAAAAACATTTTTATGAAAATTCACTACCATAACGCACTTGCTGCGTCCACAGTTTTTATTTGGTACTTACTGTATCTTAAATTCTTATCTTAATTAGGCGGCGATTAGTTTAGCTTCTAAGACTTAGAATAGTGAATTTTAACGTTTTTGAAAAGCATTCTTTATAACTGAAAATGGTAAAACAGCTGGCTAATAAAATTGAAAGTGTTAAAATATATGACAGTATAGCTGGCCTATTTCGTTTACACGACATTTCACATAAGGTTTTTGTTTCAGTAAATTACCTATAATCCAAGAAATCGCTACTAGAGTCCGTCCACAAAATCATTTCAATATTATTACCTCGTATAGCTGACAATAAACATTGAATATTTCTGGAAACGGACTGCACACAATATTGCAGTTAATTAGTTGGGGTAATGTCAATTGTCAGTGACATATCACCACTCATATTAATTGCGTCAGTGGTAATCTTAGGTCGCCAAAATTTAAACAACTTTGGGCGCAGCAAGTTCGTTATGGCAGTAAATTTTAATAAAAATGTTTTTTAATAGCAAATATCTGTGTTTTTTTAAGAAAGCAGGCATCAAATTTGGTTACTAGTATAACCTATATAGTAGAAACAATGTGCCATGTTTCATCAAAATAACTTTATTGTTTGAAAATGTACAAAAATTGAGCTATTGAAATTTGAAGCATTTAATGAAAATTCGCTACCATAACGCACTTGCTGCGTCCCAAATTACTTTTCTTACAAACATGCATTATATTTCGATGGAAAATGCAATAACATATGGCTTGTTCGATTAAAAGAAAAGAAAATGTGTATCACAAACGACTTATCAACGAATTATGGGCCACCTGTGATTGTCGAAATATTTTTTAAGATGTAGCTCAAGATACCCTATAATTAATGTATACAATTTTTTTTCGTATCTTGTATAATAACGGATATATTAAGGTTTATTGATTTTTGCGAAAACTCGACAAAAATTATACACCATTAAACGATAAACTCCGTAGCTAAGACTACTGCCAAAGCATCAGAGAAAGGGTGTATTTGTAATGAATTGTTTGGAAATATTTTAGTAAAATGAAGGACAGTGATGGTTGTAGCTAAGACTTCAGGGTTTGCAAAACATTCTTCTTGAAACATTTCCTTTCCATAGCCAGTAATAGTTTCAAGTTCTTTGTCTAAATGTAGCCAATTTTGACGTTTTAAATCGCGACTATGACGTTTTGGGGAAAACCATAATTTATCTTTCTTTAAATGCCTCTAGCTTTTTTGTCTTTCAACCTACAGAGCTAAATTTTGGTCGGTAATTTAGCTATAATGATATAAACCTGTGCGGCGATTTTGGTTGCCCTTACTATGATATTTCCGGAGATATAATTTGTTTTCGAAAGGAAACAAAATTTCCCGGAAAACCTTGGCCGATTTTTCTGGCTAACGAACCTATCTAAGCCACTGGCAAAAGGAAGGTATTCACCCAATCAAAATCAGCCCATTATTTTTTGAGTTATCGGTGTGTCTGAAATTATTCCAATTTTCCCTAGTCTAAAATTTAAGTACCTTTCGTAAATCTCCCACAGAAAGTAAATCGTTTAAAGCATCGGCATTAATTTTTTGCATACAGGCACTAGCATTAAAAAACACGTAGTGTTGTTGACTTGTCTAATAAACGGGTGAGTGCCGTAAATAAAATATATTGATTGCATCAGTACAAGGTCACTATACTTTTTATGCATAGTTTTTGTTCATACCCTTGTTTATGTCTAGCCAGACATTGCCTCGTCATATTCCTGGAACTGTCTATTCTTTAAAAGTTTTTTCCTTAATGTCTACCGAATTTAGAGAATCAATATAGGCTTATTGGTATAGGTACATGTTTAGGAAATTTGTGAATAAATTCTTCAGGGGGAACATTAATTTCATTTTTTAAACTGATTATCCCATCATTTTAAGTTTTCAGAATTTGGATATGTTTACATCAATTATTAAATCTTCCTTGGCTTGTAAATTAACACAGTTGTATCTCTTATCACGGCATATTGTTTATGTTGTCCTCTGACTTACCTTTTATAACCATAATCTTTCACTTAAACATCATCAAAAGAATGTATGGGTATGTTATTAACAAGTTTTAGTGAATTTTCTTTTAAAAAATTCACAATGAGGAGATCCCGACTATAACTTTTATGTATGTTGACCTACATAGCTAAATTTTGGTAGGTAATTTACCTATAGCGTGTACCAAATTTGGTTGCCCTTACTTTGTTATTTCCGGAGATATATTTTTTTTCGAAAGAAAACAGAAAACTTTCCGGGAAAACCTGGCCCGATTTTCCTGGCTGACGAACTTATCCAAGCCACTTGCGAAAGCAAGGGATTCACCAAATGTTGTCAAAATCGGCCCATTATTTTTTGAGTTATCGGTGTGATACCTACATATATATATATATATATATATATATATATATATATATATATATATATATATATATATATATATATATATATATATATATATATTATTATTATTATTATTATTATGTTTATTACCTTAAATTATACAATATGCCTATACAAAAAGTCTAAGACTTGTGGTGTATAATAACATAATTTATAAAGTTTGATCCAGAATTCCTTGACAGCTAGTGCATACCAATATATATATATATATATATATATATATATATATATATATATATATATATATATAAATATATATATTGCTAAGGTATTTATTTTAAGTATACCTGCAAATATTTATTTTAGAGCTGAGAACATATATCTTCATCATCAGGTTGGGTTCATTATAATTACAGCTAGCTTCTACTAATTAAAATTCATTAATATGTGCTATTTAAATTCATTTATTGTTTTTTTTTTACTTGATCAAAAATTAATTTCGCTTCTCACAGATGGCTATACAACAATTTTACTGATTAATTATTAACGAAAAACAATGCTTCTGGTTAATTACATTACGGTGTCTATGTGACACACATTAAATACAAACAGAAACATTTAAAGCATTCATTACATAAACATAAATTGAAAAATCCTATTAAAACATTTTACGGTGTCTATGTGACACACATTAAATACAAACAGAAATATTTAAAGCATTCATTACATAAACATAAATTGAAAAATCCTATTAAAACATTCAGGTAACATTATAAATAATTACACAATTACCGGTTAAACATTGATATAACATAAGCAATATACATCGACAATTCTACAGAGATCACAGTCTCTTTCTGTTCATTTCAAGCAAATTTTTGCTTAATGAAATTTATTGGTACTCCATCTTTAATTGGTGCTGTTAAAATGGTGAAATTCAAACCGCACTGATCAATTTAGGAAAAGAAAACACTTACTAAAACATTTTCCATTGGATTATATATTGTTTTTCCATTATTGCTGTCCATTATTAATTATTATTATTTTTCCAATTTGTCCATGCCATATTTTACTGCCCATTTATTGATTATTAACGGATTTAATTTATTAACCTGTTGATATATTCCATATTCGTAGCACTCTGGAGGTTTTTTATAATCTCCCTTCGAGGCACTCTGGAATCTCTTATGTCAACTTACATAATGATCACATGATCTGGTGAAATGATGCTGATGAATTCACTGGATGGAAAGACCCCGGACACTCTCGGACTCTTGCTTTTATTAACTTTCTTACAGGTGAAAAAACGCTATTGTTCATCAAACCACCTGTGTTTGAGCTTTCCGTCAAACCTTTAGTGTCTTTTTACGTTTTTTTTCTTGCGCGCATATCTACCTTAATACTACATAAAGTTTTTTCTTTACAAATGACCTCTGCTCTTTTAATACATCGAGCCTTTAGGTAGCTTCGTCATACCTATATTTACACACAATAAATCAACAGAATTGCATTTATTAGCTACAATCTCATTCTCCCTACAAAAACTGAAGCATTGTTCTTGGTTTCTTTACGGATATTTCTAGAATATAATAAATTTTTTTTATTACTCGAATGAAACTTAACATCGAGGGTTGCTACATGGGTCACTGACATTCATGTCGGGCGTTGACATCTCATGCTAAACTCTTTCGTTGCTACATTAGGGTGTATACGTTTATTTTATATTTACTAGGATGTATAAATTTCCCGTTTTTCCATTAAAATTTCGTAATATTTCCTATTATTTGCTATCTATAGCAATATATATATATATATATATATATATATATATATATATATATATATATATATATATATATATATATATATATATATATATATATATACATACATACAGGCTGGCGCACTGAAAACGAAACAGACCGATTTGCGTCCAGAGAATTTTTTTTAAGAATCGCAGAAACACGTCAATTTTAATATTGAGGGGGGCATGTTTTGACATAAAACTCAACTTTGTCACATCAACCCCCTAAGGGTGGCCATAACAACCCTTATATTTTAAATAGGGAACATGGGTCGAGTGTTACATCATTTGAAAGCTCTTTCTTTTCTGAATTCAGCACACTAATTTTTTGGAAGTTTTATCAACTCGTTTAAAAATTATTCACAGTTGGAGTTGCAAGAACGTATTTCATTCATTGTGATAAGAAATGCACTAATTAGTCAATTTTTCGTTAAAAAATTAAAAAACAAAAACAAACGTTCAAAAATATTTATTTAGTTAAGTGAGTGTTCAAATTGTTGACCACCAGCTTCCATACAAAAGTACAAATTTTGTTCAAAACGAGCTCTGACATTCTGGAGCATTTGTGGAGTTATTAGACGGCATTCTTCAACAATGCGTCGTCGTAATTCTTTCAGAGACTCCGGTTGTGCTGCGTAAATTCTACTCTTTAAATGGCCTCATATAAAGAAGTTTAAAGGAGTTAAATCCGGTGATCTAGGAGGCCACTTAATAGCACCTCTACGTCCAATCCATTGTCCTGGAAACTCTCTGTTCAAAAACTCCCTAACACGTTGTGAAAAATGCGGAGGAGCTCCATCTTGTTGAAACACTAATTGATTTTCTTGATAGCGGTCATCATTTTCAACAATGTCAATTAGTAGAGGGTAAATGATATCATCTAGTAACTCCAAATACGTTTCGCTACTCAAATTGCCATCAAGGAAAATTGGTCCGATTAAACGGTCTCCAAAAATGCCAGTCCAGACATTCAATTTCTGTGGAGTTTGAGTGTGGACTTCGTGAAAATTTCTTGGATTATTATCTGCCCAATAACGGCAATTATGACGATTGGTTGTAGAGTTTAATAAAAACCTACACTCGTCTGAAAAACAGATATTGAACAGAAGGTTCCCTTTATCAGCTATTCGTGTAGTCATAACTTCACAAAACTCCAGCCGCCGATCAAAATCATCTTCATTCAGTTCTTGTACAAGATGAATTTTATACGGGTGAAATTTATGATGCTTCAATAATCGCTGAATAGTTCTTCTTTTGATGTTTGAAACAGTGGACAATTTTCTCGTGCTCAAAGTTGGGTCTGCACCAATTTGTCCTAAAACTTCAATCTCGGTAGTCTCATTTTTAACCGGAAATTCACGTTCAGGATCCCGTTTTTTGTTGGCTACTGAACCAATTTGTCGAAACATTGCAACTAACTCCAAAATGTATTTTCTGTTAACATGTCTGTTCGGATGTCGTTCATTAAACAAATTTGCGATACGGTTGGCACAGTCATCGTTTTTGAAAAAAAAGAGTAATGATTTTAAGTGTTTCTTCTACAGAATACACCATTGTGAAATTAATTTTCGGTAGTACTATCAAACTAACCGAAAAACTGAAATAATAAACCGCATTTCTCTCATTCCGATAAGAAATGTTCTGATTACAAACCAACAAAACATTGACTATCAGCACACTTTTTATCGGAATGAGTGAAGTGCGTTTTTTGCATCTTCAACTGTGAATAATTTTTAAACGAGTTGATAATATATATATATATATATATATATATATATATATATATATATATATATATATATATATATATATATATATATAAACAAATAAAAATCGAAACTGACCCCGGATATGTGTTCTAGTGGGCCTAATTAGCACTCATATGAAATTTTTTTTCAAAATTCAAAAGTCGGGATCTCCTCATAGTGAATTTTTTTTAAAAGAAAATTCACTAGTAAATTGAGATTTTCCCCAAAACGTCAAAGCCACGATTTGAAACGTCATAATTGACAACATTTTGACAAAGAACTTGAATCTGATACGGGGTATGGAAAAAAAATGCCTCAAGAATAATGTTTTACAAACCCTGAAGTCTTAGTTTCCACCGTCATTTTCCTTCATTTTACTAAAATCTTCCCAGAAAATTCATTTCAAATAGACTGTTTCTCTGATGATTGGCCGTAGTCTTAGCTATTATAATTTTTGTCGAATTTTCGTTAAAAATCAATAAAGCTCAATATATCCATTATCATACAAGATATGAAAAAAAATGTATACATTAATTATAGGGTGTATTGAGCCACATCTTAAAAAATATTTCTACAATCACAAGCTGGCCCATAAGTCGTTGGTGATAAATATTTTCTTTTTTAGTGAATATTCTCTTAAAATATTCACTAATAAGGAGATCCCGACTTTTGAATTTTGAAAAAAATGAGCGCTAATTAGGCCCCCTAGAACACATATCCGGGACCAGTTTCGATTCTTACATGTTTATATATATATATATATATATATATATATATATATATATATATATATATATATATATTATATATTATATATATATATATATATATATATATATATATATATATATATATATATATATAAATGAAAACTCAACAAACAATCAAAATCGGCCATTTTGACAAAGTTTGGTGAATACCTTCCTTTTGTAAGTGGCTTGGATAAGTTCGTTAGCCAGGAAAATCGGCCGAGGTTTTCCCGGAAAATTTTGTGTTTTCTTTAAAAAAATAATAATATCTACGGAAATAACAAAGTAAGAGCAACCAATGGTACATCGTTTTATATTGCTATAGGTAAATTACCTACCAAAATTTAGCGTTGTAGGTCAAAAGACAAAAAAGTTATGGGCATTTAAAGAAAAATAAATTGGGGTTTTCCTCAAAACGTCAAAGTGACAATTTAAACCGTCAAAATTCGCAACATTTAGGCAAAAAACTTGAATCTAATACGGGCTACGGAAAGATAATGTCTCAAGAAGAATGTTTTACAAACCCTGAAGTCTTAGTTTCAACCGTCATTGTCCTTCATTTTACTAAAATGTTTGCAGAAAATTCATTTCAAATAGACCCTTTCTCTGATGCTTGGCAGTAGTCTTAGCTATAGAGTTTATCGTTTAATGGTATATAACTTTTGTCGAATTTTAGTAAAAAATCAACAAAGCTCAATATATCCGTTATTCCACAAGATATGAAAAAAATTGTGTACATTAATTATAGGGTGTCTTGAGCTACATATTAAAAACATATTTCTACAATCACAGAGTGGCCAATAAGTCGTTGGTGATACATATAATTTTTTTTAGTCGAAAACGCCTTATGTTTTTGCATTTTCCATCGAAATATAATGCATGTTTGTAAGTAAAGAGATTCTGGACGCAGCAAGTGCGTTATGGTAGCGAATTCTAATTAAATGCTTCATATTTGAAAAGCTCAATTTGCTATTAACCTATAAGGTTGACCAAAAACGGATTTTTTCGGTTACCCTTTAAGTTTACTTTCGGAAATTTTTATACGTTTTCAAACAATAAAGTTTTTTTGATGAAACATGGCACATTGTTTCTACTATATTGGTTATACTGGTAACCAAATTTGATGCCTGCTTTCTTAAAAAAAACACACATATTTGCTATTAAAAACATTTTAATGAAAATTCACTACCATAACAAACTTGCTGCGTCCAGACTTTTTTATTAACTCGCTTTCTTGTCTGTCTGTCTGTTCGGTACAAATTTTTATTCGATTTTAAATCAGTTTCCCGATGAGCTAGAGACTTAAAACTTGCTACGCTAATTTCAAAAAAAATTTAATTTTTTTTTTAATTTTTATTTTTTTTGAAAATAAGGGAACTGATTTTTATTATCGGTATCCGTTTAAAATAGATATCTACAAGAAAGGAAAGTAAAACTGTCAGAGATGCCACTATAATTTAATTTAATTTGGAAAAATTATAGAAAAACCTACTAAAAATTTAATTTGATAATTTATTTATTTTAAACCACTACTAATACTAAGGTGTGAACCCTTGCTCCAATTTATATGTTGTCTAATTGAAAATCCTTTAACAAAAACAAGCTTTATAAAAGTGTAAGATTAACAATAATAATTATGCGACAGGCTGTTTGCAAACGTATGTCGTTACATTATAAATACAAAGATACGTTATTATTATATTAAGAAATTGAACATCCAAAAGTATTTTATTTAATTTTCACAAGAACAAAAAAATAGAATCGTAAATAAGTTCACTTATTTTGGCAAGTCCTTTAACCACAAATTTGTAGGTAACTCTTCTAAGATCGCTCTTTCTCTCTCTCTATCTTCTGGTATGTATAATAATAATATCAGAAAAGTGTTACCTTAGGTTATTGGTTTAAACCTCTGGGTCAAACTTTGACTGCTATATTGTTTCGTAACACCAAACCAAATAAGTCTTCACTCCGACAAAGCTTAGTTTACCAAATAAATTCAGAAAATTGACGTATGCCGGAAAAGGCTGTATTTAACTTTTCTAGACTAACTTTCCAAATTATTACGCATTTTCTCTGTCCTTTCTATGTATATACTTCCGTGTCTAAATATCTTCTGGGTAATTGCCAATTGAGTATGACAAGTGATATTATCCAACGTAACGGCTGCGATTTATACAAAACAACAGTTTTTTAAAACTAACAAGACGTGAGTCTTTTCCTTCTAGATTCTGACTGCTAATTTCACTTTGGTGTTTTTGATTATCAAAAAATTTTTCGCCCAGAAGAGAACAACACTTTTCCATTATTGCGCAAGTTCACTATTCAGAGAACGATATCAATTTTCCATCACTTTACCAGCGCCGCAGGTTCTGCACGATACCCACCGTCTCAGCGTTATCAATTTTCTCCCTCGTTCCGATAAATATCGAAATATCGGCCTGAAGTAGATATCAGAGAAAGAGAGATAGATCGATACCATCGACAGCGGCGTCGATTGGGGGAATTGAGTATTTTAATTAAAATGACGATCTTCACCCGGAATATGAAACCAACTATGGAGATGATCAATTGAAACGGGGATTTATAAAAATACCACGTTGCACACCACTCTCTCCCGGTAAAAGAAGAAGAAAAGGTAAGCTTTACTTCTTCTTATAAAAACTAGACAGAAATTAACCGATGGTAACAAGTCTAAACAGGTTAAACTAAAAGATTACATATACACCCACACATATGTACACTTCCCTTTGTGGTAAAAAAATAAATGGATAAGCAAATCATATTTCGCTATAATCCGAAAAGAGGACAGAAATTTTTAAATAACTGCAAATACCCAGAGGAGTGAGGAAATAACCAGCCAATCCGCTCAGGTTTCAGATTTATTTGGCCCTCAGTGACTGAAAGGAAGTTCATGTCAGGGTAAAAATTTATTACTATAACGGTAAAGGCATGTAGGTAAGAGTAGGTAAAGGTACGGCAAGGCAAGGTAACAGCAATCGGGACACCAATAACTGACAAAGGTAAATACAACGACACTCACGCTAAATGTGAAGGCAAGGATGACTGTAAAGATATCGAGGTAATGATATATCAAATAGAAATTTTAAAGAAGCTACCGCAAGGAAAATATATCTGAGGTAAACATACGGTAGGGATAGATACGATATTGAAAGTGGGACGAAAATAAGATAAAGAGGCAGAAGAAAACATATAAAGGTTTAAGAATCGACAAGGGAAGGACCATTATAAGGCTTAAGATCCTTGGAATGCCATCGGCCCAAGTTTTTCCCAGACATGTCAGCGAGGGTATAGACTAAAGGAGAATGTATCTGAATGATACGACAAAGAACAAACTTTGGAGCTAATTTAGCCTTAAAATGGTTGGTCGCATCGGACAGAACATAATTATTCTTCCATACCAGTTCGCCAACTTTGAAACATAGGGAACGACGACGCAAATCGTACCTAGCCTTGCTAGAATCATATGCCCTTCGAAGTCGTCTTCTAACATCCTCATACACAGAAGGAATGGTCTGAATGTCCTCTTGCCAATGAGATTTGTCAATCACTTCAGGAATGGACTCAGGATTGTCGGAAACCTTACCATAAAAATCACCTGTGACAGGAATGTTGCGTCCAAACACTAGAAAGGAAGGGGAGTAGCCGGTAACATCATGTTTGGCCGTACGGATAGCTTGGGCCACTTTATGGATGTTCTCATCCTAGGTCTTGTGGGAATCCTTGATGTACGAGGCAATGGCAGTGACAAGCACCTTGTTAACGCGTTCCGTATGATTTATCTGTGGATGATATTTGGCGTTATACCAAGTTGCTTGCACTTCGTAAGATGAGAGGAACGATTTGAATTCTTTTGAAACAAACTGAACACCGTTATCGCAAAGAAGGATTTGAGGGACACCATAAATAAGGAACACTTGCTGTTCAAGGAACTGAGTAATACTTTTCGAGGTTGCCTTGGCAACTGGGTGAACGACCACAAATTTAGTAAACCAATCTGTAGCAACCAAAAGATACTGTTTGCCCCTTGTTGAGCGAGGGAAGGGACCCATGATGTCGACTGACAACAACTGGAAAAGGAAATGGATGTTTTTGTAATTACCCATAAGTCCAATAGGACGCTGGGTAGTGGATTTATGCGCACCACAGACAAGACATTTTCGGACATAAAGGTATATGGATTTGCGCATCATCGGCCAATAATAATATTCGGAGATACGGGCAATGGTCTTGGCAAATCCAAAATGTCCCCCCGACGTGGGTTCATCGTGATAGTGCTGTAGTAGGGCATCACGGTTAGGGGTTGGAACCACAATTTTCCATTCGGAGAGGTTAGACTGGATGTCATGAGGATGTTGCACATGTTTGTATAATACATTATTAAGGACAGAAAAATCAGGATATTTGGAGGGGTCTTTTTTAATCTTATTCAACATGTCTAGGTACCAGGCATCAGGAGACAGATCTGTAGAAGATAGCAAAGAGATATGACGAGAAAGGAAATCGGCAACGACATTCTGAGAACCCTTTCGATGTTTGATGGTAAAGGAAAATTGACTAAGCCTCATGCACCATCTAGCAAGTCGGCCAGTGGGTTCTTTCATTTTTGTGAGCCAAAGAAGAGAGGCGTGATCAGTAAAGACTATTAGATCAGCAGTACCTTCGACATAACCGCGAAAATACTCAACGCCGAACAAAGCGGCTAAACATTCACGCTCAGTGACACTATAATTTTGCTCCTGTTTGGTCAAGGTGCGAGATGCATAAGCGATAGTGTGGTCAAATCCTTCGGAATCCTGTTGAGTCAACGTAGCTCCGATACCAACCGATGAAGCATCAGTATGTATAGAAAAAGGTTTATAATAGTCGGGACTCGTGAGAATGGGGGCATTAACAAGACGATTTTTAAGTGTTTTAAATGCCTGGTCAGCCTCTAGAGTCCATTTAATCGGTTGACCTTTTTTGCGGCCGTGAAGTAGGGCAGTAATAGGAGCACTGATGGTAGAAAAATCCTGAATAAATCTTCGGTACCACTGCATGACACCCAGGACGCGTCGAACTTCGGTACTATTAGTAGGGATAGGACTATCCAGGATGCATTGGATTTTTGCTGGATCCGTTCTGAGGCCTTTCTCATCAACGACATAACCCAGAAAAGATAAAGAGGAACGACAAAATTCACATTTATCATAATTGATTGACAAACCGGCATGTTTCAAACGTTTATAAACTTCGTTCAGTATTTCTAGATGTCTTTCGAACGTGTCGGTAGCAACAATTATATCATCTAGATAGACGAAAACGTAAGGCTCGAGAGAAAGTCCAAGGACGGAGTCCATTAGGCGCTGCATCGTGGAGGGACTATTGGTTAATCCAAAAGGCATAGAAGTATATTGAAACAAGCCACGTCCTGGGATTTGGAAAGCAGTTTTGCATTTAGAAGATTCTGTCAAGGGTATTTGCCAAAATGCCTTTTTCGAATCAATAGAAGAAAGGTAAAGGGAATCACGAAGTTTATTCAAAATACTGTCGATGCGAGGTAAGGGATAGGAGTCTTTGCGGGTGACCTCGTTCAATTTTCGGCCATCAAAACACATGCGATAACTATCATCTCGCTTACGTACAAGAAGCACTGGGTTTGACCAGGGTGAGTTGGATGGTTCTATTACCCCCAGAGAAAGCATTTCGTCAATTTCTTTATTTATGTGTTTCATCATGGCCGGAGATAGCGGGAACTGACGGATTTTGAAAGGAGTTGTGTCACCGGTATCAATATCATGAAAGAGAAGGTTGGTTTTACCAAGAGTGGGAGAAATAAGTTCTTTGAAATTAGAAATAACCCTATTTAGTTGCAACAGTTGAGAGGAAGATAACAAATCACGGTTAATGACTGTTTTGCTTCTTGGAGTCGGTAAGGAAGCACATGTAGTAGGAACAAAAGGGATTGCGTTAGGGTTAAATTTAGAATCTGAAACTTTAGAAGGAATATGTATAGTGATAGCAGGACAAGCATTTTTCTGTACTTTTGTACCGGTGGAGAGGTAGGGACAGAAGTGATAGTGGCGGCTTGATAGGTACCAGATTGAAAGTCTAATGAAAGATTAAAAGTGTGACAAAAATTGACTCCAAGAATCATGATGATGGGTAGGTCAGGAACAACTAGAAATTTGACCCTTCGGGTTCTATCGCCAATGGTCACTGGAAGATAGACATGCCCTTTCACAGAAAGAGGAGTGGCATTAGCAGTTTTAATGACCGAAATATCGTGAGAAATTAAAACAGGAGTGTTAATGCGGTCAAGGTAAGGTTGGAAATCTTGGCCAACTACCGAAACATTAGCACCCGTGTCGACTAAAACGGTAAAAGAAAATTCCTCGATTCGAATAGCCATGTGAGGACGGGAGTCACCAACAACAGGAGTTAAGACAGGGTTAAGGGAGGTAGTGACGGTAGAGGAAGTTCCAGAAGGAGAAAATTCCTTATTTATTCTCCGCAACCACTTAGCCCACTCAGGAGCAGAAGTACGACAAGGAATATCTACAGTGGAGGTATGTGGACTAGTAATTTTAGGTACAGGGGATGATGACAAGGGAGAACCTATTTGACTGACATGCTTCGACGGTGAAGGTAAGGGAGAGCGTGACCCTGAGGGAGTGTTATTGGAAATGGAAGGTAGTGAGCATCTTGGACACTTGGATTTGTATGTGTTTCTTCGACCACACCCAAAACAAAATACAGAACGTGTCATTGGACAGGAGTTATAGAGGTGACCTCTCTGTTGACAATTCCAACAGATACTGGAGGACACTGCAACAGCTATTTGATTTTCTAGCTGTTCAGCATAGGCAAGAGAAGGTTCAAGAAGATGTAGAGCGTTTTTAGATGGGGGTGGCTTGAAATCAGTAACATTTTTCTGTGCCTCCTCAAGGCGTTTACAGAGTTTAGCCAAATGAGAAATGGAAGAGATATCTTGAAGGGCAAGTTGTGAAATATGGCAAGGTAATAAGTTTCTCCGAATAATAGATATTTGATCGACCTCCGAGGGAGGAGAAGAAAGCTTAGAAAACAAACCCTGCATATATGCCAAATATAATGCTACGCTTTCTTTTTGACCTTGGGTGCGGCGCTTAATCTCAGCTAAGAGATCCTCATCATACGATGAAGGTAAAAAGGTATCCTTCAATAAGGCAACTAGTCCATCCCAACTTTTGACAGTTGGTCTGACACTACGGAAATATTGAAGGGCGGGGCCAGAAAATAGGTCGGTAGCGGATGAAAATAGCTCCTTGGAATCCACGTCGCGGGAAAGCTGGAGTTCTCTAATTCTCTCCAAAAATGTGGTCAAGCTATCACCTGAACAATCACCAGAAAACGTAATGTTCCATTTTCATACAGGAACATAGCGACTCCTTGAGGATGAGATAACCGGAGTAGGTAGGGCAGCGTTAACTACCGAAGAGGTAATTGTAGAGGCGGGTACGGATGTGGAATCAGTACCTGGGGAATGCAAAGACAGACGCGAAAGGTTGTAAGCGTCCTCTTTTTCCAAGAAGTCACCTTCCAGAGAGATTATTTTTTCGTCAAGGGCCTCAAGCAACTTTTCATGCTCTGGCTTCTGTGTCGAAATACGGTGAAATCGAGAAGTCAGATGGAGAAGACAAGATCGAATTCGTTTAACATCGGATTCGGAAGAATCGTTATTCAAGTCGTTAACTAGAGGTTGCAGAGAAGCAATGATAGCTTCACAACCTTGGAGATCTTCACCAAATTCCAACGGGGAATCAATGTCTGGGAGAAGAAAAACACCCTGTCTTAGTAAAACCCTGAATTGTCTCCGGCGATCATCTTGATTATCCCTGGGCTTACCACCCCGAAGCTTGATCTCATAGATAAGTTCTTTAGATGAGAGGTAATTGACAAACTTCATTAAAAAATCTGAAAAGGAAATTTTAAAGAAAAGAAGGAAAAGGCAATGTGCCAATATATATATATATATATATATATATATATATATATATATATATATATATATATATATATATATATATATATATATATATATATATATTTTCGCTGATATGTGAAATGTAACTAGGCAATGAATTACCGAAGAAAAAATGTTTTTCTTTCTTTTTTTTTATTTATTATGTTATACCAGAATGAATAGCAAAGCTCTTCGCGTAAACTTACACTCCCGAAGTGAATTCAAAAATGGTATAATTTATTTTCCAAGCATGTTCTAAATTATTAAACCGTTAGTTCTATAAACCCTTGAGAACTAACGATCAATCTAAATTTTAAGTTATAATTGAAAGAGAAGAAATATATACAGATTATCAATTAGATAAAAAATTTATGCGAGCACAACCCAAAGGTTAATGCTAGAGAGAGTGACGCATGTAACGAGAGAGAAAAATAAATAAAAAAGCCTGGACGCAGCAAGTGCGTTATGGTAGTGAATTTTCATAGAAATGATCTGGCACAAAATATTTTATTATAACTTTTTTTTCTTGTAACATAGAAATCTAAATTTTGGTGTATAGTTTACTTTTTATATCGTAAACCTACCTACCAAATTTGGTTATCATAGCTTTTTTATTTTTTAGGATAATTTTTTTTTTCAAATGAAAACTCAAAATTTTCCCAGAAAACATCGTCCGATTTTTTGATTAACGAACTTGTCAAAGTCATTTATAAAAGGACGGTACATAGCAAATTTTATCAAAATCGGCCTATTATTCTTTGAGATAAAAATTATTTTCGAATGAAAACTCAAAATTTTCCCGGAAAACCTCGTCCGATTTTCCTGACTAACAAACTTGTTAAAGCCATTTACAAAAGAAAGGTACATGCCAAATTTTATTAAAATCGGCTTATTACTTTTTGAGATAAGAATTTTTTCGAATGAAAACTCAAAATTTTCCCGGAAAACCTCGTCCGATTTTCCTGACTAACGAACTTATCCAAGCCATTTACAAAAGAAAGGTACATGCCAAATTTTATCAAAATCGGCCCATTATTTTTTGAGTTATCGGTGTGATACATATATATATATATATATATATATATATATATATATATATATATATATATATATATATATATATATATATATATATATATATATATATATATATATATATATATATATAGAAATATAAATATATATATATATATATATATATATATATATATATATATATATATATATATATATATATATATATATATATATATATAAACATATAAAAATTGAAACTAACCCCGGATATGGGTTCTAGGGGTCCTAGATCGCGCTCATTTGAAGAAATTTTTTCAAAATTCAAAAGTCGAGATCTCCTCATTAGTGAATTTTTTCTAAGAAAATTCACTAAAAATAAAATAAAAGAGAGATAGCCCTGTAATATTTAAATTTCTAAATCCAAAAGTAAATAATTAGTATACAAATCGATCCCCACCAGGTTAGATGCCAATTTTGTGCTACGCTAATTTCAAAATTTTTTTAATTTTTTTTTTATTTTTTATTTTTTGAAAATAAGGGAACTGATTTTTATTATCGGTATCCGTTTAAAATAGATATCTACAAGAAAGGAAAGTAAAACTGTCAGAGATGCCACTATAATTTAATTTAATTTGGAAAAATTATAGAAAAACCTACTAAAAATTTAATTTGATAATTTATTTATTTTAAACCACTACTAATACTAAGGTGTGAACCCTTGCTCCAATTTATATGTTGTCTAATTGAAAATCCTTTAACAAAAACAAGCTTTATCAAAGTGTAAGATTAACAATAATAATTATGCGACAGGCTGTTTGCAAACGTATGTCGTTACATTATAAATACAAAGATACGTTATTATTATATTAAGAAATTGAACATCCAAAAGTATTTTATTTAATTTTCACAAGAACAAAAAAATAGAATCGTAAATAAGTTCACTTATTTTGGCAAGTCCTTTAACCACAAATTTGTAGGTAACTCTTCGAAGATCGCTCTCTCTCTCTCTCTTCTGGTATGTATAATAATAATATCAGAAAAGTGTTACCTTAGGTTATTGGTTTAAACCTCTGGGTCAAACTTTGACTGCTATATTGTTTCGTAACACCAAACCAAATAAGTCTTCACTCCGACAAAGCTTAGTTTACCAAATAAATTCAGAAAATTGACGTATGCCGGAAAAGGCTGTATTTAACTTTTCTAGACTAACTTTCCAAATTATTACGCATTTTCTCTGTCCTTTCTATGTATATACTTCCGTGTCTAAATATCTTCTGGGTAATTGCCAATTGAGTATGACAAGTGATATTATCCAACGTAACGGCTGCGATTTATACAAAACAACAGTTTTTTAAAACTAACAAGACGTGAGTCTTTTCCTTCTAGATTCTGACTGCTAATTTCACTTTGGTGTTTTTGATTATCAAAAAATTTTTCGCCCAGAAGAGAACAACACTTTTCCATTAATGCACAAGTTCACTATTCAGAGAACGATATCAATTTTCCATCACTTTACCAGCAGCGCCGCAGGTTCTGCACGATACCCACCGTCTCAGCGTTATCAATTTTCTCCCTCGTTCCGATAAATATCGAAATATCGACCTGAAGTAGATATCAGGGAAAGAGAGATAGATCGATACCATTGACAGCGGCGTCGATTGGGGAATTGAGTATTTTAATTAAAATGACGATCTTTACCCGGAATATGAAACCAACTATGGAGATGATCAATTGAAACGGGGATTTATAAAAATACCACGTTGCAAACTTTAAAGTCATTTAACAGTTTTCAACAGGTTTCAGATTGAATAATTAAGTGTGTAAGAGAGACATAAACACAAGATTGAAAAGCAGAAAATATTTGTTTTAATATATATTTTTAATATACGACGTTTTTAAAACGGACTAAAACGTATAAAATAGTTTTTCGCCCCATACAGATTTATAACCTCATACATAGATTCCTAACCCATACAGATTATTGGATGCTATGTTGCTTTCAAAGTAATCCAGTCTCGAATCCGTCATCTGGTTTTCTTGTAGACTCTAACATTGTTTTCACACCTCATACCTTCTTTTGTTTTCACTAATTTCTCTAGAATCCTAATTCCAAACCAATCTGTACTAAACTAGTCCTTTACCAGTTGATTCAGATATTCATATTCTTCTTTGTTACATAAGTGATAAATACAGTTTGCACCATTTGGTAAAATGACATTTACTTTACCATAACTATCCATCCAATTAGTGTCTTTGTTAAAACTGGCCCACTGTGTTCCAACTCAATAGATCTTCTTGATTTTATTAAATGACTTTGGTCTGGCCCAACTAAGATAGTTGACTGTTATTTATAATACGATAAAACTTCGAGAAACCATCTTATGTCAGTTTGCTCATTTAAAACACGGTACTAGCTGTCGTGTATGTGCTTTTTTAATTCCAAGGTTTCAAAAAAGTGAAGTTTGCGCTGATTACAAAAATGTTGTTTTCTTGAGGTAGTTCACTGTGGGTTTATGTGGCAAAAAAATTCATATGAAGATCGGGATAGCAATTTAGATGTTCTCCAAACGAATTATTTTTTAGCATTTGGAATTGATGTGCCGAAATCATAAAATCAAAAAACCATTATCTGCTATTGTAAAATACTACATAATTTTTTTTTTGCCACCCTTTGCAAAAGTGAAAAGAATGCATTTAAATATCGAGATGGCTGTTTTCCCAATATGTATTATTTTTTCGCATTTGCAGTTAATGTCCCAAAATCATAGAAACAAAAAAATATGACTAAGGCCCTAATGTATGATACACCATGCAAATTATTTTTTGTCACCCTTTGCAAAAGTGAAAAAGAAAATGAATTTTAACATCGGGTTAGCTATCACCACGTTTTCGAAATATGTATTATTCTTTGACATTTGCAGCCAATATTCCAAAATCATAAAAACAAAACATTTTTACCAAGACCCTAGTGTATTATAAAATCTGAAAATTATTTGTTGTCACCCTTTGCAAAAGTGAAAATATGCATATGAAAATCGGGATAGCAATTAAGTCGTTTCCGCAATATGTATTATTTTTTGCCGTCTGTAATCAATGTGCCAAAATCATAAAAACAGAAAACTATTAACAAGGCCCTAATGTATAAGAACTCATGCAAATTAGTTTTCGTCACCCCCTTTGCAAGAGTGAAACAAATGAATTTTAACATCGGGTTAGGTCAGGTTTTTCAAATACCGAAATTAATACCAAGGCCGAGGGCTTTATTTAAAAACCTGAATAATTTTTTGTTGCCCTTCGAAATAGTAAAACAAATGCTTGTGAACATAGCAATTGTTAATAACATAATGTGTGTTTGTATTCCCATATTTGTGGAATCTTGTGTGTGCTTGGAACTTTGAAGTGCCGTCATTTTTGAATTGTGAATTCTTACACACCGAGGCCACAATTTTATTTTCGCAAAACAAATTAATTCCCCAATATTATGCTCTCTTTCTCGTCGCTTTACAACCAGCTTGCAGCTACCTTTGGTTTTACCGGTTGTACTAGTTTCTAACTGATGCCAGTTGGAAGATTTATTTGGGTAAGAAACGATGCCAGAATTGAGGTTACGATTGGAGTTGCGGAGTTGCAGAGCCGTTGCGGACTGAAACTTATATGAAGGTTTTGTCTTAAAATCAATCATAGATTAATTCCTTGAAGTTTGTGCACCATACTTAATACCATATATATATATATATATATATATATATATATATATATATATATATATATATATATATATATATATATATATATATATATATATATATATATATATATATATATATATATATATATATATATATATATATATATATATATATAACCTGCATATATTAAGTGTGCTGGCGTTGTATATGTAGTAGGTATATGCAGAAGATCTTGGGCCTGCTTTGTTTTGGCACAAAATAAAGCTATAATCGAACCTTAACGCTGATGCGTTCATTTTAGCCTTCTATCTTTTAGCAGTTGCTGCATAAATCAGTGAGAGTGGGTCCAGTAGCTAAATTTGAAGCAAACTAAACTATTATATATATTTGACATTGTCAAAGTAGATATATTGTATTGGGGATTTTTTTTTCAAACAGTCGTGTAGAAAAAAATATTCAGAACGTTATTGACAAAAAAAAAACAACTTAAAAAATCGAATATGTGCGTATGTGCATATATATATATATATATATATATATATATATATATATATATATATATATATATATATATATATATATATATATATATATATATATATATATATATATACATATGCATTATGTCTTATACGCCTCCAAAATATATACGCGTTCAAAGAACTCGCCTCCAAAACCGGAGGCGACTACGAAAAATCGGAGGCCAATACGTATCCATGTGTAAAACGACTAAACCATGATGTATTCATCATTAAACGGTGAATTTCAAATTTTTGGTCCGAGGCCGTTTTGCAAGGTACACATATACAGTTACACAAACCAGCTCACGGTACCTCTAACAGGTGGCGTCACCGTTTAATACACGTATACACTTCGTAAGATGGCCCAGTAGGCTTTTCCTCCGAGTATTTTACATACCAATACGCCTCAGAAATATTTCAATATTGCAACATTGCAACAGGTCCTTTAGTCACAAAAAAACGGAGGTCTGTTGGTACGGTGGGTTTCGTTAAAATCAATAAACTTATATATCTACTATCTTTTCAATGTTTACTTTACTACTCTATATTAGTGACTTGCTTTTGCTTAAGGCTTTGTTTCTTGACGATTTGTTTCGGAATCGCACATTTAGTGCAAATTTTTATCTAAAGAACTTTATTCGCTGTAGAAATTGACGATTTTATTATATGTGGGTTATGATAAAGTGATAAATGTGATTAGAGGGTGTGTGGTAGTACCTACTGTAATTTGACATTATGATAATGGAATTAAAACTTGACCTACTACGCAAAATAAGAGCTAACTTATTGACATAAAATTCTAAAATATGTAATAATTTAAAAAGTTAGAGCGTCTAGAAAAAGTCTGGACGCAGCAAGTGCGTTATGGTAGTGCATTTTCATAAAAATGTTTTTAATGGCAAATATGTATTTTTTAATGAAAGCAGGCATCAAATTTGGCTAAATATTTTTTGCACAAAATTTTGCTGAAAGAATACATAAAATTTAAATTATATACCTAATCTGTAATTAAAAGAGAAATTAAAATCGAGAATCATAAAAACCTTCTTTTCGACGAATTTCGGTTAAAAAATGTTCCATCAAGTGAATAATTTATACAAATATTGTCAACAAATGTTTCTTCAAAGAAAATTCATTAAATTTATTTATAAGAAAATTCGCTATTAAAAGAACATTTTGTACGAAAAAATTCGCTAATAAAAATAAATTACATAAATTAAAAAAGAAAACTGGCCAAAGAATCGTTTCAAGTTAATTTAGCCACCTACCAAAATATAATTTTCCACAAAAACTTTTTCGTCGCCACAACAATAATTTAGTGAAAATTTGCTAACAATTTTTAAAGAAAATCTGTAAACATTTTTTTATAATAACTTATTAAACATTTATCATTAGTTACCAAAATTTCACAAAAGCATCTTAAAATGATTTCTACGAAGCACAAAAAATTTCTGCGAAAACTGGCTAAATATCTTTTACACACAATTTTGACAAAAGAATACATAAAATTCAAATTTTAAGCCAATTCTGTAATTAAAATTGAAAATAAAATAATTTGTTTGCACGAAAATCCATTAAAACCTCATTTCCGACGAACTTCGTTTAAAAAATGTTCCATCAATTGAGTAATTTTTCATACAAAAATTCGCAATAAATGTTTCTTTAAAGATAATTCATTAAATTCATTTATAAAAAATCGCATTTAAAAGAACATTTTGTACAAGAAAGTTGGCTGTGGCTTCACAGAGAAAATTCTTTTGCGTGTGGATGCTGTAAAAATTGAATCCGGTTGTAGAAAAGAAAACAACCTCTTCTGATGACACAAATCTCTACGTCTATGTTAACTGTGGAACGGTTTTACCAACTAAGGGCAACAACAGCTGCTATTGAACTTGAATTAACAGTCTCAAAATGCTTATCTTTCATTTTCAACAAAAAGTCGCTAAACAAAGATTGGAATTACACAATCTGATCAGCTGGCGTTAAAATTGAATCAAAGACGAAAAAAGTAAAAAAATTAGTAAATTCACTAACTAGGATTAGAACTCGTCAGGTGGGAGTCAATTACACGATGTACAGGG
This sequence comes from Tillus elongatus, assembly GCA_964006375.1. Classification (NCBI taxonomy): domain Eukaryota; kingdom Metazoa; phylum Arthropoda; class Insecta; order Coleoptera; family Cleridae; genus Tillus; species Tillus elongatus. The sequence continues at coordinate 101,294,982 of OZ023266.1, read as the reverse complement.
GCCTAAGCCCACTGAGCTACGCACTACATGCATTTACTAGCAGGTATATCCCATTTTGATTTACAATGGATTTTTGCTCATATTTGAACAAAATCAAGGAAAATAACGACTTAGACACATATCTAGGAGCTTGTTAGTCATTTCTTGTAGTATTTTTCACTCACATTCTGATCAATCAATTTTGAAGTTTTAACATTCTTGGATCAGATTTAATTAATTAAAAATTAATTTAGTTCATTTATTATTGTTGCCCTTGGTGAAACTTGTCCATACTACATACAGACTTGGAGACTACTTCTTTGGCTTCACTTTTGGTTTTCGTTTTTGTAGGTGAAGGTCGTAGCCAGCGCGTAAGCTAACTGGAGCAAGTGGCCCTTACGAATTCTGGATGTTCTAGGATGTTCTTCAACGTTTCTGTGACTATAGTTTCGCTGCTTGAAAGCATTCTCAATTTTTATCTGTCGGAGAATGCTGATTACTTTTTCACAAAGCAATCCTATATATAACGGATATCCGGATTTATTAATGTGTGTTGTAAAGATTGTAATCTTAGATACGTTGAGCAGACTAAGAGAACCATTGAGACTATATTTCGTGGACATCTGGCACAGCTGAGATACGGTAGTGTGGACAAGTCATGCGTGGCGCGACATATTTGGAATAATAACCACCACACTGATATAGAAAATGTGAAACTTATCAAAAATGTTAGACGGCCAGCGGAGCTGGATGCGTACGAAAGTATTTATATTTCTAGTATTTATATTTCTATTCTATATTTCAAAAGTTCCTTAAACCGAGCCCCGCCACTGGTTTGCAGTCCTCTGTTTGCGCACTGTCTTTGATGAAGATAAACATTCCGAAACCTGTCAGGTAAAGTGATAAAGAAAGTTTAAAACTTCGTCCAGCAATTAAATTCCAATACACTGAAGAACTTGCCTGCGATTTAGTCTCCCTTTTGGTATCGTGCTTTGCCTATAAGATTCAGTATAAAAGGCGATGTTAGTCGTTAAGTAGTTAAAATTTTTCATCCTCTGATGACACTAACTTTGTTAGTGAAACGATCGTTAGGTCTTTAAAAAGATGTGTTGGGGCGATTTGAGTTCTTCAAGTGTACGTATCAAGGAACTGTTATTATTATTTTACAGGCTGTTTACCTGTTTTAAATTATTGTTTAAAATATATTTTGTTTTATCCTACCACGCTGTTGCAATAACCAAGCCATTAGTTTTACGTAGGTACATTAGTCTATTCCCAATTATTTTTAGGTTAAAACCAGTTATTTGTGCCATATTCTGAATAACTTCATTTTATTATGGAACCGTTTCACCAAGTAAAGGCAACAACAACGAATAAAGTTTATACATGTTTTAATTAATTTTTATTCTTTAAATGATAACCAATTTCACTGTCGAGTAAAATGTTCTAAATACTCTTTTCGTTATTTATAAAAATAATGAATTGAATACAAAATAATAAGTCGGGTCAGCACTGAACTTAGCAGGGTCAAAATACAACCAGCATAACCAAATAGACGATAAAGGTTTTTAGGTACATAGAAATTTGTATAGTAAACGTATACGGAGGATTGATATTTTAAAACTCGTTTACTAGAACAACTGAGTGGTTTACTAAACATATTTACCATATAATTCATAGTTAGTGCCCTACAAAAAGATTTTACTATATTATCCCAAAGTGCATAAACATGAAAAGAAGCAGCTCTTCAGAGTTGCTCGGTTAAATTGACACTCCAAATGTTTTAGTTACTGCATAAATTTTATGGGCAAATAAGTATCTAATAAATGCACAATAAGCCAAAGGCTGCGGTGCTATCGGGGCGGCAAAGACGCGGACGAGCCCTAAGGGAAAAAGTATCTAATAAAAAGAGTTTTATTGTTTTAATACGATATAAGCATTTTAACAGCATCGAAATTCCTTTTAAAACAATAACGAACATTATATTCTAGTGTTATTTGGTTCCTAATCTTAATAAAAGTAAAGTATTTTACAATAAAATTCGATACTTGCCAATGTAATACCCTGTCCAAAAAATTACAAGTTTGAAATTTCAAAATACTTCCTGCTTTTCGCACATTATGTCATTAAATATTTTAATTCTCTCATTTTATTCTAAAACACTATAAAGATTAAGTTTGTGATAATTTACCACATGTTTAGTATTCAGTACCATGATCAGACTTCTATTCAGCGATGCTGATTGCGAAATTGGTACATTTTCACATTTAGAACAATGCTATTAGAAAAAGAAAATACCTTTTTAATCGTTACCAATTTGAAATGAATGAATTAAGCAAATGTGTTTGAGATAGGTGCAGTCAACATTCTTAGTTCCAAACGTGTTCTATGTATATGGCATTTGAATAATATAAAATGAAAATACATTAATTTTTAAAATAATTTCAATTATTTGAAAAAGAAATAATAGAAAGTATTTTAGAGACTTGGCAAATAGTTACTCATTACGCATTTTACACCTTTGAAGCCAATATTCTAACCTTTTTTTGGTTTCAGATATTGTGAACTGATAACTAGAAAGAAACGTTTTAAAAAAATTATAGTTGACATTTAAGATGTATGTGTCTAACACAAAACAAGTTATATATGACTTTATTTAATTTTATTACAAAAAATTGAAATAAACAAAACATCTTGAAGGAGTTGCAGTTCCTTTTTAATTAAAATAGTAAATGCAATGTATTACTATAGGACATATGTGTACAGTCACGTGACAAAGATTCTGCTAGACATTGTGAAAAGTGGAATAAGAAGTAAAATTAAGAGCTGCCCTAATAAAGATTAATTCGGATTTAGACCAAACCGACGAGCTGGAGAAACGATGCCTAAATAATAGAGAAACTGATACCTATATGTGTTCATTGCCCTTGTAGACTTGTAAAAACCCTTCAATAATGTGAATTGGAAATTATTATATCAGCGGAAATCAAAATAAATGTACTACAGTTTCATGCAATATGACACAGCGCTGATAGAAAAAACGCAAAAAAATGCAAATAATGTTCAATGTTCTAGATCGTGCGCTTAAAAGGATTACACCAAAACTGAAATAATAAAAATCAAATCAGTACAGATAATAATCGAGAGAAGTGCAACAATGCATTTAAAACTAAACGACAAACAAACAGAAATGTTTACGTACCTCGAGGGTGTTTTAACCGATGATGGTAAATGTGACTACTCAGAAAATAGCGGTGACAAAGCAACTATTCAATAGTTATTTAACTTAAACCTAAAGAAAATGTTTATAAAGTCTAAAGTTTCATTGTTCTGATGTATGGAGCGGAAAGTTGGAAACCATAAGCCAATTTGTTAAGTGTAGAAGCTATAGTGAAATTAAAAGAGCTACAGAAAACAAATAATCATATTAGCAATGATCAAAGAACATCGCATTTAGACCATAATGATAAACATTGCATTACATAGTAATAATATGAGCATATATACATATATACTGCCGCTTTGGAAAGCTAAAATGTTTTGGAAATAACTGCCAAGCGCCCTTTGTTCACGTCGAAAAACTAAGAATTATTGGGTTCAATCAAAAGTTGATTGCATGTTGAGACTTTTATGGCATTTGTTTTAATAGCATTTTTACTGTCATAACTTTTGTGACTGTTGTATTTACTACATTGTAAAATTAAAATATGATATGTGTACCGATTATTCACTATTAACCCTTTTAGATAACTAGAAATATTAATCAAAAAAACAATATTCTATACAAAACAATTTCGTTAGCTACGTGAAGGTTAATGTACTAGTTAGGCAATTAACAATTTTCTAAGAAAAAAAAGGCAAAAATCGTCTTGACGACTTTTTTAAGCACAACAATTTATTTTTATTTTACATCGTCAATGCGTGCGAAAGGATGTTAACGGTGACAGAAATTTGTTTTTGTTTTTGCTGCAATGGCGTAAAAAGTGTCAAAAGACATAGAAAACATGATTTGGAAATGAAGATTTTTTTGTCTGTCGGCCTGTATGTCTGCCTGTTAATAGGCACGATAACTTTCGAATGAGTTGACAAATCGTCTTCAAATTCGGTGTACAGTTAGAACGTGACCAACGAATGGTTGGGATTATTTTTGAGTAAAATCGTCCAGGACGTAGGAGATGAATGAGGGTTGATTTGATGAAAGTTGATTTTTTTAAAACTCGAGTTGTATAACGTTTCAGATTTTCTTTATTAGAAAACAGTCAATTTTATTACTTATTTGGTATTCTATAATAAGCTCATTTATACAAAACATAATAATAATAATGACACTATAGTAGACAAATAGTATATGAATAAACATAAAAGCAAAATAAGTAAATAAAAAACTCTGGACGCAGCAAGTGCGTTATGGTAGTGAATTTTCATAAAAATGTTTTTATTGCAAATATGTGTTTTCTTTTTAAGAAAGCAGGCATCACTTTTGGTTAACAGTATAGCCTATATAATAAAGTGCCATCTAAATAACTTTATTCTTTGGAAATGTACAAAAATTTCTAAAAGTAGACTTAAAGTGTTCCCGGAAAAACTCGTTTCTTGGACAACCTTATAGGTTAATAGCAAATTGGGCTATTCAAATATGAAGCATTTTATCAAAATTCGCTACCATAACGCACTTGCTGCATCCAGAATTTCTTTTCTTACAAACATGCATTATATTTCGATGAAAAATGCAATAACATAAGGCGTGTTTGATTAAAAAAAAAAGAAAATTTGTATCACCAACGACTTATGGGCCACCCTGTGATTGTAGAAATATTTTTTTAAGATGTAGCTCAAGACACCCTATAAATAATATATACAAATTTTGTTCATATCTTGTATAATAACGGATATATTGAGCTATATTGATTTTTTACGAAAATTCGACAAAAATTATATACCATTAAACGATAAACTCTTAAGACTACTGCCAAGCATCAGAGAAAGGGTCTATTTGAAATGAATTTTCTGGAAACATTTTAGTAAAATGAAGGACAATGACGGTTGAAACTAAGACTTCAGTGTTTGTAAAACATTCTTCTTGAGACATTTGATTTCCATAGCCCATATTAGATTCAAGTTATTTGCCTAAATGTTGCCGACTTTGACGTTTTAAATTGCAACTTTGACGTTTTGAGGAAAACCCCAATTTATTTTTCTTTAAATGCCTATAACTTTTTTGTCTTTTGACCTACAGAGCTAAATTTCGATAGGTAACTTACCTATAAGGATATAAACCCGCGTACCAAATTTGGTTGTCCTTACTTTGTTAATTCCGGCGATATAATTTTTTTTCGAAAGAAAACACAAAATTTTCCGGGAAAACCTGGACAGATTTTCCTGGATAACGAACTTATCCAAGCCATTTGCAAAAGGAATTTATTCACCAAATTTAATCAAAATCGGCCCATTATTTTTGAGTTATCGGTGTGATACATATATATATATATATATATATATATATATATATATATATATATATATATATATATATATATATATATATATATATATATATATATATATATATATATATATATATATATATATATAAACATATAAAAATTCAAACTGACCCCGGATATGTGATCTGGGGGGCCTAATTAGCGCTCATTTGAAGAAATTTTTGCACAATTCAAAAGTCGGGATCTCCTCATTGGTGAATTTTGTAAAGAAAATTCACTAAAAAGTGTTTATTTAAGTATAAATTTTAAAATAAAACTAACCGTTTTCAATGAGAACAAAAGATTAAACAAAATCTAATTATTCTTCTCACATCCCAACAAACACAGTTAAGTAACATTCACATAACTGATATCATATTTTGTTCTTTACAAAAGTATCATTTATGTAACTTGTTATGAACTTGTAAGTTACATGTAACACGAAATGTCATGCATATAGTTCCTACTGTGATATATCTATGTAACATAGTTCGGCATATATATCAGATATATTTATTGACAATTTCAGTAACATTACATGTTACATTTTATTGTTAGGAGTAGAGCTTTTTATATATAACCACACACAATAATAGTTTAGAAAAACAAAACAAAAAATTATTGAAAACAATTTATTAAACATTTGTAAGAAAACAATAAAATATAATACATTCTTATTGCAATAAAATATTTATAATTTCAATTTTACTTTTAAAATTGTGTATAATGTTCACATTTAACTAAAACATATGAATACTTTGAAATTCAAAATTAAATCTAAACATCAGTTGAAGTTTTTATGTATAATTAAATGTAACTGCAACTTTAAACCATAACTAGAGTAGCATCATCCATATTAAAATTGCTTTTGGGATTATTTAACAAATCAGTCGTCATTGCTTGTGTCAAAAACTCAGCTCCTGTAAATTTGAACTGCCTAGTAGGTAACGACAGTTGAAAATTTTATCAATAAGTTCAGATGACTCAGCTGATCATGTAAAACTAAGTACTACATTACCTTTGGCAATGTTTAAAACATTGAGCCTGCTGCTCACATTACTATATTTCTTGGGTTGATCTAGCGGCAATCAATTCTGAACTTGTTATAGGAATAGCTTTGTTTAAATTCGCTGTGTGCAGTCATTTCCAGCCTTTCGATAATAATTATCAGAAACGTATGCTGCAATTAAAACATATAGGTTAACTCACATTCGGTCATAAAACGCTAGAATAACACAATCATAGATTCAAAATGTACAATATAATTCATTTTAACATGAAACACCAATAAGAATTCAACACCCACATTAATGTAGTTCTTCACAATCGGTCATCACTTTTGTCGATAAACTCATGCACAAAACATAAACTCTTAAACCTTATATTAAATACTGTAATCTTTCAAGAAATAGAGAAAAATAAAATCCAATACTTACCACAAAATTTTGGCGTTGCCTTTTGTATGAGGAATAAGAAAACAGTATAAATCACAAACACGAGCACAATTAAAGTAAACATAACATAACCTCATAACTCATAATCCTATTAGCAAAAAGAAACTAAAGACTCAACATTCGCTCTCGCTCTGCGCAGTTGCCCGAACAAAACGACGAAAATGCCTGGAACATATAGGTGTTAATTTGTATTTCCACTTATTTCCCGTTTATTTGATTTAGATAAATATAATAACAAAATAAATCATTGACGAGGTATAAAGTTTAAATCATATTTCAGTTAACAGGTTTTCTTAATTAACATGTCATTAGCTGGGTTTGATAATTATCTGATTTATGTAAAATAAAAATATTACGTTGTTATCAGTGTGTGCTTTAAAACTATAGAACGCCATGAAATTTGTATTATGTGTATGTTACATAAAAATATTACATAGCTTTTATGTTATAATACTTGATGGTATGCAATATTTCATTTGTTACCTAAATGTGCTCCATTTGCAAAGTACATTTGTGTCATTTTTAGGTAACAGTGTAATGTTACGATGATACTTTATTGAGCTTCCAATGCCATGTAACGGTTACAAACGTGTTTGTTGGGATAACTATTCTTTCGCTAAGTATTGTAAACGAAAGTTTTTACGCGAACCCAGTTCTTATTCTGAAATATAGAAGGGTATTTTTATTACTTCCAGGCATTCGTTTTTTTGTAACCTTTTGAAGCCATACAAGTAAAGAGTAAATAAAGAGTAAATATAAATAAATAGACTCCAATATTTTGCAGTCTATTTTAAGACGAGATTTTTACCGGTTCCAGACTAATAATAGGGTCTAAAATAGAAAAACTAACAAGGCCAAGGACAGGATCTCTTAGTAGTAAGCAAAAACCTAATATGTAGATTTGTAAACATTGTTGGTGCCGCATACGTATGATACCTGTACCGGAGCAAACACAAAATGAGTTGTTTTCAACGATCTATATATGGAGGCGTGTTACACTTAAAAATGTGTCAAAAAAAGTATAAAATAAATCTAATTAATCCTTACCTCTCTCATGTCGCCTTTAAAGATACTTATTGTTACAAGCTTAATCTGTAAATTCAACATAAAAAACCTAATGATATATCATGGAGGCCTGGGTGCCTTTTCGGTGGCTGGAGTGACAAAGATAGCTGTGCACGTATATATATATATATATATAATATATATATATATATATATATATATATATATATATATATATATATATATATATATATATATATATATATATATATATATATATATATATATATATATATATATATATATATATGCACATACGCACATAATCGATTTTTTATGTTGCTATTTTTTTTTGGATTCTTATTAAGGTTAATGTTTTCGCTTATAACCGTGACGCAGAAGCCGCACGCTGAAGACATTTAAACCATCGTATGGGTAGTCTAAGATTTGGCTTATCAGTATCGATGGTCCAGTGGTAAGGACGTGTGCGTCTGGACCCAAAGTTCCTGGCTTCGATTCCCAGCAGAAGAGCGTCAACTTATTTTTCAGAACCTACATACTGTAAATTAAGATCGGTCGAGGTTGTGACATTGTGTTTGAGCTAGTTGAATGTCTGCACGTTTCGCCCTTTGGAAGTGGCGTTAAGTGGACAGTTTCGTGTACCATGCGATGTTGAGTACGTTAAATATCCCTACCTAGAAAGGGGAGGGGCCTGTAAAATGTGTAGGATAGTTTCTTGAAGTTGTATTCCTTAGATTTATGTCCATACTTCTTTCTTTAGACGTAGTTATTACCGTTGCTTCGTAGAACCTGCTATCTGACCACCTAACCGCAGTACTTTGTTTCCTTGTTTTTACTATTATGTTTTGTAAGACATACAAAGTACATAGTATCACTAAAATGTAAGAGACGGAACATTTTGCTGAAAAAACACTGAATTTTACTTATAGTTGTGTGTGTTTTTGTTTTTTTAACGTCGGCCTATTTCCGCGACTATGGCCAATCACCGACGCCAGGAAGCAGTTTCACCTCACTATCCTGGAAATTTTGCCGAACCCCTGCCTTTCTGTAACGAGGGTAGTGATCTTTAACGTGTCCAACATCGCATGGACACGGGACGGATGGCTTTACGCCCCCTCCGAAGGGCGGAACGTGCAGACATTCAACTTGCTCAAATACAATGCCAGAACCTCGGTTGATGTTAATTTTACAGTTTGTACTGAAAAAGTTAAAGGAGTACCCTGGGATCGAACCCAGTAGACTTCGGTTCAGAGGCACACGTTCTTACCCCTGAACCACCGAGGTTCTATTACTTATAGTTCAAAAATACTTTAAAGGTGTAATGATTTGTTTATAATATAATAGATGAATCATCGGTAAACTGAGACAACAGAACCAGTGTAAACATAATAGAAAACAATTAGTTGATAAAAATAAAAAACTGACCCTCCATGGCATAGTATTAACTGATAAGCAGTAAAGACAATGCTAAACGAGGTTAGGAAAGACAGTTACTTGGAAAACTATTTTTGCTAAGCGAATTAGAAGACCAAACAAATAAATGTACGTCATTATATCAGGATATTGCGACTCTTGTGCTTTCCATGACGTAATAGTGCAACAGAAAACTAGGGGAATTTCAGTTAAATTATTTACAGAAAAGACATAGTAACGGAGATACTGCCATCTCAATGATTACAGTCTGAATTAGTTTTTGGCTCATCATATTTTTATACTGTCATATATTTTAATACTTTCAATTTTATTAGCCAGATGTTTTACTATTTTTAGTTATAAAGAATGCTTTTCCAAAACGTTAAAATTTACCATTCTAGTCTTAGAAGCTAAACTGATCGCCGCCTAATTAAAATAAGAATTTAAGATATACTAAGTATATTACCAAACAAAAAATAGACACGAAAGTGCAAGAACGATTTAAATGTAATAAAATACATTTTACCTAGTTAGCAACAATTTTCATTAGCTTTTGCGACGGAGATTGTAATTTGCCAACGTCGCAATCTAAGTTATGGCATCTTAGTTTCACACATCACCAGAATGCTCATATTTATGGCATCCACGATACACATAGTTGGAAAACCAATATTTGGGACAGCAATGCCATAGTTGAAATATTGTTGTTACTCTAACTGTATGGAGGGTAAGCTAACTGTGACCATATCTACGTACAACCCACACACCCTAGCTAGTTACTGCGTGCGTAGAATGGAAGATGCCACAAATTACGATCCCGTCATGGATGGCACAAAGGTTTGAAAACCTGTATATATATATGTGTGTGTGTGTGTGTGTGTGTGTGTGTGTGTGTGTGTGTGTGTGTGTGTGTGTGTGTGTGTGTGTGTGTGTGTGTGTGTGTGTGTGTGTGTGTGTGTGTGTGTGTGTGTGTGTGTGTGTGTGTGTGTGTGTGTGTGTGTGTGTGTGTGTGTGTGTGTGTGTGTGTGTGTGTGTGTGTGTGTGTGTGTGTGTGTGTGTGTGTGTGTGTGTGTGTGTGTGTGTGTGTGTGTGTGTGTGTGTGTGTGTGTGTGTGTGTGTGTGTGTGTGTGTGTGTGTGTGTGTGTGTGTGTGTGTGTGTGTGTGTGTGTGTGTGTGTGTGTGTGTGTGTGTGTGTGTGTGTGTGTGTGTGTGTGTGTGTGTGTGTGTGTGTGTGTGTGTGTGTGTGTGTGTGTGTGTGTGTGTGTGTGTGTGTGTGTGTGTGTGTGTGTGTGTGTGTGTGTGTGTGTGTGTGTGTGTGTGTGTGTGTGTGTGTGTGTGTGTGTGTGTGTGTGTGTGTGTGTGTGTGTGTGTGTGTGTGTGTGTGTGTGTGTGTGTGTGTGTGTGTGTGTGTGTGTGTGTGTGTGTGTGTGTGTGTGTGTGTGTGTGTGTGTGTGTGTGTGTGTGTGTGTGTGTGTGTGTGTGTGTGTGTGTGTGTGTGTGTGTGTGTGTGTGTGTGTGTGTGTGTGTGTGTGTGTGTGTGTGTGTGTGTGTGTGTGTGTGTGTGTGTGTGTGTGTGTGTGTGTGTGTGTGTGTGTGTGTGTGTGTGTGTGTGTGTGTGTGTGTGTGTGTGTGTGTGTGTGTGTGTGTGTGTGTGTGTGTGTGTGTGTGTGTGTGTGTGTGTGTGTGTGTGTGTGTGTGTGTGTGTGTGTGTGTGTGTGTGTGTGTGTGTGTGTGTGTGTGTGTGTGTGTGTGTGTGTGTGTGTGTGTGTGTGTGTGTGTGTGTGTGTGTGTGTGTGTGTGTGTGTGTGTGTGTGTGTGTGTGTGTGTGTGTGTGTGTGTGTGTGTGTGTGTGTGTGTGTGTGTGTGTGTGTGTGTGTGTGTGTGTGTGTGTGTGTGTGTGTGTGTGTGTGTGTGTGTGTGTGTGTGTGTGTGTGTGTGTGTGTGTGTGTGTGTGTGTGTGTGTGTGTGTGTGTGTGTGTGTGTGTGTGTGTGTGTGTGTGTGTGTGTGTGTGTGTGTGTGTGTGTGTGTGTGTGTGTGTGTGTGTGTGTGTGTGTGTGTGTGTGTGTGTGTGTGTGTGTGTGTGTGTGTGTGTGTGTGTGTGTGTGTGTGTGTGTGTGTGTGTGTGTGTGTGTGTGTGTGTGTGTGTGTGTGTGTGTGTGTGTGTGTGTGTGTGTGTGTGTGTGTGTGTGTGTGTGTGTGTGTGTGTGTGTGTGTGTGTGTGTGTGTGTGTGTGTGTGTGTGTGTGTGTGTGTGTGTGTGTGTGTGTGTGTGTGTGTGTGTGTGTGTGTGTGTGTGTGTGTGTGTGTGTGTGTGTGTGTGTGTGTGTGTGTGTGTGTGTGTGTGTGTGTGTGTGTGTGTGTGTGTGTGTGTGTGTGTGTGTGTGTGTGTGTGTGTGTGTGTGTGTGTGTGTGTGTGTGTGTGTGTGTGTGTGTGTGTGTGTGTGTGTGTGTGTGTGTGTGTGTGTGTGTGTGTGTGTGTGTGTGTGTGTGTGTGTGTGTGTGTGTGTGTGTGTGTGTGTGTGTGTGTGTGTGTGTGTGTGTGTGTGTGTGTGTGTGTGTGTGTGTGTGTGTGTGTGTGTGTGTGTGTGTGTGTGTGTGTGTGTGTGTGTGTGTGTGTGTGTGTGTGTGTGTGTGTGTGTGTGTGTGTGTGTGTGTGTGTGTGTGTGTGTGTGTGTGTGTGTGTGTGTGTGTGTGTGTGTGTGTGTGTGTGTGTGTGTGTGTGTGTGTGTGTGTGTGTGTGTGTGTGTGTGTGTGTGTGTGTGTGTGTGTGTGTGTGTGTGTGTGTGTGTGTGTGTCTACAAATACGTTGTTTCTTATGAAAAACAGTGTCAAAAGCTGTATATTTGGCTAAATTACATGTAATCTTATGTAAAATAGGAACGATTCTCGATGTTAGAGGGGGGCTTTTCAACAAACTCAAACAGATACGAGGTTACGCAATGGAACGTGATACCTTTCACTTGTCACGATCTAACAACTTTGAAAGTGGGTCACCGGTAAGAAATAACAACTGTAGACAAGCTCAAACATGAACGACGTCACTCGCAAAAAAGTAGGTCACCGGTACGAAACGAGGTCATTCGCAACCGCTAACGTTTACTTGTCGCTGTTTAACTTTGAAAGTAGGTCACCGGTACGAAACGAGGTCACGCAGGCAGGGAATGACAACACATATACATTCAAGTAAATATTTTTATTTTCATACATTACTATGTTAATCTATGTGTCAGCTGTTTGGTCTGTTAAACAAATATTTGAAATAAGTTACACTATATAATCATCATAGTCTTCAATATTTGATGGTTGGTGGTCGGTGTTGAGCTTTGTATAGCTGATAATCTTCTGTAAGAGCAGACTGAGTTGTTCATATAGACTGCGGGTAGGGCACTGAATACCAAACATAGATAAATCTTTATGACTTATTGTAACCATCTGATTGGTAAACTCATCAAATTCGTAATATTTATTTTTTCGAAACAGGTATAAACGACCATTTGTGTACCGGAACGCGCCATCAATCTTGGCTGGGAATTCGGGAGAAAAGGCGTCTAAATAACCTGCTTCTCGTCTATTGAAAATAGCTCCATTCTCACCGATGATTACATACATGTTATCCGAATGAAATATAACGGTTTTTCCTGTATATGTGTTTACCATTTCATTTATCCGATCAAACTTCATCGTATTTAGATATGTGACATTACTGAAGGGACCTGCGAATGTGACTTGTATGCTAGGAAACGCAACAATGCTGAATGTTTCGTCATTGGTAAACACGACCACTTCTCCACTAGGCCTCTGATATATATGTTTAATTTCTTTTAAATTTTTCAAATGTGGTAGCCAATCTGTCACCAGTTTTGCCTCTTGATAGGGACCTTTCATATTATCCAATGGGACGACCCACACCCATTTCTTATAAAACAGATACATGTTGTGGTTAATAATAACCAGCGGTCTGATCTTGTCTATATAATTACACAGGTCCATACTTGATTTGGTTGTTTTAGGTTTTGCTGTGGCCGTCTTTGGCCTCATCATCCTCAGTCTTGTGGTACTCTTTGAGGTCAGTGGTGTAGCCTCAGCGGTCTTTGGAGTAGTCTGTGTTGTTGTTGTTGATGATGATGATGTTGTTGTGGAGCGTTCCCCATACAACTCTTGAATTCGTTGAATATCCTCAGCAGATATGCTGGATCCAGCATACGGAAACATAAGAGAGTTTTGGTCGAAGGAATGTTTTAGTCCTAAACTGTGTCCCAGTTCGTGTAGAATAACCAAATAGTATGATGAGGCGTCCAATGAGTGCGGTCGAAAGTTCCACGTGACATTATTGCTTATATGGATCTCAACGGGTGTGTTGTTATCATTTGGAAAGTAAGCGTGCCCTAAAACATCACCACGAATCGGATATCCACACGGTTGCCCGCTTATCAAGTAACGATGTTGGTCGTCACAAAAACTTATCGCTATGTTGGCATCGGCATAGCTGTTTGTTCTCACAAAATTCAAATCAATATGCTGCTCCCACTATTTGATTGCTTGTTGTGTTATCACTTGAACTCCAGGATCTGAATGATGTATGTACCATTTCAATGTTTTCTTTTTCCATTTAGGCTGTGCTGTTAATAATACACTCTGGGAAAAATCTTCCTCACCGCATCGTTTCCGCTTTATCAGTTTGATGTCTGCACTAATCAGATTGATACTTTCGGGTAGCTTGAAAAACGTTTGAAACGTGTTTAAGGCATCCGTGAAAGCTTGTGTATTCTGTAACATCGTTGTCTCGCCATTGTTAATAATATCGTTGCTTAAATAACCATATTTGATGAGATAATCTATGGCCACTTGTGTGTCTGTTTCACTTACATCCTCTCCACAGGAGGCACTTGGACAAATAACACATATACTCAAAAGTAACTTGAACATGGCTGTTCGCTACGTTTACCAGTGTTACACTGAGCAGCTCTCACTCTAACCGTTCTTATATAGCTATTTGTCTGTCTGTCTGTCTGTTCCGCACACACACACACACACACACACACACACACCATCACACACACACACACATACACACATACCTACATACATACATACATACATACATACATACATACATACATACATACATACATACACACCATCAAACAAACAGCACTTAACCTTAACAAACAAATAACCATAACCACAAATTTTCACATGGTAAGTTCATAACAAACAAACATATACAACACGTTGTGAGGCTGTTGCCTGGCAACCAATAACCTAAGAGCACAACAACACATACTTGATATCAACAAAAAACATAACCTATACAAGACTTAACATTCAGCATGGGGAATCGGGAGTTCTAACCCCACATTCGGCTAGCGGGCAGCAGCAGCCGGCATAAACTTACACACAACACATGTATACCTTTCATTCTCGTATAGCGCGAAGCAGATTGCTTCTATGTCAGACTTAACATCAAATTAACACACCTTACATTCTGGGCAAGCGGGCCTCCGGTACCTGCTCAACACGTGTGTATAACCCCATGGCGGCACGCGGGAACTTGGGACTTGACACGTTTCTGTCAATACATGCTCAGGTGGCTAATTATCAGGTTACCGTTACCCGCCATCTGTTAACGCATGCTCACATGGCGACTGGCGGGAACTTGGAACCTATCAGTTGGCTCCCGACGTCATCGGTCGTCATCGGTCAACGCATGCGCAGACGCCAACTTGGAAAGTGGAGGGGGTCAGCCAGGGTGGCGCCATATCTACTTATGGGCAATACAATCAAAGGTTGATAATAAAAATTGTTCAAAATAATATTATTATTATTTTAATTAATAAACAGGTGTAATATTTACATTATACTATTATTACATGGCTGCTGTTTTGGCCCGATGTGGATTTTGTAGTAATGTACCATGGGTATTTATTTAAGGGATAAATTGATAACCCACCTGAAACTTTTTTCCTACAACTTTAATGCTTTTTTCCACCTAGTAGAAAACGATTAATTCGAAAACGCTACATCTTGTATCAAAAACTCCACGTATTTCATTGACCTTCGTCAAAACAACACTATTTCTCAAAACGACATCCTAGTTAGCTTTGATATAGTTTCATTATTCACTAATATACCTCTATCTGAAACCCTTTACATTCTCAAAAATAAACACAATATTTCACACGATGCCTTAGCTCTTCTAGAACACTGCACATCTAACACTTATTTCCTTTTTCAAAACAAATTTTAAAAACAAGTTTGAGGTGCTCCAATGGGTTCGCCACTCTCTCCTGCATTAGCTAACACTTTCATGGAAAACTTCGAGACACAAGCCCTCAATTAATCACAACTTAAACCAACCTGTTGGTTAAGATACGTTGACATTTTCGCTGTCTGGCCACACGGTAAAGAATCTCTAGACGAATTCCTTTCTTACCTATATAACATCAACCCCCAAATCCAGTTCACCATGAAAATAGAACATAATTTTTCTTTACCTTTCTTAGATGTGCGCATTACTAAAAACCCAGTCGGAGGATTACACTGTATACCGAAAACCAACCCACACTCTCGTCCAATCTCACTATCACCCATCGCAACTAAATTCCGCGGTTCGAACACTAGTAACACAATACCTTAGACTAACGGACAACAACAATAAACTTCTTACGACAGACATTGCTAGAAAACAGATACGACAACAATCATATACTACGAAACATTAGAAACGCACAACAAAACCACTACACCACAACAAGAAGACACAGCGTTTTTACTATGCATTAAGGGTGTCACCGACAAAATCGGCTGAATTTTTAGAACCCATAATATCAAAATCATATTCACACCAGCAAAAACTGTAAAATCTTATAAAAACTCCCAAGGATACGATTCCAAACGAATCCCACGGAGTTTACGAAATTCCTTACGCTGACTGTTCCCGAAGTTATGTAGGACAAACAAATAGACGCATCCACAATATATGAACACACCCTCGCAGTTAGAAACCCTTCATCGGCGCTGGCCATGCATCATATTCATACAGGACACAAAATATACTTCGACAATGCCAAAACTGTTACACTGATATAGCGGACTGTATTTTTTAATCTAATCTGGACTGGTTAAATCGTAATAATAATCTTTATCTTAAAAAACTTTCTATTTACAACATAATATATACAAGTAAGCACAATATGAGTGCTCTGCAGCTCGGTTTAGAGTGAAGTGAGGTAGGAACGGGTCCACAAAAATAACCAGACCCTAAGAGGGCATGCTAAAGCTGTATGCACACTAGAAACTACCTAAAGCTGTATGCACACTAGAAAATACACTTACTTTTTCTCCATGCCGCCCGCCTTGACAGACTACAAGTCTTCAACATAATAATTGCCTTCACCAACAATTTAAAATGTATAAAAAAACCTTACAAGTTAACCTAATCTACAAGTCAATATAAAAACAATGAGCACACTTAAACTTATTAAAGTTAGCAAAATATTAAAATTAATAACACACAAAAAGAAAAAGGAAAACCACAAAAAAAACTGTTATTTGTCTGATTTACTGTAGTCAATTGGCAACGGACACAGTTTCACCACAGGACGTTTATAAACACCTGTATTTGTTTTTACACTGACCACGCGAACTTTGCCATCAGGTCCTGGATGTAGCTGCAAAACTCTGCCTAAAATCCACTTGGCTGGAGGTAGATTGTCAGCCTTAATAATCACCAGGCTCCCAATTGGAACATTGTCTGAATCGCGTGTCCATTTTCGCCTCTGCTGAAGAGAGTTTAAATAATCTCTGGACCAACGCCTCCAGAAACTCTGATGCAACTGCTGGATAAGCTGATATCTCTGCAGTTTGTTAGTAGGTAACTGCAGTAAATCTGGATCTGGTGGGGTTGTCATTTGTTTGCCAATCAGGAAATGGGAAGGTGTGAGGGAATTTAAATCATTTGGGTTATCAGAGAGAGGATAGAGTGGTCTGGAATTTAAAACTGCCTCAATCTGAGTCAACACGGTTGAAAACTCTTCAAAAGTTAAAATTGTTTCCCCTATAACCTTAAACAAACGACGCTTAAAACTTTTAATATTTGCCTCCCAAATCCCTCCAAAGTGAGGTGCATTTGGTGGAATAAAATTCCACTGTATCTGACTTTTTTCCGTAAAGTCTATAATGTCTTCTTTATAGTTTTTGAGGAACATACTCAACGCGGTTAAACTTCTTTTGGCTCCGACAAAATTGGAACCATTATCTGAATACAGCTCAAGATGAAAACCTCTTCGAGCCGAGAATCTTCTTAAACATGCAATAAAGGCTTCGGATGTTAAATCAGAGACGAGCTCAAGGTGTACAGCCTTAACACTCAAACAAATAAATAAACATACATAACCTTTAGTAATCTTGCAACCCCTTGACTTTCGGTCTTTAATTGGAAAGGGGCCCGCATAATCGAGGCCGGTTTTTGAAAAGGGTGATAAATTAGTAACCCTGAAAGATGGCAAGTCTCCCATAGTCACACTTAAAGGTCTTGGAGAAACCTTAAAACACTGTACACATTTTCTGACGATATTTTTCGCAAGAGACATACCCTTTAATGGCCAATACACTTGTCTGATACTATTTAATAATAATTGAGGACCTGCATGTAATAATTTGCGATGTTCTAATTGATAAATAAGATTTGTCAAATTATGTTTCGAATCTAAAATAATCGGATGTTTAGCATTATAATCTAGATCAGAAAATCTAAGTCTGCCCCCTACTCTTATTATGTTGTCTTTATCAATAAAAGGTGATAACCCATTTAATCTATTTTTTAACCCAATAAATTTATTTTTTAGTAAACATTGAAATTCCTTTTGAAAACATTGCTTTTGAGATAACCTAATTAAACATTTCTGAGAATCATTAATTTCAGTTATTGTCAATCTACCAGTTAAACGCCTTTCTCTATTCTTTGAAGCCATACAATTGAAAACAAATCTTCTGCAGTAAGCAACTACTCTTTGTAATCTCGTTAGGTAGGAGAATTTTGTGAAGATGTTAAATTCATCTAGAGAAACAGCAAATGCATATTGATCGTCAACCCTTTTAATCTCTGGAATATCTTCTACATTTGCATTGAACTTAAAATTATACTGAAAAGGATCGAAGTCATGTATCCAATCAGGACCTAACCACCACAAATCGGAAGAAATCAAATCAGATGGAAACAAACCTCTAGAGGCTATATCTGCTGGATTTTGTTTAGATTCGACATAGCTCCATTTAAAATCATGTGTCAGTTCTTGGATCTCAGAAACCCTAGCGCTGACAAAGGTTTGTAACTTGTGGGGTTCGGTATGAATCCAATATAAAACAATAAGAGAATCTGACCAAAGATAACACTCGTCAAACTGCATACAATCAGTTATGGATTTAACTAATCTAGCCAAAGTAAGCGCAGCTAGTAGCTCTAATCTGGGCATCGTTAATTGTTTGAGGGGTGAAACTTTAGTTTTTGAGCACAAAAGTGAAACATTAACATCTCCTTCTGCATTAACGGACCTAACATATATAACTGCAGCATAAGACTTGCTACTGGCATCAGAAAATCCGAACAACTGAACCTTTGTGGCAGCCTTGGTTAAGGAAAATCTAGGAATCTTTAAAGAATTTAAATTTGTTAAATCCCTCTGAAACATAAGCCACTTTTGTTGCAGCTCATTGGGAATGTCTTCATCCCAATCAAATCTGAGGCACCACAATTTTTGTATTAATCTTTTGGCAATAATAATACAAGGAGAGAGAAACCCAAGTGGGTCGTACATCTTAGAAATCTCTGACAGGATGTGTCTTTTTGTGCAATGTGAAACAATGACTGTATCAGTTATTTGAAACGATAAATGGTCTGACTTACACGACCACTGAATCCCTAAACATTTTGTGCTTTTATCACAAATTTTTAATGTATCACCTTCAGGAAAATCTTCAAAAAAATTCAAAATTTCTTGGCTATTAGACCTCCATTTTCTCAAACTAAAACAACCTGACTTAAGAATCTCTGATATTTCTGTACACACCTTAATTGCTTCTTCTTTTGTGTGAAAACCGACAATTAAATCATCGACATAAAAGTTTTCTAAAATCAATCTTGAAGCAACAGGAAACTTATGTTGAAAATCATGAGCAAGCTGGTGCAAACACCTTATAGCTAGATAAGGCGCACTTGCTGTGCCATAAGTAACTGTATTTAAATTAAATACTTGAATTTCATCTGTCTTATTAAATCTCCAAACAATTCTTTGAAAGCATCGGTCATCCGGATGAACTAGGATTTGCCTGTACATTTTAGTGACATCAGAAGTAACAACATAGGGAAACTGTCTAAACTTAATCAAAATTTCGAAAATATTATTAAGAATCTGAGGCCCTGTATATTGTAGATCATTTACTGAATATCCTGTAGATGATGGTGCAGAACCATTGAAAACAACCCGAACTCGTGATGTTAAACTATCTTCCTTGAACACAGCATGATGTGGAAGGAAATAAGAAGGCTTATCTTTGTAAAAATTATCTACTAAACTCATATGCCCTAAATCTAAATATTCCTTCATAAATGAAGCATAATCAATCTTTAGACTAGGATTTTTATCAAATCTTTTTTCCAAACTCGTAAATTTTTTAACAGCAAAGTTTTTTGAATCACCAAGTTTTAAAGCGTCGTCTTTAAAGGGAATTCTAACAACAAAACGACCGTCTGAATCTCGTGAAAAGGTATTTTTGAAAAACTTTTCACATTTAACATCTTGTGTAGAAAGCACTGGCTTATTGCTTACTTCCTCCACTAACCAAAATTTTTGAAGTAACTCATTTGTGTTAATATTATTTTGAAATGATGTTAAGAAACACTGAGATTTCAGATTAGAATCATTGCTAACAAAACTTCCAGAAACAGTGTATCCGAAAACTGTTTTCTGTAAAATGGGTAACTGTTGTCCTAAGACAATTTTATGAGGCCTTAAACAATCCCAAAAAGTGAACATCCAATCAGTAAATCTATATTTTTGGGTTTATAGAATTCAGGATCAGCTAATTTAATGTTTTTAGGAATATTTATAGCAGAAACATTTAACAAGGTACCTGGCAATAATCCAGAAATTTTTGGTAAAACGAAACAATCAAAATTTAATACAAAATCATTAACCAGAGACTTTATTTTAACTTCACACCTTCTTTTTAAATAAGAAGTAGTAGAGTTAATTCCAGTAACAGCAACATTAATCCTTGATTCAGGAAGACCTAATTTTAAAGCTAAACTTTCACTGATGAAATTACTTTGCAAGCCACAATCCAAAATAGCATGGCAACACTGTTGGTTGCCCTTTGAATCATAAACTAAAACTTTGACAGTAGACAAGAGTACATGTGACTCCGTCAAACTAGCAAGAGCCAAGTGCTCTTTAGAAACATGAAGAAATCTGCTGTGTTTTTCTGAACATTTGAAACAAGGACCTAACTTACAAGTGTCAGCCTTATGTCCTGTACAAAGACAGTTGACACATAAATCTAAATCATTAATCTTTACTAATCTCTGTGAAACATCTAAGTCTAAAAAGTCCTTACAATTATAAATCTTGTGGTTATCTTTACCACAATAATTGCACTTATGTTTAAAAATATTTTTAGAACTACTCAAAAGACCTTTAACGCTCTTGTGTTTATTGGCTGAAATCTTAGTTTTGTCTTGACACTCATTATAATCTTTTTTAACATTAAGCTCCAATGATTCCAGCAAATCAGCTCTACCTGAAAGGAACTTTGTAAAATCATCCAAAGATGGAAAATCTGAATCTGAACCCGCTTTACATTTTTCCCATTCACAAATCGTAGGTTTGTCTAATTTAGTGGAAACTAAAAATATTAAAAAAGGGTCCCAAGAGTCAATATGTAGGCCAAGGTTACCCAAAGCTCTCAAATGCTTAAATAAAGAGTCCACAAGATTACGTAACGCCGATGATGAATCCTTTTGAATTGATGCCAAGAGACCTTTTATATGACTTGTAATTAACAATCTTTTGTTATCAAATCGATTACATAATAATTCCCAAGCAATTTTGTAATTACTCGCAGAAAACTCGAGTGATTGAATAATCTTTAAGGCTGACGGATTTAAACTCGCTCTAAGATAATGAAATTTCTGAATATCATTAATAGCATTATTTGCATGTATAAGTGAATCAAATATATCTTTAAAGGTTAACCAACCTTCATATGTTCCGTCAAACTTTGGTAAATCTATAACCGGTAATTTAATATTCGAAAAACTATTACTGTGATTACTAATGGAATCCGATGACGAACTTCTTTGGTCAACAGAATCTACAGTAGTAGTAAGTTGTGCTAAAATGAATTTTGCAGCGGCTACAGCTTTACCGAATTTATCAATAAAATCATCTCGTTGTTGATATTGCGTCTCTAATTGATCCTCATCGCAAGCCGCTTCGATACTATTTTGAACAGCCTCAAATTCGTCGTATACAGAGAGCACTTTATCTAATTTAAATTTTAAGTCTAAGACCGTTTCTCCCGTTATTGAAGACATGTCTTCATTAAATCTGTTTCGCATTGAATAAACAAAATTTTCAAAAGTGGTAAGCTTGTGCTTTAAAGAACCTCGTGATCTGTTTAATTGAGTCAAAGCTATTTTATTTAAAATGTAATCCTTAATAAATTAATCTGAATGCAATAAACAAAACTTAATAATTAATCGACTTCACTTCAATTAATCTCTTTAACCAGTCTTAATCTGAAATCTAAACTTACGATAAAATTAATATAATCTTTAGGCGTAATTAAATAAATGAGCACTTAACATAAACTGTAATTGTAAGTAGGCAATAATCTTTCAGTTATGTTAACTCAGTTTGAGAACGGTACATATCAGGTAATAAGGGATACTTAACAAAGGATAAGCAGACAATGACTTACTTGGAAAGCAATAAACTTAGGTTCCTCTAGTCTTCTAATCTTGAAACCCTGGTAACACCACACTGTCCGTTCTACCTGCCCTGGACCTTTCTCAAATGGTTTGTTGGAAGTTTGCACTGTTATTATAGGTTTTCTAATATTTATAGATTATATCTTCAATATTATAATTAATTAGCTTTTAAATCCGGTGCGCTAGGACCACAATGTTACACTGATATAGCGGACTGTATTTTTTAATCTAACTGGACTGGTTAAATCGTAATAATAATCTTTATCTTAAAAAACTTTCTATTTACAACATAATATATACAAGTAAGCACAATATGAGTGCTCTGCAGCTCGGTTTAGAGTGAAGTGAGGTAGGAACGGGTCCACAAAAATAACCAGACCCTAAGAGGGCATGCTAAAGCTGTATGCACACTAGAAACTACCTAAAGCTGTATGCACACTAGAAAATACACTTACTTTTTCTCCAAAAACAATAGTCCCAATTACACCTTCAAAACCCGAATTATCCGCGAAGCAATCGAGATCGAAAAACGTCCCGATTGTTTAAATAAGAGAGATGGTCTTCGTTTTCCGATTACTTGGAAACTTATTATATCTTTATTACAAACACACAAAAAGACAATACATTTAATACAAAATTTCATTGCATCTGTCTCAACAAATGCCTGTAATCCTCTTCCTCTTAATTCTCTTAATCCTCTTAATCCTCATAATCCTCTTAATCTCTTAAACCCCCCAATACTCGTAATCCTCGTAATCCTCATAATCCCCATAATCCTCTTAATCCTTTTATTCCTCTCCGGCGAGATTTGGGGAGCAGGCAGATTGAGGTTCCGTTAGAGTACATGTTCTTCCATATTTCCTTTACCTCTTGAAAATGGCTTCAAAACAGGAGCCTAAACGTCGAGTTTTAATAAATCCTGGACGCGAGTTATGGTTGCACCACCCGGTATACTACACACACCAAGGCTACTGTCAGCACATATGGGTACGTTGCGCTACACCGGCTTTTCCGTCGACTCAGCGTCCGGTTGAAGTGCAGCGACATTACCGAGGGGAAATTGATCAGCAATTAATAGTCTATAAATATATGTCGAACATTAATATTCAACAGTTAGTCTTTGCCATCCAGCCTTAATGGTATTAGATTACTCATATGTATTTTATTGTAATTTTTATATTATTTAAATTTTAATATATATATCGTTGTACTGTAACTTCAATTAAATAAATTTAACTTTATGAAGTTCAATTGAAGTACAACTCTAAGTGGCGCAGTCGTTAGTATGAGTTTAGTGCCCTTTTGACAAAAATCGCAAAAGTCCGCACTTCGATTTTTATCGTTAAAAACTCAGAACCAGCTTCAAAGTCAACAAAGAACAGCATCGTCCAAGTTGATAAAAATAATTTAAGTAACTTTCAATTAAAAATACAGTGAGTGCGCGAGCGATCATAAGAGAAAATAAGGTTTGATACGGAACTTCTGCCTACGAAGTTGTCTGCCTTATTCGCTGTATCTTATGATGCTGAAGCAAAGAAGAACAGAAATCGTCTTCATCTTCACATTGGCGTAAGTGCTTTCATTGTTCCTTTGAATTTCCTTGTCCTACCTTAATCTAAAATCGATTAAAGTTAGAAGCAAATATTACGGGAAATATTAATTAAAATTTTACCCAAATTTAAATTATTGATTAATAAATTAATGTCAGACTCTGAAACAGAGACAGTTGACAATTTTAATAATAAAGTAAAAATAAATTTAGCACCTCCCAAACTTATAGTAACAGAGAAAAATACAATAAGCTCAAATAACAATCAAATTATGGCAAATCAATTACAAAATTATCACATTAATGCTATTCCCGCATACGATGGGGACCAGCATACTTTAGCTTTATTTATTTCAGCGTGTGAAAATTTTCTCACTTCATTTGTTGATAGAACAAATGATGACAATCCAAATAACCAATGGATGCTTAGAATAGTAATAAGTAAATTAGAAGGTAGAGCTAGAACATTGATAGGTAGTAGGGAAGATGCCACAAATTGGCCTCGTATTAAACAATTATTGCAACAATACTTCGGCGACCAGAGAGACGAAGACTGTTTAGCTAGGGACCTCTTGCTCTTAAAGCCAGACCCTAGAGAAACCCCATACCAATTCGGTATGAGAATACAAGACTCACGTAGTCTTTTAGCTTCAAAAGTAAGACTAACAACTGCAAACGAAGCATTTCGTTTAATTAAAAATGAATTTTACGATAAAGTGGCACTGAAAACCTATTTACATGGTTTGAGTGGTCAACTAGGGTTAGCAGTTAGGCTACAAAACCCGACTAATCTAGAACACGCTATGTCGCTTGTTCTGGAAGAAGAGAATTTTCAATATGGAGAAAAACAAATGAAATATCTCCACAATCAATCCACAAATTTTAAAAACTCAAATGTACCAAATAA
This sequence comes from Tillus elongatus, assembly GCA_964006375.1. Taxonomy (NCBI): domain Eukaryota; kingdom Metazoa; phylum Arthropoda; class Insecta; order Coleoptera; family Cleridae; genus Tillus; species Tillus elongatus. Next base: position 101,270,183 of record OZ023266.1, on the reverse strand, counting down.
ACAACCTCAATACATACAGAATCAGCAAAATAATAGAAATAACGTTCCGCATTTTACGCACCCCCGACAATTCCATAACCAACCCACATACAGAAAGCCCTTAAATTTACGTAATCAGCCCCCACAACAGCTGACACAAAACGTATTCAGACCAAATCCAAATTTCAGACCAAACTATAGGCCAACACCTATGGAGGTATCTGCAAAAAATTCCTCGATACATACACGTCCCAATCCAAATTTTAGACATTTCCTGCCCGAACCTATGGAAACATCATCTAGAAATTTCAATACTCATCCGAGAGGTCCTAACGGGCCTAACGCACAGTCATCACCTACCCAATTATACCATCAAGAGGTTCAACATGAATTTAAATCAGACAACCCTGTTTATGACGAATCTTATGAAAATTATCCTTCAGAAACACACTCTTATACAATTCCTGAAGATGACGCTCGTTACTTTGACGAAACGAATCATGAAACGTACGAAGAAGAAACTAGACCTGAAGCAGCTTTTGAACAAACAGATAACATCGAACAAAATTTTATTCAGGTTATCGAACTAAACAAAAAAATATAGTACAGATAAATTCTGTAAACCACCCTAAATTGCCTTATATACTGGTCGAAATCAACCCCTCATTTCAAATGCGACTTATGCTTGACACCGGTTCGATGAAATCGCTGTTATGTGAAAATATTGCCCATAATTTTTATTCCAAATTTATAGAGCATGAAAAATTTCAAATTAAATCTGTTCACCAAACCAGTTTTCATAATGAAATTCTAAAAATTCCTCTACCAAGTATATTTAAAACAGACAGAGCCAAATTTAAATTCTATGTATTTAACATCAATAGTCAATATCATGGGTTAATTGGTACTGACCTTCTCAAACAACTGGGAGCTAAAATAGATTTTTATAATAGGAAATTGGTAACGAAGCATACATGCATTCCCTTGTATTTACCATGTGACGACGACATACATCGCGAATGTAACTCGAAACCACAAGAATTAAATAACATAATACTGCCTGCGAGATATGAAACAATAGTCAAACTTCCTATAGACTGTAGTTCCAACATAGGCATAATAAATAATATAAAACTCGAGTCAGGCGTAATTATTCCTGCATCTATCGTGACAGTTTCAAATGGCCAGGCTATAACCTCTATAGTGAATAGTAATGAAAATCCCGTACAGCTGATTATACATAAAGCTATTTATGCAGAACCTGTTTCAACTAACGAATTAAATTCCATTCATCATAACAAAGATATCGACTTAGAAAACATAGATGGTACTGCTAATGAAATTGACAAATTACAAATTCAAAATTTAAACAGATTAAGACTTGATCACACTAATGACGAAGAACGAGACATGATAGAAAACTTATGTTACGAGTACAGAGACATATTTTATTGCGAAGGTGTCCCATTATCATTTTCTAATCAAGTTAAACATAGTATTAGGTTATCTAATCCTAACCCAGTATTTGTTAAGCCATATCGATTACCTGAAGCTCAAAAGCAAGAAGTCAAAAGACAAATTGACGACTTGTTAAGACAAAAAATTATTCAGCCATCTTCCAGCCCGTGGAATAGCCCTGTCCTGATTGTTAACAAAAAATCAGATGCCAGTGGCAAACAAAAATTTCGCATGGTCATAGACTATAGACGTCTTAATGAACAAACTATTGGTGATAAGTATCCCTTACCCAATATTTCGGAAATATTGGATAAATTAGGTCGTAGCCAGTATTATACCACTTTAGACTTAGCCTCAGGATATCATCAAATTGAAATGAATCCTGAAGATATGGAAAAAACTGCCTTCAGCTCTGAAGGGGGGCACTATATGTACAGGCGTATGCCATTCGGGTTGAAGGGAGCGCCTAGTACCTTTCAAAGGGCTATGGATAATATCCTTAGGGGTATTCAAAATGAAAAATGTTTTACCTACCTTGATGACGTCATAATTTTCAGTACTTCTTTGCAAGAACACATAGAAAGGTTGACAAATGTATTCGAAAGGTTAATTTAAAAATACAGCTTGACAAGAGTGAATTTTTAAAAAAGGAAGTAGCCTACCTTGGGCACATTATCACGTCCGAAGGCGTAAAACCAAATCCTGATAAAGTAAAGGCTGTAAGAGAATTCCCCATACCTAAAAAGAGATCAAGGGATTTCTAGGTCTTGTAGGGTACTACCGAAAATTTATTAAAGACTTCGGTAAATTAACAAAACCATTGACTCGATGCTTAAAAAAAAATGCAACTATAGTTCATGATAGTAGTTTTATAGAAGCTTTCGAAACATGCAAAAATATATTAATGAATGACCCCGTATTACAATACCCTGATTTCACAAAACCCTTTATACTCACTACGGATGCTTCCAATGTAGCCCTTGGAGCTGTCCTTTCTCAAGGGTCAGTAGGTAATGATAAACCTATTAGTTATGCTTCTCGTACCCTCAATGAAACAGAGCAGAGATACTCCACCATTGAACGGGAACTTCTTTCTATTGTTTGGGCCACCAAATACTTCCGCCCCTATCTTTATGGTCGTAAGTTCTATATATATACTGACCACAGGCCTTTAGTATGGCTTATGCAACTAAAGGAACCCAATTCAAAATTAACACGTTGGCGTTTAAAACTCGAGGAATATGACTATGAAATAATTTATAAAAAAGGGTCTCTAAACTGCAACGCAGATTCCTTGTCCCGCATCCAAGTTCATGCTTTAGAGGATGCAGAAATTTCATCAATCGCTAATAATTTTGATGAGGACGAAAGACCTCTCCAAGATTTACAAAGGCAGCTCAACACCCCAAATTTTGATGACGTTGTGCAACCAACTGAACCCGAATATATTCCGCCAATGAGCCCTCCAGAACTCTCTTTTATTCCAGTAGAAATTCCTAGCACCTCAAGCAACACTATTCCACCTATAAGCCGAACAGACAAAACAACACTTGAACAAAATAACGACTTACGAGACAGTGATCATTCACAAGTAAATGTAGAACCAAAAATAGGTATTCAGATATCAGATGTTCCTATAGAAAAACAACTAAACCAATATTATATATCTCCCGTACATAATAATCCAAGACCAGTAAAACAACTAAAGGTTAACAATCAAAATAAATATTTGGTGCAAATCCCGAGAAATGATAATCGACAAGCAATCATAAATTTTCTAAAGGAATATACTACAATAGGCAAAAGGTATTACTTTAATTTCGAAACAGAAAAATTATACCAAGATTTCTGTTCAGTGTATGTGGAAATATTTAACAACAATGCACCCATTATTATCAGTTGCCCCAAGCATCGTCTGCCCTTAGCCGACGATGAAGAGATTAACGAGGTAATTAGAAATTATCACGAGGGAAAAACTAACCATAGAGGTATAATAGAAACTATAAAACAAGTATTACTTTCAAAAAATGCGTGAAAAAATAACGGCTTATATTAATGAATGTGAAATTTGCAAGCGAGCCAAGTACGATAGAAATCCACCCAATATACCCTTAATGCTAACAGACACCCCTAGTAAACCCTTTCAGGTTATACATGCTGACACCTTTATAATAGAAAATCAAGTATTCTTAACAATCATTGATACTTTCTCAAAATTAGGGACAGCAATACCTATAAGTAGTAAGAATCCGGTAGAAACTGCTAATGCATTCATACAGTATTTTACGTACTATGGCACACCCGAACACATCATTATGGACAGTGGAACCGAATTTCGAACGGAAATCATCCAAAATCTTTTAGAGCTTCACAAAATTAAAATTCATTTTACTACACCTAAAAATCCAAATTCTAACGGTCCCATTGAAAGACTACACTCAACACTAATTGAACACGTTCGAATATTACGACAAACGTACACTAAAAACCCCATAAAATATTTAATGAACTACGCCCTTCTGGCATACAACTCAACTATACATACATCTACAAATCACACCCCCTTAGAAATAACCTTTGGACACACCTCTAATAGGGATATTTTCGATATAAATGATCATGAAAAGCTATTACAAGATTATCTAATATCGCACAAAAATAAATTAAAAATATTATATGAAAAGGTGAAAGAGTTAATAGAGAAAAATAAGCTTCGCTCCATTTCTAACGCTAATAATAGAACCAATGATACCGACTTATTTAGAGATCAAACACATGTATATACAAAAGTAGACAAACGAAACAAGAATAACCCTAAATTTGACGGCCCCTACGAGGTTGTAAGCATATCTGACAAAAATATAATGACTTTAAGAAAAAACAAAAAATTGTCTAAACGTCATTTACGAAATCTAAAACGACCTAATGTTTCAGGTCCATCTTCCTTATCCAAACCCAAGGACAAAGAATAACATTAGACAAGATCAATGACAACCCCGGACTATTATCAATTAACATGGGCAAAATGCAAAATTCCATTGACAAATGGACCATTATTCGAGTAATCCCTTTAACACCACTTCTCAATGGGTTTCGTTCCATAGATAAACAGTCCCAAGATATCCATGACATTATTCACAATTCCACACATTCTAATCTTTATCAAAACGAGATACAAAATTACCAAAATATCCTTTCCCATCAAATTGTGGAGACACAAAAAATATTTAACCAAATTATACCCTCTAATAATAATCGTAATAAAAGAGGACTAGTTAATGCTGTAGGTACAATCATAAAGACTTTAACAGGCAACATGGACGCAGACGATGCAGAACGTTATGATACGGCAATTTCTCAATTAACATCAAATCAAGACAAAATTAAAACAATAGTTGATAATCAAATCATGTTAACAGAACAGGCCATAGAAAAATTTGATAAAACCATATCCTCGGTAATATTAAACCAAAACAAAATTGAGGAACGTTTGCAGTTGATCACTTTAGGTTTCGAACAGGAAAAAATTAATAACGAACACATAATGCGTCTGCAGATGGTGTATATACAATTGATTACAGAAATCATTAATATTAAAAGCATTTTAAGCACATTAGTCAACGCAATAACTTTTGCAAGATTAGAAACAATGCATCCATCCATATTAGAACCTGAAGACTTACTAATAGAACTTAAAAGAATTGAGAGTTTTGTAACCAATCTCCCCTATGAGCTTGATGCAAATAATGTAGCTTTATACGAGTAGGTGTCAATAATTAAGTGTTACTACAAAAATTATACTTTAGTGTTTGCTATTGAAATTCCATTAGTAGAATCTAAGCATTATAACTATTATCACCTTTATGCATTTCCTGTGAAACAAGGTCCTACTCAAAATTATACCGTCATCATCCCTCAATCCAAATACCTAGCCCTTAACGATGAAAGCTATAACTTACAAAACACACTATGCCAAGAAGTCAGCCCTGGAGACTACTTATGCAGAGGTCAAACGATGAATCAGATCAGCAATAGCAGCCCTTGTGAAGTCCAATTGGTCAAGTTCACCACCAGATACGAAACTTGCGAACACCACCCAGTCAACATACAGCAGATGAAGAGCCAGAAGATAAGTGCAAACAAATGGATAATGGTATTCCCCCGTGAAAGTACAGCACACCAACGATGCCGTAGCCGACAAGAAACCACAAACCTAGAAGGAAGCTACTTGGTTCAAATCCCCGAAGGATGTCAAATGACAGTAAATAAGCAAATGTTCTCCCCATCTCACAATGAGATAGTATCTACCTACCACATCCAACTACCCAAGTTGAAGCTTACCAACTTTCAGCTACAAGAGGTAGTAAATACAGCCCCAATCAAATTAGAATCAATAGATCTGGATGAATTACAAAAAACAAAGCATCAACTACAACACCAACGGTCATTATTGAATGCAGTTCAACATCCGAAAGTAAGCCTGTCTACTAGCATCTGGACCATCCTGTTGTACGTGATTGTTGCCCTGATAGCAGTTTATGCCTTATGGAGACTAAGAAAACCAACCAAAGAACCAAGATCCAACACCAACCAACAACAACAAAGATGCCCCATGGAAGAAATCCCCCTGGAGAATATCACTTTGAAAATTTAGCTTCCCTAAATTTTCTATCTGGCCCCGGAGGAGTTATGGTTGCACCACCCGGTATACTACACACACCAAGGCTACTGTCAGCACATATGGGTACGTTGCGCTACACCGGCTTTTCCGTCGACTCAGCGTCCGGTTGAAGTGCAGCGACATTACCGAGGGGAAATTGATCAGCAATTAATAGTCTATAAATATATGTCGAACATTAATATTCAACAGTTAGTCTTTGCCATCCAGCCTTAATGGTATTAGATTACTCATATGTATTTTCCTATGTGAAAACTGGAACCTGTGATGAGCACTAATAAGTACACTTGGAGAACACCCAAATCACCACAACACATATTTCAGAGACCTTACGATCGTTTCGTTGACCAAGTCAACATCTTCAGAGGAAGAAAAATTCTAACATAAAAAACTAGATCCCGTATATTTATATCGCGTCAAGAAAACGAACTAGTCCGAATGAAAGTTGTCGTCCAAGAACGATCGTTTGTTTATTGCGCAGTGAAACAGGTCGGAGACCTGCTTTAATCTTTTGGTCGACAAATTTATGACCCTTATCTAATATAGGTTTAAAAAGGACCGGCGTTCTTTAAAGAAACAGCACGTTTCCTTTCGATCTAGAACTTTACAATGTGGATATTGGTTTATGCCGATAAAGACATCTGCTGAGATAAACAACATAAAATCAAATCATCTCTTTTAAAAATAGAAAAATAAAACCCAGATGTCTGTCTCACCGTGTTACCTTCAACAAAGGAAAAATAGTTCAACTAAAATACTACACAAAAACTAAATATTGATTTTAATTCTACGTGAAAATATTTATATTGACTACATAGATACAAAAACCGAAACCGAACAAGTATTTAAATCAAGACATAGTGATTAGTATATGTATAAACCGGTCGAGTTATTGACCATAATTTATTATTCTACCAGACTAATTATGAGTATTTAAGCGGTTAAATGCAAAGAGCAAACAATGAGCTGGAAATTACAGGTGGCGCACGGTTTAATGAAGTTTGTTCTTAATAGACTTTAATATAAAAATACTTTCTAATGAATCAAGCATAGTTTGATGTCTGACATTTTTGACAAGTTTCAGATTTTCTTTGTCAATGTGGTGGTTATTATCCCACAAATAAAACATGTGGCGAGATATAACGGTTACTCGGATGGTTTAATAGACAAATTAGTTAACAAACACAGAACAAAGAAGTTGATATCTGAATGTACGACATTTAAGAATGATAAAATCGAGAAAAAATTTGTATGTTTACCTTATGAACCACGAATCACAAAGGGTTTGGAAAGTATTTTTAAGAAAGCCGATTTACATTTGACGTTTTCGACGAAAAGTAATTTAAAAAATTTGTTGGGTAATACGAAAGACAAAGACAAAGTCACTGAAATGTCCGGAATTTATGAGATTAGTTGCAAAGATTGTGATCTTAAATACGTGGGCCAAACTAGGAGAAACATAGCCACCAGATTTCGTGAACATCTCGCACAGTTACGATATGGTACGGTAGACAAATCTTGTGTGGCACAACATATGTGGGATAATAACCACCACATTGACAAAGAAAATCTGAAACTTGTCAAAAATGTCAGACATCAAACTATGCTTGATTCATTAGAAAGTATTTTTATATTAAAGTCTATTAAGAACAAAACTTCATTAAACCGTGCGCCACCTGTAATTTCCAGCTCATTGTTTGCTCTTTGCATTTAACCGCTTAAATACTCATAATTAGTCTGGTAGAATAATAAGTTATGGTCAATAACTCGACCGGTTTATACATATACTAATCACTATGTCTTGATTTAAATACTTGTTCGGTTTCGGTTTTTGTATCTATGTAGTCAATATAAATATTTTCACGTAGAATTAAAATCAATATTTAGTTTTTGTGTAGTATTTTAGTTGAACTATTTTTCCTTTGTTGAAGGTAACACGGTGAGACAGACATCTGGGTTTTATTTTTCTATTTTTAAAAGAGATGATTTGAGTTTATGTTGTTTATCTCAGCAGATGTCTTTATCGGCATAAACCAATATCCACATTGTAAAGTTCTAGATCGAAAGGAAACGTGCTGTTTCTTTAAAGAACGCCGGTCCTTTTTAAACCTATATTAGATAAGGGTCATAAATTTGTCGACCAAAAGATTAAAGCAGGTCTCCGACCTGTTTCACTGCGCAAAAAACAAACGATCGTTCTTGGACGACAACTTTCATTCGGACTAGTTCGTTTTCTTGACGCGATATAAATATACGGGATCTAGTTTTTTATGTTAGAATTTTTCTTCCTCTGAAGATGTTGACTTGGTCAACGAAACGATCGTAAGGTCTCTGAAATATGTGTTGTGGTGATTTGGGTGTTCTCCAAGTGTACTTATTAGTGCTCATCACAGGTTCCAGTTTTCACATAGTGAATTATGGCTCCCAGGTCAACGGAACTGAATCTATATAGAAAGCTAAGTACTAAGATTAGATTTTTAGGTGCTGATATTGCTTTTTTAAAATCATGTAAACAGAAGTCGGTTTTTCCTAATTTCATTAATTTCAATGTTAAAATTTCTAACAACACAAAAGTTGGTCAAAAAGTTTTAAAGTGTGCTAAGCAAAAATGGTTAGATTTAGAAAGGCAATATCTTTACTCGAAACGTAGTGAATTAGAAATACAAGCTTATAGTTTGTTTAAAAAGTTAACATTTAATTTAGGTAACGTAGAGTATGATGAATGGTGCAATTTTCAGAGGAACATGTTTGTAGTTATAAACGCTAAGTTAATTAAGAAAATCAATATCCAGAATAAAAAACTAAAAAAACTTGTAAAGGATCAGATTAAAATTGAAAAATCAGTTCCTCGGAAAATTGACCTTGTAGAAAATCTTTCTTCGCAGTCGTTTAACAAAAATGAGATGGACCTCTTAAACAGAGGGTTAAAATTCGGATTACAGTCACAAAAAGAAGCACTTTTAGATGTCGTTGCCAGTATAGAAACGGGAATTAAAAAATTACCGGATTCTTCAAAAAACTTTATTCGTGAAGCATGTAAAAAGAAAATATCTAAAAATCTAAAAGAAAACAATCCTACAAAAAACAAAAATTATAATCAAATGAAAATAGTTAAACAATTGCGAGAAAAGGAATGTTTTTATATTAAGGCGGATAAAGGCAATAAAGTTGTGATAATGGACAAAAGTGATTATAAAGAGCGAGTGAGTAATGCAATAGAGTCAGGGCCGTATAGAAAATTAGATAAAAATCCGTTACCAAGAATGATTAACGAAGTTAAAAACAGTTTAAAAAAATGTCCAAATCTCATAACAAAGGATTTAAGAACACGTTTACAAGTTTCTAATCCGAAAGTCCCTAAAAAATATTGTCTCCCGAAAATCCATAAACCGGGAAAATTAATGAGGCCTATCATTTCGGCTATAGATTCTCCAACATATAACTTGGCAAAGTGGTTGTCAAACGAGTTTAAAAGACTACCTATTAAACAGAAAAGTTGTTCGGTGCTAAATTTTATTGATAAAATTAAAGATGTTAAATTATTGGAAGGAGAGATTTTGATGTCATTCGACGTGACGTCATTATTTCCTAGTGTACCCACAAAACAAACGTTGGAGTATTTGGAAGAATTATTAAAATTGAACAATATAAGTCAAGACGTCTGCAAAGAATATTTAACTCTAACTAGCATTTGTATAAAACAAAATATTTTCCAATTTAACAATGAGTTCTTTGAACAAACTGAAGGCACAGCTATGGGCAATCCATTATCGCCTTTTATTGCAGATTTGTTTATGAGCAGATTTGAGACGGATTTAAAAAATAAAAGTGGGTATTTCCCTAGAGTTTGGTTGCGTTATGTCGATGATATTTTTGCAGTGTTTGACACAAATACATGTAAGGTAGAAGAATTTACTGAAAAACTAAATAGTCAATTTAATTCAATAAAATTTACCCACGAAATAGAAATTAACAATAAACTTTCGTTCCTAGATGTACTAGTTATTAAAAATAAAAATAAAGGCTCGCTTGAATTTGATGTCTATAGGAAGGAAACGGCTACTATTAATTATATTCCTAATGACTCACACCATACGTTTGCACAAAAAACGGCTAGTTTCAATTTCTTAGTAAATAGATTGATAAATTTTCCGTTGAGTAAAAATAGATTTAATACAGAATTAAAATACATAAAACATGTGGCGAGATATAACGGTTACTCGGATGGTTTAATAGACAAATTAGTTAACAAACACAGAACAAAGAAGTTGATATCTGAATGTACGACATTTAAGAATGATAAAATCGAGAAAAAATTTGTATGTTTACCTTATGAACCACGAATCACAAAGGGTTTGGAAAGTATTTTTAAGAAAGCCGATTTACATTTGACGTTTTCGACGAAAAGTAATTTAAAAAATTTGTTGGGTAATACGAAAGACAAAGACAAAGTCACTGAAATGTCCGGAATTTATGAGATTAGTTGCAAAGATTGTGATCTTAAATACGTGGGCCAAACTAGGAGAAACATAGCCACCAGATTTCGTGAACATCTCGCACAGTTACGATATGGTACGGTAGACAAATCTTGTGTGGCACAACATATGTGGGATAATAACCACCACATTGACAAAGAAAATCTGAAACTTGTCAAAAATGTCAGACATCAAACTATGCTTGATTTATTAGAAAGTATTTTTATATTAAAGTCTATTAAGAACAAAACTTCAATAAACCGTGCGCCACCTGTAATTTCCAGCTCATTGTTTGCTCTTTGCATTTAACCGCTTAAATACTCATAATTAGTCTGGTAGAATAATAAATTATGGTCAATAACTCGACCGGTTTATACATATACTAATCACTATGTCTTGATTTAAATACTTGTTCGGTTTCGGTTTTTGTATCTATGTAGTCAATATAAATATTTTCACGTAGAATTAAAATCAATATTTAGTTTTTGTGTAGTATTTTAGTTGAACTATTTTTCCTTTGTTGAAGGTAACACGGTGAGACAGACATCTGGGTTTTATTTTTCTATTTTTAAAAGAGATGATTTGAGTTTATGTTGTTTATCTCAGCAGATGTCTTTATCGGCATAAACCAATATCCACATTGTAAAGTTCTAGATCGAAAGGAAACGTGCTGTTTCTTTAAAGAACGCCGGTCCTTTTTAAACCTATATTAGATAAGGGTCATAAATTTGTCGACCAAAAGATTAAAGCAGGTCTCCGACCTGTTTCACTGCGCAATAAACAAACGATCGTTCTTGGACGACAACTTTCATTCGGACTAGTTCGTTTTCTTGACGCGATATAAATATACGGGATCTAGTTTTTTATGTTAGAATTTTTCTTCCTCTGAAGATGTTGACTTGGTCAACGAAACGATCGTAAGGTCTCTGAAATATGTGTTGTGGTGATTTGGGTGTTCTCCAAGTGTACTTATCATATGTATTTTATTGTAATTTTTATATTATTTAAATTTTAATATATATATCGTTGTACTGTAACTTCAATTAAATAAATTTAACTTTATGAAGTTCAATTGAAGTACAACTCTAAGTCGCGGTTCAACTCGAGAACCAAGTATATCTCACATTAAAGACCGCGGAAATCTTTCAGATATATATATATATATATATATATATATATATATATATATATATATATATATATATATATATATATATTATATATACATGTGTGTGTGTACGGATTAACATATATGTGGCAGACTCTGGCACATATATGTTAACGGTTCATCAATTTGTGACGGATTTTTTGGTCCGCCACAATTTTTATAGGTAAGTTTTGTACGAAAAACATAAAACTATGACATCCGTTATAATTAGCTTGCGGGATAGCAGTACCTAGTTTGTTTATATAACCATATTTGTGACAGTGTGAATAAAATTGGCAACAGCGCCCTCTGCATGAGTGTTTTTAAATAAGCATTACCATATGAGTTTAATAATGTGTGACCAAAAGGATCAGCAGGTAGTTCTTTTTTCATCATGGAATAATACAGAGTATATTATACTGCTCCGGGTAGTGTTTTTGTTGAAACACAATGTTAATCTTCAAGGCAATATTTGTCTTTTATAATAAGAATATGTTTTTAGGCGTACCTATAAGTGTGTATTTAAATAATAAAAGGAATGCCCAAGTATTGAAACCAAAATTCAGACGAAGCTTCATACATAATTGAATTAAAAAAATGTACTAGTTGAAAATACATGGTGATAGAACGTGAATTCACCAACATAATTGAAAACAAATATTTATTAGTTGTATTTCCACATCGGCAATACTTGTGGAAGTACGGTGTCTGCGACAAAATTTTCAATTTTTTTTCGCTTAAACGTCGCAAAGGGTGTCAAAACATATAGAAAACATGATTTGGGAAGCAACAATTTTTGTGTCTGTCGGTTTGTATTTCTGTCTGTTGCCACGATAACTTTAGACCGAATTTAGATATCGTCTTCAAATTTTGTACACCGTTAGCACCCGACAAACGAACTGTAAGGATTATTTTTGTGTAAAATCGCTTTGTGGGGTAGGGGATGAATGCGGAATGATTTGGTGAAAATTGACATTTTTTCGTTGAAACTCGAGTAATATAACGTTTTATGGTTTTTTATTAAAAAAAATTTAATTTCATCAAACATCTGGTATTCTATGCTGAAATCTTTAACGTGCCCAACATCGCATGGTACATGGGACTGAGAGATTAACGCTCGCACTTAAGGGCTGAACGTGCAGATGTTAAACTTTCTCAAACACAATGCCATAACCTCGGCTAATATTAATTTACAGTATGTAGGTACTGAAAAATAATTTGACGTTTCGACTGAGAATAGAACCCGGGAGCTTTGAGCTTGAGCCCTGCTGTTTATGTTTGCTGATTGAATTGCAAAGAAATACGAATCTGAAGTATTGTACAAAGTAATGCAAACTAAACATCCCTGAGGGAGAAAAATGCTAACTAAAAGCTCAGTTTTTTGTTAGTTTTCCATTTAGAAAACAAAATCCTTTCCAAGAGGCATTGGCAGTTCATCCGTCGGTTCTTCCGTTTGGATGTCACACCTGTAGCGTCCACATTCATTGAGATATTAGCATCGTATTCTACAGTTTACAGGCAGATGTACTTTTGCCCTTAGACTTAGCGGAAACTAGTTTGAACTTCCTGTTGTCAAAACTACCCATGTAACGGGAAGAGAATGCCAGAAATGGACTTCTATAATTACTGAAACTAATTACCCTCGAAAGTTAAAAAAGTCTGGACGCGGAAAGTGCGTTGTGGTAGTGAATTTTCATACAAATGATCTGGCACTAAACATTTTGTTAATTCAGTCCTTAGGTTTAACTTTCTTTCTTGTAACGTAGAGATCTAAATTTTGGTATATAGTTTACTTTTATAACGTAAACTTATGTGCGATTTTTTTACCATAGCTTTGTTATTTTAAGTTAAAAAATTCCGAAAAGGAGCCCAAAATGTTCCCGAAAACCTGGTCCGATTTTCCAGGCTAACAAACTTGTCCAAGCCTCCTACAAAAGAAAGGCCCCTGCCAAATTTCGTCAAAATCGGCCCATTATTTTTAGAGTTATATTATAAAGTTTGGAACATAATTTTTTCAAGAAAAACGCTCAGTCAGGTCAATTTTATCTTTTCAATTGTCAACTTATGACATAAAAATTACATTTATTACGTCACCTATTTCTGAATGGTGACGTCATTATAAGTTTTTTAAATTCAACCATATTTTTTTGCGGTTTTACCATACCATTACTACTTAAATGACGACGCAAAAAATCGGTACCTGAAATCACAATTTTTTTGGAAAGATAGTGTTATGTACTTTAAAAACTGGAAACGTAAGTTTAATGGAAAAAACAAACAAGGAAAACAAACAAAATTTAGCGCAAATGTTTAAATTGTTCTCCACGTACCATTTGGCATTGACCGATACGAGTGTATACTTTATACACTGGGCTCAAAAATGTCAGGACTAAGTTGCTCCAGTTCAGCGCGAATTCTTTGCTGTAGCTCCTCTAAATTATTTCGTCTGTTGAAATAAACTTTCGATTCAAAATAACGCCATAGAGAAGAACAAAGGGAGCCAAATCGTGGGAACGCGGTGGCCACTCAATTGCTCTTCGACGGCTTAGAGATTTCTCAGGAAATGTGGATTCTAGTGTGTTGAATATTGATTTTGACTTTAATTTTTGTTGCACCTGTTAAATAGTGACATGACAACGTATCAAAAATCACAAAATTAAATGTTCATTACTTTAGAAAAGTGAAGGAAAATCTCATTATTATAAAGAAAACCCTTCCTAAATAAAAACGGTGAGAAGTATTTCAAATTCAATAACGCATTTATGAATTATGTTCCCAACTTTATCATCAGACTATATATATATATATATATATATATATATATATATATATATATATATATATATATATATAAAGTGTTTTAGAGCACAGTTCATGATTTTTAACCAGTCGTTGTTTGGTAGAAAATCGCAATGATACATTTTTATGCCTCCATTGGCCTGAATACACGCACGACATATTTTTAATATGAAAAATTTAATGTCTTGATAATTTTTTGTACGACGATTATCTTTGTTGTATTTTAGTAAGTAGTAGTCTGGTTTGCCAAAGTTGTCATTGAGTGTCACTTGACATTTAGGTTAACAAGTTATTATTTTGAATAGGTGTAAGTGGTAAACTTTATAAAATTGCAAAATTTTCTACTCTTTTACTTCTTATAATGGAGTACACCTTAGAAGAGTATGCAGATATAATTTTTATCTACGGATATGCTGATGGAAATGCTCTAGCTGCTTTTCGGGAATATCAACGTAGGTTTCTCACTCGCCGTCAACCTACACCAAGGGTTTTTTCTCGATCGTTTTCAAGACTTCGGCATTGCGGTATTGGATAACGTCCTGACGCTAGAGCTAATGGTAGAAGACAACATCAACTTGAAGACGAAGAGAGAGTGGTGGATGCAGTGATGGATCAACCTTCTACAAGTACTCGGAGGATTGCCACGCAGTTACAATATTCTCAAAGCTTTGTTTGGAGAACTTTACATCGAGAAGCCTTACATCCATATCATCGACAGAATGTTCATTGCCTTCTACCTGGAGATAATATGCATCGACGAGTCTTTTGCGAATGGATGTTGGAAACGCACAATCAAAATATCTTATTCCCTAATCTAATCTTCTGGTCTGACGAATCAACATTTACAAGAAATGGTATTTATAATTCTCATAATGAGCATGTCTGGTCATTGGAAAATCCACATGCAACAAGGACTCATTTCAACATAGATTTTCCATTAATTTATGGTGTGGTATTTTTAACGGCTCACTGTTCATGGAAGTCCTGCCACAACGTTTAAATGGATCTTCGTACTTAGCGCTCCTAGAAAACAGTGTAGAAAACATTCTAGATGACATTCCACTAGCAACAAGATGTATAATGTGGCACCAGCATGACGGTGCACCAGCGCATCATAGTCGAAACGTTGTTACATGGCTACATAAACATTATAATGAAAGATGGATTGGCAGAACTGGACCACTACATTGGCCTGCAAGATCACCGGAATTAAACCCACTTGACTTCTATCTTTGGGGTGATTTTAAGCGACTGGTCTACAGTGAACAAATAAATACACCAGAGCAGCTACAACAACTGATAAATAATGCTTTTCGTCATATTCAAGCAACAATGAATCCTCAAGACAGTGGCGCGCGTACCCACATGTCATTGGTTATCCCTCAAGAAAAAAACGGGTAAGCCAATGATTATTTTTTTTCATTTTTTGAATCTTGCTTTCATTCGTGAACAAAATGACTCTCTTGATAATTTTCTGTACGACGCTTATTTTACGAGTAAGCAATGAATCAGGTTAGTGTTTCAGAACACAATTCATGATTTATAACCAGTCGTTGTTTGGTAGAAAATCGCAATGATACACTTTTATCAGGCTTATAGTAATTTATTTATTACAATAAATGTTCAAAAATGCCTTCATTGGCCTGAGTGTATTCAGGCCAATGAAGGCATTTTTGAACATTTATTGTAATAAATAAATTACTATAAGCCTGATAAAAGTGTATCATTGCGATTTTCTACCAAACAACGACTGGTTATAAATCATGAATTGTGCTCTAAAACACTAACCTGATTCATTGCTTACTCGTAAAATAAGCGTCGTACAGAAAATTATCAAGAGAGTCATTTTGTTCACGAATGAAAGCAAGATTCAAAAAATGAAAAAAAATAATCATTGGCTTACCCGTTTTTTTCTTGAGGGATAACCAATGACATGTGGGTACGCGCGCCACTGTTGGATTAGCCGATTCAATTGTTATGGTAGAATACGCGCCTTACATAGCAGCCCACACATGCAAAGTTTCAGCAAAATATATGTGCTACTTTTAAAAAAATTGGGAAACTTTATTTTTTGAAATTCAACTTTAACACTCTGTATCTTTAATGAAGCATTATAGGAAAATTTTTTATAGGACATACCCTCTCTAAAATTGTTCAAAGAACATGGAGTTTCTTTTTTGGTCACCACTTATGAATAAACCTGTATATATATATATATATATATATATATATATATATATATATATATATTTATATATATATATATATATATATATATATATATATATATATATATATATATATATATATATATATATATATATATATATATATATATATATATATATATATATATATATATATATATATATATATATATATATATAAATATGTTGAATGGCAGGTTTGGGGACAGTTCACATAGCTATCGTTTATAGGGACACTTGGTGTTTACGGGAACTGTCCACATAAGATTATATGTCTTTCGTATGTTGTGGGGACAGTCTTCACAAGATTTTTATTGTTATGTCTTTTGTGTATTATGAGGACAATTGGCGATTTGTATAATATGAGGTATTTTCTTCTTAATGTTTCTACACTAAAATATGTTTACAAATTAACTTTCATATATTATAGTGTTACCTCAATACTTATAAGTAGGTATAGATGATATGTTCTGAGCCCGCCACACAGTTCTGCTCCTGCGTGTGACGTCATGGTGACGAAACGAGATGGTGGGTTGGATAGAGAGAGGCAAGAGCTCTAACCTGAGATGACGTAATCCAAGATTGTGGCCAAGATGGAAGACAGGAAGTGAAAAATCTGGAGAGTTTGTAGTCAAAGTAATAAAACAACGATGGTGGATGGATAGAGAAAAAAAAGAGATTTTTAATCAGGTGACGTAATTCAAGATCGAGGCCAAGACTGTAAGTGAAAAATGTAGAAAATCTGAATCTTTAAAAGATATTTAACCTATCAAAATAAAAGAGCCCATCGTATTGATTATTGTAAATGACACATAAAAAACATGTCTGACAGCGCAGACGCAAACCAACTTTTTTATTTTGTATGATTAGGCACCAATGTGTGGGGTATCATCGAACTCGTCTCGACGAGCGAAATTTAAGTATGACATTTGCGCATGCGAAAACTGAAAATTGTGAATTTTTAAGTAAGAGAACACATGTGGGGTGTCATTCCACTCGTCTCGATGAGGAAAGATAACATTTATTTATTGTATTTTATATATATATATATATATATATATATATATATATATATATATATATATATATATATATATATATATATATATATATATATATATATATATATATATATATATATATATATAAGAAATGGGGTGTCGCTTCGCCATCTCCCACGTAAGAGGAACTCGGAAGCATGTCAAGCAAGATGATGGCAACTAGATGATAACAGCAAGGGGCTAGATGCACACAGGAAAATCCTGTCGAGACTTGTGACCTCGCTAGACTGGCCAGTGTTAGAATTGACCTCGTTTCAACTCATTTCCTGTCAGAACTCGCAGAAAACCCATTGTCAATTTTTATTTCCGGCTAGTGTTCACGCTGACCGCGTTTCAACTTTTATTTCCTGTCAGAACTCGCACATAAATATGTTTTGTTAGCGAGTTTACTTTTAGTCACACAGAAGTCGTTACCACTATGCAGTATAACAATGAGCTGTGGTATAGAAGTAAAAATAGAATATATCATGAAGAGAATATCGCAACACTAAGACAATTAGTGCTGAAGATACAAGAACCAGCTTATATGGATGAACGCGGGTCTGAAGGTGAAGATTATGAAAGTGAAGATATAGTTGAATTGTGTGACGTATATTTAGCTGGTTACTGCTCCACATAGTTCTTTGCATTATCACTCGCTCGATACCAGGAGCTGATTAAAGTAAGCCGTTCTTCAGGTATTTACCAGGAGAAGCAAAAAACTAATATCAATATTTTTACGATGGAGACGACGACAACAACAGAGAAGGTTGTTCCAGCGCAGAAGGCTCCAGAAGCGGAGGTTGCAGCAACATATAGAGTGAAACTTGAGGCTGTGAAAATTATGAGACAAGGGTTTAATGAAAATTTTGAGTTCTAAAGCTGTGATAACCTCCACAAATTTGGAAAACATCCATATGGTATACCGCTATACGATTACAAGTCAATTAATGCATATTGGGATACATATGAGAAAGAAGGTTGTGCTGGTGTAGAAAAGTTTGTTGAAGTCTGGCATGAACATGTTGAATGCTTTGGAGTGTATTACGGATTTGACGACGATGAAAACAAAATATTATAAGGTATTTAGTGATCGCAGTAGATTTTTAAAGTTTAACAGTAAACCAAGCAGGCAAGTACAACCAGTGGGAGTGATAGAAGGGGAACAACAAATCCTACTTAAGATTCAGTTTTACAAGCCCAGTTTAAGTATAACATTAAATAGTGTAAACATGTATCATTAACATGACGTTCTGATTCCACATATGGTGTAGATGTTCACGATGGGCCTGAGGTCTTCAGACCTGTTAATAACGGTTTTGGTGAAGATTTTTATTGGAATCGAATTGATGCAGCTCTACGACAGAATATTAATGAGATTAAACAAGAAAGCAGAATGTTGCTGAAAACAAGGTATACTATTTATCCATCTTTAAGTATCGCAATTGTATATAAAAAGCTGCTGGATTGATTCCGATAATTAAAATTGTAAATACAAACTCGTACCCATCAGAGGCAAATATAACAATCTCATCCGGCCTATGGGAATGGGAGTATTTTATTTTAACACTGGAAAAAGCAGCTGAAGAGTACTTTACCAAAGGTAATGCGATTGAACCAGAAATTATTGGAATGTGTACCGTTAAACCTATTAAAATACTAAACAGTAAAGGCATATCAATCTCAGATGATTCTGTTCCTTTTTATTTAACCGAAGATACAGTTTAACAAATACTGGATTTGGTTGAAACCACCAACGAAAGATTAAAGCTTCTAACTAATTTTAACTTTGATTTTCGACTTAGTGATTTCCTGTACTGTGTCAGTGATGTTCATAAATGTATTAATAAGAAGGAGCTACCATGTGACTATGAAATGGTGAAGCTTATAAATATTATGTTAAAAGACTGTTAACCACCATTTCGAATTTGTATGTTAGAGTGCTTACACTTTGCAAAGAAGCAAGTACTTGATCGTTTCAAAGAAATACACGCGATTGACAATGGTTCCTCGTAAAGCAACTTTTATCATCCTGACGGCCAAACAGTTTTAAATTCATAAAAATTTTATCATGTTTTGCTAAGGCAGATGAAGCACTGTATATCTTACTGCTTTCCTAAACTATTTAATATCAATACCCCTTTTATCCAAAAATAATCCTTACAGTTCGTTTGTCGGGTGCTAACGGTGTACCAAATTTGAAGACGATATCTCAATTCGGTCTAAAGTTATGATTTTTTGCTTCCCAAATAATGTTTTTCATATGTTTTGACACCTTTTACGACGTTTAAGCGAAAAAAAAAAATTTGAAATTTTTGTCGCAGACACCGTATTTCCACAAGCATTGACGATGTGGAAATACAACTAATAAATATTTGTTTTCAATTATGTTGGTAAATTCACGTTCTGTCACAATGTATTTTCAACTAGTTAATTTTTTAATATTATATATATATATATATATATATATATATATATATATATATATATATATATATATATATATATATATATAATCAAAATACGTATACGGCAAAATTTATTGGGAAATAAATATTTGCAGACTTTCATTATGAAATGTGTTGTTGATGTTTATTGTATTGTATTGTATGGGTATAGGTTAAGATCTTAATTGTTGTAGGTTCAAATCTTGATGATACGTATTGTGTGTTGTTTATTATATGTATGGCTACAGGTTCAAATTTTAATGTAAGTATGCTTGTTGTGTTGTTTATTCTATGTGTATATGAAAATAGGTTTGTTATGTGTGTATGGTTATAGATTCAAATCTTGATGTGTGTACGATGTGTTTTGCTTGTTGTTTGTCTGTTGTATGGGCATGGATTCAAATCTTGATATATGTAGGGTGTCGTGTGGTTACAGGATCAAATCTCAATGTATGTATGTGCATTGGTGTGTTGTTTATTGTATTTATAACAATAGGTTCAAATCTGTATACCTACATTTAAATTAAATGTATTAAAGTTATAAATAGTCTTCATAATCTTCATCCAAGACATCTTTGAAAGTTGTTAGTTTGTGTAGAAGTTTTCGTAGTCGTAAGAAAACAGTTTGACTCGGGTATTGTATACCTAATATAGCAGGGTTAAAAGGTGCTACCTTGTTTAAGATGATAGTCAATTTGTTGAATTCAAACTATCGTTTCTTACGGAAACAGTACAACATACCATTGGTGTAGCGAAAAACGCTTTTGATTTTTGATGGAATGTTTGGGTAGAGGTCTGATGTAAATCCAGATTGTAAAATTGAAAACCTAACTCTATTATCGCTTACATACATGTTGTCATCATTAAATAGAATGGTTTGGTCAGCATAGGTGTTGATTGCGGATTTCAGTTTTTTAATACTTTTAATAATTTTAAGCCCCATATTCTCAAATGTATTATCATAACGAAGGTGGAAACTTGGATATCCACTCAAAAATACACTGCGATTAATAAATACAGCAATATCACGATTTGGTTTTTGATAAATAGCATCCACTTTTACCAAGTTGTAACCGAAAGCAGGCATCCAATCAGTATTTCTTACGTAATAACTACCTGTTTGACTGTTTATTGGTGAAAAGATATAAGTTGTATTATATAAGTGTTATCAATTGAATGTGTTATCAGTTGAATCCTTGTATCATGCGTTGCTAAGTACATTAAATATCCTTTTTAGCAAAAAATAACTCTTGTTAGAGAGCTTTCACTTCCATGTATCATACGATGTTAAGTTAATTTAATATCCTTTAAAATGAAAATAAGTTCTTACGTAATAAATATTTTTTGAGAGTTTATTGGCGAAAATATATAATTTGTAATTATATAAGTATTATCAATGTCTTGGATTTAACAGTTTTATCATGCGATGTTAAGTACATTAAATATCATTTGAACGAAAAATAACTCTTGCTATAGAGCTTTTACTTCCATGAATCATACGATGTTCATTAAATATACTTTATATTGAAAACAAGTTCTTACGTAATAAACGTCTGGTGTTCCTGTAACCTATACTTCTATAAGTGTTTTTACTTTAACTGTTTGTGTCCTTTTATTAACAGTAGCCTGTTTTTGTTTATGGAAATTTAAAATCAGAAGAACCAGCTCCGCCACCGAGTACAGATTGTGTCGCTGTAGAAAAGTTTGTTAAAGTCTGGCAGAAGCATCTGGAAGATCAAGGAGTATAGCACGCAATATAATACGGTATTTAGTAATGGCAATAGATTTTTAAAATTTACCAGTAAACCAAGCAAAACCATACAACCGAAGGCTGTGGTAGGAGAACAACAAAACCTACTTAACACGTCCATCAAGTGTCAGTTGAAACGTCAACGAGTTTGTGTATACATGTCCACTTGTGATTTATTAACATGAAGATGTCGGAGAGTGACAATGACAGCGACGACTATGCCGCCGTTGATGAAAACGACGGTCCCGATTTCACAGAACACCAAAAGAGAATAGTATTATTTAACAAGTATCAAGCTGACGACAGGCTGTTGATGGAAACCACTTTTACTGTTAGACGATCCTTAAAATTGATTACAGGCATCAGTGCAAGAAACGACTTTACAAATGTGAAATTTGTCAACCCGTTGTCGTTGGATGAAGAAAACCAATATTTGGCTTTGGACGAGTGTGATTTTTACGATTTCCTAGACAACATACGTGAGTTGTGTAGGAAATATCTTAAAGGTGAAGACGAACCAACTAACAGATTTATAGTGCATCATCTTAATTACTGTCGCATAACCTATTCAAACGTACTAAGTGAAAAAGCCCTGTGCGTAGATCACGGTTTCACATCTATGCATCTATTTTTGAACGAAGAGTGTGTGGAACAGCTGCTTGGACTTGAGGTGTTGGTTAAAGCCAGACTGGACTATCTGAAAGAATCACACTTTGCATGGACTTACACGTGTTTTATGGAAAACATAGTGCAAATATTAAACGATCTGGGTAAGTGGGACATCAATGTACCGCAAACCATCCAAACTATAAAAACTTTACTCGACACCGTAACACCAGCATTTAAATATTACATGTTGGAGTGTTTGCACTACGCTCAAGAGCAAGTATTCACAGACATCCGTAACATGCGCGATGGTTCCTTTTAAAGCAGGTTTCATCATCTTAACAGCACTGTGTCAGAAAGTGTTGTATATTCATGAACCACCCAATGTCGCAGAAGTACGAATTTGTTTCGACACCGATGACTGCATGATATGGTCCGCTCTTACAACAACAACATATCTACACAACGATGACCTCATACCGCTTGCAACGTACAACATGTCATCTGATGTGGCGGCGGTGCGTTACAAAGTTATGTTTCTGTTTGATAATGGCAGCCGTGGTGATACTTCTGATTGGAGCACTCTTGTGTTGACCGATGCCCAGTTGTTCACTTCAAAGTTAATTTTTGTGTTTATAGCCACTGGCTTTCTTACATGTCTTACCATATTCATGTTGATGTACTTTTGTTTTAAATCTAGCACTTCTCTGCACATGTATCGCAAACGTGTTTGCTAATATAAATATATAAAATGAACACATGTTTTATTTACTAGTTTTAAGGATTGTGAGGGTACTAGCACAAAAAAAGCAATATATCATTTACAATTTTATCAAGGCATTAAGCGTACAATATAACGAAATAGCAACATGCAATTATTTATACTACATATACAGCTTCTAGTGTATTCTGTTGAGTGATGCATACACATAGGAATGTCTGGCACCAGCTTCGGACAATCCACGTTTGTTTCCAAATTGATCACGTCCACACGTTAGCCACAAGTGAGGAGCATCTGCGTCAGAAATCTCTGTTTATTCTCGCCTTTTACGTAGATTCCGTTCACCTGTTGTTTAACAACATGTTTTACCAAGATATTTGGCAATTCTTCCAAATAAACAGTACCATAATTTTAGTCGATACAATGGTGATGGGTCTGCAGAAATTTGACTTGTTTGATTACATCAGCAGACAGAAAACACATTGGTTGTGGCGGTTTAAACACATGATGCACCGTTTGATACCCATTACATATCACCAATTCTTTGGGTGTGAACTCGGGCAGACAGAAACCTTGAGTGTCGACAACGACGAACTTCATCTTGACACTGCCCAACTATACTTCCATCTTGGCTTATATAGCCCCGCAGAGAGAGTGGTGGTGGATGTAGGGGTCTTGTACTCAGACGATATAGCGTACAACGTTAGAGAGTGGAGGGTATTTGATGATGCCATCATGTATAATTATGCAGAAACATTTGGTGTGATCTGGGAAGTTCTGGTTACTTTCCATCTCCAATTTGATATCGACAGTGGACGGTTTGACGGAATCCGTATACTCTGAACAATCAAACACAAACATGGGATAGTTTTCGAAAGCTGTGTAATCCAACGTAGGCTGCGGTTCTCTGCCGCGATATGCTCGTTGAAATTCAATCATGTTTCTATATGCTTCCAGATAATTAGCTTGTTCAAAGTTCAGATTCGTACCTTCGGTGGGTATTTGTTTCGAATTCAGGTGCAGTTTTACATCTCGAACGTTCACATGATCAAACTGATTGATATCTGTTCTAGGATTGTGGTGGCGTTCTGTTTGAAAGACGACAATAACAAAGCAAGGTCGTTCGGTGTTTGAGGAGGTCTTCACAGACCACGAGTCCTTGTTTGAATGACTCACATTCGGTAATTCGTACATCTTCCATTTTCTAAACGGTATAAGAATCTTTTTATCTTGGGCAATGTATGTCAACAGCTGCTGTTGTATCACATCACTGGGATGGATGTGTTTGACTTGCAATGCCATATGTTCAATGTTAAACTTTATAGCTTTGTCGGACCCTTGTGCACCGCTCAGAATATAGCAATTTTTATCGTTTTGACCGCGAGTGGTACGTACCAGCAAGCGGCTAAACAGCACCAATAGCAAAATCTGTTGTTTTTCACCATGGTGTTCCTTTCGCTCGGATGGCCAGCCAGCTGGGATGAGAGCTCGTGATTCATCGCTGTTTGCTTGTAATAAAGTGCGGACTGCTGTAACAATGCCAGGATTTCTAACATGTTCGATAATCTGATTGCACATCTCAACGGCCACAGAGGAGAACAAATTAACTGCCGCATTCGCTGTTACCAGCAAACTTGACAAGATCTACATTTGTTAGAGGTCTTGCTGGTAAAAGTGTCACACGTTTTTTGGCTTGTGTAAATACAAACCGTAGCCGCTACGTTGTTTCTTCAAGAACAGACTGTCACCCACACCACTGCCTCTCTTACCCACAGCAATGGCCTCCATTGTTTGATTGTGACGTTTTGCCTCTTCCAATTTTTGTTTGGCTGCTTTAGCATCGTTCACGGCTTTAGGAATGCCTGCGGCACCGCCACCCAGAGCTCCAAGAGCAGATAGTCCACCAAATATCAAAGGTAACAGTGGCAGGAAGCTTTCGCTTTTGGATATAGGAATAACACGAGGTACCTTAACTTTCTTGCAACCACCAGCATTTTTGATGACTTTTCTCGCTACATGTAGCAGATTTTTCAGAGATGGCATTTTCTCAATCACATTGATAGCGCCTCGCATTAAACACAGTATGTTTTTAAACGGCACCTTGCCAACAACTTTTATCTTACCAGCACCAGCATTACTAGTTTTTCTGCATTTGTTCACACCCATACCAAGTTTTCGTTTAATTTTCATTGTTTTTGCTGCACTCCAAGCGGCCACCTTTACACCAAAACTTGCATCCGTCGACTTGATTCGTTCCTTGGCTCGGTGTTCCAACACATCGTCTGCTCGATGCCTGTCACTCAACTGTTTTGATTGAGAGTAGGCGATGTCGTGGTCGCGACAGGCACGATCTAAAGGTTTGATACCTTGATCACCTCTGGCAAGACGTTCTTTAAGTTTAGTGCCCGGCCCACAAAACTGATAACCTGGTATGTGTAACTCAACAGGCAGTTTGTTGATGAGTATGTTGACGAGACCTTCACCATTAAATACCAACATTGATACTAAAGCGTTGGTGTATTAATCACCAGTATTTATACTTACAGCAAACAGGTTGGTGTTAGTCTAGTTAACGATACGTATCGTAAAACACACAACAGCAACCTTACCAGTTACAAACTTGGACGATGTTGTTCGTGTGGAAACAGCTACACAAGACAGGCACTGTCTTCTGTTACCCGACACGGTGCGCTGTTTGATATGTGGTCCAAATGGATGCGGTAAAACAAATGTCATGCTGAGTTTATTATTTGAAGCAAACGGTTTAAAGTTTGCAAACGTGTATGTGTATTCAAATTCGTTGTATCAACCGAAATACAAGATGTTAGAGGAGGTGTTGGCTGGTACAAAAGGTGTTGGTTACTATCCGTATAGTGAAAACGATGAAATCTTAGATCCAGCAGATGCCTTAGGCAACTCAATCTTTATCTTTGACGATGTGGCGTGTGACAAGCAAGACAAAATAAAAGCGTATTTTTGCATGAGTCGGCATAAAAATATTGATTCCTTCTATCTTTGTCAGGCATATAGCAAGGTACCAAAACAACTGGTGCGTGACAACGCAAACGTTGTGGTGTTATTCAAACAGGACGAAGCAAATCTTAACATGTGTACGACGATCATGTGACCACGGATATGACTTTTGAAAAGTTCAAGACACTGTGTGGTGAATGTTGGCAGACCAAGCATGATGTGATAGTGGTCGTTAAAGATTGTGATTTAGCAAAAGGACGGTATCCCAAAGGCTTCGATCACTTTATATATATTTAAACTGACGTCTGTGTGTTAGTCTTCATGTGTTTAACATACTGTGAGCATGGCGAAAAAATCTAAAAGTCGTCCTCGCCCGAATAAACTATCAACACAGCCACCAAATATCAAACGTAAAATAGCCGATTTATCAAAGATTATTCGAAACAAATATTTAGCTTTGAAACTGGACAAAACAGAGACGGATGAAACGTTACAGCGATTATATAAGCCTCTGTTAAAAGCGTTGAGTGGTATATCGAAAAGCACAGCAGTCACCGCGTTGGCCTCTTCTCAAACAGCTCAGCAGCAGCAGCCGATTAAATCTGAGGTTGATGTGAAACCAACACCACCACCACCAGCAGCAGCAGCAGCAGCAAAGGAGAAAGTTCCATTCCTTAGCGATGATGAAACGTTTGAGTTGGCACCAGAGGCACCTGAACCTGAATTATGGACGACGAAAGCTTATAGAGAACTAGATGCTGCAGCAAATACACCGGAAGCCATTTACGATAAAGCATTAAGTTCGTAGCCTATAGTTGCTAGATATTATATTGATAAATATGTCACAGATAATCATTCATGTGATTCAATATATGGTGTTACTTATGATAACGCCACCAACACTTGGATGCTCGGCAACAAACCTATTAAATTTCTCATCGTCAACATAGATACTAACAACAGACAAAGCTTCCAGATTATGGTTGGCAATAGAAGATATAACGGCACTAATCATCTGTTGGAAATGATATTTTTGAGAAAACCTGTTTTCGCTGCCATGCAAAATTTGCAAGCTTTACGTGACTATGCAGACATTATGGAAGTTACTAGTTTGCACAGAAAAGAGAACGATCCTAAAGAAGACCTTATAAGAAACAGTTCTATCAAATATCAGCAGGTGATAAAACCAATTTTGGAAAAACAAGCAGGTGCTAGGGCGCGATCTTCCTCGTTAACTTTGGGTAGTGGCATGCCATACATGCTGCATACTAAGAAACAGAAAGAATATGTGTACTGGGATGATGTGAACGAACTGGTTGACAGACTTCGACTCCCGATGGCTTCCCATAGATTGTGTAACGTCGCCAACCCTATCGATTCCACGGGTGACGTAACTAAAACATTTGTTGATGCCTGGGTGGACGACTATCAGAAACATAAAGCTGAGTATCTGAAGAATAAAGATGAAGTGACACAAAGACTAATAGCCATACTGCTAGAGGCTGTGCACAAACCCGAGTTGGAAGATTTGAAAAACGAATTTAAACAGAAATTGAAAAATTTAACCAAGACCATAACAGCTCAAGTTTTAAAAGATATCGATCTGTCAAAGAACCACAAGCTAAAGAAGAAATTGGGTGAAATAGACAAAAATCTGAAAGATTTGCACAAGTGGATACTTTTAAATCCAACATCACCATGAAGCGTCGCCGACGACAACAACGTAACACTGAACCATCTGATGCCAAGAAACAAATTATAAACGAGTTGTATAAACCAGCTAGAATCAATTTTAAACGTAGGCGCACCTTAATTAGAGGTTTGGATGACTTGTGGCAGATTGATTTGGCCGAGTTTACAGAGTATCATCGTGAAAACTCTGGTTACAAGTACATTCTGGTGGTGATCAGTTGTTTTTCAAAGTATGTGTGGACGCGTCCGCTTAGATCTAAAAACGCCGAAGAGGTGACTAAAGCCATGGCTGATATTTTAGCTAACAGCACTGCACCTTCCCACATACAGTCTGATCTTGGCAAGGAGTTCTACAACGCCAAATTTAAGGCCTTAATGACCAAACACGACATCAATCATTACAGTACGTATAGTGTGAAGAAGGCAGCAATGGTTGAACGAGTCATACGTACGTTGAAAGAGAAGATATATAAAAACTTTCACATGTCTGGTTCTTACAAGTGGCTACATATTCTGTCCGATGTCACAGCTGCATACAACGCAACCATTCATCGCACCACCGGTGTCAAACCTCAGGATGTCACTAGGAAAAACGAAGCAACTATTTGTAAGCAGGTATACTCCAATACTATACAGGCGTCTACACAAACTTAACTTAAAATGGTGGATGCTGTACGTATAAGCAAGGCAAAAACAATGTTTGAGACAGGATATACACTGCGCTGGTCCGCAGAATTGTTTAAGGTGCCACGGTGCAACCCAGCAGTCTAGTGACGTATTTACTAGAAGATATGCAAGGCAAGTCAATCAACGGAGGGTTTTACGAGCAAGAACTACAAAAGACCTTATCTTCTGACATGTACTTAATCGAACGAGTGTTGAGAAAAAAGGCACCAAGTCCTATGTGAAATAGCTCGGTTTTGATAAGACCCATAATTCCTGGGTCAACACCAAAGACATTAAATAATTTGTATTATGCTATGAATAAAGGAAACATGTTAAGGGTATTTTTTTAATTTCAAACCCTCCTCTATGCATTCACGCAAACAAATTGGTTGTGACAGAAAACACAGTTAATGAAACACACACAGAGATTATTACAAATATCTTTATTATCAATGTTGTATTAAAGTCTGTTACAAGTCAGCATATCTTCCAGTACAAGTTGATATTTGGCAATAAATTCACACACCAAACACAGGTTCTCAGAGTATTTTAGCTGGGCAATGAAGAAGGCACAAGGTATGACTGTCCGGTATCTGAATTTGGTCAGTTTCGAGATAATGTCAGCCATAAACATGTTCATGTCGAAGAAACTGGTAAAACGTAATTCTAACAGCTGGTCTCTGACCACACAGCCAATGTCTTCTATTATTTTCAATGCTTCCAGGGTTAAGTTGAAATTACTGGCGCATGTATCACCACACAGCTTAAACTTAAAAAACACTGATTTGCTGTGCGTTTTAACCAAGTATTTAGTTAGTGTATATGATTCTCCACTATTGTCTGTGCCCATTGGCTGGCTTTCCATATTGTAAATTATGGTAGGTAACACGTTTAAAAATTCTTCAAATGTCCACATATCGAAAAACACAGGTAAATTACAGTTTTTTTGCGAAACCTTCACCAAAGGTAAAAACTTTAAAAGCGGGGCCACACCCACAGTAAGTGTTCTATATCCGTTTGGCAGAAGAGAAAACGTTGTCTGACCTATGAGCTCACAGTCTTGTGCTTTTAATTTTCTCCATACTTTTCTGATTGATGTCCAACAACTTCTCATTGAATGATGTCGTGTGTAGGCTGATATTCGGTTGTTTGTATGCTGTATGATATACAGCATTCATAATATCTGCGTAATTATTTTGTTCACTTGTGTCTGTTGTTGTTGGATAGATTGTGTACAGCTCACCTATGATATTATCCAACGTTTTTGGTTCTTCTTTTGTTGTAATACTTTCAACTGCATTTGCCACCCAGATATCTTGTAACACTTTAAGCTTTTTACTGCAACCACCACCAACAGCACCACCAGTACTTTTTGTGTTGATAGATTTTCGTTTTCTATTATTCTGCACCATGTTGGTTTGATTAGCTACAACTTGTTCTACGTACCGCAACAAACCAGCTTCTATGCAAGGTCAAATACGAATGAAGTGATGATCCTACTGGGTATGGGTCATAGCCGTGTTGTCAGTTATCTGTCTTTCTTGTGTTTTGCTAAAGTATGCATATGTATTCTGATGTAGCCGTATGTACAGAGTGACATACTTTTTACTCAAGTACGGGTATCAATTAAGCGTCTGGTCTCTTTGGGAATATCTGCTTGATGGATATTCTCAACATTTGTTTCTTGCAATGCGTCGTATGTGTATTGCCATTTTAAGAAATTTTCATAACTTTCCCAGGAGTGTGCCTTGTGCGGCATCCATTTTCCCAAGTTTTGACCTTTTTTGATGAAACATTTGTCACAGCAGCTTCTCTCCGTCGGTGGATATCGCTTTGAACAGATGTCACAACAACGGAGACCCTCCTCATTCAGTTATTACGCTTGTCATTTGGTGTTGGCGGTGGTTGTGTGATAACTTGCTCTTCACTCACTTGTTGATTTGTTTCCGGAACGTGTTGTTTCAACAAAAAACCAGAACCTTGTGAAGTGGTTGCTTGAGCAGTGTCTTGTTGTTGTTGCTGTGGCGATCCTAGGCTGGTGGCTGTTATGGTGAATGCATCACCTTCGACGCCCCCCTTATTGCTCTGATACATCTTGTGCAACTCCGACCATACTTCTTCGAACGTCAAAAGTGACAGCTTCCTAAACGGCACATGATAGTCTCTGTCCAAGCCGGAGAATGTAAAGCCCACTTTGGTGTCGGTGTTTAAGTTTCGAATCACTCTGTTGTAAATTTCCTGCATGCCGTTCTTAAGCCATTGTTCAGGATCATTGACGCCACTGCTATTGAGCGGATTCAACTTGAAACGCACCGTATTCTGCAAAATATTATAACGACTGTTTCTTGTTGTCGACTCACCAATAATTGAAAACGCCATAGCCGCAAGTCGTTACATATTTAACACACACACACAGGAGCTAAAATCTATGTTTCTCACTTTTTTGGAAGCTAACACAAGACTGGTTTGTTTACGACAGTTGTCATGTCTCTAACTATTCTTTCAAACAACATCATGTTTGCGTGTGTCATATGTTAAACAGCACCAAAGACATTTCAGTTCAGTCTGTCTGTACCTGTAATATGTGTGTGTTTTTTAAAGCCCCATTCGTAATCGGTAACTCTTCGTATATTGTCACAGTCTTAAAAACCCATTATAATAATTTTTCTTTACTGCTTATGATATTTACATTATTATTATTATTATTATTATTATTATTATTATTATTATTATTATTATTATTATTATTATTATTATTACAAATATATCTTCTCTCTCCCATCAATGTTTCTTTTGCTTTTATGAAAATAAGATAAATTTTAAAAGGTATAAAATTCCCCATTGCTTATCATCTCACTATCACTTCCTTATCTGAAAAAAGAATTTAAATATTACTGGTTATTCTATTAATTGGTAAAATGTGTTGTTAGCAGAAGCAAGTGAAGTACTTTGTTAGCTGTTAGTGCTTTTCGTAGGTTACGGATCAAATACTCACTTGCACAGAAAGTCCTGTTATTAGGTAACTTTCTTCCGAAAGGGATAAAACTGCTACAACATTGTTTACAGTGTAGAACCCCTCAAAAGTCAAGGGTAAGCTACACTTATTAGTTTATATTAGAGGTGAAGGAGATATTCTGTCTGATTGCAGGGTTCTTGGAAATTTCTTATACGTCCCGTAGCTCTAGGCAGGTATCCACTGTGTCACTTTTACCTGTCTTAAAGGGCATTCTATGACAGGCCCTCATACCAGCAGTCTTGATAATATTGCAGCCTGGCACTAGTTTAGTCAATCTTCAACCAGGAAGGCTTGTAGACACCCCTCAGCCCCGCAGAACATCCTGGCGACGTCACAGTAACCAGATAAGGGGCACATATTTTCTTAAAAAAAATTCACTAATGAGGAGATCCCGACTTTTAAATTTAAAAAAAATTTCTTCAAATGAGCGCTAATTTGGCCCCCCAGAACACATATCCGGGGTCAGTTTCAATTTATATATATATATATATATATATATATATATATATATATATATATATATATATATATATATATATATATATATATATATATATATATATATCACACCGATAACTCAAAAAATAATGGGCCGATTTTGATGAAATTTAGTGAATAAATTCCTTTTGCAAATTGCCTGGATAGGTTTGTTAGCCAGGAAAATCTACCCAGGTTTTCCCGGAAAATTTTGAGTTTTCTTTCGAAAAAAATTTATATCTTAATATTAATATTAATATATCCTATATTAACAAAGTAAGGACAGCCTTATAGGTAGGTTACCTACCAAAATTTAGCTATATAGGTCAAAAGACAAAAAAGTTATAGGCATTTAAAGAAAAATAAATTGGGGTTTTCCTCAAAACGTCAAGGTAACGATTTTAAAACGTCAAAATCGGCAACATTTAGGCAAATAACTTAAATCTAATACAGGCTATGGAAATTAAATGTCTCAAGAAGGATGTTTTACCAACCCTGAAGTCTTAATTTCAACCGTCATTGTCCTCCATTTTACTAAAATGTTTCCAGAAAATTCATTTCAAACAGACCCTTTCTCTGATGCTTGGCAGTAGTCTTAGCTATAGAGTTTATCGTTTAAGCGTATATAATTTTTGTCGATTTTTTGTAAAAAATCAATAAAGCTCAATATATTCGTTATTATACAAGATATAAAAAAAATTGTATATATTAATTATAGGGCGTCTTGAGCTACATCTTTAAAAAAATATTTCTACAATCACAGGCTGGCCCATAAGTCGTTGGTGATACAAATTTTCTTTTTTTTTTTTAATCAAACACGCCTTATGTTATTGCATTTTTGCATTTTCCATCGAAATATAATGCATGTTTGTAAGAAAAGAAATTCTGGATGCAGAAAGTGCGTTATGGTAGCGAATTTTGATGAAATGCTTCATAATTGAATTGCCCAATTTGCTATTAACCTATAAGGTTGACCAAGAAACGAGTTTTTCCGGGAATAATTTAAGTTTACTTTTGGAAATTGTTGTACATTTTCACACAATAAAGTTATTTTTATGAAACATGGCACATTGTTTTTACTATATAGGTTATACTGGTAACCAAATTGATGCCTGCTTTCTTAAAAAGAAAACACACATATTTGCAATAAAAACATTTTTATGAAAATTCACTACCATAACGCACTTGCTGCGTCCAGAGTTTTTAAACTGTCTTTTACTATTTGTGTGGAGTGAAATTTGGTAAATACAGCTTAACATCAGTAATTTCTTTGCAACGATATAGATATTGACTACAAACCAACCTGTAATAGTTTTAAACTGATATAGTTTTATGTAGAGAATGTACACTTGCTAACAATCGTTTGTACGTACAACTTTTTTATGCTGTTAGTTAGCACAACATTATGCAATTAGTGCATTAAAATTACTTACCTTAATTTTCATTATAGTATAATATAGACTCAGTTATTGCTTATCATATATCTTGGTGGTTATCGATATCTTCTTTATAATTGATTTTCGTAATATATTAAAATCAGGTATACAGCACTACCTCTTATTTTCATTTTGATCTAATGTGTTGACGTTTGACACCAGGCATAACGGTAACGCCCTAGGCCATAGAAATAATAGTAGGATTGGCTAGACCGCGGTCGGTTAGTTGTCTAGCAATCATAGAATTGTTTGCTTTGTCTATTGCAAAACTGTTTTGGTATTTGTGATTTGTTAATTAGGTTCAAATTTACCCACGATTTCACAATTCTGGCGCACCAACGTGTTTCTATTTTTTTACCCACGATTTCACAATTCTGGCGCACCAACGTGTTTCTATTTATTTTTTTTTTACCCACGATTTCACAATTCTGGCGCACCAACGTATTTCTATTTTTTTTACCCACGATTTCACAATTCTGGTGCACCAACGTGTTTCTATTTTTTTTACCCACGACCTGGCAATTCTGGCGCACCAACTTCACATTATCTGAATATTAGTTCTTTTTTTTTTTTTTGGAGTAACTTGCGACGATCAACATTATTTTACTTACCTTTTCACGTTGTAGGTTTTAAGTTTTCTGTTTCTCAAGTAACATTTAGCGGATTTGATTAGGCGGTCAGCACTGTTTTTTTGTGTTGCGCATTTATAACAACCTTGCATTTTGAACGTTTATTTCTTTATGCTTGTTGTTTTTAACTTTTACTATTGTATACTGAAATTTCTCTAAACCTACGTTGGTTATAAGTTGGTGCTTGTTTGTTTTTAATGGGATATGTTAGTTCCAACTTGACTTTCACACTCTTTATTTGAATTAATAAATCGATTTCTCGATGTTTTTTCTCCTACCTTACATATATATCTGTTGCTTGCATATAAGGATTTTATTTCCCCTGTGAGTCTTTGTTATTTTCTGTTTCTTTTAACCGAAAGCTTTTTTCTTTGAAGAAGGGGAGGGGATTTGTGTAACCTTAACAAGTCTAGCAATAATTACGTTTTTTTCTTGCCATTACATTTTGCATTGTGCTATCTATGTACACTTATATATTTTGGTAAACTTGGAAAAGCTGTGAGGTGTAAGAAAGGAGGAAAAAAAGGCGACTTTTTTTTGTAATATTTACGGAATTTATTTTGAAATTATTGTCTTATTTGCCATTGACAAATTGACATTATTTACATAGTCCACAAATTTATTACAGGTAGTGCATTATATTTACAAATAATTTTATAGTATAACCATTATATTCTGTTTTTTGCATTGCCTGGTGTAGTAAAATTCAGTGCCGGGTTAAGGGTTATTGTTTAAAATTTGGTAGTAATCCCGGATATTGTGTGCGATACTGAGTTTCAATAAAATACAACTAGTGCTTGGTTTAATTTTGTGTAGCGTAGTGTTAAGTTACTTGCGGTAGTTGAATTTTTTTCTGTACATATCTTTGTTTTTCAAAAACAATTTTTTGTGGTTTGTGTTGCCTATCGACCATATATTACCATGGAGGTCAACCGTTTAGCTGGTGACGAACTCACTTATGAGCTTTTGGTTAGAGGGTGTGAAATAGGAAATACGGTCGCTCAGAAAAGAACACTCCTGAGACAAGCCCTTCGTCTCGAGGAAAGCCCTCCTATGACTCTACCAAAAGGCATTTTTGATGAGCGAAATGAACTTAATGTGTGTGCAGCTAAGCTAGAGCAGCTAACTGCTGATATATAAAAATTTGATCCTACTAATATAGAGAATGACTAGTTAATTGATTGATTTCAATCGATTGAATAAAAAAAATATGTATTAAGTATTATTACAAGAAAACATAGAACTACTGTTACAAAATATTAAAAGTGACTTAACAATAAGACGACTAAACTAATAATGTTTCTCTACTGTCTCACTACCATCACTCCGCTACGTGTTTCCACCTCCAGTCTTTAATTCCACGGAATGCAGAGCTCTGTCGTTCCCGTGTGAAATGCCGATTCAGCAGTTTGTACACTTGTGTGGTGATGTGGACTGCAAAGTTCCAATTGTCGCTCCCACATGAAATGCGATCTCAGCAGGCTGATGGTTTATGCATTTTTGCAAGATGGCAGTTCTCATGGCTGGCGGTTGTAACTCTATCCTATGTTGGTTGGTGTGAAATGTAACATCTCCCACCCCAAGTTTGAACATGCAGTGGAATGTAATGTTCAAATCACAATATCTTGATTGTTGGAATTGTCCTTATCGATCTCCTTGACTTGTGGAAACCATTTAGCTAACACATACTTATGCACAGTAAAACAAACAATACAGATTATTAAAATGTATAATAAGATGGTCCATAGGCTGATTTTGTTGATACGAATGGGTCCCTCATGTAGATTTTGGATGTTTCTTCTTTGCTGTTCTAAAGCCGTTTGTATATGATTTATTTCTTCTAAGTTGATCGGGTCCAGTTTGACCGGGATGGTTTCTTTCTCTTCTACTCTCTTAAGTTGATATTGGATTATGATCATCCACTTATTGATTTCAAGTTTTTGGATCTTGGTATTCTTCACTTTAGTCAGCAGCGGGTGGCAAGTGTTATTTTTCATATATTTAAGCATCTGCACCTCACAGGGTGGCGATTGAATTTTCATGGTGTTCGTTTCTTGAGATAAGTACTCTTGATTTGATACTTCTTTGCATTTGTGGTTGGAGAACATATAGTTTTGCTCATTTAGGAGAAGGTATTTGGATTTTGGTATTATAACTTGGAAGTTATTATTGATTGGAACCGGTAGAGGGTATAAATGATAGTAATTGTAATTCTCGATTTCAACTATAGGAATTTCAATTATAAAAACAATTTTGTTTTCCTTACTGTATGCTTTAATATCTAGTGTCTGTTCAAATATAATATATTTTCGATCTCAGGTGTAAATGGTAACTTACTTGATATTAATTTTGTCTCTACGAATTTTATTTCCGATAGGAGATCTGTTGGTTCAGTCATTGAGTTATGAAATGTATTTAATTTTGCAAAACTGAGTTACTTCGATTTTCTCAAATATGTCGTATATAGTTTGGTAATAGGCACTAATTTGTGATAGGAGCATTTGAATAAGAAAAAAGTTATAGGTTTCAGTGTTTTCTAATTTGATGTTTTTGATTGCCATTTCAGTTTGAACGATTCTTGATTCTAAAATGATCTGATTATGTTCAAGAGTCAGAGTCACATTGTAAAATTTTGATATTGAGGCTTACAGTAACGTAATTTGTTCTGCCATTAATGTTTTAATTTTGAGCTGGCTTTCTGAAAGCGATGTGATTGCTTGATCGTATCTTAAGGCATCACCTTGATCTAAATTTCCAGTAATTGCCCTTATTATTGAACCCATACCATCAATGAGCCCTCTTTTCGTTTTTATAGACTGGATTTAATTGAATTATTTGTTTGTTTATTCTATTTTCTAGATTAACGACCAAATTATAAGAGTTATAGAATTCTCTCTTATGTGATGCAGAGTTCTCTATAGCAACTTTTAGTCTTAGAAAATTTTGTTGAAGCTCTTTAAATTCCTTTAAAATACTGGTGATGTCAAATATTTGTATAAATGACCAGTGATCTATAATATTTTGTGCTGAACCTAGTTTTAGAGGTAGGAGGCCAGGATAATCGTTGAGGTGATGAAACTTGGGGGTAGTAATGTCACAGACTGTCACTGTTCTCCACCTGTAACAACCGAAGTTGGTTTTAGTTCTTTAAAGTGGACAGTTTGAATTTTGTTATTACTATCTTTAATTTTTGCCTTATTATTTTCTACAATTTCTATAATAGTAAATGGCCCTTTAAATTTATTTTCCTTCTTGTTTCGCCTTCCCAATTTTTTATAAGCTGTTTGTCCTAATTTAAACTGATAGGTTTCCGGCCCCAAGTGATTTCTGGAGTCTAATATTTTTTGTTTATTGCTGATTTGATTTTGGTTTATCGATTTGTATAAGTTTTCAATTTTGTTCTTATGATTTAAAATGTATTCGTTAAAGAAATTATCTTTTATCAGATCTGAGGGATCCCTTGCATTGGTGTGTCCCAGGGTAAGTTCTAAAGGGGTATATTTAGTTGAAGAATGTATTGAATTGTTGTACGCAATTACCGCATACTTCATAAGAGTTCGAACATTTTTATTTTTGTGTATTTCTCGTAGTATTCTTAAATGTTCCAGCAGAGTCGAGTGGAATCTTTCGACTAGACCGTTTGATTCGTGATGGGCTGGAGTTGTGAAGTGAATATTTATTTTGTGTAATTTTAACAGCTCTTGTACCATTAGGTTCTTAAATTCAGTTCCGGAGTCAGAGATTATCCGTGAGGGCGTACCGTAAAATGAAAAGTACGTTATTAAGGACTCACATATTTCTATAGCGTTTTTGCTTTCTATATGTATAGCCTGACCTAGTCTACTAAAGGCATCTAGTATTGTCAAAAATTGTTGATTGTTAAATTTAAATATATCGACATCTATTAATTCGAAAGGTTTACCTACAGTTTCAGTTAATAACAATGGGACGTATGGTGGGTTTCTATTATACTTTGTTTCGTTACAAATTAGGCAGTTATTTATATAGTCACTAACACCTTTTTTCATATTTGGCCAGTAATAATTTCTTTTTAGTTTTTTTCATGTTGATATTTAATCATTAGTATCTGTTCGCCTTCTTCTTTAATGGTATTTACCATTTTGGTGCACATTATCATTTTCGAGTTACCACGACTAAAGTGCTCTATATAAGTCTGGTTAAATAAATACAGGATACATGGATTTATCATAGAAGTATAAATGAAAGGTTTTGTCTTCACAAGTGTAAGATCTAAGGAATTCTAGAATGAGTTGACTTGGGGATTTTAATATGTGTAATTTTATGATTATGAAAACTTTATGTTTTAACATCTATTTGATTGTGAGGGTTGTTTGCAATAATTATTTGATTGTTTTTATTGTTAATTATTTCATCAAGAATTGGAGTGCTGTTATTTAAGTTATCATTTCCACCTACAGTGTGTACTGTTTCAAAACAATTTTGATTATTTGTGTGTCTTGGCGGTTTCTCTGTTCTTTCTGTTTGATTGTTATTTAGATTGTCCGCAGGTCTTAAAAGGACGTCTGAAATTATTAAAATTTTGTCCCTTGTTTGTCGGTTAGTAGAGGGTCTAGAGTTTATATCTGTGTATTCTAAGTTCGGTTCGTTGATGGTTGAGGGTTTGTGTAAATATTTTCCGTCGAATTTTGAAAAAATTCGGCAATATCTTGATTTACCTGACCTCGGTTACCTATTATACTTTCATTCTCTATTGCATTGATTTGAATTCGGGATAGAGCATCGGAATTAGTGTTTTGTTTTCCCTTTTTATAAATTATTTCATAGTCAAACTCTTCCAACCATAACCTCCACCTAACTAATTTGGAATTGGGTTCTTTTAGGTTCAAGAGCCAAACTAATGGTCTGTAATCAGTATAAATTTTGAATTTACGTCCAAACAAGTAGGGTCTAAAATACTTGCATGCCCACACTATGGCTAACAGTTCTTTTTCTATTGTTGAATATTTATTTTCAGACTCGTTCAATGTTCTAGAGGCATATGCTATTGGTTTATCGTAGGGTATTTCTCCCTGAGACAAGACCGCCCCAAGAGCAAAGTTACTAGCATCCGTTGTTAGGATGAACGGCTTTGAGAAGTCTGGATATTGAAGTATTGGGCTGTTTATTAGCAAGTTTTTACAAATCTCGAAAGATTTTATAAACTCTGGGCTGTGAATAACTTTATTATTTTTTAAGCAAACCGTCATGGGCTTAGTAACCTTCGCAAAATCTTTAATAAATTTCCTGTAATAACCGAGAAGACCTAAAAATGATTTTTTCTTTCTGAGTCTTGGGAATTGGAAATACTTTTATTGCTTCGATTTTATCCGCATTTGGTTTAACCCCTGCAGGTGTAATAACATGGCCCAAGTAAGCCACTTCTTTTTTCAGAAATTCTGATTTATCCAATTGGACTTTAAAATTTGCTTCCCTTAGTCTACTAAATATTTGCCTAAGCTGGTGAATATGTTCTTCCAGGGACGTACTAAAAATTATTATGTCGTTCAAATATAGCAGACAAATTTCGTTTTGAAAACCTCTAAGTATAGTATCCATCACTCTCTGAAATGTCGATGGAGCGTTTTTTAACCCGAAACTCATTCTCTTAAATTCTTAATGGCCATTTTCCGTTGAAAATGCTGTTTTAGGAATATCATTGGGGTCCATTTCGATTTGGTGGTACCCGCTCGCAAGGTCTAGTGTACTAAAATATTGGCTTTTTCCGAGTTTATCTAGTATATCCGCGATGTTAGGAAGAGGATATTTATCGTTAATAGTTTTGTCATTAAGTTTACGGTAATCAATAACCATTCTCCATTTCCGTTTTCCCGAAGCATCTAATTTTTTTGGTACGATCCAGATGGGGGAGGACCAAGGAGACGTGGGGGGTTGAATGATGCCTTGTTCAAGTGATTTTGAAATTTGATCTTTTACCTCTTGTTTGTGAGTTTCGGGATATCTATATGATTTTGTAAAAATAGGCTTTTCGTCCGTTAATTCGATTTTATGTTTAATTTGGTTGGTGGATGTTAGTGGCAAACCTTCACTATAAAATATGTCCCTAAATTCAAAGCAAAGTTTACGAATAGCCTTATATTCCTCTTCGTTACGATGGCCCAATCGTAAATTTCTTAAATTAGATTTGAGTATGTTATCGTAATCTATATTATATGGTTCATCCGTTTCCATTTTTTCAATAAAATTAATTTCATTCACGTTTATTTCAATTTCTAGCGGTTCATATATGATAATTTTTACAGGATTTTCTTTCGGGTTAGTTAATGTGGTTGTTGCAAAATAGCTTTCAATTGTTACAATAGCTTGTGGCATTTCAACATTACAGCCAAAGTTATATATTTAAGGATGCCTGTTCCGGATTGACAATTTACTGGTATATTAATTTTTTGCTGTGTTCTAGCCGGAATGACGTATCTAATGGGTTTAAAATTGGTATTACTTGTATTTTTATTATTCCCTTGAAAAATATTATAAACAATCGGGACAATAGCATTTGGTGTAATTATTTTAAGGGCATTTAGATCAATGTTAGCTTTTAAGGATCTTAAAAGGTCGGTTCCAATAAGACCATCATAATTATCAGAAAAATCAAAAAGGTAAAACTTATGTTGGCCAGGTGCTTTAAAGTTTTTAAATATGGGTATATCAGCTGTTTCACTGTGAAAAGTAATGCCGTGAGGTGTTTGTATATTAAATACTTCGTGTTTTACACACTTAGCATAATATTGTTTTGCTAATTATGGTTTTATTAAACTTCTAGTGCTACCAGTATCAATAAGAAATTTCGCCCTAATTTCGGGAATATTGACATATGGTGACCTTGCGTGTATATTATTTATGTATATTATCTCTGATTTGGTTGAGACTTGATCACCTGAAAATTTTCATCGTTAGGAAATGTTTCATTGTATTGAGGGTGAGTTTCGTTTTGGTAATAGCAATGTTCAGGGTATTCGCTTGGTACATTTAGTAACTGATCAAAATCTGGCAATGGATTGTATTCCAAATTTTGGGAACATTGTGGCATATTAAACGTATCAAAGGTTTCGTAATAATTTTGATTGGTATTCGTGTTTTCGTCAGTTGGAAAGGGATGTTCATTAATTTCTTGATTGAAAAGTTCCTCAGATACGAATGTTGTTTTAGGTCTAACAGAATTCCTAGATGAAGTATCCATTGGCTTTGGTACATATCTATTTTGGTTTTGGTTTTGATTCCTTAGAATGGCACTAGTTCGCTGATTTGCGAATCTAGAGTGTTGTGGAGAAGGTAATCTATTTCCTGGTTGCCAATGGTTATTATTAAAATTGGGTTTAGAAAAATTTTGAAATTGCCTGTTAATAATTTGTGAACTGGGTCTTGGCTGATAGGTATTTTGACCGAATGTTGGTGTAAATGGGGTTTGTGATAAATATGGCATTTGTGGTTTTTAGGATTCCTGAAATTTGGTGTAACCATTTGGGGTGAAATTGGGATGATTATACTGTACCGGGAAATTAGGTACGTATGAAGCATTCAGGTGCATTCATGAGGGGTTGAATGAGGGTTTTTGGATAGCCTTATAAGCAGGTTGAGAGTAAGATGTGTTACTACTATTATTATTATTGCTAACATTTTTAAAATTAAGTTCTTCCGTAACAAACGACATGGCCTGTTCTAGAGAAGATGGGTATTTTAATCTGACTACAAGCTGCAGATTACATGGAAGACCACTTATGAACCTTTTAAGTGCAAAGTCATCATAATGAATTATTTTTATTCTTTTTTCATTTTCGTCTTGAATACATTGATTTAATTTGGATAAAAGTGAACTTCTAGCGTCTTGGATTCTTATACCAAAGTCTAAAGGTAGCTCATTTTTTAAGGATCTCATATTTATTAAGTCTTGGATCAAACAATCTATGCTTCGCTGGTCA
Source organism: Tillus elongatus (assembly GCA_964006375.1). Taxonomy (NCBI): domain Eukaryota; kingdom Metazoa; phylum Arthropoda; class Insecta; order Coleoptera; family Cleridae; genus Tillus; species Tillus elongatus. Next base: position 101,228,032 of record OZ023266.1, on the reverse strand, counting down.
GAAAATGATAAAACAATACTATTTTTAATAGAATTCCATTTAGGAGGGAAATGCAGGTAGTCATCACCTCCAACAGGGGGGATGGCGTAGTCCTGACGGAAGAGGCGGAGCCAATAAGGAGGAGCTTGCTGGCGGGGATGTTGGACGCCATGACGGTATCCGACAGGGCGTTGCAATACTATGATAAAACAATACTATTTTTAATATAATTCCATTTAGGAGGGAAATGCAGGTAGTCATCACCTCCAACAGGGGGGATGGCGTAGTCCTGACGGAAGAGGCGGAGCCAATAAGGAGGAGCTTGCTGGCGGGGATGTTGGACGCCATGACGGTATCCGACAGGGCGTTGCAGATCGGCTTCCGCAACTCTGGGATAGTCGATCTGGGGTGGTTCTTGGTGACCGCCGAGGATGACGAGTCCCTGAGTTGGCTCATCAACGGCTAGTCCGGGGCGACGGTGGGGGAGATCGCCTTCAGCGCCGTAAGGGCAGGGGGCGCTTTTGGCTCAGAAGTCATGAGGTGGACCTAGAGGATGTTGTCAGGATACTTGCGCTCCAGAACCACTCGCTCAATGTTGAGCAGTGGCGGCACCTGGGGACGGCAGGAGGACCTGGGGCATGGCGTCTGGTCTTTTCGGTGGGGCCCGGGGTGGCTCGCGAGCTGGACGGGCAAGGCTGGCGGCTGTATTTCGAGTTGGTGACTCTGAGTGTAACCAGAGTTCCGACATGGAGTGCGGTCGCCTCCGCCCGGCCTGAGGCGGGCGAACGGACGGGCTCCGACCAAGGGAGGCCTCCGCCCGAGCGGCGTCGCGATTAAATTCGCGGGGCTGCTGCGGGTGGGCCAGATCAACCTTCAGCACAGCCGGGATGCCACTGGGGAGCTAGCAAAGCTCCTCGCAGGCGGTCCAGGCGTCGTAGTGTTGATTCAAGAGCCTTATGTGTTTAGGAAGCAAGTTAGAGGACTTGGAGGAATTGGCTTCAACATCCTAGTTGGTGGTGAAGCACAGGAAGAACAACCAAGGGCATGCATACTGGCGTCGAGGGATCTAGACGTGATGTTGCTGCCGCAGCTCGGGTCCAGGGACTCACAGCAGCTGTCCTAGAATATAAGGTGAGTAATATTAGGCTTAAGGTTCTGATGTGCAGCCTTTAAGTTCCCTACGATCGGCGAGGGCTGCCTCCGTCGGAGGAGTTGGTGCGTATCGTCAATTTCGCGAGGGAGCATGGGCTACAACTGATAATAGGCTGCGATGCCAATTCTCACCACAGATGGGGCAGCACGGATACCAACCCACGCGGCGAGGCTCTCCTAGAGTACTTGGCTACAACGAACCTAGAGGTATTAAATAGAGGTATAGCTCCAACGTTTGTCAATCGTATCCGACAGGAAGTGATCGACATTACGTTAGCGAGCAGAGGAATAACGAAGGATATATCTAACTGGAGGGTGACGGAACACATATCATTGTCTGATCATCGTATGATCAGCTTTGAACTGGATGTGGACCGTGAGAGTCCTCCCCCCAGGAGAAATCCAAGGAAGACCGACTGGGATGCATATCTGATAGGCCTCGGTGGGTCGCCAAGGAGCCCAGAGGGGAGTAGACTCTCTATAGAGGCGTTAGATAGCGAGGTCGAGGCCCTAGAAGGGAAAATAATGGCAGCCTACGAGGCCGCGTCACCATAGGGGGGAACTGTCCATCAAAGTTAGATGGTGGAACAGGGATCTCGCCGTACTACGCGGGCGGACTCGGAGGGCCTTAAACCGAGCCGTCCGAGAATCGGGTGAAGCGGCCTGGGACGAGTTTAGGACTGCAAGAATGGAGTTTAAGAAGGAATTACGCCGGAGTAAGCGAACTGGTTGGCGCGCGTGCTGCGGGGAAGTCAATTCCCTGCCGGACGCACAGCCAGGCTGGTAAGAGTGCTCAAACAGGAGTTAGGTAGTAATGTAGGATCTTTAAGGAACCCGGATGGGAGCTGGACAAGCACCGGTGAGGGGACTCTGCGTCATCTCGCCGAAGTTCACCTTGAGGGCGGTGGAGCCGTCACGGAGGCTGCAGAACCGGGCCGGTGGACAGTCCCGAATGCGGACTGGCAGCTGGCGGAGGGGGTGGTCACAGATGGATCTATAACCTGGGCGGTGAGCGAGTTCGCTCCATTCAAATCCGCAGGCTGCGATGGGATTTTTCCGGCCCTGCTCCAGAGGGGCCTGGATGTACTGCTCCATAAGGGAGGTTTTTCGGGCCAGACTGGCGTGGGGCTACGTCCCAAAGGCCTGGCGCCGGGTTAGGGGGGTCTTCATTACCAAACCGGGAAGGGAGGACTACACGCTGGCCAAGGCGTACAGGCTAATCAGCCTAACATCTTTCCTACTCAAGGCATTGGAAAAGTTAGTAGATAGGTTTATGTTGGGAGAGATCCTCAAGGATCATCTCTTCCACAAAGGTCAGCACGCGTACCAGCGGGGGAAATCGACGGAGACGGCGCTCCACGCTGTGACGCGGAAGGTGGAAATGGCCCTACACTACGGGGAGAGCACATTAGCTGTGTTCTTCGATGTGGAAGGAGCCTTTGATAAGGCAAGGACGGATACGGTCTGTACCGCCCTACAGGCGTGGGGAACGCCGAGGTCCCTAATAAGCTGGGTGGCGAGCATGCTGGAGGACAGGAGAGTGTCGCTGACCTTGAGGAGCCGAGGGCTGGACGTTGGGGTGACGGGAGGCTGTCCTCAGGGCAGCTGCTTCTCGCCTCATCTATGGTGTCTGGTCATGGACGGCCTCTTGGAACGGCTGTCTGAGAATGGCTTCTACGCCCAGGCGTACGTTGATGATGGGCTGGTCTTAGTCACCGGCAAATTCCTCGGCGTCGTCTGTGAGTGTATGCAGGCTGCCTGTAGCATAATCGAAAGGTGGTGTGGTGAGCGGGGACTCTCCGTAAACCCGGCGAAGACGGAGATGATCCTATTCACCAAGAAGAGGAAGGTAGAGGGGTTCAGGGCGCCCGTGATGTTTGGATAACCTTTAGCTTTAGTGCGGGAGGTCAAATATCTGGGGGTGATCCTGGACCCCAAACTAACATGGGGGTCGCAAATAGAACGAGTAGTGAGGAAGGGAGTAGCGACCCTCTGGCAGCTGCGTCGTGTGATAGGGAGGACCTGGGGACTTAATCCTCGGATCCTTCATTGGATCTACACTGCGACCGTCAGGCCGAGAATCCTCTATGGGGCGTTGGTCTGGTGGTGTGGTGTGAACCAAACTACCAGCAGGAAGCTGGCCAAACTCCAAAGGCTGGCAATCCTGGGTATCACAGGCGCTTTGAGGACGACACCCTCAGCCGCGCTAGAGGTCCTGTTGATGCTGCCACCGCTTCCCATCTGTATCAGAAGGAAGGCTATGGCGTCGCATCTTAGAATCCGGGACTCAGGTAACTGGTGCGGAGAGGGAGCAGTAATAGGGCATGCAAGAGTCGCCAAGGAGGTGGAAAAGGAAATTCCGATTTCCGCCATAAAGGTGAGGGATGCCGAGGACGATATTAGGTTGACTAGGCCATACACCCTCAGGATCCCAGCAGGGATCAGTGGAAGGAAAATGAGGTTGCATTCCAGCCCGCAAGCCTGGTCTGTTTCACCGACGGATCGCGACTGGAGGACCAACAATCCTCCGGGGCAGGAATATACATCGAGGGCCTGGGGGTGCGCGAGAGCTATGCTCTTGGCGCATACACCACGGCATTCGAAACAGAGGCGTACGCTATCCTGTCTGTGGCCAATAGACAGGATGTGAAGATGAGTCCCGAGAAATGCGTGTACATCTGCTCGGATAGCCAGACGGTCCTCCGGGCAGTCTGCGCGGCCAGAATCAGATCACCACTGGTTCAGGAGTGCGCTGACGCCCTCAGAGGACTAGGCAGGACAAAGGAGGTGCAACTCGTGTGGGTTCCGAGACACTGTGGCGTAGCGGGGAATGAGGTGGCGAATAATCTCGCAAGACTCGGTTCCCGGCGGCCGTTCTGTAGCCCGGAGCCTGCGATAGGCACAAGTAGGAAGACAGTCTCTGTCGCCTTAGACAGATGGACCGAGGAAGCAATGGAAAGGCACTGGGGGTCGGTTGGTGGCTGCAGGCAGGCGAGGGACTTCGTGGGGCCGGGCAGAGATAAAGCTGTCTGGATACTCAGAAGGAGTCGACCTACGCTTCGCCGCATCCTTGGGGTGCTGACAGGCCACTGCGCCCTTAGAATACACCTCACATTGATAGGCGTAGAGAGGGATTCCATTTGCCAGGAATGCGGCAAGGATGAAGAAACGTCCTACCACTACCTGTGTGAATGCGAGGCTTTTGGGAGTCTTCGAGGAGAATTGTTCGGATCGAGGACTCTGCAGAGGAATCAGGTAAGTACCGTCCAACTGAAGACCGTCACAGCCTTCATCTCGAGGTCGAGGCGGTTTGGCGACAGAACCGAGGAAGAGTAGAGCATGGTTGCTGGGTTGCTGGGGTTGGCAAAAAGGGCCCATTGTGGCCTATATGCTGGGCATTGGCCTCCCCACCACTGCTACTACTACTTAATAGAATTCCAAGATGTGATTCCAAATCTTGAACATATCAAGTCGGCGGCTCTGCCTGTTAATTTATTTAAATTTTTATCGATTAAGCTAGCATTTATAGGATCATCTAAATTACTTCTATTTTGAAATGTTTTTAAGAAATGTTCGCATGATTGCAAAAACCTATTTAATTGCCTGAAATTACCATCAAACAGAGGTATGTTGTCTGCCTGATATCTTAAAAGTGCCATGTCTGGTCTGTTTTGTGTCATTGTTACACTTTCGTCAATTATTCATTGATCTGGGCCTTGTAAATTTGCAAATTGACTAACTAAGGTATCAATATCATCAATACTCATTAATATTTATGATATTTTAACTGTTTTTCATCACACAAACAAAAATATAGCAATAAAATAAATTAAAGTACTAAATCGAGAATCACTTAAAATATATAAGTAAAAGAAAGGATTGTGAGCAAAACTTACAGAATTAGCGTTGCTACTAGGTACATCTTCTTCTACTTGGCCTTTAGGCTAGGACGATGTGTGTTCTTCCCCCAGGTTCGCTTTGGTTGATTTCCAATACGTAAGAGCGATGCTTGTCCCTATCACTGGAATTTTCAACTTATTTTCTATGTCGATTTAACTGTTAAAACAGAACGGTTCCACGATTTTTGTTTTCACCGTATCGACAAATCCTACCGACTGCGCCAGTTAATTGATTGATTTCAATCGATTGAGTAAAAAAATATTTATTAATTATTATTACAAGAAAGCATAGAACTACTGTTACAAAATATTAAAAGTGGCTTAACAATAAGGCGACTAAACTAATAATGTTTCTCTACTGTCTCACTACCATCACTCCGCTACGTGTTCCCACCTCCAGTCTTTAATTCCACGGAATGCAGAGCTCTGTCGTTCCCGTGTGAAATGCCGATTCAGCAGTTTGTACACTTGTGCGGTGATGTGGACTGCAAAGTTCCAACCGTCGTTCCCACATGAAATGCGATCTCAGCAGGCTGATGGTTTATGCATTTTTGCAAGATGGCAGTTCTCATGGCTGGCGGTTGTAACTCTATCCTATGTTGGTTGGTTTGGAATGTAACAGACTACAAACGAATTCGCACCAAACTTACACACATTCAACATCGTTTACACCGGATTCATCCAGGAGAGAAGCACTTACTCTCTAAGCAACAAAATCTAATAATGATGGTGGGGGTTCTTTGCGAATCTCTGGTAGATGCAAGGAAGATTGCATTGCTTTGTCAACCAAAAGCCTCAGAAAGTTCTCTTTTGGATGAGCCAAACCTTTTGCTTCCTGAAATTGTGCAACAGAAAACCACATTTGGTGAACTGGTTATTGACTTGATCCAGTTTAAAGTTGTCGAATCACATCCCGGCCTCACCAGCCACAATCAAAATCCAGTGACAGCTGAGTCCGGTAGCGAACAGCCAAGTGGAAATGAGGGCTCATTAAGCTCGGATCTCCACCAGAGGCTAAACCAATTGAGGCTTCATCAGTCCCCAATAGCTCAAGCTCCGTAACTTTATCCACGAGTTTCATTTCCTTCATCTACCCTGCTCCAGGCAGAAGTTTCAAAACATCCTGAAGACATCGGGAACAGCAACCTACCTTTACCACCATTTTGGGCAGATGGCGGAACAAATGTGCAGTCACCATTTAATGCCTTGATGCCAAACTTTACGACATTTTTTCGCGGAGTTAATGTAACTTATGATGGCCATGGAAGTTTGACAGGATTTATAGAAGATGTCGAAGACAAGGCAGACGTTGGAGGCATACCTCGTCAAAGACTGATTCAGCTTGCCCCCGAATTCTTAAAGAGCGATGCCTTAGATTGGTTCCGAACCAGAAAGCATATTTTCAAGTCTTGGGAAGAATGGAAGGCTGCTCTTCGGGATGCATTTCTGCCCAGAGACTATGAGGAAACCTTAATGGAAGAAATTAAAAGACGAACTCAAGGTCCCGATGAAAAGCTGGTTATTTTTGTAGCTTGTATGCAAGCTCTTTTCAACAAGTTGAGCCGCAAAGTTCCCGAACAGGAACAAGTTCGCCTTATCCACAGGAATCTCCTGCCTCATTTTGTGACCCATCTGGCATTCTGTTAAATTAAATCTGTCGATGATCTCCTACGACTTGGACGTTCAATAGAAGATGCTCACTGGAGGGCGAGCCAGTATGTGCCACCAGTTACTGATAACAAATGTCTAGAAGAACCTGGCTTGGTATACAAACGGCCACAGAAGACTAAAACTGCAGCTCTTGTGGAAAATGCCCCACAGAAGTCATCTGTGGTATGCTGGAAATGTAAACAGCCAGGTCGTGTTAGGAAGGACTGTAAGGTTACAACTATTTCTATTTGCTCTAGGTGCGGAGGGCGTAGACTTACTTCTTCCAACTGCCCTTGGTGTTCGGGAAACGCCGGGACGAGTCGCTTAAAGGTCGCTTAGTGGCTCAAGACAAGCTAGCGACCAACAACAATAGTTCCATGGAATATTACCAACATCGAACTGTCGTGGATTACATTATAGCCCACGCTCAAGGTGACCAAAGACCATATTTAAGGCTAACCATCTTAGACTATCCAACGCTTGGTCTCTTGGACTCTGGCAGCACAAGTACCTTAATTGAGGAGAATGGAATCAACATTCTGCTAGGGTTGGGCCTTTGCCTGGGTCGATCATGTAAGACCGAGTGTACGGTGGCAAGTGGAAATACTTGTACGGCCCTGGGAGTGATAAAACTCCGGTATGTTTAATGGGTAGGGTCAAAGTACTGAATGTTCTTGCCGTACCCACTCTGTCAAATGAGCTAATTATAGGCATGGACTTTTGGCGAGAAATGGATGTGGTTCCTGATCTGAAGAATGACGTCTGGCATTTTGGTTCATCCTTGGACATCGCTGTTAGCTCCATTCAGGCTGAGCATTCTTTGTCAGCGTTGCAGCGAAATAGGCTGGAACAACTTTTAGCCGAAAATTTTGCAAAGATGGGCAGCAGTCTAGGATACATCACTGCAACGGAACACGAGATTATCTTGCAGCCTGGCACTACACCTATTAAACAGCGCTATTACCCTGTATCTCCTCACAAACAGCAGATCATTGATGCAGAGTTGTCTCAGCTCTTAGAGCAAGACGTCATCGAACCTTTCAAAAGTGCTTGGTCTTCCCCGATTTTGCAGGTACCTAAGAAAGATAATACTTATCGTCTATGCATTGATTTTCGGACACTAAATAGCAAGACAAAGAAAGATGCATATCCTCTCCCCTACATATCTAACATCCTAGACCGACTGAGAGGAACTCGCTACATAAGCTCATTGGATATCCAATCAGCATACCATCAGGTCGGAGTAAAGGAATCCTGTAGGGAACTGACAGCGTTTACTGTGCCCGGCCGAGGCTTGTATCAATTTAAACGGATACCCTTTGCCTTATCAAACGCGCCAGCTACATTCCAAAGGCTGATAGACCGAATCCTGGGAATGGACCTGGAGCCTCATGTCTTTGTTTATCTAGACGATATCATTGTAATCACCCCAGATTTTGATACCCATCTATCAGTATTAGAGAAAGTATTTGACCGTTTTATTGCAGCCGGTCTGACGCTAGGTCGAGAAAAGTGTCAGTTTTGCAGGCCTTCTTTACGATACCTGGGTTATGTAGTGGATGCGCAAGGTCTTCATGTAGATGCTGACAAAGTTAACGCCATTTTACAGATATCAACACCAAAGACCGTAAAAGAGGTACGAAGATTCATTGGAATGGCCGATTGGTACCGCCGCTTTGTACCCCACTTTTCTTCTATAATCGCCCCACTCAGCAGGTTAACGCAGAAGAATAATCGCTTTATTTGGACAGAAGCGTGTGAATCTCCTTTTAATAATCTGAAGAACTGTCTCAGTACTGCTCCGATATTGACGTGCTCAGATTTTAACCGACCATTTGTAGTACAAACAGATGCTTCAGCCTGTGGTATTGCTGCTGTTCTAACCCAACAATTTAACGATGGTGAGCGTGTAATTTGTTTTCTGTCCAGAAGCCTGACGAAGCAGGAACGCAACTATACAACTACGGAACGGGAATGCTTGGCCATGATCTGGACAATAGGAAAATTGCGACCATATTTGGAAGGTGGGCATTTCACCGTTGTCAGCGATCACGCGTCGTTGTTGTGGTTGCATAATCTGAAGTATCCAGTCGGACGATTAGCGCGATGGGCAGTAAGACTTCGCCATTACCCATCGAAAGGGAAAGGACAATGTTGTACCCGATTGTTTGTCACGTGCTGTTCCAGTATCTGTTCACACCATTCATCAACACCCCCTAGACAGCTTATCCAACGCCAGCGATCAGTGGTATATAAAAATGAAGCAGCAAGTGTCGGAAAATCCATTGAAATATCGTCAGTGGAGACTTGATAACAGCATTCTCTACAAATATGTACGCTGCCAAACACCAGACCTGTCCACCCAGGCTGATTATTGAAAGGTGGTAGTGCCAAAAGATAAACGTGAAATGATTATCCAAACTTACCATGACCCGCCCAGCTCTGGTCATGTGGGTATGTATAAGACGTACTGGAGACTCTGTCAATTGTACACGTGGCCCAAAATGCGAAATAACGTGGGTCGATACATCCAAAGATGCCAAACCTGTGCCAAACACAAGCCTGAGCAGAAAGCTCCTGCGGGTCTTATGGGTACTCGTCCCGAGATTAAGCGTCCTTGGCAAATGATTAGTGTAGATTTTATGGGTCCCTTTCCACGTAGCAAGAAAGGTCATACACATCTGTTAGTGGTGTGCGACTATTTTAGCAAGTATGTTTTATTACATCCCCTGCGTACTGCTAGAGCCAAGTCACTCACCAAGTACCTAGAACAAGAGGTGTTCTGTGTATATGGGGTTCCTCAATACCTAATCTGCGACAATGGGACACAAATGAAAAGCCGCGACTTCCAAAATCTATGCCAACAATATCAAACTAAAATAATTTATACACCTAACTACTATCCACGTGCAGACCCCGTAGAGCGCTACAATAGAATAGTGAAAACTATGGTGTCAGTTTACATTTCAGACGACCACAGGGCATGGGACCAGAATTTAGCCTACGTTGGGTGTGCAATTAGAACATCCAAGAGTGAAGTGACTGGACACAAACCTTTCTTTATCAACTTTGGTAGGCACTTTATAGGAAATGGTGTAGAGTATAAGTACTTGGTAGACGACAGTTCATCCTCAGGCCAAGACAAGTCTTCGAATCAACGCCTTGAAGGCTTTCGTAAGTTATATGCCACTGTTAAAGCGCGAATCGAGAAGGCTCAGGAACAAAATTGGAAGATATATAATCTTCGGAGGCGTCCTGTGCAATATCAGATTGGAGATATGGTCTGGAAAAGAAACAAGGTCTTGTCAGACGCGTTCAAAGCCATAGCAGCCAAACTGCCACCCAAGTTTATTGGCCCGTATCTTATAAAAAGGAAGGTAGGCAGTTGGGCATATGAACTGGCAAATAGTAATTGTGTTTCGTTGGGAATATGGCAAGTACAAGATCTGAAACCGGCACCGGATATCACTTAACACTGGCTGGGCTTTGCGATCAATTTACCTGTGTGTAATGTCTTTGTCAAAATGTTGTCCTTTAATGTCGCTAAATTTAACTATTAAATTATAGAAGGGTATACCAACTACTCATCACCTTAGGTTGGTAGTTCCCCGGATTACTAACTTTTTCACTGGTCTCTTGTCTGCCATATAGTCACATATCGGTATCCTCCAAGTTTACCTCTTTAGAAAAAGAGGGGAGATTGTCACAGTCTTAAAAACCCATTATAATAATTTTTCTTTACTGCTAATGATATTTACATTACTATTATTATTATTATTATTATTATTATTATTATTATTATTATTATTATTATTATTATTATTATTATTATTATTATTATTATTATTATTATTATTATTATTATTATTATTATTATTATTATTATTATTATTATTATTACTATTATTATTATGACAAATATCTCTTCTCTCTTCCATCAATGTCTCTTTTCCTTTTATGAAAATAAGATAAATTCTAAAAGGTATAAAATTCCCCATTGCTTATCATCGCACTATCACTTCCTTATCTGAAAAAGGAATTTAAATATTACTGGTTATTCTATTAATTGGTAAAATGTGTTGTTAGCAGAAGCAAGTGAAGTATTTTGTTAGCTGTTAGTGCTTTTCGTTGGTTACGGATCAAATACTCACTTGCACAGAAAGTCCTGTTATTAGGTAACTTTCTTTCGAAAGGGATAAAACTGCTACAACATTGTTTACAGTGTAGAACCCCTCAACAATCAAGGGTAAGAAAAACACTTATTAGTTTATATTAGAGGTGAAGGAGATATTCTGTCTGATTGCAGGATTCTTGGAAATTTCTTATACGTCCCGTAGCTCTAGGCAGTTATCCACTGTGTCACTTTTACCTGTCTTAAAGGGCATTCTATGACAGGCACTCATACCAGCAGTCTTCATAATATTGGTAGTTATACAGGGGAAACATAGGATTCTTAGTTTCCATAGTTGTCTCTAACATCTGCAACCGACTGCAGCCTGGCACTAGTTTAGTCAATCTTCAACCACGAAGGCTTGTAGACACCCCTCAGCCCCGCAGAACATCCCGGCGACGTCACAGTAACCAGATAAGTGGCACATATAACTGTATCTTTATTAAACTGTCTTTTACTATTTGTGTGGAGTGAAATTTGGTAAATACAGCTTAACATCAGTAATTTCTTTGCAACCATATACATATTGACTACAAACCAACCTGTAATAGTTTTAAACTGATATAGTTCTATGTAGAGAATGTACACTTGCTAACGATCGTTTGTAGGTACACCTTTTTTATGTTCAGTTATATACATCCAGTGATTGCTTATCATATATCTTGGTGGTTATCGATACCTTCTTTATAATTGATTTTTATAATATATTAAATTCAGGTATACAGCATAACCTCTTATTTTCATTTTTATCTAATGTGTTGACGTTTGACACCAGGCATAACGGTAACGACGTAGGTCATAGAAATAATAGTAGGATTGGCTAGACCGCGGTCGGTTAGTTGTCTAGTAATCATAGAATTGTTTGCTTTGTCTATTGCGAAACTGTTTTGGTATTTGTGATGTTAATTAGGTTCATATATATATATATATATATATATATATATATATATATATATATATATATATATATATATATATATATGTTTGAACCCAAGTGTTAATAATTACTTGTCACGAACGACGTGGCAATATATATATATATATATATATATATATATATATATATATATATATATATATATATATATATATATATATATATATTGTTTTATATCCATGTTATTATTGAATGCCCCCTCGTATACATGTTTGTGTTTAAATTCCATTCTTAATTGCAGTGAACACCCCGTCGTTTATATATTTTTTTGTTTTAAATCTATATTATTATTGAACCCTTCTGGTACACGGTTCTTGTAAATGTTTTCCTGAACTAGATGTCTCTGTTGTAGCCGTAACTGTTACAGTTGTACATAGAGCCTGCTACTGTGAACTTGTGATCCGTCCAGATGTATGTGTAAGATAAACACGTATATGCCACGTAATAAATATATAATAATTGGCTGACTTTACTACGATTCACCATGCTTTACTTATAACCCATGTATTATGTCGTATAATTGTATAAAGTTCAAACACCTTAGTCTTAATTTAGTAATAATTTATCCTATCTAGGCCACCGTCATATCTCACTCCTATATGAATTTAGCTGTTTAATTACGTTTGGTGCATTATTTGTTTAAATATGTATAAAACTGGATTTTTTACCTATTAGAATGTGCGTTATTTGCTTTAGAAGCTTTTATTACATACATAAATCATTGTATTACGTTGAAACAGCCAATTTAGTACTAACATACCCTATCTAGGTCACCGATATTCATTCCTTCAAAAGATAGTTGTACATGTTGATATGTTAAAGTGTTAATTTCATATTCCTTCGTAGCTCAATGCCTTAGCTCTTGGTTCATTATATTGGGGTAACGCGTTCAATTCTCAGCCACCCCGTCAACACGATTTCTATAAACAAATTAGTTGTCTCTAACTCTGTTCATTTCAAGTACCCGCTAGCTAGCCTTCTCTCTGTGTGTGTATGAGTGTGTGTGTGTGTCTGTGCAGAGTCCAGAATACCAATAATAAATCCAACAAATGTATGTACTCTGCACAGGCGCACACCTTTTCGATAAAATTCAAATTTTCCGCCAAAACTGTGTAACATAGCAACCCCAAAACACGCCATCAAACATACAGCACTTAACCTTAACAAACAAATAACTATAACCACAACTTTTCACATGGTAAGTTCATAACAAACAAGCATATACAACACGTTGTAAGGCTGTTGCCTGGCAACCAATAACCTAAGAGCACAACACATACTTGATGTCAACAAAAACATAACCTATACAAGACTTAACATTCAGCATGGGGAATCGGGAGTCCTAACCCCACATTCGGCTACCGGGTAGCAGCCGGCATAACCTTACAAACAACACATGTATACCTTTCATTCTCGGATAGCGCGAGGCAGATTGCTTATATGTCAGACTTAACCTCAAATTAACACATGCGTGGCTTAACCTTACATTCCCGGCAAGCGGGCCTCCGATACGTGCTCAACACGTGTGTATAACCACATGGCGGTACGTGGGAACTTGGGACCTGACAGGTTACCCGCGACCAGATGGCCGGTTGCTGCAGCGGACATCTTAGAACATGTGACGTCGGCGGGCAGATGACAGCTGACTCCCGCCATCTGGCACTCGCTGATCCGCCAGCCGACTCCCGCCATCTGTCAACGCATGCTCACATTTCTAATTATCAGGTTACCGTTACCGGCCATCTGTTAACGCATGCTCACATGCGGCAGGCGGGAACTTGGAACCTAACAGTTGACTCCCTCCGTCGTGACGTCATCTGTTAACGCATGTGCAGAAAAAGTGGAGGGGGTCAGCCTAGGTGGCGGACTATCTACTCTTGCTTTTCTTCATCATTTAAATAATCCGTATCTATTTGCTCGATTATTGCTTTTTGATTTATAATTTGTTTTTGGTTGCCCCTCGTATTTTTAATATTTATATTGTTCATCCGAACTGCCTGTGGAATATTATTGATTAACGGCTGGTTCATGACATTCGTTTCTGGCTATCTAGTGTTTCAAAAGCGTATTGTCTGTTTAATCTGCTGACTGGTTTATTATGTATGTTTCTATAACTTTGTTCGGTGTCATTTAATATTCGGTTTACTATGTCAAGTTCATTATTATTTACAAAATATTCTTGGGTTACTACATTATTTTAATTTATTTGGTTTTCGGATGATATTAAACCATCTGCTTTGGTTTCTATCGTTAGCGATTGATTATCGCTATGTTCCTGTGGGAACTGTATTTTGATTCATTTTGCCTATATATAGCTTGTGATTTTCAAAAGCGATTTTAGCTTCATTTAACGTAAGAAACTCCATTCCTAAAAAACACTATAGTGATTATTAAAATTAAAAAGACAAAATTCTTTTGTCTTATCTGAAATTGAATTAAGTTTAATATTTGCACGTTTCAAATGTTTCGACGTGCCGTGAGCAGTCCGTATAATAAAAGGCTGTTCGTATACGTTGTCTGAAAATTTATAGTATGCTACTATGGGAATCAAAAGATTTTTTGAAGAGCCCGAATCTAATAGAAGTTTACCCTGGATTTGTTTGAGTTCTATATAAGGTAAACGGTCTATTATTGTTTATATATATATATATATATATATATATATATATATATATATATATATATATATATATATATATATATATATATATATATATATATATATATATTACGGTTCTGGCGTTGATGTGCCGGAAATGGGAAAATTTTGTTGTTGAATATCGTACGTTTCTGCTGGCGAATTTTAATGGTTTATTTCATACTCCACACTATTTATTTCGTATTTTACTTCGTTTACACTGCTTACAAAAATTTCCGTGATATTTAGGTGAGATGTGTGCCTCTGTGACTGCAGTGACAGTCTTGAGTTAGAGCTGCCTAATTCCATCCATTTTAATGCTTGTTCTATGCTCTCTGGACTTCTATCTGAGGACGATGCCCATCGGATTCCTTAATCCACCTAAAAATGCTTTCAAAGGTTGATTCATGTAAATATTTATTTTAATTACCCGTAATTCCTCATTGTTTTCGTTAGCAATTAAATTTGATATGAGTAATTGTTCTATATGACGACACCGGTTAGCGAATGATAATGCATCTTCTGCATTTCTCTGCTTCAGCGTCAACATCTCGGCCAGTAGGCTAGAGTCATAACGCTGATCAGTAAAATTCTGCACGATTGCACTTATCAAGTCTGCCCATGAATTTATAATCTCAGTATTAACAATGAGCCGTGCTGTTCCTGTTAATTTAGTTTGTATATAGTTTAATAAAAAGTGGTTCATATATAAATTTTCATTGGCTACGTAAAATTGGTTCATAACCAAATCACATGACTTTAAAAAATTGCCTACATTGGCGGGTTGACCATCAAATTCCGGAATAGCCTAAAGAAAGAATTCCTTAAATTGGTCTGTCATTTTGCTACTATTATTACTGGTATTTAAATGGTTTTCTGTTACAATATTATCAGTGATACTAATTGATCTCAGTCTATACTCTATATTCAATAAACTTTGTTCGTCTTCTGATTCAGACATACATTACATCAATATACACATATATAGGGAAAAAAGATTGCAGGAAATTTTAAAATGGGATAGCAGTAAACAACTTACAATAATATGATGGTTTCTGCTCTCATTTGACTGCTTGGCTACTGTTTCTGCTCTGACTTGGATCTGCTTGGCTCGAATTGGTTATTGGGCGTCGATACGCTTAAAAATCAATCTGCTTTTGATTTTCTAACCAATACTAACGACTGCGCCACTTAACTTTACGGTTAAGACGTTTGAATTTTTAAAAACAATGTATTCACTACTTTACACAATGGCTACTTAATACAATAATAATATAAAATTAGATACGATTATAAATATCAACATAAGTGTGATATGAAAAAGGTTAGCACACGATGTGCCGCTTAACTTGGAAACAAGAATTAACGACGCTATGCAGGCATTAAGTCTATTTATAACTTCCCCGGGAGTGGCACTATTGTCTTCCCGTGGCGACTCTGGGTTTCGCTGACTTTGTTTCCCACGTGTGGTCTTCTGTTTACTGCGTCGTCCAAGGTTTGCACATCAGCTTATTTGAAGGCGCCTTCTATCCTCCTGCTGGCTCTGCTATTCTGTTCATGGGAAGGCGACTTGGTGTTACAATGGCTCATTGTTGGTGGTCCATTTATCTCGCGTCTCCTTCTTTATAATGAAAGACCAAGCAAAAAAAATTAGTTGCGCTTTTTGGACGGTATCAGAAGACAAAAAAGTTACCAACATCCTTCATAGTTAAAAACGTTTTGTGTAAAACGTCTTAGCAACTGGCTGGGTGGTTGTAACCTCATGACAGTGTTGTCAGTTGACGGCAATACAAAACCATGGTTTATTTAACAGAAGTGCATAAAATAACAATTCTACAGATTGTTTGTTACGGAGATAAAACACGATCACAGATCGAAGTTGCTCATCTGTGTCAAAAAAAACATCGATTTGCCGCCTATGTCGCAAGTGACAATTGATAAGTTAAAAAGCAATTTGGGGAGCGTATGTCTATATATATATATATATATATATATATATATATATATATATATATATATATATATATATATATATATATATATATATATATATATATATATATATATATATATATAGGGTGTTACAAGATAGTGGGCCAACCCGCTAACCACGGATTCACGAGACGAAAATTTTATGACTTTCCTTATAAAATTTTTCTTCTGGGGGCCCCGTTTTCGAAATACAGAGTGTTGAAGTTGAACTTGAAAAATAATTTTTCATTTCTAATTTTGATGCTTATAAAGTTATCTCCATGAAATTTTGCACGTAGCTTTATTTCAGAACTAGACGCCATCTGTGTAGATGAGGAGAGAAAACTCAAATCCCAAGGGGGGTACAGGGGGGGGACAAGTATTGACCCTCTAAACTTTTTTGTGCGCACGCCAATGGTTTCAAAACAAATGGCTTTTGTTACACAAAATAATTTTATAACTTTTGTTTCTCTAGTTTAATTTTGATAAAACAACTAGCTTATGAGTAAGTATGAGTAAGTTGTATGGTCGGACCCAAACAGGCGAGAAAAAACCTACGAAGCTTTTTTCATTCATAATTTTTATGTTTTTGAAGTTATCTCCATGAAATTTTGCACATAGTCTGTGCATCTGTGTAGATGAGGATAAAAAATCAAATCCCAAGGGGGGTACAGGGGGGTGGAACAAGTATTGACCCTCTAAACTTTTTTGTGAGCAGGCCAATGGTGTCAAAACAAATGACTTTTGTTAGACAAAATAATTTTTTAACTTTTGTTTCTCTAGTTGAATTTTGAGAAAACGACTAGTTTATGAGTTATTGTAAATTGTATGGTCGGACACAAACAGGTGAGAAAGAACCTACTAAACGTTATCTCCATGAAATATAACATGTAGTCTCATACCACGACTAGACGACATCTGCGTGAATAAGAAAAATGAAACCCCAAGGGATATAGGAGGGATAGCATTACGAATAGACCCCTAAACTTCTTTGTGCGCACGCCAATGGTTTCAAAACAAATGGCTGTTATTAGATCAATCACTGTCGTAACTTTAGTTACTTCAGTTAAATTTTTATAAAACGATTAATTTATGAGTTATTTCAAGTTGAATGATCGGACCGAAACAGGAAACTTTACTTTCATGAATAGAACGTTTTCTAATATAATTCTTATTTTGCAAGGCCTATTTATTTTATATTTTATAAAAAATATGTAATGTTTGATGAACAAATCCACAGAAAAAAAAAACATGCCATTATATTCGTTGTTCGTAGAATTTTTTGGATCCACGTAGGCTCTGAAAAATACTAGAAGGTAAGTTGCTGACTGTCAAGATATTATTTTCACGGTGATATTCAAACTATAGGTATACTTTGTGATAATTGACCTTATAATTTACGACAATATGACAAATATCATATCATTTTCTGATATGACAGATATGGTCTTAATGGGTAAGAGTTTAATGATAGTAACTTTAGTACAATCAGTTCTTAATAATTTATCTTGCTTGTAGGGAAATGTGATTGTAATGCTAGTCATGCTGCTAGACGCTATGCAGCTAAATTTCCTAACCGTCATCACCCGAAGAGGAAATTTTTCTCAACATTAGTTCGTCGCATGAGGAAATCAGGTACAATAAAACAACACCGTACAGGTAACAGCGGGAGACCACACAAGCTCAATACCAGGCAAGAAGAAGAAATCCTAAGAATAGTGGAAACAACACCTGGAACAAATACAAGAGCAGTAGCCCGCCAAATAAGGCATAATGAGCGTGCCACTGTAAATTCAACTGATGTGCACCGAGTACTAAGCGACAATCACTGTACCCGTATCATGTTCAGAAAGTACACGCTCTTTTACCCCAAGACGCATTAACAAGAATGACTTTCTGCAACTGGATGTTACTGGAGAACAGTCGTGAGCAGCAATTCCTTAGATTTATTCTGTTTTCAGATGAAGCCCTTTTCACTCGCAATGGTGTTACGAATTTGCATAATCATTACATGTGGGCACAAGAAAATCCGCATGCGATAGTCGAAACTCGTCATCAAGTCAACTTTAGATTGAACGTATGGGCAGGGATAATTGATGGCTTACTCTGAGGCCCAGTTTTTTTTGCCAACTCGAGTAAATGCGGATGTGTTTCTAACATTTTTACAGAACGAGTTCGTAGATTTACTTGACGATATGCCTTTGGAAATTCGGCGAAATATGTGGCTGCAACTGGACGGTGCTCCGCCTCATTACGGAAGAGAGGTTCGACAACATTTAAGTAACACATTCAATGGCCATTGGATTGGCCGGTGGGCAGATGCACCAGTCAACTGGCCAGCCCGTTCCCCTGACCTCAACCCCTTAGATTTTAGTTTCTGGGGATATATGAAAGAATTTGTGTACAGGGTGTCCATACTCGATGCAGAACATCTGCGGGAACGAATCCTACAAGGCGCAGAGGAATACCGTATGAAACCAGCCATTTTCAAAAAATTCGGTTTTCTCTTATCCAAAGAGCCCGCCTGTGCATCCAAGAGGGTGGTAGCTATATTGAGCATTTAATTTAATTATAATTTTATTTCTATAACATCGCGTTACTTACCATTTTTCATTATTTTTAGTTTAGTTTTCATGTTAATACTAGACTGACAGTTTAAGTTTAATACAAGTTATACTTATAAAACGGTTTTGATGACTTCTAATTACATATGTGTGAAACAAGTATGTATGTATTCAAGCAGCAATATTTAAGGCAATGGAATGAGCTACAATTTCTGTGCAGTACATTCTTTATTCTGATTGCAAATGAGTAACAAAAAATTCCAATTTTTTTTAATTTGTTGAGACATGTCACCGACGTTGAAGAACGCAAATAACCTACGATATTAGTTTCTATTAGACCACCGGCGCCCGAATAAAAAATGTTGGGGTTTCATTTTTCTTATTCACGCAGATGTCGTCTAGTCGTGGTATAAGACTACATGTTATACTTCATGGAGATAACGTTTCGTAGGTTCTTTCTCACCTGTTTAGGTTCGACCATACAACTTACAATAATCCATAAACTAGTCATTTTCTCAAAATTCAACTAGAGAAACAAAAGTTATAAAATTATTTTGTCTAACAAAAGTCATTTGTTTTGAAACTATTGGCGTGCGCACAAAAAAGTTTAGAGGGTCAATACTTGTTCCACCCCCCTGTATCTCCCTTGGGATTTGATTTTTCTCTCCTCATCTACACAGATGGCGTCTAGTTCTGAAATAAGACTACGTGCAAAATTTCATGGAGATAACTTCCAAAACATAAAAATTATAAATGAAAAAAGTTTCGTAGGTTTTTTCTCGCCTGTTTGGGTCCGACCATACAACTTACAATAACTCATAAACTAGTTGTTTTATGAAAATTAAACTAGATAAACAAAAGTTATAAAATTATTTTGTATAACAAAAGTCATTTGTTTTGAAACTATTGGCGTGCGCCCAAAAAAGTTTAGAGGGTCAATACTTGTTCCACCCCCCCTGTACCCCCCTTGGGATTTGATTTTTCTCTCCTCATCTACACAGATGGCGTCTAGTTCTAAAATAAGACTACGTGCAAAATTTCATGGAGATAACTTCAAAAACAAAAATTATAAATGAAAAAAGGTTTCGTAGGTTTTTTCTCGCCTGTTTGGGTCTGACCATACAACTTACAATAACACATAAAATAGTTGTTTTATCAAAATTAAACTAGAGAAACAAAAGTTATAAAATTATTTTGTCTAACAAAAGCCATTTGTTCTGAAACCATTGGCGTGCGCACAAAAAAGTTTAGGCGGTCAATACTTGTTCCACTCCCCCTGTACCCCCCCTTGGCTATTGATTTTTTTCTCCTCATCTACACAGATGGCGTTTAGTTCTGAAATAACGCTACGTGCAAAATTTCATGGAGATAACTTCATAAACGTAAAAATTAGAAATGAAAAATTATTTTTTAAATTCAATTTCAACACTCTGTATTTCGAAAACGGGGCCCCCAGAAGAAAAATGTTATAAGAAAAGTCATAAAATTTTTGTCCCGGGAATCCGTGATTAGCGGGTTGGCCCACTATTTTGTAACACCCTGTATATACACACACACACGCTCCCCAAATTGCTTTTCAACTTATCAATTGTCCCTTGCGACATTGGCGGCAAATCGATGTTATATATATATATATATATATATATATATATATATATATATATATATATATATATATATATATATATATATATATATATATATATCTATATATATATATATATATATATATATATCTTAAAATTGCTCTGGGCTTCTCCTCTTTAGTCTCGAGGGTGGGTGAAATCCACTATTTTGTCTATAGAAAATATGCACTGTAAAATGACCTATTTTTCTAAAACCCCGACTAAATTTTTTTCTTTTTTTTTTTACTTTATTACTTTTGATTTTATTGATCTACTATTTTTTTACCTTTAAATTTGCGTCTAATAACTTTTGTAAGTCAGTAATATTCTATCTTCAAAATAACTAAATTTCTATTTAATCTTCTTCAACTAAATTACAGCTCCTTCAAATTACTATATTAAAATTACTGGATCCTTTCTATTTATATGTGGCTTATTAGCCCATTCATTCCACCTAGTCTTATTACAAAATAACGTTTCTATTACTATAACCTATCACAAAATGCCATGAATAACTAGCTCAAAGTTTATAAAGTCAAGTTTCACTATACCTGCAGCCTCTACCGGCGTTTCAGAGTATATTTACTCCTCGAATTAGTACCATTTGCAGTTAATATCCGTGCTCCATTTCAATTACATGGCTTTGTACCACTTTTTCATCCATACACTGTTTTCGGATCAACTTGGATCTCACCTATAAATGATTTATATGCATTTTTTTTACTTTACATCCACTTTAGACGGATCCGCACTCTTATTCAACGCAAACAAATTAACATTGACTATATGTACACATTTATTGTGGCTATTTTTAACTTGAATTCCACTATTATACTGCCCATTTACTTGTGATCAAATCTAAAAAAAAATTCCTCCCTTTTTTTCTGGCCAAAATTACAATTCTGACCTCATTTTTTACAATAACAAAAAAGTCTGATCTCTTTGTTATTTCTTTATTTCAAATGTTATATATATATATATATATATATATATATATATATATATATATATATATATATATATATATATATATATATATATATATATATATATATATATATATATATATATATATATAAAGGTATGTGAACATAAAAATGGATTAAGAATTTGGAGAGGCATAGAATAATTTGTTTTACTTTCTCATATGTACTAGTGATGAAGTAATACCAGAAATACAGCCGTGATACACATAATATAAGATATTTGTTCGTTAGCACATATTTTAACGCAACAAAATAGCACCCTAAACGTGGGACCTTTGAGAAAACTATTATGAATTATACATAATAAAATGGTCGCCTAAACGTGAGGCTGAGAATAGCTCGACCACCAAAAAAAAGATATATAACACGTAGTTTGTTGCACTAATTTTATATAAGAAAGTGTCGCAAACAATTTTAGTGCTGCGAAAGTTCATATTTGAACCTATAAAAATATAAAATAAATACTAATAATAAAAATAAAAATGCCTAATAAGAAAGTACCCAGAAAAACAGATACGTCCAAAGACAGGGAAGAAAGGGATGATATAAGAGAATGAACAGCAGAAATATATTGAAATGAATGAATAAAGAGTGCCTGAGAAAGAAATAACAGAAGATATAGAAGAACGAGCGGAGGTAACTATTCATGCGAGTGAAGAAATGAATTGGAAAATGTCAGTCACAGAAAAAGTAAGCTAGACGAAACGACACAAAAATCTGACAGTGATAGTGAAAGTTTGATAAAATTGTATCAAGGTAGGATACAAAGTATATATGAGAAATTTGAAAAACAAACAAACCGAGGAATAAAGAATAAAATAGTGAATAGAAGAGACGAAGCTACGAAGATGACAAAAGATATGGGCGAAATAGTAGACCAGACATGGATTGGGGGGATAGGTTTGATAGAAGGCAGTTTAGACCAAATGATAAAATAAGAGATGATCAAGGGGGAAGATATACAGGTAGTCGGGGTGATTACAGGCACAATAATAATAATAATAATCGTTACGATAACAGATACAGTAACGACAACAGGGAGAACTCTCGTAATGGCAACAGGTACAGGAATGATAACAAGTACAACAACAATGCCAGCAACAATACCAACAGCAAGAGATACGGAAATAACAATGGGTACTACAATGATAGAAATTATAACAGGGAACGACCTGGAAGTGACTACCAGTATAATGCCAGAAGAAAAGACATTGAATACACCAAGGTGTAATTTACACACATATGTCTTTAATAAACACATATTAACAACACATTTCATAGAGAAAGTTACAGGTAAATAAAAAACTTAAAATCTAAAACAATAATAACAATTGACATTCAATCGTAAGGCAATAAACCCATTATATTTCAATATATATATATATATATATATATATATATATATATATATATATATATATATATATATATATATATATATATATATATATATATATATATATATATATATGGTATCTATAGGGAGAAAAGTAACAATGAAAATATCCACACGTATATACTATTACATGAAAGTCGAACACCATACATGCCAATAAAATACTCTAGAACAACCCGTATAAAGACTAACAAAATTCAAAAAAGAAACAAAAACCTACTCGTTGATGTATACAATGTCTAGGCAGTGAATGATTATCATGACAGGGAGAAACTAACAATTTTACAGGCATATCATAAGACCTGGTATAAAATTTAAAATCTAAGTCAGGATTGATTCCCAAATATGATGTATGTATGGGTTAAAGAAGGTAAGACAAGAATATAATAATTGTAAATTAGTTTACAGATATGAAAGGTCTATACGAAGTGAACATTATATCCAGGACAGAATATACTGCAGAAAAATGATTGAACTTAGTGCGGACAAATAAGAGATAAAGACTCTAAAGCAAGATAAAGTGAATATTCGCTCAGTACAAACAGTACAAAGTAGTTTTTAGGAAGTTTATTGTGGTTTCTTGAGATGAAAGATTTTTGAACGTGGCCAACAAGAAATTTTCAATTGGTTACCAGTAGTTAGTGGGCCACTTTGGCCAGACAGTTCTAGTGACTTTTCTAGTGACTTTTGTTGCAGTTGGTAACATTGGTTGTCATGTGGTTAAGTATGGGCTCTACATTATCGACATGACAGCTGACAGTTACCGCCATCTAGTGACTTTTGTTGTAGTTTGCAACATTGGTTGTCATGTGGTTAAGTACGGGGGCTCTACATTACCGACATGACAGCTGACAGTTACCGACACGGCAGTCAACAGATGCCAGCTGAGTTACCGAAACGGCAGTCGACAAATGACCGCTGACAGTTACCTACAAGACAGATGACATAAGGACCCCATGTTATTTCTTATGGAAGTTCATTCAAAAAGTTGTCACAGCTGTAAACTGCACACGCGCAAGGTCAGAACATTTTAGTTTACAAATAGATTATCATCAATGCAACTGCGGGGGTTTGCAGCAGCTCTTGCCTAAACAGACCAGATATTCTGTTCAGGTGGACTTTTGTGCAGGTCTGTTCAGGTCTGTTCAGGTCAAGTCAAGTCAGAACACTTCCATTTACATATACACTGTTATCATCAATGCAACAGCGAGGTTTGCAAGCTCGTCTAATCGATGCATCTAAACAATGTATGTAATCCTTCGTAAAGGGTATTTGTAAATATAGAAGCTTATGAGAATAGTTACGTGAAAATGCGTTAAGTCTGGTAAGATAATATTGATTGCTCATTTAGATTATGCGCAAGGTCAGAACACTTCCATTTACATATACACTGTTATCATCAATGCAACAGCGAGGTTTGCAAGCTCGTCTAATCGATGCATCTAAACAATGTATGCAATCCTTCGTAAAGGATATTTGTAAATATAGAAGTTTCTGAGAATAGTTATGTGAAAATGTGTCAAGTCTGGTAAGATAATATTGTTTCTCATTTGAACATTTAAATAGCTATATGAACCATAGTAAAGTATTGCATAGTAAAGAGAGCCCGTCGAGTCGGTGTCTGTTTTTAATATCTCTAATTGAGATTCCAAGAGCTTCACCAGATACTTTAGTTTCTCATTTGAACATTTAAATAGCATATGAAAGGATGAACTACGATTTATTAGATGTGTGCTTGTTTACCATATGATTACTTGTTAGTAATTTATTTTGAACATAAATTAGAATTTAAAGTCAAACGCCTGTGATCGCGCGCACAAAGAACATAAGGGAGGGTTTACTCATCAATTGCGTTCTATATTCGGTACTCGTAGAATTGCATAAGGGAAGGTAGTAGAAGCTGCTGGTTTTCAGTTGTTCTCGAGACTTTGTGGTGTAAACATCAAAATAAGTAAACGGTATTGTGAAATAGCGCTTTAGGTCTAAATTGCTCGATACATATCTTATAAGTAAAGTTATCAGAAGCGGTTGCCTCTCATTTTGTCTTCGCGGGTTTATGGTGTAAACATTAAAATATCTAGCCTTGATAAGATTGTAAAGTGGTGTACTTCTACAGTTGTGTTTGTGACAGAATAGTGTTCCGAAATAGACATGGCGTTCCAAATTGTTGAGGAAACATCTAGAATCAATAAGAAGTTCAAAACTACTCGACGAAGTGTTACTTTTAAACTCAACGACATTCCTGAAAATGTAGAAGATCCTGAGGCTTGGGTGAAGAACGTCATCAAAGATATTGTGGCCCGTATAATTCAAGATGTCGAACCAGAAGATAAAGTTGGTTTTACCTTCTCGTCGGAGGGTTTCAGCAAAGGGTATGCTCCTCTGTCTTTTCGACGAGCATCAGGTATAACGTTTGATGAGGTGTGGGATCTTCTGGCTAAAATGTATCAGAGTAATTCTGAAGGTTTTCACTCTGATACCTTCAGAATGACGATGACGGCTGTTAAATGGTATCGCGGAGCTGGACGGGTAAAGAACTACAACACTTATGAAGAAGAGTGTGCAAACAGGAAAGGTGTAGTTGTCATTAACAACAAAGACAATTTGTGCCTCCCGAGAGCACTGGTTGTGGCTATTGCATACCTCATAAATGTGCCTTATATTAAACAGGTGCGACAGAATATAGGAAAACGTCAAGATCAAGAGGCGCAGAAACTGATTGAAGAAACAGGTATAGAAATTCCGGCTGAAGGCGCAGGTGTCGCTAAACTTCAAAAATTTCAAGAAAAAATGCGGGATTATCAAATAACCGTTTACGAATATGGCTCCAAAGGTCGAACGGTGCTGTATGAAGGTTCTGACGCCCCTCTAAAAATAAACTTACTCTACCATAAAAATCATTTTAACGTCATCACAAATTTGAAAGCTGCCTTCTGCTGCAGATACTATTGTGAAACCTGCCATGTACCTTATAACAACAAAAACGATCACCGATGTGCAGCATCATGCCCATGTTGCCGGCAGAGTCCACCCTGCGAGAAGAGCAGGCAAGAAATTACTTGCGACGCCTGCCACCGGAATTTTAGAAGTCCCCAATGTTATAGCAAACATAAAACCCCTGGTTCGTGTGGTAAAAAGAGTGTTTGCCAACAAGTTAAACAGTGTGTGGACTGTCTCAAACAAATAAAAGCAGACAGAGAGCATGCATGTGGTGAAATATTTTGCAAAAACTGTGGAAATAAATATTACCCTCCTGGACATCAGTGTTGTATTCAAACAGATAATCAAAATCCACCAAATAAAGACTTGTTGTTTATTTTCTATGACCTCGAAGCACGCCAGGATGATAAAGGAGCTAATGGAGAAAAAATACACATGCCTAACCTTTGTGTATTTCAACAGCGCTGCGATAATTGTTTAAGCCAAGACAATAGTGTAGCAATATGCAACAAGTGTTGTGTGCGCAGACAAATACTCAAGACAAAACCGATAGAAACCTTTGTGAATTACATATTGGGTATTAGAAAGGCCTTCAAGAGTATAATTGTTATGGCGCACAATGGAAAAGCTTACGATCACCAGTTTCTTCTAAAGCATATCATGGAGAATACCGATTTAAAAGTTGATCTGATCATGCGAGGTACTAGCATCATTCTAATGAAAATTGAGAATATCAGACTTATAGATAGTATTAATTACTTCCCATTCGCGCTGGCCGCACTACCGAAGGCATTTGATCTGGAACCAGAGCTTAAGAAGGGTTATTTCCCACATAGAATTAGAGTACTATGATCCTGATCAGATGAGCGAAGATAACCGTCTACAGCTTATGGAGTGGTACAACGAACACAAAGGAGACACGTTTAATATGCAGAGAGATTTGATTAACTACTGCATTAGCGATGTAGACATATTAACAAAAGCTTGTTTGAAATTTAGAAAAATGTTTCTTGAAGAGTGTAATGTGTGCCCCTTCACAGAGGCAGTCACTATCGCTTCTGCGTGTAATAAGGTGTAACGTCGAAACTTCCTAAATCCTGAGACAATTGGAATTATACCCCGTAATGGATACAGAAATGTAGGCAATCAGTCAAAAATAGCTACACTTTGGCTGATCTATGAGGAGACACAACAGGGTATTCACACTAGGCACGCGGCCAAACAAAGGGAGGCCGTTGTAGACGGGGTCAAAGTCGATGGATACTGTGAATAGACACGTCAAGTGTTCGAATTTCATGGATGTTATTACCACGGTCATACGTGTATAACAGCTAGAAGAGACGAACCGCTTCACGACGATCCCAGCAGCACCTTGAATATTCGATTAGAGAGGACTAAAAGGAAAATAGACAGACTGAGACAGCGAGGTTATAAGGTCATAGAGATGTGGGAGTGTAAGTTTAGAGATATCCTTCAGATCAACAAAGAACTCAAACAACAGTCGGAAAATAATCCCCTTACATCCGGCATTCCCTTGAATCCTCGAGATGCATTCTATGGTGGAAGAACCGGTAATTGCAAGACATTCTATCAGGTCAAGCCAGGAGAAAAAATTAAACATGTGGATGTATGTAGCCTGTATCCGTGGGTATGCAAATATGGAAAGTTTCCTGTTCGACATCCTAAAGTTTATGTAGGTGATGATTGTAAAAACTTGAACTTTTCTGTTACGAACGGGCTGATTAAATGTAAGATTTTACCACCCAAAGCGCTGTATCACCCAGTACTACCGACAAAGATGAACAATAAGTTGATGTTTGTTCTCTGTCGGACCTGTGGCCTTAACAAGTATCAGGGAGAATGCAACCATACATTTGAAGAGAGATCGTTGATTGGAACATGGGTCATAGATGAGGTGAACAAAGCCGTTGAGAATGGGTACAGAATTATGGAGACGTATGAGATCTGGAAGTACGACATTGAACAATACAATTATACGAAGAAGATTGGAGGTCTGTTTACACATATGATGGACACATTCATTCAGATGAAACAACAGGCGAGTGGATGGCCTGGTGACTGCGCGACCGACAAACAGAAGAATGCATATATAGAGGAGTTCTTCGATAAGGAGGGAATAAAGATGGAGTTTGATGCTGTTGTGAAGAATCAAAGTTTGAGGGCGATGGCAAAACTCATGCTCAATAGCTTCTGGTATGTACAATGTTTCTCTTAAAAACAAATACACACACTTACACACATACACACGCTCACACACACACACACACACACACACACACACACACACACACACACACACACACACACACACACACACACACACACACACACACACACACACACACACACACACACACACACACACACACACACACACACACACACACACAAACACACAAACACACACACACACACACACACACACACACACACACACACACACACACACACACACACACACACACACACACACACACACACACACACACACACACACACACACACACACACACACACACACACACACACACACACACACACACACACACACACACACACACACACACACACACACACACACACACACATACATGTGCTCGTATGTTTGCAGGGACACACGAAAACACACCAACTTGTGGGATCTTAATGTTTGAGATGAGTCGTAGTTGTAGATTTATCGCCAGATGTGGATAATTCGCGCCAAAATACTATACACACGCTCGTTTAGAAAATATTTGCAAATAAAGTGAGGTCCCGCAATTATGTTTAACGCACACGTTGTGTGAAGACCCCTTAAATATGGATACACACACACACACACACACACACACACACACACACACACACACACACACACACACACACACACACACACACCTTTTCACTTATTATATATTTTATGTACGTATATTTATGACTATAATTATAGGGGAAAATTTGGGCAGCGAGAGAATCAAGCAAAAACAAAAATAGTAACCGTGTGAGTTGGAAGAGCTACTGTCGAATCCCTCTATAGATGTTAACCATATACAAGACATCAACGAAAATGTACAAGCAGTATGCTATGAATTTAAGGAGGAGGCATCTGATATTTTAGCAACAGTAAACGTATGCATAGCGTCTTACACAACAACCCAAGCGCGTCTCAAACTGTACAGCTACTTAGAGAAGCTAGGCGACAGAGTCCTGTATTATGATACAGACTCTGTGATCTATGTTTCTAAACCTGGAGAATGGGACGTGCCTATGGGAAGTTGTCTGGGAGAGATGACAGACGAGTTGGAAGACTACGGACCTGGTAGCTATATAGTAGTCTTTGCTTCCGGAGGACCGAAAAACTACAGTTATATCATCTTCAGCCCCAAATATCAAACATACTATACGGTTTGTAAAGTTAAAGGTATCCGTTTAAATTACAGCACACGGAAACTTATTAATTTTTACACGATGAGTCATATTATCACCGCAGAGGAACCTATAGAGCCACTTTACATAACGTCCATGAATATACATAGGACAAGGGAGCACGAAGTCGTCACTAGGGAAGAGACAAAGATCTACAAACCCAGGTCAGAGAAACGAAAATTTGATGATGCTTTTGGATCTGTTCCGTATGGATATAAGAAACTGAAGCTTTAAAAATAACATTATTTTAGTGTCACTTTATTGATATATTAATTTAAAAGTTAATTTTTGTACTGTATGGTTACATATATTATAATAAAAGCTGTTGCCAATAAAAAAAAAAAAATTGTTATCACTGGTTTTATTCGTAATACACAAGGCAAAAACAACACGTGCACAAATACATACAGAGTATTTGTAAGTATCAAGTAATATTCTCAGCCATTAAAATTAAGCTTTTGGTTTGTTGGATTTTAAAGATGCGATAGAAGTATTAAACCAACCTCACCTTGATATACCCTTTTAGAGGGGTATATGGTGTCGGGGAACCATGCTATTAGAGCACCCATTCAGTAATTTAATCTGAATGTCAAGGAAATGATGGATTAAGACAATCGTTTGGAACCCTGTTAAGAAACAATTTAAAATTACAATAAAGAAAAATTCAAAACGTATTTATAAATACACCCGCTATTAAATTAGAATCATAGTAAAGCATAGTACAAAAAAAAATTTTGTTTGTACCTATTTAAAAATGTGACAAAGGTATCAAACCTACCTTACCTTGATAGAGCCTATAGAGAGTATGTGCTGTCAGGGGGAACTATGCCATTAGAGCACCCATTCAGAAAAGTAATCTGAATGCCAAGGAAAGGAAGAGTTTGAAACCACCATTTGTGAAAATATAAATAAATAATTCACAACTTTAATGCATCCAAATCGATAACTTTTTCTGAATAAAAACTAAAATATACAAACTGCCAAGTGATTTATAGCCCCTCTTATTCAAAGGCGCTACACAGAGGCACGAGGTAAGCAGTATAGCTGGGAAATATATATATATATATATATATATATATATATATATATATATATATATATATATATATATATATATATATATATATATATATATATATACATATATTACACGGGGCCACAGAGGATTCTTTGATAGCCTTCAGGCAACAATTTCCTCACGAAACACACTGTATATACCTAGATCTTTGTGGATCACAGCTTGCTTTGGACACAAGTCTTAAAGAGATCCGTACTGGTACTGTCTCACAATGTGAGAACTGGCGTGCGTTCGTCTAGAAAAAGTTGATCCCCCTTTTACACCATGAATGGAGCCATACGAGAGATGTTAAAACGTAAAAAAAATTATTTATATTTACCTGTGCTGCTCATCAACAGTATCAGTATCCATTTTTTTTTAAATAAGAACCATATAAACATTGTCCATGGATTATAATCATTTTCTGCATAGCTCCTATTTATTATTTAACATAAAAGCTGTTTCAGATACTTGTATCTAGGAATCAGGTATCAAAGTCTTTCCGATTTCACTAAAAAAAAATACATCATAAGTAAGACTGTTGCCTAAATGTCCCGTCACAAAAAAAAATCAAGTCCTAACTCTTCAAACCCTTTAGGTACTATCATATATATTTCTAAAAAGAAAACATACAATAAAACAATACTAAAAACCTGACTTAATTTTGAAAAACTCCTCAAGAGCTCTACTATGTTATATAATATACAATATCTGTAAAAATAAAATAAGATATCATTCCGTTTTATGCGTAACTTTTAACGTTTAACTACCACAATATTTACAACATTCTGCTCCAAAAAGCTAACTATGATATATAATGCTCCATGTTTTATTTTAAAATTACTTTAAAAAAAAATACTTCACAAATTTTATATCTCCAGTTTTTTTTTTTTGGTGCAGGCAGCTAAAATTTTACCAAAAAAAAAAATAAAATAAAAAAAATAAAAAGGAACTAATTATTTGAAATTTGAAACAAAAGTGGGTTTTATAAGAGGTGTATAAAAGATTTCTGATTTACAAGCAACTTTTGAAATTGTTCAAATAACAATAAATATGTTTTCTTGTTGCTTGTTCTTACCTTGATAGATCTGCTTCCTTGCCCTCCACCATTACCACATCCATATTATTAAGTCTGTTACAAAGGGGTTGTCCGGTTATATACGGCCAGGTGGATTGTGCACGTGATGCTTTAAACCAGAAAATGTTTTTAAAATCTTTTACTAACAAAAAAAATATTTATAATTGGACCCTAAAAAAAAGAGGTTGACGAAGTCATATGTACTGAGTTATAAAATGTATGGAAAGGAAGGCGTAACTTTAAATAGGCAACGCATAAGGAGAATATAAGCTTTTTTTTTGAAATAAAATCATGGATAAAAAAAGTCAAAGTAAAAGGTAAAGAGGTTTATCAAGTCATACGTATGAAGGCTTATATTGAATATAGCGAAAAGCGGGGGGCTGTGAAGAGGCAAAACATATAGAGAATGGAAGTTTTAAAAAACAAGGACGTGGATAAGAACGGTAAAGAAAATGTATACTGACAGAAATACGGATAAAATCGTGCCAAATAAGTCAGCTGATTGTTGGGTAATGAAAGGTTAGCTAAATTATGCACCTAATTTTAGCAGTAAACATTTTTAATTTGATCTGACGAAGGGGTTTATCAAGTTATACATGTGGAGTGTTATAATGTATGGAATATCTATCGCCTTTAGATTGTGTTGATTATATAAGGTATACCTAAAGTATATTTCTTGACTTAGATATAAAAAACTGCTGGGTGGGATACAGTGTCATGGTTGCGACAGCAAGACAATAATGATTGAAAGTAAAAGTGTGTTTATGGTATATTTTCATTAACGCTTTTATGAGAAATTCGCTGTATTTACACAGCGGCTGTAAGAAAATAATGGTTGCATGCTCGATTCAGAAAGCTGTTTTTTCTGTGAAAATTAAGCTCAAGTTTGTGTTGAGAATCGAATAAATAAAATGGAAAATCAAAATTAAGTAAATTTAAGCATGGATATTAGAATTTCCACGTTATCATGACAATTGTGGTATATATATATCTGGATATAAGCTATTAAAATTGTTTCTTGAGGAAAACAAAACAATTTTTTTTTGAAACTCATTTTGTCAAATAGTGCGGTGTAAAAATGTATGGCAATATACTAAATATATAGATCAAGTTTTAACAGTGATACATCAATATATTCGTTATGGTTTACTATTGGTAAGTTTTTAAAAAATAAAAATTGTTACTTACTTTTTCTTGGAAGTAAAATTTGGTTGGGAGGCTCAAACCACAAATATATAATAAAATGTACTACAAAGGAAATGGACATGAAATGATTTTCATTTCGAACGTTTTTACGTTAATGAAGTCTATATTATATTATGCAGTTGTCTGAACTAACATGCTACGCGATTGACGTATAAATACACACTGAAAAAGACCGATTCAATTTCAACAGATGAACTGCACTTTTGCAAGAATCAACAAGATCTTGACGCCAACGACCTCTCCAGCTAGGCACACAGGTGTTCAGGTGTTAATTTGCTCTGTATACTCTGCAACTGTATTACTAGATGTGTAGAGTTATGTCGTCTACAGTTTTAACTGAATGTATTTTTTTTACTTACACATCAGATCACTTCAAATAAGCAAGATTTTTTTATATAAATTTAATTTTTATTACAATATGAAAAAAGATTAATCTGGAAAAATAAATAATTTAATGTGCTGCCTGCAGAGTAATAATACTATATTTAGAAACATCAGTTAAGGAAACAAAATTTATATGCTGCACAATGTATAATAATAAACTACGTTATGTATCTTTACAGAACACGGAGAGCGTTTTTTAGCTTAAAGACGAGCAGTTAAATTGTAGTTTGTTTTTCTAATAATTTTTTTTTTGCTGGTAAAAACTGTATAAAGCGGTTAAACTTGTTCAATCATTATTGCAAATAAGGTTTCCTATTACAGTAATGATTATATTAAAACATTTATCTTGATCTGCAAATACTGCAGCCGTTTGTGCATAACCACACTGTGAATGCGTTACATAGTAATTGCAACATTATACAACTGCATAATATAATATAGACTTCATTAACGTAAAAACGTTCGAAATGAAAATCATTTCATGTCCATTTCCTTTGTAGTACATTTTATTATATATTTGTGGTTTGAGCCTCCCAACCAAATTTTACTTCCAAGAAAAAGTAAGTAACAATTTTTATTTTTTAAAAACGTACCAATAGTAAACCATAACGAATATATTGATGTATCACTGTTAAAACTTGATCTATATATATATATATATATATATATATATATATATATATATATATATATATATATATATATATATATATATATATATATATATATATATATATTGGCGGTGAGTTAATATCGCAAACATTACTTACATAGTAATTGCAACAGTAGCAACATTTTTTATATATGGGCGGTCATTTAATATCGCAGACGTTAAAACATTGGTGGCAGACAAAATATATAATACCCCAAAAACACATGCTATTTCTTATGGAGGTTCATTTTTGCAAAAAAAAAGTTGTCCCCCAGATGTAAAACTGCGCATGCGCAAGGACAGAACACTCCAAGACAGTTATCATCACTGCAACTGTGAGGATTGTAACAGCTCTTGTCCTGAACAGATCAGATGAATCTGGTCTGTTCAGTACTGAACAGATCTATATTGTCCTGAACAGACCAGATTCATCTGATCTGTTCAGGACAAGAGCTGTTACAATCCTCACAGTTGCAGTGATGATAACAGTCTTGGAGTGTTCTGTCCTTGCGCATGCGCAGTTTTACATCTGGGGGACAACTTTTTTTTTTGCAAAAATGAACCTCCATAAGAAATAGCATGTGTTTTTGGGGTATTATATATTTTGTCTGCCACCAATGTTTTAACGTCTGCGATATTAAATGACCGCCCATATATAAAAAATGTTGCTACTGTTGCAATTACTATGTAAGTAATGTTTGCGATATTAACTCACCGCCAATATATATATATATATATATATATATATATATATATATATATATATATATATATATATATATATATATATATATATATATAGATCAAGTTTTAACAGTGATACATCAATATATTCGTTATGGTTTACTATTGGTACGTTTTTAAAAAATAAAAATTGTTACTTACTTTTTCTTGGAAGTAAAATTTGGTTGGGAGGCTCAAACCACAAATATATAATAAAATGTACTACAAAGGAAATGGACATGAAATGATTTTCATTTCGAACGTTTTTACGTTAATGAAGTCTATATTATATTATGCAGTTGTATAATGTTGCAATTACTATGTAACGCATTCACAGTGTGGTTATGCACAAACGGCTGCAGTATTTGCAGATCAAGATAAATGTTTTAATATAATCATTACTGTAATAGGAAACCTTATTTGCAATAATGATTGAACAAGTTTAACCGCTTTATACAGTTTTTACCAGCAAAAAAAAAATTATTAGAAAAACAAACTACAATTTAACTGCTCGTCTTTAAGCTAAAAAACGCTCTCCGTGTTCTGTAAAGATACATAACGTAGTTTATTATTATACATTGTGCAGCATATAAATTTTGTTTCCTTAACTGATGTTTCTAAATATAGTATTATTACTCTGCAGGCAGCACATTAAATTATTTATTTTTCCAGATTAATCTTTTTTCATATTGTAATAAAAATTAAATTTATATAAAAAAATCTTGCTTATTTGAAGTGATCTGATGTGTAAGTAAAAAAAATACATTCAGTTAAAACTGTAGACGACATAACTCTACACATCTAGTAATACAGTTGCAGAGTATACAGAGCAAATTAACACCTGAACACCTGTGTGACTAGCTGGAGAGGTCGTTGGCGTCAAGATCTTGTTGATTCTTGCAAAAGTGCAGTTCATCTGTTGAAATTGAATCGGTCTTTTTCAGTGTGTATTTATACGTCAATCGCGTAGCATGTTAGTTCAGACAACTGCATAATATAATATAGACTTCATTAACGTAAAAACGTTCGAAATGAAAATCATTTCATGTCCATTTCCTTTGTAGTACATTTTATTATATATTTGTGGTTTGAGCCTCCCAACCAAATTTTACTTCCAAGAAAAAGTAAGTAACAATTTTTATTTTTTAAAAACTTACCAATAGTAAACCATAACGAATATATTGATGTATCACTGTTAAAACTTGATCTATATATTTAGTATATTGCCATACATTTTTACACCGCACTATTTGACAAAATGAGTTTCAAAAAAAAATTGTTTTGTTTTCCTCAAGAAACAATTTTAATAGCTTATATCCAGATATATATATACCACAATTGTCATGATAACGTGGAAATTCTAATATCCATGCTTAAATTTACTTAATTTTGATTTTCCATTTTATTTATTCGATTCTCAACACAAACTTGAGCTTAATTTTCACAGAAAAAACAGCTTTCTGAATCGAGCATGCAACCATTATTTTCTTACAGCCGCTGTGTAAATACAGCGAATTTCTCATAAAAGCGTTAATGAAAATATACCATAAACACACTTTTACTTTCAATCATTATTGTCTTGCTGTCGCAACCATGACACTGTATCCCACCCAGCAGTTTTTTATATCTAAGTCAAGAAATATACTTTAGGTATACCTTATATAATCAACACAATCTAAAGGCGATAGATATTCCATACATTATAACACTCCACATGTATAACTTGATAAACCCCTTCGTCAGATCAAATTAAAAATGTTTACTGCTAAAATTAGGTGCATAATTTAGCTAACCTTTCATTACCCAACAATCAGCTGACTTATTTGGCACGATTTTATCCGTATTTCTGTCAGTATACATTTTCTTTACCGTTCTTATCCACGTCCTTGTTTTTTAAAACTTCCATTCTCTATATGTTTTGCCTCTTCACAGCCCCCCGCTTTTCGCTATATTCAATATAAGCCTTCATACGTATGACTTGATAAACCTCTTTACCTTTTACTTTGACTTTTTTTATCCATGATTTTATTTAAAAAAAAAAGCTTATATTCTCCTTATGCGTTGCCTATTTAAAGTTACGCCTTCCTTTCCATACATTTTATAACTCAGTACATATGACTTCGTCAACCTCTTTTTTTTAGGGTCCAATTATAAATATTTTTTTTGTTAGTAAAAGATTTTAAAAACATTTTCTGGTTTAAAGCATCACGTGCACAATCCACCTGGCCGTATATAACCGGACAACCCCTTTGTAACAGACTTAATAATATGGATGTGGTAATGGTGGAGGGCAAGGAAGCAGATCTATCAAGGTAAGAACAAGCAACAAGAAAACATATTTATTGTTATTTGAACAATTTCAAAAGTTGCTTGTAAATCAGAAATCTTTTATACACCTCTTATTAAACCCACTTTTGTTTCAAATTTCAAATAATTAGTTCCTTTTTATTTATTTTTTTTGTGGTAAAATTTTAGCTGCCTGCACCAAAAAAAAAACTGGAGATATAAAATTTGTGAAGTATTTTTTTTTAAAGTAATTTTAAAATAAAACATGGAGCATTATATATCATAGTTAGCTTTTTGGAGCAGAATTTTGTAAATATTGTGGTAGTTAAACGTTAAAAGTTACGCATAAAACGGAATGATATCTTATTTTATTTTTACAGATATTGTATATTATATAACATAGTAGAGCTCTTGAGGAGTTTTTTAAAATTAAGTCAGGTTTTTAGTATTGTTTTATTGTATGTTTTCTTTTTAGAAATATATATGATAGTACCTAAAGGGTTTGAAGAGTTAGGACTTGATTTTTTTTTTGTGACGGGACATTTAGGCAACAGTCTTACTTATGATGTATTTTTTTTAGTGAAATCGAAAGACTTTGATACCTGATTCCTAGATACAAGTATCTGAAACAGCTTTTATGTTAAATAATAAGTAGGAGCTATGCAGAAAATGATTATAATCCATGGACAATGTTTATATGGTTCTTATGTTAAAAAAATGGATACTGATACTGTTGATGAGCAGCACAGGTAAATATAAATATTTTTTTTACGTTTTAACATCTCTCGTATGGCTCCATTCATGGTGTAAAAGGGGGATCAACTTTTTCTAGACGAACGCACGCCAGTTCTCACATTGTGAGACAGTACCAGTTCGGATCTCTTTAAGACTTGTGTCCAAAGCAAGCTGTGATCCACAAAGATCTAGGTATATACAGTGTGTTTCGTGAGGAAATTGTTGTCTGAAGGCTATCAAAGAATCCTCTGTGGCCCCGTGTAATATATATGTATATATATATATATATATATATATATATATATATATATATATATATATATATATATATATATATATATATATATATATATATATATATATTTCCCAGCTATACTGCTTACCTCGTGCCTCTGTGTAGCGCCTTTGAATACGAGGGGCTATAAATCACTTGGCAGTTTGTATATTTTAGTTTTTATTCAGAAAAAGTTATCGATTTGGATTCATTAAAGTTTTGAATTATTTATTTATATTTTCACAAATGGTGGTTTCAAACTCTTCCTTTCCTTGGCATTCAGATTACTTTTCTGAATGGGTGCTCTAATGGCATAGTTCCCCCTGACACCACATACTCTCTTTAGGCTCTATCAAGGTAAGGTAGGTTTGATACCTTTGTCACATTTTTAAATAGGTACAAACAAAAATTTTTTTGTACTATGCTTTACTATGATTCTAATTTAATAGCGGGTGTATTTATAAATACGTTTTGAATTTTTCTTTATTGTAATTTTAAATTGTTTCTTAACAGGGTTCCAAACGATTGTCTTAATCCATCATTTCCTTGACATTCAGATTAAATTACTGAATGGGTGCTCTAA
The DNA here is from genome assembly GCA_964006375.1 of Tillus elongatus. Lineage (NCBI taxonomy): Eukaryota > Metazoa > Arthropoda > Insecta > Coleoptera > Cleridae > Tillus > Tillus elongatus. The sequence goes on along the minus strand of OZ023266.1, from coordinate 101,189,720 downwards.
TAGCATGGTTCCCCGACACCATATACCCCTCTAAAAGGGTATATCAAGGTGAGGTTGGTTTAATACTTCTATCGCATCTTTAAAATCCAACAAACCAAAAGCTTAATTTTAATGGCTGAGAATATTACTTGATACTTACAAATACTCTGTATGTATTTGTGCACGTGTTGTTTTTGCCTTGTGTATTACGAATAAAACCAGTGATAACAATATTTTTTTTATTGGCAATAGCTTTTATTATAATATATGTAACCATACAGTACAAAAATTAACTTTTAAATTAATATATCAATAAAGTGACACTAAAATAATGTTATTTTTAAAGCTTCAGTTTCTTATATCCATACGGAACAGATCCAAAAGCATCATCAAATTTTCGTCTCTCTGACCTGGGTTTGTAGATCTTTGTCTCTTCCCTAGTGACGACTTCGTGCTCCCTTGTCCTATGTATATTCATGGACGTTATGTAAAGTGGCTCTATAGGTTCCTCTGCGGTGATCATATGACTCATCGTGTAAAAATTAATAAGTTTCCGTGTGCTGTAATTTAAACGGATACCTTTAACTTTACAAACTATATAGTATGTTTGATATTTGGGGCTGAAGATGATATAACTGTAGTTTTTCGGTCCTCCGGAAGCAAAGACTACTATATAGCTACCAGGTCCGTAGTCTTCCAACTCGTCTGTCATCTCTCCCAGACAACTTCCCATAGGCACGTCCCATTCTCCAGGTTTAGAAACATAGATCACAGAGTCTGTATCATAATACAGGACTCTGTCGCCTAGCTTCTCTAAGTAGCTGTACAGTTTGAGACGCGCTTGGGTTGTTGTGTAAGACGCTATGCATACGTTTACTGTTGCTAAAATATCAGATGCCTCCTCCTTAAATTCATAGCATACTGCTTGTACATTTTCGTTGATGTCTTGTATATGGTTAACATCTATAGAGGGATTCGACAGTAGCTCTTCCAACTCACACGGTTGTCTTACTATTTTTGTTTTTGCTTGATTCTCTCGCTGCCCAAATTTTCCCCTATAAATATACAGTCATAAATATACGTACATAAAATATATAATAAGTGAAAAGGTGTGTGTGTGTGTGTGTGTGTGTGTGTGTGTGTGTGTGTGTGTGTGTGTGTGTGTGTGTGTGTGTGTGTGTGTGTGTGTGTGTGTGTGTGTGTTTGTGTCCGTATAATTATGAGGACAAACCACATGCATGGACGTGACTTGTCGGGTCTTCCCAACTTGTCGGGCCATACACGCGTCCCGATAATTTAGAGACGTGGTTTTTCGGATTCTCCACCTCTTAAATAGTATAAATAACTAATTTTCTGACGATGTCCTGATATACATACTATATGCATGTGTGTATTTTTGAGTTCGTGTTACTAAAACTGTCGGGCCCTATAAAAGTGACTGATAAAAGCGACCTCCGTGGTCAATTTTTGAAACAAACGTAATTGTGTGTAAGTCCCGACAACTGTTTGGTAAAATTTGTGTAAGTCCCGATAAATATAACATTTTTTTACCTCGTGCAGGTAGTAAATGATCTGTTTTCAAGTGACTTGTCCCTGGTTTTATAAATAGCGTCTTTGTTGTTATTTTTTACTGCTTCATCTGCAAGGGTTATTGACGGGAAATAACGGTACATTATTTTTCCTTGGGCACTAAAGCAGACAGCGGTGGGTTTTATGTAGTATGTTATATTTCAGAGAATATTGAGATATTGTTAAATTTATTTATTAGGGAAATTTTATATATATATATATATATACTTATAGGGTTAGTATATGATGGATTTGTATTTACTGAAATATTCCTTATTAAAAAAAAAATAGCTTAACAAAAGCTTTTCGACATATTTTTAACTACACAGTGGCGATATTCAAGTTATCCTAGCCTAAACAACTTAGTTGCTATGATAACTGAATCTTTTTTTTTAATGGCAAGATAGTTCTTGATACGCCACTATAAAAATGTAATTAGGTTCAATTAGAAAAAAATTGAGAAAAAATTAATGTAATTATGCCGATGATCGCAAAAGTGATTTTTTTTAAACAAAAGCACGCTTAAAACCAACCTTGTACGCATAAGCAACATAACAAATGCTGTAAAATACCGCCCCAGTTACGGGACCTGGCGTGAATAGGGGTGCTGGGCGGGGAAGGAAATATAGAAATCAAATCAGAAAAAACACCTTCGTTGGACTTTTATTAGCACCCTTGTTTACATTTTGCTCCAACAATTCTTGTTATTAATGTTCGTTAGCCTACCGCGAGTTATGGTTGCACCACCCGGTATACTACACACACCAAGGCTCCTGTCAGCACATATGGGTACGTTGCGCTACACCGGCTTTTCCGTCGACTCAGCGTCCGGTTGAAGTGCAGCGACATTACCGAGGGGAAATTGATCAGCAATTAATAGTCTATAAATATATGTCGAACATTAATATTCAACAGTTAGTCTTTGCCATCCAGCCTTAATGGTATTAGATTACTCATATGTATTTTATTGTAATTTTTATATTATTTAAATTTTAATATATATATCGTTGTATTGTAACTTCAAGTAAATAAATTTAACTTTATGAAGTTCAATTGAAGTACAACTCTAAGTCGCGGCTTTTTGCTCCAAGTTCTCCAGCTTGCTTGCAAGTTGAAGGGACCAGAGTTTTGTTGTTGTTTATGCGCAAGACACTGTATCAGGCAGGCCTGAACCACCTGACCTGACCTGGCTAGACCTGACCCAACGTGACCTGACCTGACCTGACCTGACCTGACCTGACCTGAGTAAAGGCGTATGAGAAAACCCAAGAAAACTCCAAAAAACATGCATTTTACACACAAAAATGTGTATGTGACCAGCGATTAACCAATAATGTTAATAAGTTGACAACAACAAATTCTCACAACGTAAAAAATATTTTCGACAACATAAAATAGTATAAAATTACATGTAAGGTAATATACATTATCTATCAGCAGTCGACATCACGTTGGTGAAACTGCAGATGAGAGGCAAACTAGCTTTAATTATTAACTTTAATTCTAAAAAAGACTGACAAAACAAAACAAAAACAAAACAGCAATAATATTTGTCAACTAACTCAATGTTCAAAATGCTGTCCATTATTATCAACACATAATTGAACTCGCGTTTAATTAACCTGGAATGCACAATCCATCTTGTTTGGCCAACAATGATAGCTTCCAGATTTAATGGTCTGTCTCTGTGGACAACATTCTTCAAGTGACGCTAAGAAAACAACCACATGGCGTGAAGTCAAGAGGGCGAGCAGTTCATTTAAGTGAATCACAGCGCCCGATTCAATTTTCTCTAAAAACTTCATCCAAATATTGCCGCATGCGTCTTCCAAAATGACTGTGAGCTCCATATTTCTCAAACCAAACTTCATTGACTAGGCCCACTGCAACCACTGTGGTATAATTTCTTCTCTTAAAAATTTTTATACTTTTAAGATGTTAGATTTCCCTCAATAAATAACCGCCCAATATTACTACTGTCTAGTATACCCGTCCATACATAATTTTTTTGTGGTCGTTGGTTTGGAGCCTCCAGCATCCAATGTGGATTCTGCTGAGACCAATAACGATTATTTCTACTAAAGTCTGGCTTCTCATTAAATTTGCCATAATATAATAAAATTCAACACGCCTCTTAAAATCGCCAACTACAAGTTCCTGTACTAGCTGTACTTTGTATGGGTGAAATTTTTTCTTTTTCTTTTTAGCAAAGTATCCACAGATTTTTGTGAAAGACTGTGTAATGAGTAACTTAATTTGTAGATAGATGAGGGGTTTAATAAAAAGACAACAATATATCTAATGCGTTATTACCAGCTACAGCCGTGTTTGGTCTTCCTATTCTTGGCTTATCATTGACACTACCAGTTTCGTTATTTTTTTCAATGTTCTGGAAACATACACTTCATTAATTTGTGCCCAGACTCATAAAAAAAAACATGCACATTTCTTTACAAAGCTTCCTGCCACCGTAGCCCAACATCACTAATATATCAATTCTTAGCTTTTCGCTCAATTCTGACATAATAATAATAATAATTATTAATTTCTATAAGTCCCCTATTTTCCAATATGAAGCTCTCTAAAGTATTACAAACTACAGACAACTGACAGAAAATAATGCTTCAAATTGGCAGCTGCAAATACTATCACATTTTTTCAATTGATAACTTGATAAGAAATTGATTAATGAAATCCAACTGAAGGTAATTTTTAAGAAACTTATTGTTTTTGCAATTTTTTTCTTATTAATCCCGATTACATTTTCATAGTGCCGTTGCTAAGAAGGATATGTTCTTTCCGTAAGTGCAAAAAAAAATGCTAAAAAAGGCTTTCTATGCAGCAGATATCCTTCTGGCCTATATCCATCCTCTTCAAACATTAAATGAGTTTGTGGTGTTGGACCCTGTCAAACTTTTTCTGGTATTCGATGAAGCATAGAAGGACAACCTTCCTTTGGTCGTTGCAGTTCTGTATCAATACTTGAGTTGCAACTACAGCCTCTCTCGTACCTAGTCCCCTTCTAAATCCAAATTGGGTGAACCCTACCCCTCTTTCGCATTTTATAGAAATTCTGTAGTGAATAATCTTGAGGAATATCTTTAACGTGTGGCTTATTAGATTGATCAGCCTATGGTCCTCGCACTTCGTTGCGTTACTCCTTTTTTGGCAGGGGGATAAAATGTGATGTAATCCACTTGGCAGGGAACTCCCCCATTTTATATATCTTGTTAAATATTCTGTGCAGTACGGAAATGCCCCTGTCGTCTAGTATTTTTAATAGTTCGACAGGTATGCAGTCCGGGCCAACTGCCTTTCTGTCCTTTGACGTATTTATTGCTCTTACAGTTTCTTCTTTGGTGATAGGGGGTCCAGACAGGTCTACGTCCTCCGCAACCTCTATATCAGGTCTATTATCGTCGAAAAGGTTGTTAATATATTCCTCCCAAATAACTCTTCGCTGCCAATCATCTTGTTCCATTTCCCCATGTTCGTTTTCTACATTAGAAAAGTGTCTTTTCCGGTAAACTACGGACGCCTCTCTTATTTTTCTATCTCCCCGCATTGCTTCTTTAACCAGTCACTCTTTGCCGCTCTTATTTTCCCCCTAATAATTCTTTGGATGTGTTTATAGCTCTCTGGATTTCCTTGACTTTTACATCTTCTCCTTTCTTCAAGCATGATTTCTGCTGTCATTCACTTGTGTTTCTGTGTTTTCCGCTTATGACCTAGTTCACCTTCTGCGACCCTAATCAAGGGTTCCTCCATTTCTCCCCATATGACATATATGCTTGCACTATCTTCCAACTTCTGTTCTATGCATCATATTTAGATAAAAAATGCAAAAATGTATTAACGAATTTGTTCTACAAAAATTAGCCAAAAATTATAGACCGTTAAACCATAAACTTAACTAAACGTACAGCGAAAGCATCAACTTAACTGAACCGACGGCCAAAGCATCAGAGAAAGGGTCTATTTGAAATGAATTTTCTGTAAATATTTTAGTAAAATGAAGGGCAATGACTTAAGGGTTCACAGAATACACGTTTTGAGGAAAACACCAAATTTTTTTTTAACTGACCATAACTTTTTTCTCTTTAAATTTAGAGATGTACATTATGGTACACGGTTCACTCTTATAACACAAACACGCGTACTGAATTTCGTTGCCCTTACTCTGTTATTTCCGGAGATATTAATTTTTTAGAAAGAAAACAAAAAAATTTCCAGGAAAACCTGCGCCGATTTTCCTGGATAACGAACTTATCCAAGCTACTTGCAAAAGGAAAGTACCCACCAAATTTGATCAAAATCGGCCTATTACTTTTTGAGGAGTTATCGCTGTGATACAAATATATATATATATATATATATATATATATATATATATATATATATATATATATATATATATATATATATATAAACACATAAAAACTCAAACTGACCCCGGATATGATTTCTAGGGGGCCTAATTAGCGCTCATTTGAAGAATTTTTTAAATTTAAAAGTCGGGATCTCATCAGTTAATTTTTTTGAGAAAATTCACTAAAAGGTTTCCTAACTCTTTTTTTTGTCAAAAACTGCTTTCCAGCAACAAAAAATTACAAATGCTTGTGATTCTCTTAACTAAGTTCTTCAAAGGTAATTCTAAAAATATAATTAACAGTTAATTATCATTGCTAACGATGACAAAGTAAAAAAAGTATGCTCAAACTGGCGACTATTTTCTGTTTGGCAAACGTCATATCTTCTAATAAGCTCTACAGTGCAAGGATTTCTAATAACCTGAGGCAAAATTTCTCTGCAGGCACGAGTAATTTTGTTAATAAAATCCTTCAAATTTCTTGGTTGAACAAAATAGACTACATACCCATAACCCCACAAAAAATCGAATGGTGTCAGGACAGGCGAGCTCGTGGGCCACCTGGCGGTTCCCTATCCGCCTTGTTCAGAATTTATAGTTTAAAAGAATTGACATAGATCTTAGGATGAACAGTTATGATACTGACATAATACATAATAGTTGTGATGCTGTGATTGCGGACAAATAAAATCATTATTGAAAGGAACATGAAAACCGTTTTTTGTTAGGTTTTCTCGAAAACTTTTGAAATGAGAAAAATGTTTGACATATTATTGATTAAGAATGAAATAAGAAATCCAAACTTGACTAAAATACAGAGTGTTCTATTGAAAAAAATGAAGTTTATGTCAAAAAGCACACTTTGGATCCACGCTGTATGTCTAAGTAAAGCTTATTGAAGCAGCTTTTTACCGACCAAATTTTGATCTAAAACTTTTTCTTCTAGGATGTTACGGGGGCTGTGATATGTAGCGTCTAAATAGATCTAAAAAAAAGACACATACACATCTATATATATATATATATATATATATATATATATATATATATATATATATATATATATATATATATATATATATATATATATATATATATATGCAGTTGTCCCACGACAAAAGCCCGGAATCGATTTCTCGGAAACTAGACTTTGCAAAATTTTTAAAATTTGGCAGCTTATTGAAATCAATGGATGCACCTTGGTTAAAGTATTTTCCAGATAGTGGCACTTCTGGATATACAGGGTGTTGATGTTAACTTGCTTATTTTAGATAGGACACATATTATTGCATTTTTATATTCAACGCAAAAGTTTAGACACGTCTTATGTATAATACTCCATACCTAAGTCCAACCGTGATGTGATTTTATTTTGATAATAACTACAGAGTGATCAAAAACTCTCATTGAAAATTGAGTTAAAAAATTCGTTGTCTGTTTTTCAAATAGAAGCTCTTATTTTTATAATCATATCTTATTTAACATTGAAACTTAAGGTTGCCTCTGCCAAAAATTTGTAGTTTTCAAAATATTGGCAATTTAACATTTTTATATTGAAAAAATGTTATACGGCTTTCAAGTTTTATTGTTATATAATCATGACGGCGACGCCTGTCAAAAAAAATATCGTGAACTACAAAAACCTCAGTATTTGTTGTCATTTGACAATTATTTATAAAAATTATACCGGGGCGACTGAATTATACTCACGAAGATTATAAAAATTTCTTTATTATATATGATGAATGTAACCAAGTTTTATCAAGAACATGCCAAATATTTGCTGATATCCAGATAAACAAAAACCGTCGCGGAGGAGTGTTCGGCGAATAATAGAAAATTACAAAACTTTTGGCACCGTGAAGGCAAAAATGCATAAAAGAAATAACATCCTTAAGACAAGTAGCTCTGCAGATAGGACTTTCGAAGAGCTTGATACACAGAATCCCGTTAAAGCACAACTTCCACCCTTATTCAATATCTTTGGTTCAACATCTGGGAGAAATGGATATGCAGAAAAGAGTTTTGTACATTCATTTTAACGATGATACAAGACGACTCGATTTTTTTGGACAGCATAATTAGGACTGATAAAGCGAAATCTATGAAAAATGTTCTTTTCAACACACAAAATTCTTATTTTTGGAGTAATTCAAATCGTCATGAAGTAAGAACCCAGCATTTTCAAAATATAAACTGAAAACTGAAAATGAAGTATTTTCTAATATGCAGTTATACTTCAAATTAACTGAATTTGAAAAAGTCTGGACGCAGCAAGTGCCTTATGCTGGTGAATTTTCATAGAAATAATCTGGTACCAAACATTCTTTTT